>CM077310.1:66022627-67272627 GCA_039655065.1 Glossophaga mutica | reverse complement strand
TTTAAGCAATTGCCAAATTTAGTTTGACTTTCCTATCTATGGAGCCAATGGGATTTGCTTAAAGTAACACTGGGAGTTTTCTAAGTCAATGTTGCTAAGTGTCTATTATCAAGAATTCCCTGTAAATCTGAATTGTTTATCTGAGGAAGCTAATTAGTTTTTTCCAAGTTCCTTGAGTTAATACTGGCATTATTTTCTAAGTGAAATTCCAAACGGTCAATAATTCACAAGGGCATCTTCTAAGCTTACGAGACATAGAATAACACATTAGAGGTCATTTAACTGAATGGCAGGGTATAACAAGAAAAGCCTGGACTAGACAATCAGAATGATCAGAGAGTGGAGAAATTTCTTCTTTGAAAAAAAAATCATATTGAAGAAACAATGGAAATCCAATTGGAAAGGATCACAGAATATTGAAAAGACAGTCTGTATACTGAAATGTCTTCAAAATAGTTTTCCTCATCTTCAAAGTATAGTCTCTGGTTCAATTAAAGAGGCTGAAATACAATACAATTACTAGGTGTTACACATTAGGAATCAGATCAAACTTGAGAGAAAGAGAAATTCAGCTTGGAAAGGAAAGTAGGTAGCACTTGGTCTGATTTAAACTATGGACTGTAATTTTATAAATATTCTTTCTCCACCCCAAAATGGAGCTTTAGTTCTTTGATAAGGACCGCTGAACACAATACCTCGAGAAAAATATTTCTGGTCATGTAACAGGGTGCACCTAGGGCCACCCCCCCAAAAGGGATTTGTAACAAGGTCCAGAACTCAGGGTGTCCAAGAAATATGAAAATATAGGATATCCTCACCCCCACAAGTCTGAACTGGGGGATGGGGCACATGGAGCAGGGCCAATGAGAGTTATTTTGCAAAAATCAACAGTTGGCCAGCTTCATACTTGATATGCAAATAAGGTCATTTTACATATTTATAACAGCTGGCTAGCTTTATGGATATGTTAAGTAACTGTGGCCATGCGTTGAGCCAGAGAGATGGGCGTGACTTTGACCCATGACCAGGGGGCAACCCCCCTGGTTACAGTGCTTGTGTGAGAGATTGGAGTTGGTTCACTCCACACCCCGGGGTCATGCCTGTCCGGACTAACTCTGGCAGCCAAGAGAGGTTAGAAAAATATGGGAATACTGGCAGGTGTGACTGATTGTGGGAGGAGTTGAAAATGGGGATGCAGAGGAATTTTGGAGCTGGGACTTAAACCCAGACACAGTAGCCATGTGGAACAGACCACGTCGTTTTAGGGCTCCATTAACCACATGGCTTAGAAAGCAGGAAAGCAAGATGTAGCAGTCATGCAGAGCTCTCTTTTAGCAGTTTGAAAGAATGCAGAAGAGACATTACAGGAAGAAAAAGGGTGAAAGGACTCCTGCTAGTGGGCCAGGAGAAGGTGCCACGCAGGTTTGAATTAAGAACTGGAGATCCCAGCAACACAGCTGATGGTGCTGGGAACCTCGGGAGGCCTGGCAGCCAAGCACAGATTACTAGGAAGAACTGGAGGCTAGCTGAGCCAAAGACTCCTATTTTTTCCCTGAGATATGGTACCTCTGACTGGGCAAAGTGGGAAAGGAAGGACTGTGTATGATTGTGGATGTTTTAAGGGACTTTGGGATTTTAATGCAGATGTTAAGCCATTACTCTAAGTATGTATAACTTTTGAGTAAATAGTTCCTTTCCTTTTTACCAAACTCTGGCATTGATAGCTAGCTATAATTCCAATCCCTAAGGGCAGTGGGCAAAGTAAACCTAGTACAGAGGGACCCTGGGGGTGATGCCCATTCAGTAACAGTATCTTGTCCCTCCTCCACCCACAGGTCCCTTCTGTAACAGTCATAATTGAATTGACACAATTTTCCAGGTCAGAAATAAAAAGTGGGATTTTGTTTGTTTGTACAGACACTCTCTCAACTTTGCTAAGCTAAATAGTTTAATCTTCTTTCAAGAAAATGACCCTTTGTTATTAGGAAACTTCGCTTTTTTTTTTTGAACAATCATAAAAATACCCAGGAGATGTTCAGGAAGTGAAAAGAGAAGGAATGATTCTTTAACTGACCACTTCTGAGTCTATCCTGGCAATCAATGAACACATCACTTTCACACCCTAGGATGTGTGGGACATCATTGATTCTTTACATTGGGTAACTTCACTGTGGGTACAATTTTCGTGTTGTTCTGCTGAATATACTCACTTTTTAAATTAAACTTTATTTTAAAAAAGTTTTTTGTTGTTGTTCAATTACAGTTATCCCCATTTTCCTCCTATTATTCTCCCCTGCCCTACTCACCCACCACTTTCCACATTCAATCCTCCCCCCCAACCACCTCACTGTTGTCTTTGCTCTTGGGTCCTTCATACATGTTCTTTGATTGAGCCTTCTTTTTCTTTCCCCTGCCATCCCCCTCCCCTATCCCCTTGCATGTACTCACTTTATTAAAGATTTCTAATTATCTAATTATTAAAGATAAGCCTGGTAAAATTATAGTTGACATGAATAGATTGCAAAACACTTTTCTAAAAAAGCAAAGTAAGCAGAAAGAAAAATACAGATGTAGAAATCGAGGCAATGCATCGAGAGTAAAAAAAGGTTGTAATCCCTCTGATGATGGAATATCATGTTTGGAGGATTCGTTTTAATTTTTATTGTGGGAAATAGGTAGCAAACATAAACCAAGTGGAATAAAACAGACATTTTTTCCAGTTTTGAGATATAATTGACAGATATCATTGTATAAGTCTAAGGTGTACAGCAAAATCATTTGACTTATATCTATTGTGCAGTAATTGTCACACTAAATTTAGTTAGCATCCATTGTTTCATAATAGATAAAATAAAAGGTAAAAGCAAAATCATCTTTTTTCTTTGTGATGCCTTGTGAGTGTTAAGGATTTCCTCTGTTATATGTCATATGTATCATACAGCAGTTTTAGCTGTAGTCATTATGTTGTACATTTCACCTCTAGTGATTACCTTATACTTGGAAGTTTGTACCTTTTAATCACATTTAAATTTTCATGTGCATGTGCCCATATCCATGCTTCGACTTCAACAATTACCAATTCAAAGTTAGTGTGGCTTCATTCCTACACCACCCACTTGCCTTCCTTCTTATTTTAAAGAAAATCCTAGTCATCACAGCATTTCACTCTTAAATATTCCAGTACATATCTCTAAAATATATAAAATACTATTAAAAAGAAATAATCATAATATCACATCTAAAAATTAATAATTACTTAACATCATAAAATATCCAGTTAGCATACAACTTCTAATTGGCTCAGAAATGTCACTTTTTTTATAGTGTGTTTGAATCAAAATCCAAATAAAGTCTGTAATTATATTGATTGATATGTTAAGTATATATTTATGATCTATCAGTTCCCTCTCCATCTACTTTGTTTTCCTTTGAAAATACATTTGGAAGAAACTGTTGGGAACTGTTCCACCTGATTTCAGGAGCCGTAACCCCCACTCCATGGCTAGGCTGAGTAAGAGCCCAGGGGACCTGTTTCATCTGTGTCTGTTCTGTCATGAGGACCTGAGCCACTAAGGAGACAAAGCTTATCTCCCTGGCAGGAGTGCCACTTCTGCTTCATCCATATCTGGCCCCCAGTGCTTGGTCGGTTAGCCAATGACAGGTAAGACCTCTCAAGGGAGGGGTGACCTAAGTTAGGCAGGACCAATTGGAAGGCCCTCATGGAAGGGCTGGGGGGCTGCAGCAAAGAGGGGGTGATGGACCTTCACCCCCAGCTATTCTGCCATAGCCTGAGTCCCCATTTCCGTCTGGGAGAAGTCTTCCTTATCTCCTGCTTCCTGGCTCTAATCCACTTAAACCTAAAATTATGATGGAGGGCGGTGTAGCCCTGTGCTGGCCAGAGCTGCTCCCCAGGTGATCGGGCATAAGAAAGAATTCATAAAGTCCTGTAAAACCTGCTTTGCTAAGAGTACTCTCATTTAAATGATAGGGTTCTGGGCAAGAAGTGAGTTTGCTCCTCAAAGTTTTATTGCTCTTTAGCTATCTGACCCTGACTCAAAATAGGCCCTCAGAGTTCTTTGTACATTATCTATTGTTTGATCTTTACTGCCTGATAATGATTAGTGAGCCTGTATTCCTATGCAAAATGACCCAATAAAAGCCCATTGAGGAAGAGGCTCTTGGCCCTTCTCCTTTGAGAGATTGGCCACCTCTCCTCCCCAAGCAGATCATATCTTGGTAGTTTTATTTTCATCCATGACAAACGATGGGGCTCTGCAGATGGAGCCCCAGCACAAGAAACCAAATGTGAAGTGTTCTCCAGTCTGAAGCATGACTTTGTTTTAGAGTGGTCCACCCAAAGAAGAATCAACGTCAGTGCCCTCTGTTGAATTTCAGGAGCCAATAGGGTTTACTTTGAGTTCACTAAGAGAAATTTTCATCATCATTGAATAATTATTTTTCACAACATTCTTGCCATCTTGTCAGACAATTTTAATTTTTGCAGTTGCCTTTGATTTCATAGCCCATGAAAAAATATATTTGTTTCATGTAGCGAGTTATTGCCAAGGAGTACCATGTTAAATTTAAATCAGGAATTATAGCAGACAGTGATGTATTTTCATGAAATCCTATTTCATTTTTTCCTCTCTAGCACACAAGATATTACATTAGGCAGTTTCTCTTTTAGTGTGATGTCATGTGACCAGAAGCCACTTCCTAGCCTTACTATAAATATCTCTGTACATTCTCTGTTTTCTCCTTTCCATGTTTCAGATGGCAGAATCCTGGATCCCTAATATACACTTGGGAGACAGACAGCTGCCTGACCCAAGTCAGACATGAGTGAGACACAAATCTCTGTGTTACACCTACTGAAGTCTACTATTGTGTAGCATAGCCTCATCTACCCTGACTGATAGTAGATTGAGAGTCTAAAATGTAAGTACAACTTTGCAGTACAGCTGAAAACAATACAAAATCACATATGTCAGTGAGACTCTCCATTTCTATGTAAAGAAATTAATCAAAACAGGTCTCCATTTCTATGTAAAGAAATTAATCAAAACAGGTTTTGGAATTGAATAATACATGTAGGCTATAGTTATACATATGTATTTTTAGAAAACAGTAAAATACTTAAACATTTTCATCACATTTACTTTAAAATATATATATATTTATTTAACATCAATACATTAAAAGGGAATAAAATGGGTGCTAGAAATAAGGGCCACTGCTTGTTTGGTTGATATCAGAGCAATATAGAAGAAAATGTTTTAGCTAAATGTTTGATTTGAATGCAGTTATTTTTCAGCATTGAAGAGGATTCTTAGCTATATTACTTTAAAATAGGCAGCTAAAACCAATTTTTCATTATCTTCCAAAAATCAGAAAGAACTTATATAACTATTTCTTGATGGAATTTTAGAGGCTGTGAAGCAACACCCATATGACCCAGGACATCAGTCATTCCTGAACGGATCCCTGGAACAAGTGAAGTTCTCTCTAGAGCCACCTTTTAAAAGTCAATTTTTATGCCGACCAGGAGTCCATCCTAGTGGATCCTCAAAGACCATCCTGTGTTACTTAACCAAAACCTGTTTCTATTCTATCATGTTGATTGTGAGGTAGAGAGGCAGTAGCCATAGAAAGAAAATAGGCATTTTAGCCAAATGATACAGTACAGAACCTCAGATATTTAGCAATGGAAGATCATAGAGATTGTGTTATCTAAATATTTTATTACACAGATGAAGAAACTATGTCACAAAAACCTAGGAGGCTTGCATAAGGACAGAACACTGTCAGGCAGAGATGGACACTGATAGGTGAACCCAAGTTTCTGACTCCTTATTCTGAACCTTTTTTGTCACTCTTTGAATGGAACAGCATTTTAAAACAACTTGCATAAGCCAAATAAACTGACTTAGCACAAAACAGACTTATATATACATGAAACTTAAAATCACCATCCCTGTCACTATTAACCTAAGAAATCACCTTTTAAAAAAATGTAGAATAACCTAGTGAGAGGCAGGTTATTAAAATAGAAAGAAAATAGGTTTTGAAGAATTTGTTCAAATCTCATTTCTACTGCTTTCTAACTTTAGGTGAATTACCTACATTATATGAACCTCAGTCTCCTCATTTATAAAATAGGGACAATAATACCCCTATGGAATTAGGGGCATGACTGTCCCTCCTGGGACAGTCACCGAGGTTTTAGCTCTAAGAAGTACTACCAAGCAGTACAGTCCTGACTGTGCTGCAGAGGAAAAGTTTCATTGTGTGCTAGTACTGCCGAAGGTCTTGAAGAATCTCAATTTAAGAAATGAAGAAAATATCTTGAAGATATAACTGAGATTTTGTTATAATCACATCTCTGTGCTCTCTGGAGGCTAAAATATTTAACAGCATCAAGTCTGAACAAATATAAAGAAGTTAGAACAAAAGTAGTATTGAGAATTAAGAGATACTGAGAAAGATTCATTAACTTAAATTTTCTACTTCTTTCAATGATCACATTGCCTGGAATTAATTCTTTTGGATACCACTCATTTTTGTACTGCAAATTCTCCAACTTGGTTTAATGTTTTAAACAAATTTTTACACACAAAAATAAATTACACTCAGTTCTATTTTACTACTTGTTTCAACTTTGAATTTTGGCCATCCGGTAAACAAGCACAGAGAAATGTATTTATTAAACCGCTGATGTAAATACTTTTTCTAGTGAAATCAACACAGTATATTTTTCTAGAAACATAAGTTGAAAAATCCTATCTTGTTTTCAATTACTGTAACCAGCTCTAGGACTCCATTTAAACCTAATTGCTTCATGGTGGCAAGAAATGTATAGAATTTTACTTGTTTAGGCTATTTACTGCAGGGAATACAGCCTGTCACCCAGCACATTCTACTGATATGGTATGTGGCTATACTTCAGGAAAACAGAAACACTTAAAACTGTGTAGCATTGAATATACGCCTGGTATGATGAAGGGTGAGACAAACATAGCCCAGAACTCACAAAACAATACAAAGTAGCACTTTTCTTATAGTGACATATCTGTATGATATAGGCACACTGGCAAAAGGAATTCAGACTTGACACTAAAACTTTACTCATTTTCTGATTCTTCCTCATTTAATCCTTTCTTTCACTTTCTGGTGAAAAGCATATCTTTGTTATATAGAAATAAAAATAACAAAGTTACAAGATATTATTTCATCCCCACTAAAGTAAACACTAAACATTGGGCATTCATAAATTTTACAGTGTTTTAAAATGCTAATATCCATAAATATGAAATTCGTTTCTGTTTTGAAAACTTCACAAGTTTAATTTTCTCATTATGCAGAATGTAGGCAAGCACAAATGTGCTACTTTGAAGAATATGAAAGATGTGTGTTGGATTCCCATGCATACCAGAGACAGCAGTTTATAATACTGCTATTAGGTTACTTTAAAATAAGTGTCCCATAATACATTTAAATTGTGAATGAAAAAACAGATCTGTACAGAAAACAGTTTCAATGCAAATTTAGTTTTCTCAGAGTTTTTTTTATTTGTTAGTTTGTGTTTTTGTTTTTGTTGTTGATAATGTGTGTGTGCCCATGTGTAGAAGTTGGAAGGATGCATACTTGTTTCCTGAGGACCAGTGAGTTTGACCCATATTTGAATGTGCTGAGACAAACTGAGAAAAGTATAAAGGTGTCTACTCATTTGACTTTCTATATCAGATATCAAAACAAAAAGTATGGGATTACATCAAAGATTATATTAGAGATCCCAGAATTAAGGGGGGGAAAAAGTGTGTGTGTAACATTCCTAACTACCATGATGGGGCATGAGCTATATAAGGATGCTATCATCATCCTTTACAAATGCTTGTTGTGTAAAGCATTGGACTCCCTATAAAGAAAGTGAATGCCCATGAATTCAAATGTAAGCAACATGAGGCCTGATACTGGAGTTACCCTGGACTGTCCTGCCTACTTCCACACAGATAAAAATTCTGGTCTTTAATGAAACTGGACATCCACATTGTCACATACCTCCATGATAGGACATGTGAGTGCAAATAGTTCAAATTGCTCAGAGGGAGAAAGTCTAAATAAAGCACATTGTGCAATCCAGTTCTTTGGAATGTCAATGATGCATGAGTCACCTGACAGGCTTTGCTTTAGACCATTCAAAGACATTACTCAAAGAAACTGTCTATATATCTTTGCCCCAAAAGGAGATTTTTCTCTTTAAAAATTAAGTGAACTCTTCAGCCAATTTCTTAGCATCAGGTTGTGATCATTGTTGAACATGTGTTAATTCACCTTGTCTTCAGTTCTTTTGGGTTATGAAGGATAAACTCTAGGAAACTACAGATTTGGAAAGAATGTGATATGAAGAGACAGAAATCCTTGATTCTAGATTGTGCCAAACCACTTCCCAGAGAGATGACCTTGAGCAAGTATCTTAATCTCACTGAGCTTTCATTTCTTTCTTTGTTAAGAAGTTTCTGGGTTTTCTACCACCCAGGAGCCATGTGAAAATCAAAGGAAACAATGTATAGTATAAAACAATGGTTTATGAAGTCTAACATGTATAGACATTACAACAATTATAATGATTATGATAATGTTTTTATTATTATAAAACAGAAGTTTTTGAAAGACAAGTTTTTAGTTGAAGACATTAGAATAAATGAGACTGTCCTTAAGCATTTGTAGTATAAATTGGAAAAAGGTAAAAGCAATAAAAGCCACGAGGAAGACTAAGGCTTAGAAATAAGACTAACCCAGAAGTCTGCAAAAGAGAACAAGAAGAAGAGATGATAGAAGTAGTGGGTAATTCAGCATGTCTGGTGTTACATAAGCCAAGGACAGGGAGTGGTCATAGACATCATGCAACATGATGGCAAGTAGGAAGATCACTTAACTGAAATCTTTAGGTTTAATAATTAAGCACAGCTCTGTTTCTCTTAACTGTTTTTTTCTCCTGGTTGTGGGCAACATGTCCAGTTTCTCCAAATATCTAGTAATTTTAATTAGATCTTTGGCATTGCCCATATTGTACAGTGTCTTGATTTTAGCCATCCTTTCAAGAGCTTTGTTCTAGAAAGCAGTTTAGGGTATTTTTATTCTTTGGTAGAGTATATTTAGAGTAAATTTTTTCAAGGCTAGTTTAGCCTTGCTCCTAAGGTATGGCCTTTCTGGAACCTCTACTGAGTAAAACTGTTCCACAAGGTCTTTCCACTCAAGCTAGAAGGATTTCAAATATCTTCTAGTGGTAAGTGACTCTCAGTAGTTATTTTCAGTTTGTAGTTCCCTGGTAGTTACTTTTTTCTTAATAGTTGTTTACCTTCCTATTACTTAAGGCTAACATTCAGACAGAGTCAAGGGAAATTTAACATAGATTCTGGAGCTCTTTCTCTATAGTTTCTTGCCCTCTAGTATCCTGCCCCCCAAATTCCAAATGTGCATTACCTATGAAATATGAAACTGCCTTTGAACCAGCAATTTCAGGCTCCCTGAACTTTGATCTCTATCACGTTATCTCAGTGAAGCCCTATGTTCTTCTTGGGCTCCATCCTCCTGGGCCATGATCCAGAATAATCATTTAGTCAGAAAGCCAAGACATCAGAAATTTTCTCATTAGCATGTTTTCTGTCATGGAGTATATAC
Organism: Glossophaga mutica; assembly: GCA_039655065.1. Taxonomy (NCBI): domain Eukaryota; kingdom Metazoa; phylum Chordata; class Mammalia; order Chiroptera; family Phyllostomidae; genus Glossophaga; species Glossophaga mutica. Next base: position 67,262,946 of record CM077310.1, on the reverse strand, counting down.
ATTCCCATGCTACCTTTGGTCTTGTATCTGACATATGTTTTGTAGTTTTCTAGCTATTTGCAGTTACAGGGTTGGTCCAACAGAAGAAATCAAGAACCTAGCAAAGATTACTGGTCTCATGGCCAAAAAAATCAGGAACCACCTTCAAGAGGCTTTTCTTACCAGCAATGGGTAAATTTTAACATAAATTTAAGATTAATGAATGTGATAAGTTGAAGAATATCAAAAATGTTAATTGATATATTTATATATTACCTAAATCTTATTGGTCATATTTATAGGATGCTAGGAAAACAACTCATTGTTTTGAAAACTAGTAAATAAGACATAATTAAGCACTTATATTGCCTTTTTGATAAATATTCTACTTCAGGAGAATTTAATGATACATAAGGGAAAGATAATCTTTTTGTTGTTATTGCTTTTATTCTTACCTGAAGATATGTTTATTGATTTTAGAGAGAGAGAGTAAGGGAGAAAGAGAAACACCAATGTGAGAAAGATGATTTGGTTGCCTCCCATATGCACCCCAACTGGGGATAAAACCTATAAATTAGGTATGAGCCCTGATCAGGGATAGAACTCACAACCTTTTGGTGTATGGGAGAATGCTCCAACCAACTGAGCCACCCAGCCAGGGTGAAAGGTATTCTTCATATATACATTATAGACAATAAAAATGATCAAGTCATCACCATTTTGCAGCTCCTAAATTATTTTTAATCTATTCTAGGCATACAATTAACGGCAGCTATCTTTACAAAATGAAAGATGGTTAGTCATTATATACTTCTTGATAGAAATATATACTGCCTATGAGGAGTCTATGCTCAAAAGTAAAATAAAAATATAATCCAAATCTCATCAGAAATCTAGGTCTAACTACCAATTTACAGAAAACACATAATTCAAAGGAATTACACAACAGGTACATAGCAATCAATTCAGTTCCTTCAACTTATAAATAAAATGCAGGAAAAAATGGGGTTATAAATTTATTAAAGGAAGCCAACCAATTGTAATCAAACCTTTATGAGAATCCTGAATCAAACAAACTATAAGAGAACCAGAAAAATTTACTACTGGCTAGATATTTAATAATGGGAATTATTGCTAATATTTGAATGTGATAATGATATTGAGGTTACATTTTGAAAGAATCTTTATCTTTCAGATATGAAGAAATGATATCATGTACGAGATTTGCTTCAAAAAACAGGGAGGAGGGGTATGAAGTAGAATTATAGATGAAGTAAGACTATTCTCAAGTTAATTTTTAAAGATGGGTAGTTAGCACATGAAATTAGTGTATTCTCTCTCTGTACTTCTTATAGGTTTGAAATTTTTAATAATTTTAATGTCTTTCGAAGTGCCTCATCTTAGGCACTAGTTTAAATGAAAGAAATTTCAAGATCTATAAAAATATAATAGACCTTTGATAGCAAAAAGTTAATCAAAAGTTAACATTCTCTAACTTCCGGAAGGAGAGAAGAACCATAATCAATATGGAAATCTCAGCGTTCGTACACAGTTTTAAAAAGCCATGAAAATTGGGGGGAGGTTAAAAATAGTATGGGAGGATTCAACTTCTGGGCCAAGATGGAGGCGTAGGTGGACACACTGTGCCTCCTCGCACAACCAAAATTAAGGACAACAAATATTTAGAAACAAGAAAACAACCCGAACTGATAGAAAATTGAACTGTACAGAGGTCCAGCAACCATTCATCCAGACCAGTAAGAGGGGCGAAGTCCTGGCAGGAAAAAGTGGAGGTTGGCGGACCCAGGCGTGCAGGCAGCAGTGGCTGGCAGATTCCAGGCATGCAGGCGGCAGCTAGCAGACACCAGGTGCACAGGCGGTGGCTGGCAGACCCTGGGCACAAGGTGGCAATGGTGCAGACCCAGTGAGGCTGCCCAAGGCGGCTGGCTGACCAGGTGGTCCCACATTCACACACAGATGTGAATCCAGATGTGTAATCCAGGTGAAGGTGAAGCAGCAGAAGAGACTAGAATCTGAGAGAGAGGGCAGCAAGTGCCATTGTTCCCTCTCGGACCCCACCCCCACATACAGCATCACTACTCAGCAACTGGGCTGCCCCACCCTGGGGAACATCTAAGGCTCCACCCCTCACTATGTAACAGCCATGACCAGACCCCCTCAAAAAATGGCTCAAACGGTAGAACAAACCAAAACCCCAGAGCCAATTCATCTAAGTGACCAAGAGATAGCCAACCTATCAGTTGCGCAGTTCAAAACCCTGGTGATCAGGATGCTCACAGAATTGGTTCATTTTGCTCGCAAATTAGATGAACAAATGAAGGCTACAATAAGTGAAATGAAGGAAAATGTACAGGGAACCAATAGAGATGGGAGGAAAACTGGGACTCAAATCAATGGAGTGGACCAGAAGGAAGAAAGAAACAACCAAACAGAAAACAAGGAAGAAACAAGAATTCAAAAAAATGAGGATAGGCTTAGGAACATCCAGGACGTTTTTAAATGTCCCAACATCCGAATTATAGGGGTACCAAAAGAGGAAGAAGAAGAGCAACAAGTGGAAAAGTTATTTGAACAAATAATAAAGGAGAACTTCCCCAATCTGGCAAAGGATTTCCAGGAAGTCCAGGAAGCTCAGAGAGTCCCAGAGAAGTTGGACCCAAGGAGGAACACACCAAGGCACATCATAATTACATTAGCCAAGATTAAAATGGAGAGAATTCTAGAAGCAGCAAGGGATAAGGGGACAGTCACCTACAAAGGAGTTCCCATCAGACTGTCAGCTGATTTCTCAAAAGAGACCTTACAGGCAAGAAGGGGCTGGAAAAAAAGTATTAAAAGTCATGAAAAGCAAGGAGCTATATCCAAGATTGCTCTATCCAGCAAAACTGTCATTTAGAATGGAAGGGAAGATAAAGTGCTTCTCAGATAAGGTGAAGTTCAAGGAGTTCATCATCACCAAGCCCTTATTATATGAAATGTTAAAGGGACTTACCTAAGAAAAAGAAGATAAAAATATGACAGTGAAAACACAGCAAACTCACAGCTATTAACATCCTCACCTAAAACAAAAGCAAACTAAGCAAACAACTAAAACAGGAACAGAACCACAGAAATGGAGATCACAGGGAGTGTTAGCAACAGGGGCATGGGAGGAGAAGAGAGGGGGAAAAGGTACAGTGAATAAGTAGCATGCATAGACGGTAGGTAGAAAATAGGAGGAGTGCAAGAATAGTGTGGGAAATGTAGAAGCTAAAGAACTCATGACACATAGATATGAACTAAAGGGGGGAATGTGGGAGGGAGGGGGTGTGCAGGTGGAGGGGAATGATGGGGGAGAAATGGGATAACTGTGATAGGATAATCAATAAAATATATTGAAATTTTTTTAAAAGTATGGGAAATGGAGAAGCCAAAGAACTTATATGTATGACCCATGAACATGAACTAAGGTGGAGGAATGTTGTTGGGAGGGGAGTACAGGACAGAGGGGAATAAAAGGGAGAAAAACATGGGACAACTGTAATAGCATAATCAATAAAACATTTTTTTAAAGTCCTGAAAATAATATGTATAGGACATCCAAAATCATTATAAGTTAAGATCAGTTTTAAAGCATTTACTTACATTTTTGATAAGGTATAACTATAACCAAGAAATTATATGTGGAAGGAAGAATAACTCAATGAATAACTTTTAATAAACTCTTTGCAATTGTGCAGCTACAACTAGGAATTTGGAGGCCCATTTTTCTTATGAGATTGTGTGTTTGGGGTAGGCAGCTCCTCTAAATAGCTCCTGTTTTTAGATGTCAATGGGCTCAGGGCCATGCTTGTAGTGCGCTGTGTGCTGGGCAGTATACCGCTGAGCCATATTCCATAGGACAAGGTTTACATCATAAACACTATAGATGGGCATTTTCCTTACCACCATTCCCCATGTATGGAAGTAGTGTCATCTTCGATAAAATCACAAAATGTCTTGGATGGGTGCCTTTTTCTAATTTATGAAAAATCCCCTAAGACTTAGCAGATTTATTTGTGATGGAATCTCTAAAAGTTTTGCAGAGACTTTTAAGGATAGAAGATTTCTAATTTCACTAACCTGGGTTTGTATATTGACATATAGAGTTTAGACTTGAATTTTTCACTCTATTTTGTTATACCTTTTAAAGTTGTATGAATTACATATTCACATGGATTAATGACCTGTTATTTAAAAAATATAGTGGGTAAAATATCACTTTACTCAATTTTAGAAGACCAGGCCACATTACCTTGGACAAGTCATTTAACCATTTTTATCATCAGTTTGATCTATTGTTTAAAAAGGATCATTACCCCTTGCCTATTTCTTAAGATTATTATAATGAGGGATGTGGTCGTATGAATTCTAAAATACTGGGTGCACCATTTCAGGGATAGATGAAAGAAGGATAATAATTTTCCAGTTGTTATTTAATGAGCACATTATTGAGCAATAATATGTAGTGGGAATTAATAGCAGTTCTTTATGTGCATGAACTCACTTAATCCTCAAACAACCTTATGAGGTGAGTATGAACATCTCCTTTCAGTAAGAAAACTGAAGCAATGACAGTTTAATTAAATTGCCCTACATTGCATAATTGATATCATTAGCAAGTGGTAGGGTCAGGACTCCTAGCCCAGCAGCCTTCGTTCTTAAGTGCCATATTCTGTGTATTTGTTTGATATATTTTTGATTATTGATATTCATTATAAATCAATATTGGCTACAGATATTGAATTGAAAGAACTAGTAGGACAGGGAAAGTCCATGGAAACATCTGAACACCATGTTTAGCTAACAATTTGGTCTCCCAGGCTAAAAAGATTTGTTAAACATGTATTAAGAGAAGTTGAGTACTGAACAGGGAAGAGCAGAAACAAAAGAAGAAAGGACCACGAAGATATTGCTCAGGTCACCTTTATTGTCCCAAGCCCTTGAAATCCTCACACCTGAAAGCCCACTTACCTGAACAAAAGCAGCCCTGAAGTTACAAGAGGATTTAACTATTAAATGTTATTACTGGAGCATTTCTCTAGAAGGAAACACTTCCATAACCAACCCAAAGAACTTTATGGAAATTTTACTTCTAATCATGTGTAGGAATCTTTCAAAGAGAAATTGTGGGAGATAACATTTCTTTATCACACTATCTCCCTAGGATGTTTTGGCATTCCTTATAAATTCCCATCATGGCCAACCACCTCCCTGACATTCCTTTGTATGGCTTAAAATACACCTTCTCTGCTAAAAGAAAAATTGCAGTCTAGTTTGGCAAATAGTTATAAACACTTAACAATTGTCTCACTTCCCTTCTATTCCTTAATCATAAAGCCCTTCTATTGATCATTGTTTCCACAATCATTTTGATATCACTTTTCCTCTTGTTCCCTATATTCAATTAGTTGCCCTTGGAATTCTACTAATATAATCTGCCACCCTCTCTTCCTTTCCATTCCCAATGTCACTAGATTCATTTAGGCCCTCCCAGGAGAAGTGGTCAGGTGTTCTTCAATCCCTGTCACCCAAGGAATTGGCTTAAAGCTGCATGCTAAAGAAAAATAACCAGGAGCAGACTTGGTGAATATGATTTGTTATATTTGATAATGAACCAAGAAATTATCTGCTAATAAGCAACTGAAATGTTTGACGCATACCTGTGGAATTCTGATGACTGATTATATTTCTAGGTCTGATGACTGATTATATCTCTAGGGAGTGAAACACTGAGTTTGAATAAAAATGTAAGCAAGTTTTCATTCTGCCTCCTGTTGTCCAGCAACCCTGTAGGGAAGGAAAAGAAAGCATCGTTAGCCAAAAGAGGTGCAGAGATGGAGAACTTCTCCTATTCCCACAAAGCACAGCACACGCCAAAAACAGAGAAAGACATTGACATTACCTGGCAACCATGGCTCCGGAATGAGTCTCTTCTCTTTTGTTCCCAACAGGTACAACCGCAGTAGCATCTGCCTGGGGCAGGTGTGATGCCTCAGGACTTTGAGGAAGGTGGGCGCTCAGACCCTCTTCTTTGGGGAATGGCCAAAAAAAAAAAAAAAAAAAAAAAACAGAGAAAATGTCTCATAAGAACTCTTATCTAGACAATGCCCAGAACTCCAAACGAGGTAATTAGTTCAAGGGGAAAAATAAAAAATGTAAATAAAATCCAACTAAGTAAAGCCAAATCTATTTTATTGAGCCTTAAACTGGAAACTAAGAAAAAGAAAAAAAAAACAGCTTGGATTATTGATAAAGGGAGGCCAGAGAGTCAGAATTTTGCCATATTTATTCAGAGAAAAGAGAAAATAATATGATCAGTCTTTAACTCATTACTAAAGAAGTGTCCTCAGAGGAAAAATCAAGGTGACTAGGTGTTATGCCTTTGACATCAGTCTCTTCCTTCCTACTTTCTTCACTCACCTAACAACCTTCTGATTCACTCAGCATCTATGGGTTTTGATTATAAGGATGTCTCTCATCATAAGGATGATATAAGAATGGGAGTGCTCTGTGTAGAGGACATGAAAAATCACAATGTTTCCCTTTATGAATTAATATTTTGGCATTTACATAAGTTCTTCTGAATCCAAGTAATTATGGGAATATCGACATATTTGATTTTCCAGGAGTTCAAACCAGAGGGCAAAACCCCATAGTGACTTTATCTGGGCAATGCCATCTTCTGGTGAAAGCAGGGAAGCCTGGGTGACAATCTCATCCACTATAACCTCCAGCACCAACAAGTAGTATTAAGGTTCTGTTAGGTGTGATTTTTGCCTTATAAACTTGACAAATAGTATCATCTCTGGGTTTCATTTTCCGTATGTAAAGTAATGAGTTGACTTGCATATTCTCTCAGAAATTTCAATCTGAGTCTCTTTATTGAAAATATTATTGACTTTCTTCTTTCTCTTTCTTTTTTAAAATCTTTTCTTGTTTCTTTTAAATGTCAAAAAAGTACCATCTCCTATAATACTTTAACCCTGGGGCTTGTACCTGACAAACTGAATAAATTAATTGTTCTCAACTGATTAATCATGCCCTTCACTTTCCATGAGAATATGGGTTAGTTATGCATGAGAAAGTCTGCCAATTCTGACAGGAAGATATCTTTCAGGTAGGTAAGCCACCTGTGATGAAGTGATCCATTGAAGAAAGACTATTTTCTTGTTGCATAAATACAGGCCTGCAGATTACATGTGAGCTGTCATACACGTACTTCCTGAATGCAATTTCACAGAAATGACACACTGCCATCATTCATGTTAATGTCTACTTGTGCAACAATATTGTTTGAAATAATTGAACAATTCATCAAATGGAAGAGCAGACTTTGGAGGGGGGAAGAGGGTGCTTTTTTAATACTAATAAAAAATTGACATTTCTGTTTATCATTTGTCACCTTTAAATAGTCAATAGATACTTGTAATGATTTCCCAATTTTGATATGTGACTCACTTGTAAGGATATGCAATTTTTTAGATTTATGGAGAGGGTGTTTCTTCCATAAACATCCAGCTTTGATAATTATCAAGAGAATTATTATGTCTCAGAAGCTAAATGCATAATAAATGGAATGCCTCTTATTGGTTGTAATTTTCTAAATGTAAAGAATGTCTAGTTCTTTGATAATCAACACAAATGCATTAACAAATTTAAAGCTTTTCAGTGTTACAAGTTGATAATAAGCCTGGAAATAGAGAATTGTATAATCTCTGTATTAAAATTGTTTTCATTCTTCAAGCAGATACTACAAAAATCAGAATTATCTTAGTGCTCCCAGTGACTCTACCCAGATAGTCCTGATTGATAACAGCTAATGGGGACAGATCTGCCCTCCTACTGTCAGCTCCACAGCTCCAAAGCCAGCTCCTCAGTCTGCCACCCAGAAACCCAGCTGGAACCTGGAATCCAAAGAATGTGTTTGTATTATCAAAGAACTCTCCCTTTCCCAAAGAGTCCACCCTGGGATTCCATTCCAGTGACTTTACAGAGCTCATCTAATTACTCATTAGTTAGTTCCCATAATCTGCTTAAGAACTTGTTTACTTCTTAACAGAGAGGGTGGAGAGTCTAGCCTTAGGAGTCTCTGTCAATTGAACATCAAAATAAAATAAACATGTCTGAAGTGATCACAGTGTCAATTCAACACCACAAATAAGATAAACATATCTGAAGTGATCACAGTGTCCCTGAACATCTGAGCTGGAGGGAATCAAGAGATCATCATCTCCCTTATGATTTCACAAATGAGCACATGGGAAAGGTTGTTGGAAAGTCACTCTGGGAAATTTGCCTGGCTGTGATGCCATTTATAACCTCTGGCCCTGGCTTGTCATTAGATGGTGCTTAATGAATGCTCGTTGAATTGAATGAATACAACTTGGATGTATATCCTCTCCTATCAGATATTTAGTTCTAAAACATGGAGAACTGTATTTCACCCATGAAGTGCTATTAAGATATTTCCTACTGTTATGTGGGAAATGATGTCTCTTGACATAACAATTAACCACACTGAGAAAGAGATCAATCAAAGCAACACAAAAGAACACACTCCTAGGTAATCTCATTTGCAATCATCACAGCACACAGTGAGTTCACAGTGATTTCACCCATACTTTATTAGCAAGAAACACCTGAGGGACAACATGTTATCTTGGACCTGGCACAAAAATACCTGATCCTGAGAAGACGGGGTAGGGACAGAGGAGCTGTTCCCTGGTTCTTGTAAATAAATGACTTGGCTTTTATGGAGATTGATTTGCACATTGGTTTAGAAACCATTCTGTACAATATTTTCCAAAAATAAACATGCTTTGGTACCTTTTAGACTGTATTTTTAAAAGCCCCCATAGCTGCTAGGTTGCATATACTAAAAAGTAGTTCATTACAACACAATAACATCCCATTGTATTTATTAATTTTATAGGGAGAAGATGAAATGATGTTGTCTAGGGAACAGGATGAGAGGAGAAGGGTTTAGAAACTGGAAATTTTCATTTTTGCTCAGATGCTAATTCTCCTGTGACCTCAGCCAAGCCCTATAAATTGTTACTATCTGCAAAGTGAAGATAATGGACAGGCCTTTCCCATCCCACAGGAGAGTTATAGAGATTAATTAGGCAGCTCATTTGAGATTCAAAGTGCTTTGAGCCCACAAGAAAAGTGACGGGGAGAACAAAGTAGGGGCTCTTGCTTCATTTTAGCAGACCTAGGACCACACTAAAGACATTCCCAGGAAGCCATTTGGTGGCACACCAGTATTTGTTAATTAACTGGTATTAGGAAGTCATTAGGGCTGCTAGGGGTTAATGGAAAGATTGAACTTGCTAAAATAGGCCTATAGAGGTGTAAATTGAGGGCTCCTTTTTTCCTGAAGGAGGACTGGACCCTTAAGCATCAAACCTAACTTGATTGTGCTTCCTGGCTTTTCCATTTTCACGTAGAAACTCGATGCCTGTAGTTTGGAGCTGATTATTTTTTTGTAAAAAAAAAAAAAAAATGAAGTCTAATTCTTACCATGTCAGAAACAAAAATTCTTTTTAAAAATATTAAAAGAAAGAGACCAAGTTAATTGATTCTTCTTCAGTAAACTTTTGATGGAAGAGTTCCATCTGGTACTCTTACAGTGAATGCTGTGTGAGTATGCACACACACACATACTCACAGCCAAATCAGAAGTCTAGCAAGAATCCATTATGGTGAGGACCCCGGAAGAGTCCTCAGCCTACAACAGAAGGAACAAATGTGCAGGTACAAAGCGCAGAATAAAATAGATCACCTGGCATTTTCAAGCACAGCTAAGCTTTGGAAGAAAAACTCAAATGAACACAAATCAGTCAGGAAAGTTATAAACAGAAATGTTTGTCTTTTTATGAAAGGTAGGTATCTTTTAAAGGCACATTTTGTGAGGGTTAAAAGAGAAAGGAAGGGATATTGATAAAGATCTGAAGTACAGTGTTCCTGGGCTAGCTGCCACTTCCCTCCCCTGATGGAACCCCAAATGTAAAGGTGATCAGATGCTGAAAATCCTAACTCTTCTGACCAGTTCCAACTGGCCTGTTTGAATAGAGCTCAATATAGACAAATGGAGTGAAAGCAGTATTCCGGAGACCTTAAAAGCAGAACTAAGAAATGAAGATAGAAGAAAGCCCCTTCCAGGAAAATAAAAACATGACCTTTTCTATCAGTTTCATAGGCTTTTGTATAAGGATCTCATAGCTCATGACAAGGTATTTGAATACTTATCATAGTATTCAGATCTGATCCTTCTAGAGTGTGCATTATTCTACATCCTCACAGTCGGAAGACATATAATAGTCTCATGGTGGAGCAATCTCTGGGAAGGCAGACCCTGGACCTGACACTGTTCTCGTGAAAGAACATTCTGAATCTACACAAAGACTCTATGAAGAGAAAACTCATGTCTCAGAATTACTACCACTGACAGTAGGTGCACAGAGCTGAGGTTTATTTTGTTTTCTCTCTGGTCTTAGAATATCTCTGTCTTGAGCTGGCCGACCCTGGGGGTGAGACAGGGCACACCTGTTTGTGTAGGGTAAGTGAGGCCTGGCCCACCAATTTTGGAGGAGCCTCTTGTGTCGCAGGACAGGGAGCCCCCAGGGGAGAGATTGCTGAGGGACTTTTTACTTTCCAAGGGAGAATCTGAAACCACATTAAATGCCTCTTGCCTCCTTCTAGTGCAGAGACCAGATATTAAAAATTTAAAGGGTCTAAAAAATCTCTAAAGAAAGGAAGAGGAAGGTAAATGGGAGAGTGTCAATGGTACGAATGTAAACACAAAAGTCTTCTATCCTATAAATTGTTCAGGTTCTCCCATTGTCTCTGGGATAGACAGCCTCCAGTTCTTTCTCCTCATCCTCCCCTGAACCCCTATCTTCTTTCCCTTTTCTTTCTCTCTTCTTCCTTTCCCTGCTCACTTACTTTCCCTTTCTTCTAGTCTCTATCTTCTCCTTTGTACTGTTGTTTTGCTGATCAACAACAATGGAAAAAGGAAAACAGAAATTCTCCCACATTCAAGAAAGCACCAAGCTAGAGAAGGTGCAGGACATGTTACCCCCAAAGATAGCACCTTGGTATATTGAGTATTTTAAGATGAAGGCATCTGAGAAAACAGCAGAAGCAGGAAGGTCACTCTGATTTCGTCCCATCCGTGAGGCAGGTCATAAGACCCTCAGGTGAGAAGTCCCCCCCTTCTTTCTGAGGAAAGAACATCCTTAGGCTGGGAAGACAAAGGGATGCCAAGAAGAATTCTAACAAACAGGCTATGCCCCTCTCATATTTCTCATAACACTATCACATTCCTTATTTTCTCTCATTCCCTTTATGGGAGAAACTCCAAGAAACTCAGTTCTCCCCAGTGCAGTAAAGAATTATGGATCAGAGAGTCTATTAGCACACAAACAAGGTTTATTGGTGAATTGTTCTCAAGGAAGAGAAAGGGCCTAGTTAAGGCAAGGATGGGAGGATGAAAGGTATAGCTTCAGGGCAAAGCAGGGTAAGGGTAGCTGAAGGCCTGGGTAGCAAACACAGGGGTGTTGAGGGCTGGGGTAACAATGCTTGCCCAGAGCCCAGGTGGTCTGAGCTAGGTGGCCACAGGCCAGGTGGACAGAGAGCCTAGGACACCAAGCCAGGAGTCTTTTCTTCTGAGGACTTATACAGTTGGCTGGATTGGGTTGAAGAAGTTACATATTGATTCACAAGTAAAGATGGTGCCAGCTTTTGGTGAAGGGTTGGCATGAATACCCAAAGGTGTAATGGTTTTTCCTTTGGGCATTATGGGCCATTTCCAGCCTTTTAGGCCTTGGAATAAAAGCATAGTTTCAAAGCCTTTCATTCCCAATACACGGAATTTTAAGTACTGTACTCCTCCCATGTTAGCATGGTGTTTCCTGTGATATTGGAAGACCCGGCAATATTACCAGATCGGGCTCAGGACTGCTGAGCCAGTGGGTGAGACATGTCTCCCTCCTTCTCCCCACTTTGGTTTGCAATCTATCCTACCTAGCATTCCTATCATTTTCCTCCAGGACTGTCTACTCTTCATCAAACCTATCATTAAGCCCTGGCTGGTGTAGCTCAGTGGATTGAGTGCGGACCTGCGAACCAAAGGATTGCGGTTCGATTCCCAGTCAGGGCACATGCCTGGGTTGCAGGCCAGTTCCCAGCAGGGGACATACAAGAGGCAACCGCACATTGATGTTTCCCTCCCTCTCTCCTTCCCTTCCCCTCTAAAGAGAAATAAATAAAATCTTAAAAAAAAAAGATTATAAAACATTAAAAAAAAAAACCTATCATTAAAATACTTAGGTCTTGCTCTAGCTGGGTTGCTCAGTTGGTTGGAGTGTCATCCTATACACCAAAAGGTTGCTGGTTCCACTACCAATCAGGGCACATATCTAGAATGCGGGTTGAATCCTTGCTTGTGGTGCCTCTGGGAGTCAACTGATCACTGTTTCTCTCTCTCTCTCCCTTCTTCTCTCTCTAAAATCAATAAACATATCCTTGGATGAGGATTAAAAATAGGTCTTTTTTTATGTCTTCATTTCTTTATGAAGTTTCCATTTCAAGTAAAACTTACATTAAATAAATTGGTATGCTTTTCTCCTGTTCTTCACAGGAGAAGTGAAGTTTTTAATTAGTTTAATTAGTTTAATTTTTATACCTAGCCAGCAACCTGAAGAAGGTTGAAGAAAACGTTTCCCTTTCCTACATCTGCCACTGGTCATATGAAATATGGCTTGTGTAAGTTGTTTCCTCTGATCTCAACAGGTTCCATATTTCTCTCAAAATTGGAAACTTGGGACTCCTGGGGCAATGTCCTCCTGGCTGGCACTGTGAATGCTGGCTGCTTGCCCTTTGCTCACCCTAGTCTTACCTTCCTTAAAGAACTAATAGGATATATACCAAAATATGCAAGGTGGACTATACCAGGGAATTTTTGATGATATTACAATTTGAGTTCAAAGGTAGCATTTCCTCCTCTTCTGGAGAGATCACTCTTTTTTCTATTAAAGCCTTCATCTGATTTGATGAGGTTCAAAAGCATTATGGAGAGTAATCAACTTTACTCAAAGTCTTGATTTAAATGCTAATCTCATCTAGAAAATACCTTCACAGAATCATCTATAGGATCTGGGCACTGTGGCAAAACTGAATTGGCACATACAATGAACTACAATAGTCCACCCACCCTAATCCATGGTTTCACTTGCCATGGTTTCAGTTACCTGTAGTCAACCAAGGTCCAAAAATATTAAATGGAAAATTCCGTAAATAAACAATTTATAAGTTTTGAATGATATGCCATTCTGAGTAGTGTGATGAAATCTCACACTCTCATACTCCACCCCACTCAGGACACAAATGATTCCCCTTTCCAGTATGTCACACACATTGTATACTCTACCTGCACATTAGTCACTTAGTAGCTATCTCAACTATAAGATCAACTGCCAATGTATGGCAGTGCTAGTGTTCAAGTATTGGGTTGGCCAAAACCTTTGTTCAGTTTTAAAGTAAAAATAAAAGACCCAGTGTTCATTTTTACCAATAAATTTACCAAACAACGTATTCACTGTTTTGTTCCACTACCGTCTGCCTTTCAGGCAAATTTATAATTCCATCTTCCCAAAACTTTTTATATTTTTGAGCAAAGAACTGTTCCAGATGCTTTTTGCAATCTTCCAGGGAATTAAAAAAATTTTCCCACTAAGAGAATTTTATAAAGACCAAAATAAATGTAAATCCTAGGGTATAATGATGTCTGGTGAATATGGTAGGTGAATCAGAACTCCAAGTCAAGCTGTAACAGGTTTTGCCTGGTCATTAAAGAAAAATGTGGACTTGTGTTATCCTATGGAAGATTGTGCATTTTCTGTTGACTAATTCCAGAATAAAGGACGCCCTTCAAAACCCACCATATATACAACCTCATTTTCTTTGGATGAAGATCAGCCTTTGATGTAGGGTAGTGGTTCATTTTGCTTGCCCAATGATCTCTCCTGCTCCACATTATTGTAAAGTGTCTACTTTTCAACTGTCAAAATTTGTTTTAAAATCAGAACATTTTCTTTACATTTAAGTAGAGAACCACATGTTGGAATGCAGTCAAGGTTTGTTTTGCTTAACTTACACAGAATGCAAACACCAAAGTGATTAACATAACCAAGCTGGTGCAAATGATTTTCCATGCTTGATTTGGATATTTTGAGTATGTTGGCTATTTCCTATGAGGTATAACATTGATTATGCTCGATTAATTTTGATTACTATCAACTTTAACTGGTCTACCCAACTGTGGAGCATCATACACCAAGACATCTCTGGCATGAAACCTCACAAACCACTTTTGACACATTTGATCAGTCAGTCTCTTCTCCATACACTGAGCAGATCTGTTTTTGTTGTTTCAGTTGCATTTTTACCTTTCTTGAAATACTAAAGCATAATACGCCAAAAATGTTACATATTTTCTTCCGTTTTCAATATTCAAATGGCTACACAAAAATTCACCAATTTTGATAAGTTTTTTAAATGCACACTGATGTGACAGCTGTCACAATACAATCTAACAAAAGTGTTTTGAATGAACTTAGACAAGTAAGCACTACTAGAGCTATCTTACAGAATATAAAAACCAAAGGAACTTTTTGGTCAACCCAATACCTCTTATTTTACCAGCCCCAAGAACAGTGATGCTGGCAATTCAGATATACTAAAAAGAAGCTGTGAAGTGCTTCCTTTAAGTAAAAAGATGTATGCATTGGGGAAATAGCAGAGCATATATAGGACTTGGTCCTATTCATGGCTTCAGACATCCACTGAGGGTCTTGAAATGTATCCCCTACATATAAGGAAGACTACTGCATCACATTAGGGGAAGCAGCTAGGTGAGGCAATGTATTTGAAAATCCTGTGAATCCGAAGCAATTAACAGCACATTCATGGGAATATCATGCCAGAAGTATGTATACAGTCGTAAGACAAAACAGCAAACATTTATATTACAACAATAAAAAACGTTCTGGCAATATACACTGCCAACAGAGAAACCTTCTTTTAAAGAAATGGTTGCCTAGATATATTTTGTTTTGCCCAAGCTTTTCCTTTTTTTTTTTTTTTTTTTAACAACATTGATCCGTGGATAGAAACAAGCAAAGGTTACTGTTTATTTTATCTCTTGCTTACAACAGAATGGCTGTGAGAGAAGTAGTGAATTTGAAATGGCAGATCTTTCTGAAGCCAATTGAAATGTGGAGTCTTTTCAGATAATTACAGACAAAACAAGTCATTATAGCCAACCCTTACTCATTTGGCCACATAGGAACTGGATGGCATCACATTCAAAGATTAAATCTAGCAGAACAACTCTCAGCCAGCTCTCCTGTTTGAAGGTGAGAGCTCACAAGGACAGACTAACTCCAAGTTGATCTTCCTTTACTGTTTCACTATGAGAGACTTCATGTTAAAGCATCTAAATTATTATTATTATGATTTGAAATCTGGGAAAATTCTGAGTGTCTATAGGAGAACCTTTTTACAGGTGACATGTTACTTTGGGGTGGGAGAATGAGGAGGGCCTGACTGGTCGTGAATCCCTGCCATTTAGTTTCTTTCATCTTCCTCTCTGATCTTCCACCTACTCCCACTTGGCTCACAGTCCCTAAATGGTTTCCTAGGAATCTGCCCATTGTAAAATAAATAAATTCAGGAGAATACAATCAGAAATGAAACAGTAAAGCTCTTTGGCATGTCAGCATGTCAATACTTACATGGGGAACTTTTGCCACAACTCTGGTTTTGTTTTATTTTCCTTCTTTCTAGATTGAGAAAAACATTTTCCTTATCTTCCAGAGAGATACAACAGGACCACATCTCCTTAACCCATAGAAGAGAAATTGGTGATTTTGAACAGTAATTAAACTGGCTCTTAAGAAAACATGCCAAGTGGGTGAGATCTGCCTCTTCCCAAATTATCCACATGAAGAAATTTCCCCAATCAAATCTTATTCCTTATCTTATTTCTTATCTTATGTAATCAATAAGCCATTCTATAATGTGCTCCCCACTCTATTCTCATCCTATTTGCAGATCCAAATAAGAATAACAATGAGTATAATAGAACATGCTTTAGTCTTATTTATTATTAATCATGTGCTACATACTGTCATAGGAATTTACATTTATTAATTTATTTCATCCTAATAACAACCCCATCAAGTAAGTACTAAAGATGGCATCTAGTTTCATAGCTCATGCTATTTCTCACAGGAAATAAATATTTTTGGACATTCCATAATAATAATAACTAGTATATATATATATACAGTTTTATAAATCTTTAAAAATTTACAGAACTCATTTTTTTTTTCTTTTCATCAATGTCTTTGAGATATTGTCCTCACCATACACTTCATCCTCATTGAAAGGGTGAGGAAGATCAGACTGGGAGAAGTTGAGGTATTACCCTGGCCATACCTGGATTTGCAGGTAAACTAGCTGGGTACCAGGTATTCTGTCTGTTTGAATGTGGGTCTTCATACCTGTAGTCATCCAAAGCAGTTTCAAAAATTCAGTTCCCTGCTCAGCATCGAAGTCTTCCCAAACTCAACCAAGCAAAAAAGAAACTCATTATCTTCCTTCCATAAACCATCACTGAACTCTCTCCTTCGGGCTGGTGAAGACCATCTGTCTTCTGGTCTCCCAGTTTCAAAACCTAAGAATCATATTTGATAATCTCTCTCCTTCTTTCTTTCACATCCAAGCTGGACACTCAGCATGTCCTTGAAATGCATGTATCCTATTGGTTAAACAAGTCTTAGCCTCATTGTGCTATGATGGGGAGAGTGTGACCAAGGATGAAAACCAAAGAAGACAGGAAGTAATGGCTTTATAATCCCATGGAGGGGATGAAATTGGAACATAGATCACTAAATTTCAAGATAAGAAATGCTAGAGACACAAGAGAGGTAACATAAAACGGATTCTTACTGATAAGGTGAAAGGTCTCAGAGTAGAACCTTTCTCCAAGTTCATCTCCAAGTGGCACAGAGAAAGTAGCCAGGCAGAATGTGAGCTGAGACTTGGATAACTCAGAACTCACATAAGAGAGCTAGGCCAGGTGTTCAGAAGTTGGAGTGTAAGTAGAAAGAAATGACATTATCTTTTGGCTGATTTTATTGGGCAATGAAAAAGATCTGAACAAAGTAAAAATGTCCTTGAAATTCCATTCTTCTTTCTCTCTTGCTGCATTATGATCACCTTGGTTGAGGCTTTTATCACTTGCTGCTTGCAGTAATTCTATGGCCTTTCAGCCAATTGCCAAGACTCCAGCTCTCCCTCCTTATACCCAGGCAGTGGTCCTCAACCATTTGGCACCAGGAACAGATTTCATGGGGTGACAGAGGCAAAAGGCAGAGGTCAGGCAGTAATGCAAACAAAGCTTTGCTTGCTTGCTGACCACTCACCTTCTGCTGTGCCACCCAGTTCCTAATAGGTCACTGACCAGTACCAAACCACGGCCCGGGTGTTGGGTACCCCACAGAATGCTGTAAGTGATTTTTATGTCATCCCTTCCATCAAAGATATTCATGACTCATTATTCATTCATGAAGACTGTTGTAAGCAGTGCATCCACTCTCCTCTTTGTTACACAGAACTGTTTTACTGAATTTAAGGTCACTTCTTTCCCCGCATGCTTTAGATCCCATTTTATCTCATCTACTTAGTGTAATACCAGTTCTGTCTTTTGTATTCACCCTCTCTCTCCTGGGCCATTTGCACCTTCATTGAAATACTTCCAAGTCTTTCTCATTAAAAACAAAAATATAGAGGAGATAAATAGTAATGGAAAACAACAATAAAAAATAAACTATTTAAAAAATAAATAAATTCCTTTAAAAACCCTCCTAACACTCCTTTGTTTCTCTCAATTTCCTCAGCTATTTCTTTCTTACCATTCATCCCATGAACATGTACTCTCTCTTAACTCACTCTTTAATCTACAAGTCGGTCTCCACCTCATCACAACAAAGCTGAGGTGACTGAAAAACTATGGTGACTGCATCACTGAGGATGGTGCAGGTCTGAGAAAAGCAGAAAACCAGAGTAAATACTAATACAAATAAATTGTTTGGTTTTGGATTTATTTATGCATAACATGAAGTCCAGGGTTGACCTGGTGGCTACCTGATTTCTCAGGGACCTAGGTGACTCTATCTTCCCGCAATGCTATTCTTAGCATGTTGCTTTCATCTTCATGATTATCTGATAGTTGCAAGATGGTTGTTCCACTGTCAGCCATGCCTCTGGCTTCTAGGTAGGAAAAAGGGCAAAGTTGACTATGGCCTTAAATCACCTTGAAACTCTGCAGTTAGGGGAATTCTGTCACTAGGCCTTATCGCATGGTCTGATAAATTTTAAAATACTTCTAATAGCACTTTTAAAAATGTTCATTCTTTTCCTTCTAATTTAACCCTCTAGAAGGAAATCATTAAGTTTAATGTGGACCTTTCTAGAGTTTTTGCAATGCAAATAGTGTGAAGTGAATAAAATGATGATTGTTTAAAAAGTTGCTTCAGATGAAGTGAGCAATTTCATACACCCAAATAGGACTAAATTCCAACTGGCCAGTGTCAAAATTGCCCATTTTCTCCCAGCCACAATCCCTGTTTAGACTTCTCTCCTCACATCTTCCTATTTTATCCCAGTCACCCTCATGGCCCTCTCTCCTTCTTCTGGCTCATACACTCCACACACTGCTGCAAGGAGGACATGATGCCTACTCAAAATAAAGTAAGTTCTGTAAGGAAAGATGGAGAGAATAAATATTGGATAGGCATATTTTTATGCAGTTAGCAAGACCTTCTCTTCATCAAATACTAATAAAATCCAATGCCAAATCCTTCTATCTTCTTAGAAGCCCAGGAAGAAGTTTACCTTCTCCCATCTTCTGGAAGTAGTCTCTTTCCATGGCTTGCATGAGACAGCACTCTTCTGAGATCTCTTCCATTTCTCTAGCTTTTCCTCCTCTGTCTCTTTTGCATGTTTGTCCTCCTGTACCAGAACACTCTCATATATTTTCCTAAGTTCCTGCTCTCTGTGAATGGCACTAGCTTCCATCCAGTTCTGCAAACCAGCCTATAGGGTTCATGCTACAGTAACATGACTTCAGTAACGTCACCAAAAAGGGAAGAAGTTTAGAGGACAGTTAATGACATTGGCACAGAGGTTCAGAGTGATCTAGGGCTAGATGTCTTTAGTTTTCTAGGCCTTCCCTTAATGGTTTCAAGATGGTTCTTGCTGTGGAGTGAATGAACAATGTCAAACTCCTCCTTATTTGGAGAATTTTCAAATCCTCCTTATTTGTCTTCATTTTTTTGATCCTTTTTGATCCTACCTCCACCACTCAACAATGAATACTCTTCAGTCCTGATTACAGAATCACCGTGCTATTTCTTGGATGAGGCTTTATCTTCATAGTTAAAAGGATGTGCTGGCTTTACCACTAGTCTGCTCCTATCCCTTCTGGCCCCTAAAATTTCTTCCCCATAGTTCCCCCAACTTCCCATTTTCATACTCAGACCTCCCCTACTCCATCTCTCATTTTCCACCTCTCTGGATTACTTTTATGTGTTCTAAAGCACAATGTTCATGTCTATACAGAGAGCATCATTCATTTTTCTTGTTGGCTAATTTGTATTCAGTCTTTGGATTTTAGATTGATGATGAATCCCTGTAATAGTACTTCCTCAACTCCCCCCACCCTCACTTGCAGCCTCACTCTTCAGTGTATGTCTCTGTACAATGTTATTAAGCACTCCCACAGTAGCAAGAACCATTTCCTCACTGTAGAGTAGTAGTTGATAATCGAATGACATAGTTTCAGAAGTGTATATGTTGGGGGCAGAGAAGACCTGCTGTTCAAATTATATCTTGAAACACTTTCAAACTCCTATATTCCATTGAATATAAGATGTACATGTTAATATCTTTGAAATCAGTCTTTCAATCCATGGCATATTGTTAATAGGTCTCACTTTTTTAATCCTACAATTGACAATGTCTTAGATTTTATTAACTACATCATGTGACCTTGGGGAAATTACTTTCCTTTTCACTGCCTAAATTCTTTTATCTGTAGAGTGTGGTAATACCCAAAATTAGATTGGATAGTTGTGATAATTTTAAAAACATAATACATATAAAGCATTTAAAACAGTGGCTTCTGGCACATTATCATTGCTCAAAAAATGTTAGCCATAATCATTGCCTTTTGTAATACTCAGGGATATGCCTTCTTCAATAGACTATGTAAGAATTATATATCTGTTTGTTTCACTGTGTTCTCAGTTGTTAGCATAATACCTGACCGATCTGGTGTTTATTTTATAGTTGTTTAGTGTGGAATGTATAAAGGAAATAATGAAAATAGAATGATCATACCTGTGACTTATTTTTATTCCTGATCTTTTCAGCAAGAGATTCTTGTCCTTTTCAATATAAGATTTCCCTATGGTAGACCAAGAATAACCCCACCTTCTAAAACTCCATCTATTCAATCAACAAATATTTAGTTTAATATATAAAAATTGTAAAATTCAAAATAAAATTTAAAACACTTCTAATAGCATTTTTGAAAATATAAACTGTAAAACAAAATTCATTCTTGTTCCTCCAATTTCACCCTCTAGAAGGAAATCATTAAGTTTAGTGTGGATCTTTCCAGACTCTTTTTCAATGCAAATAGTGTGAGCTGAATAAAATAGTGGTTGTTTTAGAAGTTACTTGAGATGAAATAAGCAATTTCATATACAAAAATAGGACTAAATTCCAACAAGCCTGTGGCAAAATTGAGATCCACAATCCCTGTCCTGATTTTCCTTCTCAGAGCTTCCTGTTTTATCCCCATCTTCCCATGGTCTTCTCTCCTTTGTCTGGCCTAGACAATTAACACTTGAAAGTCATTTACTCATTTTTTAACCTCCTCTTCATTTCTTGGTAGTCTGTTCTCAGTAATTATGAAATATGTAGAAAGTCAGGGAGAGTAGAGTGGTAACTCTGGAGGAAGCTGGTTTTTAGACATTTTTTTATGGTAACTCTGGAGGAAACTGTTTTTTTCCATGGTTCTTTCCATGGTAACTCTGGAGGAAGCTGGTTTTTAGACATTTTTTGAGAGTGTAGAAGAAAGCCACTGAATCATAAGGTCACTTGGGAGATCCATGCTCCTGCTCATCTTTCACTTTAAATCTCTCCTTCCATCTGCTTGGGATTAGCACAGGGCATGCACTTCTTGCAGTAATATACATTGGTCAACCTCTTTGACGGCCATTTGTCCATAGGAATCAGAATTCCAATGTTAGCATCTTTTGACCTAGCAACTTCACTGGCAGAAATTGACCCAGAGAAATAAGAGGAAAAATGAACAAATATATGCGTGAGAACATTACTTTTAAATAATTATTTTATTTACTTTTAAATAAGTAAATATTATTTATTACTTTAAAGTAAACACAACATTACTTTGAAATAAGTAAACATTACTTATTATTTTAACATTGCTTTATTACTTTACTAACATTACTTATTAACATTAAATAAGTAAATGTTACTTATTACTTTAAAGTAAATACAACATTACTTTTAAATAAGAGGTATCAAAAAATCAATTGAAGATTAATAGGGACATTTTAAAATAAATTATTGTGGATATATGCAATTAAAATAATGAAACACATTTTCACTTTATTTATTGGCATGAAAGAATTTTAAAAGCAGATTTTTTGAAATTATGATAAAATCTTTTTAAAAGTAAACACATTAACGTGTAAACATAGAGAAAATTCTGGAAGCAAATATCAGAAATTAGCTGCCATTTTTCCTAAAAGATTTGCTAGTGATTTTTCCTTATTTATAATTCATAGTATTTTCTCTCTCTCCCTCTCTCTGTCTCTCTACAATGGTTATATTTTCACTTTTATGACATAAGTTCTTATCCTCTTGGAAAACTTAGGGTCTAGACTCACTATGCCTTCCCTGCTCTTAAGTACTCACTGCAGTTTTCTGTGGTCTGGAGAGATCATGTGAGCTTCAGTTTCCAAAGCAGCAGTTCACTAGTGTCTTCTCCTCTACCTTGGTCATCCCACTCTTTGGTACTGGTTTGTCCCCAAGGAAGGAGATGGTGTCATCATTCAAAAGGGAAGGAAAGGGAGAGATAGATGCAGAGATTAAAGCAAAAGAAGAAAGAAAAAATTCACAAGCAAGAAACCTACCTTCTGGTAAGATTCAGCCCAGACTGTTTTTTACATTATTTTGAATTCAAATTGCTGATATGCATCATCAACAGCACATGTGCAAATTAACATCAAAGCATATATGAAATTTCTACATGAAGACACTGAGAAACTTACTCTGCTTGATAAATGCCAGAGATTACTGTTGTTTGTTCCTGTAATTAGAGGTGATAGATAGATGGCTTTCTCAATTCATATAACTTAAGACCTGGGTCATTCTGAGCACAAATTAGGGTGGCACTTGTTATTGCCATTTCAATTTGGCTGGACAGTTACTGTGGAAGGGGGTGATGGATATCTGGTAGACTTTTTCATACCGTTTGCAAAATCTATTCCATATTGGTTTTGGTATTTGTGTGGCTTCTGAGGTTATCACTAAGAGACAAAAAGTCTATATAGAAAATTCTAGAGCTAATATATAGAATTTTTTCATATTCTGCCCATTTCTATTTCACACTGCTAACTAGTCACTGAGGGCCCCTGAGTCCCCGAGAAAACTGTTCAGCTGAAAGAGAAGAACCCATCATCTAATCACATTTCAACATGTAACAATGACAACTCCATCCTGAGATGAGGCTAGATTTCTAATAAAAGCCAGACAGCTAAATATCTCAAGCTATTTTCAAACCTGCCTCTCCTACACATTTGGCTGTTTGTTATTTTTGTTAGAAAGGCAAACTTGTTCTTTTGCCAGGGAACTCTCTAACATCCTGCCATCAACATCTGCACAGAATAGAATGCTTTGGAGGGTCAGATGGAAAAAAAACAACCTTCCCTCTGAAAAGGGTGAGGAAGATAGTAGTGCTTCTGTTTGAAGCAACAGAATGTAAAAGAGAAAGGGCCAACTAAGCCACGCCAATAAGCTATTGTGATCGGCCATGCTTTAGTGTAAGAGGGATCTGAGGCCATCCTAACAAAGGTGAAGAGGACACAACATGACTTTCAGCTCTGTGCCATTAGCATCCGCCATGCAAAACACAGTGCCATTCTGCAGGCTTTCAATATTCTCCTTGTGTGTAATAGCCTAAAAGGCCACTTTAAATTTTTGCTTACTTATTTATTATTTGTCTCCTCCATCAGATTGTGTACTCTGTAAAACAGAGTATATGTCTAACAGATTCATCAATATATTCTTAGTATTTGTCTCACAGTATATACTAAACAAACAGTGGAAGGGAGAAAGAAAGAAAGGAAGAAGAGGAGAGAGGGAGGAAGAAAGGAATTTTTGCACTTATCCAGTTACACCACTCACACTCAACTGGTTGCTTTTTGAATGCATCCTGCCGTTCTATGCAGCACCTAGAAGCGTGCCTGGCAGGGAGCAAAGCAATCAATAAATGTCTGTTGAATTGAATATGTTCTTTAGTGCTCATTGGATTAACAATAGATTAAAATTGATATTGTAGTAAAAAAAGAATGCTAGTGTAGACATGTTCATAAATAAGTACTTTGAATGAATTGGTTTATACACAGGAATTTTTCAAATCCATTCCGATAGTTAATTATTTTTGTCACTAAATCTTCTAAACTCCAGGATTATTTCTAAGGCTGACGCAGCGGTTGTCAGCACACTAAAGACAGACAGAATTTTGCAGGAGGCAGACACTCTTCCTGTTCAAAACAGATGCACTGCAGACTAATCAGTTATGGGAACATTTGCAGGGCTAGTTCTGTAGCAGAGAGAGATGATGCTACTACTCCATTGTTCAGCCACATTAGGATTAGCATATCAGAGTTGGAGTGACCTCCTCACATAACACCCTGCTGGGATGACAAGCACACATAAAATGTCTTGAAAGAGGGAAGATTGGAAATCAATATTCCTACCTTTTCCTCAAACTTAGCTTTGAAACTCAGCTCTATCTCTAAGCTACACTATGGTTGAAAACACTATGAGTTTGAATTTCCTGCTTTGCCCCTTAAACTGGTAAATGTGAGTGAGCCACCGGATCTTTCTCAATTTCCTAATCTGTAAAATGGGAATAAATTATATCTGTGTTGAGACTAATTGTTGCAATGATTAAATAAAAGAAACCTTTGACATTATTTTGTAAAGCATAAATTACTATGCAAATTTATTAGTATTGGTAAAAATATCTAATAATCATTAAGTGCGTAATTACTTATACATTTACCATGTATAAGTATTTTGCTAAGCACTTAAATGCTAAATGCATTTAAACCTCACAACAATCTTTTAAGGGGATATTAGTAGTAATTATAGTATTTTTATTTTTTTAATCTATATGGAAACATGTGTGAGACAAAGTACACCAAACATTTAGGAGATGATTTAATTCAGCCTATTCCAATAGGGTGGACATTCATTGATCAGTAATATCTCAAAGAAAAAGAAGGAGTCTGGGGTTTCATAGAGGTGGGTGCACAGGGCAAGTAGACAAGGGGTCATGCATGGGCCTAGGGGAATCAGGTGAGAGGGGAATATTCGTAGGGAAATAGGAGAATCAGGATGGAGAGAGGTCTTATCTGATCATTGAGGAAAGGTGAAAGTGTATCTTGGAACAAATGAGAACAGGGTTGTCTTTTGTGGTTAGTAAGTTCTTAGATCATAAAAGGCTGTTGATGATGACTTTATTACCCCCTCCCCTAATATTATTTCCTTTTTAATTGAGAGAAAGTTGTTAAAGAACTAAAGCAGACCTCATAAGCAGATGACCATCAGATCAGATGCAGCTGGCATACATAGGAAGTTTGGCCATTTCCTTTGGAGAAAAAAAGAAGTTACTGGTATTTACAAATCAGGAATTTTCACACTAATACTCAAAAATCAGACTTAAAACCCCAGGGCATTTCCTCAAGGCAACAATTGTCAGGTACTCTGTCTCAGTGGCCTCTATGGGAGTGCCATTTGTTAAGGACTCCACAGCTGCTTAGCCCAGAATCTGAAGCAGCTGCCCTTCACTGCTATTCTTCCTTTTTTTTCCATCAACGGCCAGGTCCACTCTCTAATTAACTTCCTCTGTCTGACCAGTGGCATTCAGAGCTTGTAGTCACACATGAAGGCTCTAGATGAGGAACGAGCTGGCAGAAGAGTGAACTTGGAAAATTCTGGTCTTCACGACTGAGATCCTTCCTGCTGGAATTCTATAATACCTGGGAGTTTGCAATTCACAGGTGTAGACAATGTCCACACAGGTACTTAACAAGTGTGGACAAATTCCAGTAGAGTTCAATGAGGTGAAAACAAAATTTTGTAGGTTAACAACCAAATTTATTTTTAAAACCTGGACTGAGCTGCCATCAGTTCAGGGTCTACTCCGACAACATAAACAAACCATACTTAAAAACAGGCTCCTGATTTCCTCCCATATCTTATATTTTTGCTTCTATTCATATCAAATTAACTTTAAAGTCATCCTTAGTTTCTGTATTTCTAAAGCCCAAACATCATTTATTTCTCTCACTGGCAAAATACATTCTAGCTATGCATCTGAGATCTGGACAAAGCAAAAATTCTGTTAGTGAGCTTGCATCTGGAAAATGACTCAGAGCTCCTATTAGACATGATTACCCTTATTAGTGGATGTGACTTTCAGCCTGGCCTCTGGGATATTTACCACTAAAGAGATTGCAAGGGAATGGTGCAGAAGAATAAAATATTTTTATTTTAGTAATGTAAGTGACAAAGAAATAATACAAAATACCTGACTGACATTTTGATGACAAAGAGGAGAGAAGTTTCAGGCTGAAGTCATCATGGAAAATTATTAGATGTTACTTTGCAAAACATATGATGAGTTTTATATTGAATTAACAATATTAAATAAATAAATTAAATATTTGTTAACAAGGGTCAGCAAACTATAATCTGTGGATCAAATCCAACCATGCCTGTTTTGTAAATAAAGTTTGCCTATAGTTATTGACAAGGGTCTGAACTGGAATTATGGGAGATCTTAAAAAAATGCCTTAAGCATAGGAATCTATAAATGAGGGAAAGACATAAGCACCAATTTGTCCCAGAAGCTGGACCTTAACAGTCTCAGCTCAGGTGAGAGAGAGGTGATTCTCGGTAAGGGCTGGCATGTTTCCTCTTGGACACTAAGTAGTGGTGGGCTAGTAGCTAGCCTGAGGAACCTGGTGGTGAATTGGTCAGTATGGCAACAAACTGGGGATAGGCCACTGGGGCCACATGGTCTTAAGTGTTTCCATGTTCTGAACATAAGATATGTGCTTTGTTTCCAAGTGGAAAGGAGAGGTTCCTTCCATGAACAAATGTTTCAGGCCACTGGGCATTACCTTAGTAAAGTGATGTGATATGTCCACTTGGAGAGAAAAGCTTCACAAAATCTGAAAAAGGTTGCAGCTCTACACTGGAAATGAAGCTTTCGATCCCTACACAACTGGGTCCTGGGACTTAAGAGCTCCTTGCTAGCAGCTCCTCCTTGCATGGCTGAGATCAATGGTGTGTGTGTCCTCATGGAGAAACTTCAGCATCTGTTTGTGATCTGTCTGAGGAATCATGCAAGGTTGTTTGTGATCCAAGCCTCATATCAGGAGATGACAATACTGATGGTGCTAGAGTTGGACATAACCATATGTGCCACCATCTTGCAACCATCTGGCCAAAAATAATAATTCTGACAAGACACAAGATTCAGACTTCTAGCCAGCTGTTTAGTTTTGATCAAATGAATCCTCCTACAACCTACAGGAAGTCAGTTGATTATTTGCTAGTTTTTCCAAGGATAGCATGGCATGAGTCTGCACTGAAACCTTAGCTAAATCTCTAAGTCCCTAGGTGTCAGGAAAAGATTTGCTGTGAATCAGACTTCCTGGGAAACCCTGATCCTTTTGAGAGTCCCAGGTCTCTACACCTACAAGGGCTTATTTTCTGTCCACATTTGGTTTTGTTTGAATCTGGACAAAGCTTGTGTTGGGCTTAATCATGGGGAATGCAAGGTAGGTTTCAAGTCTTTGGGAAGGAGATATTAGTGGCACAGAAATCCTTTATAAAAAAGTCATTCAACCATTCTACAACTATATAGCTGTACTATCAGTTCCATATACACAAACATGATGTGGAATCATTTCTGAATAGCTATAGTGGTCTAATAAAGATATGAAGAAATCTGAATTATCTTCTATCCTGGCAATCATCACAGTTAATGTCTTTCCTTCTCATCACCATTCTTCCCAAAACTATCTACACAACCATAATATATATTGTATTATTTTGATATAGGCTATTAGAGTTTTATGATATACTGTCACTGAATTATAAGATTAAAAAATTTTTATTTGTTTATTTCTAGAGAGAGTAAGGAAGAGGGAAAGACAGGAAGACAAATACCAATGTGTGGTTGCCTCTCGTGCACCCCACACCAGGGACATGGCTTGCAACCCAAGCTTGTGCCCTGACTGGGAATAAAACTGGTGACCCTTTTGTTCACAGGCTGGCACTGAGCCACGCCAGCCAAGGTCCAAATTATAAGATTTTTTAAATGCAATATTTTTCAGCTAAAATAAAAGCAAGGTTTAAATATACCAATGTAATTATTTTTTATGAAATGTAATTTTATAATAAAGCTTTAAAAATATAGAGAGTATATCTTTTCCCTTTTCTTTTGATCTAGTTAGGTGGGAAAAATTGCTGTTCTTAGCATTTTAATTACAATAACATTATAATGTTAGCAAAACAAAAAATCACTTGACATATTCATGTCATGAGTGTATTAAAAAAGTTTACTCTCCATTAGTCTTCCTGTTCTAAGCCATCTGTGCTTATAAAAACAATAATAAACAATGAATTTTGTATGCCATATGTACTTCACTGTTTAATAGTAATTAAGCAATAATCTCAAAGCAATCTCTTAACCATGATAATTGCTTAAAGGTAATTATTTATAATGAATTATAATCAATTATTTGGAATATTAACAGTTGTTTTCTTCATTTTTTACTCTTAAAATTTTCTGGTGGCCATAGCAGTCTCAGTAGCTATACTGGAAAATTAGTAGCTCTGTTGTGTTAATGATAGATTTTTCATGAATCAAAATTCTAGTTATGGTCTATTAGATTTGTAATATATTTCTATAGCATTTTCAAAACTGAGATTTCTATAAATATTTCCTTCACTTTATTATTACAAGTAAATTGTTTTAATAAAATTTCTAGAGAAATGTATAATGTGAACTGACCCATATTACAAAGCACAGTATAAACATAAAAATAACAGAGCTTCATGTCCTAGGTAAGAATAAGTTGACAGAAAACAAAGGTTGATTTGAGGGAAAAAACATAAAATATATTTAACTGCAGTTATGTTCTTTTCCAAATGCATCACTATGCATTACAGCTCTAGACAGCCTACTAAGTCATTTCAAAAACTTACACATTATATTGAAGTGATCAAAGTGTGGCATTTCTTACAGTAAAAAAGTTGGCCAGGTCACACATATTTAAGCAATAAGACAATTTAGTATATTTATGATTCATATCAAGTATTTTATTTTTAATACAACAAAAAAGAATGTATTGGGTTAAAATTATTCTTTCTAAATTTCACATCTAAGGAACAAAGTACTTGGTTTGGTCTCTTTACTTTGCATTCCTGACATGATGAGAAAATACACAGTAGGATACGTTCAACTGCTTCTAGATTAGTGGTTCTCAGCTGGGAGCAATATTGCCCCTGGGATGACACTGGACAAAGTCTGGAGGTATATTTGGTTGTCACAGAGGGAGGAAGGATGCTCATGGCTTGTCAGGATTAGAAACCAGGAGTACTGGGAGACATTCTCTGATGCACTGGACATCCCCATGACAGAGAATGATCTAGTCCAAGAGGCCAATAGTGCTGAAGTTGAGAACGTTGGCCTAGATTACCTATTTTGCAATTAAATAATTTATAAAGGAATTCAAGCATTTCAACCTGAAAGTATCAAAGGCAAATTAAAAGCTTAACTACCAAGAACTTTATTTTTTCTCCTTTTCCACAAGAGAAAACAGGAAATATCACAGAAACTAAAACTTGTCCAAGATCTGGTACTAACCTGCAGCAGGAAGGAAGGAAAGAAGGAAGGAAAGAAGGAAGGAAGGAAGGAAGGAAGGAAGGAAGGAAGGAAGGAAGGAAAAAGAAAGCTTATTCAAGTATATTAGGTAGCTCAAAATATTGTTATGGGGCTGCTTGAAGAGGATGACACTAAGCTTTCCATAAGTGCTGTAAACCACATCACAGAAGTGGTCTGATGCAGAAACTCCATGTTTTCTATTGTCATCAGTGCCAAGCATTTCTGGTGCCAGGGATCCAGCCTCTATTATCACTCAGAGAAAGGAAAGTTGTGAAGGGTCTTTCACTTCCTGTGCAAACTTGGCAATCAAGGTATCAGAGAGGTGGATATTATGGAGGACACATGACATACATAGGCACCACAGCATCAAGGGTGACTGCAGAAGAAAAATATCTACTTCAAAAAAATAAGACTGATGATATGAAAATCCATGGAAATGTATGGAGTTGTGGCCATGGAAATGTATGGACTTGTGGCCACAAATATTTGTGATCTTGAGACCAGAATTGTCATTTGATTTTAAAAACAATAGGGCTAGAAACATTGAATACTGGTATTTTAGGGTTGGATGACATATATCTATCTATTCTGAATATATATTCTCAACACCCCAACCCCACTTCTATGTTCAGTTTGCCTCTTATTGTTCTCCTTCCTTCCTTCCTTCCTTCCTTCCTTCCTTCCTTCCTTCCATCAGTCAACAAATATCTATTGAATGTCAGCTTTTTGGAAGCTTTTGTTCTACAGTCTGGAAGGACATTGTAGTGAACAGGCAAAATCCATGCATTTGTAGTTGTATTTGGGAAGAAAAATAAAAATAAACAAATAAGTAAATTTAATAAGTATCCCTGATTATCCAGACTTGCAAACTGCACATATATAGGTACATATTGGGATAAATCTCTTATTCAAATTTGTGTTACCTGCTATTTGAAATTCAAGCACCAGATAAATTAAGACAATGCATGATCTCCTGCAATTCAAATTAAGCACCCAAACTCAGGAATTACATAGAAGTAAGAATTGAAGGGAACTTTTATACAATTTGTCAGATGGTAGTAAATGCCATGGACTGAAGTGAAACGGAGAATGACAGTGACAGTCCCAAGGGGGAAGGGATTGCAACTTTAAGTAATGTGGAAAACATCACTAAAAGGTGATATTTGGGAGAAGTTCTGAGCAGACAGAAGCAAGTACAAAAGTTTCAGAAGGGAGCCTACTTCTGGGTTTGAAGAATACAAGGAACCTGGTGAAGTTTGAAGCTCAGAGAAATGCATAGGGGCCAGATCATGGATGGCTTTGTCGATCCCTGCAGGCACTTTGATTTCAGAAAGAAAATGGAGACCTAGCACAGGGTTTTGAGCAGTGGAAAGACTAATGTGCTGATAACTATATTGAGAATGTACTAAAGAAGGGTAATACTGGACACTGGACTCCAGTTTGGAGGCAACCTCTAATCTTCCTGTAGCAATAATGGCAGCTTAGACCAGAGCAGTTACAGCAGAAATGAGGAAGTCAGATCCTGGATAATTTCTGGAAAAAAAAAAAAAAAGCCAAACTGGCTTCACTATGAAATTTGTGTGGAAAAGGAGGGGGAAAAGATTAAAAATCTAGAAGAATGGTGTTCTTAGATGGGAAAGAGCAAAGGGAGGGAAATGTGTGTGTGTGTGTGTGTTGGGAGGCAGTAGTTCTGTTGTTTGGGAGCGTTAAGTTCAACATGCCTCTTAGGCATTGAGTGCTACAGTTTAGGAAAGATGTCTGGACTGATAGACATCTGGAAGTCCTCAGGGTGTGCATAGATTTAAAAGCATGAACCTAGTTGAAGTCACCAATTAATGTAAAAAAGATGTAAAAAAGAGAAAGGAACCAGGAACGAAATCCTGGGACACTCCAATGTTCAGAAATTGAAAGAACGAGCAAAGGCAAGCAAGTAGGAGAGAAATCAGAATGTCTTTTTACATGAATGCAGAAATTAAGGGTGTCAAACACTGCTGAGCCATGAGAACGCATCGAGTGTTTTCAGAGGAGTGGTGGGGTAAGAGCCCAACTGAAGAGAGTTCGAGAAAAAAATGGAAGGGAAATGGTGTCTCTCTTCACAGAAGGAATGTGAGAGAGCAGAGTGTGTGTGCTTGTCTACAGCAATGTGTTTAAGCCCTGGTTGCTCCAGTAGAATCACCCAGGAAGCCCTACAAATACAAGTTCTGGACTTCATCAGCAAATTCCAGGATTTGATTACAGTATTCTGTCTTTATTCAAGGTTTTGTTTTCCATGGATTCTGGTACCAGAGGACAACCATAGTCTAAAAATATTAAATGGAAAATTCCAAAAACAAACAATTCATAACTTTTAAATTATGTGCCATTCTGAGAGCCTAATGAAATTTTGGACTATCCTGCTCTGTTCTGCCCAGGAGATGAATCATTCCTTTGTCCCATATATTCACTTCACTTCACCTCATCATGTCATCATTGTACCATCTCACATCATAACAAGAAGGGTGAGTACAGTATAATAAGATATTTTGAGAGAGAAAGAGAGACTACATTCACATAACTTTGACTATAATATATTGTTCCATTTTGTTTTAGTTATTGTTGTTAATCCCTTACTGAGCTTAATTTATTCATTAAACTTTATTGCATGTGTGTATATATGTATATATTATATATATACAATTTCCATATGTGTGTGTGTGTGTGTGTGTGTGTGTGTATGGAAATTGTAGTGGATATAAGGTTCAGGCATCCACTAGAGGTCTTGAAATTATCCCTTCAGATAAGAGAGGACTACTTTATTTCAGAGAGTGGTAATTTTTAAGGCTCTCCAGTGGTTTATCTGTGTGGTCAAGGTTGAGGATTAGTATAATAAAACTCTGAAGCAACATGCCACTTTTATTTTTGAGTTCTAAAGTAGCTCAGTGTTGTTGGAGCTGTGTGTGTACCCTGCATGGTAGTGTTGTGTGTGTTATATTGTTGCATTTTGTGCATAAATAATATTGGCAAAGATTATATATATGGAATTAAAGTATGTCAAATCCAACTCAATATTTACCTTCTTTCAAAAAGGCTATTCTCTTATTCAGCATTCATTAAATACCTCTTCTCGTAAATCTGATCATATTTATTGTCTGTTAAGTGCTTCGCTATCTACTAAATTGCATTATTCCCTAATTACTCTTGATCATAAATCTTCTCATCCAGGTTTTAAGTTATTTCAGAGAAGTTTTTTTTTTTTTTTTTTTTTGTATCCTCCACAACAGGACCCTCACTGAGAGAGAGAAAGGCTCTTTCTTCTGGGCCTCAGTGTGGGGGCTGACAGGTTGTAGATCTATGAAAGATTTCATGGTCACTTCAAGCCTGTGATCAGCACACCATAGTCAAATAAGGCATCTCAGCATTTTAGAAACCAAGGACAACAATTTTGTTTTTGGTCCCTCCATGATAAAATAATTCAGAAATTAAGTGAAAAGACAGAGGTCCTAGGTGCTTTTGTATAACAGACATAAAATTCTGCTTACAGGGGCAATGTTAAAGATGCAGCTGTGGCTATGATTTTGTCAATCTCTCTTTGGTAGCTTCAAACTGACCACAATTATGATTTTCCATGTGTCCCACATTCTAGGTTTGTGTTTACATTGCAATAAGTTAAGGGGAGATTGGACAAGGACTTGGATAATATAAATAATAAAAATAGTCAATACAGTCACCTCTTAGTAACGTTTTCAGAAAATTTCACTTGTTCTTAGCAGAAGAAAATGATCAGGGCTTTACCACATTGCCTGACACAATCTGGAAGAGAAAGACGTAGGTGTAGATACAACACACTCAGAGGGATCGATCACACATGCACCAGAAGTGCTGCAGTGAGACAACATCATTATGAAGATCTGACTATCACAAGAGACAAAGTCGATTCCCACCATTTCCCAGTTCCATAGCACTGCTCTCTAAAGCTAACATTTGTCTTGACTGTTTTGAGTTGGACTCAGTAGGAGATCTCACTGAAGTGACAGGCAAACAGCAAAATCCCCCCTGATAAGGTAAATATTGGGTTGAGATCATTGTTAACTTTGGAGTGAACCCCACTATAGGACATGTTTAACCACCAGCCCAAAATGCACACATCTCTCTAATTAAACAAACCTTCCCTTCCTCACAATAAGAGCCTGTTGAGAATGAAACAAGTAGAAATGACACCAGATTCTATATTAGAAAAAAATTCTGGATTATCTTCAGAATAAAGTGTGGGAAATTCTCCCACATCAGTACCAAAAATATTCCCAGTGTTTTAAAGAATGCTTAATTAATAACTACAACCATGAATGGAGGACTTAGGAGGTGCCAGGGCTGTGCTGCATAAGTGCTTTACACTTTACTCTTATTTTGCAAGTCACAAACATGGAAACTGCAAGAGGCTGAGTGCTCCCTCCTCTAAGAAGCATGGCCTGACATTGCAGAAATGGGGTTGATCACCCTTCCTGGCACCTCCCATGGCCATTCTTACTTTCCTAGCACTATGAATATGTCTGTCACTGCACTTCCAACCTGAACTGCAAAGATTTGTAGTTGAAACTCAAGGTAACAAAAGACTGCACCTTTTTCAGGTCAGATGCAACTTCTCAAATCTGCCTAGAGATTCTCTTTCTACAATTTCCCCTTATATACTAAATAGAATTATATATCACATGGCTCTGTTATTGTGAAAATAAGGTTCCAGGCTCAGAAATTTGGAATCATGGCTTTTGGTGTTTACTTAGCGGCATGCTGGAAGACATGAGAGGACTGACCCCTGGTACAAATAGGGGATGCTCACACCTTAGCTCCTCAATTGTTAACTCATTGGATTTTCAAGTTTTCTTTATGCCTCACTATAGCCTAAGACCTCACTGCCCATCTTCAGCCATTATCTTTATAAGAATTGCTGGGATCATACAGTAGAAAGACTCTTACACTCAAAAACAAAAAAAG
Organism: Glossophaga mutica; assembly: GCA_039655065.1. Classification (NCBI taxonomy): domain Eukaryota; kingdom Metazoa; phylum Chordata; class Mammalia; order Chiroptera; family Phyllostomidae; genus Glossophaga; species Glossophaga mutica. Next base: position 67,228,607 of record CM077310.1, on the reverse strand, counting down.
ACTGGTAGTATTCATTTAATAAGTTATTTTAGTATCCAGGTTGAAACACAGGAAAAATGTATAAACAAAATAAAATGCATATTTCAAATGAATTCATATGTACATTTTGAAAATAAGCATAATACAATAAACTAGGTAAGTTATATGTCTGAAAGGAGATGTAGAAATTCATTTTCAAAGAGAAGGTATTTTTTTTTCAGTAGAACAAAGAAGAATATGAGATTGAAGAAGTAAAATAATAAATAGTTGTTGCTACTTGAAAAGCATATCAAAAATTCTACTTTTTACAGGAAGGCTGATTTGCCCCTCAGCTGTTCTTCTAAGCAGGCCAACTGAGTATTGCACACCCTGATTGCTTTGAGAGAAAAAGCATCTTTCTCTCTTTTTGAACAATAAAGCCATGTAATCCTGGAATTTCTGGGACTTTCTGCTATGCCTGAGAAAGTCAAACATGAAAGAATAAGGCCAATGTGCAAAAACAGTAACTGGAGGAATTCAATTGAGATCAAGCTATTCCTGAAGACTTATCAGCAATATAAATGACATATTTTTTTCTTAAATCAGTTCGAGTTGTGTTTATTGATTACAATCTATCTAATCTTCATTACCCAAGGACTAATAAGTGTCTATCACACTATGGGTACTAAAAAAAATGCCATATAAGCAAATAAATAAATAAATAAATAAATAAATAAATAAATAAATTTAACATAATTTATCTCCTAGAGTCAGCCACGTATATTACTCACTTTAGTTGGTTCAATGTTTCCTTAATTCAAAATAAATGAAAGCTAAATAGAAAATGACATTGAGGAGCATTTTTCCCAGTTCTTTTCCATATATAAAAATAATGATAAATGAAATAAGCAATTATACCCACCTTTGTTCCAAAACAAAAGCAAAATCCCCATAGATCAGGAATAGAAAGAAGTAAGATCCGAAATCATGTTTCTAATGGAAGGAAGGCCTAAATACAAACACTGGGGGCTGGACCCTCAATGTAATGCAAGAATTGGTGATAAGCATTGTCAAACAGTAGAAACAAGCTCCCTGTGTGAAGCCAAGGGGTGAGAAATAACCCATATGTGAGCAATTGAGGCTGAAATAGCTCTATCTCTCTATGTGATATTGCAGATAGAAACTTGATATTGTCTACATTTCATGGACAAATAAGAGGCAACTTTCCAAGAATGGAAGTTAGGTAGCATTACAGATAGGTATGGAAACCTGCAATCTTATTGAAAATTCCTCAAAGAAGATATTGTTCAGGGTGTACTATGCAGGGGTTGAGGGAAGAGGAGACAGGCTAAGAAGAAAAAACATGAACATGACAATCTGCTGTATAAAAGGAACTCAAAAAATTTTATAAAGAGTACCAGGAATTCCACTGCTATGAATATCAGTCATCCTATTTGATTAACCTATAGGATAATTCACACCAAAGAAAATAGGAATAGTTAATCAACCTAAAAATGTATAAAATAAGTGTGTAAAATGTTGTAAGAGAAACAGAAGGGAATAATATCCTTAAAACAAAAAGAGAAAGTTGATGAATAAAAACAGGTACATAAAAAATAACTGAATGGAAATCTTGGAAATGAAGTATCATAATTTATATGAAAATTTCAGTACAGGAGGTAAATAGATTAGACCCTGCTGAACAGAGATCTGGTAAAATGGATACTAAAATTGAAAATTTCACCCAGAACACAGCACCGGTTGTTTTGTTAAAATCATGTAGGATATATTTTAAAAGTCCAGTATGAACTATAGAAATTTAGACAATATGGGGAAAGGGAATATTGAAAGAATAGTAATAGAAAAAGCCTGCAGACTTGAAGAAAAATAAACCATCATATTGAAAAACTGAAAAGTGTTAAGAAAGATATATTTTACAAAGAAAGTAAATGTTTCTAAAAATGAATATATACCTTAAGTAGCTATATTTATACCCTGAAAAATTCATTTCAATATGGTAACTAAGGTCTCTCTTCCTCTACTATATAAAATAGGAAAACAATAAAATACCACATTTCTGTCATAGTTGCAGACATTAGCGACATGATCAAGGACTTGAAGAATGCAAAGAGTGTCAATTCCTACCAGCTCACTTCTGTGTCTTGTGCATATCTTGGAAAATGACAGCACGACATCATGAACTTTGTCAAATGGTGACTCCAACTGCAACCGTTGTTTCAAATGTATTTCACATCCTGAGCATCTGGTATATAGTTACTAATATGACAGATGCATTTTTCTTCTCTAGACCTATAGATAAGAACCACCAGAAATTGTTTTCTTTCAGCTGGTGGGGTTGGCAATCAGCCTGTACTGTCATATCTCAGGATTATATTATATCCTGGTCAGTAGAGTCCTAGTCCACATCTCAGCATGGCTTCTGATTAGGAAACTCATACAACTGCAAACAAAGTGCAGCAATTTCCCCAAACTCATGTAATTCACTTACTCCACCACTTGGAAGCAGCTGACCTGATAAGACAGTTTAGTAGCTTTTTGAAGAGTTAGTTATGGTGCAACTTGGCGGCCAAACAGTGTGGTGTTGGGCTCATGTCTTACAGGATGTGATATGTGCTCTCTGAGTTGGCAACCAAGATATGGTAAAGTTTCACCGTTAGGATCAGGTCTGGGAATCAAGGAGAAATAGATTCCCTATCTCTCTAATACACTACGTATAAAAGTATACAAATGTATACTGTCTTGTCTTTGTAGTCTTGGACTGATGATTTAAAGATCTTAGTTTCCAAGAGAGGAATGCCTCCACTGGGGCCCACAGTGGTTTCATTAAATGAAGGGTGATACTGCCTCTTGGTCACTTTGCTTCTCATATCAGTGAACCAGTCATCAAAGAAGGGTGTTACTGTACTGGCTAGGGTGATCAGTCTTGATTATTAAGGGGAAATTGGGTTGCTTCTACACACTGAAACAGGGAAGAATGTGTCTCGTATGTCTCTTAATTCTCCTTTGTCTTGTGGTGAAAGTTTATGCAGAACTACAAGCATCTGATACAGTAGGGCTGCTATGTCCCAGACCCTACAGGAATGAATGTTCAGTTCACCCAACCAGATGAATCACAGTTCTTGCTGAGAAGTAAACACTTGAAATTATGTTTTGGATCCTAACACAGCTGGGTCTTGGGTCTTGGGAGCTCCTCTTGTGCAGTCCCTCCATGTGGTTGGGATCCTTAGTATGTAGGTCCTCAGGAAGAACCCTTAGCATCTTCTCAGAATCTTTCTGGGGAGTCATGAAAGATATATTTGTGATCTGAACCTCATATTAGGAGATGATAATACTAATGGTGCTAGAGTTGTAAATAATCATACATGCAATTTTTCCGAGTCTCTAGCTTGCCGGACCACCATGTGGATTCTGGACATGCTCCTCCACAATTCTGTGAGCTAATTCTTTAGAATAAACCTCTCCTCTATTTTTTTTAAAGTAAACCAAATGCCTATTTTATTATTTTTTAGTTCACAATAAATAATAATATTTGGGATGCTTCTTGAATACCAAGGGATCTTATTGATAGATATTAATTCCTTGGTAGCATAGTGAGCAGGTAGTCTCTGTGGAATGCAAAAAACTTTTGGATAATTCTGGAAGAAATCTAGTAAATTTGGGGAGATAATAGATCATGCCAGTTATTTAGAGTCATGTAAAATCAAGAAGCCATCCCAGTGAAGAAATTTTTTATTTTGTGATTTTTCTTTTTTCTAGCTATTGTACACAAACTAGCATCTTTAGGTGTTCTTCATACCTATCATTGCAGACAGCATTTGGGATGACTAGACAGTGGCAATAAAGATGATAAAAATAACCCATCCTGTGTACTTTTCTGCTAATGGATAATAAAAAAGAATGATAAAACAGAATTCTTCTATTTGGTAGAAGGTAATGTTCTGAAAATAAGGTACAATTTCAGGTGGAAAATAAAGGGCACAAAAGCACTCCATGGCAGAACACTATGGTTAGTCTCAGCAGAGGTGCCAAAAATGTGTCTGCTGTCATGTAGAATTAGCTTGGTGCATTGCCTTGCAGCCAGTAATGCTTCATTCATTAAGAGAAGGAAGATGGAAAGAGGCAGGAGGAGGAGGAACAGAAGGGAGAGGGGAAGGAGGAAGCGGAGAGTAGTCATCATATTCATTAGTTCTTCAGGTTCTATTTCAATGTGTCAGGTAACTCCACTTAGCACACTAATTCTTACCAAACCTGAAGAGTTTTACCTATGGCTAAAGTGAGAGAAATATCAGAATTATCTAAAAATTTTTCAAACTCTATCTTCTATTCTCTACCCAGATTCAGATACCATCCTCAAAATAGTTGGATATGAGTTAAGTGAGAGGCAAGGCAGTAACAAAAAGTTGTTAATGATAGATGAGCATTTTACCCTTTGATTATGTTGAAATAAAGAGAAAAATACTTAGATTTTTCAAATATTTGAAAATCTAAGAGAAACTGTAATATACTTAGTCATCCCCTAATTTCTCATAGCATGTATGTGGCTAAAATTGGTGTATATCTGCACCACTTATTCTGTTAGTAGAAGGTAGAGAACGCAACTTCCTATACATTCAAAACTATTATCTTTTTATATAATAGAAGCTAGTTCTAGGCTATATAAAGAACTGAAGTGACCAAAATTATCATCCCATAAATGTCAAACCCCCACTGAGCTTGGTGCAAGGCATACTCAACTTCTGCTGATCTGCTTGCATAAAGAAGTCAGTCAAAAGAAATACAGTATTTGGCAGATGTAGTGTAAGTATGGCAATCTATGGAATAGCCTCTAGAAATGGCTATGGCCTTGACGTTTTCTCCCATAAGCTGCCTGGCTCAGACTTATTTGGATTGCATTTCTGCATTACTAAACATAATTTTAAATTATAACATGTTTTAGCAAGAAAAATATATTATATTCTCAACCTCATCTCTGGTTAGTCAACTAGAGACTCAGTAAAGAGATTATTTTTCTCTTGTTCACAGAACTGAATGCCAATTATTATAATTCACACAAATGAATGTCGTCATCTCCTTTCAACTGTTTTTTGTCACTTCCAAAATGTAGCAGAACCTTGAAAAGTAATTTCCTTCTCCAAATAAACCGAAACTCTGTGTAAAACTCAACTATTCAGAGATAAAAAATGAAAACAATTTTTATTCTCTACTTTGGTTCAGTGCAAAGGATTGATTTCTCCTCCTTTTTCCTGTCCCAATCACTTTTTAAATTGTTGTTCAAGTACACTTGTCTCCATTTTCCTGCCACCACTTTCCACTGTACCACCCTCAATCCTTCCCTTTTTTGGCTTTGTCCATGGGTCCTTTATACATGTTCCTTGACTTGACCCTTCCCTTTTTCCCCCCCATTACCTCTTCCCCCTCCTCTCTGGTTACTGTCAGTTTATTCTTACTTTCAATGTCTCTGATTGTATTTTACTTACTTGTTTGTTTTGTTGATTAGGTTACACTTATAGGTGAGATCATATGGTATTTGTCCTTCACTGCCTGGCATATTTCACTTAGCATAATGCTTTCCAGTTCCATCATTTTTTAAGGTATTCAGATTATCTCTGTTTAATTCTACTTTGTAAAAATTAAGTTTTGATGAGCAAGTCTTTTCAGAGAGTAACAAAGCTGCCTCCCAAATTTCATAAGCATTACTTCTGTTTCTCTAATGAATTAACCAAATGGATGCTGCTAATTAGTTAGATATCTTCTATTTTGTGAGGGAGCTGGTGGTTGGGCTTCATTCTCTTTCTCATGTCACTTGAAGCTTAAGTGAGCAGAGCCTGGTCATGGAGCCTGCCACCTCACACGTGAATCTTCACTGCACAGCTTGGCCCCTTCATCCTCCACTGTAGAATTTTCTCCATTGTAGAAGCTTTGTCTTACGGGATTATCTGGGGAAAAAATGAAGATAGACATATGCCCCTGCAAATTAGATATGGATTGGGAGTATATTAAGATAATTGTACTTTATCCAGTCTGTTCTGTCTTGCTCCCACTATGGCATGGCTGAGTGGATCATCATTTCTATTTGGGCTACAGTTTGAAAATACCCGTTACTGATGCCTAAAGTGAATTAGACAGAATGACTTCAGAGAAAATAATCTTTCACTGATAATCACTAACAAGAATAGTCATATGAGTTACTATTTTTGAGAACTGCTTGGGGTGAGCCTGCAGTCATTTCAGCCTTTGGAAATAACATTAAATTCCCATACTTAAGACTATATTTTGTACTTCTGAAACCTCTTGCAGAAATCAGATTTTATAATTTATTAGGAATTCTTCCTTTATTTGTAAATTTATGGGAAAAACCCAACACTTTTGGTGAAAGAAAAAAAAATAAAATTGTTGCTTGAATGTTAACCATATTGGTAAACTTTCAAACTCAGAAATATAGTGAGATAATGTAGGTTTTGGTTCAATATTATAGTAGTTATTCAACTTGGCACATCCTCTTCCCATTTTCTATAATAAACCATTTTGAATATAAAAGCATTTGGATAAACTTTTCCTCTCCCTACCCAGTCACATCCTCCCCCACCATTATCTCTGAATGAAATTTCCTAAAGAGAAGCATTATCCAACCCTAACCACTAGTAACTCGTTAGGGTTGGATAACTACAGAAACTCTGCTAATGGTTAGGTCTCCAGATGAGGCTCTGTTTCCCACATCTATGAAATATTAGGTCATCGCACAGGTTCTTAGAAGAATAACTGGCTGTATTCAAAAGGACCTGGATTCCAAACTTACCCTAGATGTTTACCAGTTGTATAACCTTGGACAACATGTGTGTTCTTTCTGAGGCTCAGTTTCCTCATCTGTAAAATGGAGATCAAATACTCCTATCTCACACTATGCTGTGAAGGTTCACTGACTCATGTAAAAGCTCTTGAGTGCTTTTAGGAGACACTCAGGAAATTATGACATCAGCACAACTGTTTGAATCCCCATATTAAATGTATAAGTTTTATCCTGATGCATTGAAATAAAAACACTCATTTCTTCCTTCAAACTAGTTCTTCAGAGAACCAGCTACAGTAGTGAATCAGCCCTACAGAAAGAATCTGCAGGGCAGAAGACACCAGGTAAATCAACAGGAAAGATGTGTTGTTTTTTTTACTCCCATCACATACCAGAAAACATGAAATGTATAGTGTCAGAGGCATGGGACAATTTAGTATGCAACAATTTGCTCTGAAACGATATTGGACCTTTGAAATCAGAGGCCACCAGTCTTCTTAAGGTCTCTTCTGCATCTGTTATCATGTGGCACTATCTTGCAAAAAATTAACTGTGCAAGTTAAAAAACCAGAACGTGAGCTGTATATTTTCTTCTCAACATTATTTTAAATTAAAAAGCTCCAATTTGTATTCAGATTTTTAGAGTGGCAAATGTTTAAATTCTGGTCAAAAAAGACAGAAATTTATACCAAAAGAAGAGATTAGATCAGAGATATTGATAGGGCACTAGACTTTCACAGGACTGGGATAGTTCATTGCTGGCATGAATACATGAAACAGTAATATGACCTCATAGAGTCTATGTCAGGATATGCTCCATTCTGCTGCAGTAACAGACAAGCTGGGAGTCTCCAAAACTTCACAACAGCAGGGTTTATTTCTCACTTATTGCCCATTGTGCACTACCTGGGGGCTGTCTTCTCATACCAGCATAATCCCCATTCTGCAACTGAAGCCCTGAAAGAAGAAACACTTTATGAAGGGGACAGAAAAAAAGATGCATTCTTTGGGGTGTTTGGTAACAGTGATCAAATGCTCAACCTGCAAGGACAAGGCACATAGCTCATAATTCACCTGCACATGGCCCGAACTTCAGACAATGTGATTTTCCAGGTATCCAAAGTGGGGGACTGGGAAGGTATGGTGAATGGCACAAATGTTAATGCACTATCTTTATTATGTTTGTGATAGCCTTAAAGCCAAGACTGTAAGCCAATGAGTACAGTAGGAACAAAAGCAGAGATCATGGCAGGAAAACCAAATGTCTGCCAGTTTTGGTTAAGATTTGAACAATGAAAATTCAAAGAGTCAATATATGGCCAGGTCATGAGCATTAGAGGTTGAATGATCCATAGTTGCAGATGGATATTTCCTTCTTTTTGGAGATTGTGCTAGCTGAGTGGCATTGAGCCAACGAAAATTATCTTAATGCTTTGGATGCATTAGAGACATAGCAGTTCTAGACAGGTGTTGTAACAACAAAACACTGCTAATAATGATTTACTTGGAGCCTCCAAATCAACTCAATGTAGCTTCAGCTACTTCAAATATTGTCATTCACTGGGCACAGTCCTGACATGATCAGAAATTGAAGGCACTGAAGCTTAAGGACTGCCTACCAGACCTGTCACAAAAGTATACCTCAGGAAACTCCACACCTTCATACCAGGTTAGCTGTGTCACCATTAACCAACCACAGAAATGCAGTCATTTGATTTGGGAGTTCTGTGATGGAAAACTATTGAATTGTGAAATTATACCACCAAACTTACATGTATATAATTAAATTATAAAATTGTTTTGTGTTATGCATTAAGATGTGTATTTTTGTGTAACTATACTCTAGTACTGAGGTTCTCAAAGTCTGGTCCCTAAATAACAGCATTGGTGTGGCTGAAGAACTTATTAGAAAAGCAAATTACTGTGTCCCAACACACACCTGTTGAATTAGAGACTTAGAGGGGTGGGCTGAGCAATATGTGGTTTAACAAACTCTCCAGAGAATTCTGATACACTCAATGTGATAACCAGTGCTCTAGAACACATTGCTTTAGTATTAACAGGTATTTTGAGTTTATCTAATATAGTAGTTCTAAATCTTGGGGACAAATGAAAATATCTGTAGGGCTTATAGGAAAACATATATGCCCAGGTCTCACTTTCAGAAGTTTTAGTGTGATTTTTCTGGGATGAGACTCCAACATCATATTTTTAAAAATACTTCCCAGTTAATTCTAAATGCAGTGGAGGTTGAAAATCACTAATGCCCAATCTGTCATTTTACTGAAACACAAGAGGAGGCCCTGAGAGGCTGAGAGCTCAGAGCCCACAGCTAGTTAGCTCTTACTCAAGCTAGTGAACCAGCTACATAACATTCAGGAAACAATGTGTGCTGTATTATCAATGCAGAGTTTCAAGATTCATGATCTGTTTTTGACCTAGATGAGTCATAAGCATGTATCTCTCTTATTGCTTCAAACCTTAATTAGCAATCTCTTTGCTTTTGCAATGATCCTAGACTTTTTTAATATACCAAAATTGTTCATCCTGCAAGATGACATGCTGTTGATGTAATAATGATGTAAGCAACAGACAAATAGGTCATCATTTTCACATCAGATTTAATCAAGTTTCTTTCCTGTTTGTGTTGTACATGTCAATTATAAGGGCATAAATTTTGTGTTTCAAGTACAGAGTATTTGTGGTCTTCTAAAATCAAAGAATGGATCCATTTCTGAACCAGATGGCTCAACCTAGCATATAATGGTCTTAATTTTTCTGAGTCAATTTAATTTTACACCAAGTACTGCCTAACTACTTCTTTGATCCAAATATCAGCTGTGGCCTTTAAAACACTATGTGGAGGCCACTGCATCACTCAGCACCTCTAAGTGCTCTTCACTTTTCCTGCCTCCCACCTCCCTGGAGTTCCCAGCCTTCTCCTGGCAATTGACCAACTGGTGCTAGTTTAGCTGCTTCCTGCTGCACACAGACTGCTATGCAAAAAAGACAGATGGAAAATGAAGGTGGTGTTTTTCAGTCACTGTGTCTATTTTTCCATCTAAACACAAAAGAATAATTTCACAGATGGCATTTCTTTTTTTCAACACTTACAGTTTAGGACAATAGTTGTGAAGGATAGGGAACCGACTCAACGCTTCAGAAGATAAAAGTACAGTTCAAACACGATTGTTTGATGATGTTTGCAATCAATATTTGCAAACCTGTGTTGTATTCAGATGTTGTGTACTCTCTTCCTTCCCTTGCAGAGGAGACTACTCTGTGCTGGGAAATTAGGTGTTCATCACACAGGATGTTTGACAGAGGCACTGGCCTTGCAACCTGATCTTTTCTTCATTGTCATGTGCTCTGTAATCATCGGTGTATCATAAAATAGGTTAGAGGTTTCTATAGTAACGCTACCCAAACCAATGTGATGAAGGAAGCTCGTGGACTGAGAAATGTTGTCATTTCAACCCCTGACTTTCAAGGTTTGAAACATGACTCTAAACCGACATATCAGAATACAAGGCATTGGCCTTTCAGAAAGGTGTAGAGCTTCGGGGGTGTTAAGTTTCCAGATAGAACTTAGAGGTCTCTTATATACATCAGCTCATTACAGAGGTCATAAAAATCACTTTCTGTAGCACTCATAATTTGTAAAAACAGGTGTCTGACCTCAGCTTTTAAAACCTCTTGAGAGCACAGGCTACAGGAGTTTGGAAACAGAAACTAGAGAGGACAGGTGAAGCGAAATGGTGCGCATGTTAATGCAAGGACCCCTTTGAGGACAGTTTGAGGGTGTGACAGGGCTGTTCTTAGGTCCAAATGAAACCTGAGTATCCTCTTCTCTCTGGCTAGGCAGCTTCACTGTTCCAAGGGGATGCCCACAGCTGACCTTTTATTTTTCTGTCTTCATTTGCAAGCACCTATTCGTCCTTTTCTTTTGCTCCTAACTCTCCCATACTTTTTCTTCCTTCTTAGGCTGTTATCAGAATTAACTGCTTCTAGTTATGCCCTTTTATCTTTATCTATGTTTCCTAATATAAGCTAACTTAGTTGGTGTGATAGAGCAGGGAGGCAAGCCCCTCTCAGGTGCAGTTGGGGGAGTCCTTGTTCTGTGTTTACTAGTAATATGAACAAAACACCTTTGATTTCTGCATGGTCCCTTTCCTTGCTTTGAATGATACCCACTTGGCAGGGATTGTAAGGATTAAATGCAGGAATGAATAGGAAGTGTGTAGCCATAATATGGGCTCTTGGCCAGTGTTGCTCTTAGAGCCAAGTTTACAAGATCAACACAAAACAATTGGTCACTTGGGTGTCACTCTGAGGCCTGGGCAAGGGAGTACACTTATAGTGGGCCTTAACTCTTACCTTATCCTCTCTGGTCCTCCTTTGGCCTTGTCCTTTTTAAGGCAAAAGATTCTTCATGAGCCAACAGGATTTGCCCTTGGAGCCATTTTTTCTTTTCTAGTCCATGTGTTGCATGCCTAAGAGACTGGAAAGCCTGAAGAAATAGTCTTGAGTTCCTGCCTAGGCCTGTAAGCACATTTTCATTCTTCTTCCTAAGGGGTCCTCTCAACCGCAGGTAGCCAAGGGGGAAGGCTGTTTGTGGGCACTGGATGGAAACTGGACTTGCAGCTGAGTGCCCACCATCACATACCCAAGGCCAAGTGTAGAAAGTGAGGCAAGGGGGCCACATTCATCAATTCCTGTTCCTCTTTGTTCCAGCTCTGAAATTCTAAATTCAAAACTGGCCTTTTAAGTCATTATTTCTATATTGTGTCTAGGTAGGCAGATGGAATAGTCTTATAAACTGTTTACTGACTTAATTTATAACTTTATAATATTTATGCAAACATTATGGTGTGAAGTCTTCATTTGCATTTGTTGAGTTGGCCCCACAATGTCAGTGGTAGAATTCACACACAATATACGCATCACAAAGATTCATAGCATGTCCATTAACACCAAGATACTATTCTATGCAGCAATCACTGTATCTATTTTTGTACTTTTTTGAAAAGAATTTTTAAAAATTGTATAATGATTGATCTTGTAACATTGAAACAGATACGCAATATACACAATAATAAAAATTTTGAAAAGAGATCAGAAGGGAGGAGAAAGAGCTAAAATTTGTTTCTGGTAAAAACCTTATTTAAGCATCCTTCCTTTTCTTAATAAGTCATCTAGAATTTGTAATCCCACTGAAAATATGACAGTAATTCAAAGAACAAAATATCCATGGTTTTACAAGAAGAACATAAAGGCAGTTTAGTTTGGTGGTTGGGAATGGGGGGGATAACGTTCCAGTTTATATTAGAATGCATTTGAATTGTTTTTCAATTCAAGCTCTAACCTTGGATTGCTTTTGTGTGGTATGGGCAGAGATAAATCAAGTGGTGCTGGGGATGGATTTTATAGGAAGAGCAGGTGGTTGCCTAGGGCAGTGAAATGTTTTAGTGACTCTATTATGGGAGGGTCTGTAAGCTGTGAAGGGGTAGTTGGGTTTGTCCCCATCTTGCCTACGGCTGCAAATTCCCGGCACCACCCAAGGATGTATCAGGCGGAGCATTTGAATATATTTACATCTCTAATTGAGATTAGGACAGGGAGGGAAAGAGAGGAGAATTCCTGTTCCTGTGCTTTTGATGAGTATTTAACTTTCTGCCTCTCTCCCCACTGTGGATCTTGTGACATCTCTGGGTTAGGTGACACAGTGACAGAGCCAGGCTTTTATACAGGCAATGAGAAGGTCACATCAGAGGTGTACCAACTTAGGCAGACCAAAGGGACAGCTGGCACGCTGGCCCACTCCCCTTTTCTTCCATACCCCTCTCTGGAGAGTGTGTACACAGTGGTAACAATACAGTCAACCTCCTGAAGCTGGTCCAAATCTACACCTGGTTCCCACAGCTGCCAACACCATCTGTGCAGGTTGTCACACTAGTTCAGGTTATCTAATCCTGAGGAAGCCTCAGTGAGACAGAACACATTTTGCGAGCAGACAGAACATCTTTTGCACCTTATGGTGGAAATTATTCATGTGTTTTAGCTGAACCAAGGAGTCCATGAAATGCAAGTAAACTGCAATGTAACACAACATACCGTACAAAGAACATGATGACTCATAAAACTGATTCTGTATTATGTGTATGATGTGTGTGAAATTATCACTCATATGTTCAAGTTCACCATAATAATCATGAGATAGCACATGGTCAGGGAAATAAGCTTTCCAAAAGAAGTCTGGAAGCTTGGACATTTGCTGAGAACTAACAAAACTTTAGAAAACAACATTTAGTCATCAGCTTCAGGCCAAGATGGAGAAATAAGTAGAAATGCTTCATTTCCTCGCACAACCAAAAGAAGGGTAACAACCAATTAAAAAAAAAAAACACCCATAACTGCCAGAAAATCAAACTGTATGGAAGTCCAACAACCAAGGAGTTAAAGAAGAAACATTCATCCAGACTGGTAGGAGGGGCAGAGACAGACAGCTGAGGCAGAGAGGACATACAACAAGACAGCAGCTGGTGGACCAGGTAGTTCCACGTTCGCATGCAGAAAAACTGAGAGGAACAACTGGGGAGTAAGACAGACCACACAACCCAGGGTTCCGGAGTGGGGAAACTAAAGCCTCAAAACTTCTTGATGTAAAAACCTGTAGGAATAGCGGTCATGGGAGAAACTCCCAGTCTCACAGGAGAATCCATTGGAGGGGCCCTAAAATGTATACAAGCCCTCCCACCATCAGCACCAGAAGGGCGAAATTCACTTGTGGGTAGCAGAGGAACTGAGCTGAGCAAGCGGCATTGTTCCCTCTCAGACTCCTCCCCCACGCATAGCGCCACAACGTAGGGAAGTGTGTTACTCTACCTTGGTGAATACCTGTGGTTCCACCCCTTACAAAGTAACAGAGACACTGAGACATAAGAAATGTGGCCCAAATGAATGAATATATCAAAACTCCAGAAAAATAACTATGCAATAAGGAAATAACCAATTTATCAGATGCAGAGTTCAAAACACTGGTAATCGGGATACTCACAAAAATGATTGAGTATGGTGGCAAAATAAAGGAAGTGAAGGCTATACAAAGTGAAATAAAGAAAAATAACCAACAGTAAAGTGAAGGACTCAAATCAATGATTTGGAACAGAGGGGAAAAATAAACAACCAGAACAGAATGAAGAAACAAGAATTCAAAAAAGTGAGGAGGGGTTTAAGAACCTCTGGGACAATTTTAAACATTCTAACTCATACTCATCTCTTATCTCATCTAAATCATAGGGCTTCAAGAAGAAGAGGAAGAGCAAGAAATTGAAAACTTATTTGAAAAAAATAATGAAGAACTTCCCCAATCTGGCAAAAGAAATAGACTTCCAGGAAGTCCAGGAAGCTCAGAGAGTCCCAAAGAAGTTGGGCACAAGGAAGCACACACTGAGGCAGATCATAATTACATTACCCAAGATTAAAGATAAGGAGAAAATGTTAAAATCAACTAGAGAAAAGGAGACAGTTAACTACAAAGGAGTTCCTGTAAAACTATCATCTGATTTCTCAAAAGAAACCTTACAGGAAAGAAGGGGCTGGAAAGAAGGATTCAAAGTGATGTCAAGCAAGGACCCACATCCAAGATTACTCTATCCAGCAAAACTATCATTTAGAATGGAAGGGGAAATAAAGTGCTTCCCAGATAACGTCAAGTTAAAGGAGTTCATCATCAACAGGCCCTTACTATGTGAAATGGTAAAGGGACTTATCTAAGAAACAGAAGAAGATCGAAAACTGTGAACAGTAAAATGACAACAAACTCACAACTATCAACAACTGAACCTAAAAAAAAAACAAAGACAAAAACAAACTAAGCAAACAACTAGAATTGGAACAGAATCACAAAAATGGAGGGCACATGGGATATTATCAGCTTGGAGGGAGCAGGGGGAGAGTGAGGGAAAGGTATAGCAAATAAGAAGCAGAATTACTTACAAAATAGACAGGAGGAGGTTAAGAATAGTATAGGAAACGGAGAAGCCAAAGAACTTATATGTATTGCCAATGGACATGAACTAAGGGTGAGAGGAGTTCTGGAGGGAATGGGGGTACCAGGCAGAGGGGGGCTAAAGGGGAGAAAAAAATGAGGCAACTATAATAGCACAATTAATAAAATATGCTTCAAAAAATTTTAGAAAATACCAGGGATGGTATCTTAAATTAGCCAAGATCCATGGAACAGTCCTAATGACAATTAAAGGGCATAAGAGAAAGTCCTCTGAGTGGAGGCTCTATTGAGATAAGCTCACAGTTGGTGTACATTTGCGTCTGCAAGGGGGCACTATGTTGCATGAAGAAGATACCCTTTCCCCATCCCAGGCAGCACAGCTACAAAGAAAATGGTTTTTACCCAAGAACACTATGGCAAGAAGGAACTGAGAGATATACCAGGAAGCTGGGATAACTAATGGTTCAATTCTTTTTTAGATGCCTTGTACTGGGGAAAACATCCCATAATACTTAGGAACTATAGTTTGGCATCCTTTCAAACCAGAGACTACCTAAGTCAGCAAAAGATTTCCTTTATGTTCCAAAGAATTTTTTTTCTGATTTAGGGGATTTGTTTTTTTAAGTACTTCCCACTTAACAAATGTACCCTATACAGAGAGCTCAAGGGATCTATTCTTATGTCAATGTGTCCACATAATTCACCATTAATGGGAACTAAAGATGCACATCAATGAAAGAAAAGAATCCTGCATAACATAAATGAATAAGCTTCGTTAATGCAACATTATAGCCAACTTTTCCTGAGAAAATGCATTTAAGCCTAAAGGTTCAGAATAAACCTGCCAACAGACATTGTATACATACATAGCCCAAAGGGGTTTGAAAAAAAAAAATCAGGTCAGCACAGCAGAGACTGCATTGGAGCCCAAGGCCAAGTCTTCAGGGAAATTTTTGGGATCTTGAGTCAAATTGCAAAATGTTCTACGACTACAGGAAGGTCTCCATGCAGAGAAAGGGTGAGGAAGAGCAAACCTCGAAGATCAGAGGTGGACACTT
The DNA here is from genome assembly GCA_039655065.1 of Glossophaga mutica. Lineage (NCBI taxonomy): Eukaryota > Metazoa > Chordata > Mammalia > Chiroptera > Phyllostomidae > Glossophaga > Glossophaga mutica. Next base: position 67,212,772 of record CM077310.1, on the reverse strand, counting down.
AGCAAAATGCTTAATTTACTACAAAAAGAGTAAATAAGCCCACACTATAAAGTGATAAATTTTGTACTTTAGCAAGATAAATAGCATTTTATACATCTGTAAAATATTCCCCTTGTGCATACTGGTTTATAGTTTTTGTTAAAATTCTACAGCTATTGGGAACAGATGAAGATCAAATTTGGACTTTATATACTTTTGTTTGCATGAAAATGCCATCAAAAATACATGGCAAAGAGCAAAAATGTCACATTTTGGGTGTCTTTGCCTTTATTTCATGTTGTTCATTGCCATACCTTGCCTGGCACTTTTTTAGTCGAATTTCCTACGGCAACTAACAAAAGCTGGGGTATATTTCTAGGCAATAAAGAAAACTGGGTTTTTAGTTTTGACAGTAAAAATGTATATGCCTATTGGGAAAGTAAGGACAATATAATCAGATCCTCCCAGGAAAAAGCAAATCATGGTTTTTGTAGCTTTAACACACCTGTTGAATTTAAGGCTACACAAAGTTGGCTCTGAAAATGAGCCAACTCATTGGGTAAAAGCCCAAGTAAAGATATCGATGTGAGCCACTTGCTTAATGTGCAAATCATTGTCTTTCTGTGTCTCTCTTTTTCAATTTCAGTCTCAGTGATTCTATTCTTAGAATTTAATTCATAAAAAGTCACACTCTTGACCATGGAATTTTTATCCACTGAGCTGACTTTTTCACCACTAGAAGGAGTCATATATTCTAACTTGCGTAGACCTTGGTCATTCACAAGGAATAAAGAAAACACATGCAAATAATTTGTCAAGATGTCAGTCGTCTTTGCTGCCAGCAGTGTTTATTTCATGTGAGCCCTTCCTCAGGCTCAGTAGCTACTGATACACAATAGCATGCTGCTTTCTCCAAATAGTTTGATTTTGAAGATAACCATCCAATTATCTGGGCTTGTATTGCGAGAGTTCTGTTGAAATCTCTTAATAAAATTTGTGAAAATGGCTTTGAGAGATAAGCTGCCAGGACAATAAGGATACTGAGGTGCAGGCTTCCATTCTGACTCTAATACTAACAGTGATTCTTTATCAATTAAAAGATCTAAGATGTCTCCAGTTAAAAAAATTAGTTTAATTTAAACTTATATTTCTTCTCAATCTCCATAGATGGTAAAAAAGGCCTTATTAAAATTCAACATGGCTTTATGATTAAAAATACTCAAGAAGAACATTTTTAAATAAGAACAAACATTTCATACACATGTACACACACAGGCAATACATAGATAGATATATAGATACACATACATGGAAACATACATAGATATAGATACAGTCTCAATTCCACCATGTTATTCAATAGGGGGATGTCTAGGCATTCTAGAAATATGAGAGACATTTCCCCTAGATTAAAGCACAAAGCAAGCAAGGATGCCCAGTGTCCACTACTGCTCAAAATTGTTAGAGAGCTATTAGTCAATGCAATTATGCAATAAATCAATTCTAGATAGGAGAACAGGTAAAACAAATGTGTAAAACTTTTACTATTTACACATGGTATAATAGTATACTTGTGAAACCTGAGAGAACTAATAATAAAACTAACTCAAACAATTAAAAAAATCCAGTGATGTCACAGGATGTAAAATTAACACACAAACATCAATAGCCTCCATAGATACAAATGATAAACAGTTAAAGTTCCATTTACAAAAGCAATAAAAATTTTAATACTTAAATGTAATAAGAAAATAGCAAAGCCTATATGCAGACAGTTTGAAATTGTTCATAGAAGTTGCAACTGTAGACTTGTCCACATGGAAAGTCAGTTCTCTTTCTTGACTAGAAAGATTTAGCATTTTTTAAAATATTTTATTTATTTATTTTTAGAGAAAGGGGAAGGGAGAGATAAAGAGAGAGAGAGAAACATCAGTGTGCGGTTGCCTCTCATGTGGCCCCCACTGGGGACCTGGCCCACAACCCAGGCACATGCCCTGACTGGGAATTGAACCGGCAACCCTTTGATTCACAGCCCGTGCTCAATCCCCTGAGCTACACCAGCCAGGGCAAGATTTAGTATTTTAAAGACGTATGCTCTTTCTAAGTAGATTTATAAAACCAATGTAATATCAATGAAAATGCTAACAAGCTATTTTATAGTATTAGACAACTCGATAAAATTTATATGGAAAAGCTAACATACAAATATACCTATGAAAACACTGAAAAAACTTAGGGGGATGGGGCTTGCTCCACCATATATTAAAGCATGCCATATATCTCCTATAATTAAAACAATATAGTGCTGGTTTTGGGAATAGGCAAATAGATCAGTGAAAAATACATAAAAGTACAGAATTAGACCCAACAACATATGGAAATTTAGTATATAACAAAGATGGCTTCCCAAGTTACTGGACAAAAGATAGACTTAATAAATAGATCTGGAATAGCCATTGAGAAAAGATAAAAATTAAATTTGTATCTCACACTGTGTTCAAGATTATATACTTCAAACTGATTAGGGAACTAAATTCAATTTTTAAAAAATCATACATGTACCAGTTGAAAAATGGCCAAATTTTGTTTAAACTTGGTATAGAGAAAAGCTTTTTAATTATGACTCAAAATTCCAATTTAATAATAGAAAACATTGATAAATTTGACGAAGTAAAATTTACAAAAATTTATATGTCAAAAACTCACTATAAGGGAAGGCAATTGAAAACTGGGAGAAAATATTCTAAGTAAATAACTCAGACAAAAAGTTTATATCCCTAATATGTAAAAATCTCTTAAAATTTGAGAGACAATGACAAAATATGATAAATATGAGAAAGGTATGAACTGTTCTCTTTGTCTTTTTCTTTCTCTTTTTAAATCTCTTAGAAGTTTTCTGATTATCTTTTCAAAAGCCAGCTTTTCTTTCAATGATGATTTTTCTCTATTGTTTGTTCTTTTTGTATTTTATTGATATGCATTCTTCATTTTTTTCTTTACTATTTGGTTGTGATCGATCTTCTATCTTCTTAAGATAGAAGTTTAGATCACCAATTTTGATCCTTTCTCATGTAACACTTAAAGCTAAAAATGTTCCTCTAAGCATTGCTTTAATGGTATCTCAGAGGTTTTGGTATGTTCTTATTTTCACATTTTCCCATCCTCTTGATTTTAATAAATTTTATATTCATTATACTTTTATAAATGTAGAAAAATTAGGAAGATATGAGAGAGAGTTGTCACATACCAGCACACAAGATTCTCTTGTTATTAACATCTATGATAATGTGATATAATTGATTAATGAACCAATAATGATTTTTTATGATTAACTAAGCACAAGATTTATTTAGATTTCCTTAGTTTTACCTAATGCTTTTTCCATTCTGGGATTCCATTCAAGATCACACATTACATTTAGCAGCCGTGTCTCCTTAGGCTCCTCTCAACTCTGAGTTTCTCAGACATCCCTCATGTATATTTGATGAGCACAGGCCGGGCATTTTGTAGAATGTCTCTGCATGGAATTTGTCTGATGTTTTTCTCATGGTGTAACTGGGATTATGGGTTTTTAGGAAGCCTATCCCATAGATAAAGTGTTATTTTTATCACGTTGTATTCCAGGTACATACTATCAAAATGACACCACTGTTGATGTTGACCTTGATCACCGGGGTCAGGTATTTAGTCACACTTCTTTGCTGTAAACTGGGGAGTAATACTCCCCTTGTTGAGGGTGAAGAATATATATAAATTATTTGGAATTCTTCTGTATGAAAGATTTATCCCTTTCCTCTTATTTATTTATGTAATAATTTATTTTTATGAATATCAACTAATGAAAATTCATTTTATATTTGGGTTATAATTTAATAATAGTTTATGTATTATGTTTTCCACATCATTTGCCGACATGTAATACATTATAAATTATAGAAGTAAAATTGCTGAATCAAAGATTATTCACATCTAAAATTTTGATAAATGATCACATTGCTCTCCTTCAAGGCTATTGATCACACTCAAGGCTATGATCACATTTATATTCTTTGAATTAAGTTTGAAAACAACTGTTCCATGACACCCTTGCTAACACAGTATGTTACAAAATATAGTGAACTTTTCCAATTTGAACTTTGTCCAAAACAGAATCTCATTATGGTTTTAATGTCTTTGTTATTTATTAATTTACCAAGTTGTGTTTGTGTGGTCCTCCTCTCAGCCACTTTTCCTCAGAGCCATAAGCATTCTGGGGTAGCTCCCAGGGCCTTCTCCTAGGGCCAGCCCAAACAACTTATTTCCATCTTGTGAACGTGAGGTCAGACCTAGCCCTCTGAGTTGCCATTTACTTTAAAGAAGTATACTTTTTTATCTTTTCTGGGACCTGAGACCACAGTGTCCACATTCCATATTTTTTATGTTTGACATCCAATGCTTTTGACAAACTATCATCCTATTTCTTTCTTCTTTGTCTCCTTCTCTGTCTCTTTCTCTTTCTCTGTCTTTATCTCTTTCTCCTTCTTTTTTTCCTCCTCCTCATTTGTTTTATCAAAGATGAGGTTTACTTATTTCTGTTTAGCTTCTTATTTTGGAGTTATTTCTTAAGGGAGGAGGGGGAATAATGTGCCTCACTTCACCATGATAAAAACAAAAATCCTTACCAACTTTGAACTGATGGATACTCCCTTGCTTTGAAAGATTTCTATGGAAGATGTTTTGACATCATTGTAGCCTCCACCAGTACATCTGGATTATTTGAATCTCAATGTAGTCATCTGCTGTAGTAAATATTCCCTCCAGATTGTTAGATCACTCGCTAATTTGAGAAGCGTGTTTTCTATCCCTTCAAGTAAATGAATGATAAAAGTGTTTCACTGGACTTAATCATATCAGAACCTTTTGGCTTGCTGCTAATAACTTCCTTCCAGGTTGATATCAGTACATTAATCACCACTTCTTTTTACAGTTATTCTCTTCTTTACATTTCATCCATTTTTATGTCAGTCAGTTCATGTCATCCTGTTGTGTTTCCATGAATATTAGTAAAGGCTCTGTCACATAACTTTGATGATACCCAGATACACTGTGTCCATGTCATCCCCTGAACTGCCACTCTAGTAAAAACATCAGAAAGCAAATGAGGTATGACTTGTTGGCAGTGAACCCATGCTGACTCTCTAGAAATCATTACCTCTTTTTCTAACAGGCTTATAAATCTGTCATCTAATAATTCTACTCTACAATTTTACACAGAAGTATTATCGTGTCTATTTGAAGTTTCCAGCACTTGTGGTTTGCCTTTTCACTTTCTCTGAGATTCTTCAAAGATACATGAAATTGATTTGGTAATCATGCAGTTAAGTTCTGCACATCTTGGGATAAACATCTGGACCTGGAGACCCAAACCCTATCAAGGACCTAACGCCCTCTTACCTCCTCAGCTCTCTGGGACTCCACCTGCCATTGCTGCACCTTTGTTCTCCCAGCTTCCCTTGAAAGATTAATCTTGCTGAGAAGATGGGGAGGAAAAGGTAGCAGAGAAGCAGTTGTGCCTTTTGATATCTATTAACACTGAACCCAAACTGTGGAATTATATAGCTCTCGATAGTACTTCCTGTTCTGAGCATTCTTACAAAGTTCCTCTGGCTTGTAAGTCTTTGGCAAATCGTCTTTCTCCTCTTGCAGCTCAAGTTTATCCTTTTAAAGTGAGGATAATCACAGTATTACTTGATAGGTCTCTTCAAGGATAGAGATCATACATTTACCAGACTTAGAACAGCTGTCTGGCATCCCTTAAATGCAGAATCAATATTAACTATCTTGTTGTTGTCATTATGACATTTTAATGGACAAGCTCACTGATACTTGTTTTCCCCTCCTCATAGTAAGAGCTGGTCACCACATTCCTAAAATATTGTTTGATTATGTGTCCCTTCTTTTACTTTTTTTACCTGACTTTAAACTCTGAACTCTTTAGAGATATTTTATCAACCTCCCCAATTTTCTTTCTCACCAAGTTTACTGGGTTTGAAAAAATTACTTATCTGTCTTAATGGTTGCTTCTTTTAGAGTCTCTGACCATGAATTACATCTGTCTCATCATTTTCTTTCTCTTCTTCTGGCCGTCCTAAGTCTGCCCCTCTATAACTCCCTCATGGTCAGAACTGGCATAGGACTGAACAAGCCAACCTTTGATTTCTCTTTTCTTTTCCTTCTTCTATGTATCCAATAGATCTCCCACGTTCTGCTAATTTTACTACCATATATTTACTGACTCTACCTCCTTCCCTTCACCTGTCTTGCTACTACTTTATACTATTTCCTGGCATTTCTCCTTTTTGTTAGTTCAACATGGTTTGTGCCAGTTTTCCTGATACCAGATCTACCCTCTGCTGCCAGAAGGGTATTTTAAAAACATTAATTTGATAACAATATCAGCTTGCTAAAAATTCTTTAATGTATTGAACCTCTACCAAATCAATAATCAAGCAATGGAACACCAATTTAAAAATCAGTAAATATTGTGATCAAACATATCATGATAAGTTTTGTCTCACATTATCAGAATTAAATATACAAAAAATAAGAAAATTGACAAGTACACTCTTCTACAAGTTTTCACTACTTGTTTCAAGTAAATTTAGAATTTTTAAGGACATTGAACCTAATTAATAATTACTAAAAATTTGTAGAAAAGTATAGAGTTGCTACCTATTAATGTTTCCTGGAGTTGCCTTAATTTCTGAGTATTTATCTGCCTGAATATCTGTGGATGCCATTTCTTCCTGCTGTTATAGCTTAAAAATCTTTAATAGAGCTACCCTGGTGTCTCCTTAGAGCAGTGAAGGTGGGACCTCAAATGGACATTGAAACACATGTGGGAAGACTAAATAAACAATCAGTCATAGGTACTTATTAATTCTACCATTAAAGTTTTAAAAATGTTAATTGTCATTTGAATCAAATCCACTGTGTATAAGAAAAAAATCAGATAGGATTATTTCCAAAAAAGTTAGAGTTTAAATACTCCTGATAAATTACCACTTGTGACATAGTGAAAAGTCTGAATACTTCAAAGTATTACAACTGATCCTTTAATTCAAACAAACATAGATGGATAAATAGCTACATGGAGATGGAGGTATATAAATACATGAAATGTTTCACTTCCAAATAAGTGAACAGAATCAAATGATAAATAGATGGTGTCATACTCCAACTCCTAAAGATTTTTAAATAGCACATGTTTGAAGTATAATCACTGTTCTTAATTGTTTTAACTTTGTCATTGCTGGTGTAGTTTAATTGACTTGAAAAAATACTTTAGTATAATTATTAATAATATTCTAATTCCCTACTAGGTATAAAGGCACAGTGTCTAGTACACAACGGGTTATTAGATAAATTCCTATTAAATTAATAATCTGTGTGACTACATGGTGCCCTGAGAATGGAAGAATCAGAGTACATCCTAGGAATTCTAATGTGAAAATGAATCAGGAAAAAACTAAGAAAGTGAAAAAGAGAGAAGTATTCAGAACTACATGAAAATGTCCCACTACAGAAGCGTTTGAGACAAAAGTGAATCTTTTTAACTTACCCAAGAAATGGTAAAGCACATGCTTCTAGAACTAAGCCTAATGTATTTAAATGTCACTCCGTTTGCCACTGCTAGGGTGTATATATTGATGATTTTTCAAACAAACATCTATTCTCAGTCAGAATAACTAAGTCAAAAAACAAAATTTAAGGGGTGTTACATAACAACAATAAACCCCATTAATATCCACCACGTTGGTGTAGTACAGAAAAGGGTGGATAATAGTCCCTTGGGGAGGAGTGAGGCTTTCAGAGAAGAGCAGATGAGGAAACTATGTTGAGCTCTGTCTGGAGGAATGATCAAAATGTTCATGGACAAAGGGTCTGAAGAGTGTCTCTCAGGCAGTAAGAATAGCAGATGCAAAGTCCAGAAGCAGCAATGGTTCAGGCTATTCTACAAAGTGCAACCATTTGGAACTGATAGAGTGTAGAGAGTCTGGAAATAATACGCCGCAAGAATTGAACTTGGAAGTTATTCAGGGAAAAGAAGAACGCATTGTATTTGGTAGAGAAGGTTATTTCAATCAAGCTTATGTGACCCCTTAGGGCTTCCCTGAATAATAGGCAGAAATTTCAAGGTTAAAAGGAACCACCAGAAACCAGTAAATACGTGTATTTATAAATATACATTAAACCTTGAATGAGTAAATATTGCATCCATAGTGAGAAGGGACTGTGCAGCAAATAGCTTTCTCTTGGGCTATGACCTGAATTCAGTCCCAGCTCTGCCATTGATACCTGGACACAACTGGGTATATGAAAAGTTATTATTTTCATATTACCCATAGGTCATAAGACCTCTCTAGAAACAAATAATGATTGTAAACTTTTCAAAATTGCTTAAATGCTAAGCATATAGTTATTGCTTCTCTAAAGACCTTTGCAAACAAGAGTTCCACCCAAATATTTGTTAACATGCGGTGTTTAATATCAAACAGAGGATATCTAAAGGCCTATAAAGAAATAGTTATGGCAAACTTTAAAAAATGTACTATATATAAAAGTCAATACAGATTTGTTTATTCACAGTTACTACTAGATCACAGTCAGAGGATATGATGGTATACGAAGAGAGCTCTTGACCAAAAGTTAAAATACCTGGGATCAAAATTTGGCTGGGTTCCTTCTAGAGAATCAAATGAAAGGGGCTAGGTAGGTTCTCTTCCTTATAATCAGGGACCCTGAATAATGTCTCACATGCTTGAAAAATTCCAAGAGATTCCTGATTTTCCCTAGCACCTCCATAATTAAAGCACATGATAGCTGGCCTAATAAAATTTAATAAATTTCTATGAAATACTTAATTTAGCAAATGAATAAGAAAGGAAGTAGTAGGGTTAGCCCTACAAGTTTGAGAGTAGGCACTGTTCTTGGACTGCAGGACACTGGACATCTGTATCTAATTCAAGAGTAACCAACCAGGATCAAGAGTCTGTGTGGGGCTGTGGAAAGTGGTAGGTGGTGGAGATGTATGATCCAACTCCGAAACTTTGCTTTTATAATATGAACTAATATTTTTTTGTTAGCTTATGTTCTCATGAGCTGATCTATTGACGTAGACTAGCACAATTGAAGTTGTTAACTAGTGGGCATCTCAACCCAACACATATGGGTCTGCGTCCCTGGAAGTGCACTTACAGCATTTCCCTACCCACATTTCAAGAGCTTGACAGACTGATGTGGCTAGTAGCTCCCACAATGGACAGCACTGGTCCTGAGGAAATACTTTCATCTGATTCTCCATTGAGAAACTGGAAGGCGATGATTAAAAAAAGATGCTTGCAATTATGCTTCTCTAGATAAAATGTTGTTTGCAATTATGCTTCTCTAGAATAGGATAAACATCTTACAGCTTTTAATTAAGCCTTACTTTTCTAAAGTTTGGGTGATGTATCATTGCTAAAATATAAACATTTTCTTCAAAGGGTAAGATTTAACTAAATGAATTGATGAATTTCACTAGTCATAATGGTTTCAACTCTTTAGAAATATTTAATCTGGCTAAAGATTTCAGTAGGTATAAAGCAATTTAAATTTTCCACCTGTAGAGACAAAAGATTTCTTACTTTTTATTTATACTGCATGTGGAAATTAAACAATTTAAAATAGCAAAGTAAAGTGCAGAATGCAAAAAGGGGGAGTATTGTAAAATAGGTCATTTGCAATTGTTCTGCTTATTATATGTTGATGTATTAATATTTCAGGTCTGTTAGCTTAAATAAAACATATTATTAAAGCTAATGTCACATATTTATTTTAATTACTACAATGTGACTACTAGAAAATTTAAAGTTGTACATGTCACTCATGTAGTTCTGTTGGATGTCACTTTTTGAGGCTTAACTTCTAGGAAGATTGCATTCAGTCTCCAGTTAAGAGCTGGATTATGTTTTTCACAAAAGACTTCATTTTTCTGTAGTGTACTAGCATAGGGTTCCCACCATCTGATAACAAGAAACAATGAGGGCAATTGGTATCAGTCCAAACAAGAAAAAGTAGAAAGCAATTAGAGTTTAATTTCTTTCAATTACTTTTAATATATGATTTTTGAAACATACCATACAAACACCCCAGCTTTTAACTTTTGGTGGAAAAAATGCCTTGAGGGAAGGATTGATCCCTCGTCTACCAACATGACAAGTACAAAAATAAATAGATTATCCATATCAGCTAAGAAGAATGTAACTCCATATGCACCCTGGGGCAGGTGTTTTTTCTGTGCCATGTTGATAGAAATACCGACTAGGGACATTTAATATTCATTGCTGGGAGACTCAATATTATAATGAATCTCATTAATAGTAATTAGGATTTTTTTCTCAAGCTACCATGGCTAATACCCTCTCTTTTGTAGGTCAAAGAAGCTTACATACTAGATAGCCCTCTAACAGACAACTACATTTTGTTTCTTAAATAAAAGTCCTAAGCTTTAAGCAACTTTTAAGCAGAAATGTTTATTTTCCTCTTTCTGTAGTGTCTAAATCGGCCTGACATAGTCACATGGCAGATTTTTAAAAGTTATGACTGGAAATGGAAACAATATACTTGTCACAAAATCACCAGTGACTTAATCACAATTATAGGCAGGTGATGGATCAGAGCAGCCACTTTTCTTTCCTTGTCTAAACAGTTCTCTTGAAATTCATAATGGAGAATCATGACCCTTGTCCTGTGAACATCATCTGGGAAGAATAGTGGGCTGTTTATTCATGTAAATGGGCAAGATGCACTATTTTCCTGAAGCAGGTTCAGCCTGAAACACTATAATCTAATTACTTTTCACTATCACTTATGTGTTCAGACTTTGCTCTTAAGACAGGGAAGGCTGTTTCTTTTGGCAGGGACTACAACGTGAAATTGTACTGTATTCGCAGAATGGGAATAGGACTAATATGCCGGCACTGTGACAGGGGCATGAGGGGGCATACTATTTAGATAAGTGTTTCTGCTACATTACCCAGACAGCCTGCCCTTCACAAGTGGCCCAGCCATTGTGCCATTCCCAGATCGCACAGCTATGGAATACTAATGCCAACCTAATTATATATTTTGGCTTCCGTTTTCACAATGGGCTGTACTTAAGCAAAATTTAGTATCATCTTATGTGTTCTTACAGCTGGATAATTACAAGGCATTTCAGTTTTCAGAGCAGGAAATTAATGATACAAGGCTCAGCAGCTATTTAAAGGCAGTTATTCTCCGCACTTCCAGGGACTTACTCCTGGAAAGCATATCGAAGTCTCTGAAGACAGTCCTGAGGTGGGAGGAAAAGAGGCCCAGTGTTGATGCAACTTCAGGGTCAAATGAATTTTTTGTGCTTTGGGTGAATGTGTTGTCAAAGACAAGCTCTACAAAAACATATCTTTCTTGTAATACTTCCACCTAAATCCATCCTAATACTAAATCATTCTTAAATGGAGGTTGGCTGGAGAAGACATTAGCAAAGCCAAAAGCTAAGAAAACAGAACTGCTAGTTTCTCAAAGTCCCCTGATTAGGGGAACAGAATTATAAAGCATTAAGGACTGGCAGAAACCTTACAAAGCATCCAGTTCAGGAGTATTTAAATGCTCACTTCTGAACTACAGATACATCTAAGCAGAGGTGACCTGTACATCAGATAAACTTGGGGTTTCCTTGGATCCCTGGAAGCTCCCACACGTCTGAGTGGAAAACACATGAGCCATTACACTCAGTTCTTTTCACAAGGAAGAGAATTGGCTTTTCTGATATAATTAGTATATTACCAATATTATATCAAATTCTAATGTATCAGCTACTGACTGAGCTAAAGACCATGACAGAAGAAAAAAAGAGCTTGAGTCACAAACTGAGCTCTTGTCTACAAGTTTATTCCCAAGCCACAGCTGAGATAGCCTGTTTGGCGTTGGTGATAATTTTTTAGAAAATGGGACCTGTTTGTCTCACAAATGCTTTGTTGGACTAGGATCACTAAATATTTTATATGGTGACAGATGAAAATATTCTGAATAAAAACTATATTCAGCAAAATGAAATCAATGTTAAAAAATAAAGATCCTTAAAGAGAGAACAGCAAGGCAAATAAACTGTTTTAAATGAATGTATTCATTCTTCTCCCCAGATAAAGAGACTGCTTGGCTTTTGCCACCTAGCCTTTGAAGTTGACATGTACAAGAGTAGAAACAGTAGCTATCATTACAGACTCTTTTGAAGCAAAAAAAGAGTGCCTGACCCTTCCCCCTTCCGAGACATAATAGAAACTATGGAGTTCCACCTGGACTTTCTACTGTTTTGGATGAGAAGAGGAACTCTCCTTCAAGGCTTGCCTGTTGTTCTTTCCAAGTGTTTCCTATATTCTTTTCTTAAAATGTATGTTCATATGTTTATGTGTGCATGTGTGTGTGGTTGTATATGAGTGTGTGAGGGTGCAGTTGCGTGTAAGTGTGCGTGTACCCAGTTCGTCAAGTGAAACATGGGCTTTTGACCAAGAGAGAACTGCATCCAAATCTCTCTCCTCCAACCCTACTGGGACATTGAGATCATCAGTGCTCACACTTGACTATGCATCAACATTTTCTAGATATCTTATTAAGCTCAAATAGCTAGGTCCACTCCCAGAGTTTCTGATTCACTAGGTCTGGGGTGGGCCTGAGACCTTCAGTTTCTGGCAGTTTCCCAGTTGATGCACATACTGTTGCTACAAGGCCATCAAAACATTCTGTTATCTGTACACTGCCAGAGCAGTTGTAAGGAATAAAGTATGTAAATGGCATACATAGAACCATGCCTAAGAGAGTAAAATAAATAAATAAATAAATAAATAAATAACCACTAGATATTTGTGTGTGCTTCCCAGAGCTGCTACAACAAAGCATGGCAAACTGAGTGGCTTGAAACGATAGAAATTTATTTCCTCACTGTTCTGGAATCTGAGAGCAAGGTGTCTGCAGGGCCATGCTTTCTCTCCTAACTTCTGGTTCTTGCCAGAACTCTTTGCTGGTGTTTCGTACAGCCGCCTCACTCCAACCTCTGCCTCATAAGGTCACATGGTGTTCTTCCTGCGTGTGCCTGTCTTCACGTGGCAGTTTCTTTTTCTGTAAGGACAGCAGTCATTGAATTAAGGCCGACCCTAATGACCTCCTCTAACTTGATTTCTAAATAAGGCTACATTCATAGGTACTAACTGTAAGGATTTGAACATAACTTTTAGGGGACCACAATCCAACCAAAAAAAATGTTACTCAATCCTATTCATGAAATCAGGAAACATAAAATGTGAGTGTTTGTATCTTCTCCTACACTTCCTTTCCTTTTTACACTCCTTTAAGGAGTCATGAGTGTACATGAGCCATCAGCTTAACTTGAAGCACCAAGTGTAACCTACCTTCTCCCTGTGATCTGTGGGGTCTCCGATTAAGTAGTGAGGAAAGAGAATTGCACCACTGTGTATTCCTATGTCCTGTGGTAAAATGCCATTGGTTTTTCATCTGAGGTAATATCACAGCAGGGAAAATTAATCCAATTTTTAAGAGTGCCAAATCATGTACCATAGGATACCTAGATATTCTGGATTTTATTATAAGCCAAAAAGATTGTTTTAAAAGCAATTTTGGGTCTTCTATATGACATATGCTGATTAATTGCTTTAATATATATAAATTAAATAGTTTTACTTCAGATGCTAACAGAGGTATCATTTTCTGGAAATACATAAGACTGTTCCTTTAACGATGCCATTCAGTAATCTGTGTACCAGTTCAAGATTCAGAACAAAGAGACGTGTGTAGATGTCTTTGCTCTTTGTATGATGGTTGCCTAGTTGCAATGATTCCATTTTTAAGGTCTCTTTACTATAGGAACCACCAGTCTTTAACTTGCAAATATATCTAGTGACTTTCCAAAAGGCAAATAAGACATAATATGTAATATTTCCCCAAATTACTTGATTATAGAACCCATTTCTGTATTCCCCATTTTAAAGACAACATCTATAGGTCTTAAATTGGAAAATTCTGCTGCAACATGAACATGATGCAGGGTGTTGGCAATTTTAACAAGCTTTAATATCTTATGCAGTCTAGTATCACTCTGATATTTTGGCTTTAAAAACAATTTGTAAAGAATATATTAAGGTGATAATGTAACTTAAATATTTATCTTTTTTTGGCTTGGCACTATGCATTTGCCATTCACTAGTCATCTTCCATTCGAAGAAATAGAAAAAATACATAATTGACAACTTTGTTCTTCATCTGTCATTTTGATTTTTTTTTTCAGTTTTAAAACTAAGATATCCAATTATGTCAGTTAAATAGAAGATTCATCTCAGTTCTTTAAACTGTTTCAATAGCATTGGTTTAAAATTCAGTGTAAGTACTGGTCTTTACTTGTGCTTTAAAAAAACAATATTTCAAAGTAATGGCCTCACAAACATGAAATATGGTAGCCCTTGATTAAATTTTGTACCCTCTGATTGCATTAGAGCTATGAAATATGACTCTCTCTCACTAGCTGGCAATAGATAGGTTGTTAATATATTGATATCACTACTGTAGTTAGGTATATCCAGATCCCTCTGTCTACTCAGAGGTAGATAAATGAAGAACACTGCAATGACCGTATAACACAGAGGTGTCAAGAAAACTAAAAAGAGAAATTCAATTACTTCCATAATCCTTCTTACATTTCTACTTTATATAATTCTTCATCGTTATAAGAGGTCACTGGTTTTTTAATTCACTTTTCATTATAGGCTGTCTTGCCATTTACTCCAACCTAAACTACTTACCTGGCCATAAAATTCTAGTATACATCTAGTAAATATTCTAGATCTTGCTTTCTACATAATCAATATGACCCAGATCCATCAGAATTATTTTTATTTACACATCTAACCTGAACTTCTGAAGAAAATAACTAATGTAATGTCCAACAGATTACTTAAGGTACAGACTCCACAGTGTTCATATTTTCATATCCCAGGTGCCTGGTCTTTATCCAGTTGAAATGAACTAGTTGAATGTACATATGAAAAGTAAATATGAGAGTTGGTATTTAGTTATTCCATGTTCATCACATAGAGACATACTCCTTTCCACATGACATAGAAACACATTCACAGAAGGAAAAACAATTTTGACATTCTGTAATGACAAAAGGAATTGAAGTTTCACATTCATCATAAAATATCCCCTATGCTGTCAGGTACTTATTAAGTCTAATTCTCCTCTGGACTTGTCCCTGATTGCTGTTTCAATATTTAGCTCACCTGACCCTTTCCCCCTATTTCTGCTCCGTTCCATTAAGTCAGCATTTCACACAAAATGGTAAGGATAGGACTGATGCTGTAGGGATGGGCTGGCGTCCATGTTTACCCCCAAAACACTAGATGCAAGGACTGTGGTAGCAAGGTTAATGAATCCCACCCACAGTCTAAAACGGGAAAACATGTCCAGTACTTCCCTCCAGAGACTAAAGAAAGACATACTTGAGATGATCCATTAAGATTAACACTGGAAAGAAAGTAAAGGAGTTCAAGACAGAAAGCAGAAATCAAAGACAATTCCACATAAAGGCAAATAACAGTATCCTCTGCCTTTTTAAAAAAATCTGTGCATTCCTTTTAGTAGTCAACTGGTAACAGGCTACAAGACCTGTTGTTTTTTGGAGAAAAGATTAGAAATAATCCAATCACATGTCCTGCAAGTTTTAGCCATGGGAACAACTCTGCCACCATCCAGTGTCTTGCTCCTCTGTCCTCAGGAAAATTTTATCATTCTCACTTTTGCCACCTAAGCCCATAACTCAGCATTCTTTCTTCATAACAGAAAAATACACTGTTTCCTGGGGTATCCTTCTGTTTTCTCATCTTATCCTGAAAGCATCTGACACGTTTCTAAAAAACCTAGTGATGAAAAGATGATTCAGTGAGGTGAATTTTCCACTTACTTAATATGCAGCAGGGTTGTCTTCTGAAGGTAATGAGCATATAAGATATCTCTGCTTTGCATTCTTACTCCAAATCATTTCCAATCCTGATCAGTAGTGCAAAATGTGTATGGAGTAAGTGTCTGCTGTATTGAACACTATGATAGGTCCTAAGGAAAATGCAAAACATCTGTCTGCAAGTCCTAGTATCATGGAAAGAGTATACAAAGTAAGATATGAGCTTTCAGGGTCAGGTTTTCCACTTCCTGAGAGATTGGTGTGGAAGAAGTCAGGTGTCTCCTTGTGAAATCATCAACCACACATACACAGAGAAATAATTACTTCAAGATGAAAACAATGTATCAACTCTAAGGTATTACGCCAGTATGAAGTAGCATTTGGTTAATTAGTTGAATAGTAAAGCAAAAAAATACTTGAAATGATAAGTGACAATTGATTTGAACTTGGACTTGAAGAAATAAGTAGAAAAAGAGGGAATAATGTAGGGGTTGTCCTTACCTTTCAGGCCAGAACTCTCAATCATCAGCCTTCTCCTTCCTTGCTTAACAGAGCTGGGCTAGAGAGTAGACCCATAGACACAGAGCTGTGTGTGCCACCGGTGTTACCACACAGAAATTGATGTGTGCCCTGCAACTGATCAATCAAACAGAATACTGCCTGAAGACAGAGAAAACTGAGAGTGTCTTCAGAATGCACCTCACCCCTGCCATTCATTACCCTGTAAGTCACACAGGAGACTACAAGATTCATAGTTTGTATTAAACCATGATCAGTTTGTCATTCTTAGAAATTGCTAGGAAAACAAAAGAACAAAATTGATGAAATAAATAAATGAAATAACCTGAATCTCACAGTATTAGAAAAATGTATCTTCATACATGAGTCACAAAAATTTATCACCCTTTCAGCACATAGTATACCACATAACCATATATTATCATGTATTTTACTGTCTTGTCTTTACAGTATTACCATACTTGCAATACATAAAACTGGTATCTGTGTTTCAGTGGTAAGCTGCCTCAATTTTGTGGTGGAAGTAGATGGGGTATCAATCAAAAAGAAATAAAATATGTAAGAGTTGTTGCGTTTTTGTGTGTGTGAATGCAGATGAGTAGAGTCAGTGCCAAGCACTAGTTTTACAGATAAGAAAACTGGGCACTAGTGGCAAAATTGTTGTGAGGATCAATCCATTGAGGCAAATTGCCTGAAATTTAAAGATAAAACAAGTGGAGTATATGTATTAATTTAATAGTCTTATTTTAATTTTTATTATTTGCTTTAAGTAACACAGTTATTCTCATTTTTGAGATGAAGAATTTAAGGCTCAGAAAAGATACAATATTTTCTTATGTGCTGTAGGGTTGCTGTAACAAAGTCCCACAAACCGGGTGACTTAAAATAAGAATTAATGTTCTCACATGTCTGGGGGCTAGAAGTGTCCCCAGGGCCATGCTCCCACTGGAAACTGTGGGAGAATTATTTGCCTCTTCCAACTCTTAGAAGCCCCAGACATTCTTTGACTTACAGATGCCTCACTCCAATCTTTACTTTCATCTCTGTGTTTTTTTTTTTTTTTTATGTGAACATCTTCTAATAAGGACCAGTCACATTGGATTAGTATGACCTCATCCTACCTAATTATATCTGCAATTTGACCCTATTTCCAACTGACGTCACACTCAGAAGCCCTGGGGGTTAGCACTTCAACCTGTTTTTTGGGGGAGGGGACATAGTTCAATTCACAGAATTTACCTAAAATTAGCAAACTAATTCACAGCATAATTGTGATAAGAAGTTTGATGCCTCACCTTATTATCTCTTCACCCCTTCCATGGGTGCAGAAAAGCTATTTGGAAATAGGGAGGTAGGAGGGGATGGGGGCCAAATGCACACATTTTGCCTCCGACCAGTGCCAAACAGTTCAGACAGTGTTGTTGGAATGGGAGCGGCAACAGTGAATGAGAGGCACAATGGCCTTATTGTCATGTATA
This sequence comes from Glossophaga mutica, assembly GCA_039655065.1. Classification (NCBI taxonomy): domain Eukaryota; kingdom Metazoa; phylum Chordata; class Mammalia; order Chiroptera; family Phyllostomidae; genus Glossophaga; species Glossophaga mutica. The sequence continues at coordinate 67,194,772 of CM077310.1, read as the reverse complement.
ATAGATTATGTTTTCTTGGACATGTATACCAACAAAATAAATAGCCAATCCATCAGACAATAAATATGAATATGAATTAAGAGACAAGTGTTGGTTCATGACAAGCACTATGTAGAGAAATAACAGTCCTATGTGATGCAGCAAGCCTAGAGGCTACTTCAGTGCGTGCAGTCTGGGCAGAGCTAATCTGGGGTTATTGCAGGTCTCTTCATCAGATGGTACGCACAAACTGTGCTCCACTTTCTCAGGGAAATTTCTAGTTTTTCACTGTCACAATTTACAAGCAAAAGACCTCATGTCTCTTCTGGCTGTTCTGATAGTTACGAAATTCCCATTAATACTTCAACATTATATTGTGGTGAGTTCCCATTTCCACACACAATGATGTCTATTCAAGGGTGTGCTGCATTTGCCTTGTTGACACAGTCTTACCATGCCACATTCTATTGCAGAAAGTTTGGAATCTGTTCCAGGATCCTTGCTGAATTCCACATTATATGATTGAAAAATTAACTATTGAATCCAACACTTAAATCCTTGTGTTCTTTCACAGAATGAGATGAAGCAGGAGCCCAGCTGTGATCCACTCCTGCTATAGACATGTCTATCTCCTTTGCTGCTCCTCTCATTATTTGTTTGGTCTCCCACTTCCCATCCAAACCTAATCATGCCTCCTGCTCTATTATTCCTTAAGCTTCTCCATCTCTTCTAAGACCTTGCTTTAGGGATCACTCCATCCACAGATTCAGTGCCCCATAGTCCCAAAAAAATTGTATTTTTGTGCATATGCATGTGCAACTTTCCAGAATTCATTGTCCCTTATACGCATGATCCCTCTAGGATATCAAGGCAGAGCAAACAAAAAACAAAGATAATGGTAGCTTAAGGAATTCTAGAAAAGTTTATTGGCTTCCTAAATGCTCTCCACATTATGGAAATTGATAATATACTAGGGCCAACATTGGCTCAGATTTTACAAGGGATTTTACAAAAGTAAAAATCTCAAGAAATTCTGAAGTCTGTTTTGTTCCAATTCAACACCATCTTTGGCATGAGAGTTCACAAGGATTCAATTGCTCCACACTTGTGGACTGAATGGGGATGGGAGGTCCTTGCTGAAAGGAGCTTTCACTCTGAGATATCTTCTCTGTGGACAAATAGACTATTTAGATCTTTTCTTGTCTCATGTTGAACTTTAGCACTTTTCTCACAAAAAGCCCTGTTAAATACTAATGGCATTCTTCATAAAGATATTCTGAATGAATTAAAGGGGAAGAAAATGTTCAAAGAGAGCAGTGGGTAGATATAGGACATTCAAAACTCACTGACTATAGAAATTTCTAACATTTGATGGAGAAGGTATAAGGTATGAAAAGGTCTGCACACCAGAATTTACCATGAGATAATCTAGCCTTTGCCCTATTTACCCTTTCACTTTACAATCTAATTTCTTGAAGGAGGAATTGTGGTCTCCACTTCCATACCTCTCACTCATTGAACAAAAATCTTGTTTCTGTTCTTATTAAACCACTGAAACTTGTCACCAAAGACTTCCACAAAGCCAATAACTCACCTGATGGTTCTACTGCTTTTGGCAGTGAACACTATCCCAACCTAGAAAAACTCTTTCTTTGGATTTGAGGACATTATTAATTTTTCTCTTGTTGCTTATACTTCTCTTTTTCAATTCTCTTCTGTTTTTTCTTTATCCTCTTGGAAATCAGTATCCTCCAAAGAGCTCTTCTCTTCTCACCTTGGAGACCTCGGTGTAGATCTTGGCAACTATATAATGACATATATGACCTCAGACAACTGATGAAACTTCTTTCAGCTTCCATGTATTCAATTATAAAGTGGAGATAATCACAGAACCAACTTCAGTGGCCCACTTGGGGAATCAAATAAGGCAAAGCCTGCGTAATGCTGAGGGGATTAGAGAGCATAGAGCAAGCAGGGAAGAGGCATGATATTGTCTCATGTCCATGTCTTCACAAAGCAGTTCCTTCCTCATAAACTGTACTCTCTGCCCTGCTTAGCTTGTAGAAATCCTACTCACCTTTCCTGGCCTCTCCAGCCACCATTCTTCAGAGAGGGAAAACTTATTTCTTCCCACCCCATCTCCATGGCAGAGTGAAGCGCCCACTACCCACACCTCCAATTACACTTTACCATTATCTCCAGTAACATGATTGTTTTGTTGTTTATGAGCTGTTTTACTTTATCTTACTTGTTGATCTTCCTTCGTAGACTGTGAGATTTTTAAGGCCAGAAATTTTGTCTTGTTCTATCTTGTTCCCAGCCCAGAGGGACTTAGAATCCAAATTCTATTAACTATTGTATTAGTTAGTTATTCCTGCATAACAAATTACTCCCAAACTTAATGGCTTGTATTGGTCTGTTGGGGGTTACCATAACAAATTGCCACAGACTGGGTGCTTGAACAATAGACTTTATTATCTCACAGTTTTGAAGACTAGACGTTCAAGATTAAGGTGTTAGCAGGTTTACTTTCTTCTGAGACCTCTCTCCTTGGTGTGCCACATTCTCACTGTGCTCTTATGCGGTATTTATCTGTGTGCACATTCCTCATGACTCTTCTGGTAAGCACGCTGGCCCTATAAGATTAGGGTTCCACCCTTATTACCTCATTTCTACCTTAATTATCTCCTTAAAGTCCCTTCTCCAAGTATAGTCACATTAGGCCTCAGGGCTTTAATATATGAGTTATGGGGGAGCACAGTTCAGTCCCTAACACAACTTAAACAGCATTTATTACTCACAATTCCTATGAATCAGGAACCTGGGCATGCCTTAGCTGGGTCATCTGTCTCAGGCTCTCTCCAAGGCTACAATCAGGATGTCATCCAGATCTGTAGTAATAAACTCTACTGAGAAGGTTCTCTTTTAGGCTTACTCACATGGTAAGATGGTAAATTCATTTTCCAGGTTGTGGGATTAAGGGCCTTAGTTCCTCACTTCCAATTGGCTGGAGGCTGCCCTTGCCCCTTGTCCTGTGGGTCTTTCTAACCACCAGAGCAAACACTTGAGAAGAGAAAGAGAGAGAAAGAGAGGGAGGAGAGAAAGACAGCCAGAAAGTTACACCCTTTACCTGACTTCAGAATTGGTACGCAGAACACCTGCTGTATACACTGTTCATTAGTGAACTAAGTTCACTAGTTGATTAAGTGCAGCCACACTCTGGGAAGGGACTACAGAGGGCATGAATTTAGGAGGTAAGTATCACTGGGACTAATAATAAAAATGTTGCCTACACAGCTGTCTGCTAGTTCAGGCCTGGGGACAGGGTAACGCATGAACACAGAAGGCAACACTAGTAGTGTTGGAAGAAGTAATCATAATGATAATGGCAATAATAATAACACAATAGTTCTATTTGTGTCATAGTTGAAAGTGCACAAAGTACTTTCTTAAAGATTATTTCGAAGAAATTGAACTTTTGGCAGGACACATTGCCTCAATCTCAAGAGCCCTGAGTGAAACTGAAAATCATGATAAGGTTTCTACACACAGCATGCTCACCTGCCATCTGGTTGAAAGAGCACTAGTTCCGTTTCTCATTTCATCATGTGCGTGGACAGGCTGCACGTAGCAGGCTCCGAGGCAGCTGTTATGGAGGAGCTGCTTAAGGGGACCAGGACGTTCAATGCCACTGACCTGCAAAGAACCAGAGGTCACTTGCTGCAGGTAAGATTTAAAGGGACAGACGTGTTTGCTTTATGAATCTTTATATCATTAGTATACTCAGAATCCAAGATTGGTTGTATATTCTATGGTCAAGTATGATATGTAGTTATTTTAAGTTATTAAATATTTAATATCTGCCAAGATTCTTTTTTCAGGCAAACTAATTACGTACAAAACCTTTTATTGCCAACAACTCTATGCTGGTAAAACTAGTTAGCATGATAATGACTTGCCCCCCCCCCCCGCCAAAGTAGGGTTATCAGAGATCAGGATAAATATTTAATTTTAATGCTGTTTTTAAGCTCTTTCTGATTACACAATAAGCTTTACCTAGGAGTCTTAGAAGCCCCTACACAATAAACAAGTGACACAGAGCATGTCACTAAGGCAAAGCATAAGTTGGCAGAGCAATTTTTATTGGTACCTATTATAGGTAAAATTGTCATCCCAGAAAAGACATGTTGAAGTCCTAAATCCCAAAACCTCATAAAGAGATTATATATGGAGATAGTCTTTATATAAATAATAAGATGAAGGCCTTAGGATAGGCCCTAATCCAAAATGACAAGTATCCTTATAAAAGGGGGAAATTTGGTTGCAGAGGCATACCCAGGGAGATCATCCTTTGACAGTGGAGGTGGAGATAAAAGGGATGAGTATATAAACCAGGGAATGCCAAAGATCACCAGTAAAACCACCAGAAGCTGGTAGGAAGAGATTCTCCCTCTTAGCCTCAAAAGGAACCAACCCTGTGACTCCTTGATCTCCAATTTCTGGCCATCAATCATGAACTGGGAGGCAATCAATTGCTGTTGTTTAAGCCACCTAGTCTGTGGGACTTTGTTACAGCAGCCCCAGGAAACTAACATGGTACCTCTACTTATTAGCCAGTAACCAAAGCTCCAGAATTTTGGAACAATCTCTTTAATGCTCTGACTGGTCCTTCCCCTGTTCAAACCTTACAGACCCATTCTTTAGAACTCCAGTGTGGACCTCCTGCTTATTATGTGGTTTCATTGCCAGAACTGAGAGGGATAAATCTCCTAGGAGTTAGTCTCCAAATGGGCCCTTTTCACAACCTGTTCACTTGTGTAATTATACATAGCTTCAGCATCTTAAACTCTGTACATATTAAATAACATTTCACGTTAAGAGAACCCCAGATGAAGAGATACATAACCATAGTAGGGTCTTTCTGGCCATGCCCTAAGTGACATAAAGATGAATTGAAAAAAGAAAACCTTGTGCAGATATTTGCACCTATAACACACAAATGGGACTAAATAAGAAAAAATAACATACAGAGAAATGTATTTACTTATTTATTCACTCACTGGAGAAACATATTTTCAGCACATATTTTTGGCCAGATACCATGCTAGGTATTGAGGGTAGGAAAGAATTGACAAATTGTAGGTGGAATCCTTCTAATTCTGGTTTTGTCTCTTTGATCATTTAATTTCTAGATGGCTTCTGATGCAAAGTAGCTCCCTTGGGCCACCAAAATGACGTTGTGATTCCCTCTGGCCCTGGCTGTTCTGACCTAGGGGTTGCTGCATCAGCTGAAGGACGTGGAGCCCTGATGTAATGCTTGGGATATTCCAGCCAAACAAGCACTGGTCCTACTGAAAAATGATCTTGCCTCATTATCCGCCTTGATTAAATTTATCAGATAATGTTTCAATTCTCTATTCCTTCTGTCTACACTAAACTGTTAATATTCCTCTTTAAATCAACTTTAGTGTATATTGAAAGTTTCTATCATGACAGAAAAGCTTCCATGGGTGTGTGTGTGTGTGTGTGTGTGTGTGTGTGTGTGTATCCTTGTATATTTGCCCTGCATACAAAACCTCTACAGATGATGCTTCAAGGCAAGAGGCAGGCTAATTTTTTAAAGATCATTGAAATAATAAGTCACCAGAATGCTAATTTATAGTAAATAACTACCCTCCACCTGTGGCATACCCAAGTGGCATAGGCTGGCAGAGAAAAGATAACACATCGCAAAAAATATGTTGTTTCTTTCTTGTTCTGATTCCTCTGGTGCCCTGATTTTGAACAGCCGGGGCCCAGTGTGTTACGCTTTTTGTCTTCATCCAAGCAGCAAGAGATGTAAAAAGAGTAGAGAATGCTAGAAACTGTCAGTGGGAGCAGAAGTGACAAAAATAGAAAAATCCATTCAAAGCATGTGGGTCACTAGTCTCAGAATTCCCAAATTGGAGTCGGCCGAGGGGAGGGATTCACGCAAAGCTGATGGCCTTCTCCCCACAATGCATGGAGGTGGCAGAGCTACCTCTGCTAGTTCTAACTTTGCAGTCCTTGTGATGAGCTCCCATTTGTTATTTCTGCAGCTTGTTTATTTTGGACCCTCACACAGGGGATCTGAGCAGGGGATTGGCTGTGCCACCTTATCAGGCAATATCTTTTAGGCACCTGAACCCAGGACAAGAGCTCCTGAAATACCTCATGTGCCAGCCCATTAAAGGACTTCCTGGGGCTTCCTGTTCCTCTCCAGACCCAGAGGAAAATGTCTCACTGTCCTATGGTCTTTCTGCCTACAGTTGGCATCCTGAGTGTGAACAGTACCTGGTCCTGACCATTTGGCTCTGCTCTCCACTCTACTCCTGCATGTCAGAGGCTGCTCAGGAAGCTCTTGGTCATCTGTCTAAGAAGAAACCCCCTGTGTGGTTAAGGAGAAACAGACACAAGTGCACTGCACAGGCACAAACCAACACAGTGTTCCCTGTTGGGTTATCCCTGTGCCCCTCAAAACAAGGACATGATCCAGAGACAGGAGAGGAAAGGAGCAGAGTCACTCACTGTACTCAGAACTCAGCTCATTGCCACTCCGCCTTCTCATGACCCTGGTCAGCAGCTTTTCCTAGTTCCTGAGACTGCTATTTGCAACTTCCATCTCTCTTTAGCATCCTCACCCCACCATTTCTCCCATCCCTTTCCCTCAAAAAATTACCTCTCAGAATAATTGGAAGCAGGCAAGTGAAACTGCATCAATTCACAATGGTTCTCAATCTCCCAGCTTGTGATAGCCCACCAGTGTTTCCTTTCCATCTCAGAAGAAAGGGAATGGAGAAGGGATGTCACACATGTAGAACACCTACTCTGTGCCAGGCATCTATCACCATGACTCAATGTCCTGTTACCATGTCCCCAAAGGTGCTCCAGAGTAGTCTGTGCTCGCTAAATGTAATTATCTTCATTACTCTTGCTCCAAGGCAGCCAGCAGATACATAGTGTCTGCATCAGAGCATCCTGTTCTTTCCCATTTCATCTTCCTGTCCCTGCTTTCATGAGTCACAGCACCTGTGATGCCCACACCACCAGCTTCCCAGCACCTGCCTCCAGGGTTTGTGCCCTGTGGCTCCTTCACAAGAGCTGGTCCAAGAAAGCAACATCTTCATTTAGGGAGCTGGGGGACAAGAAGAGACAGAGAAAACCACCTAGAAAGCCTAGCCTCTGCCGTATGAAAATTCATGTACGCATCCCCACCTTACAGAAAGTAAATTACTGAAGCCCCATGTCCAGGAGAAGCTGATCTGTCTGACTCTAAAGTCCTCTAAGGGTCAAATCACTTTATCCGTGGAATTCCTTTGCAAAGTCCTCTAGAGGATCCCCTCCCTGCACTGGGCAGGTGGAAATAGAATCAGACACCCGCTTTGGGCTGGATATCAGCTACCAAAGTACCACCTTTGTGCAGGGCACATAACTACATAAATTATGTATAAAGCAAGGGGTAGTATACTTATTTATACTCACATTTTATGGGAAAAATATTCTAGACACAGTGTTTTATTGGGTCATTTGTGTGCAGGACAATATTAAACTGTCTGCATATAAAATATTTCCAACATTCTAGCATCACAGAAAAAAGTATCTGATTACAGAAAAAAAGTATCTATTTTGATACATTTCCCATTTTAAGCAAGTATTTTATATACTTTTAATTATTTTCTGTACATTGTATTACTATTCAGATTTGGTATTGCATTTAAAGCATTTACCATATTATGTCAATATTATTCTACCCATATTTCCATATTATTATGAAGTTTCCGTAATCATTAAGCAACCAATTCAGTATTCTATTGAACAGATAAATGAATGCGGTTTTATTAGATTCTCTGTTTCTTTTTCATCTTATAAACCACTCTGTTAAACTGTTTCTTCATCTGTTAAAGCATTTTTCTTTCATAATTAGATTTACTACCTTAGAATGCATTCCCAGAAAAGTAATTCTTGAATAAAAAAAGGATATTTTTACTTAATTGCTCCTTAAAATGTTGTACCAATCATACTCCCCTGAGTGAATGAAAAACCTACTTCAAAGAACTCCTATCTGTATTGAGTATTATAGTTTTAAAAATTTTGCCACTTGACAAGTGATAAAAATAGTCCTCATTGTGTATTTCTATTTATTCAACATATAAATTTAAAAATCTTCTCAGATGTTTGCTTATCTGTAGTATTTTTCACTTTACATATTCAGTAGCTCCCCCTTATCCATGGGGAGTACATTCCAAGCCCCCCAGTGGATGCCTGAAACCATAGGTAATACCAAACCCTATATATACTCTTTTCCCTCTACGCACAAACCTTTCCACTTAAAGAATGTACTTTACAGCTGCTCTTTGGCATATTCAAACTGCCAGCATCACCACTCTTTTGCTCAGGTGCTATTATTTAGTTGAATGAGGGATTCTTGAACACAAGCACTGCAGTACCTCGGTACCTTGGCAGTTGATCTGATAACCTAGAGGCGGCTACTGAGTGACTAAAGGGCAGGGAGTGTATATAGTGTGGAGATAGATGCAGGACAGAGGAATCATTCACATCCTAGGGCCTGCTGAGAGGGTGTAAGATTTCACCATGCTACTTATTCAGCACAACACAAAATTGAACACTTACGAATTGTTTATTTCTGGAATTTTCTATTTAATATTTTTGGACCTGGGTTTACTATGGGTAATGGAAACAGTGGAAAGCAAGACCCTGGGTAAGAGGGGACTGCTGCAATCAGTGCCTCCATCCCCATGCCAGGTCTGTATTGGAGCATTTAAAAAAAACTAAAGACTTGCATTTTTTTAATGACTTGATGATGTCACACACGTGTTACCTCATTCATAAGGTCAAAGAGAGCCCAGACTAGAGTAACCCCATTCTTCTTTGTGCTCCTACATACACTATATATAAACCTCTACTGTGTTTATAACTGAAAACCAGGGCCAGTTACCTACACCAGGACAGCAATTCCTTTCCCCCAGCATCCTGGTGTGGCGACCCACTGGGCAGGACTGGGCAGCAGTCATGGATTAAAACTGGATGAGACTCACTTCAAGTGGAAATGCACCCTCTGAGGTCCAGGGTGTTCAGCTCATGGAGGGAGCTTGAAGGTACAGAACACACAATTTCCAGGGGGTCACTGGGGACAGTGGTAAGCTGGCCACTATTATTTCTGACACTTGGTTCCCAAGCAGTATAACCAGTTCTCTGACCCTACTCCCTTCATCTACCATGGAACTTCTAGCATTTTAAGTTGGCTTAGTGCCACCCATCACTTTCGCCAAGCATCCAAGAGCACTTAACAATTTTTCCCATGGTCCTTGGTAGGGTGTTAAATCTTGTACATATCAGTAGATTTTCCCTTCCCCTGGTCAGTGTGCTCTCCACACCATGACATATCACACTTAGAATCCATCCACATATATCATTTCCTGGCTTCTGTTGAAAATATTGGCCAGACTGTGTAGCTCCCTCCCTTAGCAGATGCTGCCCTTCCTGAGCTTGGCTGCGCTGTGATTTGGAGGAAAGGTAAGGGCAGATTCCGAGCGTACTTGGTGGGCATGTCAGCAAGGCAGAGAACACTGAACAATCTTCAAGCAAAACAAGAGTGTCAGCCTTTAACAGGGATGCATGGGTCATTTCTGCAAGTGCAGAAAGCTTAATGGGTGTCTAGGGATTCAAGATTTTCAAGTTCACTGACCTAATTTTCAGGATCCTACTGTTTTGAAATCAGAGTCCTAAGCATGATATAGCAGATGTATTGGAATTGAAAATTCAGACTTGCCAGGGGCCCACAACCCTGATAACAACAAAATGTTGTCCAATTCTCCATCTCACCTCCTTCTACCCTCCAGCTAAAGAAGAGGATAATCTTTTTACATTTTGCCAAAAAGGCTTAGTGAGCTCAGTAAGGCTGCTATAACAGAATACCATGACTGGGTGGTTTAAACAACAAACATTTATTTTTCACAGTGTTGGAGAATAGAAGTAAAAAAAAAAACAAGGGGAACAGTTTAGAGCAACAAGTATCAAGGACTCATGGACAAAAACTATGGGGGGTGGAAATGGGAGGAAGGTGGGGAGGGCTGGGGTGGTGGGCTGGGGTCGGGGTAAAAGACAGAAAACTGTACAATATCAACAATTAAAAAATACTAATTAAAAAAAAAGAGCTGTCATCCTGCTCTCTATCTATAAGTCTGTCTCTATTTTGCTTGTTAGTTCAGTTTGTTCATTAGATTCCACATATGAATAAAATCATACAGTATTAAAAAATAAATAAATGAATAAATAAATAAATAAATAAATGTATGTCTTAAAAAAAAAAACAAGATGTTGGCAGATTCAGTTCCTAGTGAGAAGAACCTTCTTCCTGGCTTATAGATGTTCACCTTCTCCCTATGTCCCCATTTGGCAGAAAGAGAGCTCTGGTGTCTCTTTCTTTCCTCATAAAGGCATTAACCCCATCATGGATCCACTCTCCTGGTCTCATGTAATTTGGAGAGGGGAGCAGGGAGGATGGGACCGCAAACATTCAGTCCTTAAGAGAGGCCCTCTGACGTCCACATTTGCCTTACATTAATCACTCTTAGCCTTTATTTGTCTTTCTCTAATGCAGGGTTTCTCAATTTTGGCACTATTGACATCTGAGGCCTGATTATTCTTTGTGCTGTAGGGTGTTTAGCAGCATACCTGGACTCCACCCACCAAATGTCAGCCACTAGCAACTCTCCTCCCTCAGCTGCAACAACCCAAAACTCTCCCTATATTGTCAAGTACCCTCTTGGGAGCAAAATACACCCTTGATCGAACCACTGCTCTAATACATCAATATACCTCAGCAAGAAACACTGGGTTACATAGTCCTTAGAATTACTAGTTTCAGGAACCTCTAAAACACCTAAGACAATGCATCTGCCTGTGAATTCCCATCTACAATAACCCCAGGCTAGATTACGTGCTGTAGAGGTTTTCTGGGGCCCAGGCCTACTGCATGCCAGAGGCTCTCTGTTCTCTGTGTACTATGAGTGATGTGTCTCCCAACTGTCCCACTGATTTTTTGGGCTGCCCTTGACTCTGATTCTTACAGGTCAAGCCCTAGGAAGCTGACTTTCATACACATATTTGTGTCCAGAAAGTATACTGGGGAAACTAGTTGGGAATGGCACCCACTAGGGAGTCAGGAAGCAGGATTGTGCAGAAGTTGAACTGCAATGCAGCTGCAACCAACAGTTCACTGAACTTACAGGGTATTTTGGAACTGGGATGGTCCTTGATAGTTATTGGAAATTAAGACAAGGGGCTGGGTTCTTATATGCTTGCATTGATTAGTCCTGGACAGAAATGCAATAGGCTGAATGTTTGTGTCCCCCAAATCCATATGTTGAAATCCTAACCTTCAGTGTGATGGTATGGGGAGCTGGGGCTTTGGTCATAAAGGCAGAGTCCTCCCTCGTTCTGTTGTGAGAACATGTCGAGGACACAGCAAGAAGGCAGCAGTCTGAAGCCAAGAAGAGGCTCCCTATGAGAACCCTACTGTGCGGGCCCCCTGACCTAAGACTCTAAGTCTCCAGAAGTATAAGAAATGAATTTTGTTGTTTAAACATCTTGTCTATCACATTTTTGTTATAGCAGCCAGATAAGAGGCTACATGGGAAAAGGCTAAAATCTGGGCAAGCAGCTCCCTCCATCTGCGGGACTTTCAGCAAACAGGGAAATGAGTCCCCCATCCTGCAGGGGTGATCTGGGCATCCATCGCCTGTACATCTAATTATATCAGCTCTGTCAAAATAAAAAAAAACTATTCAGGTGACCCCTCAGCTGTCTTTCTCAGAGCCTCTGAGTATGGTAGGCAGAGCGTGCTTCCTCACCCTGGGCTCTCAGCCTCCTGAGTGATCTCCAGCCCCCATCCACTCAATTTATGTCTGTTTCATGAGTAAGTGAATAAACCTATTAACAGCATGCTTTTTTCAAGCAAAATAAAACAACTCCGTATGTATTTACAAAGGCTAATTATGAAAGATGAAAAACATGTTTTCTCTTTTTGTAAAGTCTCTCCTGAGATTAGTGGCCCATTTGGCACTTTTCCTTTCTAGACAGAGCTCCCTCTGTGCTTGAAGTAATTCATTGTGGGGAGCAGGGCCACGCGGGAAGGTCTCCTCCGTACTGCTCTGTGCATTTTAGTTGTGTCTTGGGACAGATTCCTTTGGCACCATATGCCAGATGCAGTTGTGAATTGGACTTAAAGGTACAGCAAGAACACATTATCTAATCAATTAACATTTAAAGGCTCACTGAAGGAGAAATCACTGGGCAGACAATGTGACACAAGAATATGTAAACAAACTTCAGATTGGGGAAATTTAAAATATTTTAATGGGCACCCAAATGTATGTCTGGGGCCTATCTGTTCACTGGAGCCTTATGCTTTTGGGACATTAGTGGCAGGTGCTGGATGTCCGCCCATTCTCCAGTTCAGCTTGGAAGCCTTGAAGTACTCAAAGTCAGTCCTGAAGAATGTATTTTTATTACTTATTAAATATGTAAACTGTTGGCTTGTTTTCTCTTACCAAAAATCCTTCCGGCAAGAAAATGGAAACATTATGATAATGAGCACTCTGTGCTCTGTGATGATACCAGGAGAAAGGCAGTGAGAGCCATTATCAAAGCACACAGAGTCTCAGTCTCAGAACATTTCCTGTGGAGTTTCACCCTTCTGAATTTGTTCTCACCAAAACAACAGTGTTGGTAGGTAATGAAAAGATACATATTAGTGAACATAATGTGAATGACTGAAAAGTTTCCAATTGCATAAAAAAGCATGTTTGTTTTTTATTTGGGTGCCAGCTAGCTGTCTACTCTCTGAATCTAGATGCATTGTGGCCACAGCTCTTTGGTTTACAGTGTGGGCAGTAGAAGAAACAGTAATCCCAGCCTTCCCAAATGTCCTCCACTGTTTTTGCCCTGGTGTCACATAATCTCCAGCCTTGAAGGTGTATATAAACTTTTTTTCTAATTTCCCACTTTCTAGGGATATGGCAATCTAAACTCTTTCCATACTACCTGTGGAAACACCTGTAGAAAATGACATTGGAAGGATCATGAAAATGTCTAATAATATTTTATTCCTATTGCATGTGCCAGCTAAATACCATGTGGTCTGATGGTAGATGTGCCTGGTGAAAAATGCACCAGCAATGTGAAGAGAAAAACTAGGCCAGATATCCTATTGATGGAAAAAAAAAAAAAAAAGCCAAATCAATCTCTCTTTTTATTTCAGAGTATATTACCTCAGTTCTCTACCTGGCTTTGTTTTGGGTAGCTTCTGAAAGAAAGAGTGTTGTTTTTCACTCTTCTTCTTCCCAGCATTGAAAGTAGTGATGTTTAATGGTCCATCCTGAGAAAAAAGTTCATGAACATTTTGAAGTTGCACACAAATGCTACAGGTGGGATTCAATAGTGCATAAAACAAATAAAAACCATTTCACACTCCTTTAAAATCAAGAAAGGTCAGAAGGGTTATTGCTGTCGTTGGTTCACTTATAGACTGTCTACACCACTGCTAACAAGCAATATAACTAGATCACATTGAGTAATACATTTTAGCTGAAGGAGGTTTCCAAAAAATAAGGATCCCCATCACCTGCTAAGTCTTTATTCACCCTTTTGACTAGGAGAAGGGGAAAGACCCTGGAGCTCCTGCTGGTTTCAATGGAATAAAAGAGCTGTGTTGTTCTCCTTGGTTAAAAACGCTGGGTGAGATAACAATAAGTCTTTGATACTGGACAGTGATATTGATCTGGGTGCATCTGTCTCTCTCAGCAGCTGAAAATGACACCACATGTGACTTCCTGTCACTAAAGCCCAACAGACTTTGCTGGGGCTGGGCTCAGCGGGTCCAGCTCTGCTCCCATCAGCACCTTGGCAGCCAGGCCTCTTCTTGCCTTTCAGCGGATGTGCCTGGAGCTCAGTTGCACAGTGCTGTAAACAACTTGTGTACCTCCTTCCAAGGGTAATTTGCTTTCATTTCCATTGGCTGCTGTAACATAAACAGAACATTCGAAAAAAGGAAAAATTTTACAGAATAAACTATCAGAAGGAAAACAACCTTCAAGGAGAGCAGTCTTTCTAAAGTTTTGCTCCTCGGGGTTACTGATATGACTTATACCTGTTGTTTTCATTTCCAGCCAACAGCCCTATAGTTGTACAGAATACCTTATAGCTTAGAGAAAAATAAAAAATTCTCAACTGTATTTGTACACATATGCTGGAAGGAGAAATCAATCAGTATGAAAAGTACCCTGAATTTTGCAAACTCACATCTAGTTCTGGGCAGGTAAAATCCTGGCATTAATTTTTTATTTGATTGCACCCAAGCAACATATCCTTAGCAACACAATGATCCTTGAAGAAATTCATATCATTAATAATTGTTCCTTTCACCCAGTGATTCCAAAATATTTTTCAAATGTTAAATGAGTATCTTAGGTTCAATTAGAAAGTAAAATTCTTAGGGTTGAGAATATAATTATTTTAAGAGATATGAATTTGAATTATGCTTTATTTTCTTTATTTTAATATGTGGTGATATGCATGTTTTTTTCTAGATGAATTATTTATATTGTGGATTTATATGGTGGTGGTAATGGCAAGGTAAGAAGGTAAAGAGAAAAGAACAATAGAAACAAAACTAACACTCATCTTTGAAGTCTAAATTATAAAAGGGTAGAGCTAAAAGGGACCTCAGAGATCATCTTCATCATGAAATGCTTGCATTTTGTGGCCATGGGATGTCAGGCCCTGTTGTGGGTTGAACTGTGCCCTCCAAATGATATGTTCAAGTCCTAATCTCTGTGTATGTATCCTTATTTAGAAATTAGGCTTTTGAAGATATAATGCAGTTAGCATGAGGTAATAGGGTAGACCTTAATCCAATGATCAGCGCCCTTATAAGAAAAGGAAAATAAATACATAGTGACACACACAAACCTAATGGTGGAGACGAAGATTGGAGGGAGGCACCTACAAGCCAAGGAATGTCAGAGACTTCTGGCAATGCTGAACACTAAGAGAAAGGCCTGGAACAGGTTTTCCCTTAGATCCTTCAGAGAGAGCATCGCCCTGCTGACTGACCCCTAGATTTCAGATTTCCGGCCTCTCAAACAATGAAAGACACCATTTCTGTTATTTTAAGTGACCTAATTTTCAATAATCTGTTACAGAAGCTTTAGGATGCCCACAGGGCACCAGGAAATCAGGCAGTGGCAGAACCCAGGTGGTATCCTGCAGAACTCCATTCCAGTAGGCCACTTAGGCCTTATGGCCTTATGGTCAAACAATTCTGCAAAAATGCAAATTATTCCACCAAGGTTCCCAGAAAAAAATATTTCTACCTTAGTGTGAGTTAGCATAAAAGCAGAACTTGAGTTAAGGATTTGAATAAAAGTAGTTGATGTGAGAGGTGAGCCAGAGTAGGGTGTTGAGACAGGAAAGGTAGAACAGTCGATAGCTCAGGTGAGTGTTGACAACAGAGCACAGTCCTGCTGAGATCCTCTGAGTGATGATGTGGAGGCTACCCTAGAATTCTTCCTCCTTAAGAAAATAGAATTTTCTATTTCTTAGTCTGCCCTCTGTGGTTCTGTATATTCCCTTGGATGGAGAATGTCTTCAGGCAAGATGACAAAGAAAGACATGAGCATATTTGCAAGTTGTGTCTGGGGTAAACTGAGGGGATGTGGGAGGGGACACAGCATTTGCACAGCTTCCTTTCCCATCACTGAATTTACATGTTAACAACAATAACCAAAAAGGTAATCCTTAGTAAATTAGAGGGTGGGTGTAGAGAATAATAATCAGGGAGAATTTTTTTTTTTTAATTCCAGAGGATTTTCTAAGAAGAGAATGTTAAGCTGGGAATATTCAGAAGTGATAGTGTCAGTATTGGCAAAATTATATATTAGTACAGAATACAAATGCTTTAAATAATTCTTTCAGAAGTACAGTTGATCCCCATTATTCACAGATTATGGATTTACAAATTCACCTACTCATTAAAATTTACTTGTAATCCCCAAATCAATACTGTGGTGCTTTCTTGGTCCTTCACAGACATGCACAGAGTGGTGAAGAATTTGAATTGCCCACTGTGCATGTTCCCAGCTAAGGTCCAACAAGGTGACACTCTGCCTTCCTATTTCAGTTCTCACATAGTAAACAAGGGAGTTTTTGTGATATTTAGTGCCATGTTTTTCATGTGTTTGGGATTTTTTGTTGGGATTTTTTTATTTTGCTGTTTAAAATGGCTCCCAAGTGCAGTGTTGCAGTGTCGGCCAGTGTTGCCAAACACAAAAAGAATGTACTGTGCCTTACGGAGAAAATACGGGTTAGATAAGCTTCAGCCAGAAATGAGCAACAGTGCTGTTGGCCATGAGTTCAATGTTAACGAATCAACAACATATGTTAAATAAATGGTCTTTAAACAGAAGCACTTATTTTTTTTAAAGGCATGAATTGACTGATTGGTAAAAATATAACCATAGGCTCACAGAACCCAACCATGTATTTCTCCTGGAAGTGAAGGTTCAGTATCTGATAATCCTGTATTCATGGTGACTTTTTAGAAAATGACTATGGCTAATAATGAGAATCAACTATACTACACAAACTTTTCAGCAGAATATTTTTAGCAAACTCCCTTAGTCCAAAATATAGCTATAATTAGCTATTCAGTAAAGACCATGCTATCCAAAATATCATTATTCCATTTTTATTTTTGTTTACATGGACCTAGCAAAGGGTGACAATAATTTGTTTTCACATTTTGCTCAACCACTCACTTCAAATTGGTGAGGTACTAAGGATTGAAAATAAACAAGTGCATTCATATATGAATAACGTGATACCCTTTGTTTTAAACACAAGGAAAAATAGGTTAAACTCATATATTTATTTAATCCAAGTAAGATGACTGGAAAAACAATATGTGAATGAAGATCAGTTGTTCAATGTCATTATTTGTAGAGATTATTCTACATAAAAAAGCTAAATAAGTAAACTGAGGTAGAGCCATTCAGGAAGAAGTCACTGTAGAAAGTTGATAACAGAGAGAGGATTATGGACATTTAATACTAAAGCTGTGTTTAATTACAGATTTCAACTCTTTTAGATATTTTAGCTTGTACCCCCAATTTTCCTCAAGGCTAAGTATTGGTTGGTGTTTACTGTTCCTGATTGCTGGTTTTAGCAATTCTTCAGGGAATGAGGGAAAATGTGTGAGTGCCCAGCAAATTGGAGGGTCATGTGTGTTCCATAGTCCTGGTTATGTTTATCCAATGATGATTCCAGCCACATGCTTTTTAGATTTCATCTCAATGGAGAAATTAGGAGCAGAGACTTTCTCCATTATTTCAGTCTCCCAGCTTGAGAAAAAGAGAACATTATTGTTCCTAAGAGTGAGTTTTCTTATTGACTTACCAAGGAGAATGTTCATATTGTTTTAGAAAGTCTGAAAAAATACGTAAGAACTTTGAAATTTTTGAGATTCAGACTCTGGCAGTCAGCTTTGTTTTTGTTGTTGTTGTTTTTAAAATATTCATACAAACTTCCTCTCCAGAAGGCACTGCACGTTTGTGTGGGATCCCAGATGCTTGGGTGGCTGTGGTAAGAAATACATGTGGGTTTTAAAGTATGCTGATGCCACAAGAAGAATGCAGTCTTTGTTAAATGTTTCCCTCTGTAAATTGAAACCTATTCCCTGTCCCTTGGAAAAGGAGTTTGGTGATAGTGACATAATATCCTTTCTTCTGAGCCAAATGCTCATAACACCTGACTCCACTCCTCAGTCCCTGAAACCCCCTACCCTTTGAGCCAAATCCAATCCAAACTTTTATTTTTCAAGGACAAGATAGTGCTAAAACAAAAGGATTTCTCTTCTCCCACCCTCCCTCCCTCCATTCCTCCCTCTCTCCTTTCCTTCTTTTCTTTTCTTTTCTTTTCTTTTCTTTTCTTTTCTTTTCTTTCTTTCTTTCTTTCTTTCTTTCTTTCTTTCTTTCTTTCTTTCTTCTTTCTTTCTCTTTCTCTCTTTCTTTTTCCTTCTTTCCTTTCTTCCTTCCTTCCCTTCTTCCTTCTTCCCCTACCTCCCCTTCCCTCCCCTACCTCTCTCTCTCTCTCTCTGCCCCTCTTTCTAATTGTCTCTCTCTCATCATAAAGATAATCTTGAAAATAATGATGTGCTGATACAAATGGGAGATCAGCTTAGGGTAAGTGTTGGGAGACTAGAAACCCAATGTGGACAAAGCAAGTAGAAAGCCTGTGAGTGTTCTCAACACGACCTTAAGGGCAACAGAACTTTTATAAATGTAATCGATGAAATACCTTTGTGATCTATGAAAAACACAGAGCAGAAGGAAAAAGTGCAAAAAACAAGTAACTTAATAACCACAATAAAAAAGAGGATTCACTTAAAGAAAACTATAGATGGTGAATTGAAAGTAGATTCTTAGAAAGAATCTAGAATAGGTCATTAAATAACAGTTTGAGAATATTTAAAGAGAAAATAATGGTAACTAAGATCTAGTAAGGGTCCAGAAGAGCTATAAAAACATCATTTCTTTCCTTGGCAGGATTATTCAACTCATATTTCCTAGAACTGTTTTTATGGACTTCAGTTAGCTATAACAGGGTCTCTTGTGATATCCTTACACACTAGATAAAATTTTAAAATAAAATATTTTGATAAGCATCTTACCCAATCAATATCTATTTGTAACATTAGTTTGGCATTCTGCTTAGTACTAGGGGTGAAAAAAAGGAAAGAAATATGTGGCTCCCACCCAATGGTGACTGCCACTTTGGCTAAGAGAAGAGAATGGCACATGTTAAATAACCATACCCAAAGTCACTGATTAATGAATTAGTATCAGTATGGAGGGAGGTGTGCTGTCTTCAGTTTGTGCTCTATTTGGCATTATTTATCAATGCTTTGATGCAAAGATGGAAAACATTTTTTCAACTCATTGGTACAAGAAACAGCAAATAAAATAAATGGCAGAGTCAAAAAAAAAAAAAAAGTTCTGAACACACCACAGCATCATCCCTTATGCATCAAGCTTCCATTTACCAAGAATGAGTGTGGAGTCCAAGTCCAAACTAAGAAGGCCTGGATCTGTGTTTGTCACTTGTCAGAGAAAGAGGATGGGGCTTGGCAACAAGATTCCACATAGGCTAATGGCAACAAGTGCAGCCTCTTAACTGCTCTAACTCTAACCTAGACAGTCACTGAGGGTGAGGAGGCTCAGGACATACTGCAGTGATGTATGTGAGACACCACATTCTAAAGAGGACGTTGGAAATTGGAGGAGATATAAGGGGGAAATAACTAGTACAGTGAAGGGAAACAAAACTGTGATAAGTGAGAAGTGAAACTCAGAAGAGTTACCCTAATAATAAGTACAAAGTTAGACTACACATTTATATACAGCTCCGAGTTATAAAATTGAGACCAATGGGTGGAAACTCAGGCAGAAACATTCACCTGGAGATACCACAAAAACAAGCAAGCACAATTACAAGAACCTCAGGGCATGCTCCAGTCTCTGACTATGGAAATGTCTGTCCTCAGAGTTGGTGAATGCACAATTTAGGGGCGAAGAAAAGTAGTTTGAATAATTAGCAAGGAAAAGGTAGGGGGAATCTAAGCATGTGATAATGCTTAGAGTATTACTTCCTTGGAGCTGATACTTGCATAGAGTAAACCTGAGAGTTTCAGGGGGTTCATTTCTTACTAAAATCCATGCCCGACTTGTGTTTCCTCCTAAGCACACTGTCTGCTCCTGGTCTATTTCTATCCATCCATCTTTTTAAGTGAGTCATGTGATTATTTTTCTGCAGTGTTTTTGTGCTACTAACACCATGCATGTTCTCAAAAGGCAGAATGAAAAGTCATTTCATGTCCGTCTCCTCATAAAGTCAACTCTTTCAAAAGATTCTCTTGTGGCTTCACAGTAAGTCTTAACCCCTTCACATGGAACAGGTCATCCAAATAAATAACATTTTTCAGCTCCCAGGAGTGTTTGATGATGGATATGTAAGAGGATTGGAGAATCTTCCTGTTGCAGGTAACCAGAGACTCCAAATCTAGCCTAAATTACTCAGAATCCTGGTCATGCTCTTTACAATCCCTTTTCAGGGTAAGTTATTTATGGCTTTGCTTCTGCAAATTGATAGAATTCCTATGGTCCCATAGAACCATGGAGCCTATTAAGGTAGCCCACCTCCCCTGTACAACCTCTGGAGTCAAAAGATACTGTTTGTATGCAGATTAGCACACAGCCCAAGGCCCAGTGCAGTCTGACCCTACAATCCTGTGCATATTCTAATTTCTTCCCTTGCCCATTAACAGATTCCTTCTTGCCCTTTACCTGGGCTCTCACCCACTTTCTGATATTATTTATGTGGCTCATGGTCTTTTCCATACTCATGTTGTCTGAGCCATATTCCCACCCCACCCCCCAATTTTTTCTTTGTCTTTTTTTTAACTTCAATTGGAGCCATAATAAAGTTACAAGGATTTTCTAAAAATGGAAATGCTGTTAATTTGTTCTTTTTTCTAGGTATAAGTGTTATCTCTATAAATATAGTTTTTTAGATGTTTACCAAAAGTATTAATGACATTGAAAATGCCTATAATGTTATTAAGTATATTATGAAGAGAAATAACCACAAAGTGAAAGAAATATTATGTAGGGAGTTCTGGGGAAAATCAAGGGAAAAAACTAAGCACTTTAAGTATATAACACACTACCATATACATGGTATTTAATAACATCTGGTCTTATTATTGTACCATTTTCTAGACGTAAATATTGTTTCATCTTTGAAGTCGCTATTGCTGCTAATATTTACTCTGGCCAGGGGAATTTGCACCTGCATTGCCTGCAGTGAGAGTATGTGAATATCTCATCCGCAATGCATTACACATTTTTTCCTGGCCCCACAAGATAGGAAAGACAGGGAGGGGAAAAAGTACCATCCATGTAACTATGAATTTTTCCTTTCTCAACCAAGATGATGAATTTGTCAATAGCATCACTGTTTGTTACTATTTAAAGAAATGCTGCTTAAGGCATTACTCTTAAAGCATTTTAAAAACCAATCAATAGTGACACAAAGCTGAACAAGTAGTTGCTTGGGGAGAAGGTTGAGGGGGATGGGGTGGGAAGAGGTTACAAAGGAACATGAGAAAACTTTGGGGATGATGGGTGTAGTTATGCATCACTTTAACTGTGGTGGTGGGTTATGGATGTGCTCATATACCAAATGCACACTTTAAATATGTGCATTTTTAGTATTAATAATACTTCAATAAAGCTGAATCCAAATTAAATCCAATTTTTTTTCTCATAAAACAAGTTGGGTTTTATTATGCACTCTTTGAATATTTTACAAAATATGCAAAATATTTGACCAAATCTAAAATCCTGCTAACATTGCTCCTATCACTTAATTATCAGTTCAGAGGAAATATTCCAATACTTATAACCTATCATTCTTTATAAATCACTCAACCATTTTCTTCTTCATTATCATTACATATACTTAATTCATGTTTTAGTAATATATTCTCAATTTTACTCGACTATCTTAGGTCCTTTTTATAAGCATGAAGTGGAATGAAATGATCAAAATGATTTTTCCTTATGAAGATCTATCTAATTTTCTGCCTTTTGGTTTCCCAAATTGAGTCTTATTCAATATTACTGCTTCTATGCTAAGTTTACTCATTCTTATATTAAGCACTACAGTACTTACTTTCAAGGAAGAGAGGAAGAGAAAGAAGATGATGACCTTAGTAATTTACTAAGCCAAGGCTTTCCATGAAGCTCACAAATTGGCTCTCTCTATGTGGAAGGCACTCATGAGTTTTCAAAGAGCAAGTGAGTCTGAGAGATACTCTCTGGGCACTGACCAAATGATGTTATAGGCATTTATTTTTTCTGATGGAAATGGACCTGGAAAAATTGCCCTCTTGAATAGTAAGTGAAGGCAGAGCATTATTAGGCACCAGACACCCCCAGTTTTGGCTCACAGACATCCCATCCTGGGGTTCTCTCTATGGATGGCTCCCTCTCTGCAGGGACCTCCCAACTAACCTCCTTCCTCCACTGGCACCATCCAAACTGCTACTGAATAGGAAGACTTGACTCACAGTATTCATGTACTTCAGTCATTGAAGACAGTCAGAAGGTCAGCACTATTTGTGATCTTTCTCATGTTCCATAAGGAATTTGAATAAAACCAAAATAAGATTAGAGGCAAATACTCAATTAATGAAGAACTTCACTCACTCAACTTATCTATTTGGAGAGATGTATGATCAATTAACTGATTTTCAGTCCTTAACTTGCATTGCAACAAGGCAAAGCTAACCAAAGTAAAATATCTTTTACTATGAAAATTCCCCTTTAAAAAATATTACATACACAAAATGTTCCAAATCTTCCACCCAGCACTTTACTTCTGGAAACCTATCTAAGCTCCAAAATCAGAAACACGTATGAGGAGTTATATCAAAGATGTAACTGGTATACCTTCATTGTCATAATAATATTTGTAATACAATTATAATAAGTGAAATATTTATATTCCTTACATTAATAAAAATAGGAAACATCTAATTGTTTGAGTTATGTAAACCTAAGTAAGGTTCATGGTATAAAATACACAGGTATTAAAAATCATGTTTACTAAGGATTTTAATGATATGAAAAAAACATACAGTAGAATGTTAAAAGGTTGAAATAGAAAATGCAAAATTCATGCAGAATTGAATAAAGAAATCAGTTGATGCCGAGACAGTATGTCCCACAGTGCCTGGCATATGGTGTGCAATCATTGCTCACTATCATCTCAACTAACATACATCTGGACATTTGAAAAAATCCAGAATATGGGACAAAGTCTTTCAAATAGGATTTCAGGTAATTTTATTCTTTATATCCTTATTCACTTTCTAAATTTTCTGCAGGGAGCATATAGTGCATTCATAATTGGAACAAAACCACTAACTAACAGAAAGGAGGGAAACTGTGTGTGCAGTCTCAGTTCATTATGGAATGGCAACGAGTGAATTCTGACATTCACAAAATGAGGTGAAGATCTGTGCACTCATTTAGAGACAAAACTCATAATCTAGTCTCCAAATCAACCTAAATCTATTTCTTCAGAAGTAGTCATTACTAGTTTTATTGGATGACTTAATTATTTGATAATAAAATTTTGAGTTATTTAAATTTGCTGATTATGACTAATAACTGGGACCCTAACAGTTAAGAGAGCTGTGACTTTCACAATTTATTTATTAGGAGTGTGAGTGTGTATGTGAAAGTATGTGAGAGAGATAGCATGCACACATTAATGCATTTTCTTTTCAAATTGTGTATTTTACCATATTCCAGGAAGTTTGTAAAACAAATTGATTTGTGATGGGCGATCAACAATTATGTTGTTGATTGTAAGAGGAGCACATGGGGACCTGCTAGACAAGTCACCATCCCTCCATACTAGCTCAGGAGGCCACCTGGTATATCTTTAAACTCCACCCAGTCTTTAACTCGCTACCTTGAAGTTTTATGATTTGTGCTCCTTTTTGTGGTTACAGAAGACCTTTAGTGGGTTTACTGACTTCTCTCATTCCTTTACAAATGTGGTGGTAAGAACACCTTTATTAAAAAATATTGAATGGGCTCTTAAAGTTAGGAGTGAACTATGAATTCCTTTAAAGAGCATTGTTTTCAGTAGCCCCTGTATGGTGGTCTGTGAGCATTCTTGTTCCCATTTGTCATACAGTCTCACTGACATTGGAGCTGGGTGCTTTTCTGAATGTGGCCCTGTCTTGCTCTGGGCTTCCTAACCACTGTGGAATGCTTCGTCCTGAAATGAGAGCACTGCTCAGGAATGATATCGCTAAGCACAGAACATTTGATTCTCTTAGTCACTATCAATTCCCAGAATATGGGATGGAGTTGGTTTTCTGTTTCTCTGTTCATTTTCTGATGCTTGTAAAGAGCATTAAGGCAATTGATAAACCACCCATAACAATTAACCAGATGTAGTGAAATGATTTGTTACTCAAAACTTGTAACTCAAACCTATATTATTGCAAAGGAGAAAAAGCCACTAGCCTCCTGTAGTTATTGCTACATGATTGCAAAAGAGCAAGTGGGTTAAAGTTGTATTATTTTCCTTCAGAAACCATATTTGCCAGAGAACATAGATTGCACCATTCTGGTTGCTCATACCCATAGCTCCGTAAGATAGGCTGTTTTCATAGGCGAATGAATTTGCAAAATCAAAACTACCCTTCCATATTCTGCTGCCTTAGCTGCAAATATCAACGAAGTCAGCAAATAAACAAGTCTCAAGGGAGTTTTCTAGGAAGTTCTTCTAGTATCATTGGATTGGCGGGGGGAAGAATTATACAACCCTTGTTTATTCATCCATTCATTAACTAAATAAATAAATGTGTATTGAGAACCTACTGGGAGCAGGCACTCTGCTAGGTGGGAGAGAAGACATGAAGATGTATAAGATAGAGTCTGTAATGTAGTAGAGGAGGTAAATTATGTTTGCAGATTCAAAAAATACAGGAGTTATTCCCATCTAAGGGAAATCCAGATGAAACCAGAAACCCCACCCTCTCCCTGACCCTCCATATTCTATTCAATATCTGCACTCTTTCCTGGCATGTGTTCCTCTTCTACGGAGCACATAGCACCATGCTAACCTCCTAGATGGTTTTCCTATGGCTACTCTTGTTCATCTCCAGTAGGTTCTATCTACAGCAATAAGCATGATATTTTAAAAGCCCATATCTGATCATTGAAATATTTGCAGAAAACTCAAATCACTTCCCATTTCTTTTTCGAATAAAGACCCAAATTTTCATCATAGCCTACAATGTCATGGGTAATCTGGCCTCTGCCTACTTCTCCAAACTCATGCTGAGCCATTCATTTCCTCTCTTACTTTACTAAAGCCACAGTCTTTGGATCCTTGCAGGTGTATACTCTCTCCTATTTTAGTCTGCATAATACTGCCCTCCTCCCACCCACACATGGACACATGGACTTCTGTCCTTCCATGGCTATATTAAACTCTAAATCTTCCTCTGATCTCAACGCCAAATCCACTACCCTGTAAAAACTTCTGTAAGTCACCAGACTGGATTATATTTTACATTCTCAGAGCATTCTGCTTTGGGGTGGGGGGTTAGCCCTTATTTTAATTCAATACAACTGTGTGTTAGAAAACTTGAAATTTTTGTGGCTTAAAACAAGATCGTATGTACTGCCTTATTTAAAAAGTGCAGATCTGAACAGACCCAAATAGAACTCTGAAAGTGCCAGGGACTCAGGGTCCTTCTAGAGTCTTCCTCTAATCAAACTTAACCATATTTTCCATGATGCCTAGTCAAGTTTCCAGGAGTCAAAACTACATTCATTCCAAAAAGCAGAATAAGGAAATAGAAAGAAAAAAGAAGCATGTCCCTCACTTTAAGATGACATCCTATAAATTGTAGATGATCCTCCAATTTGCAAACCATGGGCTAGAACTTATTCACATGCTACACCTACCTGCAAGGAATTCTGAAAAACATTTAGTTGGCAATGAATGGTCAGTACTTAGCTGAAAATAAGAGGATTAAAGGGATAAAGTTACTTTCTTTAAACAGTACCTTCTCTGCTGTAGCCCTTTTCTAGATTTTTAGCTGCATGAAAACAAGGACCATCTATATTTGCTCATCACTGTATTTATTCCTGGACCCTACCTAGCAAAATTCCAGTGCATTACAGATGACTCATAAATCTTGCTGAATGAGTGACTGGGTGAATGAATGAATAAGTGAATGAATGAAAGTTCTGTGGGCACCCAGAGATAGCACTCATTAATTTCAAATTGGAGAGAAAGAAGGTGTTGTCAAGGAGGTATCACCTGAAAGATATGATTTGAACTGAATGAAGAAAATGGCCCATTTCCTTCGCAGAGTAGTATATGAATATTCCAACTAGGAAAATAATGGGAACCAGGGGCCCCAAAAGAGTAAGACTCAAGAGAAGAGTAGAGAACAGTAAGAAAGATATGGTGAAATGAAGAAATGTGGGAAAATATTAGAAATATAGACTGGGCCAAGAGGGTAGAACATTGTTTAGTTAGCATATGAATATCTAAGCAAAACACAAATAAATTCAGTGACTGCTAGGGACTCTCATGGAGTAAGTATAGCACATAGGGCACCTTGTCCAACCAGTCCTGGTTTACAGGCATAAAGTCATCTTAAGATATACAAGTCACAGTCAGATCAAAATAGCATACATTGAGCCTCCACTGTACTACGTTGTCCTAAATGTTGCATTTGTCAATTTTGTTCCATACTTCATTAAGAAAATAGAAAGAAATGGGGAAGAAATCCCTCATCTTACTACAATTGACTCTACCAAGGTAACCCCTAGGAATTTTCCCATCTCTGCTTTTTCCCATCTCAGATAGGAATTTTCCCATCTCTGATTTAAAAAGAGATTGTCTTTTTTTTTTGTCTTTTTAAAAAAATTTTAAATTTTAATTGTTGTTCCTGTACAGTTTTCTGTCTTCTACTCCCATCCTGGCCCACTGCCCCAGCCCTCCCCACCTCCTTCCCATTTCCACCTCCCCTAGTTTTTGTCCATGTGTCTTTTATACTTGTTGCTCTAAACGCTTCCCCTTTTCCCCTGAAATTCCCTTCCCTCTCCCATCTGATGACTGTCAGCCTGTTCTCAATTTCAATGTCTTTGGTTATAGTTTGCTTGTTTATTTTGTTGATTAGGTTCCTGTTAAAGGTGAGATCATATGGTATTTGTCTTTCACTGCCTGGCTTATTTCGCTTAGCATGATACTCTCCAATTCCTTCCATGCTGTTGCAAAGGGTAGGAGCTCCTTCTTTCTTTCTGCTGCATAGAATTCCATTGTGTAAATATACCACAGTTTTTTGATCCATTCATTTAATGATGGGCACCTAGGTTGCTTCCAACAATTGGCTGTTGTCAATTGTGCTGCTATGAACATTGGGGTGCATAGGTTCTTTTGGATTGGTGTTTCGGGGTTCTTCAGATATAATCCTAGCAGAGGAATTGCTGGATCAAAAGGTAGATCCATTTTTAGTTTTCTTGGAAAATTCCATACTGCTTTCCACAGTGGTTGTACCAGTCTGCAATCCCACCAACAGTGCACTAGGGTCCCCTTTTCTCCACAACCTCTCCAACACTTGTTGTTTGTTGCTTTCTTTATGATGGCCATTCTGACTGGTGTCAAGTGGAATCCCATTGTGGTTTTAATTTGCATCTCTCAGATAGCTAGCAATATCGAGCATCTTTCCATGTGTCTCTGGATCCTCTGTATGTCCTCCCTGGAGAAGTGTCTATTCAAGTCCTTTGCCCATTTTTTTACTTGGGTTGGTTGTCTTCTTAGAGGGGAGTCGTGTAAGTTCTTTATATATTTGGGAGCTTAAACCCTTGTCTGAGGTATCATTGGCAAATATGTTTTCCCATACAGTTGGTTCTCTTTTTATTTTAATACTGTTTTTTTTAGCCATGCAGAAGCTTTTTATTTTGATGAGATCCCACTTGTTTATTCTTTCCTTTATGTCCCTTGCTTTAGGGGACATATCAGTAAAAATGTTGCTGCATGAAATATCTGAGATTTTCCTGCCTATGTTCTCCTCTAGGACTTTAATGGTGTCATGGCTTAGATTTAAATCTTTTATCCACCTTAAATTTATTTTTGTGTATGGTGTAAGTTGGTGCTCAAGTTTCATTTTCTTGCACGTAGCTGTCCAGTTCTCCCAACACCATTTGTTGAAGAGGCTATTTTTACTCCATTTTATGTTGCTGCCCCCTTTGTTGAATATTAATTGACCATAGAGACTTGGGTTTATTTCTGGGCTCTCCGTTCTGTTCCACTGGTCCATGTGCCTGTTTTTATGCCAGTACCAGGCTGTTTTGATTACAGTGGCCTTGTAATACAGTTTGGTATCAGGTATTGTGATTCCTCCTACTTTGCTCTTCTTTCGCAAAATTGCTTCAGCTATTCGGGGTCGTTTATGGTTCCATATAAATTTTTGAAGTGTTTGTTCTATGTCTGTGAAATATGCCATTGGTACTTTAATAGGTATTGCATTGAATTTGTAAATTGCTTTGGGTAGTATGGACATTTTGATGATGTTAATTCTTCCGATCCATGAACACATTATATGTTTCCATTTGTTTGTGTCTTTCTTGATTTCTTTCTTCAGTGTTGTGTAGTTTTCTGCATACAGGTCTTTTACCTCCTTGGTTAGGTTTATTTCTAGGTATTTTATTTTTCTTTTTGCTATATCAAATGGGATTTTTTTCCCTTGATTTCTGTTTCTGCTGTTTCATTGTCGGTATACAAAAATGCCTTTGATTTCTGGATATTGACCTTGTATCTGGCTGTTGGGTCAAATTCATTTATTAAGTGGAACAGTTTTTGGCCCAGTCTATAGGATTTTCTATGTACACTATCATGTCATCTGCAAACAATGATAGTTTTGTTTCCTTCTTTCCGAATTGGATGCCTTTGATTTCCTTTTCTTGTTTAATCCCTGTGGCTAAGACTTCCAATACTATATCTAATAGAAGTGGTGAAAGTGGACAACCTTGTCTTGTTCCTGATCTTAATGGAAAAGATTTTAGTTTTTGCCCATTGAGTATGATGTTGGCTGCAGGTCTCTTATATATGGCCTTTATTATGTTGAGGAATGCTCCCTCTATTCTCACTTTGCTCAGTGTTTTTATAATGAATGGGTGTTGTACCTTATCAAATGCATTTTTCCTCATCTATTGATATGATCATGTGATTTTTGTCTTTGCTTTTGTTTATGTGATGCATTACATTTACTGATTTGCAAATGTTGAACCATCCTTTCATCCCTGGGATGAATACCACTTGGTCATGGTGTATGATCTTTTTAATATATTGTTGGATGCGGTTTGCCAATATTTTGTTGAGGATTTTAGTATCTATGTTCATCAGTGATATTGACCTGAAGTTCTCCTTCTTTGTTGTGTCGTTATTTAGTTTTGGGATTAGGCTGATGCTGGCTTCATAAAAAGAGTTGGGAGTCTTCCATCATTTTGGACTTTTTGGAATAGTGTATGAAGGATAGGGGTTACCTCTTCCTTAAATGCTCTGTAGAATTCTCCTGTGAAACCATCTGGTCCAGGGCCTTTGCGTATTGGGAGTTTTTTCATTACAATTTCATCTGCTTCAATTTCATCTGCTGTATTGTTCTATTCAGGCTTTCTGCTGCTGCTTCATTGAGTTTTGGAAAATTGTATTTTTCTAGAAACTTGTCCATTTCACCTAGGTTTTCCAATTTCTTGGCATACACTTCTTCATAGTAATTTCTTACAATCCTTTGTATTTCTGTTGTGTCAGTTGTAATCTCTCCTCTTTCATTTCTGATTGTGGTTATCTGGGTCCTCTCTCTTTTTTTCTTGATGAGCCTGCTTAAAGTCTTGTTGATTTTGTTTATCTTTTCAAAGAACCAGCTCCTGGATTCATTGATTCTTAGAATTGTGCTTTTAGTCTCTATGTCATTTAATTCTGCTCTGATCTTGGTTATTTCCTTCCTTCTACTTGCTCTGAGCTGTCTTTGTTGTTGTCCCTCGAGTTCTTATAGGTGTAGGGTTAGGTTGTTTGTTTGAAATGTTTCTATCTTCTTTAGGTACGCCTGTATCACTATAAACTTCCCTCTGAGGACTGCCTTTGCTGTGTCCCATAAGTTTTGGGTCGATGTGAGTTCATTATCATTTGTTTCCAGAAACTTTTTGATTTCCTCCCTAATTTCATTCTTCACCCATTCATTTTTTAATAGCATGCTATTCAATCTTCATGATTTTGAGAATTTTGGGTTTTTCCCCGTGGAGTCAGTTTCTAGTTTCAGTCCCTTGTGGTTGGAGAAAATGCTTGGTATGATTTCAATTTTGTTGAATTTCTTGAGGCTTGTTTTGTGTCCTATCATGTGGTCTATCTTTGAAAATGTTCCATGTGCATTTGAAAAAATGTGTATTTAATTTCTTTGGAATGAAGGGCTCTCTCTATATATATATCAGTTAAGTCCAGTTCATCTAGAGTATTGTTCAATGCCACAATATCTTTGTTGATATTTTGTTTGGAAGATCTGTCCATTTTTGACAGCGGGGTGTTAAAATCCCTTACTATAATTGTGTTGCTGTCAATATCTTTCTTGAAGTCCTCTAAGATTTTCTTGATGTATTTAGGTGCTACTATGTTGGGTGCATATATATTTACAATGTTTATTTCTTCTTGGTGGATTCTACCCTTGAGTATTATGAAGTGACCTTCTGGGTCTCTCTTTATGGCTCTTCTTTTGAAGTCTATTTTGTCTGATATGAGTATTGCTACCCCGGCTTTTTTTTTTTTTTTTCC
The DNA here is from genome assembly GCA_039655065.1 of Glossophaga mutica. Classification (NCBI taxonomy): domain Eukaryota; kingdom Metazoa; phylum Chordata; class Mammalia; order Chiroptera; family Phyllostomidae; genus Glossophaga; species Glossophaga mutica. The sequence goes on along the minus strand of CM077310.1, from coordinate 67,164,271 downwards.
TGTCTGTTTGCTTAGAAAATTTGTTTCCAGCCCTTCACTTTCAGCCTTTGTAGGTCTTTTGTCCTGAGGTGGGTCTCTTGTAGGCAGCATATGTGTGGGTCATGCTTTCTTATCCATTCAGCTATTCATTCTATGTCTTTTGATTGGAGCATTTAATCCATTTACATTTAAGGTTATTATTGATAGGTATTTATTCATTGCTATTTTCGTATCTGTGTTCCTCTCTTTCTCTCTCTCTCTGTCTCTCTTCCTTCCATTCCTTAAAGCACTTCCTTTAGTGTGTCTTGAAGAATTGGTTTGGTAGAGGTTTATTCTTTTAGACTTCTTTTGTCTGGAAAATTCCTTATCTGGCCTTCTATCTTGATTGAGAGGCTTGCTGGAAAAGCGGTCTTGGTTGCAGGCCTTTGGTTCTCATTACTTGGAATATTTCTTGACATTCTCTTCTGGCTTGGAGCATTTCCATTGAGAAGTCAACTGCTAACCTTATCGGGTCTCCCTTGTATGTTACTTCCTTTTATTCCCTTGATGCCTTTAAGATTCTCTTTGTCTTGGAATTTTGCCATTTTAATTATGATGTGTCTTGACGTGGGCCTGTTTGGGTTCCTCTTGATTGGGACTCTCTGTATTTCCTGGATTTGTGTGACTTTTTCTCTCATCAAATTAGGGAAGTTTTCCATCATTACTTTTTCAAATAGGTTTTCTATCCCTTGCTCTTCTTCTTCTCCTTCTGGTATCCCTATTACACGGATATTATTACGTTTGATGTTGTCTTGCATTTCTCTTCATCCTTTCTGAGCCCCTTTTCCTTTTCTTGCTCTTTCTGGGTGTTTTTTTTTTTTTTTTCTGTTTTGTCCTCAACTCACTGATTCGATCCTCTGCTTCATCAATTCTGCTTTTCATTCCTTCTACTGTGTTCTTCAGTTCAGAAATTGTACTCTTCATTTCTATTGGCCCTTGTTGATAGTTTCTATTTCTTTTTTCATGGTGATATAGTTTGCAGTGAGTTCATCATAGCTTCTCTGTAGTTTTTGGTAGCTCACTGAGAGCTCTTGAAGCTTCCTGACCACCATTGCTTTGACCTCAGTATCTGATAGTTGAGTTGCCTGTTTCATTTAGCATTCTTTCTGGGGCTTCCTTCTTTCCTTTCATTTGAGGATTGTTTCTTTCTCCTATTGTTTCTGAGACTCTTCTCGTTATCCTCAGCTTCTTAAATTGATCTGTTCTGGCTCCCTCGCTTTATGATATGAACTTCTGTAGTAGAATACCTGTGAGATTCAGTGGTGCAGTCTCCATTGGGTATCCTGTTGTTCACAGCTTCCACTATGTCAGTTGTTGGGATACCCTCATTTTGGGACCAACTCCAGTTTTTTTCACAGTTCCAGATTTGTTTGTTTTTTTTTTTGTCTCACTCATGAGTATTTAAAAAGAGAAAAGAGGCAAAAAATGAAAAGAGAAGAAAGAAAAAAGAGGAAGGTAGAAGAGATAAAATTGGAAAGAAAGGAAGAGGGAATAAAACAAGAAAGAAGTAAAGAGAGGGGAAAAGGAGTTGAGGAGTAAAAAAGAAGATAAAAATAATAAAGAAATAAAATTAAAAACAATTATATAAACAGACAAACACACAAACAAAAAACAAAAAAAACAAACAAAAACAAACAAACAAACTAACTAAACACCCAACAAAAAACACATGCTGTTTTCATACTTGCTGAGCTGATTTTTCTGGTCTTGGTGGCTGCAATGGCCGAGGGGTGACGGTATTGTTTTTTTCTGTGTTCGGCACTCGGTCATCTTTGGGCTACTGTCCCCAGAGCTAGTCCAGTGCCTCTCCGCACAGGGCCTCCTGCTGTTCTGAGCCTCCTGGAGGGTTAGCACTTTCCCAAGTTTATGGATGTGTTCTCGGGTCTCCGGTCGTTTGGAGCCATCTCCGTTGGCCCCTGTGCAGCTTTCTGTGGTCAGGGGATGCCTATGATCCTGGGGCCATCTTGCCCTGCGCCTATGGTCTCTCAGCTGTCTACGGTTGTGCACATGCAGGGGACTATGGTCCCACAGCTGTCTACAGTGGCTCGAGCTTATGATCCTGCCCGAGGCTATGATCCCGCGTCTGTCTGTGGTCATGCGTGGGTGCCTATTTTCATGCAGCCATCTCCATTCACATGCTCAGCCATCTGCAGTCACGTGGCAACCACGATCGCTCAGCCTGTTTCAGCGGTTGACACGGCTCCCTCCCTAGAGCCTTGCGGCAAGCCTGGCAAGCACCGGGCTGGGGTCTCAGCCACCCAGGTCTCCACACTGATTCCTGGGCTCCTATTGTTCTGAAGTACTCTTCTTACCATCTGGTTCTTCAATGTCCATTACAATTTTCAATCTCTTATTCTCAAATATGCTGTGTTATTGTTCCTTGTCTGCTCTGTTCTTCCGTAGATTGGCCAGGTTTTTCTCCTGTGTGTAGAAGGAAGTGGAATCTGCTCCCTCCTACTGCGCTGCCATCTTCCTTCCACGATAAGACAGTGTCTTTGTTGTCCTATCAAAGGCCAACCATCCATTTCTTCTATACTCCATCACCTCTCCTGCTAATGCAGTTACCATCTCTCTCTTTTATAGCATCATTTTCTCTTTACTGGGTTATTTTTATCTGCATGAAAATGTGTTCTGGTCTTATATTAAAAAAACAAAAAAACTTTTTTATTTCCTATTTTCATCCAATAAAAAACCCATTTCTTTGCTCCCTTAGACCATAAGGCTTCCCAAAAGAATATGGAGCTGCTCACTCCACTTCCTCACGTCTCATTCTGCTCTGAACCCTCTCCCATCAAGGCATCTGGCCTCTTCCCAAAAGTCATTCTTTCCCTGTTAAACACTGGTGGTGGTGCTGCCAGACCCAGAAGTCTCATTTCCCTTTTCTTCTCTCCTGGCTTCTCAGCTGCAGTCAGCATATATGAATATGCTTTACCTCTTAAAACATGATTTCTCTCAGCTTCCATGACACCAACTGTTATGTTTTTCTTTATTATAGTCTTTTTTGCTCAACCTCTAAATGTTGAGTATAAATGGTATGTTTTCACTATGTTTTTTCTAGATTATCCAATCCTTTCCTCTAACTTTAAACACCATCTTTGTAGCAATAACTCTCAAATTTATGTCTTTGATTTCTGCCTTGAACTCCAAGCTCATGAACTAAAATGCCAACTTTCCATTTGACATCTCTACTTATAAAACTGATAGGCTTCAAAATTTAACATGACAACACAAAACTCCTGATTTTCTTCCAATCAGTTGTTAGAATGCACTCATAATTTATCATCTTCTCTCACTTCCTCCAACCAATTGTTTAACAAGTCATAATAACTCTACATCACAAATGCATACCAAATAAATTCCTTATTTCTCTCTCTGCCACATTCACCACAAAGTCTTTATTATTTTACCCTTGTAGTGCATAGGGGATATCTTAACTGGCCTTGCTTAATTTTTAATTGCATTTCTTACTCTGTTTTGCACATCCCAGCTACAGTGTTCTTTAATGTACACCATAGCTTATAAATACCATGCAAAACATACCTACCTAAATGCCCATTACAGCTCTCTGCCATGCCCTTCCTCCAAATGACTTGGCCCCTCTCTCTCTCTGGCCTTACCCCTTACATTCTTCCTATTTAGCCTCACTGTTCTATTTGCTGTTCCTCAAACATACCAAAACTCCCTCATCTTTAGGACAACTGCTTTCATGGTTTCCTTGGTCTTAAATGTGTTCTTTATACATCCCCCCATGACTGACACTGACTTACCACTTGGTTCTCTTGTTAATGCCCCATCCTTTGAGGATATTTTGTGGGTCTCCCATTCTAAGCTACTCTTGGTGGCAGTTTTCAGTTTCTATTACCTCATTATTTGTTTTTTTAATAAACATTTAACATCATCTGATTAAATTTGGTTTAATTATTTAACTTTTCATCCTATGACTTTATTTCCATCCTTTGAAATGGCATCATGATGGTAGGGAGTTTATGTGATACAGTGTATGATACAGCCATTAGCTTAGAACAGTGCTTGGTACACATTATGTACAAACATAGTAATTATGCATTGGGGAAAGGAACAAAATGACTACAGTAGTCATTGATGACAAGCACAGAATCATACATACTTTTGAGTAAGTAGCAATGACCAAAGGGGGTTAGTGGACTTTTCAATGTTTTTCACACCCTGTCTGTCATTCAGATTCATTCCACTAAGGCCTACTTACTGCTTGGTGTTAGGTTCAGGGTCTGGCCATAATGTATGATTTCCTAAATGGCAGCAGAAGGTAGATCTAAATTAAGTACCTAACAAATCAATCTTTCTTTGGAATAAAGATTCTCAAGATGTAGACATAAAATCTGAGAGAAGTAATGACTTTATTAGTAAAGAGATCACTATAATATTCATTTCAATGCCTTCCAATTTTAGCATGAAAAGGGAAACTATTGGTAATAACATTAGGACAACAAGAGAAAACCAGGCCTCTCTTAGACACCATGGAAAGTTATGGTAGGGAAATTAGAAACAATGTGAGCAGAGAAAAGAAAGACAGGAATATAGGGACACATCTTGAAATAATGTTACATAGAAAAAGCTAGTGGACAAACACATTAGTTCGTAACAGACTAGAACACATAGAAAAAGATGGAGTAAAAACATAAACAAAAGCAAGGAAAGAGCCAGCACGTGGAGCAGTAAACATCCCTGTAAATAGGCCACTGCTGTAACCACGGAGCAGAAAAACAAACAAACAAAAAATTGCACGTATTCTCATTGTGGAAAGAATAACACGTTCAGAGTAATTTATTCAAACAACCCCAAGCATCATCTCACCATGAAGGACTCACACATTTATACAAACAGGGTGGAAGATATCCCAGACTTGCCATGGACCATTCCATCCAGACATTAATCCACAGTTCATCTTGGGACAATATTAGACATCAATTGGTTTTCTTGTTATTCACTTAAATTGACTCAGATACAAGACAACAGACAGCTTACAAAGATGTGGATCACATCAGATGGAAAGGGGGAAGTGCGTAAACAAGGAATCGATGATTAACAATAAGAAATTGCAGAGCAAATATAGAGGCCATATTACATCCTGCATATAGCAAGGGAGGGTGGATGAGTTATAATTCCATCCTGCTGCCCGCAGCTCTATTGATTTTTCAACTCCTTAAACATGAAAACCAAAGAAAAGCAAAGGGAAGAACTGCAACAGATTTTTAAAAATTCTTTGGTTTGAACTAAATCCATTAGGGCCCCTTCTACTTGATATACAGGTGAGCACATGGCCTTTAATTCAGTAACAAAGGTAAAGTAATACCTGCATTGCTCTCTTTGTGCCTTGGGAAACGGCTGTCATTTGAACTCAAAAATCAGTTTTCCAGAGAAAGAAGAGGAAGTGTGCAACAGTGGAACTACTGAAAAGTGCCCTGTGCAGCCTATCACAGGGGAAGTGTGGCGGAACGTCCTGTAGCTTTGTTGCAATCAGCCAGGTCAGGTAAGCGTGTGACAGAGCCCTCTCCCAAGTTTTCTTTAACATAATCTCCCTCAAATAATAAGACATTCAGTTTCACCCAATATTTATACCTGCTGTTTAAAAGTAAAAGAATTAGCTGTGTGTTTTATTTCATTAATGGTGACAAAAGAATACAGGAAATGTGGGACATTAATGTTATGCCTGTTTTATGACATGCACTATGATTTAGAGAAACTTACAGAGAAACTTATGGAGAAACATACCTAACTTATGTAAGGTAATTAATGCAAAGCAGAGATAGTTTTTCTTCAGAAGAATTGTGTTAACAATCATATTATTTTCCCTGGTCAACCACAGATGTTTAGGTACGATTTTTTCAAATATATTTTTATTGATTATGCTATTATTTTTAAAATATATTTTATTGATTATGCTATTACAATTGTCACATCCCCCCCCTTTATTCCCCTCTGCCCTGCATGCCCTCTCCCACCTGCATTATTTCCCAAATTTAATTCTGAACTCAATTTCTTGGAAATGTTACTCTGAAATGACTAAAACATGATACTGTTGGGTCACTTTTTGTTTCTAAATAAATTTTGTCATTATCTACTAAAGGCTTTCAAGCTAGTAAATATAGTTTTGAGAAAATAAATATGTCATCAAAATATAGCCACATCAGCTGAACCTGATGCTTTAGGGATAACATGCACTTTCCATAAAGTTTTCTGTATTGCTTCCTAAATCTCTGCCAGGAAGGCCCACCTTGCTCAACACCCTTGCACATTAGCTGCACCCTTCTTTCTTCCCTCATCAGCTTGTGCTTCCTCCTGGATCTCCCATCACTGCTCTGTAACAAGGCAGAAAATGGCACGGCCTTATTCTAAATAACCATGTATGGTTATCTGACAAATACAAGGGAATATATTATAAGTAGAGGCAAGTAAAAAAGTGTCACTTAGGGTAAATAGTTCTACTACTACCAACTACAAAGCAAGTCGCCATAAACTCTCTGTACCTCGCTTTCCCCATTCATAAAGAGACCAGTTGCCCTATCTATCAAGTGTGTTTGCAAAACTACAGCCCATTAATGCTTAGTACCTTCTTAAAGTTTCACAGAAAGTACTTTTACCTAGAAAAGTTTCACAGATGGACAATGCCTGAGCCTGGAATCTTCATATACCAACACAAGATCAAAACTAAGACCATGAGAGAAATCAAATATAAAGTGATATTTTCAAGGCCTGTACAAAATGGACAACTACAGCCTTATCTCTTATCTACCGTGCTGGCCCTTCTCTGAATGGATTTCAGATTCTTGACATTGCCAGAGAACCCAGAATTAGAAATAAGTGACTAGGACAAATGTCAGCAATATTAAAGATATAAGATAAACCTCAATAAGAATAGTAAATTTAAAGACATCCGTGATTAACTTTTTTAAAATAAAACTTTGCTGACTTAACCACACCTTCTTTTCCAACATCCGTATCAGTTTTCTTCCATGGTAATAGCAGATAATGACCTTCTATTTTGAATTTGCGTTCTTTACTTTTCTTCTCTAAATGAATTATCTTTAGATATATTCATTTAAGTATCTCTGAAAGTATAATTTTAACAAGAAGTAAACTCATTATAATTTAAAAATTAAAGTATCAATGATTTCTATATCTTTATTAAAATATTTAACACCATGACAAACACCCTTATAATTCTTTGCTTCAAGATTATTTCTTGTGATAAATTACTACTAATTTTTTTCTCCTTATGTGTTCAGACACTAATCAGATTGCAAGTTCTTCAGGCTGGGAACTATATCATATATCATAACAATATCATATCATTCATATTATAAATATATTATAATTATATTTTATAATAAAATTTATATTATCAAATCAATGATAAGCTATAGTCTGTAATGGGTGTCTTGTAGAAAGGTACATTCTCAATAACTTGGACATTAAAGATTAAGATTTATTTTAGAGAGACCAGCTATGAAATAAGCACATATCAGAGTGGAGGTAGAATATCAACTTAAATAAATACCAGCCCTCATGCCCTAAAACCTTAGCTTTAACATAGTGGAAATATTTGTATAAGTGAAAAGACCATTGTCAGGAGGATGGTTGGGGAAGGATGGGGCTATGAACACACAGAAAAAATATAATAAGACATAGGTAGACATTGCTTATCCATTTTTTAGGGAGTCAGAGCTTTATTCAAATACTTCAAAGCATCCCTTTCCCATTAACAAAACCATCTCACTTAAAGAAGAGATAATACCAAATCTTCTCAAACTCTTCCAAAAAATTGAAGTGCAGGGTATACTCTAAACTCATTTTATGAGGCCAGCATTATTCTGATACCAAAGATAGGTTAGGATACTACAAGAAAAGAAAACTAGAAACCAATATTCCTGTTGAACATAGATGCAAAAATTCTTAACAAAATATTAGCAAACCAAATTCCAAGAATGATGTACCATGATCAAGTGGAACCTGAGTTGTAAGGATGGTTCAACATATGCAAACCTATAATAGATGCATCACATCAATAGAACGGAATATAAAAATCATATGATCATCTCAATAAATAGAGAAACACATTTAATAAAATACACCATCCTTTCATGATAAAAATCCTCATCAAATTGAATAAAAAATGAACATACCTCAACATTATAAAAGCCATATATTATAGACCAACACCTAACATCATACTCAACTGGTGAAACATTGAAAACTTTTCCTCTAAGATCAAGAATAAGACAAGGGTGCCCACTCTACTTCTCTAATTCAATATAGCGCTTGAAGTCTTAGCTAGAACAACTGGGCAAGACAAAGAAAAGGCATCTAAATGGGAAAGTAATAAGAAAAATTGTTGTTATTTGCAGATGATAAAATATTACATATTGAAAATTCTAAAGACTCAAAACTGTTGGAACTCATCAATGAATTCAGCAAAGTTACAGGATATAAAATCAACTCAGAATAGTTGTGTTTCAATACACTAACAAAAAACATTAGAAAAAGATATAATGAAAACTATTCTATCTCTGCAGTGGGATGGGTACCTAAGAAGATTCAGTTTAACTGTTAGCTTCTGCTAACTTTTTTAGGTCTTCCAGTCTCCATCTGATGTTATTTGGTTTCTCAAGTAGGAACTCAGGGGAGAAAAAAACTTGATGGTTGTGTCTCTGACTCCTGTATCTTAAAAAACAACAACAAAACACACACACACACACACACACACACACACACACACACCCCTTTGGACCTTCTGTAGTTATTTTTCATTGAAATAAAAAGTCACACAAATGGCATAGATTTTGTGTGCAACAGCTACTTGCCAGGTCTTGTGCCAGGCCTTGGAGATACAAGGTGGAGCAAACAGGACCTTATCCTTGGGCAGTTTGCCAATTAAAAGAGATCTAGTACATTAAATAGGCTGCTTCAGTACAATGTCATTATTTTTGTGATGGGTCAAGTCCATGGGGCTGTAGGAACTCTTGTGATGGGCCTCTAACCAGGCCTGAGGGTGGGAGGCTTCAGAGAGCATTTCTAGGATAAGAGAGCAAATCTCGATGAAAACATGTAGGTGAGAATAAATTAGTGAGTAAATGAATGAGGACTGGTGGCAGGGAGTCAGAGAATGAGACAAAAGGAGCTTCCAGATGGGGAAAAAAATGTGCAAACCATTTTGTGTTCAGAAAGCTGCAAATCACCCTGAGTGACTGGCACATACAGCTTGATGTTATAGACTATTGAAGGAAGAAGAGGCTGAACATACAAACATGAAGATCTCACTGCCATGCTAAGGAGCTGACTCTAAGGTTTGTAGGCAAGGAAGTGATTAGATCATTACTTATTTAAATGTTTCTATAATTTATTATGTGTCTACACCTCTTGGTGTAAATACATACATCATGCTACAAGGTAGAGGTTATCTTCATTTTCCTGCTAAAAAGCTGGGTTTCTGACTCTCAGGTCGCTTTCCAAGAGTCATACTGCTGGTAGTTGCAAAGCTGGTCCCTTGGTGCCCTGACCTAAGTCTCCTGGACCCAGGATTCTTGCTGTTGCACAATCTTGCCAACTGCTTCAATTAGGAGCAAGCAACTAGACGTTGCTCCTTACAGGGGTGATGCTGCAAGGGCTTCCTAACTCAGGTCAACAATGACAGTATCAAGTAATATTGGGTTCGGGGCCACCCATTGTCAAAGACTGTTGGAAAGATCCAGTTAGGTCTAAATTGATTTGTTTTTAATGACCCAGTTTTAGCTCCAGGCTCTAGCAGATGTGTAGTTTAAGCAATGCTGAGATGAAAGTACATATGGTCAAAGCCATAGGCTAAATGCAGCAGTGGGCCTCGTCTGGAGCTTTTGAAGTGTTCTGAAGAGTATTTAATAGCTGAAGAGAGTGCTCTGGACATACTGTTAAGAAAAGAAAAGCAGGCTAAAAAATGTTATGCTATATACAGGATATTGTATTTTACATACAATGTATGAATAAAAAGAACACTAGAAAAATATGTCAAATTACAAACTGTATATAAACAGTAGCAGATTTATAGGTGATTTTAATATCCTCAATATTTTCAATATTTTTAGCAGTTTACAGATGATTTTAACATCTTCAATATTTTCAATATTCTTAATAATGAACATGTGTTCATGTTCAGGAATTTTTTTCTAAGAAGTTGTCACTAGAAACTTACAGAAGATACTTTTTTATTACAGTGTACCTTAATAAAAGTATGCAAACCATAACCGTACAACTGAATAAATTCCCCAAGTAGATACCTCCATGTATCTAAAACATTACCAACATTTCCTGAAGTCTCTTTCATGTTGTCTCCCATCCTTACTTATCTTCAAAGAAATTCTAACACCACACAATAGTTTGCTTTTTTAACTTTCTAATACATGGAGTGGAATGAAGTATACTCCTGTGTGTGACTTATTTAGATCAACATTATGCTTATGAGAATTTATCAATGTTCTTGCATGTAACAATGATTTTTCATTTTTTGCTACATCATGTCCATTGCATGAATATGCTATATTGAAATTTCTTTTCACTTTGGAGCTAAGAAAAACAGTGTTACTGTGAACATTCTTGTATATACTTTTGATAGTTTTATATCTATATACCTTTGAGTACTTCTCTAGGAGTGGAATTGCTGGATCATAGTTGATATACATAGTCTATCTTGGTAGCAGTTTCAAAGAGTCTTTCTAAGTGATTGTGCCTTTTACACTCTTACTGACCATATATGCATGCCTGGTTGATACTCCCACTCACTGACACTCAGGCATTCTGGTGGGTATGTAATAATATTGCACTGGGGCTTCAGTTTCCCTTTCCCTCATGAGTCATGAAGTCGTGCACATTTTCTTAATTTTGACAGCAATTTGGATAGCCTCTATGGTGATGTGACTCTAAACTTTTTAAACTAATCTTTCTTTTGGATTATTTGTCTCTTGGAGTTGTTTACATCTTCCAGGTACAAGTATTTTGTCTGATATATGTAATTGCAAATATATTTTGTTTCTCTGTAATGGACATTTTTGCTTTCTTAATAGTCTCTTTTGTGAACAGAATTTATTAATTTCAATGTGGCATAATTTACCACTTTTTAAAATGGATTAGTGTTTGGGGGACTCTATCTAAAAAGTTTTTCCCTAGACAAATACCTTATGATTTCACTCATATGTGGAATCTATGAACAAACTGAACTAACAAGCAAAATAGAGACAGACTGATAGATAGAGAACAGGATGACAGCTAAGATGAGGTGGGTAAGGTAGGGGGTAGAGGGGTTGAGCTAAAAGGGAAAAGGACTTATGGACGTCAGTGTGGTGATTGCAGGGAGGGGATAGAAGGGGACTAAACAATAATGGGAAAATATACAATAAAAAATACAACAGAAAATAAAATAAAAATACACAGAAAATTTTTAAAAAATTAAAGATCTTTCCCTAGTCAAGGCAATAATGACAAGCTCTGATGTTTTATTTCAAAAATGTGCATTATTTTACCTTTCACTTTAGATATATCATCTGCCAGAAATTGATTTTTATATTTAATGGAAGGTAAGCATTCAAGATTTGTTTGGTAGTTTTTTAAGATCCCATAATTAATTATCTAAAAATAATTTAAAAAATCTGTACAGTACCCCCCTTTTCCCAAAGACAATGAGTCTTACAAAAAACAACAAGCTAAGGAGAAAAAAAAAAATTAAGGAAGAGGTAAGTGGAAGCCTTACCTCTTGGTAAGGCTTGAAAAGCCATCATATACACTTTGTACACTTGTTCCTTAGAGCGAACCTGTTAACAAGTCCTTTTTATTCCTACTCTATAGATGATGATAAGAGAAATAATCTAACTGTCCACTGTCATGTATTTAATAAATGGGAAAGGCAGGATTTAAATTCACATTGTATCTTATGTCAGAACCATTATATTTTTGCTATTGCACAAAGTAAGGAAAACAGGTAGCAATTATTTACTAGGAGTCAGTTTAAAACCTACTTCCACCAAGACTATGAGATGTAGTCCTATGGGCTGTGCACTATCAGTTTTGTGTTTCCAACACTCCAGATCAATAGGTGGGCAACTGATTGGATTGACTCTATTCAATTTGATTTATTTTCTAAGATGGCTACAGTAACTGAATTGATGCTGCTGTTCAGTGATTTTAGATATAAATAGTCGCTAAGACTGAATTATCTAATTTTAATCATCTGTCTTTCTGACAAATAAACACTGCATTTGTCATTAACACCATTTGCATTTGAATGAATTTTTCAGACCTTTCTAAGGAAGAAAAAAGGGTCCCACACATAATGTCAGCCTCCGGGACCCCTTTTGCAACCCACTTCGAAGAATCATTTCCTTGAAAGTGACCCTGATGAAAAAGCATCACTTGCCTAACTGTGAAAATCAGAGCTTTAGCTTGTGTTTTCCTAAACCCTCTTTCCACAAACACATTAAGAAGCAATTGCTACTTTATGGTCTCACTCATTTAAAAGGGAGGGAGGAAAGCTAAGGCTATTCAGCATCTGTATGATGCACCCTTATAACATATAACAATATATGAGATGAGTGGCTCGAAACACACCATAAATCAGACTGATGCTTTGCATTAAAACTTAAATATTTCTCCTCCTCCTTCTTGAGTGCAGCATGTCACATCTATCTGATGGAATGCATTTTCTCTTCTCACAATGTTAATATTCTAAACAAATGTATTACATCAATCCAATCAATACACTCTGAAACTCATGACCATCAAAGTTATGGAAATGTATTTTGTACATCTTCAATGTTTAGCTAAAATCAATAAAAATCCATTATCTAACATTTCAACTGCTACACACTAGAGAACCAGTTAGAAATAAATCTCTCCAAAGGAAAAAATTAAACTATCTCACATAATTACTAATTATTGACATTTACTTCTAATATTATACCTAGTGGGCAACTATAGTAATCAAGTGTATAGTAGATCAGACTCAAAGGAAAAGAAATGTTAAAATATTAGATTGAGACATTTCATACGTGCTTGTGACTATTTCAATAAATCTGAAGATTTTAAGAGATATATACTAGTTCAATATTATTGGTTTATAAATATTGATTTAACTTCAAGATGTGCATTTAGGCATCACAGATAACTAATAGTAAGGAAAATAAAATACTTATTATAATAACCTAAAACTATACCAGATTTAGACAAAAAAAGAGACCAAAATATGCTTAGTTATTTGAGGAATAACACCTACTAAAATACATTTAGTGAAGTTGAGAATCTGAAGAAAAGAATTGAGATCCAATGAACTAGTCATTGGGAATGAGAAATTCTTAGGTTGAAAATGGCTACAATTGAATGCTGATTTTTTTAAAGTATTCCCTACTCCCAGATGACCATGTAGTGCAGGTATTTTATATATAAACTTTACAGACATGTTTTATAGATGAAGAGATGGAGGCTCATAGATGTTGAATAATCTCACTAAAAGTCATCTAGTTTATCAAGGTTTCTATATGAGCCCAATCCTATGATTGTCTTCTTTCCTTCCTCCCTTCCTTCCGTCTTCCCTTCCTTCCTTCCTTTCTTCCTTCCTTCCTTTCCCTTTCTTCCTTCTTTTCTTTCTGTCTGTCTGTCTTTCTTCTTTTCTTTCTGTTATATATTATTTTTCTTTATTTTTAATTGTATTTTTCCATTAGCATTTAGTCACCCTATATCCCCCTCCTTACTGCAATCACCACACTGTTGTCCATGTACATGAGTCTTTTTGCCTTTTTGCTCAACCCCGTCATCCCTTACCCTTGCCCTACCTTTAGCTGTCATGCTGCTCTCTATCTGTGGAAGGAGGTTTCCCTGTCCAACAACTCTATCTAAAATGCATTCACATGCTTTTCCATTCATGTAGTATCTTACACTTCAGATGCTTTAAATAAGAAACAACGGCTTGGAAAACAAAATATTAAGAAAGATAGGGCATATCCTAAACTTTACCTTCACGAATAAGAATTGGAACCTTAATAATCCCAAAATATATTTATATATAGTCATAAACATCTATTGAGAGAGTCCCTGTCCATTCATTCATTCAATAAATATTTATTGAGCCTCTACTATATGTCAGGTACTATGCAGAACACTGAAAATATCATGATGAAAAAAACATGCCTGCCTCTAAGGAAAACAAAAGAAAAAATAAGTGAGACTATATCAAACTAAAGATTTTTTGCACAGCAAAGTCAACCATCAACAAAACATAAAGACAACCTATTGAATGAAAGAAGAAATTTGCCAATGACATCCAATCAGGGGTTAATATCCAAAATTTATAAAGAACCTATGTAACTCAACACCAAAGAAACAAATAATCCAATTAAAAAATAGGGAGAGGACCTGAATAGACACTTCTTTAAAGAGGACTTACAGATGGCCGATAAACACAAATAAATAAATGCTCAATGTCACTAATCATTAGAGAAATTCAAATTAAAACCATAATGAGATATCATCTCACACTTCTCAAATGGTTATCATCCATAAATCAATAAACAACAAGTGCTGGCAAGGATGGGGGGAGCCCTTTTGCACTGTTGGTGGGAATGCAGACTGGTGCAGCCACTATGGGAAATAGTATGAAAGGTCCTCAAAAAATTAAAAATGGAACTGCCTTATAACCCAGTGGTTCTACTTTGGAGTATATGTTTGAAAAAATCAAAACACTAATTTGAAAGAATATATACACCCTCATGTTCTCTGCAGCATTATTTACAATAGTCAAGATAGGGAAGTAATCCAAGTGCCCATCAATAGATGCATGGATAAAAAAGTGGTGGCACAAACTTACAATGGAATATTACTCAGCCATAAAAAGTACAAAATTTTACCCTTCATGTCAATATGGATGGATGTAGAGGGTATTATGCTAAGTGAAATAAGTCAGTCAAAGAAAGACAAATACCACATGATTTCACTTATACGTGAAATCTAAAGAACAATAAACAAAGAAAACAGAAACAGACTCATAGACACAGAGAAAAAGTTGGTGGTTGCCAGAGGGGAAAAGGGTTGGGGGCCAGATGAAAAAGATAAAGGGGTTAGGTTCACATTGGTAGTTACAAAATAGTCTTGGTGATATAAAGTATAGCACAGGGAATATAGAAAATAATGTTTTATTATAAACTATGTATAGTGCCAGAAGTGTACTTGAAATGTTGGGGTTATCACTTTGTAAAGTATATGATTATCTAACTACTGTGATGTACACCTGAAACTAATACAAAATAATATTGAATGTCAACTACAATTAAAAAATAAAATTTAATTTTTTATTAATAAATGAATGAATAAAAATAGATACTATATATTCACAGTATCACATTAAAAATACAAACAGGTATAAAAGACACTTCCTCTTCCCCTATTTTTGTTTCTCAGCTGACAATTTTTATGGGCTTTTACTTATTTTTTTAACACTTTGCTTTTTCCCTTGAGCCTATTTTGAGAACTCTTCCATATCTGTACATACAACGCTTCCCATTGTTTTTACTGGCCACACAGTAGGCCACTGTGTTGATAGACTATTGTGTATTTAGCCATTCCCTGTGCATTCATCATTTAAGTTACTATCAAACTTTTGCTACTTTAAAATTATCTTTTAACTTCACAAGTGATACATAAATACCTTCTTGTAATGCTCAAACATTTTAAAAGGTGCCTGCCTCTAAAGACTTGGAAATGTAGAGCAGAAGGCAATAACTGAAGGAAGTTATGTATAGTCTGATAAACTCTTAGTTAGGTTCTTAACTCAGTTTACAGTACTCAAATGAGTCTTTTTGGAGGAGGTGACAATAGATTGGAGTTTTGAGATAAGAGTTGGCAGTTTTGTCTGGTGGATAATGAAAGCTGGCCATTCTGAGAAGCAGAGTCTGCATGTTCATCTTTGGAGAACCTTGAAAAATACGACTCATTTAAAAAAAAAAAAGCAAATATGCTTGAAGACAGCTTAGAAGCTATAGTTGCATCTCAGGAAATGAATTTGCAGATTGTGAAATTTGCTGGCCAGGTTATAACGTTTGAATTACCTCAGGGAAGTCTGAAGTCACTGAAAGATCAGAAGCCGAGGAATGACATGATCAGATATGTTCTAAAATTTAAGAATCACCTTGGCAGCCTTGAGAGAAGATAAAGTGGTAGGGAATGGAGTGAGGATGAAATCTATGAAAATCAATCATGAGGTTCTTGGCAATGGTGCGAACAGAAAACTATACATACATTTAGTAGGTTGGATCTCACAGAAATTGAAGATATTACAGAGGACAGATGCAGAGGACCATTCACAGAAAGCCTAGGTTTCTTGAACAAGTCCCCCATTGGATGGCAACTTCAAGCAGTGAAGAATGAGAATATAGGATGGAAGGAAGGTTAGGTGAAGCAGATTAATTCATCTTCAAAAGCTGAGTTTAATGTATTTTGGTGGCATTCCTTAGGGATTCCATGGAGGGGGTTAGGATATAGAGGAAGCTGGACTGACAGTTCAGGTATGGAGGTGATAAGAATATAGTAAATCAAATGTGATAGCCATACACTAGAATTGAGAACATCAGATGAAGAGCACAAACTATGGACCCAGTGAACAATAAACACTTGGGCTACAGAGGGAGTGGAGTCTGAGAAGAAATTTGAAAAGGAGCAGCCAAGGAGGGAAGAGTAACTCATGGGGAGGGAAGTGTTGCATTCTTTTCAGCCCAGCAATACATAATGTCTCTTTGTGTACTTGAAATAAGTATTCTTATGATTTTAAATAACAGTAACAGTTTATTTAAATAAACAATAACAGTTTATTGTTTAAAACTTGGAAAATATAAAACCTCATATATAAAAAATTATAATTTCCTCATAATTCCATCCTTCCAGAAAACCACCTTTTACCCTTTTCTATATGTATTTTGATTAGATATCTCATGTAAACTAGTGCTACTTTGAGAAAAAAACACTAAAAAATGTTAAGTAGAGAAGGAATTTGGGTTTTAGTTGTCTTTCTTGCATTTAACTTCTATACTTTGATATATAATGATATACACTTTAAATTTCTAAGAAAATGCATTTATCATTTCAATTGTTAAATATAGAGAATTACTAAACCTTTCCACAAAACTACATGCTAGATGAATTGCTTCTTATCTGCAGAAAATTATCTTTTACAGTGGATATTTTTCTATTAAAATAGTTTTAAATAGCCTTCTTAAATATATGTGTCAAACATAGTTTAAAATTTTGTTGACAAAAATTCAAAGAAACCAATTTTTCAGCTAACCTAAGTCAGATATAACCTTTCTACCCTTTCAAATCAGTATTTGGAGGACCAGTCTCAGTACAATAGTTCCTTCTTGTGATTTGTATAATGAATGTAGCTATTATTGGGGGTCTTTTGATCATTTTATCATTTTGTTCTCACATTTTCCCAATTCTGATAACCAATCTCAAAAGATTGTTTGAGAACAATTTTAAATTGTAGTTTAGGCATAAAATTAAGTGCTGGTCTACATGTCCAGGCTCCACAAAACAGATTAAAATAGATTCTGTTGTTCGTGGCCATCTGTAGCTTGGGGAGCCTTTAATGTGTTTGGCTGTGTGCAAGCAAATTCTCAGCTTCTCCTTGGCTGGACTCTAAGATTAAGTGAAAAAGGACAGATGTTACCTGGCTGGTGGGCTCCAAACCATAATGTATAGGAAACCAAAGAAATCATGAGGGGCTGGAGTGGAGGAATGCTAAGGGAAGGGCAAGAAGAGAATAACCTTCCTCAGAACTAAGACACAGCTGAGGCAGCTAACTAGGCATGTGATGTGGAATCCCTGTCTCACTAATCACTTCCTCCAGAGATATAAGAGGCCATCTTACTGGTAGGCTGATATCTGGGAGCCCGCTTGACTGTAAAACTTCAGTGACTGCATGTCTGACATTGTATAATGTGCTTACCTGGAGATAAACTCATTCACTGAGGTCAGGACTACTGGTGGGGAAGACAACCTTTCCACCAAAACCTGACTCTAATCTATCTCCTGTCCATGGACACCAATCACAGAGCAGCAGGAAGGCACGATGCCTGTTCTACCCTCATCACACCTTCTTTTGCCAACAAAACAACTCTAATATACAAGGATACATTATAAAAGATTCCTTATGAGGCATCTTTTAGAAAATTCACCTACCCATTAAGTTTAAAAATTACACCTTGGTATGACAGTGGAAGGAATAGCTATATTCTTTTTTTTTATAATATATTTTATTGATTATGCTATTACAGTTGTCCCGTTTCTCCCCCATCATTCCCCCCACCCTGCACACCCTCTCCCACCCACATTCCCCGCTTTAGTTCATGTCCTTGTGTCATAAGTTCTTTAGCTTCTACATTTCCCATACTATTCTTACCTTGCCCCTGTCTATTTTCTACCCACTATCTATGCTACTCATTCTCTGTACCTTCCACCCCCCCCCCAAGCCCCTGTTGCTAACCCTCCATCTGATCTCCATTTCTGTGGTTCTGTTCCTGTTCTAGCTGCTTGCTTAATTTGCTTTTGTTTTAGGTGTGGTTCTTAATAGCTGTGAGTTTGCTGTCTTTTCACTGTCATATTTTTGATCTTCTTTTTCTTAGATAAGTCCCTTTAACATTTCATATAATAAGAGCTGGGTGATGATGAACTCCTTGAACTTGATCTTATCTGAGAAGCGCTTTATCTGTCCTTCCATTCTAAATGACAGCTTTGCTGGAAAGAGCAATTTTGGATGTAGGTCCCCGCTTTTCAAGATTTCAAATATTTCTTTCCAGCCCCTTCTTGCCTGCAAGGTCTCTTTTGAGAAATCAGCTGACAGTCTGATGGGAACTCCTTTGTAGGTGACTGTCCCCTTATCCCTTGCTGCTTCTAGAATTCTCTGCTTCATTTTAATCTTGGCTAATGTAATTAGCCAAGTGTGCTTTGATGTGTTCCTCCTTGGGCCCAACTTCTTTGGGACTCTCTGAGCTTCCTGGACGTACTGGTAGTCTATTTCCTTTGCCATATTGGGGAAGTTCTCCTTTATTATTTGTTCAAATAAGTTTTCTACTTGTTGCTCTTCTTCCCTTTCTGGGACCCCTATAATTTGGATGTTGGGACGTTTAACGATGTCCCGGAGGTTCCTAAGCCTCTCCTCATTTTTTTGAATTCTCGTTTCTTCCTCGTTTTCTGTTTGGTTGTTAATTTCTTCCTTCTGGTCCACTCCATTGATTTGAGTCCCAGTTTTCCTTCCATCTCTATCGGTTCCCCATGCATCTTCCTTCATTTCATGTATTGTAGCCTGCATTTTCTCATCTAATTTATGAGCAAAATCAACCAATTCTGTGAGCATTTTGATGACCAGTGCTTTGAACTGTGCATCTGATAGGTTGGCTATCTCTTCGTTGCTTAGAGGAATTGACTCCGGGGTTTTCATTTTTTTCTCCGGTTTGAGCCATTTTTGGTAGGGTTTTTTGTTTTGTTTTGTTTTGTTTTTAGTCTGGTCGCAGCTATTACGTATGAGGGGTGGACTCTTAGGTGTTCCTCAGGGCGAGGCAGCCCAGTCTCTGGGTTGTGATGCTTTAGGTGGGGGCGGGGTCCGAGAGGGAGGAATGGCGCCTGTTCCGCTCTCTTCTGGACTCCGGTCCCTTTCGCTGCTTCCCCGTCACCTGGATTATCTGCGCACACGCGCCTGCTGTTACGTAGTGAGGGGTGGAGCCTCAGGCGCTCCCCAGTGTGGGGCAGCCCAGTCGCTGGGTTGTGACGCTGTATGTGGGGGCGGGGTCTGAGAGGGAACAATGGCGCCTGCTCCGCTCTCTCCTGGATTCAGTCCCTTCTGCCACTTCCTCTCTGCCTGTACCGTCTGCACGTGAGAATGTGGAACCCCTGGTCAGCCAGCCACCTTGTGCGTCCTCACTGGGTCTGCACAGTTGCCCCACTGTGCCCGGGGTCTGCCAGCTGCCGCCTATGTGCCCCAGGACCGCCAGCCACCGCCCGTGCACCTGGGAACTGCGAGCCGCTGCTACTTGCGTTCCTGGGTCCGCACCTCCACTTTTTCCTACCGCGACTCCGCCCCTCTTACCGGAATGGTTGTTGGACTTCTGTACAGTTCAATTTTCTATAAGTTCTGGTTGTTTTCTTGTTTCTAAATATTTGTTGTCCTTAATTTTGGTTGTGAGAGGAGGCACAGTGTGTCCGCCTACGCCTCCATCTTGGCCGGAAGTCCCAGGAATAGCTATATTCTTATATTTTAAAATTTCATGTTTTATATAAAGCAATGAACATGTTCAGGACTCTGGCTAACTTCCATAGCCTCATCTCAGGCAGTGTTTCTCAAATCTGTGTCATCTCTAGACAAAGGTAATTAATTGCATTAGTTGGTAAACAGAGGATACAATTTCATCATGTACTGGGACACCAATCAGAATAAACCCTGAGATACACTATGATGATTTTCTCCATGCCCAAATGAGCACATCATATGAGTTGCTTAAAGCCAAGTACATTTTGACATTTTCCTTAGAGCAGAAAAAAATCTGAAAAGGGACTAAACTGCTATTCTCTGTGGTCTTCAATTAAAGGTTGTATCTAAGGGCAAGTAAGTAAGCAAGTAATTAAGTAAAGTAAGATCCTTAAGAATTAAATGTACCCAAAATCCACACAAGTTTTTGTGTTAGGTCTACTAACAATCAACAACTACTTGAAATGACAAATTGGTGCCCCTATGTCACATGAGAGACAGGACACATCTTCAGAGGGAAGGCAGGTGATTGTCATATAGCTGTGAACTAGGTGTGAAAATGAGAAATTTTTTGAGTGAAATTTACACCCTTCTAACAATATTTATTCTGAACAAATTTTTGAGGACAAAATTCTACAAACTTAAGAATTACTTACATAATTGTTCAAACTCTGAGTTTTTTCATTTTCATTTTTTTACTAATAAAATACAGATTTTCTTACTGTACTTTTTCCATTACCATTTAGTCCCCATAAACTCCCCTACTCCCTGCAATCACCACACTGTTGTCCACGTCCATGAGTTTTTTTTTTTCCTTTTTGCTCAATCCCTTCATCCCCTACCTTCCCCCTTACCCATTACCTGTCATCCTCCTCTCTATGAATCTGGCTGTATTTTGCTTGCTCATTCAATTTGTTCATTAGGTTCCACATATGAGCGAAATCATATGGTATTTGTCTTTCTCTGACTGGCTTATTTTACTTAGCATAATATTCTCCGGGTCCATCCATGCTGTCACAAAGGGTAAAATTTTATTCTGAATTCAGTATTTGAAAACTGATTTTAAAATAAAATATCAAAACAGAATTTTGGATTTATTATAAGGAATCTCAATCTCAAAGTAATTTGCTCTTTGTAGTTACAGCATTTAAAACCCTATGTGCAGGATACAATACGTGAAATGAAGGAAGACGCATGGGGAACCGATAAGAGATGGAAGGAAAACTGGGACTCAAATCAATGGAGTGGACCAGAAGGAAGAAACTAACAACCAAACAGAAAACGAGGAAGAAACAAGAATTCAAAAAAATGAGGAGAGGTTTAGGAACCTCCGGGACATCGTTAAACGTCCCAACATCTGAATTATAGGGGTCCCAGCAGGGGAAGAAGAGCAACAAGTAGAAAACTTATTTGAACAAATAATAAAGGAGAACTTCCCCAATGTGGCAAAGGAAATAGACTACCAGTACGTCCAGGAAGCTCAGAAAGTCCCAAAGAAGTTGGGCCCAAGGAGGAACACATCAAAGCACACTTGGCTAATTACATTAGCCAAGATTAAAATGAAGCAGAGAATTCTAGAAGCAGCAAGGGATAAGGGGACAGTCACCTACAAAGGAGTTCCCATCAGACTGTCAGCTGATTTCTCAAAAGAGACCTTGCAGGCAAGAAGGGGCTGGAAAGAAATATTTGAAATCTTGAAAAGCAGGGACCTACATCCTAAATTGCTCTTTCCAGCAAAGCTGTCATTTAGAATGGAAGGACAGATAAAGCGCTTCTCAGATAAGGTCAAGTTCAAGGAGTTCATCATCACCCAGCTCTTATTATATGAAATGTTAAAGGGACTTATCTAAGAAAAAGAAGATCAAAAATATGACAGTGAAAAGATAGCAAACTCACAGACAGCTATTAAGAACCACACCTAAAACAAAAGCAAACTAAGCAAACAGCTAGAACAGGAACAGAACCACAGAAATAGAGATCATATGGAGGGTTAGCAACAGGGGCGTGGGGGAAGGTACAGAGAATGAGTAGCATAGATAGTGGGTAGAAAATAGACAGGGGCAGGGTAAGAATAGTATGGGAAATGTAGAAGCTAAAGAACTTATGACACAAGGACATGAACTAAAGGGGGGAATGTGGGTGGGAGAGGGTGTGCAGGGTGGGGGGAATGATGGGGGAGAAACGGGACAACTGTAATAGCATAATCAATAAAATATATTTTAAAAAAATCCCTATGTGGATTGTTATTGCATCACGTTTGTGTCTAAATTTGTATACAAAGATATTAGCCTCATACAGAAAACTACACACATGCACAAGCACACATGTTCTCATATGCAGATGCACACACAGCACAGGCTGTCCACTGAGCTGAGTCCTGCTAATTATCCTGGGGACACTAGGGTTGTTTTTGTGTTTTGCTCCCATCGCAATGCTCTCAGCACTATGGTGTCACATGCACTGTCTGGCCTGTGGAGACCTTTCTGTCTGGGACAGTACCATTCTGTCTAGACAGGGAGAAACCATATGTTTTTGTTTTTATCCTCAATACCAAAAGCATGCTCCTACAGCCCTTCTCTGAGGCTTCCTTTAAAAATGTTTAAATTCCACAAGTGCTTGTTGTAAAAACACTGCAAGGGTCCAACTAATTCAAGAGCATTGAATGTGTCCCTTAATTCTGCAGAGCAGTTGACCCTCTCCAATAGTGAGCGGCTAGCTGTAAGCAAAGGCTCCCCCAGCCACTGCAGTTATCTGTGAAAGAGCATTTGCTTGTAAATGATGAACCCAGTTTTGCTTGTTGAGAGAGAGAGAGAGCCTGACTCTTCAGAAAGACAGAATTGGGGTTTAAAACAGTTGCTTTAAAACAGCTCTCCAGTTCACAGTTCCCAATTAGGCCTCCAGTAAAATGCACTAGCTTTAACCTCAAAAGTCAAAACCTTAGATGTGCACAGTGTTTCCAAGAAACATTAAACATCAAATAGAAATATTATAATCCATGTGAAGCTGATTACTCTCCAGGTGTTAACCCAGCAGTTCAAAGTGACTTCTATTTAATGAAGGAATTAACTCAATAAAAGTTTATATGCTGCATTTTCTCCGCATTGGATGTGCATTCTTTATATTATGTGTTATTTTGCTTGCTATAATGAAATCTTCAAAGAATTGAAATGCCCCGTGGCTAACAGATTTTCCAGATCAGATACCATGGGACAAATAAACTGCATTTTTTTACTATAAATAGTGAAAGAAGTTTTATTTTGTGTTTCATTGTACTTGGAGAAAAATTCAGAACTCTGCTTTCCAGACTTTTTAAATGATCTCTCAGGAAAAATAAACTATAGCCTGTTCACTTTTTACTAATCATAAATTCTCATGTCAAAGAATGGACTAATATTTTCAAAAGGTACATTTTGAAAAGATTTTTGCATAAGAAGTTTTACTATAGGTCATAGTCAACTAAAAGTGAAACCCTGCTACATAACACTCATTTATTTACTCAGAAGATAAATAATAGATAGATAGATATAAATAAAGAGCAAATGAACTATATTCCTATATGTCAGAAAAGTATAAAAAGTATAACGCAATCTAATCTAGTATATATAATTCTTTATCGATACTTGCAAAATTAATTTTGAAAATTCATATGGGTTTTGCTAGTTATCCATGTGTGTAAGCTTAGTACCCTTACCTGCTTCTCTCTGGTAGAGAATGTAGCTTCTGATGATCCCTCCAATTTTCTCTTCTCAGTTTGTCCCATTTGTACAGGTAAATGTGTCACCATAGGTTTGATAAAATAGTCTACTTGTGTTAAATGTTTGATTTTTGCAGACTCTAAAGTAAAGTCTTTTCTTTTGGCTTCCATCTAACTAATAATAATGCAGAGATATATTGCTAGTACTCAAGATATGTAGCATGTTAGGAAGAATAGGAAAAAAATACTTTATTGTTCAGATCCTACAACTTATACATTCTTGTTTCTACCAAACCTGAATAATAAGCATATTAAAAAGTATAATTCTTATCCTGAATAATGACTCAAAGTTTAAAGTGCCTTGCAATTTGCCAACATTAAGTTGTGTGTGTGAGAGAGGGAGGGAGAGAGAGAGAAAGAGAGAAGGAAAGGAGGGAGGGAGGGAGACTATTTAGCAACAATTGCAGGCAAGGCCACTCAGTTCTTCAAAGTAGTAAATTCTTGGTCAATTGCTATAATTCCTGTTTAATAAAATAAAATCTCAAGATACAGAGCCATTTCTTGTAGAAATTCCTTTTAATTTGTCTTGAAGAAAATATCAATTTAAATGACAGTTTTTGAAAGAAAGTGGATACAATATTTTAAAATTTCCAAATATTAGCTTGTACTTGATTGTCTTAGAACATGTATTCAAATTAATATCATATCCTGAGAAACTGAGGCAAAAAGTGAGCTCAATTTCTTTGCATTAAAGCAAGGGAATTCTAAAATAAATAAGGCCTTTCCAGAATTCCAGTGTTAGAGAGCATATTATCTTTTAATCATGCCTTACACACCATAGTTTCCATAGTTTATCATAAGATTTTTTCCTTTCTCCTGTTGTAATAATAAATTTTCCAGGAAATTGCCCTATAACTGCCACAT
This sequence comes from Glossophaga mutica, assembly GCA_039655065.1. Classification (NCBI taxonomy): domain Eukaryota; kingdom Metazoa; phylum Chordata; class Mammalia; order Chiroptera; family Phyllostomidae; genus Glossophaga; species Glossophaga mutica. Next base: position 67,139,348 of record CM077310.1, on the reverse strand, counting down.
ACGGGAGACAGATGTTCCAAAGGAAAGAGCAGTTTTATTTTATAGGATATCCTTTAACATATGCATGTGAAGTCTTATACATTGTCAAAGTGTAGCAACATTAAATAAAAGGTAAGGCTATAACAGAATTTGGAAAATGCGATTCTGCAAAAAGCTAATAAAATATAATTATGTGTGCTTCTAAAGATAATAATTTATCAAAGAAAAGAATTCTGAGTACATGAAGCAATGATCAGCAATGTGACTCTTACTTAAATCTACCTCATCCTTCCCAAATATAAACTCTCTAAATTCAGTGTTCTATCACCCAATATGACCCTGATCACTTTGGAGGGAAAAAAGGTTTTTTTCCCCTTAATTATAAGAATAAATAATATTCATTATGAATTGGGGGGGCAAAAATAGAAGTATAAAAGAGGAAAGTAAGAATTTCTCCCAATATCATTACTTGAGTAGAACCAATATTTCTTTGTCATTTTTTTTTTATTTCTAGGTTTTTTCTCCTAAGGAGGAGAAACAAGAGGATAATTTGAAAAACATGAATATGAATGTACTTGGTTTCTTTCATTTTCACTTACGATATCACCTCTGTAGTCTCTCAAATCCACAGCTGCCTCGAGGAGATTAAGATTTTAGATCAGAGATGCTCAGAGAAAGATTCAGCTCCTGTCATTCCAAATGGCAACTCCGTGTTGATAAAATGCTGCTGAGAAAGACAAAGATTTTGTTTGTCTTCATCTCGGGCTCAGAGGGTCATTAATTCACACTTCTAGGTTCATAACTGGTCTACCTTGAGAAAGGTTTTACTAAATTCCACCATTTCCTTCTTTAACATGTCAAATGCCAGACTGGGTGAATTATAGTGCAGGTTTACATCAGAGTGAGCTCCAGATAATCAGGAAAGAAAAGGTGGGAACCTATTTTTTCTGGTGAGGTGCTGAGAGAGTGGATAATCAAAATGTTTAGAAAAGGTGTAAACTTGAGCTGGGCACCTCTTCTCCACCTTTCCCCACTGCACTCTGCCAGGTATCAGAGTGCTTCCTTGTCCACTGAGTCAGCCAATGAGAAATGAGAGTGAGGCAGGAGTCTGTTTCTGGGTGCTCTACCTTCTTCAACTCTAAGAGTTGGGGCATCCCTCCACCGCAGACCCTTCATCAAATTAGCTTCTCAGGCTCTCCACACACTCCCACCTCTTAGCCTGTTAATCCAGGGAACCAGAAAGGCTTTCTGCAACTGTTAGTCCCAGACTGACTTACCATTCTTTGGTATTTTCTCTAAACCAATGTGTTTCAAACCGTATGTTTGAAAATAGTCACTCTGATTAAACTCTCCTCCATTTTATTATTTGAGTAAGCCATTTGTTTCCTGAGAAACATCTAAACCAACAGAGAGCAGACACATGAGTCCTAATTTCCCCTATAAAATGTGAACTCTTGAGAGGAGGCACTATAATGGGGAAATAAGGGATCAATGCCAGACCTACCCCTGTCCACCTCCCTAAATGAACTCGTTGGAAGAGACCTATGTTTAGAAAATCTACAGTCAACATGACCTAGATTACAAGTCAAAGAATTGGGCTCAAACCACTATAGGAATTAGTTTTCACTCCCAAGCTTTCCTGGATCCCCAAACTTCACTGCAGTGTGGTTACTTCAAAAAATATATTTTGTAGTCTAAATTCCTATCTCCTTCTCTCTCTTTCTCTCTCCCTCCCCCCGACCTCCCTCCCTCCTTCTCTCTCCATCCATCCTTCTCTCTGTATGTCTACGCAAAATATTTAAGTATAATATATGTTATGACCTACATCGGTATCATGAAACTTTCTAGGTGTAATGTGAAGTAGTTCATTGTCTTGGATAGTATAGTCATGATCAGCAGTTACTCTGCTTAGAGATTAAGAATACAGAGTGTTTTGTTTGTTTGTTTGTTTGTTGTTTTTAACATTAGTCTTTAGAACATTTATAGTGCCCAAGAAGCTCTGAAAACCCCATATAGTCAGTCACCCTGAGATCTGAGTGGCTGCCTTTTCTGTCTTCCACATGTGTAATGTTTTTTAAAATAACAAGGCTCATCTGAATAAATCAACCTAACAGTAAACCTATTTTACAATGAAATATATATGAACACTTTTGACTTATTTTAATCTTTGAATGGATATTCTTTTGAGGCTCTTGGTCTGTTTTGGGATTTCCCTGTGTATAAAACCCCTACCTAGCTCCCAAATATCATGCTTTTAAATAATATTTAAACACAATATTCAATTGCTTCTATGGGAGTCTTTATATAAATATGCTGCATTTACATGAAGATTAAAATGCCGTTATAAAAATTTACATATTTTTTGCCTATTACTCTGGTTATTTCTTTAGGATAGTTATCCAGAAGTGTAAAGTAGAAGAATAGTGAAACATCTAAGCGTCTTGAAATAAATGATAGAATATTTTCAAAGAGACCATATGATTATAAAGTGCCAACACACCACAGTATATTCTGGACTTCCGGCCAAGATGGAGGCATAGGCAGACACACTGTGCCTCCTCTCACAACCAAAATTAAAGACAACAAATATTTAGAAACAAGAAAACAATCAGAACTTATAGAAAATTGAACTGTATGGAAGTCCAACAACCATTCATCCAGACCAGTAGGAGGGGCGGAGTCGCGTTGGGAGAAGGTGGAGGTGTGGGAGCGCAAGCAGCATCGGCTGGCAGTTCCCAGGTGCACAGGTGGCGGCTGGCGGTCCCTGGGCCCACAGGCAGCAGCTGGCGGACCCCGGGCACAGGGGGGCAACTGTGCAGAAACAGTGAGGCCGCACAGGGCTGCTGGCTGACCAGATGGACCCACACTCGCGCGCGCAGACGGTCCAGGCAGAGGGGAGGTGGCGGAAGGGACTGAATCCAGGAGAGAGCGGAATAGGTGCCATTCTTCCCTCTTGGACCCCGCCCCCACATACAGCGTCACAACCCAGCGACTGGGCTGCCCTGCCCTGAGGAACACTTAAGGCTCCATCCCTCACTAAGTAATTGCTGCGACCAGACTAAAACCAAACCAAAACAAAACAAAACAAAACAAAAAATCCACCGAAAATGGCTCAAACCAGAGAACCAATCAAATCCCCAGAGCCAATTCCTCTAAGCAGTGAAGAGATAGCCAACTTATCAGATGCACAGTTCAAAGCACTGGTCATCAAAATGCTCACAAAATTGGTTGATTTTGCTCACAAATTAGATGAAAAAAATGCAGGCTACAATACGTGAAATGAAGGAAGATGCATTGGGAACTGATAGAGATGGGAGGAAAACTGGGACTCAAATCAATGGAGTGGACCAGAAGGAAAAAACTAACAACCAAACAGAAAACGAGGAAGAAACAAGAATTCAAAAAAATGAGGAGAGGGTTAGGAACCTCCAGGACATCTTTAAACGTCCCAACATCCGAATTATAGGGGTCCCAGAAGGGGAAGAAGAAGAGCAACAAGTAGAAAACTTATTTGAACAAATAATAAAGGAGAACTTCCCCAATATGGCAAAGGAAATAGACTACCAGTACGTCCAGGAAGCTCAGAGAGTCCCAAAGAAGTTGGACCCAAGGAGGAACACACCAAGGCACATCGTAGTTACATTAGCCAAGATTAAAATGAAGCAGAGAATTCTAGAAGCAGCAAGGGATAAGGGGACAGTCACCTACAAAGGAGTTCCCATCAGACTGTCAGCTGATTTCTCAAAAGAGACCTTACAGGCAAGAAGGGGCTGGAAAGAAATATTTGAAATCTTGAAAAGCAGGGACCTACATCCTAAATTGCTCTATCCAGCAAAGTTGTCATTTAGAATGGATGGACAGATAAAGTGCTTCTCAGATAAGGTCAAGTTCAAGGAGTTCATCATCACCAAGCCCTTATTATATGAAATGTTAAAGGGTCTTATCTAAGAAAAAGAAGATCAAAAATATGACAGTGAAAAGACAGCAAACTCACAGCTATTAAGAACCATACCTAAAACAAAAGCAAACTAAGCAAACAGCTAGAACAGGAACAGAACCACAGAAATGGAGATCATACGGAGGGTTAGCAACAGGGGCGTGGGAGGAGGAGAGAGGGGAAAAAGGTACAGAGAATAAATAGCATAGACGGTGGGTAGAAAATAGACAGGGGGAGGGCAAGAATAGTGTGGGAAATGTAGAAGCTAAAGAACTTATGACACATGGACATGAACTAAAGCGGGGAATGTGGGTGGGAGAGGGTGTGTAGGGTGGAGGGGAATGATGGGGGAGAAATGGGACAACTGTAATAGCATAATCAATAAAATATATTAAAAAATATAAAATAAAATAAAATTTTGGGGGTGGTGGGCTGGGGGCGGGGTAAAAGACAGAAAACTGTACAATGTCAACAATTAAAAAATACTGATTAAAAAATAAAATTAAAAAAAATAGGGAAAAAATCATTGGTACACTGCTGATATCTAATTTACACATTTTGTTAAATTTCAGCCAATTGTTTTACTAATGTCCATTTTCTGGTCCAAGGTATAATTCAAGATCACATGTTTGCATTTACTTGCCCTGTTATGTTAATCTCTTTTAATCAGGTTAGTTCCTTGGCATATGACACTCTGGAGGACTACTGGCCAGTTCCAGTTATTTTACATAATGTCCCTTCATTTTGGCTTGTCTAATATCCTCTCCCAACTAAATTTCGGTTTTGTATTCTCAACAGAAGAGATGTTAGCTTCTTGGTGCATCACACCTAGAAACACGCATCAATTTGCCCCATTACCGATGATGCTAACTTTGAACATTTGGTTGGTTAATGTGGCTTCTGCCTGTTTTCTCCACTGATGGATAAATGCATCTTCACAGTAGAATTCCAGTTAATAACTGTAGCAAGAAAGATAGAAATAGAAAACCACCATTTGGTAGACACCATAGGTGGTGGTGTCTGCCAGGTTTCTTCACCAATGGAGAAATCTGACCTTTCCGTAGAATTACAATTAATAAATATAGAAAGAGTGATGAACATAGAAAATTTGCCCATTTGGCAAACATCACAGTAAACATTGTTTCCAGAAAAAATCATCACTGGATGCTAAAAGTAGAACCCAAAATGTGATGACAAATCAGGTATTTACATAATTTCAAATTATCTCTATGTGATACTTATTAATTACAAGGGGGAAAATACTAACTTTACAAAGGAAAAATATAAGAAACCACAACATTTTTATAAGCATCCTCATGGGGAAAATGTCATTAACATGACAGAAAATTTTGTTTAATTTGAACATAAAGGTAGTATGTTAACATACTTGTTATATACTTTTTCTTTAAGAAACTGCCCATTCACCTTCTTTGAAAACTTTTCTCCCAAATGTATTATTGCCTCATCTCTTGATTTATATCCAGTTTTTGTGCATACAGGACATTAATTTATTGTTTGCCATACTTATTGTAGGTCTTCTTAGGTTGTTGTTTGCCTTTTAATATTATTTATGCTGATTTATGAAACAGGGAAGCTTTTTATATCATTGAATGTATTGATTGCTTCCATCACTTTCTCCTCCTTTACTTCTGTTATTACAAAATTTTTCACCATCTTGAAAACAGAAATATTTCTCCTGCATTTTCCACTATGTGTAATGATAGACTGATTTGGTTTTGTTTTTGTAAAAGGTAATACACTGTTTCAGAAAAACGTAATATGCAATTCTTCTGTTTTTCAAAACTTCATGATGCTGTTTTATTTACTGTTTTTGCAATATGTCAGTACATTTGTAATCTATCTATTTAACCCATAGATCCATTCACCAGGGCCAAAGTGATTTCTCTGTCAAAGCTTTGTGTCTGCACAAAAATGCACATTATTACTCTTCCATCACAAGTTTTTACTCTTTAACTTTATATGGTTGATCTTCCTGATAAACTTCAGAATCACTTTGCCAATAACCCCTATCTCCAAAAATTTCCCATGGGGATTTTGATTGGAATTGCACTAAACATACATTATAAGCTAATTTTGAAAGAAAATCTATTTTATTCAATATTCTAAATTTTTAGCTATATTTGTTTGTGTCCCTTTGTGAAAAATAGTAGCTTTTGTAGTATTAAATTTTTAACACCTGTTATGATCATATAAATCATATATATAAATCAATATATATGAACCAAAAAGTATAAATATATCCCTTTTTATCCATTAACTAATTGAATTAAATTGCACATATCTTAAAAATGTTTACAATATGAAATATTTTTCCAAATTACTTGTTGATAGTTTAGGATTGTTTCTATAATCTTTTTGACACTTTTGTCACCAGGTAAATGATATATCGTGATTTGACGTAGACAACTGCATGAAAACCTTTCAAAGACAACTCTGTGGACTTGATAGTCATTAGATAACTTGTAGCCTGATGAAGCAGGGAATTTGTACTATCATTTATTTTATTGGTCCAACTGACAAATACTCCCTCAGATTCCTTTTTTCGCACAAACAGCAATTACACTCCAAGTATCTGCTAGCCTCAGCTATATAATCTGAGGTTTATGTATATTAAATGTATCTGTTATCGAAGTCACAAATACCATTGTCATGTCCTAGCCATTTGTTGACTTAATTTTATTAATTAGATCACTTTCAATCCAAAAAGATTTGCAGGAATAGATCAGCCTTATTAACTGAGAACATGTCTCTATTGTTAAGACAAAGAGAATAACATGTTTTTCTTAATGAGCTTTATTAAAGTCAAATTTTAAAAGCAATTATATTCTAATGTTTGTTTTCACATTCAATTACTATTAAAGTGAATGTACAAATTTTGACATAGTTTGAAAACTGTTTTTGTAACTCTAGCACTGCTATACCATGATTGGCATCTGAATATTCTTCCAGTTTTCTATATTTGCATCTCTATCTCTTCAGATATGTACTTTATTCTACTTGTTTATTTGGCACACAGTACATTATGAGGTTAATCTTGATGAGTAATTAAGTAACTTACTTAATTTATATTTTTATAGCATATCCAGAAGTAATCATGGCTTTGATGTGGCCAAATTTTAATGTATACAAATGCTTCTAAATTTTGGCTGAAACTCAGATTTTCTCCTTAGATTTATCTTGATAACATCTGCATAAAATTTAATACAATATTATTGTAAATATTTCTCTTTAAAATATTTTCCCATGTACCAAGAATAAGGTTTGATATTTTAATTTTCAAATAACATTCCTTGCAGTTCCCCAGGATTGCTAGAAAACATTACTAAGTTCAAATACATTGAATTTCCCATAAAATTATTAAAACAGTTTTGTGTGAAACCAATGTCATCAATAATGATTGGAATTTTACTGCCTTGATTTTTACATTTTTCTAAGAAGTTACTATCTTATTTAAATAGGAGAAAGTCTTGTAATAACAGGGCTCATAACTAATTTTCAATGAAACACTCCTATTGACATTATTCTCTTTTAAAGTTTTATTTAATGTTTAATATCTAAAATACTCAATAATTTCTAACTACTAAAGAGTGCTAAAATTATGGTGGTTCATTTTAAATATTTTTATTGGCTTTATCAACCCCCTTTACAAAAAATTTTTAGTTTTTATTACTCAAACCCAATAGTCTCCAAATGATTCATGATGTTATGCTAATTTCCCTTATTTAGATATCTTGCTTTACTGGAAACTTTTTCCTAGCAAACAAGGTCATACATAGTACAGTAGTGTTGAGAGATTAGAAGACAGGAATCATCTTCCACTCTTAGATTTAGTTCACATTTCTATTCGGAAACATATTACTCTTGGGTTAATAGGCACTTTCTATATTTTCAGTAATATTGCAACCTCACATCTCCTGTGTGTGGAGAGAGGAGGGACAGGGGCACCTTTGTGTGCACTGGTTGCTATTTGGATTTATTTCTGTTCAATAAACCCCATAAAAACACTAAATAATATTTAGTTATCAAGCCATGATACGATCTCTATCAAGAGCCTCAAAATTCTGAACTTGGCCCTGCTCTGTCCAATATGCATTTTCTATAACTGCTTTATTGAGATATAATTCACATGCCATAAAATCCACTCTTTTTAACTATATAATTGTAGTTCTTTGTATAGTCACAGTTATGCAACCATCACAGCTATCTAATTTTCATCACTATAAAAAGAAACCGCATATCCGTTAGCACTGTGTCTTCAGCCCTTCTCTCGCAGCCCATGGCTACCACTAATTCACTTTCTGTCTATAGATTTTGCAGACTCTGGACATTTCATTTAAATGGAATCATGCACCATGTAGTCTTTTGTGACTGGCTTCTTTCACTTAGCACAATGTTTCCAAGATTCATCCATTTATGGCATGTATCAGTACTTCATTCCTTTTTACAACCTAATGTCTTCCTGTGTTTTCATAGATTTTTCAGCAGCAAGGTGGTTCAGGATGGTACAGATGTTCAGTTATTGCTAACTAGCCTCCAAATTGATCTCTAATTTGTTTCTGATCAGTGTTAGCAACAATAACTCAAATAATAAGAACCCTATGACACATTGTTTTCCTTTTGGCCCTGCTTACTACAAGATACAAGTTTCAATTAAATGCCTTCATTTATTTCATTAAAATGGATATAAGTTGTAAAGAAAAGCGGTAGGGTAAATAATAGCTAACAGAGACTAAGTGGTTATTATGAACTTCACACTGTGCTTTATATACACATTTCATGTGAATGAAATTTTAACAACATACATATGAAGTGGGAACTATTACCTTTATTTAGCTGAGGAAAATGACACTTTGCAATATTAAATTCCTTGCCTAAAGTCAACTAGTAAATAAGGAAGCTGGAATACAAACCTATATATCATAGACTCTCTGCCTAAGAAAAATAGAAGAGAGTTGGAAGGAAGAAACAAAGGACAGGAGGAAAAATAGAAGGGAAAAATCTAGTTTCACAGTTTACTGTATTGATTTTCAGTTAATTGTTCATAGCTTTTTAAGTGTTCTCACATGATATGTCACTCTTCTCAGTGTGGATAAATAACTGATGCTGACAAATATCTCAGGAAAGCAGTTCCAAGGGGGCATGTGTAGTCTCCAGGGTGTTATACTAGAAGTGAGAGCCACACTAGGATGAAATGCTCAGGCATTTAAAACAATATTCTGGAATTTATGAGTTGGTGCTTAAAAATAATGGCCCCAAAATGCCTCAAAATATGCATGTACCAAACAGAATCTGCCCTCTATATTTATGGTAGAGTAATAAAAATGTGTAGAAAAGGGTTTGATGTTGAATAGCCTTATTAAACCTAGGAGCCATGCAAACAGCTACGATGTAGCAGTGGGCCAAATAATGTGCACCCAGCTATAATTCTGTCAAGGAGAGGCACATAAACACCCCTGATGGAATCAGAGGCTTATATAGAAGGGTAAATGGACCTTATTGTTTATAAATATAATGCCAGATTAGATTGTGGAGGTGGCCATTGTGTCAGTACTTCTCAGAAGCAAAATGGTGTGTGGAATTCTGTAGCTTTTCTTAATCAACGTGGAAGTGAGATGCCAAATATGGGTAAGGAAGGATGCATGCTGCTGAGTGGAATGAACATGGCAGGAAAATTCTCCTTGAGGGAAATATATAAACAACACAAAATTGTGAGCATTAAAAAAGATTAGCTCTGACATGGGGTAAGGTTTCTCTCCCCCTTGTCATTGTTCAAAGCTGAATAGCAATAAGATTGTAAACTGCAGTGCTTCATAATAGAATGAGGCCCCCTTGTATAATGAGGTTCATTATAAATGACATGCATAATTTCAATCCTGTTCTGTGTTGATTCCATCTTTTGTTGCTGAGACAGAGTGTTTTAATGGGCTCAAGGAACCATGCCACACTTAAAAACACACTGAAAACTATTTTTGTAGGAGTGTTTTGTTTCTTTTTTTCCTTTAGGTCAGAGTACCCTTTGGACAAAAATACCCATCTGGATATAGTGCCTTTGTATAACAAAATGTATATCATGCAGGGCACTATTTTCTAATTCTCCAGTGATGAAAGAGTGTACGTAAAGATTGCCTGGTGAGTTAATTTCATCTGCTACTAACCAAAATATGCAAACGACATAGGGAAATTATTTTATTAGTGTGGATTTTCAAGGCTGAATATTTATGTCTGCCAGCTCACCACCACCTCCACCGTTTAAATCTTTTGAGAAAAATCAAACGAAGTGAAGCATCATGTAGCCTCTGCAGAGAATAAAAGCAAATAGCACTATGGAAGGATGAATAAAAACAAAGACAATGCAGGTAAAATATACATGTGGTCACCTTAGCAATAGATTTATTAACTCCATTAAGTTTAAATGGTACAAAGACCAGAAATTCTGCTGCAGAAATGCCCACTGTCTTATTCAGTCTGTTCCTTTTCCCCCTCTCTCTGCACACATGGCTCTCCCACAAGGCACTGCAGGACACTGAGAAACACACTCCCAGTGATCCAGCGCCTGGAATAAAGCCATGTCTAAGAGGTCTGCGACCTGCTCTGAGCTCTTCCATCTGTCCACCGGGTTTTCTCTTCTACTGTTTGATTAGAGGGAAGAAAAATCAAACTACACAGGCTTCTGAAGTTCTCTTCAGAGTATGCTGCCCTATGCTAAACATATCTATTTTAAGAGCACCCTAAATATACACACGAGTCCCCCACATGCTTACCCCAACTTAAGCACAAGCCAGAGAATACATGGATTGAATGGTACTTTCTAGAGCTCTTCCTTAACCATTTTTGAGGAAAAAAACTACCACAAATGTTTGATCCAGAACATACTCCATCCTCTCTACAATAATACTAGGTATTTGCATAAATATTTAATGTGACACAACATATCCAGTCACAACCAATGAACAAGATCATAGATTCCACTGAGAAATCAACATGTTCCTTTGGCTTGAGGTTCTCTATCATATCCCTCTCTCCACCTATAAGAAACCTTTTTATTTCTCTTTACCTGTAAGAAGCTTTTTATTGCTCATCGCAGAAAAAGAGTTCCCTCTTGGATTTCTTCCTTCTCTATTCAGTGTACAGTGCTGCTTTGAGAAGTCTGAAATTTATAAAATGTTTCCTAAAAGGATTGATATCAAAGTTTGAGAAAAGACCCGAGAGAGTTTGGAGTGAGAGAAGAACTGGCTGGGTCACAAGTATAGCACATCATATTGGCAGATGAGAATAACCACAGAAATGAAAATGACTCTATAATTAGAATCATATAAATTAGACATGAAGGATAACTATTAGTTCATCTCAATCACCCTTAAAGGAACCAGCATAAGACTGTTCCCCACTGAGCATTTTCTATACTCTGTCTATATCATTTTAACAAGCTTATAAGATGGTGTGCTTTCATTAACTACGTGAATAGATGCTTTATTGTGATTAAATAATGAGGAATCTTTGATCCTAGCAGTTTGAGCACTGAAATTTTAATATGAAGTTTGTGCTTGCAAGGCATTTATGAAAAACAAGCCAATAAGAAGGCTTATATTTTCAAGTACACTTGAAACTTCCCTACACACATACAACAATCACCTCACAACCACTGTTGCCCTACCTTCCACACTTCTGTTTTGTCAAGAATCCTGAAATCAATAGTCCCAGGAAATAATCTCTTATCTATGAGAAGGTGAAAACTGCTGATGGATCAGAGATGACTTCCTTATATTATTGATCCAGGATTCTTGAGAAAGAACAAAATAAGCAGCCTTGGAAAAGGGTGGATCTAGTTTCTATTAAAGATGACAGCCCCTGACTCATTAGGTTTAATGAGAGCCTTTGGTTCTTGTTCACTTGTCTGAATGTCATCTACAGAGAGAACAAGGATATCCTACAACAAAGGAAGTTGGAGGTGGGGGTGAGATTACAGATGAAACCCTAAAACACATGAAAGGATGTGTAGTGAGTTTTTATATAGAAAGCAATAATTGCTGGAAGTTTAGAATACTTCATGTTGGACCACCAGCAAACAATAAGGGTAGGAAAATCAGAGATGTTATCCCAGCAGCATTTAGAGTTAGTGTGTACATACCCATTGACTAGCTGTGAGATCTTTGGCAAATTACTTAATCTCTACAAAACTACAGTTTCTTCCTTTGTAAAGTTATTTATCTTTCTTTCAATAAATGATTATGAACCATCACTATGGACCAGACCCTCTACTGGGTGCTAAGAATACAACAGCACACAAATTCAACAGGGTCTCCTTTTATAAACACAAGGAAACTGCCATGTCAAGGATGCAGTGAGAATTAAATTACATGGATTTATAGAGCTTATTGTCCAGCACATGGAAAGTGTCCATCAAATATTAGCCTAATTGCTGCTCTTATAATATTATCTGGAATTGGACAGGGCATTTTTATAAGATTTCTTGATGCTTATCTCAGAGGTCAACATGAAGTAATGACTATATGATGACATATTTGGGAGAATTACTATCCTCACACTAAGTTTTCTTAAAGAAAACACACTTTCATAGAGAAGTTTACTTTTTCCTCCTCTAATTCCTTCCCTTGCCTTTACTTCCTTAATCCATCATGATATGGGTTCTCTATGCACCACTAACTTTAGTTTAACAATTACTTATTGTGCATTTACTGCACACCAAGTGCTGTGGAGATGTGAGAAATTGTAATAGGGGGTTGGGAGCCTCTGAGAAAGGCATCACTGGAGGTGTTGGATGGAATCTGCTAGGCAAAGGGACAATAACCCAGAGAGGAAGTAAAAATGGCACAATGGGACTAGAGGAGAAGGGGAAGAAAAAGGAAAATACTCTGTAGTGGAGAGAAGTGTTAGATGGAGCTGGATTCGAGCAGGTTCTTATATGCTTGGGTTCTGGTCATAGTTATGCTCATGATTAGGGAGCTGCATATACAAGAAGGTCATAGTCATAAAATAACCTTTTCTCAAGTGACCAAGTAACCTCTCGCAGATTAAACGAGCACCTCCCATTCCTTGTTGACTATAGTGTTTCATAACATCATTACGGTATGTTCACTTCCTTTGGGAAATGTTCTCTTTCCCAGGTGCCTTCCTCATTCTCTGGTTGGTATTTTTTGTGTGTTTGCTTGTTTTGTTCAGTGTGTTTGATTTTTGTCCCTATCTCTCTGGTTGTTCTTTCTTTAACTTCTTTCTAGGCTTCTTCTCCCCCAACTTCAAAAGTTCAAAATTGAGTTTTGCCAGTTTTGGTTTAGTTTCCATGTTTGTTTCTCTTTTCTTGTAAAAGCTAATGTTTTCCCAAGATTATTATCACAATGCACAATGTACATGCAGCACCTACTCCACCATTTTTGTTTTCATCCTAGAACTTTGCCAAGTTACACATGCATGTTTCTTTTATGTATACATGTATGTAACTATGTAGGTATATACCCATTCATTTATTTATTCATTGATCCACCCATCCATTTGTTCATTCATTTATGTGTCGAGCATCCTCCGGAAAAAAGTGACAAGCATGGTTCTAGGATTTGGGTACATGGTAAGCAAGAAGGTAGACAAGAGTCCCAAATCCACAGAACTTACATTCTAGAAGAAAGAGAGATAATAAACAAGTGAACAGATGTATAAAAAGAAAATCTCCTTAAATGACTGCTATGAGAAAAAGAATGTTGTGATATGATAGATTCCTAGGGCAGCACCATTCATTATCTCCACCTGGGACTTTCAAACACCTACAAATTCAGTATGTAGTCATTCAACAGATACTGAATTCCTACCAGGTCAGGGAATTATGGAATGGTAAAATTCGTTAAGACCCCCATCCCAGGCCATTTCCCTGCATGCTCCCTGCTGTAATGAGCAGCACTATCATTTGTGGGCTAATCTTCTCAGAAAGCTGATTGCCATACTGAATCCAGCTGTATTCCTATAGCTCACATTTAATCAATTCTTAATTCTGTCAATTCTACCCCTTGAATATATTTGCCAATACAATCACTGCTTTTAGATCTCCACTGTCACATTTTCACTTCAGACACTTGTCTTCTCTCTGTTTTTGGAGTAACTCAGGACTTGACCCTAATTTATCCTTCTATCTAGGGTTTCTGAACTGCAGCACTATTGATAATTTGAGCTGGAATTGAGGCAAATTGAAGTAAATAATTCTTTGTTGTAGAGATATGGAGGGTGTTTTGTGCACTATAGGATATTTAGCAACATCCTTACCATCTATACGCTGGTTACCAGCAGCCACACCCTTCTAGTCGTGACAACCAGAAATGTTGGCAGATACAAACAAACATCTCCTTGGGGCAAAATATGCCCAGTTAAGAACTAGTGCAATGCCTTCCCCAAGATCCATGCATGTTCCCTTCACTTGCCCTTCAGGTTTTGCTCAAATGCCACAGTGTTGGTGAGACCACGCCTAGCCATCCTATTAGCACTGCAATCCATCCTGCACCTGTACTGGACCCCCAACCTGGTTTCTCCATCTCATTTATCTTTTTAATTTTCTCCTCAGCACTTATCACCACCTGATATATTATACCTCTCTTATTGGTTTAGTATCTGTCTCTCCTTCCCATAAAAAAAGTGATCCCTTTTTGTGTCTCTCTTTGGTGATTTATCCGTGTTATACCTGTTTAATAGTAACACTCTCTTAGCTTTGGTATTACCTGCCCATCTCTCCTTTTTTCCCAAAATTAACTCCTAAATGACAAAATGTCTCTATTCATCATTCAATCATGAAAATGAATAGCAGTGTCCTGCTCATAGTTTCTCATCACACCATCATCCACAGACTGTAGTCTGAAATCTGTTATGTGACCAGTCCTGCGGGGTCTATGTTCAGCACTGAGCCTCAGCTGCTGCTTCTCCTTCCTCCAACCCAAGCTGTGCTCCCAGAACATGTCAGACCAGTTTCTTATGACCACTGGCTTTTGTGCATCTTTTCTTTGGCCTGGAATGCTCTCATTCCATCTTTCCAACAAGCAAAGGTTCTGCCCATCCTTCATGCTTCATCTCATGTTAACTTTTTATAAAATCTCCTTTTCATTTTTATGTGGAATTTGGTTCTCTTTTTCCTTTGTTCCCAATACAGTTTTCATACTTCCACAAAAAATAAAAATTTAACTGTATAATAGATTCTGTAGATGTTTTCTCAATGGCCTCCAAGATCTTTGAATGAAGGATATATGCATCCTTACATTTGGACTGCTGGTACAGAATGGACATAGAGCAGCACTCAACAAATGTGTGTTGAATACATGATGAATCTTACTTTGCATATTATTTTCTACCAAACATTTTTGATGAAATGATATATTACCCTAGATCCATGATTATCAAATAGTGTGCTGAGGTGCCCCAGAGAGCTACAGAAAACAGAGAAAACACAGGATATTTTGTGCATTTGAGGGAAAGACAGCCATATTACACATGTGTTAAACATCTCATGAAGTACCAGCTCAAAGTAATTCAGTTTCAACATTAGATCAAGTTACACTTCATTTCATGACATCATATCTTAGTAAAGCTGGATTTTTGGCTATTGTTATGAAAATCAAGTTCTACATGAACCTCAGTGTGCACAGAAAAAGAGTATTTTATTCACTCTAGTCTAAGATTACACAAATTGTAAGTGCCCAATAGGCATAAACATTCTTTATTAAGTAATTGTGATTATTTGAGTGAAATAAATATTTTAATATATATGTATTATTTTTTCAAATGACAACTAAGCTGTTAGGATAAAAACGTTTATTAAGGTGTTTGAAACTAACTGCTTAATAAATATTAAATATAAATCGGTATTTAATAAATACATACTTTAGATATTTCTTTTGATGCAGGAATGCTGTAAAAAAATACTGAGGTACTGAGGGTGTCTTGAATAGAGAAAATTTGGGAAGCTCTTCCTTAGAGAGACCTCCTCATTAGAGTTCTTATTTATAAACAATAGAAACTGATCCCCGCTAAATTCAGTAAAATAAATAAATTATTGAGAGCCTATGTGGAGTCTGCAGAATCATTTTAGGCTCTGGATTAGGAATAAAGTTTCTAGAAACAGTTCCTGAAACTACACCTTCTAGTATTGGTCAGGAGAGCAGTCGCAACAGTGTTCTTCTTTGCTTGAGTGTGTGTCTCTGTGTGTGTGTGCTTGTGTGTCTGTGTATGTATATGTGTGTGAAAAAGAGAGAGATTGAGAAACAGAAAGACAAATATTGAAAGACAGAATCAAATATTGAAAGAGAAACAAATATTAAGAGAGAGAGTAATATTAAGAGACAGATTGACCTACCATTCTTTTAAAAAATTTTGTTGAATTTATTGGGGGTGACATTGGTTAATAAAAATACATAGGTTTCATGTGTACAATTCTATAACACATCATCTGTATACTGGATTGTTGGTTCACCACCCCAAGTCAAGTCTCCTTCCACCACTACTTACCTTCCCTTTACTTTCTTCTACCTCTCCCTACCTTCATTCCCTCTGGTAATCATCATACTATTGTCTGGGTCTATGAGGGTTTTTTTCTTTTCTTAATCCCTTGACCTTTTTCACCCAGCCTCCCAACCCCCTCCCCTCTGACAACTGTCTGTCTATTCTCTGTATCTATGAGGCTGTTTCAATTTGTTTGTTAGTTTTTTTTGTTCATTAGATTCCACATGTAAGTGAAATCATATGGTACTTGTCTTTCTCTGACAGACTTGTTTCACTTAACATAATGCTCTACAGGTCCATCCATGCTGTCACAAAAGAAAAGATTTCCTTCTTTTTTTGCCACATATTCCATTGTATAAATGTACCACAGCTTTTTTATCCACTTATCTATTTATGGGAACTTAGGCTACCTCCAAATCTTGGCTATTGTAAATAATGCTGTGATGAACATAGGGGTGCATAAATTCTTTTGAATTAATGTTTTGGGTTTCTTCAGATATGATCTACCATTCTTGCTTCTCCCAACATCTGCTCCCAAGCCAAATCCCAGACAGCCACATCTGATTGGCAGAGATTAAATAGCATATCTATGCCCACCTACAACAAAAGTAGAAAATTAAATTTCATGCAATTTAAGTTTCTACAGATGCATGTTCAGATTAGAGACTAAAACCTAGTGGTGAAATTTCAATCATTCCATAGACCGAAAAAGAGGAATTGGAGAACTTGATATTCAAAAAATGTTTTAATGTTTTGAGAGTTATCTTCAGATATGTGAACAACTGTGAGGTATAATTGTTTTGGGCTTTTTTATGGCCATGTGGACATAAAAAGAAACCAGGGAGAGAGATTTGAGTTCAAGACAAGGAAGAAATGTCTAGTGGAGAGGCTGTGAGAGGGTGCTCTTTCTGCCCGTGTGCAAGCTTTAGCCAACGGTGATTTGGAAATGTATCAAGCAGATTCCTGAGCAGGTGTGTCTGACTTACAGGCATATTGGCCCCAGAGGCCAATGACTATAAACATTTGAGTACCTGACTCATAAGGGAAAATAGCATCAATAATTACAACTATATTATTAAGAGTTATTTGAAAAACGTATTGTCAGTTTTACACTGTCCGGCATCTACTGACATGCTCTCGTTGGTGACAAATAAAGCATAATTTTTAATGAGACTTTTCTTCTACCATAAAATATCCTCTCACTTAAAAATTAGAAGTGAGAAAAGATGTCACTTACTATTCACGAATTGACACAACCAAGGTTAAGTTTTGGCTTACTTCCCTCTAGATTATTTTCACTGATTTTATTTTCACTGTTGTGGCCCCATTTTACTCCCTTTTCTATGCACCCTGCCATATGCAGTGTACCATTATATTACCTGGAGGAAGAATTACTGGATAAATTTGTATAAATATTTTAACAGTAAAGTTTTTTATTTTCTCTATAAAATTAACCCCATATTATTATAGAAACTAATATTTAAAATTATGTGGGCAAATTGAAATAAATTCCTAATACATTAAAATAAACATTTAAGGATTTTCATACATGCTATAAAAATAAATTACAAATATTGATAAGGTAAAAGAAGAATAAAATTTGATTTTTAATGCCATAAATGTCATGAAGAAGAGAAATGCACAGTAAGTAAAAGTCTTTCTGTAGAGGACAAAAATAATGTAATTCTTAAAAGATGAAAAGAGAGATTTTTAAAGCAAAACTGACTTTCTTCCAAAGTGATGATGACAAACTTCTAATGGTATCTTCCTCTTAAAGAGGACAGTTTTCATGTCCAGTGGGAACTGGTTTCAAGCATGCAAGGACTCCTTCTAATCTGTGTTGAACAAAATAACAAACGAAATAAGAACTGACTTCTAGTGAGTTGAGAATAGAAATGTGTTTTCAGGAAAAGAATGGTTCAGCTATGCCTCAGTTTAAGTCAGGTCCTCTGGGAAGAATTTGGTTGGAATTAAGTGAAAGATATGGAGAGACGTAGAAAGACAATTGAGTTAGAAGCACTCATAGGAGGGTTGCTTGCCTGCTCTAAGCTCAGGGAAGTACTTTAACAACAGGAGAATGTAAGTGTTGTCAGTGATAAATCATTCCTGGTGGAAACCCGTCACCAGCTGTGGAGAGAGTGTGTGGTTTGCAGAATGCTTGGAGAAGATGTGAATGAGCCTGAAGCTACCATTGTGTTGGATTCACCCCAGCCTGAAAGTGTTCAGCCTTTGGGCAGGTGAATTAAGTTTTCTTAATTGGACGAATCAGACACATCCAAACAAACACCCTAATATGTTGCACACCCCAAGTTCCAATCATCCACACCAGTTTCTATACAATGAACTTACATGCACCTGTTGGGGTTGTTCTCCATGAGTGAGTGGGACAGCATGGTCATACTGTGTAACCCACGTTTGGCCGTGCACAAGACAGACAATCATTTGTCTGTTCGACAGGTGGCTGAAGTTTGCTAACTTCTCACTCATGAATGCTTCAGTAGCCACCTGGGCATCAGCAACACCAGAAAGGATAAGCATTTCTTGCTATTAAAACAAGTAAATTTTCCTCAGTGTAGCTATGTCATCTGCCTATTCATCAATCATGAATCAGAATGCAGCTTTTCCAATCCAGTCACTGTTTGGGCCCATTGTCAGAATCAATATCCATTACCCTAGACAACTCAATTGTATAAAAATTGTCATTGAGCTAAAAGACATTCTAAGTTACTAGAATGACTACACTAAAGTTATTGAGACTCAGCAGGTGGCTCTTTTAAATGGAGTAGAATCACCTAAAACTGTAACTAGTAGTTCAGCACCAAGTAAGACTGTCTTACTTACAGGGGTCCCATGGAAAGGCACAAACATTGCAACCTGGAGATCCAGGTTTGAACTAAGAGTCAGATGCTTGCTGGTCATGTGACATTAAAATATCTCTAAATTACCCTGTGTCTCATTTTTTTTTTCTAGAAAACAAAACCAATATTTCCTATGGTTTCCTCTGATTAAGTAGTAAGGAACTAAAACCCTTAGAATTCTTGGCTCTTAAGTTTTTATCCTCAATCTCTTTGACACCCTCAGTTGTTTTTATCTACTACAGTTTTTAATTTTCCTTTAATTCTGTGTTATTCCTTTCAGTCTTATCGCTAAGTTTTTTTATGTTATGTAATATGTTCCTAGGTGGGTTTTGTGGGTTTTTTGGCTTTTATTATTAGGTAAATTATAATTAACAAACAAACTGATATCTGCACTATCTTCCAAACCAGTTGTTTGCAAAATTATAAAATAAGTAATGGATGTGAAGTATTTTGAAATTTTAAAGCACAGCTATGCAATAGCTATATATAATATATAATGCATTGTATTTATGTATGCATATACATGTATATATAAGATTATATATGTACATACGTTTGGGTGCATGTGTACATATTGAGAGAGAAAGAATGTTACCAATGAACGTCTAGAAGAGACAACAAAAGAAACACTGTCATTATTTTTGTTCTGGCCTTGAACACACATCCTCCCTGTTTCACTTATCCATTCCAGCAAACAGAGGTGGCTGCAGGAAATAAGGCTGGTTGTACTGTGTCAGAGCGAGGTAGGCTTCATGCCCAAGGGCACATGGGAAGGTCTCCTTACTTGGCTGACCACCAGGGTATCTATTACCTCTGTATTCCACAAGTTCTTCAGTTTCATTAGATAAGTTGATTAAATAAAGCAGTCAGGCACCTCCAAATGGTAACACATCTACTTTAATTTCTTAAGTAGTTTTACCTACTAAAAGTTAAATCTTTAAACTTTATTATATATTAGGTTTTATTTATAAAATGCATACTAACGTACCTTTTTAGACCTTTTGTGTATGTGTGTGTGGTGGGGGCACTAGTGTCTTCCTTGTTGAATTACTTTCATTTCCCGCTGTTTGGTATCTTGTGTTCAGGTGTTTTCAGATGTATGCCTTCATGTTTTTGGCCTTCAGAGAGGAATGATTTAACCAGTGAGGATCTAAAAAAGTCTTTGATCTGGTTCCATACTGTGGGAGGTCTCAACCACACCACAGCATTCTTGCAGACGTGCAAACGAATATTGTAAATTCAGTTCAACTTTTTTTCCATTAATTTTATCCAAATATAATTAAGCCCTAAGATAAACACTGTGTCCATGACACTATGGTAGCTTTCATACCTTTGGAATTTATATCGTACATATAATTCCTAATCTAAATTTAACATATAACTTAAGAACTAAGTAAGGAATATGTTCTAAAATCTGTTTCTCTACCTACAACGTATCTAGTCTCCTATCTAGATTTAATATGGACCATTTTAAGAACGTTTTCTCTGAAAGTTATACACTGTGACATAAGCATTGAAATAGCATGTGCTGTATCTGTTCACAGAGAAACAGCCAAAGTTAAGCAAGATAGGTTTACAGTCATCAATAAAGTAATTAGGTCACAACTGTATCATTAACTTAATAAATTTTATGTCCGGAACTTTATGTACTATATTAGCTCATTTTAAACTAAGACAATATCCCTTCCCATTCTTTATTTACTATACTTTTTATTTTTCTAAAAACTGATTTGTATTCACAGCTTACTCACCAGACAACCTGATACCATAACTTAACAAAAGCTTCTTACTGAAAAAGTATTCAGAAACACATTTATATAATTCTTAATTTCTGATTGACTGATTATTTAAAGGATGTTATTTTAAAGTCAACTTATTACTTATGGAAAGTTAACATTAGTGTAAAGAAAAGTGATACAATTTTTAACATGACAGAAGACACAGAGAAACCAGTGCAGCACTCATGTTAAACTTATTGGTGTTCTATTGGAGACTACAGATCAGCTGTATCCTTTTCCCCTTATTGTTATCCAAGCAGTTTTTTTTTTTTATCACTTGTCAACTCATATTCTCTTTCTGACTAAAGTTTAATTTTCCCTTAGGTTGCCTTTCCTCCATAAAATTTCTGAGATGCTATTATTGTTTTATGTCTAAATACCAATAATTGCTTTTAGTTATTCATTAATTCAATTAATTCTTATGGAATATGTTCTATTTGGAAATTCAGACAAATTCTCCTAGACTCTAGATTTCTTTGAGATAGCTTCCTTTTGACCAACTTTGGCAGAGTCCTGAAAACAAATTTGATTTATTGTTGGATCAAAGAGCTGATTTAGAGCTGCTGTTTCCACTGTCAGTATAATCTCTCTAAATTGCTACTATTTGGCTGAAGTACTCAGGTGGAGCTGCTACAAGAGTCATGCACAAGTAAGGTGGTTCCTGCAATGGGGATCTGCCCTGACAAATATGAAGACTCACTGAGTTCAGAGAGGAACACAGAGGTCAGCATCCAGGGTCAGAATCTGTACATTGCCACCTACACCCAAGGGCAACCATAATAAAATGATGCTCAAAAATCAAAGGAACTTGAGAACAGAGTGTGTCCATACTTGATGAAACAGGTGGGTTAGGGTCGATATTCAAAAATTCAAGCCCTCTGGGCTCTGTCTGAGCTGTTGGGAACCTTAAAGGGCCTTAGGATTCTACTTTGTTACCAAGCCGTCATGTTAGATGGAGACAGTTTTGTGGATGTTGACAAAACACACAAGACTCCTGAGTCAGAAGCAAAAAACTATTATCCATAGCGCAGCAAGCAGCATGAGTATGTACCTATTTGCATCTATTTTCTTTGCCTCTGTGTCCCAAAGGGTCAGCACAGATGTACACACACAGCAGATGCCTTTGAAGGAGAGCAACCCAAATCTTTATACTGGACAATAAGCCAGTCTTCACTTTCTCTGTAGAGACATTATCTTCATCTTTCAAAACTTTTAGCAAACATAACCCTCTGTTCTGGAAGTGGGTAGTACTTCTATCTTCCTAGACTATTTGCTACATAAACATTCTTCAGGACAGAGTACAGAACTCAGCTATTAGTGACTCTGCTCATACGATACAGAGAAACATGAGAAACCATCGAAAACTACCTCCTAAGGGGTGTTCTTTCTTATTCCTTCTCATATTTTGTGTAACAGAAATTACGTTTTCAAAATATTTAATAAATACCTCTTTCTTATAAATTATTTTTCCTCTATACCGTAATAGCATAAACGAAGGGAGAAGTGTCTGCTACTACTTCAGAAAGGAAGAAGATGTGACATGGACAAGTAGAAGAAGGGAAGCCAACTTTTCTAGCTTCCCAGGAGTTGAAGAAGGAAAGAAGTCAACAGGTAAGAAAAGTAGATTATAAAATGTGTGTGTCCTGACCTCCCTAAAGACCCAGTCTTGGGGCAACAGGACAAATGTAGTTGAAGATAGGTCATTTACTCTACTTCCTGGCTAGGATTTATAATTTGGGTTCTCTGGAGTTTGGGTTGCAAGTTATTTATTAAGACTCAACAGCCCTGGCTGGTGTGTCTCATTGGATTGAGCACCAGCTTGTGAACCAAAGGGTCGCAGGTTCAATTCCCAGTCAGGGCACATGCTTGGGTTGCAGGCCAGGTCCCCAGTAGGGGTATATGAGAGGGAACCACACATTGATGTTTCTCTCTCTCTCTCTCTCTCCCTCCCTTCCCCTCTCTAAAAATAAATTAATTAAATTTAAAAAAGAAAAGAATCAATAGCTGTAAAGGGAAGTAGGAGAAGCAGGAGTGCGCAAGAGTGAGATGTTGAACTCCAAGGCACCCCAGCAAAGTCTCAGCCACCTTCATGGAAAACTAAAAGGTGTATGACATGTCAATCTTTTAATATTGTGCTGAACTATCTAGGCTGGTAGTCACCTGCCAAGATCAATTAATGGAGGCTAGTTTTATTAGGAGGGGTAAGTTCTTGGGTGAGGAGGCAGCTCTGAGCTGACAGCTGGAGGCTCTCTGCCAGTTACAGTGGCAATGAGTTCTTCCTTGAAAGGAGATCTAGATGATGCAGCTCCATGTCCACTACTGCCTATTCCTGTGTCTCTGGGGTTTGTGTTCCATATATTTGTTAGGTAACCACACCAAGATCCTGATGAGCTGCTTTTCTTTGGAGAAGATAAGAAAGTTGAAAAGAAGAAATACAGGCCTTGCCACAACAAGGCCACAACTAATACTTCTATGCTCCTTGTTGACTATCTATTCTAGATTCTCCTCACCTCAGCTACCACATGTGCGGGTCTCAGTGGCTTGGTTAGGGACATGACTCACATCTAATGCCTGCAGGCTCTTAACCCCTGGTCATTATTGCCTTCCTCGGAGAGTAGTTTCACTTTGCCAATGACTGTCAAAACTAAACAAGAGTTTTGCAACCCAACTGCAGTCATCCAATTGTTGGTTGGGTGCCATGAATACTTTTCCCTGCCCCTACTTCCCCACAGTGGTCAGATGCAATTTCCCCTGCCAAGATGGTGAGTTATCATTTCATCTGCTAGTCCTTGGACACAAAGAGTCCAAGGTGCTCCAATAGCAAGCACAGCTTGTAGTTCAACAGAACATTTTCTGTGTCTGCTGACAAAAGGGAACCTCCTCTAAGTACCAGGACTTAAACTTCTGTGCTCAGAATTAGGGGAATAGGAACCACAACATTCTCAGATTACCATTTGGGAGGATGACAATTACGGACACTCTACTTCAAAACTTTCTTTCTAGACTCATTCTACAGAAGACATGGCACCATCAAAAAGTCTTTGGTTAACTGTATACACTGTATCTTGGAAGAAACTGTTCCATTCTCAAAAAGTACTTCTTCCAACCTAGTGTTCCAACTGTACTTTAACCTGGCCATTCCAACCCTTCATTTGTCTGGAAGCTTCTGGGTGGGGCAGTATTTGGTATGAGCAGCGGGTTTCATGGCCATAGGCCCATTATTGTACCTACTTTCCTAATGTGGGAGCCCTCATCAAACATGATAATGTGTGGAAATTTCTGCTGGTAAATCAAGCACTACATGTGCTGGCTGAGGCCCTGAGGAACACACACTTCATCCATCTTGATATGCAGATCAAATGACTACATATGAAATTAGCTGCAACTGTAGCTAATGCATAGCTGAGTTTGTGGTTGTCTACTGCAATCCTCCATGTGGGAATTTTGGGAGCCAACCTGGTAAATTAAAGGGGACACAAGGGATCCCTAGGGTATCATTGACTTGTCCCATTCTCATCTCAGGAGGTGATACTGTTGGCCAGTGATGTACTTTCAGAGGTTTGCACAGAGCTATCCCCACTATCATAGTCCTTATCCTACAAGAAGAGGACCTGATGTGCAGTTTCACCAAATACTAAATAAGTCAATCCAATTATACATTCAAGGACTTGGAAATGACTGTCGGGTAGACCCAACACAAGATTCAGTGTGAAGATTCTGCTGCTAGTTGCCCATGCACTGATTCTGTGGAGCTTCCTGGTTAGTCAGAGACAGAGGCTGGATTAGCGTATCCAAGAAAGAAGGGACCAGAAGTTTCTACAAACTCCCAGGAAATGTTGAGAAATTTGGGACAGCCTGAGCAGCCTGCCATAAAGTGAAATAAAGCTGCAACTGGGAGCTTTGCAAGAGATCTCCAGCTTTGGGCTCCATGCATGGCAATACCAGTCTTCAAGGAATCTGTAGGTCCAGCAAGGGTCAAGGGGAGGCCAATCCATCAGGAGAAGACCTGGACCCAGAGCCATGAGAAGCCAAATCAGGACTTGGCTAGACACAGACTTCAGCAGAAGCCTTATCATTTGCAGAGAGAAGTGACATCCCTGTAGAAATCAGGGGGACAGAAGACAGGGCAAAGACCAGTGTTCACTCCTTACCAAACATGGCAGCTCACATAAGCACTCCACCATTATCTGGGAATTCAATAACAGAGAGAGGAGAAAATCAGAAAAAGTTCACAATTTCTCAAAACAGGCTAATATCAGATCTTTAATGAACATTGACTGAACACCAAAGATGTGCCTGGCACTGTTCTGGGGACACTGGGTGTTCAGAGAGACTGGTTATATACAGTTAGATCATACTGAGTTCATCCATTCCCCATCTATCCAAAATGGTAAGAACTCATAAGAAAGACATTTGCTACAGATAAGATAAAAAAGGTGCAGACTTCTGGTCAAGATAGAGGCATAGGTAGACATGCTTCTCCTCCTCATGCAACCACAAAAAGAATTACAACTAAATCTCAAAACAAGTAACATCCAGAACTGTCAGAAAATTGAACTGTATGGAAGTCAACAATCAAGGATTTCAAGAAGCCACATTCATCCAGACAGATAGGAGAGGCAGAGACGCGGAGCCAGAGTGGAGAGGCAAGGAGATGTGGTGTGCATGGAGAGTCTTCAGTGGTGGCAGAATGGGCACAGATGGCCCCACATTCACATGTGGTGGATAAAAATCAGGAGGGATACCTTGGGTGCAAGCAATTCCCAGCCTCAGGCTAGACCACACAGTCCAGGGTTCCAGCACTGGGAAGATAAATCCCCATAACTTCTGGCTATAAAAACTAGTGGGGGTTGTGGCAGAGGAAGAAGCTGGCAGATTTTCAGAAGATGCCACTTAAAGGGCTCTCATGGTTTTAAAACATACACAAACCCACCCACTCTGGGATTTAACACCAGGGCAACAGCTGGAAAGGTATCGGTCATACATGGGGAGTGGGGGAATTGACTAGAAATGGGGCAAGTGCCAGGCAAAGCCAAAAAGCCATGTGGCAGCACAGTACCTCTCTGAGCCCTCCCTCTACACCGAGCCACCAAGTAGTGAAGCAGGTTACCCAAATCTGGCAATTACCTAAGGCTCTACCCCACATAATGTCTTTTGCAGGTGTCTTTTACACAGAGTCAAAGCAGCTCTACCTAATACTCAGAAACAAACACAGGGAGGCTGACAGATTGAGGAGACAAAGAAATGTGGCCCAAATGAAAGAACAGAACAAAACCCTAGGGAAAAAACTAAATGAAATGGAGATATGCAGAGTTCAAAACACTGGTGATCAGGATTCTCAAAGAACTGGTTGAGTATGGCAACAACATAAAGGAAGACATGAAGTTTATATTAAGTGACATAAAGAAATATCCACAGGGAATCAACAGTGAAGAGAAGGAAGCTGAGATTCAAATACATTTGGAATGTAAGGAAGAAGTAAACATTCAACCAGAACAGAAAGAAGAAAAAAAAATTCAAAAATGAAGATAGTATAAAAAGGCTCTGGGACATCTTCATATGTGCCAACATCTGAATCATAGGGATGCCAGAAAGAGAAGAGAAAGAGCAAGAAATTGAAAACTTATTTGAAAAAATAATGAAAGAAAAATGCTGTAATTTAGCAAAAGAAATAGACATACAAGTCCAGAAAGCACAGAGAGTCCCAAACAAGTTGGGCCCAAAGAGGACTACATCAAGACACACTATAATTTAAATGCCAAAGGTTAAAGATAAAGAGAGAATCTTAAAAGCAGCAAGAGAGAAGAGTTACTTACAAAGGAGTACCCATAATACTATTAGCTGATTTCTAAAAGAAACTTTTCAGACAAGAAGGGATTGGCAAGAAGTATTCAAAGTCATGAAAAGCAAGGACCTACAACTTAGATTACTCTACCCAGCAAAGCTATAATTTAGAATGGAAGGACAAATAAAGTGCTTCCCAGATAAGGTAAAGCTAAAGGAGTTCATCACTATCAAGCTCTTATTATATGAAATGTTAAAGGGACTTATTTAAGAAAAAGAAGATCAAAACTATGAACATCAAAAGGGCAGCAAATTCACAACTATCAACAACTAAATATAAAAACCAAACTAAGCAAACAAGCAGAACAGGAATAGAATCAGATATGGAGATCACATGAGAGGTTATTAGTGGGGAGCAGGAAAGAGGAGAATGGGGTAAAAGGTGCAGGGATTGAGAAGCATAATTGGTAGGCACAAAAGAGACAGGGGGATGTAAAGAATAGTATAGGAAATGGAGAAACCAAAGATCATATATGTACAACCCAAGGATGTGAACTAAGAGCGGGATTGGGAGAGGAAAGGGGCATTTACTGGGGGGAGGGAGGGTGAGGGGAAGAAATTGGGACAACTGTAGTAACATAATGAATAAAATATACTTCAAAAAGTCACTTTTTCCTTTTTTGATGTATGAGGGTTTCAGTGTCGATAATACTGAACACCGGACCTGTGACCTCACTTTGTTCTCTTGCATCTTCCTTCACTTACCAGACAGATATGTGTTGTGTACTTACCATATGCAAGGCATGAAGCTACATACTGGCTACACAAGTAGTAGTCAAGATAGATATTGACCACCAGTCTAAAGACAGTAGGGAGAGAATAAGACACTAAATAAATACTTGCAGAATTGGAAACAGAGAGAAGAAGCAGTCTGAGAGTAAAGAGCACAGAGCTGCAACTAAAAATACTGCTGGGGGCAGTACAGGGCTGGAGACCATTCCTGAATAGGCCTGGTTGCAGAGTGACAGAAGCTGGGACTTGACAGTTGAGGGGAAGTCAGTCCTATGAATCATCACAGGACAAACACAGCTCTCCAAGAAGAACCCTCCAAGATAGAAAAGAGAGGCCTTTTGGTAAATTCAGGCATGTTCTTATAGAAAACAAAGACACAGGCATTATTAGCATTTTATGGCATGACTTCCAGACATCACATATGTGTGCACATTGTTCATTTAACACTATGTGGTGACTATTATTTTGTGTGGTTGAATGTCTGCATGGTAATTCTTTTGTAGATGTGTTAAATTGATCCAAACAAACCCTTATTTGGGGATATTTAAATTGTCTAATTTTTTGCTGTTATACATAGCTCCCTCAAGGACATTCTTGTTATCTCTGGGATAAATTTCCAGACATAAATTTACTGATTCGAAGAGAATCCAAAATTGTCATTGAAGTATAGTCTAAAATTGTACACTTTTTCTGACTTGAACCCTGGTATGTTTCATCATGCTATGGGAAATTTGTATTTATTTTAATACTTTCGAAGTAAATGCATGCTCATGGTAAACAATTCTAACAGTGTGAATAGTCAGATAATAACAAGTCTTACTATTAACCTCACCCTGTCCACCCCCAGCCCTCCAAAGCCCAGAGTCTCTTTCCTGGAGGTGATCACAGTTAACTGTTTCTGCTGTTTCTCCAGAAATTTCCTGCGTGTATTCAAACATATACATCTGAGTATGTGTGTGTATATTCTTTTTTTTACACAAACTGTATAATATTGTAGATATCAATCTATATCTTGTTATTTTCCCTTAATAATATATACTGATAACTTTTCTATATCAGCACATACAGATTTATCACTTGTTTTTAATGGGTACCATAATTTATTTAACCAAATTTTATTATTGAATATTTAAGGTGTTCCTTTGTTTGCCTTTTAATATTTTTATTTAGAGGAGAGGTGCCTTTTGGGAAATTCAGAGCTTAAGTGTTGCAGTTCATTGAGTTTTGCAAATGCATATCCCTGTGTAACTCATACTTGTAACTAAGACACAGAGCATTTCCACCAGCCCAGAAAATTTCTAGCCATTTCCCAATAGCCATCCTGGCCACAGAAAGACCAATATTCTGATTCCTTTCACCACATATAAGTTTGGTGTGGTCTAGAACTTTGAATGATAACATACAATATGCACTGTTTTTCTGACTTCTTTTACTCAACATAATGTTTTGTTTTGAGATTCATCTATGTTGTCTATATTAGTAGTTTATTTTTATTTAACACTAAGTAATGTTCTGTCACATGACTGCCACAATTTGTTATCCATTCTTCTATTGATGGGTATTTTTTCTGTTTCCACTTTGGGCTATTATGAATAAAACTTCTACAAACATTTTTGTATAAATATTGTGACCACTTGTTCCCTTTCTTTTGAGAGTGGAATTGTTGTCTTAAAGAGTAAGTATATGTTCAACTTTTAAAGTAACTACCAAGTCATTTTCCACAATGGTTCAATCATTTCATGCTCCTACCAGCAATGCATGGAAGTTTCAGTGAATCAACATCCTCACAATTAATTGTTGACTTTTAAATAGGCTATTCTGATGGTCATGAGGTGGTATCTCATTGTGCTTTAAATGTGCATTTTCTATTGACTAATGAGGACACAGTATTCTAGGGAGAAGATATAACTATTGTGAAGACCTTAAAGCAGAACAGAGGTGACTTTGGGAAATTATTATACAAGATCTTGCAGAAAATACAGACATAAACATTATTAACATTTCAGGTTACAAATTTCTAGATATCTCTCTCCCACTCTCTGCTATGGACTAAATTTTTCCTCTCAAAATTCATATATTGAAGCCCTAAATCCCCATGTGATGGTGTTTCGAGATGGAACCTTTAGGACGTTATTAACTGAAGTCATGCAGTGGGGTCCAATGATAAGATTAACGCCCTTATATAAAGAGGATGAGACACAAGATCCCAAGGGAAGGCCATGTGAGGACAAAATCAGGAAGAGGTTTTTCACCAAGTCCCAACCATGCTGGCACTCTGATCTCAAACTTTCAGCTCTCAAAGCTATGAGAAGTAAATGTTTGTTTTGTTTTGTTTTGTTTTGTTATAGAGTCCCAAACTAAGACTTTATTTTTACATTATTAAATATTCTTTTTCAACATCATATTTACAACTTTATAATAGCATGTTGTATGATATAGCCTACTCTTTGTTATTTCTTGACACCTTGATCCATTCAAGGTTTATTTAAAATTTGTCAGACTAGAGTAGCCCTTTCCTAAGACATGGGTCATGATTGAATGCCCTGGATAGTCTGTGAAGCATCTTCTCTTTGGCTGGCTGTAATCTCTGTCTGCCAGCATCTCCTGCAGCTCACAGCTTCCCAGAACTCTTCTTTTTCAGGATCCAGGGAGTCCCATCCTACACAAGTACAGCTTTGTATTTGCACAGAAACTTGTGAGGATCCTCTGCATTTTTCTGTAGTTTTTCACTGCACAGCTTCTTTCTCCCTCATGTCCTGCCCACAAAATCCAACAACTCAGCAACCCCAGCTCTGCTTCACTTGAGCTACACTTCCCTACTTTTGGTCCCCAAGAGCCACTAAGTTGAAAACGGGAGTATTCCGGCACAAACTTGTGCATTTCTTTTCCGTGGGAAACCGTTTCGCATGCTGTGGAAATGTAGCTCAGCCCTCGAGTGGAAAAACAGTGGGATGCATGTCGGCACACAGGACCATGCCTGCAGATAGGTTCTCCCATGGGGAATCAGGCCTGCATTGTACCTAGGCTGCTATGAGGCTTGCTTTTGCTAAAACTCCCTCACCCTGAATTGAGGCAGCAAGGACTTACTGCAGCTTCCTAAAATCTGAGCTAAACCTCCCAAGTATGGAGTGTTAACAGTCAAACTGCTTTTCCCTTCACATTAGCAAATATCCTTCTTCTTTGATGTGATTAGCAACATCCTCTCTTTCATTGTCTGTAAAAGGTAACCATCTAATGTGAACCTGTGCATAGTAAATGAGGACTACCCTCCTTGTAATGTACCCAGGAAAACAATAAAAGCCTGTCCAGGCAGCGGTTGGAGCCCTCTCTCTCTGACTTAGAGAGCGACTGTGCCATCCCTTTTTTTCTGAAATCCAACACACCCTATGACCTTCCTGAAAAGCACTCAGTGTCGTCTGCCCTTACCTGAGCTGATGTACTCACTCCAACCAAGTTGGTGTGTTGAGCACAACTAGGGCTTGTAGCCCTGGTCCCTGTTCAGGCACCAGATGTGGCAGATCCTGGCCAGCAGGATCCGTATATGTTGTGGCTGCTCATGAACAAATACACACGGACTATAGGAATCCTGTGAGGAAAAAAGGGATGGCACAGCTGCTCTCTAAGTCAGAGAGAGAGGGCCCCAATCCACCACACTCTTCTCTCTATGAATACAGCCCCACACTTCCTGTTTTCTGATCACTGTAAAAGGTTGTTTGTTTCCCCTCCCACTATGTTCTGTGGTTTTGTAGTTATTTATGCCAAAGGTGGGGAGCAGCTATTCTGGTCCCAGTCACTTTATCACAGCCCAAACTAATTGTCTTGTTTTATTTGTAAAACTGTTCTGCTATTAAAAATAAATCTTCAGTGGACATATGCTTAGTTCTGTATATACAGATACCCCAAATAATTTTCTTTGGTTACTTATTGAAAGTAATAATACTGAGTCAAGATATATAGCTCATGAAATTTTCCCCTAATTACATTATTGCTTTTAGCTATAACCCAGCATCCTTCATTAATAAATAGGAAATTTTAGTTAATTAGTTTTATAATAAAAGAAACGTGTATATCTTAAGCCTTTCTTCCTGCATGGGGCCAAGTAGAATTATAATAATATAGAAATCTTTCTCATGGATCTATATGTACTATCTTGGAAGAAACCAACATTAACAGTTTCTTGTATATCATTCAGAATTTTCCAGTTCTATAAAAACATGTATATTTTTCCTTTCATTTGTTTTATGATACAGATGGAAAATATCCTTGGCATTGTTGTGTACCTTTTTAAAAATTAACAACATATCCTGAATAAATTTCCATATTTGTGCATTTATCTTTCTCATATTTTAAAAATAACTCTATTTTCTAGATGTATCATCATTTAATTAATCAATTCCCTATTGATGGATATTTATAGTGCTTTCACTTTCAGCATTTCAAATAATGCTACAAGGGAAAGTTTGTGCAGGCCTTCATGCAGATATGAAAATATGCCTCTAAGGTAAGTTATCAAAGTGAAATTGGTAAGGCAAAATAAATATGAATCTTATTTTGTTGGAACATCAAAATGATCTCCAAAGAGATTCTACCAATTTTCACTTCCACCAATAACAGATGACACCATCTGTTGGTCCATATTCTCTGTACATTGTAAATATGACTTTTTAGTTTTTGCCCATCTGATAGGTTAAAAAATAACATCTAATTTCTATTTGTTATTATTTAATTATGAGCAAGGTGGTGCTTATTTCCCTTTTTCATATTGGTGTTTATTTAAATTGCTTGTTCATGTCCTTTGAATAACAAACTTTAGTGAGGCCAAGCTGGGCTAGGTAGCTACTGCTAATTTTATGGAATTATGTGAACAAATCTCATAAACCATGTGATTTACTCCACAAAGATGTTTCTGAAGTTGTATGTTTTTCTGGCATTTATGAGATCTTTACTATAATAAATTTTGTTTTCTAAATTCTTAATTCACATCATTTCTCTTTAAAGTGTTTGATTATGCCAATTTTTACATTAAAATATGGGGGTTAAGTCTTCAACTCTGGTTATAAGAAAAGCAAAATTCTTTGATCATTTTTGACACTTGGATCTTCTTTGACTACTGCCTATCATCACCTACACTTATAATTCAATCCTCTTTTCCACATCTGGAAGGGGTTAGGGTAGATGTCTGCACTATAAGCATTGTCAGCTTAATGATGATAAAAGGTCAGGTCCCTTATTCTTATGAAGGCATCTTGGAGCAACTGTTATTTGTGTGACTACTTAAGAGGTGAATTCTATCTCAGGTAGGATTTGAGTAAAATCTGCTAAAGGAATTTGTTCCTTGTGGCCTGTTCCTGGGCTCCCTCAGGAGCTGTCTAGCAAGGCTTTGGGAGATGCTGAGGATTGTACTTGAACTTGTACAGACTGAGTCTCAGACGGAGGCTGCCTCCCACTTCTCCCCTAAATCTTGGGCTTTGTCAACCTTATTGTGTGCCAATATAATTAACCTATACATGATGTCACAAGAAGGAGAAAACACGATAAACGGCACACAGTCTCCAAAGACTGTGAAATGAAAAGATTGCTACTGCTGGCAACATTTCTTGGCTGAAAGAAGGTCCATGGCAGAGAACACAGACCTGAACAGTAGGTGTGGACATTCACTTAAATCTGTAAGCCCTCACCCCATTAATCTCATTGGTCAGGACATCAGATATTACCACCTTCTGTGAATAGGCTTTTTTTTCTTGGCGAATTCTTAAATAGCCTCTTAGCCTCCATGGCGGCTCCATAATTCTGACCTTATAACAGTTACCATGGAAAGAATTCCTAGATTATAAATAATGACAATGTGAGTTCCCTAGTTACCAAGTGTATTTATAAAATGAATTCCAAATGTACCTGACATTTAATTCCAGCCTATTTTTTAGAAACTAAAGGATAAAAAAGGAAAATATCTTTCTTTACCCAAAAAGAATTATACTATTTTTCCAAATCTAGTTATAAAACAGTAGATTTATGTGACTATTAGGGAAAGTTAAAGATTTTTAGGAATATACTATTCTTGGGGATTTAAGGAAGCATTTACAATAACATAGATTTCAGTGTTAAGTCAAGTTACTACATCCATGTGTCAGAATTGGATTTATAAAATTTATCTTAGAAAAAAAGATGTAATGTCCCTCAATTATGTCATCAGACACATGAATTGGGAAGACAGATATGCCTTTTACTTTGAAAAATAGTTTTATTAATGAACCCATTATTTCTCATGCAGAGCTCTTGAAAGCAAAGGCCTACATTGTCAGAGGAGTCATGAGCCAGAAAAGGGGAGTGAGGATTCCTAAAGAATATATTACAAAAGAAAAGCCACTAACTGGATCTTAAATAACTTTTTAATGTGCTGCATAAATACAAGTTTGAAAAAGATATGAAGGCAATGGAAATACAGTAATTTCTACAGCCTGTCTAACATTTTGTCATTCTCAAGCACTATTCTAGGAGATGCTTCAAAGAAGCTGGTGCATAATGTTTCTTCAACTTAGTTGCAATGTCTCATAATTTGGAAATTTTCTACTTTCTGAATCTAAAATCAAGTCCTATCATTTTTCCCATAGCCTGAAACATGAAGATCAGAGACTTAATAACTGGAACTTGTAGCATTAAAAATGTTCCCTATATGTATTTAATATGTCATATATTATATTTGTAAGTTCTTTAGTTCAATTTCAGTAAATATTCATTGAACACTGTATTAGTTTTCCTTGGTTTGCCATAGCAAATCATTATCAAACTGCTATAGCACATCACTACCAAACTTAGTGGCTTAAAAGAATACAAATTATCTGATAGTTCTGCATGTCAGAAGTCTGACAAGGTTCAGCAGGGCTGAGTTCCTTTAGGAGGTTCTAGGGGAGAATCTGTTTTCTTATGTCTCCAGCTCCCAGAGGCACCCACCATCCTTGGCCTATGGTCTCTTTCCTCCACCTTTGAAGCCAGCGATGGTGGAGGGAGTCCTTCTCTTATCACATCAATCTAACCTCTTCCATCCTCACATCTTCTTCTCAATTTCTTCTACTTCTTCCTCTGATTAGTGTCCTTATGATTACACTAGGTCCACCTGAATAGTCTAGAAAACTCTCCCCATCTCATGGTTCTTAACTTACGTTGCAAAGTCTCTTTTACCATCGAGGTAACATGTCCACATATTCTGGAGATTGGGACATGAACATATTAGCCTAATATTTCTCATAGTGATGAGGTGGCTTCCATACAGCCAAGCATCATGAGAATAATTATAACTACCTTTTACTTTCTTGAGGGTATTTTTAGAAGAGCAAAAAATTATATTTCCCAACTCCCCCCAGCAACTCTGTTCTTTAATATCATTGGCTGCAATTAGACCACATGCTTTTGCCTAAAGTCAACTCCAAAAAAGAAGAATCTGCCCTGGGATGGCTTAAGTTAAGCAAGTACCACCCCAAGAATTGCAGTTGTACCCCCTCTGCCCTGACTTCATGGCCTCTTTAAGAATAATATGCCATAGCTAGCAAGCAAGGCAACCCACAGTTTCTGCCTTTCTTGGAATTCAAGAGGTGTAAGGTATGACACACTCAAGGAAATTACAATGGAAAAAGTACTCTAAGTCTGTCAGGAATAAGATGAACTGATCCTTTCATTGAGCCAACCTTTCTTTCTAAATAACTCAAAGATCATCTCCTTTATATTTGGACTTCACAACAGCCAGCTGAGTTTTTCAAGTGTAAGTTATGATTCATAAGAAGAGTTAAAAAAATGTCAAGACCTTCTTCCCACATGCAATTTTTTTTTTAGCATCGCTAAATGTTCTATTTCAACTGGAAGCTAGAACATCAAATAAAGAAACCTCAGTTTGGGGCTAGCTTATTTATTTATTTTTCTCTTCTGCTTATTTTTGGATTTATGTTTGAATTTATGCTGACTTTTATAAACAAGTTTACAAAAACTCTGCAGTTCTTTATCATTTTTAATTCAAGCTTTAAAAGGTATATCCCTGCCACAAGGTATTTGATGCAAAAATGCAATTTCAACTTGAAAAAGCAATGGCAAATAGTTCCTGAGGCATATTAGTATTTTATTGTAGGCATAATTCTTTCTGATCTACATGCTTATTGTCTATTCAAAGTAAGCACTTAGTTGTGGGAGACCCTTCTGAATGGAATGGGCCCAGCTCCCACTCAGAGATGCACAGGACCCACGCCCACAGGTAGGTTCTCTCGTGGGAAATCAGGCTTGCAATATACCTAGGCTTCTTTGAGTCTTGCTTTTGCTAAAACTCCCTCACCCTGAATTGAGATAGCAAGTGCTTATTGTAACTTCCTAAAATCCATGCTAAACCTTGTAAGGACTAATGTAACCAGTTCAACCACTTTTCCCTTTTCATTTGCAAATATCCTTCTGTGACATCATTAGCAGCAGCATCTCCTTTGTTGTCTGTAAAAGGTAACCTCCTAAAGTGAACCTGTGCACAGTAAATGAGGACCATCATGTAATGTGGGAGAAACCCAATGGTGGAGGCTCCCCTTGAGAGAAAAGCCATGCTGTCATTTTTCCTCCACTGGACTCGGTAGTACATGTGTATGTTTTATTTCATCCATAATGACATGGACACTGCTGGCCAGTGTCTGCATCACTTAGTACCCACTTAAAGCACAGGAAAACTTTCCATTACCATCAACTGGAAGAGTGTGAGCCAAGCAATAGGCCTTGTAAGCACAATACAAATGCCCTAAAAAAAGGGATTAAGCTTCAATCTCTCCCCAAGTAATTCCATGAGAAAATTCTTCTTTTTCTCTGAATAATCAATCATAGAAATTATTTTTTAACTCTTACAATGTGAGTAGCAGAGAGAAAGTTTTTATTGCTAAAAAAAAGCGGGTGAGAAACTCAGTTTAGGCTGAAAATAGCAACTAACATGCCAATGTATGTTCATGAATGTTTACTTGCAATAAAACTTTAACAGATAGTACAGTGATTAGAGTCCTCTTATCCTTTTGAAGTCAACAAAACTCAGGACATCCACTTTCTTCAATCATAGGATGCTTTAATCAGCTCTCAGGAAGAGAATATGGGATGGGACATAGCAATGTCCTTATTGCTATGCAGAGCAGAAGTGAATTTACAGAAATAATTAATAGAAAACTAAGAATATTCCAGAAATTCAGTGTTTTTGCTAATATTGCCTAGAGTCACCAAGAAAGTATAGTTCTAGGTTCTGCATCACATGATTCTGAGAAAATTTTTCCTGACATCTTATATTCATTGAAATAAAATTTTATGATCCCCATTTAATTTTTTGGTAAGACTAAGAAAGTGTCACTGTAACTTGTGAAGCTTTGGCGTGTTTGATTTTGATGCCTGACTTCAGCACAGCTGTTTCTCCTGATGCCAATCTAGGTGCAGGCCATGGGAAAGTGGCCCTGACACAAAAGAGTTGATATGTTTGCCATGAAAATGCACCACTCAGATCTCTTATTGTAGGGAAAATAAATGACTGGTGCTCCAAAATGTTGGCTTTTTGGATGCACCACCACAATCATTTCCCACAGGCTGTTCAAAGACAATGACTAAATACAGCAGGCTTTTCCCATAATTATGCAAGGCTCTTCTGCTGGGCAACATTAATTCAGTACTTCCCACTGTCCTCACCAACCTTCTCTTGGAACTGCAGTGTAGTCCAAGACTCTTCTTACCCAATCCCTCTTCCTTTCTTCACTCCTTTCACAGGTGTCAGACCTTTCTCATGGTCTACATGCTCTCCTCCGCACCATAATCCACAACTGCCCCAATCCATCTCTTACATGTCTAATTCTGTCTTGGAGTCTGTCTAGGCAGATCTGAACAAATTCAATTTGCTTCCTATAAGTTCACCAAAAGCCACCATACTCAAACAGAATGCAAAGATTCTGTTGAGTAATAAAGACTATAATATGTTGAACATATAAATTATAGAATTTTCAAGAAGTAAAATGTTATCATAGTCCAATAAATGGGCAAAGCTAATAAATAATTGTCCTATAAAGTCTCTTTAATAACTAGATATTGCAAACTCGTATGTTTTATATAACTTATTTGGTATGAAAATGGATCATCTCAGTACATAGGTACAGGTTGAAAATGACATGGTCCTGAACTGCAGTACCATTGTGATGCCACTGGAAGTCACTGGTGAGGGGAAATAGTCCCAATGGGAAGAGTTTCAGGTGTTTCACCTGGTTATCCACATTGTGTAAAAAAAGACCTGGGAAAGGCAAGAATTTACAGGGACTCATAAATGGCTACTTGGTTGAGGAGGTGACAGAAAAAGATTGAAATACTGTGTATAAGATGGTAGAGGGAAGAAGCAAGATGATATATCTATGAGGATAGTCACAAAGCAAGCAAATCTTCATATTGCACATTAATATCCACCAGGACTACCAAGGATTAATTTCTACCAGAGACCATCCACCATGAAAGAAATACCGAACAGCCATGTAGACAGAAAGACATGGCCAGATGATGTCAGCCAATGTCTATCTGTTGTTAACCTTGCTCTGGCACTACAAGCACATGATTGGAGTACCAAGCTATTGGGTACTGTATGGTTTCAGAAACTGTAACACCTTGTGGCTAAGGCTGAGTAAAAAGACCTTGGGACCATAAGCCACTTAGGAGATAAAGCTTATCTTCCTTGTAGGGGTACTGCCTCTGCCCTTGTTCACCTCACCCTGCTTGGTCCTGGGCAGATGACCGGTTAGCCAATGATGGGTAAGATTCTTCAAATGATGGATGACCTAGGGCAGGCATGGTCTCAAAGAAGCCCTCGGGGAAGGATTTGGGGTGCTATAAAAAAAAAGGTGATGGACCTTTGCACCATGGATTTTACATAGCCTGAGATCTCGTTCTGTCTGCCAGAAGTCTCCTAATCTCTTGGTTGCCTTACTTCCCCTGCTTGACTTAACCCTGAAACATTGCCTTAAGCCTAAAACAAAACAAGGAGGTGGGTGTGGCCCTGTGCTGGAAAGGGCAGGTTCCTTAGGTCGATCGGGCCTAGGAAAGAATGCATAAAACCTTATGAAACCTACTTTCTTAATACCCTCAATTTAAAAGATAAGGGGAGGAAGATGGTGGCAAGGTAGGAGGGAGCAGATTCCACTTCCCCCTATACACAGGAGAAAAACCTAGCTGATCTACAGAGGAACAGAGCAAACAGCCAACACTACCCCAGCATATACGAAAATAGGAGAACAAAAATTGAAAAACCAGACATGAGACAAAAAACCTGGAACTGTGAAAATACCAGAGTTAGACCCAAAGAGGGGGCATCCCAACAGCTGAGTCAAATAGGTGGAAGCTGTGAATAGCAGGGTACCACTGGAAGAGGAAACCCAACAACAAAAGAAACAAGAACAGATAAGAACAGAAGAAGGTGAAGGAGAAAGTTGAAGCCACACTAACCACAATCCAGGACCTATCTGGAAATACAACTAAATAGTGGAGAAATTACCCAGAACAAACAACTGAACAAGAGCAAGAGAGAATCCTCAAAACTTTGTGCACATGGAAGAATGAGCTTCAACATAACCTGCCCTCACCAGCACAACAAAATATAAGAGATAGTGGACAGAGTGACCCTCAGTTAATCAGCCATTGGGAAGGACTCACCACAGAAAGACCCCAAAACAATCAAAACCCAAAGACAAACACAGAGCCAACTTAAACAACAGCCCAAGACCAGTATGATTGGGAGATCAAGGAGACTGCACCACTGAATCCCACAGGTATTCTACCACAGAAGTTCACACCATTAACCCAGGGAGCCAGAACAGATCAATTTAAGAAGCTGAGTATAACAAGAAGAGTCTCATAAACAATGGGAGGACAAAGAAACAATCCCCAAATGAAAGGAAAGGAGGAAGCGTCAGAAAGAATGCTAAATGAAACAGAGGCAACTCAACTATCAGATATTGAGTTCAAAGCAATGGTTGTCAGGAAGCTCCATGAGCTCCCAGTGAGCTACCAGAAACTACAGGAAAGCTACGATGAACTCACTGCAGACTATATCACCATGAAAAAGGAAATAGAAACTATTAACAAGGGCCAAGAGAAATGAAGAATATAATTTCTGAACTGAAGAACACAGTAGAAGGAATGAAAAGCAAAATCAATGAAGCAGAAGATCAGATCAGCAAGTTGAAGGACAAAATAGAAAAAAAAAACACCCAGAAAGAGCAAGAAAATGAAAAGAGGCTCAGAAAGAATGAAGAGGGATTAAGAGAAATGCAAGACAACATCAAACGTAATAATATCCGTGTAATAGGGATACCAGAGGGAGAAGAAGAAGAGCAAGGGGATAGAAAACCTATTTGAGCCCTGGCTGGTGTAGCTCAGTGGACTGAGCGCGGGCCTGCGAACCGAAGGATCGCGGTTCGATTCCCAGTCAGGGCACATGCCTGGGTTGCCAGGCCAGTTCCCGGCAGGGGACATACAGGAGGCAACCACACATTGATGTTTCTCTCCCTCTCTCCTTCCCTTCCCCTCTGAAGATAAATAAATAAAATCTAAAAGAAAAAAAAATTTAAAAAAAAAAGAAAGAAAACCTATTTGAAAAAGTAATGATGGAAAACTTCCCGAATTTGATGAGAGAAAAAGTCACACAAATCCAGGAAACACAGAGAATACTAATCAAGAGGAACCCAAACAGGCCCACATCAAGACACATCATAATTAAAATGGCAAAATTCCAAGACAAAGAGAGAATCTTAAAGAAAGCAAGGGAGAAAAAGGAAGTAACATACAAGGGAGCCCCGATAAGTTTAACAGCTGACTTCTCAATGGAAATGCTCCAAGCCAGAAGAGAATGACAAGAAATATGCCAAGTAATGAAAACCAAAGGCCTGAAACCAAGACTACTTTATCCAGCAAGCCTCTCAATCAAGATGGAAGGCCAAATAAGGAGCTTTCCAGACAAAAGAGGTCTCAAAGAATACACCTCCACTAAACCAGTTCCACAAGAGATGCTAAAGGGACTGCTTTAAGGAAAGGAAGAAAAAGAGAGAGAGAGAGAGGAACATAGGTATGAAAATGGCAATGAATCAGTACCTATCAATAATAACCTTAAATGTAAATGAATTAAATGCTCCAATCAAAAGACATAGAATAGCTGAATGGATAAGAAAGCATGACCTACACATATGGTGCCTACAAGAGACCCACCTCAGGACAAAAGACCTACAAAGGCTGAAAGTGAAGGGCTGGAAACAAATTTTCCAAGCAAACATACAGGGGAAAAAAAGCCGGGGTAGCAATACTCATATCAGACAAAATAGACTTCAAAAGAAGAGCCATAAAGAGAGACCCAGAAGGTCACTTCATAATACTCAAGGATAGAATCCACCAAGAAGAAATAAACATTGTAAATATATATGTACCCAACGGAGGAGCACCTAAATACATCAAGAAAATCTTAGAGGATGTCAAGAAAGATATTGACAGCAACACAATTATAGTAGGGGATTTTAACACCCCGCTGTCAAAAATGGACAGATCTTCCAAACACAATATCAACAAAGATATTGTGGCATTGAACAATACTCTAGATGAATTGGACTTAACTGATATATATAGAGAGAGAGCCCTTCATTCCAAGGAAATTAAATACACATTTTTTCAAATGCACATGGAACATTTTTAAAGATAGACCACATGATGGGACACTAAACAAGCCTCAACAAATTCAACAAAATTGAAATCATACCAAGCATTTTCTCCAACCACAAAGGCCTGAAACTAGAAACTGACTCCACAGGGAAAATCCCAAAGCCATCAAAGTCATGGAGATTGAATATCATGCTATTAAACAATGAATGGGTGAATAATGAAATTAGGGAGGAAATCAAAAAGTTTCTGGAAACAAATGAAAATGAACTCACAACGACCCAAAACTTATGGGACACAGAGAAGGCAGTCCTCAGAGGGAAGTTCATAGCAATACAAGCCTACCTAAAGAAGACAGAAACATTTCTAACAAACGACTTAACCCAATGAGTACAAGAACTCAAGGAACAACAACAAAGACAGTCCAGAGCAAGCAGACAAAGGAAATAACCAAGATCAGAGCAGAATTAAATGACATAGAGACTAAAAGCACAATTGTAAGGATCAATGAATCTAGGAGCTGGTTCTTTGAAAAGATAAACGAAATCGACAAGCCTTTAAGCAGGCTCATCAAGAAAAAGAGAGAGGGGACTCAAATAAACACAATCAAAAATGAAAGAGGAGAGATTACAACAGACACCGCAGAAATACAAAGGATCATAAGAAAGTATTATGAAGAACCGTGTGCCAAGAAATTGGAAAACCTAGGTGAAATGGAGAACTTTCTAGAAAAATACAATCTTCCAAAACTCAATGAAGAAGCAGCAGAAAGCCTGAACAGACCAATAACAGCAGATGAAATTGAAGCAGTAATCAAAAAACTCCCGACACACAAAAGCCCTGGACCAGATGGTTTCACAGGAGAACTCTACAAACCATTTAAAGAAGAGCTAACCCCTAGCCTTCACAGACTATTCCAAAAAATCCAAAATGGTGGAACACTCCCAAACTTTTTTTATGAAGCCAGAATCATCCTAATCCCAAAACCAGATAAAGACACAACAAAGAAAGAAAACGTCAGGGCAATATCACTGATGAACATAGACGCTAAAATCCTCAACAAAATATTGGCATTCCGCATCCAACAATGCATTAAAAAGATCATACACCATGACCAAGTGGGATTCATCCCCGAGATGAAAGGATGGTTCAACATTTGCAAATCAGTAAATGTAATACTTCACATAAACAAAAGCAAAGACAAAAATCACATGATCATATCAATAGATGCGGAAAAAGCTTTTGATAAGGTACAAGAACCATTTATGATAAAAACACTCAGCAAAGTGGGAATAGAGGGAGCATTCCTCAACATAATAAAGGCCATATATGAGAGACCTACAGCTAACATCATACTCAATGGGCAAAAACTAAAATCTTTTCCACTAAGATCAGGAACAAAACAAGGTTGTCCACTTTCACCACTTCTATTCAATATAATATTGGAAGTCTTAGCCACAGGGATTAGACAAGAAAAGGAAATCAAAGGCATCCAACTCGGAAAGGAGGAAACAAAACTATCATTGTTTGCAGATGACATGATAGTGTACATAGAAAATCCTATAGACTCGGCGGAAAAGCTGCTCAACCTAATAAATGAATTTGGCCAAACAGCCGGATACAAAGTCAATATCCAGAAATCAAAGGCATTTTTGTATACCAACAATGAAACAGCAGAAACAGAAATCAAGAAAAAAATCCCATTTGATGTAACAAAAAGAAAAATAAAATACCTAGAAATAAACCTAACCAAGGAGGTAAAAGACCTGTATGCAAAAAACTACACAACACTGAAGAAAGAAATCAAGGAAGACACAAACAAATGGAAACATATAACGTGTTCATGGATCGGAAGAATTAACATCATCAAAATGTCCATACTACCCAAAGCAATTTACAAATTCAATGCAATACCTATTAAAGTACCAATGGCATATTTCACAGACATAGAACAAACACTTCAAAATTTTATATGGAACCATAAACGACCCCGAATAGCTGAAGCAATTTTGCGAAAGAAGAGCAAAGTAGGAGGAATCACAATACCTGATACCAAAATGTATTACAAGGCCACTGTAATCAAAACAGCCTGGCACTGGCATAAAAACAGGCACATGGACCAGTGGAACAGAATAGAGAGCCCAGAAATAAACCCAAGTCTCTATGATCAATTAATATTCGACAAAGGGGGCAGCAACATAAAATGGAGCAAAAATGGCTTCTTCAACAAGTGGTGTTGGGTGAACTGGACAGCTACGTGCAAAAAATGAAACTTGAGCACCAACTTACACCATACACAAAAATAAATTCAAGGTGGATAAAAGATTTAAATCTAAGCCATGACACCATTAAAGTCCTAGAGGAGAACATAGGCAGGAAAATCTCAGATATTTCACGCAGCAATATTTTTACTGATATGTCCCCTAAAGCAAGGGATATAAGGGTAAGAATAAACAAATGAGATCTCATCAAAATGAAAAGCTTCTGCATGGCTAAAGAAAACAGTATTAAAATAAAAAGAGAACCAACTGTATGGGAAAACATAATTGCCAATGATACCTCAGACAAGGGTTTAATCTCCAAAATATATAAAGAACTCACACAACTCCATTCTAGGAAGAGAAGCAATCCAATTAAAAATTGGGCAAAGGCCTTGAACAGACACTTCCCCAAGGAGGACATACAGAGGATCCAGAGACACATGAGAAGATGCTCAGTATCGCTAGCTATCAGAAAGATGCAAATTAAAACCACAATTAGATACCGCTCGACACCAGTCAGAATGGCCATCATAAAAAAAGCAACAAACAACAAGTGTTGGAGAGGCTGTGGAGAAAAGGGAACCCTAGGGCACTGTTGGTGGGAT
This sequence comes from Glossophaga mutica, assembly GCA_039655065.1. Taxonomy (NCBI): domain Eukaryota; kingdom Metazoa; phylum Chordata; class Mammalia; order Chiroptera; family Phyllostomidae; genus Glossophaga; species Glossophaga mutica. The sequence goes on along the minus strand of CM077310.1, from coordinate 67,095,176 downwards.
TGCAGACTGGTACAGCCACTCTGGAAAACAGTATGGCATTTTCTCAGAAATCTAAAAATGAATCTGCCTTTTCACCTGGCAATTCCACTGCTAGGATTATATCCTAAGAACCCTGAAACAGCAATCCAAAAGAACCTATGCACCCCAATGTTCATAGCAGCACAATTGACAATAGCCAAGTGTTGGTAGCTACCTAGGTGCCCATCAGTAAATGAGAGGATCACAAAGCCATGGTATATTTACACAATGGAATACTATGCAGCAGAGAGAAAGAAGGAGCTCCTACCCCTTGGAACAGCATGGATGGAACTGGAGAGCATTATGCTAAGCGAAATAAGCCAGGCGGTGAAAGACAAATACCATATGATCTCACTTTTAACAGGAACCTAAACTACAAAACAAACAAACAAGGAAAATGTAACCAAAGACACTGAAAGAGATAACAGGCTGACAATGACCAGTGGGGAAAGGGGAGGGAATTTAAGGGGAAAGGGGAATGGTTTACATGAACAAGTATGAAAGATACATGGACAAAAACTACAGGGGGCGTGGAAGTGGGAGGGAGGTGGGTAGGGCTGGGGGGTAGGCCGGGATGGGAGCAAAAGACAGAAACCTTTACTTGAACAACAATTAAAATAAAATTGAAACAAAAATAAAGAAAGAAAAATATTTAAATGAGGAGGGTCCAAGCATGAAATGAGTTTGTTCCCCCAAAGTTTTATGGCCCTTTAACTCTCTGACCGTGACTCCTAATAAGCCCTCAGAGTTCTTTGAATGTTACCTATTATTTAACCATTTCTGCCTGACAATGGTTGATGAGCTTTTTGTATACACCCTGTATTCCTGTGCAAATTGAACCCAATAAAAGCTTGTCAAGGCAAAGGTTGGGGCACTCTCCCCTTGAGAGAGTGGCCATGCCATCCCTTTTCCTCCACAGGACTTCAGTGGTCCATGTGAATTTGTCTCTTTTCATCCATAATGCCGCGACACTGCAGGCCAGTGTCTGCATCACTAAGGTGTCAGGAACTGAGGAGATGTTTGGTCCAACATCAAAATATTTCCTTCTCTATGGCTAATTTACTACTGCTGTTGCAGAATATTTAACCTGATATCAATTCAGTCCAGTGATGAATCCTCTCCATCTCACCCAGGGTGATACCAACCGTTGAGGAGGCCAGCTAGCCCTTGGGAGTGAGTTGATTCTTTTGCAAGTGATAGTAATTTATCTTGTCTGACATTGACATATATTCTAGTTATGTGTTTGCCCTTTTCTACCATAAAGGACTTCAGCCAACACCACTTTCCAAGGACTTGCAGAAGTTCAGCCATTTGACCACATTATCATGTTAGATCGAGGGAGCCACATTATAGCAAAGTGGATGAGGGGTGAACATGTACCACACCATCCACAAGTCTGCTGACCTAATAGGACAGTGAGGCAACTTCTTGAAGGCAAAGCTAAGGTGCAAGTTTGGAAGTGACACTGTGTGGCAATAGTACATCATTCTCCATTACATATCATTCATCCCAAATCAAATATCACTATAAAGTACTGTATCCTCAGAAGGCAGAATTCATGGACTTAAAAACAAGGTGGAAATTGGAGTGGTCCCATTTTATCTTACTCCCAGTGACTTACTTGGAGAATTCGTTCCTCTTTTCCCCAAAACTCTAGATAGGTTAAGTGGGTTTAGAGCTAAGACACTTCCATCATGACCATTAAACTTTCAGTTCCATCTCCTGCACAGTCACTTCAAGTTCCTTGTGCCAAGAGAACAGCAGACAAGGAAAAGAGCCTCAATCTTCATAAAGGTAATTGACCGTGATCATCAGGAGCTAGGGATCCTATCACAAATGGTGGCAGGGTAAAAAATATATTTAGTACCCAGGTGATCCATTGGATCATATTTTGATAAGTCCCTGTCAAATTTTATGGGAAATTAACAAATGCAGCAACTATAACTTGAGAGAGGAATGATGTCCCAGGGCTAGAACCCCTTAGAGATGGTGGTTGGGTATACAGGTAAGCTACATGGACCAGCAGAGGTGGTGGCCAAGATATTTTAAAATCTAGAATGAATAAGAAAGAAGGGAGGTGACCTTTATCAATGGAAGCTCTATGACAAGCTATGTGATCTGTATTTTGTAACACTAATCTGACTTTTGATAGATTCCCAAGACAAAGCCTAACCAGAACCTTGGAGCTGTCCTCAGTGGTGTGCACTGATGAGGCTAGGAGAACAGATAAAGAGATGCAAGGACTGAAACTTCAGTGGATGGAGTAGAGTGCCTCCCAGGCTTCCCTTCAGAGCAGGGGTATTCATTTACCCAGCTGCCAGAAGTGTTTCTAGCCAAGTCCTCTCTGAGAAATGGTCTTGGCTGAAGAGGAGGTAGAAAAGAACAAGGTTCTGTTCTCTACAAACTTCAGTCCTGTTTTCAGGCTAGTCAGGTTTAGGAAGGGTTATATAAGGAATTCCAAGATCTTAAAACTGATTTTTAAAAGCTACCCACTTGCCCCCAATACAGGAAAAACCTTTGTGTACCTCCAAGGGTATTTATATTTTAGTTTAGGGACAACTTATCATCATCATCTGCTCTCACCTGGAATTTCTCAACATTATCTTTCCTGGAATCTGGGCATATACTTTCCTACTCACCTCCTTGTCCCCAGTATTATGCTTATTTCAGCTAGAGGCATATTTTATAAATTAAAGTCATGCCTCATTTCTCCTAATAACTTTCAGATGGATTACCATGGTTCTTGGGATAAAGAAGCAAAACTTCAGCATTGCTTACTGGTCTTGCAAGACCCAGACCCTTCTGGACCCTGGGGTGACCACAAGGTAACCTCTGGACCTACAGTTCCCTTCCTTCATCCTTAGTGACTCCCTCTCACTGCTGTACTTCCGAATATTTTTTTTTTTCTCCTTCCCTCTACCTGCTGGGCTCTATTCAAACTTCAGGTCTCCAACTGGAATTTTACTTTCTTGGGAAGCTTTTCCAGATCCCAGATAAGTTAAATCTTCTTTTACAAAGATGACCATGTGTTTTGGTCTCTATGGGCAGTTCAGGTTTTTACCAGTTGTCTGGTTACTGGTTACTGCCCCCTCTCATTCACCAATTTAAGGCATCTTGTCCCCCAACCCATAATCCACTTTAATTACATACTGTACTTGTTCTTCATAATAATTACCCCAATTATTGAAAATATGTATGACTTTATTTTTTAGTACCTGTTTCCTTAGAGAAATTATAAGAAGTATGATGTAAATACTATGTCTGTCCATCATTGAATTCTCAACATAGGGTAGAATCACATCATAGATGCTCAAGTATTTATTTAATGAATGGAGATTGAAAAAACTGGGAAACTGATATATTATCCAATTGCTTTCATGAAGGATAAAATGCTTGCAGGTCTTGCTTTAATCTGCATTTTTGATAACTATAAAAATAGACATTTTCCTTACTATTTAATATTCCATTATGAATTTTTACTCATATCCTGAGCTCTTTCATTTATTGTGGTCTTTGTAATGTTATTATGTTTGTGAACAACTTAAGAGCACAATTCTACAGCTGACTTTTGATCACTGGTTACCAAAGACCTCATAATAAACCTCATTTGTATTCTTTATTTCAAGAAACTAAGTAAATCTCAGCTCATTCCATTTATTTGAAATAAAGATTAGGTCTTGCATTATTCCCAGCAAAAAAAAAATAGAGGCAGCAATTCTCCATTAGCCACCATATTCTCATAGTATTTCTGCCTCTCTTTTTGGTTATTGGATTAAAATTTGCTTTTATAGAAAAGAAAGCTGCCGTTCCCTTCTGTAATGATTATTGTGCTGCTTTCTTGGTTCAGCTGAACTTGTCCTTCTTTCAGATAGTGTAACAAAATGCCAAACTTCAAATAAACATAGAAATTATAAAAAGAAAAAGTATGTATTTTTAAAATTTAAGGAGAATATTTTTTAGTAATAAAGGCATTGTAGACTTTTGGCCAAGATGGAAGCATAGGTAGATAGACACACTTTGCCTCCTTGCACAACCAAAAGAAGGACAACAACAAATTTAAAATTAAAAAAATTAATCAGAACTTCTAGAAAATCAAACTGTATGAAAGTTCGACAACCAAGGAGTTAAAGAAGAAACATTCATCCAGACTGGTAGGAGGGGCCAAGATGGGCAGCAGGGGGTGGAGAGGACTCACGGCAAGGTGGCTGCTGGAGGAATGGGGTGGGCAAGGTGGTGGTTGGCGGGGAGGGCAGTCCCATATTCTTGTGCAGATAAAATGGGAGGAACAACTGGGAAGTGAGACAGACTGCACAACCCAGGGCTCCAGCTCAGGGAAAGAAAGCCTGAAAACCTCTGACTGAAAAAACCCGTGGGTGTTGAGGCCGTGGGAGAAACTCCCAGCCTCATAGGAGAGTTCATTGGAGAGACCCACATGGTTTTAGAAGGTACACAAACCCACCCACCCAGGAATCAGCACCAAAAGGCCCCAATTTGCTTGTGGGTAGCAGGGGAAATGACTGCAAGCTGGCAGAGAGCTGAGGAAGCAGCATTGTTCCCTCTCAGACCTCCCCCACATACAGCACCACAATGCAGCAACATGGGTTGCCCAGCCCTGACAAATACCTATGGCTTCACCCCTTTCAATGCAACAGCTGTGACAAGACAAGAAAAAAAATAGCCCAAATGAAAGAACAGATCAAAGTTCCAGAAAAATACAACTAAGCAATGAAGAGATGGTCAACCTATCAGAAACAGAGTTCAAAACACTGGTAATCAGGATGCTCACAAAAATGGTTGAGTATGATCACAAAATGGAGGAGGAAGTAAAGGCTATGAAAAGTGAAATAAAGGAAAATGTACAGGGAACCAACAGTGAAGGAAAGGAAACTGGGACTCAAATCAACGCTTTGTACCAGAAGGAAGAATTAAACATTCAACCAGAACAGAATGGTGAAACAAGAATTCAAAAAATGAGGAGAGGCTTAGGAACCTCCAGGACAACTTTAAACGTTGCAACATCTGAATCATTGGGGTGCTAGAGGAGAAGAGGAAGACCAAGAAATTGAAAACTTATTTGAACTTATTTGAAATAATGAAGGAGAACTTTCCCAGTCTGGCAAAGGCAATAGACTTTCAGGAAGTCCATTAAGCTCAGAGAATCCCAAAACAGTTGGGCACAAGAAAGCACACACCAAGGCACATCATAATTACATTACCCAAGACTAAAGATAAAGAGAGAATGTTAAAAGCAGCAAGAGAAAAGGAGACAGTTATCTACAAAGGAGTTTCCCATAAGGCTATCAGCTGATTTCTCCAAAGAATCCTTGCAGACAAGAAGGGGCTGGAAAGAAGTATTCAAAGTCATGATAGGCAAGGACCTATCCAGTAAGCTATCATTTACAATGGAAGAGCAGATACAGTTCTTCCCAGATAAGGTCAAGTTAAAAAAGTTCATCATCACCAAGCCCTTAGTATATGAAATGTTAAAGGGAATTATCTAAGAAAAAGAAGATGGTAAAAAATATGAATAGTCAAATGACAACACTCACAACTATTAACAACTGAACAGCTATTAACTAAACACAAAACCAAAAACCAACTAAGCAAACAACTAGAACAGGAACAGATTCAGAGAAAGAGATCAGATGGAAGGTCATCAACAGGGAGCAGAAGCAGGGAGAATGGCAGAAAAGGTACAGGGAATAAGAAGCATAAATTGTAGGTACAAAATAAACAGGGTAGGGAGTTAAGAATAGTATGGAAAATGGAGAAGCCAAAGAACTTGTATGTATGACCCATAGACATGAACTAAGGTAGGGGAATGGTGGTGGGAGGTGGGTACAGGACAGTGGGGAATAAAAAGGAGAAAAAAAGGGACAACTGTAATACCATAATCAATAAAATATATTAAAAAAATAAAATAAACGCATTGCAATCTAAAGGTTAGGTGCATGCAATATTGAATCCTGCTTTTAAAAATTTTCCCCAAAGTCTTGCTTCTGCCTTGAAAAATGCATATCAGTCATTCAACAATGTTTATATAACTACACCAGTCACCATAATATGTTTTAACATTACAGCATTGAATAAAACAGACAGAAATCCCTGCTCCTTTGTCTGAGTTCTAGATACTTGGCAGATGGGATCTACCATGTACACCAACCCAAGGTTCTGTTTCCATACCCCTGAGTATCCCAGTTTAGCTCTTTTTATCATTTCTCCCAGACTTTGGGGGGAGAATTTTAATAGTGTATAAATTTTTAAAAGTTTAAAAATATATACTTTAGAGACCAGGGCTGTTTCTAGAATATGTTTCAGTGTTTAAAATCCAGCTGAGCTCATGCTGTTGTGGCTGATGCTCATGGCACCATGACATCCTCTGTATTTCTATAAAAGAGAGAAAACGTATTTTGCTATTGGATCTTCAAGTCAGTTTGGGCTGAGGCAAGCATCCTATCCTTTTATCATCTTATAATCTAGTGTCTATGAGTCAAATGTTGTCATATCCAGCATTAAAGTGTTTTAGAGATTAACCATGTTGTATTTAGAAGGAAAATAGAACTGTTATGGAGCATTTGTTACATATGTTATCAAGTTTAATTATGACAACCACCAGTGGAAATAGTTGTTTTGTGTTTTTTTAACACTTGAGGGGACTTTGCCCCAAACCCACATAATTAGGATCATTGTGGTCATTATGAACTCCCTCAGAGACAAGACAAGATACAAGAGTAACCAGCCTGGGGAATCATGAGTGGGAATGGGATCCTATCTCTCCCCCTGGACCCTGGGGAGGGCAGCAAATCCCTAACACAAGAACCCAAGGAAGGGAGGTCAAACTGGAGTCCAACCTCAGGTTTAAGCTATGAGAAGACAGGACAGAAGCTAGCAAAGAAGTCAGAGGGGTGGTGAGGGTGGATGGTGGCCCTATCAAACACATCAGCTTGGGCCCATGACTCCAATGTAAGAAGCACAGTCAGAAATAGGGCTGAGCCTTTGGCAACATGTCTGACAAGAATGGGGCAAGTCATTGCCCAGGAGCAAGCACAGAGCCACTGGACTCCAGAGAACAAGAAAGACAGACACCTCAAACGCTCTGTGCCTAGGCGATGAGGGACTTCCTGATGGGTCTCTGCCTGGCACTTCAGAGAGGAAGGTCACAGCAAAGCAGGGAGCAGCACACTGAATGGTTAAATTGAAACTTTTCTGTTCACATGAATTTTCATGTTACAACCTCAGTTATAAAACCCATAAATCCAACTGGAGAGTACTAACTGAGCTCACTGCTGCCAATGTCATTTTGAATAGTTGAAAAGAAAAAGCCAATAATAAATGTTAGTTATTAAGTAGCATTATTCTTGGTCAATAAACACAAAATGAGATGATTTTTAGTATGTAGATTAAAAAGACTGAGAAGCTCACATTCAATGTCATGTTCACTTAGGCACACTGTCTTTCCAATAGAATGAATCACCAGCTTCTACTAAACTTCTGGTTTAGTATCAAAAGTGATCATTCAAATGTGCTGCACTGCTAATTTGTCAAAAAACTCATTTCCTGGTTTTTCTGATTTTGCCAAAGTGATTGGGTTCTCTTTGGGAACATCACGGTTGAACATTTGGTAACTGAGTTTACACGACACAACACACACCGAATATTCTCTCAGAAGCCTATTTGTTTACACGTTGGTTCTTTTCATTCATTCCTTTAATAAATGATTATTGTGCCAAGCACTGTGCTTTTTGTGGGAGAAAGTTGAGAAAGCAAAAACAGATTCTGTCTGTTGCAAATACATATGTCAGCTGAGCCTGTAATTCAGCACACAGCAGTGGGTTTGTTTCATTTTGTTTTCTGTGCACTGGAAACACTGTCTCTCTGTGGTCTGAGCACAGCGCTGTTGGTCACAAGTTTTACCCTTTTATTTGCTGGTTTCATGGCCTTGAACCACAGTCTCCCTCAATTTCTTCATATATATAACTTGGAAAAATAGCCCCTAAACTCTCAGGAATTAATCAATCAGGGATTTCAAAGGATTTGAAAATCTTTCATGGTTTTGCTGTATTATTTTATTAGGAGTCTTTTTAATATGCATCATCTGTTGTAGTTTTTTTAATTAGAAGCAGTAAGTGATCTGTCCTTTGTTACATTTACACTACTGATCTTTATTCATGATTAATTTTTCAATTAAATGAACCCTTTTTCACTCTTGGGATTTTCCTTCGTATTACAAAGAATTCCTCAGCAAAAGGAAGGCTGTGCTTTCACATGTCCACTTTCAAAATATATTTTTTGTGTGGAATTTGGAATTATCTAAGTGTTTTACATTATTTCATTACAGAGGAGGGCAAATTTGCTGGTATAAGATGAGAGGGAGAGAGACAGAGAGAATACATATTTAAAAATTTCTTACAGAAGACAAGAGGTCTACTAGCAGGCAAATATAAAAACTGTTCAATGTATCTGTTTAGGTTGAAGAAAATAAAACAGAAATGATAAAAATAATTCATGAAGTCAAAGGTATATCTGCTATCTATGTACAGTAGCACATAAGTGCAATGAAATTTGTTTTTAGCTGTAGTTAAATGATGAATTATATGACTAAGCTATTTTTAAAGTAGTACCTTATTTATAATAATTTTTATCCCTAGCTTCTAATTAATGCAAAATAAACAACCTACCTAGCACATTCTATCATTACCAAGTTACCTGTGCCTCATAAAAGAATCATTCTTTATTGCATTTTAAAATCATGAGTATATGAAAATTTCTTTCACTGACAGTTTTTTCCTAAGTTTACTAACAGTACATATTTTTCTGTATGCTCTGTAAGACTACCATTTATTTTCATGAGTTAGGCCAAAACTTTACTCCTTTATAACATCATGAAAATGGTATTTTCCCTCTTTTAGACCAACACACATCCATTTTATACAAGAGCCAATTTCATGGCTTTTCCTTTTAATGCATAAATGCATTCATCCTGTTATACAATATGTCCTGGGGAAAATTCCAGGAAGGGCAAGCCCCATCTCTGCCTTTTGTTTTTAAAGCAACTTTATTTACTTACAAAATCCTCCAAAAAGCACAAGCGTTCTGGCAGCCCTCTGTCCAGCCATCCTCTCTGTGCGTGCTGAAGAGCACCTCCTGCAGTATTAATGTTGTGTCGCTGTGTGACAGTGGCCTGTTTAATCAACAGGAAGTTGCCACTTTACGCTTCAGAAGCTGTAAGGAAGGCAGTTCTCTGGTCTTTGCATCACCCTACTCCTGCTACCGCCCCCAGGGTTAACTGAGCAGTCTCAGACCATTGGTGGTGTGAATTCACACACTGAACAGCAGCTTTCTGGGATCCTGACTAAAACGTCACCTTCCCTAAACTTTTGATCCTTCCCATGACTTTTTATGTATCAGACAGAAAGAGACAGAGAACGTTCCATCAAAACTGGCTTTAGTATGAGATGGGATAAGGTTTCTGAAGGAAAAAAAAATGGTTCTCCAATGGAGAATAAAAATGGAATACATTTGATACAGGGAGGACATTTAAGCTGGGAATGAAAAGATCCCAGTCCTGTGAAATGCGGAGAGGGAGGTTATCAAAGTGAAAGAAAAAGTAAGTGTGAAGTCTTCTTATGGTATAAAATCCGTTGTGTCCAAAGACCAAAAAAAAAAAAAAAAATGATCTCTAGAGTCTCATCATGGAGTATAGTTAACTACAGGTTTACTTTTCATCTTTCATTGTCTATCAATAATCAAAAGGAAAAGGTGAATCAGCCAGAAGCAGTAAAGTGAAAAATAACAAATATTAACAAATTTACATGGCAGTAGACAGGAAGTGTTGATGCGTACAATTGTCTGCCTTGAATATGTAGAAATATTTAAGAACAGGTCATCAGGAATTCTGTTTGTAGTGGACATCCAAATACAGAATAAACCAAAGATATCCCAGGCAGAGGGAAAAAAGCCGAAAGAGATTGAGACACTTATCCAGAGAATTCCAAATGAAGCAGGAGACTTGAGGTGCCCAGGGACATATCTAAAGTCAAAGTTTCTGTTCATTCCAAAGAGCACAAGTTCATCACAAGGAGCACCCTCCAGATCAAGTATCAGGACTTGTTGTTGTCTTGACAGGCTTAAATGAAAAAAACAACAATCTGCCTTGGGGAGCAAAATTAAAATATTTATTTGCCATCATGCCAGGCCTTCAAAAGTTTGTCTAACAGAACTTTTTGAGCAATGTCATTGTCATGTGCCTTGATGTTCTTTTCTTCATGCTTTTTATTTTACTCAGATTGCTTCAGTTTTGTGGAGCAATAATTTTATAGTTGTCACCAAATTTGGAAAAATTTTGGACAATAGTTTTCAAGTAGGCTCTTTATTTGTTTGTTTCTCATCTCCTCTATTCTTTGGGTACTCCAGTTGTACATATTTGAGGCTGCTTAAAATTGTCCCACAATTCAGTGACACTCTGTTCATTTTTTGTCAGTCTTTTTCTCTCTCTGTATTTCTCCTTGGAAAGTTTCTTTTGCTATGCTTTCCAGTTCCCTGATCTTTTCCTCCACAGTGTCTAGTCTGCTACTATTTTCATCTAGTATATATTTCTTTTTAGACATTGTAATTTTCATCACTGCACATTCGATTATATCTTCTGGGTCTCTGCCTCAATGTTTGCTCAATGCTCAAAGACATGTTTAATTTTTCCTATAGTTTATTGAACATATAGAATACAGTTTTAACAATTTAATGTCTTTATTAATTTTAAATTAATAAATACATCTGTATTATTTTCAGTTCTGTTTTTGATCTGCTTCTATTTGTCTGCTTCTTTTCATATGGTAATTTTTCATTAAATGGCACACACTGTGTATGTTGTCCATGACGAATATTTTTGCATTCTTATAAATACCCTTGGTCTTTGTACTAGGACACAGTTAAGATACTTAAGAACAGTTTGGTCTTTTCAGGTCTTGGTTTCAGTGGGACCAACATCCTTTAGTCTAGGGTGATGCATGTCCTCTACTCAGGACCTCTCTCATTATCCTACTGGTACTCCATGAATTTAAAGTGTTTTTCTCTCTAACTGGTGGCAAGACTCTCTATTTCTGGCCTTATGCAAACTTCAGGGACTGTACCCCTAATCTTTTTTAAGTAAAGGCAGTTCTTTCCCCATATGAGGGCCGTTTCCCTGTGGGCATGCAATGACCCTCAGCTGAAGACTTGAGGATACTCCTCTTCAGATCTTCAGTATGTTCTAGATGATAAATAGATAGGTAGGTAGGTAGGTAGGTAGATGATAACTCTTCTCCCTAGTCCTTTATGGAGGTACTCTATGCACTTGGCCTCTGTGGATTCTTAGCTCCATCTCCTTAATTCAGGGAAACAACCAGCTTCTTCCTGGGGAATCATCTTCCTATACTGGAGACACTCCCCTGGCAGTAAATAGTGGTAATTACAGGGCATACCCTGTTTGTTTTCTATCTTTAAGGCTCACTGTCCTGTGATATCATTGGATATCACTGACAGATATCCAATGTCAGAAAACGCTTGTTTCTTATTTTTGACTGTTTCTTCTGATGTTTCATTTAGGAGAGAAACCTAGTCCCTATACCTTCATCTTGGGCAGAAAAAGAATCAAATAGTCAATATCTATTTTTCTAATGTCATAAAAGTTAAAGGCAAAGAGGAGCCCTTACCTTTTAGATGGAGCAGAGAATCATCAAAAAACTATATCAAATAATAACAAAATTAAATAAAATAACAGAGTACAACAGATAGTATTTATTGATGGCTTTCAGAGTACCAGTCTCCATTTGATGTTCTTATACAAATGTCTCACTTAATACTCTAAACAATCTTTTGAAGTAGGTACTTTTCAAAACTCCCATTTTATAGATGTGAATACATCCATCTGTAAGAAAGAGAAATTAAATTACCCAAGAAATGATAAATTACCAGAGGTGGGGATTGACCTGGATTGTTTAACTTTAGAGTCCATATTCTAACAGTACAGAACAACATCAACTATAACCTGAAGGGAAACAAGAAAATATGGATTTTATTGGCTTTGTTAGATATTCAGTATTTTCATAATTATTAGTCACATCTTTGCTTTTTTTCCAAAGGCCAGTGCAGTCTGAGGAAATCATTATGACTATACATCATTATGAAATCATATATGACTTCACTGCCTCCACCCTTGCAGGCACACTTTTCCTTACATCTCTGAAGACTATCATCCAGAAAACTTCATCTCAGGTTCTAAGGTGTCCTAACATTTTAGACAGCAACAAAAAGTTTCCTCTTTTCCATGTACTTTCTGAACTCTTTGTGCTCTCTGCACTTGTCAAAATCACTGTACTTCACTACATAGGTACATAGATAGACAAACATCATACGTGAAAAAAATTTATATAGTAGTTCAGTCAGGCATATGTTTTTTAAATGATCAAGGTTCACCTGGCCAAATTTTTTTTCACAGTCTGTCTCTGGCACTGTTGAATCTGATGTGTGGAAGTCATATGATGCAAAGGTGTCATATGCAAAGGTATTGTTGGATTTCATCTACTGTTTCCTGTCTTTTGAGCTTTAATGTAAATTTGTACAGGCCATAGTATTAGGTGGGGTGTAAACTTGTGGTGGAATGCAGAGAAGCAAACTGTTTATAAATTTTGTGGTTAGGACCCCACATGTCCTGCAGCAGAGCTCTGAGCTCGGCCAGCACGGGTAGCTGCAGCTCTGTCATCTCCACCCAGGACAGGCAAATCCCTTCTCAATCATGTGCCTTCTAGACCATGGCTACAGACCTTTCTCCAAGTCACCTCAGCCACTCTCCTCAGTCATATGTCTTCTATCACCAGGGTTGCCATCTCTGCACCAGAGACCTTTTTTTAAAAAGTCACTGTACAGTTTTGTAACTAAAAAGTATGTACCAGAGTATTTACTGAGGAGCACAAATGGAATGAAGATCCTATCATTTGAGGGCAAAAGAGAAAGATATATAGGAGCTTCAGGTTCAAAGGTATGGTAACTCTATAGGAAATATGCACAGACTAGAAAGTGTATCAGTCAGGATAGTCTAGGGTACACATATGACTTCACTGTATACTCTACTTACTAGCAAATACCCCTCACTTCTCAGAGGTTACAACGGCACAGCTTTATTTCTTGCTCAATATTCTATGTCTATCTTGCATCAGTTCTGGCTCTGCTCAGTGCTTTCTTCAATCTGGGACCTAGTCTGATGGAGCCACTATCTGTGACATTGTCAGACTTGTTACAGGAAGAAAAGAGAAATAACTGGCACCATGAGCTGACTTTTGAGGCTTCTGCCCAGAGACAATGAATGTCATTTCTTCTCACATTACATTATCCACATAAGTGACATGGCACTCAGCAGGGTAGGTGCTGTACTTATGCAGTCCTCCCAATTTTCCTATTAGAAGAAGCACTTCCAGTTCCATGGCCAAGCCTGACATAGATGAGCAAGGAAGTGTAATGCCCCCAGGGAAGAAACATGAATATTTTGAACAATAACAAAATCTAAGGAATAAGGCTTTTCTTTTCCCATACAATAGTTTCACACATGACTTTAAGTACTCAACCATACATTCTTCCAGTGAGAGCAGAGCTGCAAATTGTGAGACCCTGAACACAGAAGAAGAATGCCAGTACATATGGAATTGGCAATGGAATAACTAAGTCATCACTCCCATCAGAAAGTATGTTGTGGGACAAAGTTACAGACCCAAAAACCATATATACGAGACAGAATATCCTCAGTTCCCATGTTAACATCCGCAGGGTAGTGCTCAACTCCCTTCCTGTCTTGTCCATGTAACACAGTCATGAAAAATTCAGAAGGTAGATGTCAGTTAATAAAGAGAATAAAAGCTGTGCTCCTATCAGGGACTTGAACAAAAAGATGTTCTCTCAGTTTAAAGACCTCACAGCCCTGGGGAAACAAGGTAAAATGGAGTTTAATTGTCTCACTTAAGAAACCGAGATTATTTTATTCACATAAAACTGTCTTACATAAAAAGATATAATTGCTGAGGCCATGGACAACACCCAGGAGTGGGACTCTCCGAATTGTTAGCAAGTTTTTAAAGCTTCATTTCCCTTTTCTGCATGTGATGCTAAAGATCAATTTAGCTATAGACTTAGGAACAACAAGCTGCATAGAAAATTAGTGAACAACAAGCTACATAGTGAAACCTACAGGAAAAGATCACTTGGAGAAGAATTCTGGATGGTGTGAATAATTTTGAGAGCAGAACATGCAGCATGAAAATACTTTACCTGTGCTGCATGTCCACAGCAGACAATCGTGATGATGTATTAAAAACTCCCTGGCAAAGACTGTCAAGTTATCAGGGCAGAGTCTCAAGCTGACCAACCATCAGTTCCAGAAAATGTCACTTCCTGTGAAGGTTTCCCTGGCTAGAGATGGTGTTGTAATTGTGTTCTTGTTATACGTCATTACAAGTAGCACACAGGCACATGATGTGTGTGCAAAGCACGTGTTACAAACATTATTCTCTGACAAGAGAATATCAGAAAGTCTCTCTTTCTCTCTAATTATATATATAAATTTTAAATGATAAATTTCCTAGTTATGAAAACTATATAACCACATATAATGTATCCATTATATTAATTTTATGAGCAGAAATCCATTCTAAATAAGAGCAGACTGTAACAACATAATCACATGTAGCATTTTGAACACTGAAGTCTAACAAAGTTAGTTGGGTCATGTTAATCCCAGCCATGATTGTTAGGAGATGAGGAGAACACCAAGGTCCATACCCCAGCAGACAGTTTTTTTATGAGGTGGGAAGAAGAGAGCAAATGAAATGAAAAAACACAAAGCAAGAAAACCAAGAAAATAGAATCAGAAATAAGGAGCTCATCAAATATCAAATGAAATAAAGTAAGAATTGAAAATAAGCCACACAATCTGCTACATCTGAAGCTGTTAGTGACTTTTTAAAGAGTGATTTGGAGACAGTTGTGGGCCAAGTTCATCTGCAGTGTCGGAACAGTTCAACCTCTGTCTGTTCACATCAAATATGCATGGAATCAGGTAGGGTGGGCATGTTTTGTACATTATTAGTCCTGGCCTTGTAGAATTCTGCTCTAACTCTGTGATTTCCTAGACCATGCCATGATAAGAAATGCATTTTACACACTGTAAAACCTCACATGTACATGTATCCACCCATACACATACACACACCAGTACAAGAGTTTCATTAAGTAACCAGTCTTTCCTAAATGCGATATCTGCTGACTTTCATGTCTACTCTATGCTTGTTAATTAAAACCATAATAATCATGACCAGCTAAAATTATTTCCACCACCACCAACTGGGATGCTTGCTATCAGTGTTGGAGAAGTAGACATGGGTGCCTGATGCAAGGAGAGTAGGGCCAGTGGCACACACCAACACCATCTTCCTTGAGCTTTCTGTCTTCCTTGAGAATTCTCCAGCTGTGCTACTGAGCTCGGGGGCAAGGTCCCTGGTCCTCAGGGCAGGAGGTTTGGCAGCACTGACTGCCCAAGGCAGTGGACTCTCTATTGCAGGAACTTCAGGTGTTAGTGAGAGGAAAGCAAGGGAAAGTGGGTGGGTAGGCCAATGAGAGGAGCTGACATTCACAAGGGATTCCAGGTTCCAGTGCTGCTGCACCCCAGAGATCTTCAACCCCCGGATTCACTTTCTTGAAGAGGCCTCTACTTTAAGCTACAGACATTGACTGAAACCATGGAAGCAGGCCTTCTCTCCAGGGTATAACTGCCCAAGGATGGAATGATTGTAGTGGAGGGGTAGATGAGGTTGTGGAAACATGGAGGAGCAAGCAGGACATAATTTCTCTCCTCTCTGTACCCTTTCCCATTTTAACTTTGCTCTTGTACACATGCCACTGATTTTGTTGCTGTGTGCCCTTCCCCAGGACCACACAGTTGGACAAAAGTTGGAAAAGTCCATGAATTTCCCAGGACCTGCCACACAGGCAGAGACCAAGTAGCTTCCTCATTCACTTTTCTGGGTTAGGAGGATGTCTCCGTCCTGCACACTTCCTCCAACCCCTTGCCCAAGCCCTGCTGTATTCTAAGAGAAGGTGTGCAATGTACACAATGTGCATTTAGTGCATGCATCCTAGATGTTTGAAGGGGTGTTTCTTTAATCTCCCTGAAGCTACTTCTTGTGCTACTAATGTTCAAAAAACTAATGGACATGGAGATGGAGCATCCCAGAGATCATGGTGTGTGTGCTGAAGGGGACATAAATACTGAAGTCTCTTTCTTCTTCCCACCTAGGGACACACTCGAGCACAGTGCACATTCAGACACTTGCTGCCATATGTCCACTTAGGGTTGTCCTTGTTCCAAGTTCCACACTTCGCAGCTTCACTATTCTCTTGGCTTTTTTTTTTCCTCTCACTGCTTCCAGATGACCTGGCAGTGAACCCAGGGTTGTATCCTTTGGCTATTTTCTATTTAGTATTCTATCCTGGTCTTTCCGTGGTTACTCTGCTTCTGGAGGAGAAGTTTCCACTGAAAGAGAAGTGCTGTGAAACAAAGGCGGCAAAGAAAGGCTGTTGACAAACAGACACATCACTTCATGATCTTGCTTGGAACCAAATTGTTCTCCCTCTATCCTGCGCAAATGCAAGTAGAGATATTTTCTGTTTGTACCGAATACAAAACCATTTGGAAGGACCACTGGCCACAAAAGTCACAATTAAGTCAGTCACATCTTTCCTCTCTAAGTTAAAAATAGGACCCAGAATTTTTCAGTTTTTAAATTTTTCCTAAAGTATGTTTCAAAGAACACTTTGATAAGATATAGATGATTACCAAATAAAGGTCAGACATGCTCCGATGTGCCATCCCTTGCATATGTATGTAAAGAAATTCTAGAAGAAAAACCTTCAACACACTATTAATTTGACATGAATATCTATTTTGTGGAAAAATTATAATGCAAAGCATAGAATCTCACATAATAGGTAATATTTGTTGAGCATTTACATCACAATATGAGGGAAACTATTAGCTCTATTTTATAAAGAAGAAGTGAAGAGACATAAAGGCTAACTTCTCCAGAAGTTAGTGAGTGACAGGTCCAAGATTTAAACCTAGTTCATCTTGCCAGTCTTCATGCTTATCTACAGATATATATCCTCTCAGTTTTAACATCCAACTCAAAGGAGTTAAGGAAAGAGCCACTTTACTATTGGTCCTATAATTATTGCTTTATGGCGTTGCCTTGTAAACGGAATATAATGAATTGAACACTGTTGTATCAGAAACAACTAGATACTATCTATCAGGAAAAGAGCATATGAAAATGCAAAGGCAATCATCTAAATTAACTCCCCAAACCACAGGATAACTCTAGCTTCACTGGAAGGCTTAGAGAGATTGCTTTGTTCATTAACAAATGTAGGGAAAGTGACAGGAATTGGCCAGATTGCCTTGTTTTGAAAAAACATCTCACCTGGTGAAACATTGCTTGCACAAGCCCACACCACTTATTCCCACTGGGAGTCAGATGCTTCATCAGTTTATCATCGCACCCATCAATGGGTTTGCTGGGTAGAAAAAGCAAACTCATTTGATTTTTCTATGTGTTGGCAAGGATAAGGGATTAAATGGAAATAAGCTATAGGAATTTTAGTTGTGGGCACAGGAAAACAATCTAGGCTCTGTCATCCCTTTGGCTTTATCTTTTTTCTCACCTGGAAACTTTGATGTCAAAATATTATCAATTTCTGAACAGTTCTGATAACCAAGCAATGTATGCTCAAAGGATTCAGTTTATAAGAAATAGACATATAGGCTTTTTCTAAGAAAAAAATTCTGATTTTACTAGGATTAGACAGTCAGCACACAATACGGTTGCTTAGAAATATTCCTTTTTCACACACAAATGCAACATAAAATGGCTTTAAATAAGGGGATCAAATGTCACTAAAGAAAGATGTCTTCCCAATAACCAAATCCTTTGCCAAAGATGACATATCCTTTGATATCTGTTCTCAAAGCCAATCTTTTGTTTCATATCATGGATGCAAACTAGAACCCAAGCAGAGATTTTACTTTTGTTGTCTGTCTTCAAAATACTTCCAAACACTTTGCTTTCTAATTCATAAGACTGTACCAGTTTAAAGCATCTAGATTAGATTCAAGGCTCTTTTGTGATGCTTTCTTTTTCACCAGTGCTATTAGAAAGAGTTCTGGTGGAGCCTTTGGCCATTCTATATCTTCTGCTGCATTTTAATTAGTAATCTGCACAGTAAAAATCTATGGGACGTGGGACTGCACAGCATGCCTCTTGTGTCCCTGACCTCACTGGTGAGTGTGTTTGGAATTGGTTTCATTATGCCTGCAGACGATGATGCTTATTTTCAGGTCTTTGCTTCAGGGGTAAACATCTTTGAGTGTTTTACCTATATTTTCAAATTGGTTGGAATGCTGAACAAGATTCAGAAAACCATTGAACTGGATGTGATCCCATGTTTCTGAAGTTTCCCAAGCTTTAATCTCACACCTCACCTCTGGCTCCCTTTGGCACACTTTCAGAGACAATACAGTTTAGAGCCAGTGCCTAGCACATGCCAAGTGCTCTTTATATGTTTGCTGAATAAAAACACAGGGATGAATTTATATTATATTTTATAGTAACTTTTATTTTTGCAGTATAGGTTCTAGAACTACTTTTATTGTAAAAAATAAATCTGATATTTAGAAAAACACCCCAACAAAGTTATAGCTTAGTGAGCTACCCACCACTCAGGTACGGCATGGACCTTTAAGAACCCTTCCATGCCTTCTGTCATCCGTCTCCCTGAAAACCCCTGCACACCCTGACTTTCGTAGTAATGACTTCTTGAAAATCTTTATTATTTATTCACTCAACTGTGATCTCTACTTTGTTATTGATTAGGCTTGCCTATTTAAAATAAATTAATTTATCTTTTAAGTCTCTTTTAAGTTCTATTCCTTGCTCATCTCTTTATTTTGCTGTTAATTAAACTGTTGAGAAAATCAGGGATACATATAGCATATCCCACAATAGAATCTCCACAGTTTCAAAAGAAATTAGTGAATAAATGGGAAGAACTCTCCTTAGTACACATCCTTCTTTCTCTTTCTCCTCTCCCCTCCTCACCTCTTGTGAGTAAATATTTACACAAGTGTTTACTGATCTGAGTGTGAGAGAGAGAAACATTGATGCCAAAGAGAAACATCTATCAGTTCCAAACTACAAATGTGCCCTGACCAGAAATCAAACCCTCAACACTTTAGTGCAGGGGACAGTACTCCAACCAACCGAGCCAACTGGGCAGGGCCAGATCAATAACACTTTAACACAGAGCAACTCCTTCTTTGAGGTGATGGTACAGAATACAAAAAATAATAATCATTATTTACTAAATATTAATTCCTTAAAACCTGGTGGATTTACAAATTTTGATTGTGAAATTTTAAATTAACAGCAATAATTGGGCCTCAAACCTACAATTGTTCTCTTGTTTGTGAAAGCACCCAACCAATGAATTTTGTAATGACAGAAACTTCCTTTCATTTGAGTATTATGAATACAGGCAAATAATCGTTAGAAATTTTGATAATGCATGTCTTGTATGAATTGAAAATAATGGTAAACTAATTGATTCCAATTATAGTTTTCTTTTGTTATGGTAATCTATTTTACTTGAAAACAATATTATACCATAATCCTTACTGACCTGCCCATGGGAACAAGAACCTACTCTTAAGATATGATACACTTTTTTGTTGGTATGAAATGTGCAGCATGTATACAATGGTCACATAGGTTTAGGTCAGGTGGCAGTGATGTGGAGAAAGACCTCAGGGAGTTAGGAATGACCAAAAGGCCCCCATAAACTGAATGCTGCCATATTTTCAAGTTAGGCTCACTTTTTTCTAGAAATATTTTCTTGGGTAAAACTTCTCACAAAAAAAGATAATCTGAATCAGCAGGAATCTATATAGTGAGGGTGCAATGATTGAGGACTTATGTGATATTGATGTGGACTACATAATCTTTTTAACTTACTAATATAGAGGTTTATTATCATCACCATTTTAGCTAATAGTCATTGAGCATATTCTAGGTAATTTACCTGCATATCACATATTTCTTTCATTCTCACCACAGACATATAAGGTAGGTATTTTTATTATCCCAATTCTACAGATGAAGAAGTAATGACAAATATTTATTATACTAAGAACTTTATATATCAACTCATTTAACTCTTGTAACAACCTTAAGAGGTAAGTAGTTTTATTTTCTACATTTTACATCTGATTTTTTACTGAGACGTGGAGACTACCATGTGTCCAGTTTTGCAGTGTGTAACAACAAGGCTTCCAACCCAGTTAGGTCTAAATACATCCAGAGAATGAGCCTGTAAGCCTCAAAGCCCCTGAATTAAACTCTGATACAGCCTTCAAAAATCCTTGCTTTGGGGATTTTCCTATTTGTTAACAACACAACTTTATGTGTTGATTGTAAAGGATTAAGGTATATAGGAGGCTTTCGGTTATGCTATACTTTTGCATCTGGCAAAGTAGTCCCAGGTGAAATGACATGAGCTTCAAATGTACACATAATCAAGCTATTTTGAACTATCAGGCCCATGCTGATTTGCTAGAGAATGTCTTCATTTCAGAATTACATACTGTTCTGAAATATTTTCTCCCAACTGTGTTGCAAATTTCTAATTACTATTGTCAAGTTTCCTGATTGATGATTATCCTGGTGACCATCTCATGGCATGTGTGTGCAACAGTTATATGGAAACAGATATAGCTAACGTTAAAACAAAAAATGTACAGAAAGGCCACATTGTTTCATGGCTATATCTGACAGGTTGAGGCATTGAGAATGTCTGGGAAAGGTACCAATTCTTACTGAGAATACCTGGACCAGGAAATATGATTTATTTAGTTAAAACCAGTAGGAAACATTCGCAACCAAACCAATTGAGAAAACAGAGCTCATGAAAGTGGTTGTAGAAATTCCAATAAGCAAATGGAGGCTACTGCAATCAAGTCTTTCACTCATCTTTCTCTAGTTTTGTGCATTTCTTTGCTGGATCAGTAAGGGTAACGTTCTTTGAAATTATAGTGATAATAAATTAATGTTCTGCGATTTTCAAAGATTAGTGTTTATATTTTATCAGGTGGTTTATTCAGAGGGACACGGCCATGTGTTCAGGGATACACTGTGGAGAGTTAAAGGCTAGACTCAGGTCCCAGCGGGTCATCGGTTATCCGTGTGCCTGAGTGTGGGCCATCCATTAACCCCTCTGCACCTGGGTCTCCTGATACGTAAAATAAGAGATTGGACCAGCTGATCTCAGAGCTCCTTTCAGTCTAATTGAACGGACCTTGGTGTTACAAAAACAAGACCCCTGGCATTTTACCAGATGTTTTCCCCACAGTGCATATAGTAATAGTAGTTTTCTCTTCTTTCTCTGTTATACTCAAGAAGCCCTGAAAGCTGCTGTTCACCTTGGCAAATGGCTGTTCCAACATTTCTCTTTTGACACAGTGATAAATGGAAAAACAGCAGAACCATCACTCTTTCCTTTACAAAGGTTAGGCAAGAGTAGACAGGCAGAAAGTTCTTAGACTAAATATTAAGTAAAACATAATTCTATTTCCCAGGCCTAGGTTCTCAGGCAGACGGGATGGACTCCCAGCCCTCAGCCCTTGTGCTTTCACCCATCTTTCGGAAATTGTTCATTTCCATTAATTTGGAATCCCTCCTCTGCTGAAGGTGTCGTCAAATGCCATAATGTATATGTATCATATTTGCCAAGGATGACTTAGCAACAAAACTTATGTTCTGCCAACTTCCTTTTTATGCTAACAACCTAGATTTTACAGAAATTGTGTCTTCTAGAAGGCTTCACAGATTGGGAAGAGTGACAAAGGAATGCCTCATCACCAACACAGACAGACACAGGCACTGGCTACCCTGCGATTTCTGGGAGAATTTCAGATACTATATAACAATAGCACACCATTCAGAAGCAATTTACTTTTAATCACTGGCTATTAATCAGCTGCAGATTGACATCAGTTACCTCATAAAGCTGATGACAAAGTGCTGTATTTGCGAAGAAATATCAACTTGATTTTAGCCACAAACATTAAAAGCCAGTATAAAACTAATGTGTTGCCAAGGGGTATTGGTGCATTAGCAATGTTTACTCCTTGTAAGAAAATAAGCCACATTATCTTACAGGGGAAACATTATTGTAAGAGTTTGATTTGTCCTGTGGGGTGAAGGATAAAGTACAGTATCTGACACATTATTTTATCTTAGTTCTCCCACTTACCTTTACTGGTGCTGTTTGATGATAGATGAATATTGTATGATCTATTACAAAGTAAAAAAAAATATTCTCTATGTTTGAATATAATAAATGCTCCTCTTTTAATGGTAGGCCTTTATGAAATGATTTAATATATATGATTTGCTTTGAGAGTAATTATGGCAATAACAAAGAACAGAATAGGCAGAATAGTGTTCTTCCTTCTATGAAAATCAGGGCTTCTCATTCATTATCCTGTCTACTAATTTTACAGATACTATATATAGTTAATTAATTTTTCTTCATGTTTCTTCATGAGATTATTAGGTGATGAAAGAAAAAAAGATGATATTGTTCTTTTTTCATACAAGTCATACCTAAATGTGGGTTCAAATTAATCATAGGAGAATTGTTCTAAAATTATCCACCAATTTTCAAGAATTCCTCACATCAGCTGTTAACAATAAATGAACAGAGGTTTTCACAGGTAACTTTCCAGACCAATTAAAAAATTTTCCACACTTCTCTTTCAAGATATGTAGGACCAAATGATTAAATGACTTCCTTTACACCCAGGCCATCTGAGGTTGAAATTAATTAACTGACGGCAGTTCAACAGCAACCTGATGGGCAAACTCGACGTTATTTTCTCTTCCAGGGTACGTACTAAAACAGGCCATTTCTCCGCTGTTTTTGGTAACCTGCTTGTTTTCATAATGATTCATTTGACATGTACTTATGGGGTATCTGCCATGAGCCAAACATTAGGCAGAGATAGGAATATATAGTAAAGTCAAGCTCTCCTGGGGCTTCAGTTTTACTGGGGGGCAGGGCAGGATGTCCTCACTCCAAACAGCCAATGAGTGAATGAATACATGAGGAAAATTCAGAGTGGCAAGGGCTAGGAGAAGACAAAGACCATAATATTTGGGTTGCAACTCTCCCCTTGCAAAGAGCTTCACGAAATGGCTTTCTGTCCCTCCACGTTGTGGGGGTGGACACCTGGGAGGCATGTGTTCCTATCTGCACACTTTCCTTGGTGCCATTTGCACTCTCTAAATGGTTGCATTGGATCCAACATAGAACAGGGAGTACCCTGCTCACAGAAGTTGATTTTATGAGCACAGTAGTTTTTTCCCTCTCTATTTATTTTGAAAAATATAAATACAAAATTTTCTTTCTACACTACCTACAAGGAATGCATTGTGAAACTGACATGATGCAAATAATGGAATCTGCAAATACAAGGACTTACTGTGACACTATAATAAACAAAGATTATAAAAACCTAGAAATGGCCATAACAGAGTTTGGTTTTATTTTTTAAAATGGACAGCCTGGGAGTCTTATGGGTTGATAGGATCGCACTGGGTGGTCCTAGTTATGAATTAATCTCAGTTCATTGATGAAGGAAGGAAATTGGAAGAGTGGAAAAAAATAATTTCAGCAAGATTTGCCTGATTTCAGTAGACTGTTCCCTCACAAATGGCAAAAGGCACAAAAGTTTTCGATCACTTCAGCCATTATTCTGGAAGTATTAATTAAATGCCTATAGTGTTATAGTCATTTAGGAAGTATTATGAGAGATAATAGAGAAGAAAAAGACAAAATCTTTATCTTTATTGAGTTCACAGTCTAAGATTACGTTTTAAATATGATAGAGCTTATGTAGTATGTCAGGAGTTTTGAGATTCATGTACTTCCCAAAATAGTGGCCTCCAGACCTCATGACTTGGAGTTGTAAGTTCTCAGAGGCAGAGGCAACAACAGCTATGAAGGCAGTGACAGCAAAGGGCTGGACCTCAAGTCCCAGAGGTTCCCTCTCTTTCCTGTCCACACTATATAAGCAGGCAGTTTGCATCCATATGAGAGTGCTGGGGAGCAAAGAGTGAAACTTACCAGGCCCCAGACTTCAGAGCATCCCGCCTGCACTTAGCATATAGTCCTTGGAGAGACTTAAACTGCCCACTCGGGCCATCTGCTGCTCGTTCTAGGATGTGCCTCAGTGGATGCCACAACTTGGATGCAGAGAGGATTTGGTAGAGCTGGTACAATTGTCGACTCTAACATGATAGCATTTAACTCTTTATTTGCGGTGGTAAAATGGTGTGCTCTAATTTTTTCATTAGTTTTTTTAAGTCATATAACAGAAAATTTTTATAGAATGAAACTTTTCCTCATCATATCTGATTACAGTGTTCATATAAGAAAGGCAGAATAAATTATTGAGTTTTTCCCTTTATTTGTCAGTTTTCCAAATAGTTGGTTGTTTATCTATCACTTTCTAAACAGGCAAGAAGACCAATGAGGTTTTTTTTAAAAGTAATATGATTATGAGCAAATGGATTTAAATTCATTTGATGTATTTTGATGCAATTATTATTGATGTTCAGAGTGTCCATTGGCCAGTGGGGATTACTTCAAGTGGACTCCTGGCCTTTCTACACTTTCTTAGTTATCTTTGATAGTTTTCATGCTGTGAGGAAGCCTACCTAAACTAACTCATTCAATGACTCTATGTGTAGAAGCCTGACTCACATTAACAGATGCCCAGCTGCCTCCCAAATCTCCATTTTCCGCTCTGGCTTCAAACAGCATCTAACTATAAGCCTGAGAGACCCCAGCTCAAATTATCCAGCTGAGCCACTCAGCTGATCCACAGAATTTCTGAACCACAGAAACTGAGAGAGAGATTAAATGATTATTGTTATTTTTAAGTAATTTACTTTTCTGGCAGGTTTTTTTTTTTTTGTAAATCAACAAATAACCAAAACAGAAAGTATTAAATATGTGTGTCCACATACATATGTAAAAATAAAAAAATTAAGCCAATATCTATTTTAAAAGCTACCGGTAACTGGAAAGAGAGAAAAGGGAAAGGTCAAGAAGTTGAAGCTAAGCTTCTTTGTCTATACTATACTTTGTAGATGTAGTTTTGGAACTATGCAAATGTCTTATATAATTATACGTAATTTTAAAAATCAGTACCTAAAAACTAAAACAAAAATGGGATAAATGAACCTAAGTGTAGATCACAGTGGTGGCTTAATCACACAGAAGAGCTATTTCAAATGACTTATACAACATAGTAATTTCACTGTGCCTTCTCAGTGGCATATAATGCAAGGACAAAAAGAACTAAAAACAAAAACAAAATAAAACATGAAAACATAAGCTATGTTCAGAATCATGTTAATAATAAGATTGTCACTATTTTCTAAAAAAAATTATTATATAATTAAAACCAAGCAAATAAGTAATTGTTTTTCCTTTAGAAATCAAAATCAATAACATAAAAAAGTACAAAATCAAATAAGTCTACATTGTTGCTTGAAACCCTAGAAACTCACCTGCATGGTTAAATGAACCAGTTCTGTTCCCTGAGTTGCAACCCTTCCCACATGCTCCACAGATGGGAAGCAGAGGTGAGTGGAATCCAGAATACACTTTAATCATTGCTAGGGAGCGCATTGACATGACAAAAATTCTATTCTCTTTCTACTTCTCCAGCATTTAATAATGACATCAGGAGAGAATGAGAGAGAGAGAGAGAGAGAGAGAGAGAGAGAGAGAGAGAGAGAGGGAGAGGGAGGGAGAGAGGACATGAAGAACATGGGGAAAGGGAAAACAAGGAGGAGGGAGGGAAGGAGAGAAGCAAGGAGGAAAAGATGGAGAAAAGGAAGGAAGGGAGGAAGGGAAAGAAGAAAGGGGGAAAGAGTGGGATGGAGAGGGGGAAGGAAAAGGAACATATAAGTAAAAACTAAAAATAAATAAATGGGCTACTTTTTGATTCAGTATCAATTTAAGCTACATTAATGGCACAAAGAATGCATACCCCCACTCAATTTAAAGTGCTGTTCATATTTCAGAGTTTCAAATAATAAGAAACACAGCATCTTCTAGAGATCTTGAACCAATTTTGTCCTCATCCCAAATATTTAGGTAAAGCTTAGCCCACATTTCCTGATTCCCCCAATAAAACACCCATAAGTTTCTGAAATTTTCTCAAAAACTGACCACAGAAGTTAAAGATACTTCCAGTTATGCTGTAAATGATATGGCAAATGGGTTATCTGCATAGATAATCTCTCTTTATTTCTGTTCTCATTTTTAATAAAGCTTGGCATAGTCTACTACCTTTGAAGGGAAAATAACATTGACAAGATTGAAATAATGATTTGCTTGTGATTACAATACCTTTGCTCCACAGAGTTGAATTTTACACAAGCCTTGTGCAACCCTGTTATGCTACAACCAGGATCCCAGGGTTCTGTTCTTGAGTGACAACTGATTCAAAGTGTGGGCTCACATAAGTAATTCAGTTGCTAGGCATATCCTTGCCCAACAGTCAGAGTGGAGAAACCAATGCTTTCCACCATCTACCTACACAAGATTTTAGGGACAGAGAGCATAGTTGCCAAACCACAACATTATGTCCATGTTTTGATTTTTTTCATGACTCGTATTCCAAAGAGTCAGAATTTATTGGGCACATCTATGGGTCCAGCATGAAAGAATTATAACAACAAACAGGCACAGATCTGGGATAAATATTTTGATCAAGGAGAGACTTCCATTCACTTTCCTTGGCAACATCCAGCATTTTTCAGCTGGCTGTTTTTTATTACTCATCCTGAACCATTTGTGATTGTTTTCTAAGTTTCTGAACTAGTTACCATGGAACTGGCAGAAATCTGCCTCTACGTTTAAAAAAAAAAAAGGATTCAGGACAGTAACTGAAGGAACACCAAAGGCTGTACATATCGTCCAAGGGTGGAAGAAATGTGATCTCTCTGCATTCCTGAATTCCTGCCTGACCTCTACATTCTGTGAAACTGACCCAAGGCCAGTTCTGTCAGGATATCACTTGAGAATTTTTCTAGTCTATTAGTGTAAATACTTTAGAAGTAAGGACTTCTATTATAATACCCTCTTTCTTAATGAAAGAGTAGTTTAAGCAATCTTGGACAAAACCATGCCTCTCCATATTCTATTTTTGAAATGATGCATGCAATAATCCCAACCCATTTCCTGGACTAAAGTTGTGAAGATCTTTGTTTCCTTTAAGTAAATATGTTTTCTTTGCATCACTACACAAACACTCATTAATATTTACAATATTTGGGAACACCCTTTCTGAACCACACACTTTGGTTTTCTTTAGCCTTTCATTCTTCTCATGAAATACATGTTAAAGATTATTTCTTTTCCAAATGAACACCTGTAACATATATCCTAGCATCCTGTAAGATCTGGAAAGAGAAAGTAGTGTAATGATTAGCATTGCAAAAATTTTCACTTCTGTTCCTGTTTATTAAGCAAATGTTCTTGGAAAGACCCTTAAATTGTAATTTAGATGTTGCATATACATATATATTCTTGGAATTTTACTCAGATTTTTCTGTACAATTTGCAATTCCTTAAAACACTTGCATTTGCACTCAGCTACTCTTCTGAAAATTAGTAGAACTAGTAAAAATAATCAAATTATGAATAATTTAAATATGGAATTTTCAACATACATGCCAATTATTTTCATTTTCTTTTTTCTCAGCTATCACTTGACCCAAAGTCTCAACAATTTGAGGAAAAGAAAAATCTAAATTACAAAATGGTTTGTATCTTAGTATTTATCCCTTCCCTCTTTGTCCCTTTAGTGTATACACTCAATTGTATCCCCCCTTGGTTCATCCATAGTGGTCATGGTGACTCTCAAATGGCAGTACTTGTAGGGCTACCTAGGAGATAAGAATGACAGGTTTGGCCTGGGCCCTCAGCTGAAAAGAGGAGCAAGGAAACTCAGCTTCCCAAGTATGTCACTGATCACCATGTAAGTAGCCTCCAGTGAGGCAGTGAACTCTCCAGTATTAAGAGCTGGAGACAAACTTGTTTGTTGGTCAACTGAAGCTTAGCAAAATTTATCTTCTTTTTTAATCTGTGGTGAAATATTTCTTAATAAGTAAAAATTTATAACTATCATTGAATCTCTATTTGATAGTGAATAATTGTACAATAACCATAGTTCTTCTGAGCTTTGTATTTGATAGTATAACATACACAGCATTGTTGCCCTAAGTAAGATCCCAGAACCAACTACATCAGCACAGCCTGGAGAGATGTTTCAGAGTTCCACCAAAGAAGCAATCAATTGGAATTGGGAGGGATAAGAATTGGGAAATTGTATTTTAATAAATTCTGATATACACTGAACAAGTGACTAATTTTAACCATAACATAAGGAACTACAGTTTAAGGAAACTAAGATATAAGAAATATAAATACTGTGTTTTAGAACCCATTTTTGTTAATTTGTGATAAGTAGCATAGTAATGATATAATGCTTTTTGTTTTGTTTTGTTTTAAAACCAAAGTGGAAAAGACTCCAACATATTAATTAGCACCTTAAAGGTTTTCTGTGTCATGGTGGTGATCACCATGTACTAATCAGTATATTTTCTTTTAGATACTCAATATTCTTTTTAAATAAATACCAAAAACGTGTTATGTGATAAAGAAGCAGGAAATGAATAGCTTCTCCTTTGTCCAGGTAAATGCCTTCTCCAGCATGGAAGGGTAAACGCACTGGAACATTATACAAAGGCATTGTGCTATCAATAGCACTAGCTTGGAATTACGAATGCAGGATGCAGGATTAGCAAAAGGCTTTCTCCAATTCCTCATAATTCACTTTTACCTGTACCTCTTGAAACTGGCTTTCAAATGTCCCCATTAACATCAACAGCACACCTACCAGGGCCAACCAAATTTTTCATTTTTTGTCACCTTTTTGAGAGTAGCATTTAACCTTGTTTATCTCAACTTTCTCCTTGAAACACTGTCTTCTCTTTGTTCTCCATGACTCTGCATTCTTTTGCTTTTCCTTTCATTTCTCTGTTGCTTCTTTATAAAATCTTCTGCTCAAATTCTAAGTGTTAAATTTCCTTCATCCTAACCTCTTTGCTCTGCTCTGCTCTCTATCATCTTTCCATATTTGCCATCACCAAAAATTGATGAGGTTCAAACTTCCTTCCAGACACAGGTGACTTAAATTCTAGTTTCTTACTCACCTCTGAGTTCCAGATTTGTGTTTTCCATTCAAAATCTCCACCTGGCTGTCTCAAAAGCATGCCAAAATGAAAAAAAGTTTTACTTTCTCTTTACCTCACCCCATACTTGATCCTTTTCTACTGTTTTTTTTTTTTTTATCAGTAACAGGCCTCTCCATCTTTCCATTAGCCCATCCTGAATTTCTCTGTTTCCCTCACATCTCATATTTAGTCAAGCTCTGACTGTTTTCCTCTTAAGTCTCATCAGCATTCCTCCATGCATCTCCAGCTCTACCACCCATTGTCCAAGCTGCAATCACCTCTCATGTGGACTAATGTAATGATGTCTTAATTAGTACTCCATGTTCCTTGATGTACTCTATTCTTTACACTACAGTCAGAAAGAGTTTTAGAAAAAGATGAATTTGATTGTGTCATGCCCCCTTTAAAGCCATTGAATGTCTCAGTTCAAGTCCACTCTGGGTCTGGCTGACTGAGCCCTGCTCTTTCCCAGCCACACTCACCTTCACTACACTCCACCTCTTCAGGACAACCTGTTCCCTCCTATGTAAGAGCACATCAACATATTGTTCCCTCTGACTAGATTCATCTTCTCTTCCTTTCCTTGAATGAGTAACTCTTAGTTGTTTTTTATTATTTTAACTTAAGCTTTATTATATTTTTTCCTTTGCCGTTTAGTCCCCTTATACCCCCGTCTCCCAGCAATCACCACACTGTTGTCCATGTCCATGAGTCCTTTTACCTTTCGCTCAATCCCTCCACCACCTAACCCCATCCCCCAATGGCTGTCATCTCCTCCCCATCTGTGAGCCTGTCTGTGTTTTACTTGTTAGTTCAGTTTGTTCATTTGATTCCACATATGAGTGAAATCATAGGGTATTTGTCTTTCTCTGACAGGCTTATTTCACTTAGCATAATACTCTCCAGGTCAATCCATACTGTTATAAAGGGTAAAATTTGCTTCTTTTTTATGGCCAAATAGAATTCCATTGTGTAAAAATCCCATAGTTGTTTTATCCACTCATCTACTGATGGTCATGTGGACTGCTTACATATCTTGGCGATTGTAAACAACACGGCAATGGACATAGGGAAGCTTATGTTCTTTGAAGTTAGTGTTTTGGGTTCCTTTGGAAATCTTCCCAGAAGTGAGGTCATTAGGTCAAAAGGCAGATTCACTTTTAATTTTTGAGGTATGTTTTCCACACTGCTTTCCACATTGGCTGCACCAGTCTGCATTTCCACCAGCAGTGCAAAAGGGTTCCCCTTTCTCCACATTCTCATCAGCACTTGTTGTTTGTTGCTTTACTGATGATAGCCATTCTGACAGGTATGAAGGAGATGATATTTCACAGTGGTTTTAATTTGCATTTTTCTGATGATTAGTGATGTTGAGCATCTTTTCATATGTCTATCGACCCTCTGTATATCCTCTTTGGAGAAATGTCTATTTAGGTCCTTTGCCCATTTTTTAATTGGGTTGTTAGGGTTGGTTTGGTTATTTTTTTTTTTTTGGTGTTGAGTTTTGTAAGTTATTTATAAATTTTACATATTAATGCTTTATCAGATGCGTCGGTGAATATGTTGTCCCATTCTTTGGTTTCTCTTTTTATTTTGTTCATGATTTCATTTGCTGTGCAAAAACTTTTAGTTTTATGTAGTGCCATTCTTACTTTTTCTTCTGTTTCCCTTGCCTGGGGAGATATATCTGATATAAAATTTCAACAAGCAATATCTGAGATTTTGCTGCGTAAGTTTTCTTGTAGGATTTTTATGGTGGTAGGTCTAACATTTGCAGATGACATGATACTGTACATAGAAAACCCCAAAGATTCCACCAAGAAACTACTAAAACTGATAAATAAATTCAGCAAAATAACAGGATACAAAATTAATATCCATAAATCAGTTGCATGTTTATATGCCAATAGTGAACTAACAGAAAGGGAAATTAAGAAATCAATTCCATTCACAATTGCTTCAAAAAGAATAAAATACCTAGGAATAAATCTAACCAAGGATATAAAAGACCTGTACTCATGAAATTATAAGACACTGGAGGAACAAATTGAAGAAGATACAAATAAGTGGAACCATATACTGTGTTCACAGATAGGAAGAATTAACATCATTAAAATGTCCATACTACCCAGAGCAATCTACATATGTAATGCGATTCTAATCAAGATTCTAATGACATATTTCACAGAACTAGAACTAATATTTCAAAAATTTATATGGAACCACAGAAAGCCCTGCATAGCAACAGTGATCCTGAAGAACAAAGTTGGAAGAATCATGCTACCTAATATTGAACTATACTACAACAGTGTAGTAATCAAAACAACCTGGTACTTGCATAAAAACAGACACATAGATCAATGGAACAGATTAGAGAGCCCAGAAATAACCCCACACCTTTATAGTCAATTAATATTTAACAGAGGAATCAAGTACATACTAAAGGTAGTTTATTCAATAAATGTTGTTGGGAAAATTAGACAAATACGTACAGAAAATTGAAACTAGACCACATTCTTACACACAAGAATAGACCACACACAAGAATAAATTCAAAATGGATCAAAGACTTAAATGTTCATACTTCTTTAAATCTCAGGTCAGATATTATTTCTTCAGTGCAGTCTTTACTAACTACCAAGTAAAACCTGGTTCCCCATAACATACACTTTTACTGCATGTTCCTCCTTCTTATCACAGTTTGCACATTTATTTATTTGTGTAATTATTTGATTAATGTCTGTCTTTCTGAGGAGACCGAAAGCTCCAAAGACAACGACCTAGTCTGTTTTTCTCCTGATTAGGATCAAGGAAACTGACTGTACACCAACTTGTTCTCAGCAAAGATTTAAGGGATTGAGGGGGAGATAGGAACTCACAGCACTGAATAAATCCTTATTATCAACAGGATTGCTGTTGATCCTACCTTGCATTTTCCTCCACTCTGACTCATAAGGCTGCCAGGATATTCTTCCTTCACAAAAAAAAGGTGACGGAGGCCATGAGAAAAGCGATGGCTAGGAAGGCTCAAAGCACAGGTGTGAAAACTGGCTTTCAGCTATAAGGAGGCAGGGTGTGGATTGGATTTACCATTATTATTATTATTATTATTATTATTATTATTATTATTATTATTATTGAAGTTTACATACATTCCTGCATAAGATTTATTCTTAATTTTACTTTTCATACTTTGCTTATTTCATTTTGATATCAAGGGGAGTTTTCTCTTTTTTCATTTTCAAGAAGAATTTGTAAAAGTTTGAAACTGTGTTTAAAGTGGAAACTTGAAAATCTGTAAGAATTTGCCTGTAAAACTGCATGAGCCTGGTGTTTTTTCCATGGGCTGATTTTAAAGTACTCATCTAGTTTGTTTAATTTCAAAACTTTTCAGGCTTTCTAATTCAATTACAGATAATCTCAGATTCTTAAAACACAAGTCTTGAAATATATTTCTAGAAGTTTGTTTTGTTTAAATTTATGTAATTTTTAAAAATATTTTTAACCTATAACTATGCTCCCCTTTGCAGTAATATTATTATTCGTCCTCACCACACTGCTTTTCTTGATCAATATTGTGAGAGATTCATTTTGCCATCTTTTCCAAAAACCAGTTTTTGGCATTATTTACCCTCCCTATTTTATCTTTGTCTGCTATTTGATTTATTTCTGCTCTTATCTTTACCATCTCTTTCTTTTTACTTCTAGACTTCTATTATTTTGCTTTTCCTAACTTCTTAAATAAAAACCTTAGGTTACTAATATATTTCATTAATATTTTTTAATAAAAAGGTCTAAATTTCCTTGTTATGGTTTACTTGAACTGTTTCTCACATATTTTGATATATGGCATTTTCATTATTGCTTATTTGCATTTTGATTTTCTTTAATTGACATTTAACATATGAATTAGCAGTTTTGAAAATTTTCCCAGTATATGCAGTTTTTTTAAGTTATTTTCCTTGAGCAGTCAGACAGAAGAAACCACTTCACCACGACGAGACTGGTAGGGATTATAGAGGAGATGTGGGAGGGATAACTGGACTCCCAAAGGTGGCAGCTGAAGTTCCAGAGGGATATTTCAGCATCCGGGGGTTCACCCAAGGAGGTGTGGGATCTAAACCCAAAGCTAAGCTCCCTACCCTACAACACTGGAGCCAGAAAGGAACCCAGATAACATCCAGCTGTAAAAAGCAGCAGGGTTCCTCTCTGCCAGCAAGAGACAGCTGGAGATGCAGAGAATCTCTTAAAGGTCCAATGCACAAAATTTTTTCAGCCACTTATCCTGGGGGCCAGCCAAGGAGGACAGAGTAAACTAGAGATGCTTGAGAAGAGTTTGGGGTTGGTGGCTCTGGGGAGAGAACTGAAGGAACAGCCAACAGGATCCCTATGCTGAGTCATTTCCAATACTGCAGAAGCCATCTTTCTAAGGCAGAGCACTCCTCTCTAAGTGGCATCAGATCCGTGAGGGGATACAATAGCCCTGCCTGCAGGAATTACTCTGCCCCACCCTATGGTGTCGAAGCTGGGCTGCTGATTAGAGCTTCAGGCTATTTCATTGATTATTTTAACAACTAAAGTGGAAAATAGAGAGAAATAGCCAAAATGGGAAGACAAAGCAACAGACCCCAAATGAAAGTACAGGAGAATTCTTCAGAAGAAGAACTAGATGAAATGCAGGCAACCAATTTATCAGATAGAAAGTTTAGAGTAATTATTATAAGCATACCCAACATCATGAAAAAAGACCAGTCAGAAAAAAAGAACACAATATTTGAAATAGGTAATACACTGGCAGGAGGAATAAACCATAGGTTAGATGAAGCAGAGGATCGAATCAGTGATTTGGAAGACAAGTCAGAAACACACTGGCAGAGGAACAAAAAGATAAAGGATTTTTTATTCTTTTTTTTAGAGTTTATTTATTTATTTTTAGAGAGAAGGGAAGAGAAGAAGAGAGAGGGAGAGAAACATCAATGTGTGGTTGCCTCTCAAGTGACCCCTGCTGGGGATCTGATCCACAACCCAGACATGTGCCCTGACTGGGAATTGAAATGTGACCCTTTAGTTCACAGGGCTACGCTAAATCCACGGAGCTACACCATCCATGGCAGAAAAAGGATTTTTTCAAATGAGGAGAGCTTAAGAAACATTTTGGACACCATGAAGAATAACAACATCCACGTCATGGGAACACCAGAAGGCAAAAAGAGCAAGCAGGGGATCAAGAACCTATTTGAAGAAGTAATCACCAAAATCTTACCTAATCTGGTAATGGAAAAAGACACACAAATACAGGAAACTCAGAAACTCCCACACAAGTTGGACCCAAAGAAGCCTATACCAAGACACATCAGAATTGAAATGACAAAGCTTAAAGGCTAGGACAGAATCCTAAAAGCCTCAAGTGAAAAGCAGATAATTACATACAAGGAGCATTAATTAGATGGTCATCTGATTATTCATTTCAGGACAGAAGGCAGTGGTTGAAATATTCAAGATGATAAAAAACAAAGACATACAACCCAGGCTACTCAACCCAGCAAAGTTATCATTTAAAATTGGAGAATTATGGAGCTTCCCAAACAAGAAAAAGCTAAAGGAGTTTGTTAACATCAAACCAGTACTGCAACAGATGTTAAAAGACTTGCTTAAAGAAGAAAAAAAAGAGAGAAAGAAAAAAAAAGAAAATAGTCTAACAATAAAATGATATATCTATCAATAATCACCTTAAATGTAAATGGCTTAAATGCTCCAACCAAAAAACAAAGTGTAGCTGAATGGATAAAAATAACAGGACCCATATATATGCTGCCTCCAAAAGACCCAATTCAGATTGAAAGATACACACAGAATAAAGGGATGGAACACTTCCAGTGAAGATAGTGGAATAGGTAAACCCAACTCACTTTCTCGTACATTCACATCAAAATCACAACTAAAATATAGAACAACCATCACTCAGAACCATAAGAAATCTAATTGAATGGAAGTCTGGCAACTACAGATTTAGGAAACCACACCCATCCAGACTGGTAGGAGGGACAGAGGTGTGAAACAGGCTGGTCCCATATCCTCCTGTGTTAGATAAAAATTTGGGAGAGATATCTCTAGAGTGAGAAGTCTCAGCACCATACCAGGGCCCCCAGCCCAGGCTTCCTGTGCCAGGAAGATAAATCACCAAAACTTCTGGCTGCAGAAACCAGAAGGGATTGAGTTGGTGAAAGAAACTACTGGAGCCACACGCAGTTTCTTTAAAGAACACACACATAGATTTACTCAGACTTACTCTCTCTGAGCTATAGCACCAGGGTAGCAGTTTGAAAGGCACTAGTGGCATACAGGGAAGGACTGAAGTGTCTGGTAAGACATCTAGGTATCAAGGTAAGAGCTGGAGGACAGCTTTCTCTAAGACAAAAAGGTGGGCAGAGGCAACCATCCCTTTTCTGAGCCTTCTACTTACAGAGCCACAGAGCTAGCTGGCAAGTGCCATATCTGAGACTCCATCAACCTGGCTAACACTGTTTGCCCTG
Source organism: Glossophaga mutica (assembly GCA_039655065.1). NCBI lineage: Eukaryota > Metazoa > Chordata > Mammalia > Chiroptera > Phyllostomidae > Glossophaga > Glossophaga mutica. The sequence goes on along the minus strand of CM077310.1, from coordinate 67,059,181 downwards.
CCTTGGAGATCCCCTGAGACTCTGTCCCACCCAAGTTATAAGCCTACCCAAACTGTTAACAGAGACTTTTCTGCATGAATGACTGGTCTTGGCTCATGATTCACAACTTCCTAAATCATATTTAAAAAGCCACAGCAAGTCTCAGTAAGACCTTGGCCCCCATAAATCTTACTAAGTGGCCCCAGGCCTGGAACTAGCAATAGCAATCCTAACTTACAGCTTTGCTTTGCTTATGAATCTCCAAGCCCAGGACAAGTAGCAGCCATCTCAGATTGCTTTACAGCTCATGCAAGATGGCCCCAGGTAGAACACAAGATGGAGCATACCATGGCCTGTACCACCCCAGACACCTTAGCGTCAGCACCTACAGTGGACACCTACAGACCACATCAGTGTGCCATCACCCTGTCCCCACACTGCTGATCCTCCACGGAAGGCAGAAATTGGTGGTTAGTGGTCACAGCCAGACCTTGCAGCTGACTGGCCTGGGTGAATCCCTCACATTGACCTGCCAACAACAATCAAGATTCAACTACAAAAGAAGGGTGTACCCAACCCACATGAAGAGCACACCATGAGTATGGAAGTTGGATGATAGGAAAAGCTGTACCGCTGGAACCAATAGGACACCTACTAGATTAGGCCATACTACCAAGACAGGGAATTGTAGCAGCTCTACCTAATACATAGAAACAAACACAAGGAGGCTGCCAAAATGAAGAGACAAAGAAACATGACCCAAATGAAAGAACAGATCAAAACCCCAGAGAAAGAAATAAAAAAAGTGGAGATAAACATTCTATCAGATGCAGTGTTCAAAACACTGGTTATAAGGATGGTCAAGGACCTCAACAGCATAAGAAAACCCAGTCAGAAACGAAGGATGCATTAATTGAAATAAAGAATAATTTACAGGAAAATGATAGCAGAGTGGATGAAGCTGAGAATCAAATCAATAATTTGGAAAATAAAGAAGCAAAAAACAAGTAATCTGAACATGGAGACAAAAGAATCCAAAAAATTGAGGATAGTATAAGCAGCCTCTGGGACAACTTCAAGTGTTTCAACATTTGCATCACGTGCGTGCCAGAAACAGAAGAGAAAGTAAGAAACTGGAAATCTATTTGAAAAAATAATGAAAGTAAACTTCCTTCATTTGGTGAAGGAAATAGATATCCAAGTCGAGGAAGCCAGAGAGTCCCAAAAAATGGATGAAAAGACACCCACACCAAGACACACCATAATTAAAATGACAAAGGTTAAAGATAGAATCCTAAAGCAGCAAGAGAAAAGCAGTTAGTTGCCTACAGGGGAGTTCCCATAAGACTGTCATCTGATTTCTCAAAAGAGATTTTGCAGGCTAGAAAGGATTGGCAAGAAATAGTCAATGTGATGATAAGCAAAGGCCTATAGTAAAGATTGCTTTACCCAGCAAAGGTACCATGTAGAATCAAAGGACAAATAAAAACAAGAAAAAACTAAAGGAGTTCATCATCACCAACCATTATTATATGAAATGTTAAAGGGACTTATTTAAGAAAAAGGAGAAGATCAAAACTGTGTACAATAAAATGGCAATAAATACATATCTAACAACAATTGAATATAAAAACAAACTAAGCAAAAAAAAAAAAACACAAAAAACAGAGACAAAATCATGAGCATGGAGAGAATTTTGATGGTTGCCAGATGGGAGGGGGTGTGGGGAATGATTGAAGAGGTGAGGGTATTAAGAAGTACAAATACATAGTTACAGAATAGCTATGGGGATGATGTAAAGTACAGTATAGGAAATGGAGTAGCCAAAGAAATTATATGTGTGACCAATGGACATGAACAATGGTGTGGAGACTGCCTGATGGAGTGAGGGGTGCTAGGTAGAGGGGGAAATGGGGGGGACATTGGGACAACTGTAATAGCATAATCAATAAAAATATAAAGCAAAAAAGTAAAGGAATGGAAAAAAGTATTTGATGCAAATTGAAAGGAAAAAAAGCTGGAATAGCAGTACTTACATCCAACAAAGTAGACTTTAAAATTAAGGCTAACAGACAAAAAAAGACACTACATAATGATAAAGGGGACAATACAACAAGAGGATAAACCCTAATAAACATTTGCACTCCCAACATAGGAGCACCTAAATGTGTGAAGCGAATCTTGATGGACAGAAAGGGAGATATCGACAGATATACAGTCACAGTTGAGTATTTTAACCACCCATTGACTTTAATGGATAGATCTTCTAGGCAGAAAATCAACAGGGAGACAGAGGCCTTAAATGACACACTAGGTCAAATGGATTCAATTGATATATTCAGAGCTTTTCACCTCAAAGCAGCAGAATATACATACTTTTCAAGTACACACAGAACATTATCTAGGATAGACTATATGTTACAACACAAAACAAGTCTCAATAAATTTAAGATTGAAATCATATCAAGCATTTTTACTAAACGCAAGGCTATGAAACTAAAAGTCAATCACAAGGACAACAATGAAAAGCATACAAATATATGGAAGCTAAATAATGTGTTATACACCAACAATGAAATAACAAAAACAGAAATCAGGAAAAAAATACCATTTGATATAGCAACAAGAAAAATAAGGTACCTAGGAATAAACCTAACCAAAGAGGTAAAATACTTGTACTCAGAAAACTATACAAGACTAAAGAAAGAAATTAAGGAAGACACAAACAAATAGAAGCATGTACCATGCTCATATATTGAAAGAATTAACATCAACAAAATGTCCCTACTGCCCAAATCAATTTCCACATTCAATGCAATCCCTATTAAAGTATCAATGACATATTTCACGGATATAGAACAAATATTTCAGAAATTTACATGGAACCATAAACAACCCCAAATAGCTGCTGTAATTTTCAGAAAGAAGAACAAAGTAGGAGGGATCACAATACCTGATTTCAAACTGTATTACTAGGCCACTATAATCAAAACAGCCTGGTACTGGCATAAGAACAGATACATAGACCAATGGAACAAAACAAAGAGCACAGAAATAAACCCAAATCTCTATGGTCAATTAATATTTCACAAAAGGGGAAGAAGCATCAAATGGAGTAAAAATAGTCTCTTCAAGAAATGGTGTTGGGAGATCTGGACAGCTATATGCAAAAAAAAGAAACTCGACCACCAACTTACACCATACACAAAAATAAATTCAATGTAAGTAAAAGATTTAAATACAAGTTGTGACACCATAAAAGTCCTAGAGGAAAACACAGGCAGGAAAATCTCAGACATTCCATGCAGCAACATCTTCACTGATATATGCCCTAAAGCCAGGGACATAGAGGAAAGAATAAACAAATGGGACCTCATCAAATTAAAAACCTTCTGCATAGCTAAAGAAAATAGCATTAAAATGAAAAGAGAGCCAACCGTATGGGAAAACATACTTGCCAATGATACCTCAGACAAGGGTTTGATCTCCAAAATACATAAAGAACTCACATGACTCCATGCCTAGAAAACAAAAAACCCAGTTAATAAATGGTCAAAAGACTTGAACAGACATTTCTTCAAGGAGGACACACAGAAGGTCCAGAGACATATGAAAAGATGTTCAGCATCACTAGCCATCAGAGAGATGCAAATTAAAACCACAATGAGATACCACTTCACACTGGTCTGAATGGCCATCATAAACAAAGCAACAAACAAGTGTTGGAGAGGATGTGGAGAAAAGGGGACCCTAGTGCACAGTTGGTGGGAATGCAGACTGGTGCAGCCACTGTGGAAAACAACATGGAATTTCCTCAGAAAACTAAAAATGGAACTGCCTTTTGACCCAGCAATTCCACTGCTGAGATTATATCCCAGGAACCCTGAAACACCGATCCAGAAGAACCTATGCACCCCAATGTTCATAGCAGCACAATTGACAATAGCCAAGTGCTGGAAGCAACCTAAGTGCCCATCAGTAAATGAGCGAATCACAAAACTGTGGTACGTTTACACAATGGAATACTACGCAGCAGAGAGAAAGAAGGAGCTCCTTCCCTTTGCGACAGCATAGATGGAACTGGAGAGCATTATGCTAAGTGAAATAAGCCAGGCAGTGAGGGAAAAATATCATATGATCTCACACTTAACTGGAATGTAATCAACAAAAGAAAAAAGCAAACAAAATATAACCAGAGACATTGAAATTAAGAACAATCTAATAACAATAGCCAGAGGGGACAAGGGAGGGAACAATGGGGGAAAGGGTTTTCAGGAACTACTATAAAGGACACATGGACAAAATCAAGGGGGAGTGTGGAAGAAAGGGAGGAAGGAGCATTTGACTGGGTGGGGGTAGTGGTGGAGGGAAAATGCAGACAACTGTAATTGAACAATGATAAAATAATTTTAAAAAACAAAGAGTGGGTCAATGATAAGATCAAAGAAGAAATCAAAAAATACCTTGAAACAAATAAAAATGAGGACACAGCAATCCAAAAATCTGTGGGATACTGGGAAAACAATCCTAAGAAGAAAATTCATAGCATCACAGGCATATTTCAAAAAAAAACAGAAAGAAAAGAAAAAGAAAAAGCTCAAATAAACAATCTAACTTCACACTTAACAGAACTTGAAAAAGAACAACACACAAAGCTCAAAGTAAGTAGAAAGAAGAAAATAAAAAAGATCAGAGTAGAAATAAATTAAATAGAGACTACAAAAATAATACAAAAGATCAATGAATCCAAGAGCTGGTTCTTTGAAAAGATAAACAAAATTGACAAACATTTAACCAGAGTCATCACGAAAAAAAAGAGAACAGACCCAAATAAATAAAATCAGAAATGAAAGAGGAGAAATCACAACTTACACAAAACAAATACAAAGGATTTTTTAAAAAAATATTATGAACAATGATATGCCAACAAATAGGTCAACATGAATAAAATGGATTAATTCCTAGAAATACATAATCTTCCAAAACTAAATCAATGAGAATCAGAGAATCTGAATAGACCGATTATACCTAGTAAAATTGAAGCAATAATAATTTAAAAAATCCCAACAAACAAAAGTCCTGGACTGCATGGCTTCACATGTCAATTTTACCAAACATTCCAAGAAGAATTAACATGTATCCTTTTCAAACTATTTCATAAAATTCAAGAGGAGGGAAGGTTCCCAAACTCATTTTTATGAGGACAGCATTGTTCTAATTCCAAAATCAGATAATGACACTACAAAGAAAGAAAATTATAGGCCAAAATTCCTGATAAACATAGATGCTAAAACACTCAACAAAAATTAGCAAACTGAATAAAACAATGCATCAAAAAGATCATACATTATGATCAGGTAGGATTTCTCCCATGAATGCAAGGTGGTACAACATTTGCAAATCAATAAATATGATTCACCACATAAACTAAAGGAAGGATAAAAACCATATGATCACATCAGTAGACTCAGAAAAAAAATTGATAAAATCAGATACCCATCTATGATAAAAGCTTAGCAAAGCGGGATTAGAAGGAACATACCTAAATATAATAAAGGCCATACATGACAAACCCACTGCCAGCATCATACTCAAAGGGCAAAAACTACAAGTGTTCCCCTTAAGATAAGGAACAAGACAGAGATTTTCACTTTCACCTCTTTTATTCAATAGTACTGAAAGTGCTAACCACAATCAGAGAGGAAGAAGAAATAAAAGTCATCCAAATTGGAAAGGAAGAAGTATAACTATAATTATTTGCAGATGACATGATACTATATATAGAAAACCCAAAGATTCCACCAAGAAACTACTAAAACTGATAAATGAACTTTGCAAAGTAGCGGGATAGAAAATTAATATCCAGAATCGGTTGCATTTTTATATGCCAATAATTAACCAACAGAAGGGGAAGTTTTTTAAAAATCCCATTCACAATTGCTTCAAAAAGAATAAAATACCTAGGGATAAATCTAACCAAGGATATAAAAGACCTGTACTCATGAAATTATAAGACACTGGAGGAACAAACTGAAGAAGATACAAATAAGTGGGACCATATACTGTGTTCACAGATAGGAAGAATTAACATCATTAAAATGTCCATACTACCCAGAGCAATCTACATATGTAATGCGATTCTAATCAAGATTCTAATGACATATTTCACAGAACTAGAACTAATATTTCAAAAATTTATATGGAACCACAGAAAGCCCTGCATAGCAACAGTGATCCTGAAGAACAAAGTTGGAAGAATCATGCTACCTAATATTGAACTATACTACAACAGTGTAGTAATCAAAACAACCTGGTACTTGCATAAAAACAGACACATAGATCAATGAAACAGATTAGAGAGCCCATAAATAACCTCACATCTTTATAGTCAATTATTATTTGACAGAGAAAGCAAACAAATACAACGGACTAAAGATAGTTTATTCAATAAATGGTGTTGGGAAAATTGGACATATTCATGCAGAAAAATGAACTAGATCATGTTCCTACACCACATACAAGAACAAATTCAAAATGGATCAAAGACTTAAATGCTACATCTGAAACCATAAAAATTATAGGAGAAAATATAACCAGCAAAATTTCAGATATTGCTTCTAGAAATTTTTTAACAGATATATCTCCCCAGGCAAAGAATACAAAAGAAAAAGAATGGCAGTACATCAAACTAAAGAGTTTTGCACAGCAAAAGAAAACATCTACAAAATAAAAAGAGAAACCAAAGAATGGGACAACATATTCACCGACACATCTGATAAAGCATTAATATGCAAAATTTATAAATAACTTACAAAACTCAACACCAAAAAAAAAAAAAAAATCCCTAACAACCCAATGAAAAAATGAGCAAAGGACCTAAATAGACACTTCTCCAAAGAGGATATACAGAAGGTCGATAGACATATGAAAAGATGCTCAACATCACTAATCATCAGAAAAATGCAAATTAAAACCACTGTGAAATATCATCTCCTTCATACCTGTCAGAATGGCTATCATCAGTAAAGCAACAAACAACAAGTGCTGATGAGAATGTGGAGAAAGGGGAACCATTTTGCACTGCTGGTGGGAATGCAGACTGGTGCAGCCAATGTGGAAAGCAGTGTGGACATACCTCAAAAATTAAAAGTGAATCTGCCTTTTGACCCAGTGACCCCACTTCTGAAAATATATCCAAAGGAACCCAAAACACTAACTTCAAAGAACATAAGCATCCCTATGTCCATTACAGCATTGTTTACAATCGCCAAGATATGTAAGCAGTCCACATGTCCATCAGTAGATGAGTGGATAAAACAACTATGGGATTTTTACACAATGGAATTCCACTCAGCCATAAAATGAAAATTTTACCATTTGTGACACTATGGATTGACCTGGAGAGTATTATGCTAAGTGAAATAAGCCTGTCAGAGAAAGACAAATACCCTATGATTTCACTCATATGTGGAATCGAATGAACAAGCTGAACTAATAAGCAAAACACAGAGAGGCTCACAGATGGGGAGGAGATGACAGCTATTGGGGGATGGGGTTAGGTGATGGAAGGATTGAGCAAAAGGAAAAAGGATTCATGGACATGGACAATAGTGTGGTGATTGTTGTGGGGGGTGGGGCTATAAGGGGACTAAATGGTAATGGAAAAAAGTACAATAAAGTTTAAATTATAAAAAGAAAATATAATAAAAGTTATTTTCTTCTTTTTGATGTATAACTTGATTGCATTATACAGAGAATGTAGCCAAATTTATTTTAATCCTTTGAAATTAATTTAGACTTCTTTTTTATAGCACTGTGCATATGTATGTAAATGTTCCTTATAGTAAGGAAAATAAAAATATTCCCAAATTATTTAGTAGAGTTTTCATTATATGCTCATTAAATTCAGCTTGTTAATTGTGTTGTTAAATCTTTTTATCTGTACTAAATATATACTGCCTGACCTATCTAACCAAGTTATATGAGTATCTCCAAACCTGATAATGAATTTGCCTATATCTCCCTATATTATAACAATTTTTGTTTTTATGTTTGTGGCTATTTTATTATAATCATAAATATTTAGAATTGTATCCCCTCCTAGACAATTTAAACTTTTTTAATTTTAAATCTTTTTTAAAACGATTTAGCCCTGGCTGGTGTAGCTCAGTGGATTGAGCGCGGGCCTGCGAATCAAAGGATCGCGGTTCGATTCCCAGTCAGGGCACATGCCTGGGTTGCAGGCCAGTTCCCAGCATGGGACACACAAGAGGCAACCATACATTGATATTTCTCTCCTTCTCCTTCTCTCCTACCCTTCCCCTCTAAAGATAAATAAATAAATTTAAAAAAAAATGTTTAAAAAAAAAAATAAAATGATTTAATGACCCTGATATTAATATTACTATGTCAAGTTTTGTAGTTGTTGTTGTTATTTTCCTAGCACACATTTTCTATGTTATTTTTTTGGACACATTTTGCAAAGGGCATATAATCTGGTTTTTAAAACTACCATCTGGAAATTTCTTTTACCTAGAAAATTTATTTCTTATGATTATTAATATATTTCAATTTATTTTCACCACTTTATTTTGGTACATCGTAATTGATCTGTCTCATGTATAATTTGGTTATTTTTTCTCCTTTTTAATTTTATAGATTGGTATATATGACACCCATATGTACAGGGGTAACCAAAGTAAGTTTGAGTTGTCCATATGAAAGAATACAAATAAATACATAAATAATAATACAAGAATAGAATCTGTATTCTGTGTACTCACAACTGTAATTTGCCCATTCCTTGTACTTTTGCCCATTCCTTGTATATACCCATTTAGAATACTAAATCTACATTTATTCAAGATATCTACTCTTCTCATGAACAAGACAAAGGCCTTAGGATGCTCTTTTATCATTCCCTATCTGGCTTACTGCTCATATTTTCTACATCACCTTATAATATTAATTTTACTCCAGTAATTCAGACATTTTATCGTTCCATAGCCAATTTTGGTTAGACTTTTCCACATGCTTCCAGGTCACTTGCTCACTACATATTCCTCTGGGATAATTTTCATTCTTTCTGAAGTTGATTTTTTAGAAGTTCTTTAAGGAAGGATCTGGGGTAGTAAGTTCTTTCAGTTTCTGTTTTCAAAACAAGTATTATTGCTTTTTTATTTGCATTTTTTATTGTATGTTTTTTCCATTACCATTTATTCCCCTCATCCCACCCCTCCCACAACCCAATCACCACACTGTTGTCCATGTCAATGAGTCTTCTTTCCTTTTTGCTCAATCTTTTCACCCACTCACTGACACCCTAACAGCTGTCATACTGCTGCTCTCCATCTATGAGCCTGTCTCTGTTTTGCTTGTTTGTTCATTAGATGCATATATAAGTGAAATCATATGGTATTTGTCTTTCTCTGACTGGCTTTCTTTACTTAGCATAATATTCTGCAGGTCCATTTATATTGTTGCAAAAGTAAAACTTTCGTTCTTTATCTTGAGAGATGATTTTTTTATGTGCGGAAATCTAGACTGACATTTATTTTTCCATTCCTCTAAAGATATCACGCTACCGTCTTCTGGTGTATATCTTTGGTTTCACTTATTTCAATAAGTTCTGGAAAATTCTCAGTTTATAACTCTTTTTATTTTTCCCTCCTTCATATTCTATTTTCCCGGTCATTTTATATTCTGTGTCTGATCCTTATATTTGTGTAAGGAGTCTTTGAGAATTAAAATAAGTCACTTGTGGCTTCTGCCTATTCTCCCCCATAGAAACATGTGTCCTTATGGTGTGGTGATTTATCTTTATTGTGGGATAATATTTGGCCAAATGTAATAAATGTACATTCCTTGGGAGCAGAATTGAAGGTGATTTTCTCCACAAGAGATTTTCCTTAAAATATGTTGGATGCCACTTGCCTGGAAATTTTTCACATGATGCCTTCGCTTGGGGGTTCCTTGAGTATGGGGTAGTATGAGAAAGAACCCAGATCCACATGAGACCAAGCTTGTGATTGTTTATTCCCAAATGACATAATTTTTCCTTTTGGGGGAAAAAAAAACCCACCACGGTTGGAGGTGTTCTCACTTTCCCTTGCAGGCAGGCAGGGTTTTTTCACCCACCATTTCTCTAAGGCTGCAGTTCCTTGTAATGTCCTGGCTGCGTGTAAGAGCCTTGAATTCAGCTATGGGACTTTGCAAGAATGCCCAAAGCCCAGTGTCTCAGTCTCCTAAGTGGTCACATTAATCTCCAGAATTAGGTTGCCATTATTGGCATTTGTCTCCAAACTGTGGCACATTGGCTTCTCTGATTGCCTTTACCCAGCTGGTTTCACTTCATTTATGTTTTTTTCCCCCCTAGTTCTTAAAGTGTTCTGGGGTGTATATGTACATATGCATTTGTGGTCAGCAACAAGTATGTTTTGTAACTTATTTATTATGGGGACATTTAGAAAATGTGGCTTATTCCTCTTCCATTATCATATCTTTCTGCAAAACTCAGCTCTTCTTGTAAAATTAGATTCTCCACAGGTTTTAGGTGATCTTCTGTGCAATGACTGAGGCTGAGTTAATGTTGAATATGATAAGAATTGCTTGTGTTTAAAGCAGAGATTGGGTTCAGATAATTGCTAAAATTTTTGTTTGCTTTAATGTCCTCTCTCTCTTTCCCTTCAGTGAAGAGAGTTGGGTGAGTCACAACACACTGTAATTACTGGTATACCCATGGACCTTCTTGCTCTATGTTCTTTCATTATTTTCTTTCTCATTGTTCATCACAGACACAAGTCTTTCTATACCAAGGCATAAGCTCAAATGTGTTTATTTTATGTCCTTGGATACAAATGTATTTTTGAAAGATGTACAGTATAAATGTGATCTTAAATGACACAAATAATTTTGTGCTAAGAATTCTTTTTTTGTTTTTCCACTCAATGCTATGTTTTCAAGGTGCCTCCAAGTTATTAAATTTTCTTTCTCACTGCGGCATAAAATGCAGCCATATGTTTTCATTGAATATACTTACCTGTTCACCAAGTGATGGACACTTGGGTTTTTTCCAATTCCTCCTACTACAAATACTGCACATATCCCCATATAAACCTGTGTGAACTTTTTGGATTCATAGAGTATATGCATACTTGTCTTTAATGAATACCCCAGAATCCTCTTCAGGATAAATGAACTTGATTCTTCTCTCTACAAGGAATAGGAGTGCCTATGTGCTATTTCATAACTAGATGGAGGAAAATGAACCAGGTTTGGACCAAGTAGTAGCAGTAAGAGTGGTTATTTTAAAAAACATATTATAGATATATTGTAAAAGTAGATCCCAAGATTTTCTAATAGAATCAATGTGGGATATAAAATAGGGGAGTTAAGCAAACTCTGAGTAACTGAAACTTATCTGAAATTGCCATCACCAGAGATAAAAGAGGATTAGCATAAAGACTAGATTTGGGAAGTGAAATGAGGTTGCGGATGAAGAAAGAAATTAGCAAAGCATTTGAGTAAGATCAACCAATGGGATAAAGTGGATTGTGCCACCCTGGAAGACAAAAAGAACGAAAAGTATCAAGGAGGGAGGAGGAATGTATTTTCTCAAACACATTTGGAAGATCAAGTAAGACATTGATGACAATAGATAACTGAAACTAGCAAGGAGGCCATCAGTGACTTGGGGGAGGATATTGGCAAAGTATGGCAAGCATCTATACTGAAATAGGTTAGACTTAAAGTAAAAATTGAAGTGAATATGCATACTCTTTGAAAAGTTTTTGCTTTTAAGTAGAAGTCTATGGGCAGAGAGAGAGAAGAGTTTGCTTGTTTGTTTGTTTGTTCGTTCATTTGTTTTTCAGGTAGGAAAACTCATAGCATATTCATGTGATGATGGAATTTGTCCAGGAAAGAGAAATACTGGGACATAGGAGGGAGGAAATAATGGCTGGAACAATATTTTAGCAATCTGGTGCCCATAAGGGGACTTTGGCCTTAGATGAGAGTATAAAGAGTTTACCTGTATAGCAAGCAGAGTATTTCATTAAAAACATTGGAATGTGGTTAGGAGTAACTACAGGAATATGTAAACATATTTGTTAGATTAATTCAAGGCTGATAGTGAGGAAGGGACACTTGTTCGGGTATCAGGCGTGACGAGAAAGTGTGAACCAATCATCCAGGTGAGTTAAGAAGCAAGTGGACCAGAGAAAAATAGCATAAATGCCAGAACCACCAAGGGTTCCCTTGAGGTTCATGACCTTCAATTAATTTAACAGGAGATCAGTATGGTGGTTGGGTTTTCTCCAGCCAAATATAGATTGAATTGATGCAGGCAAAGATTATGCAGAAAGTTCTAGTTAACCTGTGGTTTTGACAGATGAGTTCATGAGGCAAAAGAGGGGCAAGAGAGCTCAAATGTATTCAAGGACATTGTGATTCTGATTGGCCATGGAATCTATGCTGGATAATGAGGAAAGAGAGGACTTCAGTGAACAAAGAAACAATGAAAACTTGACCAACAGAGTATGGTATGTGGCGGACACAGATTTAGATTAAGGTGGAATGGCTTTTGTTGGCAGTTACAAAGCCTGACCCTTACTTTGAGCTGTAAGTCTCTGTAAGGTGGATATCAAGATCAGTGGAATGTGTGAGACGCATCTTGGACTCCTTTAATGGCAGAGTCAATCTTGCTTTAGGTTCTCCTGACCCTCTGAACATCTGAGGTTCCCATTTGGAGAATAGATCTATTCTTGAGAGCTTCACAGAACCTGAATGCATGGACCTTTTTTCTTGGGCAAATCTTCAATTATAATTTTAAAATTTTTTAATGGTTGTTTGTCTACTCTATTTTTCCATTACTTCTTCTGACCATTTTAACATTTTATGTTTCTTTCCAGAAATTCACTCTTTCAATTAGTTTTAAAATGTATTATTCCTAGTATTCTTTTTATTTTTAAATCAGTTATATCTGCTATTATTTTTCATTTTTCTTTACATATTTTTAAATTTTCTTTTGCCAGTTCATGTCTTTCTACTAACATTTCAGAGAAGCAAATTTAATTGTTATTTATATTATCTATTTTTCCTGAATTTTACTGATTTTGCATATTTTTCCTCTTCATATTTTTATGTTGAATATCCATTTTTCTAGTTTTTTATTGAATACTGATTTTTGTGTTTTACTTGTATAATTTTCTTTTTTTAAATAAATGTGGCACAGTAAATTTTTCCTGAGATTGTTAGCAGTTTCCCACAAAATTTGACATGTGCTCTTATTTAGTTCTAAGTATTTCCCACCCTTAATTATGCTTAACACAAGACTTCTTTAATGTATTTTTGTCTGTTTCTTCATATATGAAGTTTTAAAACTATTATTGGCTTATGGATAAAGAATTGTGTCTAGAGCAAGTTTAGAATTCACTGAGGTTTTCTCCATAGTCAAGATCAGGGTGTACTACAATAACTGTTTCATGTGTCTTTGACAGTGAGTACATTCTATCTATTGGGTTATGCATACACCTACTGTCACTGTTACCTATTTTGTCAAGTGGTCATATTATCAGGAATGTCCCCATTGTGTTCATTATAACCATTTCGCCTTAAATTTTGTTTTTTGTTTTGCCTAGTAACAAAATCGCCATCTTAAGTTTCCTATGTGTTTATATTTTATAGCATATATTTCTTATATTTTTTATTTTAAAAAGTGCACTGTATGTTTTCTATATGTCTCTTTATGACAACTACATGCTGGATCTATTTGTTTGTTTGTTTATTTTTTCTTCATCCACTGAAAGTGAAAATACATGTCCTTTGGTTGATACCTTCCATTTTGTTTTATTTACTAAACTTTATTTTTTCTTCTTTCTCCTTATTATGCCTAAATAGGTAATTTTTTTTCTAGTGTCTTAAAAAGTAATTTATTCTACTTTTCATCTTCTTATATCTCTTTACTTTATTAAGACTTATAATTGTATTTTCCCTACTAATTTATTGGGTATTGAGTCTATTATTTCTATATCTCTTCCTAGAACAAACCAGTATTTACCCACTGTGCATGGTCTTTTTTTCCAATAATCTTTGAGCTGTTCCTCCACCTGTCTATTGGACTCCCCAACACAATACTGTCACCAGGAGTTAGTTTCATATTCTTTCTCTTTCTTGTTGTTACTACTATTGTTGTTGATGTTTCCGTTTTGGTCACTGCTTACTAAGAAAACAATAAAATGTTCTAATGCCTTTACTTATTCTTGCTCCCATATATCAGAGTGCACTCCTAAATTTATTTCTTTCCTTGATGATCCATGTACTCTAATATATGTTTTCAAAGTAGAATTTGTGTGGTAAACTTCTGGGAATATATCTGAAGAAACCCAAAATACTAATTTGAAAGAATATAAGTGGCCCTAAGTTCATTGTAGCCTTATTTACATTCCAAGATATGGAAGCAGCCCAAGTGTCCATCAGTAGATGAGTGGATAAAACTATGTGACATTTATACAATAGAATACTACTCATCTGTAAAAAAGAAGAACATTTTGCCCTTTGCCAAAGAATGGATGGACCTAGAGAACATTACATTAAATGAAATAAGTCAGTCAGAGAAAGACGAACACCATATAATTTCAGTCATATGTGGAATCTAGTGAACAAACTGAACTATGGAGCAAAACAGAAACAGACTCATAGCAGTATGACAAATGGGGATGGGGTACAGATTGGAGTAGAAGGATGGAGCAAAAAGGAAAAATAACTCATGGAAATGGACAACAGTGTGGTGACTGCAGGGGCAGGAGTTGGGATATAAAATGGGTAAATGGTAACGAAAAATACAATTAAAATGTAAAGAAAAAATTCTAGCAATTATTATTTTAAATGAACCTCTATATTGTTCATTAATTCTACTCTCTCTGCAGAAAGTTAGTCTTTAGTCATTTTCTTACTGGTTGGTATTGGTCAAATGCTTTGTAGTTTTTCATTCTGTGGACACATATTCACTGGGTACACAGTCAGCTTGGGAGTCCCCAAGGAATTCTCATCACTTTTACATTCAAAGTTCCATCAACTGTTTTATTTTTGTGCTGTAGCCTGGGGTGAATTCAGAGGCAGATCCAGAGTCCCAAGTTAATTATCCTTCTTTTCTTCTAAGGGGTCCACTGATGCTTCATTTTCATGTTTAAAATATTAGTAGGAATTAGAAGAGGAAAGACAGAAGGTAAAATTCTAGCAAAATGCATCTAGAAGATAATGAGGAATGAAATAGTGCAGAGCTCCAAATATTGAAAAATATTTCTCCTTAAATATTATAATTTCCTCTCTGGACAAATCTTCAATATTTGTCCTCAGTTACCTTGAATATCCGAGCAAAGGTATCAGGAAGAGGGTGGCTGAGGAAAAGACTAGAAAGAAAGACAGTCTCATCTTAGAAGGAGAAACTAGATCCAGCCATTATATTGAAATAAGATGGCTTAGAAATAAGAAAATATCACCATTGCCCTGGCCAGGTTGCTCAGTTTGTTGGAGCATCATCCCATACACCTTAAGGTTGTTGTAAATTCAATCCCCAGTCACGGCACATACCAAGTTGCAGTTTTGATCCCCAGTTAGGGAACCTACAGGAGGCAACCAGTCAAGGTTTCTCAGATAAATGTTTTTTTCTCTCTCTCTCTCTAGAATCAATAAATACTTATCCTCAGATGAAGATTTTAAAAAACATAAAGTGACTATCCACATTTGTTGCTTACAAATGTGGTTATCTCCTTGTTGTTTCTTTCAACTCATAATGCTTCATATAAAAAATAACCACACATGCAAATTGGAGTCAAACAATATACAGGAATGTTTTTCTCATGTATTTATAAGGCGATAGCACTTAACAGTTTGAGCTGGATATTCTCAGTCATGCCGTTTGCTTCTATATAATTGTAAATGCTACCTTCTTTCACTTCTAAGAAAAGTGTCCTGGTTTGCACAATAAATTACATCATCACACTATCTATTTTACAAGCTGCAAAGAAAACACAAGTGGAAATGCAGCATTTAAAGATGGTGAGGTGATGCTTTTGTCTCCTGTTGCTGTTGCAGCAAATTGTCCCAGACTTAGTAGCTTAAAACAACAAAAATTCATTAGCTTACACTTGTAAAAGTTGGAAATCTGAAATGGGTCTCACTGGGCTACAATCAAGCTGTCTGAAAGGCTGATTCCTTCTGGCAAAATTATCCCCTTGCCTCTTCCAGTCTCTAGAGACCGCTGTGTTCCTGATCTCATGGCTCCTCCCTTCTTCTTCAAAGGATTACTTAGGTGTTGTGCACATTGTGTCACTGGAACACTGAATCTCCTCTCTCTCTCTTTTGCTCATAAGGACCCTGTGATTATATTGTCTCCACCCAGATAATCCAGGATTGTCTCTTAAAATCCTGGACTGTTCATATATTCAAAGTCTCTTTTGCCATGTAAGGTCACATGGGCATGGCTTCTAGGGATGAGGACATGGGCTTTTTTCGGGGAAGCAGAGGACTTTATTGTGCCTATCACAAGTGAGTGCAGAGGCAGGAAGCTTTAACAACAACTAAGTCTGCTGGGAAGCAGTGGTGGTTCTCTTCTCCTTGGAGATGTCAGCAAAGCCTGACAAGCAGGGATGTGGAGGAATGGCATTGACTGCTCAGATGACCCAGTCCACTGGGAGGTCTTTTCAAAGACCTAAAGAAATAGCACCACCACCACAACAAAGCAGCAAACAAAACCTTCCATGGAGAATTAATGGGAGGGTAAGCATGGATGGGAGCTTTGAAGAAGAATGTTAGTCACCTAGAACAGGCACCATGAATCACCAGCACCCACACGGAGAGCATGATTAAGCTAAAGCACTAAATATGGCACTAGAAAGGTTGCATATGAATATTCAGGGGGTTATTATACTCAAGAAAGAACTGAACAAGTGATAGTGAAAAATAACATCTGAAACCTATGTAGTTTTATTAACCAGTGTCACCCCAATAAAGTCAATTAGAACTTTTTTTAAGTCATTGTTCTACACTGCCCCAGTTGGGCTCAAAATTCCTTTGCTTTTTCCTCTTTTGTTATGTTTCAGCTTGCATCTGTGCTTGCAGGGTGAGGCACCTTGACCTTGTCCCCCTAGAAGCCTGGGATCCTGACTGGCAGATGGGCAATTCAGAAAGCCCATGGGCTGAGTTAGGCTGGGGATGCCAGATTTCTTAGAGAGCTGAAGCCATAAGGATATAAGGAATGGTGCATGCTAGAGAATGCTCAGTCTTCAGAAGCTTGTATGTCACTCCAGAAAGAAGAATCAGTAGAATGTGCAATGACCAGCCACTTGCCAGTGCTCCTCTGGCTCCTTTTTCTGCGAAGGTGGAGTCAGTCCTCTGAGTCTCTGTTTCTTATCAAAATAGCCTCTGGCATTCTTTCCCAAGGGTACCTCTTTAGTACTGTTCTCCTTCCTGGTCTAGAAGGAACCAGGAAAAATTTTTTTCAATTTTTCTTAGTTATAAATTTTATATATTTTTGTAAATTATCTTTTTGTTGAGGGGGAAGCATATGTGGATAGTTGAAGTCAATTAAACAGAATGAAAAGGAGTGTTAATGGTCACTTCAAGAATCTAGCTAAGATTCTTATGTGAGAATAAAATTATAGGATAAAGACATCAAAAAATAAAAGAGGGGGCAAAATAAATTTAAAACTAGATTCTGGAGTAAAGTACTTAGCAAATAAGTCATGGTAAAATAACAGTGTGTATTGATATATGTTGTACACTATTCTAAGAATTTTTTACACATCTCATTTGATGCTAATACACTGTAAATAGGGTTGATTATTTCCACTTATATGAAATGAAATGGAAGCACAGAGATGTGTAACTTTTCCAAGGGCATTCTTGGTAATAAGTGACCAATTTTATAATATATATTAACATTTAAATATCCTCCATCTTTGCAAGACTTAAAAAGCTGATGGCATTTAGAAATGGAAACTTTCTGGAAATGTCAAAGCAGTGATAATGTCTTTTATTCTTCTCACAAACAGGAATATTTTGAAGAAACCTGAAGCATTTACATATTGACTTCTTGTTATTCTGTATATTAACATATATTACAGAGATTAAGTCTCTGTAAGCATTTTTAAACATTGTAAGAAAATTAGGGTCATATCTGCATTTGCCTGTTTCTCTTTAATTCAGATAAACATTTCATAAGAATCAAAGTCAAAAGATTTTCCTTGTACCCATTGGCAGGTGTATTAGTTTCCTAGGGCTACTGTACTTAACTACCACAAACAGGGTGGTTTAAAACAATGAATTTTATTGTCTCACAGTTCTAGAGGCCAGAAGTCTCAAATCAGGATGGCATTAGGGCTATGCTTTGAGATTCTGGCTAGAATCATTCTTTGCCTCTTCCTGCTTCTGGTGGTGACTATCAATTTTCAGAATTCCTTAGATTACAGCTGTACCCCTCCAATTTCATTCACCTTCACATGACCTTCTCCCTGTGGGTCTGTCTTCACATAGCATATGCTCTTCCCGTAGGAACACCAGGCATATTGTATTAGGGCCCACCCTAATGACCTCATCTCAACTTGATTACATTGGCAAAAAACCTCTTTCAAATAAGGTCACATCCACAGGTACCGGGGCTTAGAATTTCAACACATCTTTTTGGGGAATATACTTCAACCCATAACAGAAAGTTAGAAAGTCTTTAAAGTGCAGTGATGCATGTATTCATTTATATAGCATATATTTGCATGCCTATTACATACAGGCTTAGGCTAGATATTAGGAATTGAGCTGGGAATAAAATCAGTTCCTATTTCTTTGTGGTTTAATCCTAGTGGGAGAAATGAACACGTAACCACACATGTTTGTATAGGATTATTTTATTATAACTGATGGAGCACTTATTACCATTCAGTCCAGGGGGAGACAGGTCAAGGAAAGTCTCCCCAAGTTGGAGACAGCTGTGCTGTTTTGAAAGGTGAGTACAGTTCACAACAATTAAAGGGTATAGGAGATGGTGAAATCATTCCAAAGGGGAGGAAATAAAGTTTGCCAGGTCCTTGAGGCAGGAAGGATTGTCAAGCCTGTGGCTATGACTGCATGACCAGAGAAGGAGCTAAGATACTCATCCTTATTAGTGTCATGTAGATCCATGGCTGTCCCTCAGAGTCACCTGGACACTCAGCAGAGTACATAGGCCCAGGGTTATCTTGGTTCATCAAGCTCATCCTTGAGTTGATAATGTGAAGCCTTTCTTGTTCACCTCATTAACTTCAAAGTGATCATGAATTCATGGAAGAGCTTTAAGCTGAGGCATGAAAAGAGACAGCTTTCTGGACCCCTTTAGAGTCATCTCTCTTGGGTGGGGAGTGTTGACCCACATCTCCATGGGGGAGAGGGGACCATTATGTGTCTCCTTTCTGGGCCCTCTGTAAATGCACTCCCATCTCCTCTCTCTAGGCCAGACATTCTTAAATGGTATAAAAACAATGTTTGATAACATTAGTATAATGTCCTACCTTTCTTGAAAAAGGACTAGAGTAGATCTACTCTACTCCATAACTCTTGCTCTGCATCTATAACAATAGGACAGGACATGAAAGCCAGTCAATTTATTACACCTCTACAGACACCTATGAAAACTAAGATCAGAGTTACATAGCTACTAGTGCCAGACACAAAGTCTCCAACTATCTTGGCTGCTTTTTCCTCCTACCATCATATTGCATACTGAGATTATGACCCAGGGAAATAAAATAGATCTGCCTTAATTTAATTGCTCAACCTAGTTGTTTACTGTCAGTTCCACCCTCTTTATATAAGGAAAACCAACGTAGTACCTTGACCCATCCTGAGCTCTGCTCCCTGTCAAGAAGTTAGGAGTCATCCTTTCAGAGCTGTGTGCGTGTGCATGTGCCCAGATGGAACACCATGAGCCAGAAGGTAGGTGACAAATTGATCCCATCCATTCTGTGCCTACTTTTTCACCTTTTACTACTGAGTCACTGTCATGCTCCCCCTTACCACAGTGTCATCTCTGTTCTCCCAGTGTGGATGATCTCAACTTGATTCAAGCACACTTCTTCATAATATAAAATTGACTGAGCACCTATTACCATTCAATCCAGGCGGAGAGGATTCAAAGAAGTCCTTTCCCATTTGGAGACAGTTCAGCTGTCCTGAAAGGCAGAGACAGTTCACAATACTTGGGGATATAGGAGATGGTAAAATCATCCCAGATAGGAGGGAATAGAGTTTGCCAGGATCCTCAGGCAGGAAGGACCAATATAAACTTCAGACATAAATTTTCCATTCTGTATCCATGTGATATCTAGTTTGTTGCATTGGCTACCAGTTAGTTGAATACATCTACAGTGACCAAAGTTTCCCCAAAAGGCCCCTTAGAGATACAGCTCCTCAAATAAATTTGCACTGCTCTCCACTTGAGTCCCTAAAACTTTTCTAAATCCTGTAGTAAAAATGAGCATAAAGAAGCCTTGTGACTTCATTGTACTCTTTAAAAGTATTTTTACTCATCTCTTCCTGAACCTATATTTTCTATGTGAAAATTGATTGACGTGGCACAGAAACAATCCAAGCTCTGGTGGCCACAATTCAAGACAATCAGAACAGCAAATTGGTTGTGAGGAAACTAGCTCTTCTTCATCTGCAGGACTAAAGGAAAGAAGTCACTGTTCCTGATATTTGGAACATCTGTGACATTTTATTTCCATGTTTCTTTGCATTTTTCAAATCTATGTTTTCATTTTTAATGTGTACCTTGAATTATACCTTGACCAAATCATACTTATGTCTATTAATTTTCTTTTTCTCCCTTCCTCTTTCTTTATCCCTTCCTGCCATCCTGCCTTCCTCTTTGCATTTTCCCAGGTATATATTTTCCATTTCTCTAATTTTAAACTTAGTGACATATGGTTGGAGTTTACTTTTTTGTATATGTAAAATCTGAGAGTTTTTATTTGTAATAAGTTACTTTAAACCACTGCCATTGATTTTTTATAAAGTAGGGCCAACATATAGGGTTGAGCACAAGTAGGTTTACAGTTGTTCATATAGAAAATAATATAATAATTAAAAAATAATAATAAAAGAATAAACTGTTTTACATACTCACAAATATAAACCTACTTTTGCCCCACCTTGTATAATTTATCTCGTTTTTTGTTTACTTTTTTATATATTTTTCTTCTTTTCCATTACTGAAATTCTCCATGTTAACCATTCTTCCTGCATATCCGAGGCATAGTGGAATTCTTTCACTTCCACAAATGCAACATACTCTTTCTAACTTTCTCCGTGACATGCTCTTCTCCTACATCTATCACTAATGCCTCCACTGAGTAAATTCTTACTTATCTTTAAGGCTCACCTTAAATGATTTTGCCCTGGATGAACTTCCTTAGTTCTCTCAGTTCCCTGGCATCCTGTGCTACCTGATCTAATATTATTGCCCATTGTGTCAAGTTTCTTTGAGACAGTATAAGCTCCAGGAAGTTAGGGATAATCTCATAACCAAAATTTTAGCATGGCCCTGGGACAAAGGGGATTCAGTAAACATTTATGGATGAGTTGAATGAATAGTTAATTAACCACAGAGCTCACATACCCAACAGATTATGGAAGATTATAAGAGTGGCAGCCTCTGCTGTCAGAGCTTTATCTTTGTTTTTCTGAGGCTATCTTTTGTACCTGTAATCAGCCCGGGGTCAGTCTCCATCCCCATCTTGAAGTAGTTCCTGTGGAATGCAATCCTGCAAAGCAGCACAACTTCAGTAGCAGATCATCTTGGCAGCTGTGGGTCAGGCTCTGACCTAAGTTGGGTTCTCCAAGCCCTGAGTGTTTTGGCTCTGAGTTTGGCAGTCAAGGCTCACCTCTGTGTCTACCCCCACCGACTTTTCATCTACCAGGTGAAGGGGAATAGTCAATAAGCCCCTATATTCACCTCCCTGAGATATTGGGAAATCTATAGCCTTAGCTCTCTCCTTGAATCAAGCCACACCATCAGAGTGACCACATTGCTCCAATTTTCATGGAACTACATCAATGGACAGTTTTTAAGAACTACCTTCCTAACACTTACTTTTAAGCTATTTAATGTGTAAGTCCCCATAATTTCATATATACCATTTTTGAGCACCCATAGAAGAAATTGTGCTTGAATATAAATATCAGAAGAAGATGTGCTCCACCTGCCTGGTTGTTTATTTGTTGTCTCTTTAATTTCATCACACTATAAATCATGTATTCACCTTTGACTTAGCTGATAGGAAACACAGAGCAAAATGTGCTGCCCACTTCCCACCTCTTTGGGCTGTATGGTATGGATTTTTATGTCTTAGGTAGCCTTACCTGTTTTTTCTCTTTGCCCTGATCAACTTAATATTAATTTTTTTCATTTTTGTGTTAAAAGTATTTTTGTAAATACTTCTTAAAAAATAGATGAATATTTTTGGTCTGCTTTTAAATATATGTTATTGATTAGGCTATTACAGTTGTCCAATTTTTTCTCCTCTTTATTCCCCTTCACCCTGTACTCCCCTCCCACCACCATTCCCCTATCTTAGTTCATGTCCATGGGTCATAAATATAAGTTCTTAGGCTTCTCCATTTCCCATACTATCCTTAACCTCTTCCTGTCTATTTTGTACCTACCATTTATGCTTCTTATTTCCTGCACCATTTCCCCCATTCTCTCCCCACCCCCTCCCCACTGATGATGCTCCATGTGATCTCCATTTCTGTGATTCTGTTCCTGTTCTAGTTGTTTGCTTAGTTCGTTTTTGGTTTTAGGTTTGGTTGTTGATAGTTGACAGATGATAGTTTTCATGTTACTGTTTATATTTTTATCTTCTTTTTCTTAAATAAGTCCCTTTAACATTTGACATAATAAGGGCTTGGTGATGATGAACTCCTTTGACTTGACTTATCTGGGAAGCATTTCATCTGCCCTTCCATTCTAAATGAAAATTTTGCTGCATAGAGTAATCTTGGATGTAGGTCCTTGCCTTTCATGACTTCAAATATAGAATTCTTTCCAGCCCTTTCTTGCTTGTAAGGTTTCTTTTGAGAAATCAGCTGATAGTCTCATGGGAACTCCTTTGTAGGTAACTGTCTCCTTTTCTCTTGCTGTTTTTAAGATTGTCTCCTTATCTTTAACCTTGGACAATGTAATTATGATGTACCTTGGTGTGTGCTTCCTTGGGTCCAAAATTCTTGAGACTCTCTGAGCTTCCTGAACTTCCTAGAAGTCTATTTCCTTTGCCAGGTTGAGAAAGTTCTCTTTCATTATGTTTTCAAATAAGTTTTCCATTTCTTGCTCTTCCTCTTCTACGTCTAGCACCCCTATGATTCAGATGTTGCAACATTTAAATTTTTCCCAAAGGACCTTAAGCCTCTCATTTTTTTTGAATTCTTGTTTCTTCATTCTGTTCTGGCTGAATGTTTATTTCTTCCTTCTCCTCCAAATCGTTGATTTGAGTCCCTGTTTCCTTCCCTTCATGACTGGTCCTTGTACATTTTCCTTTATTTCACTTTTCATAGCCTTCACTTTTTCCTCTATTTTGTGACTATACTCAAAAAATTCTGTGAGCATCCTGATTACCAGTGTTTTGAACCCTGAATCTGAAAAGTTGGCTATCTCTTTGTTGCTTAGTTGTTTTTCTGGAGCTTTGATCTGTTCTTTCATTTGGGTTATAGGTTTTTGTTGATGGGCCTGTTATGTAGTAAGGGGTGGAGCCTTACGTATTTGCCAGGATGGGACAACCCACTTGGCTGCATGTGGCACTGTGTGTGGGAAAATTTGTCCAAAAGGGAACAATGCTGCTTGCTCAGTCAATTCTGTTGGCTTTCAGTCACTTCCTCTGCTACCCACAAACAAATTGTGCCCTTCTGCTACTGATTCCCAGGTGGGTGGGTTTGTGTACATTCTAAGACCCTCTGGGTCTCTCCAAAGAACTCTCCTGTAAAGCTGGGATTTTCTCCTGATATCAACCCCCACAGATTTTTTCAGTTGGAGGTTTTGAGGCTTTATTTTCCAGCACTGGATCCCTGGGTTGCACTATCTGTCTCACTCCCCAATGTTCCTCCTTGTTTATCTGCACACAAATGTGAGACCACCAACTCTGCCAGTAGCTGCCTTGCCTGCCCTAGTCCTCCAGCCACTGCCTGGCTCCAAGTTATCTCGCCCCTCCTACTGGCCTGGATGAATGTGTCTTCTTTAGCTCCTTGGTTGTCAGACTTCCATACAGTTCGACTTTCTAGGAATTCAGGTTATTTTCTTATTTTAAATTTGTTGTTGTCCTTTTGGTTGTGCAAGGAGGCAAAGTGTATCTACCTATGCCTCCATTTTGACCAGAAGTCTAAAACTAGATGAATTTTTGAAGCCTAGATTGTCACTGAATAGACTTTTTCCCATCATTATAATTAATAAGGAACTTATAAAATTTTCTTGAGACTTGGGACATTTATTAACGTTATTATTATAATTTATTACTTAATGAAACCAAAGACTATCTTTTTCTTCCTTCCTTGCTTCCTTCCCTCTTTCTGTCCTCCTTTGTTATTTACATATTCATCTGTGTGTGACATAAACTTCTCTTTTCTAGTATCAGTTGTATGTATGTTTAAACCTCAGCTACCACCATTGCTGCTCTGCTAGATGGTCCCATATGCATAAGACCCTGAGGTGAGGAGAAACCTTAAGCTCTTGCTGCTACTTATATGTCAGAAGTGGGGATGCTTTCAGGATAGGCACAGTGAAGTCTTTGCTTTATTATTTCTAACCAATTCCCCACTTTCAAACTGTTCTCCTGCCTCTTTTATAAAGATAACAAATAACCTTCTTAGAGACCATTAAGGTTCATAAAGAACTTTCTTGTGTCTTTTGACCAACATGGTGATGCCCTTGAGGTTATTATCAGACTTACTTTTTCACATTAGGAAATTGAAACTCAAATGGGTCTGAAATATTGCTTAATTTGCCCAAGGTCACAAAGTTGGCAGGGACAATTTGGTATCTTGATTGAGAATATTATCTCCAGAGGTGGCTACAACTGAGTTCATATCATAGCTTCTACATTTTCTCGATGTGACATTCTGCCTAGCTTCTCATCTTCCATTTTCATAGTAGTAAGCATAAATAATTATCGGTGACTCTGCACTAGGGATGTTGTGAAGTTAAATGAAATAATGAATGTAAAAGGCTCATAGATTTAAAATGCTGAATTTGAATCTAGGACTTCTGATTCCAGGGACAGTACCCCTTTTCATTAAACCACATTCTTAGCCTAGAAATAGTCAAGAGAGGTTTGTGAGCCAAATGGAGAAGACGTGAATGTGAATAACAAGGTGTGGCACTAAGAACCCACTTCAGTAGGCCCCATTATGTGAGCAATGCCAGAATAACACTTTGCCAAAGGGAAAGCACCTTCCTTCACCTGGGGTACCTCCTGAAGGTTGGTTTTACAGAGGAAAAATGAGCAATTAGTGCATGGAAAAACAGACACCAGGTTGGAGAATGTGTAGGCATCAGAGTCTCACCATCTACATACCACACACCAGTTCAACAAGCAAGGTATGAAAAGGGTTTTAAAGTACTTTAAGCCTTCCTCACAGCTGTGGCTCAGTTGGTTGGGCATCATCCCACAGGGGAAAGGTTGCAATTTGATTCCCAGTCAGGGTGCATGCCTGGGTTGCAGGTTCAGACCCTGGTCCTATCAATATTTCTCTCTTACTTCAATATTTCTCTCCATCTCTTTCTCCCTCCCTTCCCCTCTCTTCAAAATAAATAAAATCTTTTTTAAAGATCGTTTTAAAAAACACTTTAAATCTTCATGGGAGAATAGAATAGAATAGAATAGAATAGAATAGAATAGACCAACCTGATCTGGTCCATAATTACCCAAAAATAAGAATTACTGGCTTTGATAAGCTATACCTGAGATGCCAGGTCAGCCTATTCCATAAATTGCTAGTGGATAACTGGAGTAAGATTTCTTAACAAATTCTTTTTTTTCTCCCAACATCATCAGTATAACTATGATAAGTCCTAGTAGTGGCATTAACAAATTAAGGTGCATTTGAGCTGATTGGAAAAGCTTTCCCCCATCAGTGATGTCAGCCATGAGCAAAATGGCTGGATGTATACAATCCTTAATTTAGATGAAGTTTTCCCTCATCATCCTACTTATTGAGTCATCTTTATTAACTGGAGAGAGAAATGTGTTCTTCCTTTCCTCTGCTCCTTCCCACTAAATAACAGTACACAGTAAAATAGGAGTTAGGTATCAACAAAACAAGATTATATTTTTGGATGGCATAATACTGCTGCATCTTTGCTAACAATTCAAGACCTGAGCTGTGCAAAATGATTCTCCCTGGGAATCAAACATTTGCTTCAGGAGGTTCTAAAGGTGAGGGCAAAACAATTTGTATTTGTTTAAAGCATAATGTCATCCATAATTAATAGGATAACTCTGGCTCAGCAGAGCTTGAAACTACTGTATATATTTGAAGCTGGATTTCTAGTTCCTGAAATGAAGAATAAATATACCCCCAAGCTTTTATTTTATTTCTTCATGGAAAAGGTGATTTCCAGTGACTGAACATTTGGTTTCTCTTCAGGATATTTTTTTACTGGTGTTAT
Organism: Glossophaga mutica; assembly: GCA_039655065.1. Classification (NCBI taxonomy): domain Eukaryota; kingdom Metazoa; phylum Chordata; class Mammalia; order Chiroptera; family Phyllostomidae; genus Glossophaga; species Glossophaga mutica. The sequence continues at coordinate 67,032,519 of CM077310.1, read as the reverse complement.
TTGTTATGAAGTGGTAAGAGCAAAGCCAATTGATTAAATCTGCTTTAAATAGTGTTCCTAAAACTTGGGGGTGCTAACTTACTTTACCATATTTCTTTTAATATTTTTTCTCCATAATGTAATTTGAACTCTTGACACAGTTTTTTAAGTCAGTTAAAAGGTTTTTGTTTCTATTTTGAAATACATTTAAAAAATAAAATTTCCATTTTGTGAGTGAGTGTCCAGAAAGAAATTATAACCCATTGCAATATTAGTGATACTTACTACTCAATAAATATACTACGCATAAACACATGGCAGTGCAATAGGACAGAAACACTCCCAAATTCCTCTTATGTGATCATATCCTAGCAGAAGTCTCATTTAACTTATATACAGGGAACTATGTCAGGGAACATATGGCGGGCAATTTTTTTACTTATTTCATTAGTCAGACTGGCAAAAACTTCTCAATTTTTTGGCCTACATTCTGTATATAAGTTTTTATACTTTGACCTGATTCATATACAGGCACAGAAATTATTCCAATACTGGAAGATTGTGGGGAATGACTTAAAAGTAATGTAAGTACAAATATTATCAATATTGGTTCAGAAGAAGGTTAGGGATTCAGAGAGATTCTATAGAGGAGGTTGGTACTTGTCTTGTGGCAGAATTTTGACAAAAATATTTGAAAAAAAAAGGTAATCCAGATAGGCAAATGGTTGGAAAAATTTACAAATAGGAGGTAGCCTAAGATAACTGGAAGAGTTATTTATCACCCTGCACCAAGTAAAAATCATATAGTCGATTAGATAAGGTGATATAAAGTGGTAATGGAATTTGAGACCAAGTTGCAGAGCCTCTTAAAAGTTAGCAAGGGGGGCTGAAATTTACTGCTGACATAATGTTTTAGTGTGTTTGTTTTTTGAGCTGAAAAATGTCATCATTAAACCTGTGTATGGTAGTAGTTCTTTGATAGAGGTGAGAACTCTGGACATCAACCAGAAGAAATAGTCAGTCAATGAGGAAAAGTCAATGATGAAAAAAATCCTCAGAAAAAGCAAACAATATAATCAACTAACCACGTCAATGTTGGCCAACACTTATGCAAGGAGGGTTTACTTCAGCCAGGGGATATTAGGAGCTGAAAAGAGTGAAGAGAACCCAGGCTCAGGTGACAGCAGTGAAATGATCAAAGAGAGGATATGAATAACAGGGTAAAGGGAAAATTCAAAGGGCAATAAGATGACTGGCAGAAATAATGAAGGAAAAGGTTGATTCAGCTTTGTCTTCCTCTCTCTTTGCTGCTGGGGTGGAAGTAAAAGACAGAAAACTCTACAAGAATAACAATTAAAATAAAAAACTTTTAAAAAGATGAAACAATGATATTATATGGCTATGACATCAGATCTACACTCCTCTGATCTGTTAGACCTTCCTCCAGCCCTTCTGACCAGAGAGAAAAATGGTGCCTAAGCTGCCCACTTGGTCTTTTATACCTTAACTCAGACGGTTTGCTGATGATTATCTTTCCCATCCTTTGTTTTGTCCTTTTCAATATTCTTCCTAATCTAGAGTTTCCAGTATCATTTTAAAAAAAAAATAAGCAATACTAAAAATTATTCTACTGATCCATGCTGAGTACTCAACCTTCACTTTGGGTAAACCCCTTAGCTTTTCTATGCTTCAGGTTCTTCATATTTGAAGTGGCAGATATTTTTCAGATATGTTATTCATTGACTATGTCTATCCACAAGTTTTCTTTAATTCGTCCAGTAGCCTATTCTGTCTGTGTTCCCTAATTTCTCCTCTACATTATTTCAGTGATCACATCAAAATCCCCCAATGCAGAAACAATGCCTTGAACTTCCTTAAGTGCCCAGGGCATTGAAAAACAACTTGCACAAATAATTTGATAACAATTTGTTGAATTAATACAAGAAACAAATGTTGAGGGAAAGTTCCATGTTTCTCTAACACTAGCAATATATAAATTATAGTGCTGAAGAGAACTTTCTACTGGCATTTTCATCTTTAATTGGAGGGTAAGGAATAGAAATTCAGTAGATGTTCCTGGGGTGGGGGGACCACTGGGGGGAGAATGGAGACAACCATACTTGAACAAAAATTAAAAATTTTTAAAAATTTTTAAATAAAAAAAGAAATTCAGTAAATGATTATTAACAATCAGGTAATAACAAAACTCAAAAATTGAAAAGTTACAGTATTTCAGTATTTGAAAATATATAATTCTCAATAGAAAACCATTTTATGTAACTTAAAGTGTTCTTGAGGCATCAATACTAAGAAGCTTGAAAAAGATCTGCCCTCTTTTTCATTATAGGAAGAAAATATTTTTAGTTTCACCACCAAGTTTCTTCTTGAATAAAAGCTTAAGAACATTCTGAATGAACATTCTGTTGATCACATCAGTCATTTTTCCATTTTAATCACTAACCTTTTTAATCACTAGGCAGTCTCATCATAAAAGGGGGCAGGGATTATTATAAAATGCAAATCAGCAAATGCAGGGCCATGGAGAATGTTTTGCTGACAATCACGCTTTTTGGTAGGTCAAACTGAAACCAAGCCTGCAATGCAGGTATGGCCAGCTGTATTTCCCATAGACTTAATGAATCATCACAACAAACCTGTGTTTATAGAGCTGTTTATCTGGGGGAACATCCAGAGGTCTCTTTCAATCTCTTTTAAAACTGATGTCTTCTGGAAACTGTAGGAAACCAAGATCATTCCCATTTTGCAAATTGGAAAAATGAAGTAGAGAAGGACTAATTCACTCCTTCTAGAAACTGATAACTGAGTTGTATTGATTTCTAAATGTTTTGATTTCTAGAATGTGTGCTAGTCTTTAGAGAGCCTTCCTGTGTCTCCAATTTGGCTCCTCAAACTCTCTAAGAGTAACAGTGCCTTCTTCCCACCCATGGGCTACTTGTACAGTCTCAGTTCTTAACTCCTCAGTTTCTCTTCTAAACTTGATATTGCCGAACACCAGAAACTCCTGCCAAGACCTTAATTATCCACCACCATTGGAAATAGTTTTTCTCAACTGTCTATTACAGTTTCCCATTTTTCCATTTAATGTATGCAGAAATCCTCTGTTTTGAATTTAAGTATTTATACTTTCTTTTTTTATTTCCTACTTTCAGTGTTCATTCAAATGCTAATGACTGGTTTATTTTTCCTACTACATGCCAGGCATTATACTAGGTTCTTGAGATGAGTACTACTGCCCTTACAGAGTTGACATTCTATCCAAAGGAAAACAAACAATAAATACTAAACATAATAGGCAGTTAAATAATAGATCATGTTATAAAATGCTAAGTAATACAAAAAATAAGCAGCAGAGGGAAATACTCCATCTCTCTGACCCCATCTTGTTTAAGCCTGTGTTATTCCCATGGCCTTCAGGCTCCTGCTTTAGACATGCTGATCAGGAGAGGAATTCTGCTTGGGATTTGAGTTTTTATGAAAACATCCCTTCCCATTTTCCCTTTCCTTGACATAAAAGAAGTCTGAACTCTGTACGTTTTTGAAGTGGAGTTGAGAATTAGGACTCCCCATCTTCTCAGCTGGCACCTTCTCAATCTATAAATCCTTACTCCAAATTCTAACATTTTGAGTTTTGGCCTTTCAGAGAGTCAGGCACAGAGAGTTTGGACTGGTAATGATTACAGAGCAGAATAAAGGGAATCAGAAGTAATTACAGCAAGGCAATTTTAAACAGGGTTATCTGGATAGAATTTATTGAGAAGATAAGACTTCAGCAAAAACTTGAAAGATATCTAAGGTAAGAGTATTCTAGGCAGAGGAGCCAGGCAGTGCACAGCCACTGAAGTAGGCAGTTTCTGGTGTGTCTGCAGAACATGGAGGAAACCAGTGCAGCAGAAAGGAGAGTGTTGAAGAAGTCAGAATAGTAGTGTTTTGTGGCCATTATGAGGACTCTGGGTTTTATTCTGATTGAAATGGTGAGGCTCTGCCAATTTTGAGCACTTAAAAGGCTTAATCTGTCTGATACCTTAAAGAGGTCAGTTTAGCTACTGGGTTGAGAATAAGAGCAGAGTAAACTAACGCAGACTAGTGAGTCTACCACAAGGATTCAGATAATAGTTTATGGGGGCTTAGAGTAGGAAGCAAGAGTGGAGGGGGGAGAAATGGTTGGATAAATAAAGTACTCTGAGGGAAGAAACAAATACATTTTCTGACAAGTGGTTTTGTGGCCTGAACTATAGAACAAATGTTGCTGCCACAATTTTAATATGGGGAAGGCTCCAGGGAACACCTCTAAGGGACAGACCAGAAGTCAGTGTTGGATGTGTTGACTTTGAGGTGCCAACAGATAGGCAAGTGGAGATACTGAGAAGTCAGGGGGTTGAGCAAAGTTTGGGCTTGGGAAAGAGGTCAGAGTCAAAGTTACACATATAGGAGCCTTGAGTGTATTGACAATATTTAGAGCCTTGAGGCTGGGTAAGAGTTACCAGGAGAATGAGTGGTGACTTAGAAGAGAAGAGATTCAAGACATCTGTCCTTGGACACTCGAACACTTAGAAGTCTAGGGAGAAGAGAAAAGTCCACCCAAGGAAACTGAAAAGGGAAATCTAGTGATGTAGGATGAGAGATGAGAAGGTGTGTGGTATCCTGGAATCATCAAGGCAAAGGGAAAAGCTAAATATGTTAAATACTATTGATGGATCAAGCAACTTGAGTACTGAGAATTGGAAAGGTCACTGGGGGCCTAGACAAGAGCAGTTTCATATAAAAGTGGACATGAAAGAATGATTTGTATGTGTTTGAGAGAGGATGGGAGAAGAGAGCTCAGTGTCAGAGAATAGAGGCAATTCTTCTGAAGAGTTTTGCTACAAAGAGAAGCAAATAACTGAGGTGGTAGTTGGAGGAAAAATGGAGTAGGGAGAGGGTGGTTTATGTGGATTTTTTAAGGTGAAAGATATAAAAGCACTTTTAGGTGGTGATGGGACTGATGCAGAGGGAAGGAGAAAATTGATAAAGAAGACAGTGGAAAATGCTGGAGAGATGTTTCTGAGTCAAAGGGAGAAAATGGGATTAAATACATGTGAGGAAGGATTGTCTCAGAGAGGAGCCAGTGAGTGTCACCTATGAAGGCAAGGAGGAAGGATTATCAGGTTGGACTGAAGGCCAACCTTGACATCCAAGTACTTAATATCAGACTAACATCAAAAGTCAAACTGATCCTTTATTACTTTCCTAGGTTTTCTGTCCTCTCCAGTGCATTTGGCCATATCTCGTCATTTATAAAGGTGCCTTAATTGTTATGTACAAGAGAGCCATCATTGGCAATCAGTCTTCTAACTGGGAGGGCAAGTATTCTGTTTGTATGAGATTTTTAGTAGCATGTAGAGAGAGATGATTATAATGAAATTGTTTTTCAGATCCTTACTTTGTATAGATTCTTTTTCCTTTAGCCTGAAGTGCCATCCCCCATTAACCCCTATTCACATTTGCCCATCTCATCTCCCATTTTACCAAAGAGTGTCATACACACCCATTCTGATCAGACTGAGCTCTGAGGTGAGACTCTGGGCACTGAACAAAGTAACAATATGACAATCAGAGTCCTTTGACAGCAAGCAAAGAAAGCTTAGGAAAGACATACTAAGGGTCGGCACCTTTTTTCATTAGATAACAAACACATTTACAGCAAAACCCAGTGCTTATACACCTACAGATTGGTTGGAGGCAGTAGGGCATCAAGTATTGCTGGAATGAGATTTGCCTGACTATGTTGGAGAATTACATCCCCACAAGGGCAGGTATTGAGTGCCCATGTGTCAGGCCAAGTGGTGCTGAAGAACTACCTGAGTAGCATGCCTGAGTGCAAGTTTGAAATGAATGAAAAGATTGTCCTTGAGAAGCAGGGCAAAAGCACAGCTGATGAAACAAGCTAAAGCGGGAAGTGATCAATTGCCATATATGACCACACCTTCCACCAGTGTGTGCAACTCAGCAAGTTTGACTCTGTGTGCCTGCCTACCAAACCACATTGGAATGGAACTCAGAATTGACTTCAATGTTTAATTGAAGTAAAAAAAAAACAAGTCAGATTTTTTTTTCTGTCAGAAAGCAAGTTGGAGGCCAAGATGGAGGCGTAGGCGGACACACTGTGCCTCCTCTCACAACCAAAATTAAGGACAACAAATATTTAGAAACAAGAAAACAACCAGAACTTATAGAAAATTGAACTGTACAGAAGTCCAACAACCATTCATCCAGACCAGTAAGGGGGCAGAGTCTCGGCAGGAGAAAGTGGAGGTGCAGACCCAGGAACGCAAGCAGCAGTGGCTTGCAGTTCCCAGGTGCACAGGCGGCGGCTGGTGGACCCCTGGGCACAGGGGGGCAACTGTGCAGACCCAGTGAGGCCACACAAGGCAGCTGGCTGACCAGGTGGTCCCACATTTGCGCACGCAGACGGTCCAGGCAGAGGGGAAGTGGCAGAAGGGACTGAATCCAGGAGAGCACGGAGCAGGCGCCGTTGTTCCCTCTCAGACCCCGCCCCCACATACAGCGTCACAACCCAGCGACTGGGCTGCCCCACACTGGGGAGCGCCAGAGGCTCCACTCCTCACTACTTAACAGCACGAGCACGTGCACAGATAATCCAGGTGAAGGGGAAGCGGCGGAAAGGGCCAGAGTCCAGGAGAGAGCGAAGCAGGCGCCATTGTTCCCTCTCAGACCCCCACCCCCACATATAGCGTCACAACCCGGCGACTGGGCTGCCCCGCCCTGAGGAACACCTAAGGCTCCACCTCTCATACATAATAGCCTCGACCAGACTAAAACCAAACCAAACCAAAACAAAACAAAACAAAAACCCACCAAAAATGGCTCAAACCGGAAAACAAATAAAAGCCCCAGAGCCAATTCCTCTAAGCAGTGAAGAGATAGGAGATGCACAGTTCAAAGCACTGGTCATCAAGATGCTCACAGAATTGGTTGATTTTGCTCACAAATTAGATGAAAAAATGCAGGCTACAATATGTGAAATGAAAGAAGATGCATGGGGAACTGATAGAAATGGAAGGAAAACTGGGACTCAAATCAATGGAGTGGACCAGAAGGAAGAAACTAACAACCAAACAGAAGACGAGGAAGAAACAAGAATTCAAAAAAATGAGGAGAGGCTTAGGAACCTCCAGGACATCATTAAACATCCCAACATCCGAATTATAGGGGTCCCAGAAGGGGAAGAAGAAGAGCAACAAGTGGAAAACTTATTTGAACAAATAATAAAGGAGAACTTCCCCAATCTGGCAAAGGAAATAGACTACCAGGAAGTCCAGGAAGCTCAGAGAGTCCCAAAGAAGTTGGACCCAAGGAGGTACACACCAAGGCACATCGTAATTACATTAGCCAAGATTCAAATGAAGCAGAGAATTCTAGAAGCAGCAAGGGATAAGGGGACAGGCACCTACAAGGGAGTTCCCATCAGACTGTCAGCTGATTTCTCAAAAGAGACCTTACAGGCAAGAACGGGCTGGAAAGAAATATTTGAAATCTTGAAAAGCAGGGACCTACATCCAAAATTGCTCTATCCAGCAAAACTGTCATTTAGAATGGATGGACAGATAAAGTGCTTCTCAGATAAGGTCAAGTTCAAGGAATTCATCATCACCAAGCCCTTATTATATGAAATGTTAAAGGGACTTATCTAAGAAAAAGAAGATAAAAATATGACAGTGAAAAGACAGCAAACTCACAGCTATTAAGAACCATACCTAAAACAAAAGCAAACTAAGCAAACAGCTAGAACAGGAACAGAACCACAGAAATGGAGATCATATGGAGGGTTAGCAACAGGGGTGTGGGAGGAGGAGAGAGGGGGAAAAGGTACAGAGAATGAGTAGCATAGATAGTGGGTAGAAAATAGATGGGGGAGGGCAAGAATAGTATGGGAAATGTAGAAGCTAAAGAACTTATGACACATGGACATGAACTAAAGGGGGGAATGTGGGTGGGAGAGAGTGTGTAGGGTGGAGGGGAATGATGGGGGAGAAATGGGACAACTGTAATAGCATAATCAATAAAATATATTTTAAAAAAAGAAAGAAAGCAAGTTTGCTTTAGCAAATTAGCTTGTTCTATTAGATTATCTAATGATCATTTCACATGAATGCAATGGAAAAATCCTTAACTCCAAGGTTTTAACAAAACTCTACTTAGTACAGATATACCTTAGTCCACATGATAGTGGATGGATAGTTCATCCATGAACTGTTGCACTACAGTTCTCATTTTCAGTTTAAACATGTGAAGAAACACATAGCTTTTCCAAATATATTAAGGAGGCATGGGAGAAGAAATGTTTGAAGATCACTAGGTTAGCTGATAGCTGATCCTACCCACACAATGCTTTTGTGTTTTTCCTTTAGTGAAAAATACTCACTGAACTGCCTGGGGAAAAAAAACAGAGCAGAGACTTCACCAAGTGTACAGAAAAGATTGTCTTGCTACTTCTGTGCCTACCTGATAATAAAAGTTTGGCCATGTGATGGAATTTGGCCTGCGAGTTGCTTTCATGCTGTTTATCACTGGTGGTAATATCCCTGGGGAGGAAACCCACAGTCCTTCCTGCTCTGGTTACTGCAAGCTGCAAGACCTGACAAGTGTGATTAGCCAAAGTGGCTGTAATTCCTTTACATCAATCCCAGCGTCTATATGCAGAGGTGAACCTCCATGAGGAAATGACTGGGTTTTGTTCACTGATGTGTTCTCATCATTTGATTCACATTTATCAAATGAGTATTTCCCACTATGCTTTCTCTAACACAAAAGGCTCCAGATATCAACAGAATTTCTACTAATATAAAAAGTTCTATTTTCTCCTGCCCCACCCTACTGCCCGCAAAACTACTCTTCTTGCACAAATGATAACACCAAAAATATTCTTATAAGGTGTTTCTCACAAGGGGGTGGTAGCATAAATGAAAACAAAACAAAACCCTCAGCATTTTTTATCGAACATAGAGGAAAACAGACTCAACTGAGAAAATTGAGAGGATTCTGTATGAAATCCATGTTTATGCCTAATTGTTATAATAATGAATTTACAAAAGGATGTTTTCCTCAAAAAAAAAAAAAAAAACACCTTGAGAAACCATGCAGCAAAACAAAAATTTGAGCTTTCTGGTTTTTACAGAACTTTTTGTGAAAATAGATGTCCTGTAATCATTCTCTGGTGTTAAACGCCAGAAATAAAAATGCAACAGAAATAAGGATAAAAGGGTAACAGGACTGTTATGAAGAGGACATTTCCATTGTTCATTCACATTTTAAGCAATGAAATGAAACATGAGAGCTGGGTCCCCTGTTTGCCAGGCTAGCAGCACAAATTTATGGGATGGCTACTGATCCCTGCCCAGACCACAGAGACAATTACCCTGAGGTCTTTCTATTTGTTTTTCCTTCTATGAAATGGCAGCCAAGAGCTATGTGAAACATTCACTAGCATCATTGTAATATCCTGAAAAACCCAAGGGGAACAAGAAAAAACAAATCAGAAATGCTTCAAAAGGAAGGAAATGTAATATGTGGAGTTATTCATCATTACTCAAATATACACATGGATGAAGTATACATATATTGTGTGAAGTCTGTGCCTCCAATTTTAAAACATTCCTAGCTTGATGGAACAAAGTTAACATTCTATTCTTCATGCAGTTCAAGGGCCATTCAAGCTTGAGAAAATGCATTATGAAGTACTTTTGCTATCTCTGTAACTTAGGACATTCTATTAGCAAATATTTGGTTAACAAATCATATCTGGTGCTGTAAGAGAGGCAGCAACATTCTCATTTTGGTTTCTAACCTCATGGAGTTTACAACCCAGTAGGAGAGACAAGTTATGCTATAACAAGATCATTAAGTAGCTTCTCTTTGCTTTTAAAATAAGACCCATATTCTCCACGTGGTTCTTTGGGATACACACAATGCCCACAGCCTCTGCTCACTTTGCTTCTATGCATGCTATTCCATTCTCTCTGGAATGTGTCATCTGCCTCCTTTATTGGATTAATACAAACCACCCTTTGAACTCAGCTTAGAGGTAACTTTCTCAAAGAAGTCTACCCTGATACTGAAAATCAATTTGGACAATTGTGCAAATCTTCCTCAATGCACCCCATTCACAGAATTCTTGGTTTTGTATCTATTCAAATGTATGGTCTACACCTCTTCTATTTAATTGTGAGCTTCACGAGAGAGGAAACAGAATCTGTTATGTTTACCCTCACACCTTGGCTACCATTATACCACTAATATAAAAAGTTCCATTTTCTCCTGCCCCACTATACTGCCCCCCAAAATAACTCTTCTTGCCCAAATGATAACACTAAAAATATTCTTATAATAAAGCATTTCTCACAAGGGAGTGGTAGCATAAATGAAAATAAAACAAAACCCTCAGCATTTTTTACCCAACATAGAGGAAAACAGACTCAACTGAGAAAACTGAGAGGATTTTCAATTTTCTCAGTTTCAGGATCACCCTGGCCCATACTAGGCACTCAGTAAATGGGTTTGATTCATAAGTGAACACATTTTAAAATATGAATGTAAACAACCCATATTTTAAAATTAACTGTCCATTATAACTCTATGCAGGGTAAATGTTATCATTTTTGATAACATTTGATGTGCATGGATAAACTGAAGCTGAGAGAGGTCTAATTATTTCTGGAAGATCATTTAATTAATAATTGGATTCTGGAAACATGCTCTTTCAGTAGCTATATACAGATGTAAGTATCATGACATAAAATATCTGGGTACATCAGTCATGGAGGAGAGGAAGCTTATGAAACATGAAAGGGGAAGAAAAGTTAAATGAGATTTACTTTGCTACAAGATGCCACATCTTCCATCCTATGCACCTAAAGATGGACTTGGAGATGAAAAGAGATGGAATTTAAAGACATTTTCAGATAGTTACTGGATGAGTTTCCAAGAAGCCTTGGGTTTTTTGTCATCTATAAAACAAAAATGCTGACAGTGACCGCAGAGGTGGAATGCTCCAGGACAGCGATGACAGCCAATTTCCTTAATTCCATACACTTTGATCTGAAGTTAGGACAAAGTCATGTCTTGAATCTTCACAATGGACCAGAATTTCTCCCCATATGGTATGTCTGTAGCAATGCTCTGGATTATCGTTCAGTAAAACACAATGTACCAGGCTCTAAAACATCGACAGTTGTCTTATCTGGAAATAGGGCAAGGAGATACCACTTCAAGTGATAAGCATGTTCCCCTCCATGTAGATTCCTCCAGTGCTTGGTAAATGTATATTTTGACATTTCTAATTCTAGCTTTAACTTTAGAAATTGAACTACTTAAAGAAAACTATTCATTATTTGAGGAACAGCTAATACAATTGCCACGGATTCTAAAATACAAACATTAAATGGAGGAGGAGTGAAATTTGATAAAGTCCTATTTTTGACCACTTCTATAAAAACTACTTCTATTCCATATAAAAGAGGAAGTGTTTATGTGAAATTATCAAGCTACCTGGTCATTCTGACAACTTTGTAATGCCAAATTGAACAATTTGTTGAATAAGCAAATAAGAACTTGAACATTTAATATTGCTTTAGGCTCGCCCATAAAAAAAAAAAGCCATTCTTTCTTGTTTATGGAAACAAAATTCAGAATCAAATTTTTATGAAAGTCCAACCTCCAATACAAGATCTTACCCAATAACACCAGCTTAGTGTTCTTGCTCTCTTCAACTCATCTAAAAGGCTAATTTGTGTTATTAATGATCAAATTATGATAAACATTTTGTTTAATAAAGAGTGATCTTATCTAGAATCTAAGCAGCTGGAGGGCAGAATAACCTATTTAGAGAAATCTGGTTATCATGGTTATCTTCTTCATCCCCTTCATTCTTGACTATAGTTCGATTTCAGGCAGGGGCTCTCCTTATCTCTCTCTGCCAATCCCAGGCACATGCACACCTACACATATACATATCCTTCTGAACCACACTACCACATGTCAGTTGGACAAAACTTTATCCAATGGGTTAGACTCTTGAGACTGGCTTTACTAGTGAGCAGTGTCACTGAACCTTAATAGCAGCACAGAATCATTTATCAGCCACCCCTGACTTTTTTCACTGGAGTCATTTTGGTAGGTGGCCTGATCTCTTGGCATTTATAGATGGCAAGATCTGCAGTGATCAGACTGAGCCCGATCTCTTACTGGCAGGTCCCCGCAGTACCCTATATGATGAATGGCTGCCTGAAGTCTGGTTTCAGGGAAAGAATAATAGGAAGGAAAAAGCCTTGCTTAGATCTCCTAACTTTTCTTAATCATTAACCCAAATTATTGAATTTAGCATTCATCAGATATCAGAGAAAATTATGGGCTTGCCCAGTTATGTGTAAAATAGTGTTGTGTCTCACTTTCAGCTATAAACTGTGAGTGTGGTCACCTCAGCAGAGATCCTCTAAGTGAAGAGCAGCAAGGAAGAATTCTGCCTCCAAAGCCCACCCAAAATTGCTAAAAACTTCTACTTAGGAATATGCTTAAGCTGAAGATAAGTTTTAAAATTACAAATATCGGGAAATAGCACTTTCTCACTTAATGTTGTTTGAAGGCATTCGTTTGTGCCTAACAACTTCCCACCCAGTGAGTCTCCTAAAAATGAATTCTAGTGTTAGTTCTGCATTTCCCCTGCTTGAGAAGAGGCAGCATGTCTGAAAAACACTTACTGATTTTTCCAGGTCAAATGTCAGTGAATGAGCTCTGTGAGTGTAAGAAAAAGCAGGGGCTCTCCTAGTCATGAATTTGTCAGTTATCATACATGTCCTATTATATTATGGCATCTGTAACATGTCACATGTTTTAGCTGCTGGGTGTCCCCCACCTCTTTCTGTCTCTCTCTCTCACTCACTCTCGCTGTCTCTGCCCCAAGCTCTCTGATGGTAGGAGTCATAACTGCTGCACCATAATCCCAACATCTACTCCAATGTTCGAAATATGGGAAGCAGTTAAATAAACCAACTCTGGATACCAAAGTTATCCTTTCTCACACATGTGCCAGCCAAGTAACAGTTCAGTTTTAACATAACTGCTCTATCATGAAAATAAGCTATTGTTATCATTATTTTTATTTTACATAGCTTCTGTTATTTTTCTCCCACAACACAGATGATGTGATAGGATGATAAATGATTTCTGAAATGAGGCTTACATTTTTCATAGACGCTTTTTTTCTCTTCATCCTCTTTTGAAGCACTTGATGTATTGGATAATAATTGAGACTGTATCAATTTATCTCCATAGATGTGAATTTCACAATAGCAGATGAGCTTTGACTAATCTCTGCATCTGTAGCCCTGAACAGCACTGGAATGGACGAGGGGCTCAAATATAAAAACTGAACCTTCTCACACCTACCACCATATGACATAAGCTGGCACTCTCAGATAGTTTTTGTTAGTAGAGATTTCTTCTCTTCTGCTTCTCTCTGCCACTGCCCATGTACAAGTTTGGGAATTTGTAAAGCAATGCACAAAACATAAAAGAATTGATAAGAACTGGTGATGATAACACACTTCTAGAGACGGAAAAGGGCTTGAGCAAAAGAAGCTGTTGTTTCTAGAAAGTTCTCTGGGAAGTTAGAAAAGTTCTGCTCTGAACAACGAAGGCATCTAGGCTTTCCAGTTTGAAGATCCAGCTGTGCACATCATCACTGAACTGAGTGGTGTGATGTAGGTACATTGAATTACTTATGCCTGCATCAAAAATCTTAGGGAAGAACTGTGTTTTCAGATTATCACTGAGTGGATTGCAATTTTATTTTTTCATAGATTCCTTCATTTTTATTTCCTTCCTTATGTAACCAACCAAAAACCAAGGAGAAATGCTTTGAAAAAATACGTCACAGACATACTTTACTTTAGATTTCCTCGAATTATCTCCCTTCTTCTAGAAACAGAAGAATTATTTTTATGGGGACGTTTTCATGTGGTAGAATTACAGCTGAGGTTGTTATCCAGCCAGGCTCAGCCAAAGCATCCCATGTCCCTGCCACAGGACCAAATGTGGGCAAATCAGAACCTAGCCTAGGGTCCATCTACCAAAGCTACCAGTAAAGATAGACCAAATTTTGCAAAAAGTAATAAGTTAGTAATGAGTTTAAAATTATTGGTGGGCCTCCTGTCTGCCAGCAAGCTCTCTGCTCACTCCAGCCACCATTATGCTAATTCAAACAACTTCTATCTCCTGCCTACATTTCTACAGTCTTTCAAATTGCCTCTTCACTGGTTTGTCTGTTTTCTCCCTGAGACCTCTCCAGTCAATTTTGACAGAGCTGTCAGAGTTCAGTTTCTAAAATGCAAATGTGATCATATTACTACTTTGCTTAAAAACCTTTCGCCGATCCCAGCTAAAGTACCAACTCTTTAAAAAGGTTTGTGAAATGCATCACAATCCTGTCCGTAGGCCACCTCCTGCCTTGTCCATTTCACTCTTCACTTTTCACTCAGCTCCAGACAGGCTGAGCCACCTGTATTTCATAGAAGCCTGTGTTCTTTCCTGCCTCTTTGTCAGCAACAAAAACTTTCTCCTCCCTTGCTCTTTTGGTTGGCACTTTGTTCTGTGTTCCCATGGTGCACTGTATGCCCCTTATTATAACATTTTCATCTAGCGATAGCGTAAGCGACCATTTTCTTACTGCTTTGTCTCTCTGAGGCAGGCTGCACAGAAGCACAATCTTAATAACTCCAAAGCCAGGCATGAGGGCCCTATAGGTGCCCATCCATGATTCTAAATAGATGGATTAAATGAGAACCTGTAGTGTGAGGAATGAAGAGGGAGCCTATGGGAGCACTCCGGAGCAGCCATAATTATCATTCAGAAGGGATGAAAAGACTAAGAAAAACAAGAGATGATTACCTCAGAGATAAACAGGGGAAAAGGCCTATCTGGGGTCATGGAGGCAGAGGGCACAGATGACTCAGTGTGGGGAGAGTGTTTCACATGGGTAGGTGACACTCACCCACTGCCACATCAGGAGAGGAGTCCTTTGAACCTGCATCCCTGAGAAGTTTCACTGCAGCGATGGAGTGAAAGTTGGATAGCAGTGGGAGTGGGAAGTGAAACCCAGGGCCAGAAGGAAGGGAAGGAAGAAAAGGGAAAAACTGCTCTGGAGGATTTGAAGTGTAGTAGTGCTTTCCACAAGCAGTTTAATCAAGCAGTGAGCCTAGCAATCAAATTGCACACAATTGCAGACTGAGAGCTAATTGTGAAAAGGAGGCATGCTTTTGCATACAGTGGGCCTTGTAGGGAAAGTTAGGGACAATGTGGACAGTATGACAGAGATGATCAGCATGTTCCTAGCTGGACAGAAAAAGATGTGTGCAGAGGGTACAAGTAAGAAAGACAAACTCAATGGAGCTGAATAGAGAATAGCAAATAACCTGATATGTTTATCTCAGTAAATTTGGAGAGAAGGCCATCTGTTGAGAGTTATCAGGATTTAGGTGGAGAAGCTGAGGAATGGGAAGCATTTGGTAATCTCTGTGTCACAAGACACTCAAGGCTATGCCTGATGAAAATCGGTTCTTGTGTCCATATGTGTATGAAGCAAATTCACATCCAGATAAGACAATCCCCTTCATGCATCTTAATGTTTCCCAAAGATCTTTTAAAACAATTTTTTATAAAAACATGGTGTCTGTGTGTATTTAACAAGGGTTTTGTATGAAAAATCACCCCAATCTTTCTTCCACCCTCCCAAAAAATAGGAAACATTGTTATTTGATTGAAAATCTTGATTGATAATCTTCAAATAAAATGGTGCTTTTGAGAAACTTTATGCAAATCTAAAACTTGTCAGTCTTAAGAATTTGCAAAGAATGATTTCTCATAACTATAACCCTTATACTGGATTTTTCTTTCTCTAAAATAGATGAGATGTACTTCAGGAAAAATAAAATATACAACCTCCAAAACTCATCAGATAAATTCTTCTATTTCAAACAAATCTGTAGGTTACATCAGATCAGATTATAAAAGTTGCCATAAAAACTGCTTTCTTGTTTTGTTTTGTTGATTAGGTTCCACTTATAGGTGAGATCATATGGTATTTGTCTTTCACTGCCTAGCTTATTTCACTTAGCATAATGCTCTCCAGTTCCATCCATGCTGTCACAAAGAATAAGAGCTCCTTCCTTCTGCTGCATAGTATTCCATTAAAAACAGAGACAACTGTACTTGAAAACAATTTTAAAAAACACTGCTTTCTGGGATTATGTTGCATACCTACCTCCATGGTTACAAAACAAAATTGAGATAGTAGATTCAGGCCTGAATCTACTATCTCAATTTTGTTTTGAAACCTTTGAGCTAATGCTTTTAAAAAACGTTTGTAAGTTTTTTTTTACATGTGTAGAGTTTTAAAGCATTGAGTATTACTGCTTTTGACTTCAAGTCATTTTTACAAGTTCTATAAATAGAAGGTATTGATGTTTTTGAAGAGAGTTTTCACTGTCTTGCATTTTCTCCAGTGAAAGCTAAGTACTAAGTACAGAGCGTGTGTTTCTGTCTGCAACTACAGCTACCCTTCACCTTGGGAGCTAATTTCCATTCCCTCAAAAGAACAAACACAAAAGGAATGCATCAGCTTGTTGAAATAGAATCTCTTGAAAGTTACTTCCCATTTATTTTAGAGCTATCCTATCTTTTTTCTTCTCTTACCTGTGTGATGTTCACCATCTGTACCCTGTTCTGTCTTTGTAGTAACACACACACACACACACACACACACACACACACACACACACACAGAAAGAGAGAGAGAGGGAGAGAGAGAGAGGGAGAGAGAGAGAGGGAGAGAGGGGGAGAGAGAGAGAGGGGGAGAGGGGGAGAGGGAGGGAGGGAGAGGGGGGAGAGAGAGACAGAGAGGGAGAGAGAGGGAGAGGGGAGGGAGGGAGAGAGGGAGAGGGGGAGAGAGAGAGGGAGGGAGAGAGAGGGAGAGGGAGGGAGAGAGAGAGGGGGAGGGAGAGAGAGAGGGAGAGGGGGAGAGAGAGAGAGAGGGAGGGAGAGAGAGGGAGAGGGAGGGAGAGAGAGAGGGAGAGGGAGGGAGAGAGAGAGGGGGAGGAAGAGAGAGAGGGAGGGAGGGAGAGAGAGAGGGAGAGGGAGGGAGAGAGATGGCTCTTAGAGCTTCTAAAAGATGGGATTCAGTCTCCCCCAAGAGCACAGAGGGTCTCTCCTCAGTGAAAATTGAAGCCTCTCTTAGCCCAAGGCCCAGGAATCTGTCACTTCCGAAGCAGATCCCTAACAGGTCACATTGTTTTGCTTCTGAGTTTCAGGAAGACTTATTAATATGCAGTTAAAAATGCATCCCTGCAGTGGGGCAGACACAAATCCCTATAAACTGTCACTATGCAAAAAGTAAATTTCACAGTGCTTGCCAGGAGGACTGACTCTTTTCTCCCTTTCCAATTAAAACAGCTTAACCTTTTTCTGAATCCTAGATTCTCTCCCCTCTTTTCCAACTGATTTTATACTCTTTAAAATTTCTCCCAATGATGTTTTTAGTCTCAATCCTGTTAATGTTCCCCAAATCACAGTTTGTTCACCTACATTTTTATGCCTCTATCTACCTATCTCTCTCTATGCTTCATTTTAAACAATATGCAATGGAGCGTTCTCTAGCATTTTTATGTCTGTATACCACTGAAAATATCTGCTCCCTGGGAGGCATTACCTAGGAGTTTTGTGAGTTCTTACAGGAGATGAAAGGATCCTACCTTTCTCAACTGTGGATATAAAAGAGAAATACGGGATGATATTGAAAACTACATCTCTGACGATTAGCCATCATCCTTTCTCTGTCCCCTCCCAGATGCCTGCCTGCCCCTCCCCCATCTACCATCTGTGCTGCTCCTACACCAGATTTCTCCATTAACAAAGCCCCACCTATTGATTCTGCTTGAATTCACCACCCTGGCTCCCTTGCCTTTCCCTTTGCCCCCAGAAAACACAATTCCTAGTGGTGATCCCTTTGTATGCTCAGTTATGTTCTGAAAAGGCATGCCCACCCCTTCATAAAGGAAGTTTACAAAGTCACAGGGTTTCAAATTATTCACTCAAGTTACAAATTCAGAGAAAAATGAGGGGTCTATTCCTTCCATTGTTTTTTCCAACAGTTTCTGGGACCCACATAAAATAATTCAACTCACACTGCATTTAGCCCAAGAAAATAAGAGTGCCCTTCTCACTGAATATTGGAGCTTATTAAAAGCACTGTAGTTCATCGCACAATCAGTGTTTTATTAAAAAATTAATGCCTGTGAAATGAGTTTTTGATACAAAGCTGCATGGCTGTGACTTTTTGGTTTTAAAAACATTAATCTCTTCAATAATTCATCTCTTATTCCTTTAGCCTTACTAAATATTAAACAGGTTAAAGTTAAATATTTGAAAACTAAATTCAGCTCAAGTCTCTCAGGGAGGATGAGAAGCTCCAGTATCATCTCCTGGTAGCATTTCAGATGCTATGGTGAGTAGCCACTGTTGGCAGTTGTGGGGCAGGTATTTTCTCTGCTTAGATCCTACCCATTGGGCAGTTGAGACTCTTATCGGTGCATCGTCACCTATGAGCTACTGACAATGTCACAAAGGGTTACTTGTGATTGACAACAAAAAGGAGAATTCCAAAACATAAATGTCTGTAGCTAGGCCTAGCCAACTCAGAGAGAATGGAAGAGTAGACAGTTCTTGACTGTGGTCAGCATGGCAGCCTGGCATGTTTGTTCTTCCCCAGCCTCTTAGTCACCACCACATTCCCTCCTTAAATCTTGTTAACCCAGGCAACAGCAGAGTCCCTCTCTTACTGAATAATCTACATAATTACATCTGAGTTGATCTAAGCTAAGAGATACAAATTCTCCTTATTTGGCCGTCTGATAACATACACCTTTTAATTATTAGCAGTATTGTTTTCACTCTGCTGAGAAATTAATTTTAGAATACATGCTTGAGACATAACTTCCAGAATAATTTTCCTCTGATGATTTCCATGCAGTTTATCAGCATTGCCTCATCTAGTGAGACCTTGTTAAGACTGATGACAATTAATAAACTACTGATGTTTAAAAAGAAACCTTTTTTTAAATAGTATGTATGTATTGACTGAGAGATAGGGGTTGCTTTGAAGTAAACATCTTTGGTTTTAAATGTTCACAATAGTACAAATAAATGCTTGCTCTACAATGGTCTACCAGTAGCCTCACCTTTAAAACAGAAAGCTTGTGTCTCCCCTTCAAAAACAAATACCTGAATGAAAGTCAAACCATGCTGTGCTGACAATCTGAACCCAGTCATGAAACAATAGCTCAACCTATTAGAAGAGAAAAACCTCTACCATATCTAAATTTGACCTTCTGCCTAGTGAGTGTCCGTAAACAAGCCCTTAATGTCATCACCTGGGAAACAAGTGGAATGGACTCATGGCTTTGCGAAGAATGTAGAAACCAGGATAGGCAAGGTATCAGCATAGGCTGGGGTGATGCTAACTCTCTCTGGACTTTTTTCCCTCTGTCTCCCTCCTCAACCTCCATCAGACCTCCCCAATCAACTCTTTGGCACAGACACATTAATTATCAAATAAATAGAGAAGATTTCTATGATGTCAACACAGTTTTTTGTAAGGTGGAGAAAGCTGTAAACTGATACTGGACTGGAAATACAATGAAAATGCTAATTGAAGATACAGATCCCTCTTTCATGTTTTATTAATGACATCTACATCATATTTGTAAAATAATTTACATAATATGTTAATTTCACAAAAGAGGGGAGAATAGGAGCTCATAATTGCATAGGAAATCAGTACTTTATCTGCCTATGCCAAAGCTACATAATATCTCAGATTTTTTTTTAAATAGAGACCCTTATTGAGCTTATGTTAAAATTGAAAGTCAGTCAATATTAAAATTTCAAATCTACTTTTTGGGAATATAGGCTTAATAGTAAATGTTCATCATGGTCTTGGACCCAGTCTAATAGTTTTGTTTTAAAAGACTAAGAAAAATTCAGAAGCAAATGTACCACATGTGAAATAAGATGCAAAACCACATTGAACTCACAAAAACCATCAAAATCTGATCGCTGGTAACTACAAGAGAGTTCCTGGATTGCCAGTCATTTTATTAATTAATTTCTTACTCTGCCATTTTTTTCATGTAATATGGAAATGCCACAGTATGACTCTCTTTCTTAACTAAATGGCCTTGTTAGAACAGTTCTACAACTTTTCAAGGAAGCAAAGGAATCAGTTTAATGAAAATAGACTTCCGGGCAGTGAAATGTCCCATGTGTCCATGGTCAGATAGAGGAGATGCTGATTCAGGGAAACCCGACTAATACTAGTATTGCTTTTCATTCCAAAGATGCTGGATTACAATTATGTTGACCCAGGATGCTCCTTTTTTTATGTTTTAGAAATTTAATAGGTAAAGCAAAGATAGGATAATATTATATATAATTGATATATAATATTATATATAATTGATATATAATATAATTATATAATTGATATATATCTATTGATATAATTGATGTATATAACTGATATATAATTGATATATATAATTGATATATATACATATATATATACATACATATATATATATATATGGTAAAGGAAAACAATGAACAATTCCCACTGCCACATGGATACAAAGGTGGATGAAGGAAATGAAAGAGTTGGTTGCACATGTTATATTGGAGAATTAGAAAAGCTAGAATTTTATTTATTTTTCTGGCTTTATTTAAATATAATTGACATGTAACAATGTATAAGTATATAAGGTACATAGTGATCTTATATGTGTATATATTACAGAATTATTACTATAATAAGGTCAGTTAACACTCCACCACCTAATGTAGTTAAAAATTTTTGGTGTGGTAAGAACTTTTAAAATCTACTCTCTTAACAACTTTCAAATATATAATACAATATTGTTAACTATAGTCATCATGCTGTAGATTGCACCCCTAGTACTTATTTATCTTATAACTGGAAGTTTGTGCCTTTTGACCTTCACCACCCCACCTCCCACCTCCCAATCTCTCTGCCTCTGGCAATCACCAATCTGCTCTGTTTCTATGAGTTCATCCATATTTTTTATATTCTACATACAAGTGAGATCATACAGTATTTCTCTTTCTCTGTCTGATTTATTTTACTTAATACCCTCAAGATAAATGGATCAATGGATGCCCTTAAGATCAATCATACATATATATATATGATTATTCTCTCAAACTTTCTTAATTCATTCTTTGATGGACATTTAGGTTGTTTCTGTGTCTTAACTATTGTAAATAATGCTTCAATGAACATGAGTGTGCAGTTATCTCTTTGAGATAGTGATTTCATTTCTGTTGCTCATATACACAAGTGGCATTGTTGATCATATGGTAATTCTTAATTAACATGCAAAATCGTGAAGCTGGACCCCTATTTTACATCACTCACAAAACTAACTCCAAATAGATTAAAGATGAACCCACAAAACTCCTAGAAGAAAACACAGAGAAAAAACCCTTGACATTGATCTGGCAATGATTTTATTGATATGATACCTAAAGCACAAGCAACAAAAAAAGAAATAAACAAGTGAGGCTATCAAACCAAAAAAACTTCTGCACAGCAAAAGAAACAATTGACAAAATGAAAAGGCAACCTATGGAATGAGAGAAAATATTTATAAATCGCATAGCTGATAGGGGGCTAATACTCAAAATATATAATGAACTCCTACAACTCAATAGCAAAATATATATATAAACATTTATATATAAATTTTAAAATGGGCAGAGAATCTGAGTAGACTTTTTTCCAAAGAAGGTATTCAAATAGTCAACAGGTACATGAAAAGGTGCTCAAAATCTCTAATTATCAGAAAAATGCAAATCAAAAACACATTAAGATATCACTTCATACCTGTTAGGGTGGCTGTCATCATAAAGATGAGAGATAAGTGCTAGCAAGAATGTAGAGAAAGGGGAACTCTTTTGCACTATCAGTGGGAATGCAAATTGGTATTGCCCAATGGAAACAGTATGAAAGTTCCTTAATGAATTATTTTAAGATGAATACTCGTGTAACCACCACCCAACTCTTGGGTTGTGCAAGTAGCCTGGAAACCTCTCCACTGCACCTTCCTTGCCAGCATAACCCCCTTCCTTCCTCTAGACATGAACATTACCCTGACATTCCATATTCAATTGAGTCTATTACTGGATACTCTATTATGTTTCATTACTCTGATTGTCTAGGCAGGGGTGTCCAACCTGTGGCCCAGGATAGCTATGAATGTGGCCCAACATGAAGTTGTAAATTTACTTAAAACATTATGAGATTTTGTTTGTTTGTTTGTTTTCATTAATGTTTGTGTATTTAATGTGTGGCCAAAGACAACTCTTCTTCCAGTGTGGCCCAAAGACATCAAAAGTTTGGACACCCCTGATAGATCCAAGTCCATGTGGAAATTTGGTTTATAATAAAGATCGCCTCTTGAATCGCTTAAGAAAAGATGGACATTTAAATAAATTTTACTGAAGTAACTAGATAACCATTTGTAAAAAGGTAACATTATATGCATACTTTAAAAAGATAAAATTAGATGTCTACATAAAATCATTCACCAAAATGCCAAATGAATCATGAATCAGAAATAGATACAAAAAATAAAACCCTAAAAATGGTAGCTCTTTGATATATACAATAGATCAAATGTATATACATATGTATTGTTTTTTAATTATGCATTATTATTTATGCTATTACAGTTGTCCCAATTTCCCCCCTTTGACCTTCTCCACCCAACCCCCAACTTCCTCAGGCAATTCCCACACTGTTGTCTATGTCCATAGGTCATGCATATATATTGTTTGGATACTCTGTTCCCTGTGCTGTACTTTATAACCACATTACTATTCTGTAACCACCAATTTGCACTTCTTAATTTCTTCACCTTTTTAACCCATCCCGCCAACCCTCCTCATCTGGCAAAACATTCTCTGTATCTTTGATTCTGTTTCTGTTCTGCTTGCTTGTTTATTTTGTTTTTTTAGATTTTATTGTTGATAAATATGTATTTGTTCCCATTATATTGCTCATATTTTTCATCTTTTTCTTTTAAAAGAATACCTTTTAACATTTCATATAATACTGATTTGGAGATGATAAACTCCTTTCCTTTTTTGTGTCTGGGAAGCTCTATATCTGTCCTTCAGTTTTAAATGATAGCTTTGCTGGGTAGAGTAATCTTGATTGTAGGTCATTGTTTTTCATCACTTTGAATATTCCTTGCAAATCCCTTCTAGACTGCAAAGTTTCCTTTGAGAAATCAGCTGACAGTCTTATGGGAGCTTCCTTGTAAGGTAACTAACTGCTTTTCTCTTGTTGCTTTTAAGATTTCTCTTTGTGTTTAACCTTTGGCATTTTAATTATGATGTGTCTTGGGTGGGCTTCTTTGGGTTCTCCTTATTTGGGACTCTCTGTACTTCCTGAACTTGTATGCCAATTTCCTTCACCCAGTTAGGGAAATCTTCTGTCATTATTTTTTCAAATAGGTTTCCAATTTCTTGCTCTTTCTCTTCTTCTGGCACCACTATAATGAGAATATTGGTACACCTGAAGTTGTCCCAGAGGCCCCTTACACTATCCTCCTTTTTTTAATTCTTTTTTGTTCTTGCTGTTCTGACTAGTTACTTTTTGCTTCCTTATATTCCAAACCACTAATTTAATTCTTGGCTTCATCTACTTTATTGTTGATTCCCTATAAATTGTTCTTCATTTCAATTAGTGTATCTTCCATTTCTGACTGTATCTTTTTTAAGTTGCTGAGGTACTCACGAAATTCCTTGAGCATCCTTACAACTAGTGTTTTGAACTCTGCATCTAGTAGATTGCTTGTCTCCATTTTGTTTAGTTCTTTTTCTAGAGTTTTGTTCTGTTCTTTCATTTGGGCCATGTTTCTTTGTCTCTTCATTTTGGCAGATTCCCTATGTTTGTTTCCATGTATTAGGTAGAACTGCTATGTCTCCCATGCTTGATAGAGTGGCCTAATGTGGCAGGTGTCCTGTGGGGCCTAGTGGCACAGCTTCCCCTATACCCAAGCTGTGCATTCGAAGGCTGTGTACACTCTTCTCTTGTAGTTGAGTATTGATTGATGTTTGCATGTCCAAGGTCAGCCACCAATGGTGTTCTGTCCAGGGTCATACGGCATAAGCTACAAAACATTCTGCAGATGGCTGCTATGTGTGCTGGTCTTGGAGGTGCCCAGAAGAGGCCAAGTTGTGAGTCAAGGCCTGGGACAACTTAACAAAAGGTACTGGGCTCACTCTAGCCAGATGTTTTTTGTGGGAGAGAATTGAGGAACATCTGAATCATGGACGATGATAGGCTATTTCTATGGAAAAGCCACTGTAAACCGCTTGGGTGGGCCTGAAAGCTGGGTGGGTCAAGGCCTCAAGGAATCATCAGGGTGGGGCAAACAATGTGAGCCAAGTTGGAGTCTCAGATGTGGTGCCTGCCTGCCAGTTCTGTGGCTCTGTGGGAGGAGGGCTCAGAAAAGAAAAAGTGGCCTCTTCCAGCACTTCTGTCTGAGAAAAAGCTGCCCCATAGGTCTCACCTTGGTGCTGGACAATTCAGCTCCTCCCCATATGTCTCTGATGCTTTTTAATCTGCTGCCCTAGCCCTAGAGCACAGAGGGAGTAAATCCGAGTAAGTCTGTGCATGGGCCCTTTAAGAGGAACTGTCTGAGGTTCCTGCAGTTCCTGTATTCCACTGCCTCAATCCCTGATGGTTTTTATAGTCAGAAATTATGAAGACTTATCTACCTGGCACTGGAACTCCAGACTGGGGGACCTAGTGTATGGTTAGGACCCCTTGCTCCTGATATATTCCTACTGATTTTAATCTGCCACACATGAGAATGGAACCAGCCTGTTCTGCATCTGCACCCCTCCCATCAGTCTCAATGTGGTTTCTTCTTTAATTCTGTAGTTGTAGGACTTCCATCAGCTCAATTTCTGACAGTTCTGAATGATGGTTGTTCTATAGTTTAGTTGTAATTTCAATGTTGCTGTGTGAGAAAGCAAGCCCTGTTTACCTATGCCCCCATCTTACTATGATCAATTGATGTTTGTGTTTTTAAAGCTTAACACATTACCCTTAGTTAATTTTAATGAGTTTTGGTCATTTAGGCATGCCCATTTTGATGTTTTTAAAATCAAAATTTGAATTCTCTTTTTCCCAATCTACTGTTGCTTTGCAGTTAGCAAAGTTCTTTTGTAAATGGGTATGCAACTTCCAAGGCCAGTGTGCAAAGTAGAATCATTATGATCTGACACCCATAAAAGGGACAATTGTGAGACCCAGAAACATCTTAGTCACTGGAAAATCTAGGCAATTTTTTCACTGCTTTAAACTGATGAGGATCAAATAGGATACTAATGATTTCTCTCTTTTTTGCTTTTGAATTTTGGAAGATATTACTTATAGAATCAAGGCAGTATTTAATATACAGCCTATATATATTATATATATAGTATATATAGTCTATGTCATCTATCTATATCTATATAAATAAATACATATAGCTAGATGACAGCTAAATACTCTTAAAAGATTCAGAAAAAAGGAAAAAAAATAATGCATCATTTACTTCCTCTCAAATTTTAGGAATTCAGATGCCTCTTAGTAGCAGTAACTAAAGGTTGGATTCTTCAACATTGGTCCAAATAAAACACTTGTCATGTAGCTACTTTGAGAGTTGTCAAATTGCCCTAGGTACATAGATTCTTATTTCACCTTTAATATCAAGCTAGATTTCAAGCTCTTTTCAGAATTTAGTTGTTCTAGTTATTCCATGTGTTTGTAGTCATGTATGAATACAAAAACTGGAATTTAGTTATAAAAAATTGTGTATTTATTCATACATGTTTAAACTTCCATCACATACAAATTACTCTCCATTTGATGCAATACAACTATTGAGACATTTTTTCACTGTTCATAACAGTTTTTGAACTTGTTGATTTTGATAACTTTTAGTGCTTCTGCCTTTTTTGTTTTCACCCCTTCCACATCAGCAAAACATTTTTCTTCAAGGAATTTTGTCATCTGGAGAAACAAAAAAGTCACTCACGGTGAGAATGGGTGAACAGAGAAGGTGGGGTAGGGGAGTCATGACAGTTTGGGTCAAAAACTACTGAACACTCAGTACAGTGTGGACAGGTATGTTCGTTAATCACCCATCATAAAATGAGCAAACACCTTGAAAGAGTCTTCAAAAAATTCACTGAATGCAGCCTCTCACAACAACATCAGCTGGTACACTGATACGAATAGGTCCTAGAAGACACAACTAGCAGGGGAAGCCTGTACTACAAGGGGCGAGCCCTCTAAAATATAATTCTAGGTATTTTTCTGGGGAGGAAGGGGGTCCACCCTCAGAAGTCTGTCCAGAAAAATCCCAGCCATTGTTAATATAATGAGAACAGTTTGCAGGACGTCAATGTAACCTGCCAGCCAAGGAGAGTGGACAGGAATGTGCACGTGTGAACAATGACACATTATAACTTCACTGTACTAGTCAGTGAGGGCAGTAGATGCCGTTGATTAAGCATGTATAGTGTGTGGCTCTCACATTCAAAATGATTGAGCAAGTACAGCATTGAATGTGCATCAGATTTTGCATTAAGCTTGAACATTTGTCCATGGGAACTATTCAGATGATTCAGAAGGCCACAGCTATGGGCAATGGGTGATTAGCACTTTCATCACAACAATGCGCCCATTCATGTATCACGTCTCGTGTAGAGTTTTTTGTTGAAACGTCAAATCACCCAGGTGACTCAGTTCCCCTGCAGCCCAGATTTGGTGCCCTGCAACTTCTATATTTTCCCAAAACTGGTATCACCTTTGAAAGGGAAGAGATTTCAGACCATCAGTGAGATTATGATGGAGCAATTGATGTTGACTGGGAAAACTGTGTGCCAAGGTGCATACTTTGAAGGCAACTGAGGCATCATTGTTCCATATACAATGTTTCTTGTATCTTGTATCTTCTTCAATAAATGCCTCTATTTTTCACATCGCATAGATACCTTCATATACATGTATATCTTTGTTCATTGAGCATGTACTATGTGTCAGGTACTTTGCTCTGTGATAGGACTGATGCCTTGAGTGTCTCTCTGATGTCTCTTTGAAGGAACTTTATTTCTCCTTATTCTTTCCTTCCCAATGTCAAGTTTCTAAGGTCTAAATATTCAGTATGCCTTGCCTTTGACAGTCTTTCTATGAGAATGGGGAAATAAAATGGGGTGCTTAGTACTTTGGTACTATTTCTGTGTGGATTATAACTGTCTAGATTAATTCTGTTCTGGTTTACCTATATATATATTCAAATACATAACCACTGAGCCAAGAAACAGCAGTCAAAATTGTGGGAGGCCTGGTAGTTTTTTCAGCAATATAATTTCATGCTCATTGAAAAGTTCAACAGATAATGGACTCTTCAAAATCCCTCCCCAATAAATCTCTAGAAAGAAGCCAAATATTCTGATATCAATATCAATTCTGGTGGGAAAGTGCACTCATTCATCTAGAATCA
Source organism: Glossophaga mutica (assembly GCA_039655065.1). Taxonomy (NCBI): domain Eukaryota; kingdom Metazoa; phylum Chordata; class Mammalia; order Chiroptera; family Phyllostomidae; genus Glossophaga; species Glossophaga mutica. The sequence goes on along the minus strand of CM077310.1, from coordinate 67,004,833 downwards.
CCCCTGACACCAGCCTGCATACCATGTCTCAATCCTTAAGCAATACAGATCAAATCAAACTACTATGACCTGAATATTTGTGTCCCTCCCAAATTTTACATTGTAATTCTGACATCAATGTGATGGTAATAGGAGGTGGGGCCCTTGGGAAGTGATTAGGTGGATACAGGTTGCCACTGCCAACCTGGAGGTCTCTGGATTTATTTTGTTAAAGATTTCATTACACTTGTATAATAATTCCATCTGCATTCTGGTCATCTCTCCATGGACGTCCTACAGCATTTTAAGTGGAAAATGACCAAGATTAAGATCATTATCATTCCTTTAGAGCCTGCCCTTCCATCTCTGTTCTCATCCTCAGTCAATGAAATAAGCATCTATACAACCACATACATGCGTTGAGCATGTATGCACACACACACCCCTCCAGTGTTCCTCAGAGACCAATCTAAATGCCACAGGAATTCATTTTATTATTTATAGCCTTGCTCCAAACTCCCCTGTGAATCTCATCCCTCCAACCACAGCCCTTCCCACTCCATCCCTCATTCTTTCCTCACATAATGCCTTTGCTCCAGTCACACTGAAATTCTCATGATGCTTCAATTGGGTATTTTCTTTTCATTGATTTATGCCAATGAAAGGAAAGTATACACTTAACTGCTAAATTTACACCTAAAAAATTATATCTCATTCCCTATGACAGAACTGAAATTGTTCTCCTCAGCAGAGACTCCCCACAGTCCCAGGGCAGAGTTATCTACTCCCTTCCTTAGTGCTGCCCCAGGTGTTAGCTCATACCTACAGTGAGGTGCAATTGTTTGCCTCACATGCTGACTGTCTGCATATTTGTCTCCTCTGGGTTGCATTCTCAGGACACAGACCTTATTTTATTAACTACACCTTCTCTAGTCTCTGTCATTGTGCCTCAACATGTAAACTGATAAATGTGTGCATGAGGACTTTCTTACCTTTCTGCCACTCCTTATAGATAGATCCTGTTCTCGGTTTTCTCTTTAACTCTTCTTACCCTCTCCTGTGTATAACTTAGATGCCTGGGAAGTGTCTGCCTTCTTGCTCTTTCTGATTCTGCAGCTCACTCATGGCTGACACTCTGGTCTGTGGGCTTCTCTGCCCCGTCATCTATCTGGTGTCCAGCATTCCATCAGTCTTCCTTGTGACAGGATCGTGTTTCAAGCTTTCACACCCAACGCTGTCCTTAGGTGTGTGCCTGTAGTTTGTGGTTATCTTATTAACTCTCCATATAATGGGAGGGGATATTTATCTACCCTTTGGAAAAGTATTCTTTCTGGGAAAGAGCCTCAATTCCTGGCAGAGTATAACCAGGAGGACCATTGCCCTGTAAACAAAATCACATTCATGCCACACCTAAACGGCATGTTCAAAGGGACTCTGTGCCCAAGAGCCAGCACCATGCAGTGCAGAGAACAGGTGATCACTGAATGCTCACCAGGAGGCTGGCAGTGCCCACCAACTATTCTCTGGAACATTGTGGGCACTTAATGGTACAAAGCAAAAGTAATGGTTTGCAAGTGCTCACACTGATAGATCATCATGACAAACTGAGAAACTAGTAAAATAACTTTGTTTGCAAACTCAGCATGTATAGAACTAACATTGTAGTTTTATGTCCTTGACATTTAAATATGGTCAGATATGAAAATGGAAAGCAACATTTATCAAATATTTCGTAAATCAATGAAAAAATCACAGTCAGAGAACAAAATTCATTATTTTGTAAATTTCTAGCCATTCGATTTTGTTGATTATTGGTCAGTTCCTCTGTCAGAGCAAATGTAGATGAACACAGAGCTCAATTCAGGGATTTCCAAAGCAAAGTTACTAGGGTATTTATGTATTATCCAAAAGTGGGGAACTTTTATTAACTTATTTATTTTATAATTCAGGAAAATCTTCTTGATTTTTCCCTTGAAATAATTTTCAAAAAGCATAAGTCAATAACATAGTCGATAGCATAAGTTTATTTTTGCTTGATCAAGTCTTGTTGGACATTTCCAAAATCAACCAAGTTTTATGAATGAACAAATATCTCCAAAGTGTCATGTATGTATAAATAAAAACTTGGACTCTTTAGACTTAAACCCCAGATTGTAATTTAAAGAGAAATTTCAAATAGTGTTTAAATAAATTAAACAAATCATTCTATGTAGCCATATACATTTCATTCAGATTTCCAAAGCTTTCCCAATAGATACGGTAATGTTCTGAGAAAAAAAGCATTTAAATTGCCTCAATGTAAAGTATTTGAATTTTTAAATTTAATATTGTTTGCTTTCCCAGTCGAAAGAACAATACCAACATCCAGTAGTGAAAGTAATACAATTTAGAGAAATTCTTTTAGCTACATAATTTTAAATAATTCAAATGTCGTGGTTTTTTTTAATGTCATCACCAATAGCTTACATTAGTTCCTAAGCAGCCAAATTTAAAATTCATTTTGGGCCTTGACAAAGCTTTTTATATTAAGGATGATCTTTCCATTTATTAAATTCATTTATGTGAGAGTTAACAAAATCTGTTTACTTGAAGCCTTATACAGTGTACAATGTTTTCAGTGTGTCGAGAATTTGTGTTATCTTGCCTTTGAATTGTTGAAAAAGAGAAAGAAAGAAAAGGCAGAACAGATTTTTCAGTTGGTCTAGCTCCTTCTTGGAAATTTATAGTTAATTTCTGGTTCCCATTGCCCATCTATACACCCAAATCCAACAGAGATGTTTTCAAAAACAGTTTCTGTTCTAACAAAACAAGAGTTTATGATTCACTTTCAGACTTTGTTCTTTCAACTAACTTGTTTGTTCAGGAAAACAGATTTCTAAGAATTGCACACACAGCAGGATCTTTGTGCCCCTGTTTTTACTCCTGTTGTTGCTCAGATGACACAACTTTGGCTTATAAAACATGCATTAGAGATAAGTAGAAAAAAACATGATAATCGTGTGATGGTTTTTTCCATGGATGCACCATTCTTAGCATAAGAAAATTGCAGGCATATAAAATAATCTAGTGACTATTAATGGAAGCTTTTAAATCATACAAACTGGGAGGAGGTGAGAAGTGTTTCTTCTGTGTGTATCTGAGGTCTCTGGACCTAACAATGCATCAAACTTTGAAAAATTTATCCAAGATAGTTATATACTTTCCCTATTTTTCCCGAATTGCCATAAGCTTTATACTCCTTCCACTTAATTTTATCCCTTGCTCCATGCTGATTCCCTACCTGGAATCTTTGCCTTCTGTACCATTGGATTAAAATTAATGTCCATCGTTTTACAACAGCAGGGATATGGAAATAACCTAGGTGTCCATAGACAGATGACTGAATGAAGAAGATGCAGCATACACACACACACACACACACACACACACACACACACACACACACACACTGAAATATTATTCAGCAATAAAAAAGAATGAAAGCTTGCCATTTGTGACAACATGGGTGGACCTAGAGGGTATATGCTAAATGAAATAAGTCAGACAGGGAAAGACAGACACCATATAATTCCATCATATGTGGAATATTTAAAAACTAAACAAATAAAATAAAATAGAAATAGCTTCATATACAGAGAGAACAAACTGATGGTTGCCAGAAGGGAGGGGATTAGGCAGAAAAGCTACAAAAAGTGAAGGGAAACAAAATGTACAAACTTCCAGTTATAAAATAAATAAGTCAAGGAGATCTAATGAATACCATGAATACCACAGGTAATATAATCAATAATATCATAATCACTTTATGCAGTGACAGATGGTTATTAGATATATAGTGGTGATCACATGGTAAGGTATGTATTGTAAAAGCAGTATGTTGTACACCTGAAACTAATATAACATTATATATCAACTTTACTTCCATTTTTAAAAATCATTTAAAAATTATTAATAACAGTACAAAAAAATTCAATGTCCAGCTTATCTCCCAGACTTCCACCTACTCTGAGCTCTGAATGCAGGTGGCTATGTCTTCAAGTTCAATTACAAAAGAACAAGTTCCTACATTTCTCAATGTACAGAAAAAACAACTGTAGACAGAGTGCCATACAAATCAATTAGTGATAGAAAATTCCTGTGTACTTCTAAGCAGTGGAGGAAAAATAAGGAACAAGAATTTAAAACACCCATTCCTCCAAGCATGAAAAAGAAAAGGCAGATATTGCTGGCAATTTATAAAGTATGCTACATTAATGTCCTATTGGGTCATTTGGCTCACTGGGGACTCCATGTGAGCTGTCATCCTGAGCATGAATGGTATCACCCCAGAACTATGCAAATCTAGTTACCGACATGGCGGTCAGGGCACCCACAGTCATTGGCCTCCTGGACGTCTGAACTACCCAGGAAGGGAATTCCAATCACCTTGAAACTAAGCCTTCACATCTGATTGTAACTTGAGTTTTGGCCTGAGTTATGCAAGAGACGGAAACTAAAAGAACCAAAAACAAATTTGACTTGTGTCCTGAGTTAGGATTTCCCTGACGTGACAAGGCAGGTGCATACCATTAAGCTAAAGTTAAAGGGCCCTGGGCCCTGGTTCTGCTCTACCTTCACATCTTCCATCTATTTCTTCCAGCCCCACCACCTAGAAGGAGGATAATGTTTGCCAGAGGGGTGAGGTACAGGGATAAAGGGTATAAAAAGATTTTTATAAGATTAGTTGAACAGAAAGCAAAACTGAAAGAATAATCAGAAAACCAAGATTCTAGTTTCTTGCCACTACCTCCTGGCACCTCTTGGCATTGGACCATAGGAAAGTCCTTGACCTCTTTGAACCTTAAAGTTCTCATGGGCTACATGAGTTTGTTGGCAAATGTTCTACTTCCTTCACAGGAGTGTTTTAGGGTCAAATAAACAAAAACTTGATAAAACTCTGAAAAAAATTCCATGTGGTTTCCCCTCTCTTTTCTATTCAATTTCTTCTAGATTTTTCTCTAGCTCCCCATCTCCTTCTATCTCCCTTCTTTTTTAACTTTCCTCCACTCTGTGCCTTCCAGTAATTGGTTTATTACCTTCAGTTTGTCCTTTTATCTTCTGCAGTTTCATCTTTTTTTCTGTCTACATTCTGTATTTTGTTTTTCCCTGTTCTCTGTATCAATGGATTCAGGAAATGTTAATTTAAAAAAATACCATACCATTTTACCCTAACTGTCAAGAAAAGGAAGGATAGAACCAAGTTAATCTAAATTAGAAATAAAATAAATTGTAAATATATACATAATTCTGCTTGCTAGGGAATAAAGGACAAGACTATGTCTAAAAATAAGTTTATCCTAAGAAGCTAGATTCATTTTCTTTTAATCCACAGGCAAACTGCAAATGACATGTATGTATGTGTGTGTTTCAAATTTTTTTCTATATACAGCTATTGACTAAAAAAATACTTGCAGGCTACAAAGATCAAGTAAAATATAATTTAGAAATTAGTGTTTGTATTATTGTAATAAGAGCTGCAAGAGAAGGTACTGAAGAAGAAAGAAGAGGGGAAGCCATGTAGGGAAAAGGAAAGAGGGGAGAGAGAGGCAGAGAGAAATCTACCTAAATGTAAACATTTGTGTACATAGTTTAGGCCACTAGTTCCCAAAATTCTGTATGTAAAAAAAAAAATACTAGGAACACTTTATCTAGATTTTCAACTCAGATCCTTGGCACCTAACCCAAATATTCTGATTTGGAAAATCTAATATGTTTTCCTGAAATCGATATTGTTAACACACACCCCAGGAGATTTTGGTGCAGGTGGTTCACTTTCAGGTTAGTGAAGTTGTTTTCAAATCCAGTTTTCACATTGGATTCTTCTGGGAACCTTGGAAATAAGAATACCTTCCATTGGAGGGGGTCCTAGAATCAGTCCTTGTAAAATCATCCTGGATGATTTGAAGACTCAGCCAGGGTTGGGAGCGATTGTCTGAATGGTATCAACTTTAGGCTCAGAAAACCTGGGGTTGTAATCATAGCTCCCACACCCAACCGTTGAGACTTTGAAGAAATGGCTAAATCTCTTTAGGCCTCTTTGATCTCCTCCATAAATTAGGGGACCATCAGTGAGTGCTCAACCCTGCTTGTCTTATTTCAATCATATGGGAGATTTTAAACCTGTTCAATTCCCACCTCAGCTGAATAGCAATGTGTGGCAACACTCTTGGACTTAGAGTTTGTGAAGCTTCCCTCGAGACTTCACTCTGAAAACCCATGCATTGGAGATCAATATCAATATTCTACTAAAAATAAGGGAAATCATAGTTGGCATATACTACATCCTCTCCAGGTAGAAGGGACTGTTCTAGCATTGTACACATGATGCTTTTTTCCATCCTCAGCACCCATGTGAAGTAGATTCTGTGCATTTTGCAAGTATCTCCTACAGATAATGGCTGCTGGGTAAGTGTTCCCTTTCCCTGTGTAGGCAGAATGAGGGACAAAGTGAGTCAGAGTGTTCCCAGGTTCCCTGGCATCAATGCCTGTGGATGTGTGGGTGGCCTGGACTGGCCAGTGTTTGCCAGCAGCTGTGGAGCCAATGGCTGTAGGTGAGGGATCATCTGTTGGAAGCAGGCGAGCATCCAAGTGGGACAGAACACTTGAGAGAGAGACAAACAAAGGATTTTCTTGGGTCCATTACAAGAGAGGAGAAACTGAAAAGATTATATTTGATATCCATTTGCAAAAACTTTGGTTGTGCCCTCATGCCATTTTTTAACTGTCTTGGAATGAGGAGCTAATGAGAAGTTAGGAGTAACTCAAATTTTTCTCAACTCACACATTTTATCTTCCTGGGAGTATTACTGATGCTGATGTAATCCAGATTTCTATCTATGAAGTAGGTATTTCTTTGAAATCTAACTGACCTGAGAGTCAGTGTACACCAGATATGAACAATCATATAGTGTCTGATTAACAGAAAAATCTCTAAAATCACATGTGAGCTATAAGAGTTTCTCCTACTATGGTATCTAATATAAAAGAAAAAGACAATCTTTTAGTTTCTCCAAAGAGTGTACTTTCTGCATATTTCTACAATGAGAGTTCCATATAAATTTTAAGATCACAACCCACTGTAATAATTAAGTAACAGAAAGCTACGTGGAAGATTATTTTTTCCCCAAGAATCAGAACAGTGATAATGAAATATGACCAGTAATCTTGCTTTAATGAAATGGGGAGTCTAATCCACTGTATTTGGTAAAGATGTTAAACCAGAGAAAGCAATAAAATGTGTTCCCATATCAATAAAACCTAATTCTTTATGTTCTTATTATGTAAAACAATAAGCTTGGCTCCCTGAAGAAGACAGCATCTGTCTTGTCCAATTGTGGGTTCGTTTGTTTTGTTTGGTTTTGTTTTTTTCAGAAACACCTTACAGCCTACTTCATATGCAATTGGTGAATAAAAGGTCTGTCTATAAAAAAAATCTGTTCATTACGCCATCAAATTTCATCGATGGCATTTTTCATGATAAAACATTTTTTACTTAAGATATATGTTTATGGGAAATTAGGGAACTGGTAGAGCTTAATGCATAAAGGGAAAGAATTAACGTGAAATAAGTAGCATGCTTAAGTCGCACTTTCTAATAATCCTTTCAAATCTGTATTTCATCCAGGAAGCTTTTATTTTCAAAACAATTTAAAAAATCAATAAGCATTAAATATGCAAAGATTTTTGTGTGCTTCCTACTTTGTGTTTTATTCCAAATTAGGCTATCAGTATTTTTTCTTTGTTTGTTTGTTTCTGTATCTATAGGGTTAGGGTGATGTTGAAACCTATTGCACTGGATTCCGAAATAACAATGGTTTTCCTGCTTTTCATACAGAGGTTACATGACACCAAAAGCAAAGCTACTATTTCTTCTTTGACCCTTGAAGAACTGAAAAGAAAGCTCCCTGCTGCCACGTTTCCAGTTCCACAAGTCTGCCCAAGTTGCCCCAAGCCTGCCCTTCCAGGACAGCCTTTCTCTGATGTGTGACACCCTACATGTTGCCTCTAGCAGGCCACACTCCATGCTGCAGTCTGTCTGTCCCTCCCCTTTGAACCAACTTAAGTTTGTCTGTTTCCCACCTTGACATTTTGACAAACTGACAATAGCCCAGAATTTTTTCCTATGCTCCTTTCCTTGAGTTTCTGCCTGCCCCAGTGGATTCAAAGGACTGATTTTTATCCTGGCAAAATGACCCTTTTTTAAGGGCATGTCCTGAGGGAACCTGCAGTAACCTCACCCTGGCTGGGACACACTGAGTACAGAATATAACTTCTTGGTATTTGGCCTCAGGAGTCACTCATTCATTACACAGAGTCTTTATCTTTGTGCATATCCTGGAACAATACTCTTAAATAAATACTCTCAGAGGCATTTTACTCCATGGTTATTTACTTTGCATTTCCATGATCTCAATGGAACACAGAAAGAGAGGAGATAGAAGGCTTGGCAAACAATAATTTGCCACCATCTACGCACATGGGGACAACTGGGAGGGATAATATTTTGCTTTAAAAGAAAGACACGTCATTGACTTGACATAGTGCATTTGTGTGCAGACTAGAGTCACTTAAAAAATTCCACTTGACAAAGCATGCTAGATAACCTCAATCTTAAGAGAACAGAAATGTGATTTAGAATGTGATGACTTGCTCCCAGTTCTATGCCATCAGCCATGAGATCTTGGGCAAGTCTTTGAGATTTTGTGCCTCAATTGCATTCTACAGTCAAGGAATACTGATAGGTCTCCCACCTTCTCCTTAGAATTGTTCTGTGTTTAAAATGAGATTCTGTCCTCTGACTGTGAAAAGGTTTGAAAATGCAAGGCAAGAAATACAAAGCCATGAACTAGCAGCCTGCTTTTAAAATGATTAATATTTTCAGCCATGATCACTAGCATCATCATTATATTATTATTAGATTTTTTAAAAACCTAAGTGATTAATCGTTCACTGCTCACTTAGCATGGTGCTCTCCAGTTCCATCCATGCTGTTGCAAAGGGTAGGAGCTCCTTCTTTCTTTCTGCTGCATAGAATTCCATTGTGTAAATGTACCACAGTTTTTTGATCCATTCATTTACTGATGGGTACCATATGATCTCACCTTTAACAGGAACCTAAGCAACAAAACAAACAAACAAGCATAATATAACCAAAGACACTGAAATTGAGATCAGTCTGACAGTGACCAGAAGGGACAGGGGAGGGAATTTCAGGGGAAAAGGGGAAGGGTTTACAGGGACAAGTATAAAAGACACATGGACAAAAACTATGGGGGGTGGAAATGGGAGGGAGGTGGGGAGGGCTGGGGTGGTGGGCTGGGGTGGGAGTAAAAGACAGAAAACTGTACAAGATCAACAATTAAAATTTTAAAAATACCTATGTGATTAAAAATTATTTTGAAAGTTCATTAAGTCACAAATTTAAAAAAAAATTCAAACTTTGTTTTAGACACACCCACATTTGTCAATGAAATCTTTCCTGCCCAATTTGACTACCTCTTCCTCCTACTTATCCTTTTCAATTAACTACGAATGCAGAGATCAGCCCTCAACAAATAAATACAGATTCCCATGAAAACCTGCCAAAAGGAAAGGTAAAGAAGGAAGAGGATAAAATACTTCTCAAGGTTCACTGCATTTGTTCCTCCTTAAGCCAAACTAACTTCATTCATAACTTAAGAAAGCTTGTGCTTACTTTATGATACCAGCCAGAGGAAGGCTACCCCAGAAGCCTACTGGACATTTTCCCTGGGACCTGGGTAGAAGTTTGGAGGCAGGTTTTTTTAATTTCATTTTTAGACAGTGCACAGAATCCACGCATTCATATTCAGATCTTGAATTTTCCTGTAACAGCCTACGAGTGGGGCAGGTTGGAGAAAGTCACATGTGCAACCACACCCTTCAAGATTTAAAAAATGGGGTGCATATGCATGACTCACCTGTAGGTACTGGCTACCAACCCATTTGTCTTCACACACCTAGGTACACAATTGTACAGAGTGAAATTTTTTTTTAAATACTAAAATAAGAACTCATGTACTTTCAACCCAGTTTATCACCGGCAATGTGATCACCCAGTATACTGTGTTTTTAGTTCAAGTGACCTTTCTTTGTCCAAAACATTCTTGAAATTTATCTTTTAAAAATTCTCTTTAGAGTGTGCAGCACTCTTTGGAACATCCTGAGTGAAAAAAAATTAGCAAATTTTGAGGGGGGGTTTGATTTGAAGGAACAACCAAATATCTTAGTGCTAGTTAAATAAATATAATCAGTTCTGAAACTAAATAATATTGTTAATAGGGTTAAAGGAAGTCTAATTTTAAATAAAGGGACTTGCCTTGGAAATGACTGGAAAAAGTGTCTGTTAATAGAGATATGTTTTAGCAATAACACCATTCTCAAGAGAGAATTTTGAAGCTTCCCAAAGTAACTCTTTTAATGGGGTTAACAATTTAGCTTTATTACTCTGTACTATAGTTGTCATACATTTTATTTAATGACAACTTTGATTCTTTTCCCAATAGGTAACAATGAAATATCTCCCTTTGTCCCCCAACCACCAAGATTACAGTGTACACATAATCTGTATGGTATTGCAAATAAAAATAGGGAAACAAATTTATTACCACATAGAGTCATTTCTTATTCAGACTTAGTGGCTAAATCCTAAGGTTACTGAGACCTCAGTGAGGAAGGAATGGATACCAAAAGTATCTTTTTGCAGAACGCCCCAGTTCCATACACATGGACTCAGCGGGGCAATGCACCCATGTAGAAATATTGCTGGAGCACATCTGCTACAGTGAGCAAAAAGCAATAGATACATTGTGATATCCTTGGAGCCATTGCCTGACACTGAGGGGAATCATGTCAGTAAATCATGATAATTAATTCAAGTTATAGATGATCTTGTGGTTGAATATGATATTAAAATATTTGTTTTTAACTCTGGCCGATGTCTATTAAATGGAGGCTTTCTTTTAGAACTTTCTTTTATTATAATTGACAAAGTGGTTGAAATATTGGAGGGAGCCAAGAAGACCACTGTAAAAAAGAAATAGTCAAGATCAACCTCTGGAACCTCCCATCTAAGAGAGACCTTTTAGGAATAAGCAACAAAGTCATGCATAGAAACAGACCCCTTAAAAGTACTAAGCTACTAATTACAAATCATAAAACAAAATGCACACATCCATTACATGAAAGCAATTTAATGAAGGCATCTTAAGAGACATAGGCGAGGGCCTGAGTGTGGAAGTAGGTGAGAATTCTTGGCCTTAAATCTGGCTGCTGGCCAATGGAGGCTTAGGGAGAAGTAAAATTTAGAAACTATTAAAATAACAGAAAAGAAGAATCCTGCCAATATCATCTCTGTACAAAAGAATTAAATAGTAAAATCCCTTGGGGTACTTCTAATCAGCTACGATGATGAGAAGAAATTGTCAAAATGAAACTAAAGAGTTATTTTATCTGAAGAAACAGAGTTTTTGGTAACAGTTCTAACTTTAAAATAATAAAGCTAAAGATTTCTAAAAGATTTAAGATATAGAGGGAGGAGGAGAAATTCTTTTATACATGTGACAATAAGCCATTCTCCATCTAAAGGAATGGTTGGGCTAAGCATCTCAGTTAAAAAGCCTGCCTAATTGACAGCTCTCACAGAATACACTGGAATTTGGGGGTAAAGATAGAATCTTCCCTCAGGTGTGAGAAAACAAGATCTTATTCACATTTTCTATTTTCCCATTGGCATGAAAATTGCCTAAGAGAAGTAGAAGTCCTGGAAGTACATTGCTTTTCAACTCATATCTTCCCCTTCCCTTCTCATTTTTCATTGTTCTGTGTGTCTGTGTGTATGTGCGCATGTGTGTGTATGTACTGTGTGTGTGTTTCTCCATGAGAATCATTCTTACATGCAGGCCAATGACTTTCAGCAGAAGGAAACTTGAAGAACATATCTTTCCGATACTAAATCCAACCTTCTTTTGGAACATTGAAGCTTTATCCTGTGAAACTGGGCAGACATTTAAGCAGCATGCAAATTGTCTTCCCCTCTGATATTTACTCCTTGAATGGAAGAATATTATGAAGAATAATTTCAACGACACTTGGCTCACTGAGATTTTAGAATGTGCCTAAGGCTGCTTCAGAGAGAAATCTGTGTGGTCAGGTGGCATGGAGACCTATGGGTGTCAGTTTATTTGGAAAGATAAACTATAGTTCATATGCATGCAATTTAGTGTGCAAAACATCATAAAAATCTGTTGTAAACTTGATGTTTATATCACATATTTCATTAATTTCACACATAGACTATATTACCCACAGTTCACAATCTAGACTACTGGACATTATCTATTTTCTAATATACCTTATACACTGCCAGAGGGGCATGAGAGGGAGATAGATGTAAGCTTCTTTTTCAACTATTAAAATATCTTTAAAGAAGCTAGGAATTTCATTTGGGAGGTGTGATGGTTAATTTTATGTGTCAACTTGACTAGACCATAGGATGTCTAGACATTTGGTCGAACATTATTTTGGATATATCTATAAGGGTGTTTTTACATGAGATCAACATTTGAATCAGTAGACTGAGTAGATCAGATTGTCTCCTTAGTGTGAGTGGACCTCATGCAATCAGTTGAAGACCTGACCATAACAAAAAGGCTTGTAAGAGGCAACTCTTGCCTGATTGTTGAGCTAGAACATTGGGCTTTTCTTGCTTCAGCCTCAGGCAGAAACATAGACTTTTGCTGGGTCTCCAGCCTGCTGGCTTTGGAATGGAATTTACACAATCAGCTCTGTTGGTTCTTCTCAGGCCTCTGGAATCAGAGAAACTATATCATAGGCCTTCTTGAGTATCCAGCTTGCTGACCTCAGATCTTCGAAGACTCCATGGTCATATGACCCAATTCCTCAGGGTAAACAAACAAATAAACAAAACATCCTATTGGTTCTGTTTCTCTGGAGAACACTGACTAATACAGAAGGTACAGGGAAGAAGGAAGGTATAGTTTGCGTAATTATGTAACACTTCCAAGTCTGTTTCCTTACCTGTAAAATCAGAATAATAAGGTAAACCATGGAATCATTTTGATGATTATATGAGATAATTTCTTGCTTATTAAGTACTGCACACCACCATTTGTCTATCACCATAAGCTTTCTACATTCTGTCCCCAGTTCTATCCTGCCATCTATCAAAGAAGCAGCAAAGTGAGAGATGAGAAAAAGCAGGATTCCATAATTAGAGGAGGGGGTCTTAAGGAATGTTAGATGCCAAAGAAAGATTACATTTTCCTGATTCTTTTTTGTTCCATTCTTTAAAATAAATGAAAGTTATATACACAAAGACTGTTTGTGCACACATATCTTGTGCATCAGCTCTTCCAGAGAAGTTTTGAGACAGGCTTAACCCCATTCATCGCCCATGTGTAGGGTAGACAATCAGTGCTCCCAGGTCTGAAGATGTTCTTTCATTCCCCTATTTTTTGTCTGAACATTCCTTCAGATAGCCCCGATTGGGCACCATGGCAAAGATCCCAATGAGGACCCAAAGAATTACAAGGTCTTCTAAACAAATGAAGGTTGTCTTCAATATGATGAACAAATTATCTCTTATTTATAAAAATGTATTCTTGTTTAAAGATGGAGTAAGGCCATAAAGAAAGCACGTAGAAAGGAAAAAGTGAAAAACAGAACCTGACAGTCAACACACTGGAGATAGAAATAATGCTAGGGCATGGGGGTTCGGTAGATCATAAATCAAATAGTCTCTTACTATAGAAGAGGGAGTGCTGATTGAGATGAGCTGTCAGTTTAACACTCTGTAGCTTCTCTCTCTTTCTCTTTTTTTATGTTCCTATGTCTACATCTGAATAGCCAATTTGGATTTCATTTCATTCAATTTAATCTCCTGACATAATATCAGTCATTAATATGCTATACATCACTCCATAACCAAATCAACTTGGGTAGGATGAGGTGGGAGAAGTCAATTTGCTGTCAAAAATATAAAATTCAGAATCACTGTGACAACCCAAATGACTGTAACCACTACCCAAAGGCCACTCATTTCACACCTGCTTTCCATTAAGGCTTTCATGTACCTCACCTGACAGGTACAGACCCACCTGTACCTGTGAATTAATTGGTGTTCATAGTGTCGTCTTTCAGTTAGAATAAGTTGGCATGTATGCCTAAATGTGTGATATCTACAGATCTCTCTTACCAGCATAGTACTTTTATCATTGACATGTGAAATATAAATAAAAATGTATGGCATTTCTGGCATCGGTTTATCGATTTTGGATGGTTCTGGCTCCTTTCGGAGGTCACTTCCTGGATAATCATGTCTGGAAACAGTAATTTGCCATTCACTCTTCACCAGAGTTTAGATTGTTGTAATCCAAGACCTACTTGTGATCAAAGGAAAGGTCTTTCCCTTTATATTCAATAGGTGGACTCCCTTCAAAAATAATAGATACACATCTTTACTAGTCTTTCCAACTGGCCAGCATAAGAGGTGGCAAGCATCAATACTCTCAGAGGCACAGACTAGATTCTCTGTCTAAATAGCCAGATGAGCCAGTCCCAATAGCCTGATGCCATTTCCTAGCTCGGTTCTTGCATCTGTCTTGAAAGGTGACTGGAAATGTCTCCTTCTATAAATAAATAATTATGCAAGTTTTTCCAGAGGAGGGAAGTAACATTTTGGTTTTGTTTTATCAATTACATAGGAAAACAGATGAAAAGTTAAAGTTTTGTATTTAAACCAAATAAGTTAATTTCTATTCCTTCCACTTTCACATTTTTAGAGAAGTGAATGAAGACTCATGAAGGTATTGCAATAAATAAATGTAGACATAGTGTTTGTCAATGGTAAAAAGGTAACTAGGTTATAGTTGGGAGGTATAACTCATGTGACATCTCTGCATCTTAACATGTGGTTACAGGACACCATTTTCAACTGCTTAGAAGGGAATAAGAAGAAGAAAGAGGAGAAGGTATTTTCTTTTTTGCGGGGGGAGGTCATTGTTGTTTTTTAATAAGTTAAGGAAGGAACTTAAAGCCAGCATCTGAGCAGGTCTCCATTGGGCTTAAACTGGCTGGCACAAATATTGCCAGTTTCTGCAGTGAGAATGTATGCATAAGTTATAGAAGTGCTTGAATGTCTGAAGCTTCTCTAATTGTCTTTCTGGACTGACTTTTTTTAACAGTAGAGAACTGACAGTTCAGTTTTATTCAGAGCAAAGAGAAAAGAAACTTTTTGATTATACTGGAAGAAACTCAGCCATAGGTTTGGAGTCTGTACCCAAACTACACATGCAATGAGGACAGTACCCTCTAATACAGTTGATTTACTGCTGCTTTTGTCTACTGTTAGTCTAATATTAACAATTATAAGCAGAGCAGTGCGACTAGTGTTTGGAACAATCCTTACAGTGTTACAGTGTCAGGCACAACACTTCACTTCTCTTCATGCCACTGGTTCTCTTTGCCTACCTGGGCTTCCTCTTCTTTGCTAAAGTTGGTTTTGATGTTGAAGGCCTTGCAGATCTCTTCAGGAGTCTCACCCTTGATCATATTGGCAACAGTCTTGCATGTAATATCAAGCAAATCTTTGATGTCTAAATAGTTTGCAGCCAGAATAAGTTAAAAAAAGTTCCTTGGTGAACTTTCAGGAATTCTTGGTCCCATACAGGGATATCATCAGTTCGTTTTTCTTTGTTCTTATCACTCTCAGGAGAAGGAGGGTCATCCTTATAGTGGGTGCACCACTGAGTGACCTTTTTTAATATTGCTGCATTAACAATTGGTAGAGGAGCTGGGTCATCATTGCCTTCACCATCCATTCCCAAATCTTCTAACATGGTCTTGATAGTCACAGATTGTTTGGCAATTTCAAATTCAACTTCAAATATCTCTCCATCAGTCCTGCAACTTAATTGAAGGCTTGGTGCGCAGTAGAGAGCGGGCTGGAGGCTGACGAGAGGGGGGCAGTGTCTGCAGAGACGACAAGGAAAGGCAGAGAACAAGGTGACTTCCTTAATGTACAGATTCTGACCAGGAATTTGTAGCAAACCCACACCCCAAAAGACCACACATGTGCAAAGTACAAGAAATAAACACAAATATTCACTTTACACTCACCCATACACTGAAATCACGTAGTTTGATGTTTATTTGTTCATTCTGTCTTTATTACACAAAATTCAATTCAACCATTTGAATTTTCCTCTAAGCTAAATCTGAATGAACATTTCATTCAGGCCCACACAGGTGTGATTGTGAAAAGAAATCTTAGAGACTGTATACCATTTCAAGAGAGAAAAAGTTTTCTTGCTTTTTCATGATAGTCAAGAATAATTCAAAAATATGTGCAAGTCACCAATTTCCAGCATATTTTATTTTACTAAAAACTCATCTTCGCATTATAGTGTATTAAAATAGTTGTATAGTTTACATATGGACATCACATGAGGATAAAGCATCTTACCTCAAGCATGGAAAAATATCTGCACCTTATGTGGAAGAAATGAAAAACTGTGTATATGATAGAGCCTCTTGAGTCAAGACCACCAAGTAGTGATTTAACCATTTGGATGCAGATAGGATCTCTTGTCAAAATGCCCCTGGGACCTCTAGGCCTCCCCACCTCAAGGAGTGACAAAGCCATTCTAGGATTTTAGCCTTCCCTGGCAGTCACTGAAGGAATCTTGGTCAATTCTTCCACATCACCTGTCTTCTCTGTCAGAAGAAGGTAAACAAGCCATAGATTCCTCTTGGATTAAAACATATTCTCTTCACATAAATTGGGAATCATTACACAAGATGCTGGCTTTTTCTCAGCTTTAGTATCCATTTTTATCAGAGAAAGCTGGTATTCCTTGCCCTGCTAGGGTGATACTGATGACTAAACTAGTTAGTGTCTGCAAAGGACCTAACCAGACCTACAAGATCTCTCCTGGCCTTTCTCCTGGTTCATTCCACCTGGGGCCCAGGCACCCACAGATAGCTCCACTGTCTTCTGATTCCTATCGGAATACATCTTCTTTCAGCATACATCTTCTTTTCTCTATTTTATTTCTCTTCCTAATCATTTTTTTTATTCTTCCTAGCCTCCTTTTCTATTGTAAAGTAAACTTTAGACAACAGTGTGACATGAATGCAGAAAAGAGCACAAATGTTAATGACCCAGTGAATTCTGGGGAACACATCCATGTATCTAGAACCTAGATCAAGAAGTAGATCATTACCAGCACCAGAAACCTCCCTCACACAGAACACCTACTCAGCCCACATGGAGGTCACCATCCTGCTGACTTACCTCACCACAAACCAATTCTTCTTGGACTATACTGCATGTACTTTCAAGGCTAGCTTTTTCACTCCACATTATATTTGTAAAAATTCCCCTTGTTGTTTGCTGACTGCATAGCAGGGCTCAGAAAAAAATTTCTGTAAATGACCAGACAGTGAATATTCTCTCTTTCTGGGCCTTGTGGATTTCTGCTTGACTCCTCAGCTCTGGCATTGTTGCACAAAAAGCAACCGTAATATGTAAACACTTGTTTCTGACTGAGTTGTATGCTGACAAAATTTTATTTATGGATGCTGAAATTTAGATTATATATCATTTTCACATGCTATGAAATACTCTTAACTTTTTCAAAATATTTTACAGTAAAAATGTGAAAACCATTCTTAATCTGCAGGCTGTAAGAAACAGGCGATGGTTCATTTAGGCAGTCTGTATTTCATGAATGTTTTCTTTCCATTTTTGATCCAGAACAAAAACTTCTCAATTAAAGCTGATACATATAAAATCAATGATAATCCTATGTCTAAAGGAAAATGAAAGCCATTAATTTTGAAAAAAAATTGAACATTTAGAAAAAAATGCTTTTTATCAACATCTAGTATCTTTAAAAATACATAAAAATCCCCTTTAGTAAATCTGCAAAATTGCCTATCATTTTAGGCAATTGCCTATAAGATTTTATTCTTATAATAAAATCTGGTTAATCTTAAGTAAGAGTATTTCCTCCTCACCCACAAAAATAGAGAGGAAAACACTCTAATTCATTTCTGTTTTAATTATGGGCTTTGCAAGGCATTGTTTTCTTTTGTGTGGCCATTTATTCTGTCTGGATTTTCAAACCACTTATTGAAACAATAGGCTTGGATGGAGAGACTTGGGGTCCTATTATAACTTCAATTTTAATAGTGTTTCCATGGGAAAAGTAGTACAAATTTCAGCACCCAACTTACAAATGAACATCTAAAACACAACTAATTTGAAAATTGGGGGTTGCCTATAAAGATAATTTATTGAACTGTTTTTTTATATCCCATTGAAATCCAATAGATGATAAAGAGATAGAATGGGAGTTTGTGGAGGGAAGATAGAATGTCACCATTCTTTCCTTCATATATTTAACAGCAAAAATGTTGAGTGACTTCTATGAAAACACATCACCACCTGCCATTGTGAGATACAAGTTGACCTTGACAAATGTTGCTCTAATTAGTGAAATAAGGCAAACACTTCTGAAACATTAGGAGATAATACAAGTGGTATAGGATTAGGTAACAAATGAGTCTTAGAGACAATCCATACTGTAAGAGTTCACAAACGGAAGACATCATTATAGGATAGATTAGAGAAACAAAGTTTCATGGGGAAGGTAAGACTTGAGCTTTGCTTTTGCAATGGATATAATGTGGATAGGTGTTTTGCAGGTAAAATAGTATTCTGAACAGAGGAAATTATGTGAGCAAAAGGACAAAGATAGAACACAGCAAAGCAGATTTCCTTGTCAGAGGAAAACAACATTTGTTCTCTTGTTGCTGAATTGTAGGTAGTCCTTTTATAATTGGGAAGTTAACCCCTTATCAGATAAATGGTTTGCAAATATTTTCTCCAATTCCATAGACTGTATTTTAATTTTGTAGTGAAACCTGTGTATCAAAGAGACACTGCATTTCCATGTTTATTGCAGTATTATTCACAATAACCAAGATATGAAAAAACTTAAATGTCCATCAAAGGCTGAATAAAGAAAATGTGAGATACATACATACGTGTGTGTGTGTGTGTGTGTGTGTGTGTGTGTATTCAACCATTTTCATATGCAACAACATGGGTGGTCCTGAAGGATATTATTTAAGTGAAATAAACCAGAGAAAGACAAATACTGTATGAAGCCATTTATTTGTGATAGCTAAGATAGTTAAACTCAAAGAATAAAGAGCATAATGGGGATTGCCAGGGGAAAGAGGAAATGCAGAGGTGAAGGTCAAAGGGTACAAAATTTCATTTTTGCAGAGTAACTAAGTTCTGATGATTCACTCAGTATACAACATAGTGCCTGTAACTAACAGTACTGTATTATATACTTAAAATTTGTTAGGAGGATAGATCTTATATTAAGTGTTCTTAACAAATAATAACAGTAGTCATAAAGGGGCAGGTAGAAATTTTGGAAGATGATAGATATGTCTATGGCCTTGAACACGATGATAATTTCATGAATGGATGCTTATTCCAAACTCAATGTCTTGCATACATTAAATATGTGCATCTTTTTATATGTTAATCATACCTCAACAGAGTAGATAAAAAAAAAGAAAACAGCATTAGTGGACTTATGCAGCAGGTGAGTGTAGGAGAAAGGTAGATTCAGGTCAGAATCTGGCAGATTTTAAAGACTAGAGAGTAAAGAAATAATAAAAGTAACATTTTAGGAATGATAAACCAAAAGGCATGCTAAGGATGGGTTGGGGGAAAAAACCTGAAGGCAAATCAGCCAGTCCCAAAGCCAAGAACATAAGTACATAAGTGAAGTGATAAAATGATGACAGCTATGAAAATGGAAACACACAGATGTGAGATAGGTGGCAGTTAGCAGAAAGAAGGAATCAAATATTCCACTCCACATTTTTAAATGTGTATGAGTTGGAAAACATTGCTATCACCGACAGAAATAGGGAAATATGAGGAAGGAGCTAATTTTAGTGGAAAAAGGAGTTTGCTTTTCATTGTGTTGAACTTAATCATTAATCCACAATGGTTTGCTATTGCATAACAACTTTGATTTTCCACAAGAAATTTTACAGTCTATGTATAGCAGGGGGAGGGAAAAATACATCCCACAGGCAAATTCTGCTCTTCAAATGCTTTTAGGAATAAAGTTTTATTTGGAACACAGCTTGCCCATTTTTTACAAATTGCTTCTGGCTGCTTTTACACTGCAACAGCAAATTTGACCATTTGTGACAGAGACTATCTGTCCCGCAAGTCTAAAATGAAAACACATTGAGGTTGACTACTGGTTGACAAGAAAGAAACAGGCACCCTAGGAGCAGAGACAAAATTTTCCAAAGTCACACACCTAACCATAGCATCTGCAAGGCACTTCAGTAATTTCTGAGGAAACCTAAGTACATCCCATGCAATGGAACTTGAAAAGCAATTCTGATTCAGATGAAGAAAAGAAACATACCTTAAAGCATGAGGTTCACTGACTGGTGTCCATCAGGTAGATAATCTACAGGCTCAGATTTTTTGCAGTTTATATACATAATTTTAAGATAAACATACAACCAGAAAGGTAGACTGCTGAAAATACTGTCACTAGGGTAAAGTTCCAAAGACCTAAAGTTAGAAAATTTCAATGGGTGACATAAAGGACATTTTAGTATTTTCAAAATATAAAGGAGAACCAGAAAAGTATAACAGAATGCAGAGAAGATTATGGGCTCTGGAAGTGGTCATATTTAGGTTTAAATCTTGGCTTTGTCCTTGTCTTTCCAGGTGAGCTTGGTGACTTTCCAGCCTGTACATACTGTGGCTTGATTGTGGTTTTTACCTATAAAATATTGATGATAAGCATACTTACCTCAGAAGACTGACGTGAATGAAATATATTTGTTATAGTATGTGGTCCACAACAAGAGCTCATTATATATTTACTCTTACCATCATTTTTTAGAAGAATTTTTCAATTACAGTTTACATTCAAGACTATTTTATACCAGTTTCAGGCATAGACCTTAGTGGTCAAATAATCATATACCCTACACTGTGCTCCCCTTATTATCCCAAGCACCTGCCTGGCATTGCACACAGTCACCCTTACCATCATTATTAATTTAAATAGTTTTAAGCATGGTTTGAGAGAATTTTAGAAAGAGAAGCATAAGTTAAAAAATAAACTACAAAATAGTATAGTAGTATCTTATAGATACAAATATCTAATATATACATATATATTATATATACACATATGTTTACATATGTATACATATATTATCAAATACATATATGTATACACAAATTTTTCCTAGCTTTATTGAGGTATAGTTGACAATGAAAAGTTATATACATTTAAGATTTACAACTTAATGAATAATATACATATATATTAAAATTTACATCACAATAGTCATTATTAAATATTTGCATGGCAGATAAGAAGAAACTGGAACCTGATAGGAGAACAGTCACATCCTACAAGAAACAGTTGACATGAGGAAAAGTAGACACAGAAGAATCTTCAAAAGTTGTCCTGGTTTTGTAAAGTTTCATGACTACACCTAGAATTAATGAAGTTATAAGGGACAAATATCAGATCAGTAAAGCCCTAATTGTATGATGCTTGTGTGAGCTTTCTGGAGGAAGAATAATTTATTAAATGAGTTCCCACTATGCCCCAGCCCTGTATTATATAAGTTACTTGCATTTTCTCCTTTATGGCTTGTATCACTTTGTGGGATGTTGAGATTTCTCTCTAAGGAAAAGAGTCCCTTTGGAGAACCTCTCAAAAGAGAGGAGAATTCTAGCATAAGGTGGTAAAAAATTAGAGAATCTATAATATCCATTCAAAACCCAAGGGCTTTGGCCTTCACAATCTATTCCAGGCTGGGCAGAAGGGAAG
This sequence comes from Glossophaga mutica, assembly GCA_039655065.1. NCBI lineage: Eukaryota > Metazoa > Chordata > Mammalia > Chiroptera > Phyllostomidae > Glossophaga > Glossophaga mutica. The sequence goes on along the minus strand of CM077310.1, from coordinate 66,982,871 downwards.
TAAGCATCATGACTATTCGGAGGCTGAGAAGCTGGGACACACTGAGAGGCTGGTGCAGGAAAGAGGTCTCACAGGACCATGCCTCTAGGTGCACATCAACTCTGAGGTTCTTTCCTACAGGCAGGTCCATAATAAAATGAAGAGAAAAAGTGTTTCCTGGGGAAAACTCCATCAATAGATCCTTCAGACCCTGTATTCCTGAGAGGAGGAGAATGAAGAGAATATAGGTTCTAGAATTATAAAAAGAAACAAAGAAACAAAGATCCACATAAAAGAAAGAATATCCTTTAGAGGACACATGGGTCTATATTTTTTTGCCTTCCCATTTCTCTGTTTCCTCTTTTTCTCCATCCCCTAACTAGATATCTTACCCTTCATGACCAAAAGGTTCTGGAATTAATGTTTTGTTGTTTCATTGTTTTTTGTCGTTATTGTCCATAGAAACATTGTCCATGCATGGACTTTGATACTGAAGTGGGAGGTGTTGTATTGTAGGACCCCCACCATTACAAGACTAAGAAACCATTTCTAAAGCCTCTCAACTGGCACATGACCCCTTGAAAGTGTTGTCATCATCAGGCCCCATTTCCTTTGCATTTCATGATAATTTCCATAAGTCACTGAGGTCTGCCTAACTTCTGGTTGACCCATGGATTTTTTTAATGCAATCATTTCCTTTGCCTGCACAATGAACTTAGTTTACCTATTTTGTCTCAAGAAGGACACTAATAACCCTACCCATGCCACAGTTGACTATTACTAAGGAAGAAAGTTGTTTTTTTATGTGACTTACAAAGTATTGTTTAATATGATTTCTAAAGTTAACCTTTAAAAATATTCTGAACTATAGCAAAATTATTGGAAAATATAAAAATATTTGTTTATCTAAAGAGGCCACTTGAGATGGTCACATGCATTTGGCAATATCATTCCAACACATTCGTGAAAAAGAATCAAACTTATTCCCTTTTTTATAGTCCCACTTTTATTCTTAGATGACTCTGAAGATATGCAACAAAGCATTTCATTTTTATTTTTGCAAAATGGGTTTATCAGCCTTTCTGTGGTTGTCATGGCTATTGCTCCCTTAATACCTATGAGAACATATAGGAGAAGAAAAGTGGTGTCCCCTTACATTTGCTTCTGAGAGTGAGTGTGCATAACATAGTCTAGTGAACAGAGAATGGAATGAAAGGAATACATAAGAATGCAAAGGGCACATTTTAATTATGTATGCCATATATGTTACCAATATCAGGGTGCAGACATAGCCACTGTAGCCTGACTCAAGGTGTTAAACAAAATTTCCTCAAATACATAGATGTCCCAAGTGTCACCCAACTGTCTTATGACTGACATTTAATCTTGAAAGATATTACTGTTCTTTGTATTTCCTGTGCTCTTTACAAATCTGTTTATCAAATGTATAGAACACTTTTGTTTATGATAGCTTATGATTAATCATTCACCAAGGACACAGCCCTTTGTACCTGTTATTGTCAAGCATTTGTTTGGACTGCATTTGACCCTTTGTACCGAGTGGTCTGTGCTGGAACTCTTTGAAAACAGTCCACCTGGTTGAATGTGCACAGGGTACTTACTGAAATCCTGTGGCACTGTTGCTATAACATTCTGCTACTTAAGAGAGACCAAAATTACAATTTCAGTTAAAAAATCAAACTTATTTTCACCCCAAAATACATCTATTCATCCTGAGTTACTTGTAAGCATTCTGAAGTGAAATTTTAAACACTGTTTTGAACAATGGATGACAAAACATCCATGTGAACATCATTTTGTGACAAAAGATGTTGCATGGAATATGCCTCTGCAAAAAACAAGAGAGGGCTGGAACAAGACTTGCCCTCGTCTTTGCTTTGAGTGTGACAATCAGAGTCCTTTCCAAGTACACCTCAAGGGAGTATATTCATACCTATGATTACTTAGTGACCAGAGAATCTTGATCTCCAAAACAACAGCACAGGTCAGAAGGAAGAACAGTATGTGCTACTGCATTTGATTAATCAATCACCATTTAGACAACTCTTAGATGAGTAACTGCCTCAGTTTTCATATCTTCTCTTTCACTCACACAGTCAATAAACATTCATAGCAAGGCTGCCATTTGTGAAGCACCTCGCAAAAATCAATCATGGTGATCCATGAATTCCAGGCATTTATAATCTCACTCTGTGCATGAGTATGCCTACATGTAACTTCAAAACAAAGTTATAAATGTGTATGCCACATGCCTAATACAGATAATAATTGTTAAGAGTTCAGAGTAGAATTATATACTTGTAATCTTTTATTCAGAGACCATTTTACAGTATAAATAGATTTGGTGTTAAGGAATGGCAAGTAAGATTTTGATGGGAAAAGGATTCCAAGATGAAGAAGTAGAGGCAGTAAAGTTACAGGGCCATGAATTAATTTAGAAAGTTTGTCTAGACAGGGAAGTTCATGAACAGGGTTAGTTTGAGATGTGACTATAAATGGAGGTAATGTAGGTAACTTATTGTATTGTGAGTTTTGATGAACTGTCAAAGGATGGGAAAAAGGTGCCACATTATCAGTCAAAACTAGAATAACTATTTAAGCTCTGGAAGTAACAGAGCAAACTGTGTAATATTTTTGTAAATGTAAAATACAGTGATATTTACAAATATTATAATATTTTCACACCACCTTTTTAATTTAAGAATTTCTCCATGAGAAATCTGAGTACCTACTTCTTACCTGATCTCAGAAGCTATAAATCCATATACATAAATTTGTAAGGAATTCTCACTATGTTTAAAAATCAATTAATTTCACATGTCATTTCTGCCCTCCTGGGTTATGAGCTTTGATCTCATAAACAGATGTTGATGGGGGCTGTGGCAAGTGTGAATCAACTTGTTTTTGTTTGTTTGTTTGTTTGTTTTTAGAAAAAATCCAATGATGCCCTTCATATTCTTTAAATTAACAAATATCAAAATCTGACTATGAACTATACCAATACCATAACATGAGACTGATTTTTGCTAAAAATCATTTTCAAAAATGGCAAGTGGCCCAAATTGTCAAAGGAATTTCATTTCATTTCTGAAAAAAAGCTTCAAAATTTCAATGCTTACCCTGGAGGCAAAGGAAGACACTAACTTCAGAAGTGGTGGGAGGTTCTGCTCTGATATCCACTTGTACATAGTCCACACTGATCCATTCAGATATTTATTACTTCCTACATTCTTTCATGAAACATTTATGAATGTCTACCATATTCCAGAATGGGCTATTCTTTGAAATTATGGTATCCAGAGATAAAAGGATATTTATTTTCTTGCTGGTTAAAGATATCACTCAGACAGAGACAACTATAAAATGGTGATTCATTTAATCCTCCCTTCAACTAACACAGGGTACTCCATACCCTGGAAAATACAAGACAAATAAGAAATGCTCCCTCAGAGAACTTCCTCTTTGGTCTCATCCCCAATCCAGAGTCTCATAGCAGTCCTCTATAAGCTTCTGTAGTGATCATTACCCAGAATGTGTTTGCATAAGACCATCTGTGAAGACATTATAAAAACATATCTATTATCATCCTCATTCACTTAATGGATGATTCCCTTCAGATGTTTGAAAACATGAAATTCTAACATGTGAAAGAATGACTTCTTATTGCTTTGATGTCTTTGCTTATCTTGATTTTTTTTATTTCACCTTTAGGTTATAATACGTTTCAAAATAATTAGTTAAATCTTTTTTTTTTACTTTAAAAAAACTTTGTATTTACTGATTTAAGAGAGAGATCAATTTGTTATTCCACTTATTGATATATTCATTGGTTGATTCTTGTACGTGCCCTCACTGGGGACCAAACCCACAACCTTGGCATGTTGAGTTGATGCACCAACGACTTAGCTACCTGGGCGAGGTGAGCAACTAGTTAAATCTTGATCACTTACAGGAATTTACAGGGATATAGCTTGGACTATCTAAAGCAGCTCCAAAAGCTTTATTGAAATCTAATTCACAAACCATAAAATTCACTCTTTTAAAGTGTACAATTCAGTTTTTTAAAAAAATGTATTCAAAGAGTTGTAAAACCATTGCCACTGTATAATTATCAGTTACCTACTTTCTGTATCTATGGATTTGCCTATTCTGGAAATTTCATATAAATGGAGTCACACAATAGGTGGTCTCTTGTTATTGCTTCTTTCACTTGGCACAATAATGTTTTACAGATTCATCTATGTTGTAGCATGTATTAGAACTTTATTATTTTTATAAAATATTGAATATTCCATTGTGTAAATATACCACATTTTGTTTATCCATCCATCTGTTGATAACATTTGGGTTATTTCCAATTTGGCTATTATGAAAAATGCTGATAAGAACATTTGTGTACAGACATGTTTTGCATAGACATAAGTTTTCACTTCTCTTGAACATATACCTAGGGGTAAAATTTCTAGGCCATATGGTAATTTTAGGCTTAATATTTTGAGGAAATGCCAAAGTATTTTCCAAAGAGGCTGCACCATTTTACATTCCCACCTGCGATGCATGAGAGTTCTAATTTCTCCACATCATCACCAACGCTGGAATTTTGTACTTGCATGTGGATAGTGTGTCTTAATTTCTGAGAATTCATCTCAAAGAATATGATGAAAGCACACTATAACAATCTTTTTTAGGGGAGGTGAAAGATGGCATCCTTTTTTCATACTGATAGCTTCTCAAATCCCTGTGCCACCCTGCATGCCAGGATTCTAAGATTTCTGAAAGGGAATTCCCCACAGCCATTTCACACTGTCCATGTGGTAGTGTTATTCTCTCAAGCGCTCCCTGGTGAAGGAGAGAGGAGGGCTTTGAGGCCTTCCATGGATCTCCCTAACTCAGATGAAGAATATAGTATGCAAGCTGAGAGAAATCAGGCAATGTATGTTCTTTAGGACTGTAAGGCTGAAGAACTCATGTTTTGCCTCCAATTTACACATTCAAATTGGAACTTTGACTTTTTTCATGACTACTGTGTATCTTTAATGAACCCAGTGCCCAGTAATCTGATAAAGTTTTTATACTGTCCATGGACAAATATTTCCCTCAGGCACATTCCTTAGGCAAAATTAAGAAGCACTGCATGCTCCAAGATGATAGCCAGTAAATTTTCAAGAATTCATGAGTCGAATAACATGCTCAATTTACACACCTTTTAAAGTTAGCACAGATTGCTAGTGACCTACAAACACCTGAAATTCTATTGAAATTCTATCATGTGAAAATTTACGGTGTGCTCAGGGCAAGAGTTCAATCTTACTCAATATGGAACTTTGTAAGTAAACAACCATAGAATATACGTGATTTTAGATATGAATGTGTATGCAAAAGTGAGTTTGACTTAACAAGATAAGGTAAAGGGTCTGTGGTAAATTATGTTGGCATGTTTACATCACACATTACTATTTGAAACTGTTAAATCACACACACATGCACATACACTCATTCTTGGATGACACCATCCTTACAATCTTACTCCCAATTACACTACTGTCATAAAGTGCCTTGCAGGTTCTAAATTCTAAATGTTCTTTTTTTTTAAATATATTTTATTGATTATGCTATTACAGTTGTCCCATTTCTCCCCCATCATTCCCCTCCACCCTACCCACTCTCTCCCACCCACATTCCCCCCTTTAGTTCATGTCCATGGGTCATAAGTTTTCTAGCTTTTACATTTCCCATACTATTCTTGCCCTCCCCCTGTCTATTTTTTCCCATTATCTATGCTACTCATTCTCTGTACCTTTTCCCCCTCTCTCCTCCTCCCATGCCCCTGTTGCTAACCCTCCATATGATCTCCATTTCTGTAGTTCTGTTCCTGTTCTAGCTGTTTGCTTAGTTTGCTTTTGTTTTAGGTGTGGTTCTTGATAGCTATGAGTTTGTTGTCTTTTCACTGTCATAGTTTTATCTTCTTTTTCTTAGATAAGTCCCTTTAACATTTCATATAATAAGGGCTTGGTGATGATGAACTCCTTGAACTTGACCTTATCTGAGAAGCACTTCATCTTCCCTTCCATTCTAAATGACAGCTTTGCTGGATAGAGCAATCTTGGATGTAGGTCCCTGCTTTTCAAGATTTCAAATATTTCTTTCTAGCCCCTTCTTGCCTGTAAGGTCTCTTTTGAGAAATCAGCTGACAGTCTGAGGGGAACTCCTTTGTAGGTGACTGTCCCCTTATCCCTTGTGCTTCTAGAATTCTCTGCTTCATTTTAATCTTGGCTAATGTAATTCTTATGTGCCTTGGTGTGTTCCTCCTTGGGTCCAACTTCTTTGGGACTCTCTGAGCTTCCTGGACTTCCTGGTAGTCTATTTTTTTTGCCAGATTGGGGAAATTCTCCTTTATTATTTGTTGAAATAAATTTTCCACTTGTTGCTCTTCGTCTTCCCCTTCTGGGAGCCCTATAATTCGGATGTTGGGACGTTTAACGATGTCCCGGAGGTTCCTAAGCCTCTCCTCATTTTTTTGAATTCTTGTATCTTCCTCGTTTTCTGTTTGGTTGTTAGTTTCTTCCTTCTGGTCCACTCCATTGATTTGAGTCCGTTTTCCTTCCATCTCTATTGGTTCCCCATGCATCTTCCTTCATTTCATGGATTGTAGCCTGCATTTTTTCATCTAGTTTGTGAGCAAAATCAACCAATTCTGTGAGCATTTTGATGACCAGTGCTTTGAACTGTGCATCTGACAGGTTGGCTATCTCTTCACTGCTTAGAGGAATTGGCTCTGAGGCTTTTATTTGTGTTCCGGTTTGAGCCATTTTTGGTGCGTTTTTTTGTTGTTGTTGTTGTTTTGGTTTTAGTCTGGTCGCGGCTATTACGTAGAGAGGGGTGGAGCCTTAGGTGTTCCTCAGGGCGGGGCAGCCCAGTCGCTGGGTTGTGACGCTGTATGTGGGGGCGGGGTCTGAGAAGGAGCAATGGCGCCTGCTCCGCTCTCTCCTGGACTCCGGCCCTTTCCGCTGCTTCCCCTTCACCTGGATTATCTGCGCACGCGAGCGTGCTGTTACATAGTGAAGAGTGGAGCCTCTGGCGCTCCCCAGTGTGGGACAGCCCAGTCGCTGGGTTGTGACGCTGTATGTGGGGGTGGGGCCTGAGAGGGAGCAATGGAGCCTGCTCCACCCTCTCCTGGATTCAGTCCCCTCCGCCACTTCCCCTCCGCCTGGACCGTCTGCGCGCTCGAATGTGAGACCACCTGGTCAGTCAGCCAACCGCCTTGTGCGGCCTCACTGGGTCTGCACAGTTGCCCCCCTGTGCCCGGGGTCCGCCAGCTGCTGCCTGTAGGCCCGGGGACCGCCAGCCGCCGCCTGTGCACCTGGGAACTGCCAGCCGCTGCTGCTTGCGTTCCTGGGGCCGCACCTCCACTTTCTCCTGCCGCGACTCCGCCCCTCTTACCGGTCTGGATGAATGGTTGTTGGACTTCCGTACAGTTCAATTTTCTGTAAGTTCTGATTGTTTTCTTATTTCTAAATATTTGTTGTCCTTAACTTTGGTTGTGAGAGGAGGCACAGTGTGTCCGCCTACACCTCCATCTTGGCCGGAAGTAAATTCTAAATGTTCTATAGGTTTTTTTTTTTTCAAGTATTTGGTACATTTTTTTCAAATGTACCAAAAAACTATGGTATATTTACAAAATGAAATGCTATGCAGCAGAAAGAAAGAAGGAGCTCCAACCCTTTGCAACAGCATGGATGGAACTGGAAAGCATCATGCTAAGTGAAATAAGCCAGGTGGTGAAAGACAAATACCATATGATCTCACCTTTAACAGGAATCTAATCAACAAAACAAACAAAGAAGCAAAATATAACCAAAGACACAAACTGAGAACAAGCTGACAGTGACCAGAGGGGAGAGGGGAGAAAATTTCAGGGGAAAGAGGGAAGGGTTTGAAGGAACTAGTATAAAGGACGCATGGACAATAACAAGGGTGGGTGGATATGGGAGGGAGGTGGGGAGGACTGGGGGGTGAACTAGGATGGGGTAAAAGGCAGAAAATTGTACTTGAACAACAATTAAAATAAATAAATAAATAAAATAATTATAAATGTTGCTAAAATTATTAGATTATACAATTCTCAAAGGTATTCATCTTTATTTGTTGTGACCTTTTATACTCTTACTATTCTGGATATTGAGTCAATGTCAGTGACTGTGGCTGATGAATTGTCTCATGAACAAAAATTGGGCAAATGGAAAGAGGTTTCAGTGTATCTCCAGAGACCTGTAGTTTCTTCTTTTAACTGAAGGATGTTGTCTCCATTCTCTGCCTCCTGGTGCTGACCAAGACCTTCACATTAGACATTACAAACTTAGCAATGTCTTTTCTTAATTGCTCAAGATACTGTAACCTAGATAAAAGATTATAGCTAGAACCACCCTATTGCCTCAAGTACAGGGTTAGAACTTGGGGAACCTTTACGTATGACTTTAGCTTCACCTGGTCACGTTCTGCTAAAAGACAACCTAAAAGTTCAGTGTGTCAAATGCTCTGTGAAGATTCTAGGGAGATTTGCACGTCCCACTCCCCTCTTATGGACCTCCATCACAGTGCCTCCACCACCCTCTGCCCTCATCTGCACATGTCCATCACTCCCTAGAAGGTAAGTCATGGGGTAAGACTCAAGTCTTGACTATCTTTGTATCTCCAGCGTCTATCATACCATAGGCATTTAATAATTGCTTGGTTGCTGATCACCATCATCCCCTAATTCTCTTGCAAAAGAAAGAATATCTATTAACACTTCCACTCAGTTGCACACATTTATTAGTATAGGGGAAGCAAAACTTTATCTTTACCCTCTAAGGGAATCCAATTGGTCCTGAGAATTAAGTTGACATAAAACAGATTACCAGGTGAAAACATGTAGATTTTTACATGAACATGGGAGGCCTTACAGAAAAATGAAGATCCAGAGAAGTGGCAAAATCTTAGTGCCTATATACTAGACTGAACAAAGAGAGGCAAATGTGGAAAAGTGACACCTTCATAAGGTTGCTTTAGAGAAATGAATGAATTGTATGTGTGTATATTTATGTGTTTTAGGACAGTGCCTGGCATTTCAACGGTTCTATATAAGTATGAATTATTACTTTAAGTTTAAGAAAATGAAATGATGTCCAGGTGAGTGTGGCTCAGTTGGGGTGTCATCCCATAAACCTGAAGGTCACGGGTTCAGTCCCCAGTCAGGGTATGTATAAGAGACAACTGACTAATGTTTCTCTCTCACATCCGTGTTTCTCTCCCTCTTTCTCTCCCTTCCTTTCTCACTTCTAAAATCAGTAAGCATGTCCATGGGTCAGAATTTTTTAAAAGTTTTTTAAAAAATGAAAAAGAAAATGATCTGTCTAGGTAAATGGTATTTCTACCATATTTTAGTCCAATATGGCTCCCTGATAATGATACCCCTAAAAAAGTGTGAAAATTTGAACATATTTACTTTGCATACAAACTCAGATGACCTTAATTTAAACTTGAACATCTAGCTTATAAAAATAAATTATTAATTTAGTTAGCAATCAAAGTCCAAACAAACCATCCCTAATCATGAAGCATCTTACTATTTTTTGTTCTTCTCAGCTATACATACTAGCAGAGGAGAGAGAAGAGGATTTGCTCTGGGAAACTCTGCATGCTACCTGTTTATATGTCATTATATTATCTACTATCCAAGTATTTGTCTTGGGCTGCCTACATTATAAGCTTCTTGACTGTTTGCCCCATTCAGTACTGATATGCTCACCCTAGAGGCTCTTGATAAACATTAATTGAATGAATAATTGAAAATAAACCTACATGCCTTTTTACTCAAATCCAAGCTTTTACTTAGCTTTAACTGTCTTGATCATATAGTCACTTACCACTTACCAAGAAAAATATGCAATCCTTTTTTAATCTTAAATTCCACTTTCATTTGTGTTTCAATCATAAACATTAAAGTTTTGATATAATTTATGGATTTAACTTTGAAGTAAACCTAGAAAATAGTTTGAGCATATGCCTAAACTTCCCTTTTCAAGGATCTCTAATTATACCTGTTAGTTTCATTTAAATTATGTATTCTGCTCTTTGCCTACTTCAGGTAACTGGTAAAGGTGAATGTGGAAGAGTTTGCTCTATGTGGGGGAGATTCAGCTCAATGCACGCATAAAAGATGGAATTCAAAACTCATTGGTTAACCTATGGTACATGCTTATTTTTCATTCTTGAACTATCAACATTTAATGTCCAGTTCTGTAACAAAAAACTTAAATCACTGTTTTGTGGATGAAAGAAAGAACATATAACCTACATTGGCAACCCTGGAGAAATCTCTCAAGTAAAAGAATTCCATACACACTCGAGGGCCATTTTCCTCTCAGTAGAAACTCTCCATTTTTCCATCTGTCTTGTCATGATTTTTCAAGCACACACAGAGAGTTCTATTTATATAGGAACATATTCACATGTGGAGGAGTCTTATCAGAAAAAACAGATTCAAAACTTCCAAAATTAATACATCAATTGAAGGTTTAGTCAATTTTGCATATGATAAAACTAATCAAATTTGGCATCATAAGAGCATTTATTATATGGAAAAAATCTCCAAATAAATGCATTTTGCTTATTTTCTCTTCACATTGAAGACATTCTAGATAAAGGCAGCTGGTTGCTGAATTCCACAAATAGAGAGGAAAAAGGGATTTTCTTTTGGAAACCAGGGATAGAAGTGATTTTTTTTATTTGCATAATTTGAAAACAACTTGATAATGAAAATGTTTTCCAGGTTCTTACCAGGCTCACACCCAAAATAAACTATTCTAACTAAATAGTACAGGGTTATAGATAAACGACATGCTCCACGGATGAAGCATTCTGGAAAAAAAGCTTAATGTATCATCTTGCTACAGATTCTCAGGCAGCCAGAGAGCTTTGCCCCATCTCCATCCTGCACACTATTTATGTGTTTCCATTTGCATGAACCTACTCTAAGGTTTTGCCCGGTTGATTTTTCAAGTTAATGATAGGGCACTTGGGGAAAGATTAATGTCAGGAATGCAGAGCTTCAGCAAATTGCTGAAGAGTTTCACCATACAATTAATCTCTCTTTCCTACATTACAAAAGTGCGAGGGATGAATGCAGGGAAGCTGTAATAATGCAGATATCACAGGTCTGTCTGTGAGAGCTGGGGGACTCAGCTATAAAACTCATAGGAAGATGGCTCTCTGTTCTAAGAAGGATTTATAAATCATGCCCTGCTCCCTGTGCCATCCTTCCTTGCCAAGTGCTTGTGGTACTTCAGTGCTGTTTCCATTTGGCTGTCATTGTCAGCTGTCATTGTCAAGCGACAGTCCCAACAATCAGGGTGGGAGGGAGCTGAGATGGCACCTCAATTAAAGTAATGTCATGTTCTTATCTCCATGGATGTCCTCAAATATCACCTTTTTGTTTCCAGCTTTATCTTCATTTGACTATGAACAATTCTCCTCCTACAATATGAAACAAATACTTCTTCCCTGCAAGGCAACATTGTGAAGCAGACTGGGGTAATATTCAAAATAGTTAACTGGTAAGCCACAGAAGCAGACCAATGAGAAGGGTACAAGTCTCAGCCAAATCCCTGTTAACCTCTTATTCACTGAATCATGATTTTTCTTGGGACTTGGAAAGGAGAGAGTAGACCAAGGCAATGGAAGCAAGAGCAACAAGAGTTTTGGGGGTTGTGATTTGTCTCAAATAGTAAGACAGTTTGTGGCTGTTTCTCTGAACCTCATCGACATCCCTTACACTTTCTTTTTTAAGTGTCTTAATTAGGCATATCCAGGGTTGGCCTTAATAGGTTATCTCAATCAAATGATAACCAAATATGTCACCTCTCTCAGAACAGGCGATAGGTATTGGCAATCATATTTACCTTTCTCCCCACCCCAAGGAACCTCCTGAATGAGGAAAGCAGTGCTTTATGAAGCCATAAACCTTCATATACCCAGCTGTGCTGGCTGTCCTCACTCATACTAAGAGAGGTGCCCACTGGTATCATCTGAGCCTAAGGATGAGTTTGCTTTTTGATAGAAAAAAAAAAATTGCTTTCTCACTCCTGTTACATAATAATTCAGGAAGTTAAGCTTAAATTTTAGAGGCTATGCCATTTTGATCCTAAGGAACATTACCTGAGAGTGAAGCAGAAATATCTGGAAAATATAGGTGTCCAACTAGTCTCCCAAAAGTGGGAAATATGACCACTGTCTGGGGCAGAGAGAACAAGGACTCTAGGTCCCCAGTGGTGTGGCCATGGAGCTGCCTAAGCCTGGGATGAGGAAATTATAATAGCTGAAATAGGCCCTCTTGCCATTTATGATATTTTGGTCTATTGCTCAATATTTGGACAGGCAAACATCAAGCACACCTTTTGGGCAATGCATCTCATATGAATTAGAGAACTGTCTCCATCACTAACGGTGGAACAATAACTAGTGTCATCTTTTAGGTTTTGAACAGCTATCAGAACTGAGTTCTTTGATACCCTTTGTAATCTTATCCGAGATTTTGGTGAGACCAGGAGTTGATTCAAACAAACAAAACTTACAGAATCCTGCTGAGTTGGTTGTCTAGATCAGTATGTTGTTTTTCTGTTATGAATTCTTATGGGCTGGGGAGCTATTAGTGCAATGACAGAATTCCATTGTGAACTCTGCTGCCATGCCAGGACCTCAGCCAGCTGGTGGGCCTCTCTCAGCCAGCAGCTGATAAGGAAGGGTGAAGCTTGATACCAGCAGAGCAAATCAGATTCCCTTTCCCACGTGTCAAAATACAGAGGCTGAGGCCAGGAACACTACGGCGTCATAGACAGTCCAACTTCATTATTCACAGATCCTATATTTGCAAATCTGCCTACTTGCTAAAATGTATGTGTAAGCCCAAATAGAACTAGCAGTGTTTTTGTAGTCATTCATGAACATGTGCAGAGCAACAAATTTTTGTCTCCTGACCCACGCATTCCTGTGAATTCCAACAAGGCCACGCTTCCTTATTTCATCTCTCATACTGCAAATAAGTGCTTTTACTGTCTATTTAGTGCCATGTTTTATGCATTTTTTTTTTTTTTTGGTGGTTTCACTGTTTAAATTGACCCCAAAGCACCATGCTGGAGTGCTGTCTGGTGTTCCTAAGTTCAGGAAAGCTGTCAAGTGCCTCATGGAGAAAACATGGGTGTTATATAAGCTTCTGATGGCCATGAGGTCAATGTTAATTAATTAACTCTCTCTATATAAAATAAGATGTGTTTGAACAGAAACACACATAAAACAAAGTTATGTATTTATCAGTTGATGAAAATGTCATAACCAGAGGCTCACAGGAACATATCCTTCTATTTCCCCTAAGAGCAAAGTTTAGTATTTACTAATTCAGCCTTTGTAGTGACTTTCTAGAGCATACAGTAACTACTGTGAATAATTAGAATTGCCTGTTAACTGGACACCAGGGTCATCAGTTTCTGGTCAGACCAGGTAGATGCAAGTAAACATGGCCTGAAGAGGTTGCTGAGCAGATGCTCATAGATAGGTGGAGATGAAGGCCTGGGGAGACTTAGGGGTGTGGATATAGAAGCAGCAAGGGATAAGGGGACAGTCACCTACAAAGGAGTTCCCATCAGACTGTCAGCTGATTTCTCAAAAGAGACCTTACAGGCAAGAACGGGCTGGAAAGAAATATTTGAAATCTTGAAAAGCAGGGACCTGCATCCAAAATTGCTCTATCCAGCAAAGCTGTCATTTAGAATGGATGGACAGATAAAGCGCTTCTCAGATAAGGTCAAGTTCAAGGAGTTCATCATCACCAAGCCCTTATTATATAAAATGTTAAAGGGACTTATCTAAGAAAAAGAAGATAAAAATATGACAGTGAAAAGACAGCAAACTCACAGCTATTAACAACCACACCTAAAACAAAAGCAAACTAAGCAAACAGCTAGAACAGGAACAGAACCACGGAAATGGAGATCATATGGAGGGTTAGAAACAGGGGACTGGGAGGAGGAGAGAGGGGGGGAAGGTACAGAGAATAAGTAGCATAGACAGTGGGTAGAACATAGACAGGGGGAGGGCAAGAATAGTGTGGGAAATGTAGAAGCTAAAGAACTTATGACACATGGACATGAACTAAAGGGGGGAATGTGGGTGGGAGAGGGTGTGCAGGGTGGAGGGGAATGATGGGGGGGGAAATGGGACAACTGTAATAGCATAATCAATAAAATATATTTTTAAAAAAAGAAAAGAAAATCATCTTGCTTCTCACTTTCTTGTTTCCCTGCTCTCAGACTGTGCTTCCTGCAGCTGATTCCTATGAGATTCCTCCTATATCCAACCATAAACCCACATGAACGGGAACAAACATCACACATTTCTCTGTTCCTTTCATACCCATTTCTATAGACTAAAACTACCCCAGTATTAGCAGTACACACCTCATAACAAGATCTACAAATTGAGTCTTAAATGAAATGTAAATATCAGCTGTTAAGATATTCTCATCCTTAGCACTAATAAAATGAAAGAGAAATGTAGAATAAGGTTATAGATCCCTATTCATGGCCAAATAATTTGTATTCTTTTGTTCTGAAATTTCTTGTCATCCTATATTTGTTTGGAATAACTTCTATTTGTCTTTTTAAAATTATTTATTTATTTGAATGTTTCCCTATCACCTACCACTAAAGAAATTTCTCCCTTTCACACTTGACCTTGGATAAAGAATTAAAATCTTGAGTAAAAGATGACCTCTTCCAGGCAGAGCATGTTGGTTTGGTAGTCAGAAGTCATCTGTCATCAGAGCTAATCGATAGCTTCTTGACTTGGTGGCTTTAGAAGAAATCAAATTTATTTAGTTTTGCAAAGACTAAATAAATTCCTTTGCTGTTCAGGATAAGATCAAAACAAAGCAAAAAGATCCAGGAAATCTAACGTGCTTCCTCATTTATTTACCTCCTTTATATAATAAAGGAACAAACAATTACTACAATTTTAAGGATGACCATTCTTTGCTAACTGCTTCATATATATCACTGATGAAGCATATGTACTCACCCTACAGCCTTTCTCCCACAGAAGATGGCTTACAGCTCCACAAGTCTACTTCTTTCATGGATGGGAAAGGGTGAATCTGGAACACCAAGTTGCACAATCTTTAACTTGTAGTTGGCTGAATTGTAGTAAATAGGAACAAGTCTTACTTGTTTTTGAGAATAAACAATAAACTTTATACACATAGAAGTGCACGTGGCTTAAATTATGTGCAAAGTACAGACTGGGGAGTGAATACAGCTGGAAATATTTGACGCTACAGTAAATGTTACATATTTGGTCCAGAGTATTTCTATTATAAATATATGAAGTGTTTATGTAACCCATTGATTGCCATTATGGTGCCAATAAAAGCCCACAAATGGGAGAGTTTTTGATACAACCACAATGATATCCATGCACAAAATATGTATTCATGGTATCTCTTCAATCTAGTGCATGCAACTTCTCTGTCTCTAACTCACGAATTGCATGTGTGTTTGGTGACTAGCATGTACATGAGATAAATCAAATGACATCATTCTACAAGAAGAAAATCAGTTGAGATCAAATACATACCTGTAAATTTTAGTTATAAACCTACTCTGTTATCCCCTCATATGTTTCACTTGCATCCACAGACCATCCCAAATGTAAAAATAATGTGACCAAGCATCCTCACTCATTTCTTCTTGCAAATGAAGTGTGCCCTAAATATGCTCTGCCCTCTCTACAGACATTGACAAAACCTGTTCTCTTTGTAAGACCTGAGCCCAGCAGGCAAGCTGCCCAGGCTTCCCTCTATCAGATCCTATTGTCTGATGAGATGAAGCTGCCTTTGTCACTGGAGAGAAGTAACATCCCTAGTCTCCCAATATCTTAAGAATCTGTGTAGGATCCCCAAATAGCTATCTCACTCTCTCTTTAATCTTTCAATAAAATACAATATTGTAAAGCAATTGTGCCACTAGTTTTCTAGAATTGTTCTGATTGAAATATGAACTTGCTATTTCAAAACCTCATTTACTAACATAGCTTAACCCTCTCTCCCTAACCATCCATGCCAATTTCTACTGTTTTTAGGCAAAAAACAAGCATTCCAAGTTTCTATCATGAAAATAGCAACTGCTGTGTGCACATCCTGCTTACCACTTCCTATTGAAAGCCAGAAAAGATTTTGGCCACTTCTTTCCCCCATTTCTCTCCTCTTATTCTTTTCTTAGCCCCAGCACAACAAACCGTCTGTCAGGAAAAGAGATTAGTGGAGGGAGAAGGCAGCAGAGCTGGACCACAGAACTATCCTCTGTACTGCCATGTGATCCTCTTTGCAGTTTGGACTAAGGAATACATGCTTTCCATGCACATTAACACATTCTGGTATAGTGATTGTGTGAATTATATACAATATTTAGATGTGTTTCCAAATTGTGCAAAATGAAGAGTGTGAAAACCTGCGGCTGCAAATTAAGTAAGTATATTGAGAAGAACCATACTTAATACAGCTTTGGTTTTATGTAGACAGATAAAGTGTGGTGGTTACTTACAACTTCACTAAAACAGAAGGTTTTGTGAGCCCTCAAAAAAAATGCTGAACAAATTGGGTTCTGTCGAAGCTGAACTTTCAGTTGCAGGGAAAATTATGGTCGGATCATTGCACTTCAATTCACACATTGCTTTGTTTTAACTTCTTCATTTGTGAAATACAGTACTATCTTCTATTTAATGGCACTCTAAAATGATCAGTGGTACATGGCAAATTTGAATTATCTGTGCACATCTCGAATCTCCAGTAAATAATGGACGTAGGAAAGGTGGAAATCTGGAGGCATCCATGGGATAATGGAACCAGGAGCTATAATCACCAGGTGTTTGTGGGTAACAAATCATTCCATAGACAACTTGATTGCTTTTTTGATAGAATTACAAGATTTACAGATGAAAGCAATGGAGTTGATGCAATATGTCTAGAATGACAATTTTAATACATTTGATACAGTGTTGTACATTATCACACTTGCAAAATGTATTTGTGTATGTTGGGACTGTCACTAGAACAGAGTAAAGGAGATGCTGTCAATGAATAAGAACAGATAATACTGTCTCTTTAGTCCATACTTAACCCAGTCTACAACAACAATAACAAAAATGACCTGAGATTTGGAGCTGAAAAATCTGTTTCAGAAGTCAGAAGATTGTTATACGTGTCAGCTTTGTTGAATATCTGGAATTTCAGAAATTTTGCAAAAAATTGCTAAGACTATAGATTACCAGCCATAGTTTCTTGTATAAAGCTCTGGTGATATAAAGAAGCATAACGTGTGTTTTCGAGCTCTGAATGAGGACTGTCTAATTGGCACAGTGGAAGCACTCACGGTGAAATATGCATGCTAAGTAGAACATGGGAAGAAACAACAGAGAATTTCAGAGTCGAGAGGGGATGTAAGAAGAAAACCTTAATGTAAGTTGGTTATCAACTGATTTAAGTTGCAGTAAGTGTGTATGAAGTGGGTGAAAGGCATTTTCCTTTCTTTCCCCTACAGAAGAAAGTGATCCTTTTCACTTTCTTCCCCTAAAGAAGAAAGTGATTCTTCTTTCCCCTACAACACTTTACAACATGCTTATTCAAGTGAAGTCTAAACATAGAACTAAATGAAAGAGATAACATGCTAAGAAATAAGAACCAGAAGACACAAGGCTTCCCAAAAGCAAAGTTGAATACTGAAGAAAATGGAGCAATGCACTTAAGACTTTTAGAAAAAATAATATTCAATTTAGAATTCTAAAATCAAGTGCAAGAGAAGATGAATGGCATTTTAAGGCATGCAAGGACCAAAAGATTCAATGCAAATCAAAATAATAATGATACATCTTTAATTTAAAAGGTTATATAAAAAATGAAATGCAATTATAATGCACAACCTGGCTCTTCATTCATTAATAACCCACCCTTATGCCCTCAGTTAACCTTAATTACCTCCTTAAAGGCTTCATCTCCAGATATAGTCACATTGGGGGTATGGCTTCAATATATGAATTGAAGGGGGTGCATAATTCAGTTTATAACATATTAATTTCTGAACTCCCCCCAACTCAAAGTTATATTTGTGGAATTCATCCATCTTACTGGAAACAGTCATTTCAATTATTTCATTGAATATTATATTTCCTAAAGACTATTTTTGATGTCTTTCTTGAAGTTACAGAAGTTCCATTATATTTCCAATTGGCTAGGAGTTGGTTTTTAACAATATATGAATGAATATTAATACAAATTAATTAACACAAATAAATATTAACATTTTATCACATTTTTCTCCATCTATAGAGATAATCATTCATCTTTCCCTAATCCGGTATGTAAATTATTTTATTATACAATGTAAATGATATTAACTAATTTTATCAATTCTTGCAATCATGAAATAAATACAACTTTATCATGATATATTATCTCACTTAAGATATTGTTGGATATGATTGGCTAGATTTTTATTTTTATTCTATGTTCGTGAATTAGACTGGGTGGTACATTTTTAATCACACTATCCTTGTCAGCTTTTTAATATCAGTCTCAAGTTTTATTAGCCACAGAGGCAGATCTACCATGATGGTAATGAATTTGTGCTTTAGGGATTGTCACTTGCATAGAACTCCACCAAATGACCAGCGCTATATTTATAATTTTATATTACTTTCTTTTTTTAAAATGCCTCAAAAGTTTTCTATGCTTAAGTTCCACAAAACCTGGACTACTCCCCTGGATAGTTTCATAAAATAAGAGAACATCTTCCTGGTTTACTACTTAGAAGTTTGTATAAGATTGGAACTATCTGTCATATGAATATTTTTTTCTTTTTATTTTCTTTTTTATTTTTATTTTTTATTGTTTTTTGAGTACAGTTGTCTTCATTTCCCCTCCACCCCAGACATCCCCACTTCCCACCCTTGATCCCTACCCACCTTTGGTTTTGCCCATGCATCCTTTATATATGTTCCTGAGAACCCTTCCCCCCTTAACATTCTAGTTAGCCATTCAGACTACAATTTTCTGTTTGGAGAAATTTTTTTGATAACTGTTTCAATCTCTTTAATAGTTGTAAGACTATTCAAGTTTTCTATTTCCCCTTTAGTCAGATCAGGTGATACATTTTTAACATTTTTTCCTTTTAAATTAAATGTTTAAATTTATTGTTGTAAAGTTGCTCACAGTATTCTCTTACTGTTTTATCATTTTTCTAATGTGTGCAGCTATGGTTTTAATCACTCCTTGCATTCCTGATACTAGTTTCTGTGTCTTTATTTTATTTTTCTTCATTTATTTCACTAGTGGTTTGTCAGTTGTATAACTATTTTGATAAAAAAGTTTTATATGTTCATATTTCACTAATTTTTTCCCTTATATGTATATTTTTATCTTATGTCATTGGAATTATTTAGAAGTCTTTATATAACTTTTGAGATGATGTTAGGTCTTTAATTTCTATCATTTATTCCCTAATGTACATTTATTTACCACTAAGTTGTTATTTACTTGTACACCACAAGTTTTCCTATGTAGTATTTTTATCAAGTTCAGAGTACTGTATTTTTTATTATCCATTATGCTCTTTTCTTTTACACATGGGGCTTTGCTAATGTATTTCATAACTTCCAAACTTGCCTGAATTTTTTTCTCACCAAAATGACTTTTATTTGTATTTCCTACAGAAACAATGAGTGGTAATTTATGGCACTTAGTAATTTGTCTAGACACCAAAGAAAGTGTATGAACTTTCTTTCCAAAGTAAATACCTTTTGGAAGTCATCTGTCACAAATTCAAGATAAGCTTATCCAGCAAAATCCAATACTGTTCCTTCAGTACTTTGTAAATGGAATTTTCTTCTACTTGTATCCATTTCCCAGGACTTATGGACCCATTCATATTCTCCGTGTTTAGAATCAAAGGTTCCTTTCAGAAGAGATCTTAATTTTAAGGTCAAACATGGTCCAAGAACCTGAATTCTCTCTTTCTTTTCACTGTTGAATATATATCTGTGAAATCTGAAGAGGATATAATTCCTTTGATTGTGGAATATGGCAACCTGCCTTCCAATAAACTGAGGATTATGGAAAAAAAGAGATGCAAACATCCATCCAAATAGAGAAACCCAGCCATGTTGTAAAATTATTCAGATTTCAGGTGTATGTTCTATGGGGTCCTTGCCTCTTCTCTTAATTTCTTTACACAGAAAAGTACTGCTCATTTTAAAATGAGCATCTGGTCCATTTGGCAAGCAACTCAGAATTAATCCATTTGGTGTTTTACAATCTTCATTAATAACAATCAGATCTGTGAAATCTCTTGAGGTGCACTGTGTAATTTTTTTTCCCGAAGCCAGTCC
This sequence comes from Glossophaga mutica, assembly GCA_039655065.1. Lineage (NCBI taxonomy): Eukaryota > Metazoa > Chordata > Mammalia > Chiroptera > Phyllostomidae > Glossophaga > Glossophaga mutica. Next base: position 66,962,405 of record CM077310.1, on the reverse strand, counting down.
TCTTCTGTAATAAATATTGTTTGGTATAACTGTGGAGAGCTGTGCAGAGTAGTCCAGGTATCCCATGAGGTCTATCTGATGTTATAATGAGAATCTTGGGAGAAGTTTGTTGAAGTAAGAAGCAAATTCATCTGTATCTTCATCATAAGCAACCTCTTCATCATTAGGGTCTACTGTGGTTTCATTATACACTTGTTGGTTGTCAATGGTCTTGGCGCAGGGGTGTCCAAACTTTTGGAGTCTCTGGGCCACACTGGAGCAAGGAGAGTTGTCTTGGGCCACACATTAAATACAATGGAACACATAATCACAAAAAAAATCTCATAATGTTTTAAGTAAATTTATGATTTTGTGTTAGGCTGTATTCATAGCCATCCTGGGCCACATGCAGCTCATGGGTATAGGTTGGGTATAGGCTTTGGTGGAGCTTTATCACCAAGAGCCTCTCTCTTTTTCAAGTTTTTTCTTATCTGCCAAGTTTTTCGTCTGCCACTGCTGTTTCCACTGTATGAACATTAAGCTTAGCCGCTCTTTGTTCTTAATCCCCGTAATGTGCAAGCCCAGAGAAAAAGCGAATGATTTCCAGGGTTGGAGCCCACTTTTGGCCACCCTGTCCTCAATGACTGAAGCCTTCTGAGGTTCTTCCACAGCACATTTGCGTTTCAGGCCTTTCTTTCTGCTGCCACCAGTCTTCTGCATGCTGTTCACTCCAAACTTGACTGAATTTTCTGGTTATTGTTTGGTTACTGGTTTCCAGCTTAATAGCATTATGGTCAGAAAACTTATCCTGTGTAATTTCAGTCTTCTGAATTGTATTAAAATTGGCTAAATTGTCTACTATATGATCACTTTTTTATCAATGTCTCATATGTATTCTGCAGCTTAGGGTTACAGTGTTCTATATATGACTGCTGAATCTATTTTTCTTATTGTGTTGTCTAACACTTCTATGTAATTTTATTTGTCTGCTTATTCTGTCACAGTTACTGACAGACATGTATTAAAAGTCACTATGATTATTTCTTCTGTCAAGTTTTGCTGTATAGATTTTAGCACATACAAATTCTTGGTGGTTTTGTCTTTTTGCTGGTGTATTAAACCTCTTATCAGTATGATGTAACCTCTATATTATTAGTGCTTTTTGTTTTAAAATTTATTTTATCTTATATTAGTATTGCTACATCTTCTTCCTTTGGTCCAATTTCCCAAAGTATCATTTTCCATCTTTCAAAGTGCTTATTCGTTATATGTTAGATTTATTTTTTCATTCTATATGAAATCATAGTTTAATCTCTTTGTAGCTAATGAAATTGATTTTGACTTATATTTGTTATTTAATTTTATGTTTTCTACTTTCCAAGTTTGTACATTTCTTCTTTCTCTTTTTAAAAATTGATAATTTTCTCACTCTTTTTTTTTCTCTGCTCGTTTGAAGTCATGCACTCTCTTTATTTTTTTGGTGACATTATAGAAATTACATTATACAATATTCATTTATTTAAATCTAAACTTAACCAAAACATTTACCATCTTAGATTATATACAGACTTCAAAATAGTTAAAGCCTATTACTCTTCACCATAATGGGAATGTAGTTTTTGACTATGCAATTAATTTCTATGTGTTAATACCTTAAAAAACATAATTATTGTTTCACTGAATATTCCTTTAGATTAACCTACACTTTTACCACTTTCTGCTCTTTATCTTGTATCTCAGCTGCCCCGTTTGGAATCCCTTTCTTTCTGCTTAACGTATATTTTTTAGAATTTCCCTTAATTAGAATGTCCTTCAAAGTCAAAATCTTTCAGCACTTGTTTTCTAAAAATAAATTTGTCTTTATTATCTTAAGATATTTTGCTAGATCAGAAATATTAGTAGGCAGCAATTTTTTTGGCCAGAATATTGAAAATATTCTATTGTCCTTCTCCTGATACTATTACTGTTGATATAACAAGTTATTCTATCATTCCTTTGGATCTATAAATTGAACCTGAAATCCAAGGGATGTTATTCACATGCTTCCTTTTTCACAAGGACATTGGTACTGCCAGGCCCAGCACTAAGCATGACAAACTATTTCATTCCCAACTATAGGGACACTTCCTCTAATCTCAAATCCCTGTATTGACATTAAGACCAAGGCTCACCTCTTGTCTCGAACTGCCCCTCTCTATGTTAATTAACTCTGTGACACCAGGGTTACTTCCTACTGCAGCTTTTCAGTGTAACATTAGTTCTGGAAACTTCAGTTCTGTCATTAGTTCTGAAAACTTCAGGGTTTTCTTTCTCTCTTGGGTACTTGGCTATCTCTTTAATTTTTGTTCTGCTTGTATTTTTACTTAGTATGTCCAGGTAAGTGTTCTTTGTTAATTCTGCGAAACACTATGCTGGAACCAGAAGTCCCAATACCAGCAATGTTTGTCTAACTGGTATTTAAATTTTTCCACAGCACGGCAAAATATGAAAACCTTCCCAATTAATTCGGCAACACTTATATAAGCCTGATTTTTTTTATTGTACTCACAAATAAGGAGGAACCACCACCCAATTTTCTTTATGAATAGAGAAATTTTTTAATTAGCAAATTTAATTCAGCAGCATATTTCATGAATAATACATCATAATCAAGCAAAATTTAGTCCAAGAATACAAGAATAATTTAGTATTAGGAAACATACTAGTATCATCCAACATGTTTCAAACAATAATGACTTGAAAATAACTATAGGATAATACTAATTTAAAAAATAAGGGTGTTAGCAGTATATAGAGAAGAATTCCATTTCTATACAAGAAAATATGTACCTATATATACCTCCTGTCAAAAGGAAGGCCAGGAAAAAGAAACGCTAAAATGATTATAGTACTTTCTTCCGGTGGTAAAATTACAAGTGACTTCAGTTTTCTTGATCATGTTTTCATATGTTTTCCAAATTTTCTTCAATAAAATTAGGTATTACTTATCAGAATATAGTGATATAATAATAGAGTTTCACTCCCTAATGTTAACCAGGCAAATTAACCTCACTCTGGCCTGCAGAGACCTCTCCTGATTATACCTCTTTTCTAAGAGGTTTCCTCTAATAGTTAAAAAAAAAAAAACCTTGAAAATAAATATTGTCGTACCCAGACATCATGATGCTTCTCAAAGCCATGTTTTGCTCAAATTCTTTCACCTATATTCTTATTTCCATCCTTTATACTATCTATCAAATCAAATGCTTTCATTTAAATACCAGTTTCATTCCAGCCCCTCTCTAAGACATTAGTATCTAATAAAACACAGAGATCTTTACTTTTTCCTCAATCTCTACAACCCTGAAATCTTACCACACAATTTGGTATAGAATTAAATAACAATTTGTAATTTTTCTTCTTTACTATTTGCACCATTATCCAAAAACAGTTTGTTTATCAAAGGTACAAACTTTTTATTGTTTTCATGTTTTGAGATTTTTCATTTATGTTATATCTCAGTTACTAGCACATTCCATAATTCAATATACAAAATCAATAAAACAGGTGGTAATCCTAGCTCATTGGGTATTAGTGAGGAAACAGCACTTTTAAGAAAAAGTACAAAAGAATGCCAATACATTATTTGGCTCTCCATCTCAGCAAGACAACAGTAAAAATAAAATTTAAAAGAGAAACACACCAAAAAATTATGTGTACCTTTGCAATGGGGTACAGAACATGGCATTCCAGAAGTCCCCACAGCCCATGGTTGGAGGATGGGAGAAGGCGATGATAGAGCATTTAAGTAGCGTAACTTTGCATAAAAAAGACAAGATAATAGCTGTGCTACTGTCCCAGAAAAAGGGTGTACATAAGTTTCAGAATGTATCCTGACTTGTGACAAAGCCGGTGGAGATGAAGGCCCCTGCATCACTGAGTCACTCTTGCCCTGGCTAAAGATGGCAGCTGAATGAAGGTAAAAATATGGGGAAACTGGCAAAAGTAGCTTATTGTAGGAGGGGTCAGATATGAGGTCACACAGGAAGTTCCAGGTCAGCATTTAAAATAAGGGCAGTTGGAAAAGAAGGGGATTTGGTCTGCCGTGAGATCTGTAGTGAGATAGGAGACATTTGGGCTATAGCAGGAGACAGCCATGAAGGTCTCCATAGAGAGAGAAGAAGAGGTAGCCTGGAAGAAGGAGCCATGAGGCAGGACAGATTCTACCACACTGCCTGTGTTGAGGGAGGAGATACATCTGCTCCTCTGAGAATTTGGCCATGTGGCCTGGTATAGTAAGGAAGCAGACATGTGGTCTATAGTAAAGTAGAAGCCATGCAGGAGAAAAGGGTGTAAGGAGAGAGCTGATGGAGCTGCTAGGAACATGCCTAACCAAGTATGAATTAGTGGGAGATGCCTGGAAAGCAGAACTGTGACCAGAGACTATAGATTTATGCTTCCCTGAGGGACATACAGAGAGGCCACTCTCTTGGGACATGTGCCATCCTGGACATTACCATGATCTAGTGCGACATGGCACATGTTTTCCTGAACTATTACATGGAGTTTGAAGACAACATACCCCAGATCCTGAAGAAGGGAGTTGGTGCAAGAGGATGGCAAAGTTGAAACACACAAGTGTACCTTCCAGAGAAGATGGAGAACTATTTGAGCAGCCGACTTAAAAACAGATAAGGATATGGGGAACTATTGGACTTGGTTTTGGCTTATAGCCTTTTTAGGAAGGAAGGGAAGTGCTGGTTCACATGGGAGAACAGAGCCCTGAGCATTATCAAGGTTAGAATCTTGTAAATAAAAACCTGTTTCCCTCAATACTAATTGTTAGGTCATGCAGCAAGGTGCCATGTGCATGAGTCCTGGTTTACTGAGGTACACCTTCTGCAAAATTAACCAGATACATTTTCAAAAGTTAAAATGTCAACAAAATGTTAACAAAACAAAATGTTAACGAAATGATCAACTTTTCATTTGGGTTATAGGGAGCCTGGGAGAAAGGTAGTAACAGACAAACAGTAGTCTACTGGTAAGAAAATTTGACTAACAAAGGCATGGACCTAAAGAAGAATTTAGAAAGGAAAGATGATAATGTTGTTTATACAGTAGGTGAATGACTAAGATATAAGTAAATAATAGCTCAGTTCACTCTGCAGAAGAATACTACAACCAAAAAGGATGATGATTTGGTTTTTCTTCTCTTAAGTTATCTGAGTATGTACTTTAGTAATTCTATTTATTCTGTATCTTTGGACCACCTAACCTGTACCCTGGAGAATGATTGGACACTAGAATCTCTCTAAGAGTCTGAGATTGAATAAATAAGATGTTTTCATTTTTTACTTAATGTTGATTTAAACTGAGTCTCCATATTCATTGACATATTGTCATATGACATTTCCTGCCATCAGTAGAAGGCAGCTGTATAAATAAAAACATAATCAGTAACCCAAAATCACCTAAAATCATCTGGCAAATCACAGATTGAGTGTCACATTTAGGGAAATACTGCAAAGGATAGTTTCTACCAATCACTGGAGGATGGTCAAAGTAATCATCAAAAGAGACAAATTAATGTTTGCTACCATTAAACTTCCATTTCCTCTTCACAGTTCTTCTGTTCAGTGTTCTTTGCATGTGGAAGAATGATTGATATGATACTTAGGCACGATATTCATGAACTGTGAGTGCCATCTATACAGTTTTGAATATCACTATTCTTTTTGAATCACAACGGTACAATTGTCATTAAATATTAAAGAGCTATTTTCCTATTTTTAAAATCAGTTGTATAGAGAGTACATACAATTTTAATGTAGTGTTAGTTCATATAAATATTTTCACATAGTAAGATTATACATATAAACAGTGTTTAATACATTTAGCATGCCAGTTTTCTAATAGTCTAGTAAAATTGAATATTCAGTTTATTTCCTTTCCTGCCTCCCTTTCCTTCTTTCTTTCTTCTTTTCTAATAATGGGCTAAATTATCACAGTTTTGTAAATTAAATAACAGAGGCAAAAAGGTTAAATAACTAACTCGCAATTTACCATGAGTTACACTTACAAATATCACATGCAATGTAGGCCCAAAATGGAACCATTAGGCCAGAAAACATGGGGTTACTTAGACCATAAATGAAGAAATGCTCAAAAGTCAATTTAATTATGGCGAGGAATAAATTATTATTCCCAATAGAAGTTCCAACCTCTGAAAATTAACCAAATAGACTAATATATTTATTTATTTATTTTTTTTAATTTGTCTTTAGAGGGGTAGGGGAGAGGGAGAGGGAGAGGGAGAGAAATATCAATGTATGGTTGCCTCTTGTGTGTCCCCTGCTGGGAACTGGCCTGCAACCCAGGCATGTGCCCTAACTGGGAATCGAACCGCGATCCTCTGGTTCGCAGGCCCGCGCTCAATCCACTGAGCTACACCAGCCAGGAGACTAATATATTTAAATTAGTTGTATTCTTCCTAAACAAAATGGAAACGTACTGGCATCAAAAGCTTTCTATTATGTCTAGTACTTATTTTGCCACCTGATAATGTCATTTAATAATCCCTCCCCACAGCACAGTTTGTTAAGAAGCATGGATGTATAAATTTGTTCTTTCACTTATTAGTTATGGGCCTTGAGATAATCATTTAACTCTCTGCATCATAATTTATTGATATTAAAATTGAGATATAGTATCTACATTAATGACTTCATAGAGTTCATTGTGAGAATGGTGTATATGAAAGAACTTTTAAGTTACTAGTGCTACTTTATCATATTCAGTAGACTAGAAATAGTCCTAAGATTATGATAGTTGAGAGGAGGAGAGTTTATGTAAATTTAGTGGACTACTTTTTTATCTCCTATTAAAAGTAAAGCAGGACAGATTGCAAAAATAAGGAAGACAGCAGACTTCTGCTCTCAGCTATGATAAGGAGCTTATATAAGGTCAACCCCTCCAAGAAAAACTATAAAAGCCAAATAAAGCACCAAAAACAAAACAAAACAATTAAAATCAATGTAAAGGTATTCAAGAACAACCAAAGCAGCCAGAACCTGAGAGTCTGAATTCCAGGAAGGAGGAAGCACATTGGTTCTACCCATTGCTTCATACTGGTAGTTTTTGCAATCTGTCGGCTCTGCGAGCACCAAAGGAACAAGCAGAAATCAGCAACTCCAATGCTTAACATCTCACAGGTCACTTATGATTTATGCACAGGTGACCAACTACCTGGGTTTCTGGGGGCATCCCATGTGATTTCAGGAAAACCCCTGGTGGTATCAGAAATACCTGGTGTTGTGGTTTAAATAGCATCCTCCTGAAATTCATGTCATTTACAACCTCAGAATTTGACCTTATTTGGAGATAGGGTCTTTGCCGATGGAATTAGGTAAATTAAGATGAGGCAATATTGGAGTAGGGTGGGCCCTAAGTCCAAGTATCCTAATTAGAAGAGGAAAGGGCACAGAGAGACACACAGGGAAGATGACATGAAGGTAGAGGCAGACACTGGACTGGTGCCTCTATAAGCATGGACCACCAAGGATCTCCAGGTGACACCAGAAGTTAGGATGAGGCAGTAAAGGATCCCATCCTGCAATAGCAGTCCACTTTCAGAGAGACAAGGCCCTACTGAGACCTTGCTTTTGGACCTCCACCTCCAAAATGTGAGACAATAAATTTCTGTTGTTTTAAGCTGCCCAGTTTGTAGTAATTTGTTACACCAGACTTAGGAACTGATTGGCATGGTGTGATCCTCAAATAAGGAACTGTAAGTTCACCGTCTGAAGACTGTGTAGAGAAAGTTGCTGATGGAGTAAGAAAAAAGGCAAGAAATTCCCAATGGTGCCCAGGAGGGGTCTGATGCACTGGCAGAAACTGGAACTCAGCTAGTTTGGTTCACTGTTTATTCTCGAAAAGCAGATGCCTGTTTTTGTCTCCCAGACTTGTTTGTGCTGTATGTCTTCCCTCTCCATGATTCCAAATTGGCCAGGTGAGTTTGTATCACCTCCCAAACATTTACAGCTCATTGAACTTTCCCTCCTATGCAACCACTATTTTCTGATTTTACATAAGATGCTGAACCCAGGAGAAACCAAATGGCTTACCCAAGTTCAGCCAGCTAGGACGAAGAAAGGACTAAATTAAAATCGTGGGTTCTCTTCTTTTTATTCATTTCTGTTTTGGTAATGCTACACTGTTACTGGCACCTTTGCACACCCCTCTCTTACCACAGTGAAAACTTGTTCTCCTTAGCAAGTTGTTTTCCAGGGAATGAAACAATAATTGACCTGCTTCTTCCTTGATCAGAGAAAGGGAATTAGATCTATTATGCCTACCACATGTCTTTTGTGATACTAAATTAAGTTTGATCGCTAGTGATTTCATTTGTAACAGCAAAACTGATCCTCTACTGTATATCTGACTTGTCACTAGAGTTATACAATATTATTGATTTAGACATTGACCCTAGTATCTACTAGGGCTCCTTCACTCTAATGGTTTGTTTAGATTTATAAATTGATTATTTTGATAGTTTTAGTTGTGCTGCTAAACTTTTCACATTGAGTAAAAATAGGGTTGCTATAATCTCATTATGAAGCCTATAACTGCTAGACTAAATTGAATTGGGTATAGCCTACAATATCTAATCCCATATGATTATTGAGAAGCTGTGTGGTTGATTTCTGATTTATAATAATTTCATAGTCTGCTATGAGCAGATATCATATTTTTCCTGGCTGTTAAACACAAAACCATAATTTACAGAGGGAAGATTTAGAGTTTCTAACCTTTTCAGTTTGGAAAGGATGGTTGCTGGCATCGCCTAAACTCAGACATCATGGATTCCCTTTGCGGCCAAGTCTGCAGATTTGCTTAGGTTTAAGCCCCGTTAACATTAGTTATTTTACTCCCAACTATTTTTGTTTTCCTCCATCTTTCTCTAAAAGCATCTATTGACCATTTCTTTTGATTACTATTCATTGGCCTCAATACTTTGACTCTCAGAGTGAAGAGACTTAGGCAAATTTTTCTCACTAAAATCAAACACGTATTGTCATGCTTTGATATTGACATTGTCTTGTGAATGTTTATGTATTATGATTTTGTCAATTTTTCTATTCATTTTTTGGTATTTTTGAAAGTCTGTCTTTAACTTCGATAATATATAAATGGAGTCTTTCATTCACATAACCTATTAATTATCAAATCACTGTGTTCAAAGCAAAATATTTTACTCTACAAAGATTACTGAGTATATGCCATGTCCATTGCTTGTTATGGAATGCTTGAGGGCACAGATAATTAAAAATACAACCTCTCTCGATCTATGAGTTTATTTCTAATAGTTGCCAGAGGGGATGGGGTAGGGGGTGGGTTTGAAACAGGAAAGAGTAAAAAATGCAAACTTCCAGTTTTAAAATAATTCATGGGGATGTAACGTACAGTATAGGGAATATAGTCAATAATATTGTAATGACTGTCCATGATGACAGATGGTTATTAGACTTATCGTGGTAATCAGTTTGTAAGGTATATAAACATTGAATTATTATGTTGTACATCTGAAACCAATATTGTATGTCATCTATAATTAAAAATAAATTTTTTAAATAAAATAAGACAATAATTTGTAAACAAAATAAAATAGAAATATAATTCCTGCCCTCAAGGAACTCACAGTCTAGTGAGAAAGCAAGCATATAAAGAAATAATTCAAATTCATTATGTATCAGTTAGGAGTAGGTTTCACTGCAAACACTGGTTTAATAAAATAGAAATCGTCTATCTGTCCTAGGCTGACATGGCACCATTGCCACCAAAGACCTTAGGGACTCACACTACTTCTAGCTAAACACTTATCATCTCTAGGGTGTATCCTTTGTGTATCCTTTTTTTATCCTCATGTTCCAAAAGAGTTGCTAGAACTCCATAAATCGTAAGTGCATTCCAGGCAGCAGGATAAAGGAAGAACTATGAAAAAATAACAAAAGGCGTACACAAGTTATCTTTCAAGTAAGGTTCCTAGAACTGTCAGGATTTTTTCGTTTTATGTCTTTAATAGAAACAGAATTCCCAATTTTATCTGGGCAAGTGGCTACTGATTAGTAAGATTACATTTTGCAAGTGTGGTCATATGACTAAGTTCTGGCAAATGAGATATAAGTAGATGTATTGAATGATACTTCTAAGAACTATCAGCTATTTCATATTGTTCAACCAAATGGTTGTCTCTCATTGTCCTTTATTTGCATAATGAGTATTGTCCATGTTTCCCCACAAGAATGGAAGTTCCATGAACAAAGGACAATGTCTTGTTTTGAGTATATCCAAAGCTTCTGGAATACAGCTTTGCAATGTAGTTGCCATGGTAACATTTGCACGCCATGAGGCTTGCTTCCTGCCATTCTCTTAACCTTCTGAAGGGTTTTACTGCGGGTTTTGCTAACTGGGTCAGAGTCTTCCTCACCACCAAATCTTGCAGCAACCGATAGCATTCAGTGTCTGTGTAGACAAATCATCAGTATTTTGACCACTCAGTTTCGTCACTCACCTCTAATGATTTCCATTTCTACATCTTACCACCTGAAATTGCACTACCACTTAAGTTAAACATTTGAGCATAACTTACTTCAACCTCATTGATCCTTCCAGTCCAGTCACTCTGATACTTCTGCCTTCACAATTATCTCTCTCCCTCTTTACTTCCCATTTTTCTAGCTTACCGTCTCTTGTCAATAACTTCAGTCACTCCCTTCACAATAGCCTAAAGTCCTTGCCTCAGTTTCCCATCACCAAATCTGTATAGAAAATTAGAGAAGGAATAAATCACAATTTCCATCTTCTCTGAACCTATACTGAAAATACTGAATATTGTCAGAGCGTATCACACAACCAGGTATATCCTTACCGCTGGATATTCATGTTTACAAACTCAGCAGGACACATGGCGATGAGACACAAGTCTGCCATGTTTCTGTAGTCAGCATCACTGTCCCATGCTGGACCTAACCATCGCTATGCACCGTCTGAGGGTCTGCAGCTACTTCTTGCCTGGCCTGCTGAAATTCACCCCTATCTTCTCCAGTCAATTTCTCAATATAAACATGACTGGGAATTCTCACTCCTTCCTTCCTTCATTCATGAACAAGGATTTATTGATCCACCTTTACATTTCCTCTCTCTTTAATTTATTTATTTTAAATATTTTATTCATTTATTTTTAGAAAGAAGAGAAGAGAGGGAGAGAAACCTATGCAAGAGACCAACATTGGTTGTCTGCCTCCTATATGCATGCAGACTGGGGACTAAACCCATAAACCAAGCATGTACCCTGACTGGAAACCGAACCGGCAACCTTTCACTTTGTAAAATGATGCCCAACAAATTGAGCCACACTGGTCAGTGCTTTAATTTCTATTTTTAAATGTGCATTTAGATTATGGTTGTATCTCAATTGAACATCTGAACTAGACTTTGGTCTAACCCCACTGTTCACTTGAGCTCTCTTTTACAATCAATACTAGTCAAATCAATCTTGCAGTGATCTGCATCAGTTAGAGAAATGGCCAAAATGATAGGATCAGCCAAGCTGCAGTGCAATTTTATGCCAAGGGACAGAGTCTTGATGTCATTTGTAGAAGCAATTAGATCTGGCATAAACCATACTTAGCATTTCATCTTGTTGAACAGCTAAATGCCACTTATTTCAACACAGCTGCATGAGAATATAAGCATAGAAAGATTAGGCCCTCAGAATAAATAGGAAAAAAGCACCAGTCCAGTAAAGATTGGTATTTGAATGCTCCCAGTCTCACTGCTCAGGGATTAACTCAAGTCTCATCCTTAATGCAGAAATCTCCACAAGTACTTTTAAAAAGAAGGCCATCTCCTAGTTGTTAATATTTAACAGTGTTGGAAAACAGTGGTTATTTTGCACCCATTGAAGGAAGTATATATTTAGAGTATTGTAAAAATCCATGTTTTTAAGCTGTTCTATGCTAGGTAAACAAGTGCATTGGTTGTCAGTTATTCCTGAGGCTGTAAATCAGGCATGCATTTTACCAGTGCCATTTAGTTCTCATTATCATGCCTATCCAAGTCTGCTGTTTTGTTCCCTTGAATGATTGTTAATTTTTTTTGGCTGTGTCACTGTTCTACATCACCACTCTCTGTCATCTCCTTACCTACAGGAAAACCTGTACCTCATTCAGGAGCTTACCGAAGCAACTACTATCAGACCCCTCTCAAATTTGCCTCAGTCCCTTGCCCAGTCTAAATGGGAAGAAAAGAAAGCTAATATGGACTGAATTGTGTTTCCCAAAACTCAGATGTTGAAGCCTTAACAATCTATGGGACTATATTTGGAGACAGGGTTTAAGGAGGTAACCAGGATAAATGAGGTTGTAAGTGTGAGACCTTAATCTGATAGGACTGCTATCCTTATAAGAGAGAGACCAGGAGTGTATGTGCACAATGAAAAGGCCATGTGAGGACCAGCAAAAAGGTGGCCACCATAAGACAGGGAAAGTCCCTCATTGGAAACCAACTATGCTGGCAGCTTTCTGCCTCCAAAACTCCAAGAACATCAACTTCTGTTGTTTAAGCCATCCAGTCTATGGTATTTTGTCAGGCATCCCAGGCTGACTAATACAGAAGCCAACTTTCCAATCACTGCTCAGGCCAATATGTGACCACTCTGCTTCACTTTGTTCAAATCACTGTGTTTGTTAATTGCTCTTCTGTAATGATTGAATCGGATAACACAAATGTAGCAATCATGCCTGACCAATAGATAAAAATAAATTTTTATTGTGGTAAAATGTACCTAACATAACATTTTCTCCTTTAACCATTTTAAGTATACAATTCTGTGGCACTAAGTGTGTTAACATTGTGCAACCACCACCACCACCCACCTCCAAAATTTTTCATCATCCTAAACTGAAACTCAGTTCTCATTAAATAATAGTTTACCATTCTCCCCTTCCCAAATCCCATGGTAACCACCATTCTACTTTGTCTCAATGAATTTGCCTACTCTAGGTGCCTCATATAAATGGAATTACGCAGTATTTGGTTTTTGGTGTCTGGCTTATTTCATTTAGCATGTGCTCAAGGTTCATCCATGTTGTAACATGTATCAGGATTTCCTCCCTTTTTAAAGCTGAATTATATTTGATTGTATTCACATATCACATTTTTTACCCATTCAGCAAATCACTTATATTTGTTAATTCCTTTCTCTTACTTTGATAACTTCTTTACTAGGTTCCTTTTATTCTTGTTCCTGGAAATCCATTATTGTCCATCCCAGGCATTCTCAACTCTGAGGTGATTTTGCACACTCTGCATCCCCCACAAAGGGCAGTGTCTGGAGGCATTTGTGTTGTCATGACTGAGGGCACTACTACATCTAGTGGGTAGAGACCAGGAATGTTGTTAAGCATCCTACAATGCACAAAACAGCAGAGAATGATCCATCCCAGAGTGTCACAATGCCAAGGTTAAGAAATCCTCTCTAGAAGGTCCATATATAAAATGGGATTCAATGGGATTATTGGTGCCTCAACCTACCTATTTCTTTGCTTCATAATTCCACAGGAATCATGAATACTCCACAACAGCCAAAAAACAGTGACTCCTCCCTGTGAACTAACTCCTCTTCTACTTATTTTTTGCTCCTTGCCTTCTTCCCCCAGCAGATCTGTACTGCTCTGCCTTCTTGGCAACCTCCTATCATTCTCTAATACCCTGTTGATAATTTTGTACTAGACTGGACTGAGTGGTCAACCGCTTCAACTGTTACTAACATAGACTTCCTTCACCCTCTGAACTTCAGCCATGTCTACTGGGACAGGGTCTACTTTTGGGTCACCTTCATTTTTTACTTCAAATCCAGCTGTTGGGATCCACAACCTTGTTCATACAAAGCTGCTTGAACCTACTATAAATGTATGTACCTTTAATTGGCTCTTACTATTGCACCACTATGGTTTCCTTAATGTTTTATGCCTTCTGTCTTTCTCTTAACATGTAATGTGTAACAATCATCTCCACCATATTTTTTCTTCAAGTTTCCAGTCCTCTGTATCCCTCCTAAATAAATGATTTTACTTTCAATTTGTTTATAAAACAGGTCAGAAGACATGAGAACCTCACTCCATCATCTTCTTCTCCCTTTCCTTTTTTTATTGTTCAATTACAGTTGTCCCCATTTTTCCCCATTGCTCTCCCCTGCCCTGCCCACCTCCCCACATTCAATTCTCCCCCTCTCCTTGTCCTTGTCCAGGGGTCCTTTATACCTTTACCCTTCTTTCCCCCATTACCCCCTTCCCTTCTCCCCTCTGGTCACTGTCAGTTTGTTCTTTATTTCTACGTCTGTGGTTCTATTTTGCTTGCTTGTTTGCCTCGTTGATTAGCTTTCTTTATCGTGTGTCTCTCCAGTCTTTATCACTGCAAAAACTTGTTTCTCTTTGCCTACACACGCAAAACAGAAGTACTCATTCTTTCTCTGCCAGATTTCTCAATGACTACTACTTATTAATGCCCATAACTGGGTGCAAACTTCTAGAATTGTTTGTAATTATGGACTTCCTGGCTAGCTTACTCTGTCTTCTGTCTCCACCCACTAAAGGGATGTTGTACCAATAAATAACAGTGAGTTTCTCACTCCAAAATTGTGTTTATCCTGTATCACAGTGACCTTTCAGTAGCATTTGATATGACTGAAATATTCATTTTCTGAGCTATTTATTAAGCTCTTTGATCCTAAATTACCTTGCTTCAATTTAACCTCTTTGACTCTTACTTCTCTATGTTTCTATTAACTTTTCTTCTCTTTTTCCCTTTAACTTGTTCATAAATATGAGCATGTCCCCACATTAGTTCTTTTATCTCTGACTTGTTTCTTCCTATATTTTCTTCACTAGCAAAATCACCCACTTGCAACATACCTCTCTCTAAGATATTAAGAAAAATTTCTATTTTTACTTTATTATGAAATTAAATTCAACCTATCTGTCCCCAAGTAAATATTCCTACTGCTTCTTACTGCTATCAATGGTGCCTTCATTCTCCCTATATCTCACACTAGAAGCTTCAAATCTTTTCTTTTTGTTCTTTAGAGCCAAGAAATCACCAACCCTGTCCAGACTTAATCCAATCTCTCCCTCTTCCTCTATCTCCAGATAGATAGATAGAGCGATAGACGTATAGATATAGATACAGAGAGATATAGATATAAATAGATACAGATGATAGATGATAAAGGTATAGGTATAGATATAAATGATACAGATAGATACAGATATGAAGAAACCATCAATTTTTTTTTAATTCTAGTATCACCACCACAGCCCAGGTCTTTTTACCTCATGGCTTCAAGGTACATTTATACCCTCTTAACTAGTTTCTTTGCTACCATTTTTATTCTTCTAATATATTTTACACAATAGCATATTAAATACTTTTAATGCATCACCAAGTATCATATCCCTTGCACTAGTTAACTGTGAGATGGATTGTGTGGGGAAAAGCTGAGCCAAGATTCCAGGTAGAGACAGAATTTTCCTTAGATCTAAGTATCTAGCTGTAAAAGTGTGATCAAGAACTGACTTCCAGCAATAGGTACTTGGAAATGTGAGTCTGGAGAGTTGAGTGGCAATCGGAAGACTGTCTGAAGGTAGAATAAGTGTGTGTGGAGTGTGCATTCCATTCACAGAAAAGCTCAGAACAATCTGTAAGAGTCAGCATGGCAGAAGCAGGGACTGGCTGCATCTGTATCCTTGGAAACCAGCAGGTTCAAGTGGGTGGGCAGTAAGCTTTAGGAAGATACCATAGCATACACCAAAAGCTGATTTATGGACAGATTGGAACTTGGCAGAAAGCCTAAACTCTGGGTAGGCTGAGCTATATGAGAGGTAGTCTGGAAACACAAAGTACAGTACACTTCAGGGATGTGTTTGCCAATGTCAAAACGAGAAGTAGATCAGGATTGGATGGTGAACAAATTAACTACCGGATAAGAATTACCCCCATTCCCACTGCCTGAGACCATGCTGGGCAAGGCTGACTCAACTGTCATCATTAGACAGTTGTCATAGTTTAAAAAGAAGTAGGAAAACAACAGCAACAATAACATTGCATCTATTCTTTTCCTATAGGTTAGTATCCAAATCCCTTAGCATTTCTATAAGAATGCCTTCCCCACCGCCCCCAAATGTAGACTTATCTTTTTAATCTGGAATTCCACCTTTTTTCTTCACAGAAGCCTTAGTTTCGTTAATCCTCTAAATCCTCAAATATACATTTTAACTTTTCCATAATCCTTACTCTCTCCCTGACCTATCCCAACACTACCCACCATTTAAAAATCAATGATCCCACCCCTTCCCCAATAAGGCCTTTCTTGATCAAACATCACCACCTATTGTATCTCTCATCTAAACTCCCAAAGCAGCTATTGTCTAAATAATTTAGTTCTCAATTAACCATGAATGTTTTACATTAAGGTCATCACCTACCCATTGTTTTCCTCATGTGATTACATCTTCATTCTCTAATCAGATTGGAAGGTCCTTGAGAACAGGAAACAGATCTCCTTTTTGCTTTTGTATCTTCCACAGCTCTTAAAATAGGGTTGTTTACCTAATAAGTAATTACTAAATATTTGTAGTTCTGATTTAATTGTCATAATCTCCTTTAAAATGCTAAAGACCAAAAAGATTAATTTTTTCCTGTGTTCATGTTTTAGCCATACGTTTTATCAAATTTACCCTCATTTACATTCCTCTTCTGATAAAAGCATTTGCCATAGTAACAGACGTTCCTGGTGCTGCTCAATCTTTAGTAACAAGCAGGATGCAGATTTCTTGGCAAAAGCTAAAATGCATACACTGACAATTAAAAAGCCAATATGTTGGGGAAATATACCAAATGATTATTTTTCTTTTTTTTCCCCTCTGAGTCTTTATTTAAAGATCTTTTCTGAAAGATAAATATTGTCACTCATTTACTGTGTATTTCAAATGCTCAGGGTTTTAGGGCTTTGCTTTTCGTGTTCACTTCTTTATACAAACCCAAGAGATTTGAAAAATTGAATCTGCTAGATCTGGCAAGAATACCTTACACCTTGATATAAATTCCTTCCCTTCCTGCAAGATGAGAAGACCAAGGTGAAATGAGGCTCAGAGGGAGAGGCAATTGTTGACAGAAGACAGATTAAGGCTTCATTTTTTTTCTTAATGAACTACTTCATGGGAATTAGAGTACCCTGTCTTGGTCTCTGCTCCCCAAACTCTAGGGAGACTTGGTAATTGTGGAATAGTATACTTGTCTAGCTAAGCCAGGTGTCAATCACAGAGCTCCTCAAAAGAGAGTTTAAGAACGTGCCCTGACCCCTGTTGGCCTGCATCCCCAAGATTTCTTTTCTGCACATATTATGCACAAGTTTACATTTCTCTCAACCATGTGAGCTCATGTGGATTCCCCTGCCTGACCCACCCTTCACAGTGGGCAGCAGTGCAGCTTCCAAGACACCCAAGGAAGTGCATCTCATCAACTCAGTCTTTCTTTCTCCACCATTGTGAGGTCAGACAAGCTAAGTACCTCTGATTGTCCCTGAAGAAAGTGTGCCTTCCAAAGGCTACACTTCCTGGGGACTTAATTATAAGTGACAGCTCATGTTCCTGTTGGCTTTTCAAAATAAGCTGAGCTTATTTTGGTGGAGAAAAACAAGAAAATATTGACAGATTGGTTTCTTTTCATATACTGATTTCTATCATAAGCAAAAAGTCTGTGCTGTTCAAAAGCAGAAAAAAAGCAAGGTACCAATTTATCAAATTTCATTTTCATATTTCCAGGGCTCATGTCACATTCAAAAAATGATGCATAGTCTGACCCCAGTTGAGGAGAGAGGACTGCAGTCTCACATTTTCCTTCCATGTCATTATTCCTCATGCCGACAACCACCTAGTTTTTCTCACACCTTTATATTGTTGAATTGATTTGGATTTTCTATCTTTCCCCACCAATCATTTCATTTTTGTTAGGTTCACTGTTTTTGAAAACTCTTAGGTTTTGTGCACTGGGGACATTATTTGTGCAAATGAACTCTTTAGGAGAGATCAGGCCATGTAAAAATAAGAATTTTTTGGTTGGTGTATTCATGTTCCCTCCACCCCACCCAAGTATCTCTAAGTCAGGGACCTTCATAACTAATCACATGCTCATCACAATGGATTAAAATTGTGCAATAGGTTTCCACAAACACCGAACACATTACCTTTATTTATTTGTTTTGATTCATTGATTTTCATTATGTAATTGCCAACAGGCTAAACATATCTGAATGCTTTGCTTACTCTACAGGTTAGCTGATCCAGCTCAAGTCTCCATAAATGAGTCTGGATAAGCCCATCTAAGTCAGAAAATGAGAAGCCCCCAACTATCTGACATTTCCAGACATTTTGCTCTACATGGAAAACGATAGCCTCAGGAGGACAATTGCCCTGTCAAACTTCTGCGTTATGTCACACCAAAATGTGAGCTGGTGGCTGGCACCCTGCAGAATGTTTTAGCCCTAAAATTTTCCCATTTTTTAAAGGAAAATTTCACAAAGACATTAAACTACTTGTAAAATATAACATGTTTTGTTCAACTTAATTTCATGTAATAAATTTCTGGAGAAAATCGATTTATTAAAACCTGTAAATTTTCCTTCTTGCTTCTGCATAGAAAAATATTGATCATGACAAGAGGCTTGAAACATACTTGTAGGCATTGGGAGTGTTCCTATTGATTAGATCCTCCACTGAAATCCTGGCTTGACAAGGAGAGTTGCCAGGTGTTAGACTGCCCACTGACACAGTGGTATACAAGAATGAAATGGCAAACAGATATTTCATGCCCAGTCTATTAGCTGAAGTTAAGACTTTTAAAATAGAAGGCAACACAGTTTATTCACATCCTCTGAAGTTTCACCCTGCTGGAGCAGGGGAGCATCCCCAAGCAAGGGCTTATCCTGTGGCTGGTCTGATGTCTTGGGGAAACAGGTGTTGGGGTACAGCAAGTAGCACCATATAAATATCCCCCAAATAAGCCTCAGGAAATTTTTCCAAAGCTCTTTGAAACAGGAGTATAAGAAACTACGAAATTAAATTAAATTATCAACTACATGTTAGATTAAAAAGATGCAATCAGGAAAGGAATAAGCTAGTAAACCCTTTTTGGAAAGACACTAAGGCATTAGGATGTTGGTGGAAAAAGACCCCAATGGTGGCCATGGACTGTAGAAGCCATGTGGCCCAGCCCTGGCAGGGATGGAAGGAAGATGCTCTCCCATTCTCCCATCACCAGAACACAGGACCACCCACACCCAGGGCCCATGTTCAACACTACCATCTGTAGATGAGCCATTTCACTGCATGACTAGCTAACTTACTGCAAAGGGAACTTCTGAATGGAGAAGCTCCATCTCTTCCAAACTTAAGACATTCTGCATCTCACATTATGTCACTGTGAATATCATCAAGTGTTTATCATCCCAGTGCTTGAGAATAAGAGAAATATGTTCCCCAACCTTGAAAAAAATTAGTGCATTTGAAAATGGAGAGGTGAGAAGGGTAGAAATGGCAACATCTCCATTCAGACTTTTGCAGACATCTGAAAATTGACAATTCCATAGCAGAACATTTTACCTTCTTCCCTCAACCTGGATTTACCCCAGTCTTTCCCATCTCAGTCAATGGCACCTCCCTCTACACAGAAACCCAGGAATTGCCCACCCTCCGTGCACCCCTCCCAGCCCATCACCACCACCTTCCTCTTCTCTCCACTCCCACCATGACTGCTGTCCCCCATCTCCCAAAATGGCTCCAACAGCCTCTTTCCTGCCACTTAACTTTATACTTGGCCACCCACAATGTGTTGGCCAATAGAAAGTACACTTGGGCCTATCTGTCAGCTCTATGGAACATCTGTCCCACTGCCATCACCCAGACAAAGACTCTGCTCTCTCTCACCTGGACTTCACAATAGCCTGCTACCTTGTCTTCTGATCACCTGACAGTGAAATACCTTTATAAAGTGAAAATCCAGTCATATGACCATACTACTTAAAGTTCTTTCCCATGGCCCTGACTAAGCTATTGCTGCTCAGCCATTATATTAGTTTCCTGGAGCTGCCATACAAAGTACCACAAACAAGGTGGTTGAGAGGACAGAAACATATTCTTTCACAGTCCTGGAGGCTAGAAGTTCAAAGTCAAGGTTTTTACAGGCCCACACCCCCTCAGAAACCTGTAGGGAAGAATCAGTTCTTGCCTCTTCCAGCTTCTGATGGTTGCTGGCAATCCTTGGAGTTCCTTGGCTGTGTCAATATCATTCCAGTCTCTGCCTCCATTTTCACATGGTCTTCTGTTGTGCGTCTGTGTCCCACTTCTTCTCTTCATACAAGAATGCCAGTCTTGGAATAGGGCTCATTCTAATTCATTGCATCTTAATTTGATTACATCGGCAAAGACTACTTCCAGATAAAGACACATTCACAGGTTCTGGGTAGATGAATTTCTGGGGTGCTGTTCCAACCAGTTCAACTCCCTAATCTCAGAGTCACATCTGAACTTTCCTTGCTGTTGTCCTTGCACCCTGGGCCCCTCTCATTTCCTTCTGTGCTCATGCCTCCTCTGGATAGGCCTGCAGATCCCTCATGGCAGGCTTCTTTTCATCGCTCAGGTTTCAACTTAAACAGCACTTCTTTGGAGAAGATTTTCCAGCCACATTTAAGTAGGTCCTTATATGTTTTTAAATTGATATTTGACTTGTAATTTTTTTCTTTTCCCAACTGGAATGCAATCTCCTTGGAAGTAAACTCCTATTTGTCTCATTTCCCCAGCTGGGCTTAGTGCTAGTGAGTGAGCATCTCCCAGGATGGACATGGAAACTACTAAATATCTTTGCCTTCTGGAACAAACAAAGGGAATTCTGCAGTTTGCACCCTGACTTCAACGTAGATGTGTGTTTGTGCTTCAGTCATCTCTGTATGCTATTTCTTTACATGGCTGTCCCTGAAACTTTTTCATTATCTCCCCTTGAGAACATTTTTTTGATATTTCTTTCCTAACCACTGCCCATGAAATTTTAATGTCACAGATATACTGTCTATCTGTGTGTACTATATTCATTTGTAGGCCCACAAACTGTTGGGCTATCTAAGGATTTTTGTCCACCAAAAATCAATTTGTGCTCCCTGGGGATAATACTGCCCTGTTGAGAATGCGTGCTCTACATAGTCAATGATTTCCCCATCCCATATTTTAAAAAAGGTATGTGGAGATCAACTACAGCTTTTGAACTTTTTTTCCTATTTCCAAATGAGTGGTTCCCAATAAATGATCTTCCTTATCTTAAAACTTTGTGAGATTAGGGGGTATTTCTCTGTGTATAGAAATGTCAACCTCTTCCCATGGATGACTGAAAGGTTTTGAAACATGATCCTGGCTGATCACATCTTCCCTTTGATGTTGGCTGGGATTGAGTGAAGGAGGTGAGAGGACAGGAAATGTGATGTTGAATAGGTGCCAAGTGACAAGTAGTGTCAGGCATTTTATATCATGGGTAGGAAAGGAAATTCACTATTTGATAGATTGATAGAAAACATTTAAACATCTTGAGTGTTAAAGTAGTGAATAAAATACATATTAATTTTAATACAAACAAAAGACCTGCATTGTCTCAATAATTCTTTCAATACGAAAACCTTTCTAACCTTTTGCAGAAGGATGTAGCCCCCACTTGGTTTGTTTCTATGAAGAAATCAGCCCCAGGCATAGCATGTTTTCCCTACTGATACACAGCCTACCTTTGGTTGATCCTCCACAGTCTATGTTTGGCACCAACATTTGAGAGTGGGCCACATGCCAATCCAGCAGATGGCCATAACCATAAGCATATGTCCAGTAACAGGTATGTGCACTGCCTTTGAGCATTAATCAAAACTGGCCTTCTCTTATAGGTTGCAGATGTGAGTCTTGCAGCTCATCCTCCTGTGAGGGGTGAGAGAATGTGCCATCTCAACTCGCGCCCAGTGCTGGCTTTGCAATCAGAGCAAAACAGCTCTTCATCTGTGGATTTGTGGTTCCTGCAAAGCCAGCTGGAAGAAGCAGCTCTCAATGGCACCTTTTCAGACCACTCTTCCCAGTAGATACCTGCCAGCTGCAGATGGGGTTCCCCAGATTTTGGCAACCAGCACTGCTCCCAAAAGGGTCAGACTCTTGGGCCTTGCATGGCAGACTCTCCCTCAGGTTCTTTCCAGCTGGGATACCTGGTAGCTCTCACAGATGCACAGCAGCCAGTATCCATCTGGGCTGGCCTGTCACAATACCATCTCACCTCCACAGTTTTTGCTTTCAGGTCCTCTCCCACCATGAACAAAGCAGATTTGTTTCTATTTTGGACAACTTATTTGGATGTACTTAGACTCTTGTGAATTGCTTCTGACAAAGATGAACAGATCTCAATATACAAGATATTTGTAAGATTAAACTTTGCTGCAGTCATTGACTGGAGTAAACCAAGCTTACAGGGCAGCCCCCTTCCTGATGTGTGGCCAAAAGAAAGAAGATAAAGCCCTGTAATGACAGCTCCCAAGCAGGAATTGGAGTGTGAGCTCTTCCACCAGCTGCACAACCTTTGGCAATGTGTGGTTTGGCTCTCTGTATCCTACGTTGTGCAGAGCTGTGCGTGTGGAACCTGCCCAATAAATGCTTCCTGAAGAAACAAATGAATGAAACTCTCAAAACCACATGGCGGTATCCCCAAGTAAGTTCAGGACTGACTGTTTCTACCTTTTTTTAAAATATATTTTATTGATTATGCTATTACAGTTGTCCCATTTCTCCCCCATCATTCCCCCCACCCTGCACACCCTCTCCCACCCACATTCCCCCCTTTAGTTCATGTCCATGTATCATAAGTTCTTTAGCTTCTACATTTCCCATACTATTCTTGCCCTCCCACTGTCTATTTTTTACCCACTATCTATGCTACTCATTCTCTGTACCTTTTCCCCCTCTCTCCTCCTCCCATGCCCCTGTTGCTAACCCTCCATATGATCTCCATTTCTGTGGTTCTGTTCCTGTTCTAGCTGTTTGCTTAGTTTGCTTTTGTTTTAGGTGTGGTTCTTAATAGCTGTGAGTTTGCTGTCTTTTCACTAGCTGATTTCTCAAAAGAGACCTTATAGGCAAGAAGGGGCTGGAAAGAAATATTTGAAATCTTGAAAAGCAGGGACCTACATCCAAAATTGCTCTATCCAGCAAAGCTGTCATTTAGAATGGAAGGACAGATAAAGCGCTTCTCAGATAAGGTCAAGTTCAAGGAGTTCATCATCACCAAGCCCTTATTATATGAAATGTTAAAGGAACTTATCTAAGAAGAAGAAGATAAAAAAATCTACCTTTTTTTTTTTACAAAAATTAGATGTAAGAACACTGGCTAAGAATGAGGGCTAAGCGTTAATATACGTAATACTCTTATTGGATTCTCAGAATCATGTGAGGAAGGTAAGCTTACATTATGCTCCATTAATATAAAATAAGTGGTGAGCTTTAGAGTTTTACCCATTCACTTACTTAACAGTGTGCTCAAGAGCAAGGAATATAAAGATGAATCAGACAAGCAAGTTGTGTACAGCAACTGTAGTCTACATCGTAGCATAGATGAAGCTGGGGGTAGGTAGGGGCTTAGGAGAGCCTTGTTTTTAACCTGGCCTGGGGAGGGCAGGGATAGTGAGCAATCATTGTCTTCAGTTTGCAGGCTTGGAAAAAATTGTGGATTGTAAGATAACAGGGAAATTCCCATTGAGCATCCTGCTACATGAATGTCAAGGCCAGGCTATATGATTCGGAGAATTGATATATATTAAATATATAGCCATACATTTCACCTTCCCAAATTTTACTCTTTATAGCCAGAGCCAGCCAACTTTTTCTAAAAAGTCTAGTAGTATATATTTTCAGTTTTGTAAACCATACAGTCTCTCTCAACTATTCACTTTGCTTTTGTACCATGAAAGCAGATGTAAATATCACATAAACAAATGGTTATGGCCATGTTCCAATAGAACTTTATTTACAAAAACAGGTAGCTGACCATATCAGGCCCATGAGCCTCTGTCTGCTTACTCTTGGTTTATTTCATCGAAACAAAGCTATCATGGTAAACAGAGTTTTCATCCATAAAGTATGACTTAGAAGAATTTATATAGTATATATGAAATATACCCTTAAAAATGTAAGTTCTAAAATATAATTTTAAAGTGCAGATTCTCATTTTGAGGTCCAGAGGGTCTCTGAACTCTTAAAATTATAACCAAAATTTGCATAACTATTGTTCTAGGGGCCCAATCCACAACTGCTGAGAAAGTCTCAAAATGTTTAATAAAAAGACTAAAAACCACTAGTGTAAAAGTAAACATCAATTTCAAAATGGACAATATTCAATTTCCTTTCTAATAACAATTATACCAGTTGCTACATCAAACTCTAATCCAGACAACCATGTGTTAAATCCCCTAGTAAGGACATTTTTTTAGTCTACTTGATTTCCCCCATCACATTTCTAGACCCAAAGAGCCTCAGAGATGAGACAGGAGAAGGGGAAAGAAAGCAGTCTTTAGCCACAAAGCAAAGTTGTTCATTCCTTTTTCCATAATAGCAACACTCAAACCTTTTTAGCTCTGCCCATAAAATACAATTCCCTCAGGGTCTCGTGAAACCAGCAGGTATTCCCAGGAGGATCAATTTCTTTTAGACAGGTCAAGCAGGAAATAAAACAAGATTACTCACAGGTAGAGGAATGTTCTTAGAAATTCCTTTTTACTATTGTTTGTTTTGTACTGTACATGCCAAAAACCACACCTTGTATCCCTGGGAAATTCATTTTTCTCAGCTATGTAAAGGTGTCTTGAAACTCCAAACTGTGGCTTTCTACAGATGGTAACTGGGGCATTAGAAGATTATAGAAAAATTTTAATGAACCAGAAACCAACGTTGTGCACATGATTGCCTCAACAGGAAAAATAAAACAAAATCAAGTACTACAGGACTGCCAAGGAGGTGCAGAATAGAGGAAGACTCAGGGACTATAACATAAACAAAGATTTTTATACATACACACACACACACATACACCACTTAATTAAAGACCATGTGTATTTTGATTTGTCACAGAAAAAGAGATAGGATTGAAGAATCTATTTCTCAAAATCTTATGCAATTTAAAAAGATTACCAAACCCACAATAGCCAACAAAATATTGAAGAAAAAATTGTTGGAAGACTGATACTACCTGACTTGAAGATGTAAAATGGAGCTACAGTAGTTAAGACAGCGTGTTACTGGCAAAAATACAAAATAGACCAGTGTAACAGAATAGATAACTCAAAATAAAGGCAAATGATATTTGACAAAAAAGGAAAAGAAAAATCAATGAAAACAAGCCAGCCTTTTTAAACAAATGATGCTATAACAAATAGATATCCACATGCAAAAAAGATACATAAATACAGACCCAGACCTTACAACTTTTGCAGAAATTAACACCTTCCACAAAAATTTAAAAAAATAAATCTAGACCCAGAATTTACACCCTTCACAAAAATTATATCATAGAACTAAATGTAAAATAAAAAATTATAGAATTTATAGAAGATAACATAGAAGCAATCTAGATAATTTTGGATTTGGTGATGACTTTTTGGATAACAACTTCAAAAGTATGATCCATGAAAGAAATAAGAGACAGGCTAAACTTTATGAAATTAAAAATTTCTTCACAAAAAATATTGTGGAGAAAATGAGAAGACAAACCACAGCACATTTGAGAAAGTACCTGCAAATGACATATCTGACACAGGACTGTTAACCAAAATATACAGAGAACTCTTAAAACTCAACAATATGAAAGTGAACAAACCATCCCATGTAAAATGGACAAAAGATCTGAACAAAAACCTTACCAAAGAAGATTACAGATGGTGAATAAACATATGAAAAGTATTCAACATCATATGTCATTAGGAAACTGCAAATTAAAACAACAATACGATACCTCTATAAACATATTAGAATGGTCAAAATCCAGAACACTGAAAACACCAAATGTTGGTGAGGATGTGAAGTAACAGAAACATTGATTCATTGCTAAGGGAAATGCAAAATTGTACAGCTACTTTGGAAGACAGTTTGGCAGGTTCTTATAAAACTAAACATAATCTTACCATATGATCCAGCAATCACACTACTTGTTATTTACCCAAATGAGTTGAAAATTTATGCCCATACAAAAACCCGTAAACAAATGTTTATAGCAGATTTATTCATAATTGTCAAAACATAGAAGCAACCAAGACGTCCTTCACTGGGTGAATAGATAAACTGTGGTACATCTAGACAAAGGAATATTATTCAGCTTTAAAACAATAATTTCACTATTAAGATAAGAATAAGACATTAAGGAACCTTAAATGCATATTACTAAGTGAAAGAAGACAATCTGAAAAAAATGACATATAATATGATCTTAATTTCGACATTCTTGAGAAAAGTCAAACTAGGCAGAGTATAAAAAGATCATTGGTCACTAGAGATTAGAGGGGAGGGAGAAGTGATGAATAGATAGAATGCAAAGAATTTTAAGGGCAGTGAAAATATTCTGTTTGATATTGTAATGATGGATATAGATCATTATACGTCTGTCCAAACCCATAGAATGTACAACACGAAGAGTAAACGCTCATGTAAAGGATGGACTTTGGATTATTATGATATGTCAATGCAGGTTCATCCAGTGTAACACATGTACCATTCTGGTGGGGAAGTTAATGGTAAATGTATTAGTCAAGGTTCTCCAGAGAAACAAGATCAGTATGTACATATATAAAGAGATTAATTTTAAGGAAATGACTTACATGATTATGGAAGCTGATAAATCCTAAGATCTCAGTTAGCATATCAGAGACCCAGGAGAGCAGATGATGTAAGTTCCACTCCAAAGCCAGCAGATCTGAGGCCCAGCAAAAGCTAGAGCATTCAAGCTGAAGGAATTAGAGGGGGTTCAAGATGGCGGCATGGTAGGTATTACAAAGCCACTGTAATCAAAACAGCCTGGTACTGGCACAAGAACAGACACATGGACCAGTGGAACAGAACAGAGAGCCCAGAAATAAACCCAAGTCTCCACAGTCAATTAATATTCGACAAAGGGGGCAGCAACATAAAATGGAGTAAAAATAGCATCTTCAACAAGTGGTGCTGGGAGAACTGTACAGCTACATGAAAAAAAAATGAAACTCGAGCACCAACTTACACCATACACAAAAATAAATTCAAGGTGGATAAAAGATTTAAATATAAGCCGTGACACCATTAAAAATCCTAGAGGATAACATAGGCAGGAAAATCTTAGATATTTCACACAGCAATATTTTTACTGATATGTCCCCTAAAGCAAGGGACATAAAGGAAAGAATAAACAAATGAGATCTCATCAAAATAAAAAGCTTCTGCACAGCTAAAGAAAACAGTATTAAAATAAAAAGAGAACCAACTGTATTGGAAAACATATTTGACAATGATACCTCAGACAAGGGATTAATCTCCAAAATATATAAAGAACTTACAAGACTCTACTCTAAGAAGACAAGCAACCCAGTTAAAAAATGGGCAAAGGATTTGAACAGACACTTCTCCAAGGAGGACATACAGAGGATCCAGAGACACATGAAAAGATGCTCAATATCTCTAGCTATCAGAGAGATGCCAATTAAAACTACAATGAGATACCACTTGACACCAATCAGAATGGCCTTCGTAAACAAAGCAACAAACAGCAAGTGTTGGAGAGGTTGTGGAGAAAAGGGGACCCTAGTGCACTGTTGGTGGGATTGCAGATTGGTACAACCACTATGAAAAACAGTATGGAATTTTCTAAGAAAACTAAAAATGGACATACCTTTTGACCCAGCAATTCCACTGCTTGGATTATATCCTAAGAACCCTGAAACACCAATCCAAAAGAACCTATGCACCCCTATGTTCATAGCAGCACAATTTACAATAGCCAAGTATTGGAAGCAACCTAGATGCCCATCAGTAAATGAATGGATCAAAAAACTGTGGTACATTTACACAATGGAATTCTATGCAGCAGAAAGAAAGAAGGAGCTCCTACCCTTTTCGACAGCATGGATGGAATTGGAGAGCATTATGCTAAGCGAAATAAGCCAGGCAGTGAAAGACAAATACCATATGATCTCACCTTTAACAGGAAGCTAATCAACAAAACAAACAAACAAGCATAATATAAACAAAGACACTGAATTTGAGAACAGTCTGACAGTGACCACAGGGGGAGGGGAGGGAATTTCAGGGGAAAAGGGGAATGGTTTAGAGCAACAAGTATAAAGGACACATGGACAAAAACTATGGGGGGTGGAAATGGGAGGAAGGTGGGGAGGGCTGGGGTGGTGGGCTGGGGATGGGGTAAAAGACAGAAAACTGTACAATATCAACAATTTAAAAATACTGATTAAAAAAATAAAATAAAAAAGAAAGAGAAAAAAAGCTGAAGGAATTACTCAGGGGAGAGTCAGCATTTGTTCTATTCAAGCCTTCAACTTATTGGATGAGGCTCACCCACCTGGAGAGCAACCTGCTTTACTCAGTTTACTGTTTTAATTGTTAATATGATCCAAAAATAACCTCACAGAAAGCCTAGAATAATGTTTGACCACATATTTCGGCACCCTGGTGCCCAGTGAAGTTGATATCACATTGTGTGAGTTTGTTCACTTTTGGGGATAAGGACTTATGAAGGAACTCTCTATACCTTCTGTGCAACTTTTTTGTTAATCTAAAACTGCTCTAAAAAATAAAATCTATATTTAAAAAAAATTAACATCACAGAATGAACAGCACACTTCTCAAAGAAGTAATCTCTGAATGTAACTACACAAAAGGTGAATAAACCTTACAGAAACAAATTTCAGTTAAATGAAATTGATTAGCTAGATTTACCAGACAGGTTCTTTAAAAGTGTCCCCCATCTCAGGTATTAACTCACACCCTTATTGCATAATCATAATAATAATAACAATGATAAATTGGTAATTTAAATTTCTTCAAAGATTATTCTATTAGTAATATGGGTGAAGATTCTTGGGTACAGATAAAAGTAGACAAAGAAATCTCCAGTCAAGATAATTTTGCCACCTCCAGTCTAGACAACAGGAGAGGGGGCCTTTAGCATAGAACCTACTGACTCCAGGGCACCTAAAGACCTTAAGTGTTTGGGCAACAATGAGAGAAGGTAGATGTTAGCAACAATTACACCAGGTTTAATGTTGAATCATAGCTCAATGAAATCATAAGTTTGCAAACTAATACACTTATTTGTTTGCAAACTATTGCCTAAGGCTTAAATATGGCCCATCACATGTTTTTGCAAATAAAGTTTTATTGGAACACACTGACTAGGCCAATTGTTTATTTACTATTTGTGGTTGCCTTTGTGTAACAATGGCAACTACAACAGAAGCATACAGACACAAAGTCCAAAATATTTACTATCTCTCTATAAATTAATTTAGAGTACAGAATATGAATAAACATCATATTGCTCTATAATTTTAGTAATATTTCTAACACAGAAATAGTATATCTTTATAGAGATATAAAAATAAGTGAAGAAGAATGGAAGGTAACAAGTGCATTATAAACAGGAAGATGGAGATCTAAATGTGCAGGTATCAACTGATTCATAGGCTGAGCAATAGTTAGGTCCTTTGCTTTAACCTTCCCAGAGGAAGGTTTTAAAAAGAGAGAGAGAGAGAGCTATGAAATGAATATTTCATTAAAGTATTTATGAGAGAGAAAAGTAAAAGAAAAAATGTGTGCATATCTGCTGTTTGCAAGGATTGTATGTCTCCTCTCTTGGATGGCTTCCAGATCTGAGCACCACGAAGGCACTAACCTAGAGTAAATCCAAATTACAGAGGCTCAGCGACTGGCCCAGGTTTAAGCTTTGTGACACCAGATCAGAGAGAAATTTTTATACCCCTGACAAAAATATCATGCTACATTCAGACAGCATTTTGGATGAATGGAAGCCAGGCACTTCAAAAGACAAAAGTGGGAATAAAAATACGCACAGGAAACTAACTGAACAGTTGAGCTCCAACCAACCCCCCCACCAGTCAGACAAAGGTCAAGAGGAAATGAACAAAATGGCAAACAGTGATTGCATAGGGAGATTCTGCAAAGTTTGGGAATTTTATTTTTTATCAATTACACAAAGAAGAAAGATTCCCCTACCCTTTTCTCCCTAATGAAGGTCCACACTCATGGTTGGACCTGTCAGGTCAATAGGCAGGTCTGCTACCCACAGGGCAAGGAGATAAGAGTTATGATGAACAGCCATTTAAAAAAGCTTATTGCCATGTCTTGTTTCCTTAAAATTTAGACTCTAATATTTAAATATTTAGACTGTAATGTGCAAATTTATAAGGAAATAACCATACACATCTGCCCTCTCCTTCCTCAGTCTGTTTCATTATCTACAAATGGAAGGGATTAGAATAATAATATTGAACGTTCCCTTCAATTCTGAGATTTATGACACTATAGCATGACAATTGAGTTCTGGCATCCAAATGCTTCCTTTGATCCCATTAGGAATTTCTCCTTTGTAGAAAAAGTGACAGAGTGGAAAGTGAAAGCCCCCACTCAGATCATTTGGGAAAGATAATTCAGACATTCAAAAATATATATATTCCATGTCCTGAAATACACAGGATTTTCTTATAAACCTAGTTTTTGGAAACCACTTATTGTAATAGCCACCTAAGATTCAGCAAAAGAAACTGTGGAGTTCTCGAGGAGGAAATTGTAAGTGTAGGCCAAAAAAAAGGGTATTATTTGGATTGTATTTCCTGCCTTAAAGTTGGAGTCACAGCTTTCTCTCCCAACCTGGAAATGAAGTGTTTCCTTATTACCAAAGGTCTTAGATACAGGGTTAAGAGTCCCAGCACCAAAAGTAAGTCAGAAAATGTTAACCTCATATTCAGCATGTGACAAGCACAGTGCTAAAAACTGTGCCATGAATTTTCTAATTTAACTACATAAGGCAGAAATTCTATAAAGCAGAGATTGTCCTTACCCCAACTTTACACAGGAGGAAATGGACTTTCAGGTTAAATGACTCTCCAAAGGTCACATAATAAAAAGGACCTCAGACTCAAGAGGTTGGACACCAAGGTCCACATTCTTGACCACTAATGCCCCACTTGCAACCCAGAGACATGGGATTTGGATGTCCAGAATTAGCGTCAGAAAGGGACATGCCCAGCTAAAAGACAACTTTACTTTTCTTCTAAGAAATGAAATCTGGACTAAGGTAGATAGATCTAAGGGTTATTCACCAGTCCTAGAAGGACTGTGTCAACTGACCCATGTCAGGAGAACAAATTCTGAGCACTGGGTGTTTCTTCAGATGGCTTAACATCATGAGTAACTGGTTATTCAAAAACTAGCACTAAAACATGTTATAAAACTTCCCAGTTATAAGGAAAATTCATATGAGATTTGGTAATGGAGCTACATTTAAAATCAAAATGGTTCATCTTCATATAAGAAAGACAAAACTACTGTTTTCCCATTAAATTTTAGTTGTATGCATATGCTCTTTCTGCCATTTTTATTTAATTTAGCTTCCTAAATCTCTGATGGTAACACTGTATATAATTTACAAAGGTGTTTTTCCTATTCAGGAGTACCTTTTATCTTGTATGACCATATTGTGATTTTTTTGTTAATGTCTTGAGAACTGAAAAAAATAAACATACTGTCATTTCACTAATGTGAATACCGGCCAGAGCATATCTTATACTTTAGTATTTCATTCCTGAAGTACATGATTACTTGTACCATTACAACAGCTTGCCACTAAACACATGTCCTTGTTTAGAAAGTTCTGGTATTAATATATTTTTATTTTTGAAAATTATCATAGTTTAATTCATTAATTAATACATTTTAAAGTTTTATGCTTTGTCTTGAGCTAGTCATCACAGGTCATACAATAATATCGAAAGTCAGACATTTCTCATATCTGAAATTTTTAACCATGTAAGCTTAGCTTTAACGAAACATAAAGTTGATGATATTCAATCATTTTCAGCTACAAAAGTGATAATTTTGTACAGTTTACCTAATATGTCTGGTTGAACCAAAAAATTCAGAAAACTGAAAAGATCTTGAAGCTAATGATTGAGAAATATTGGAGTACTGGAGTTACATGTTATATACTTATGCAAACATATTTTCCTTCACTGATATGAATGGATATACATATAATGATGTATGCTAAATCATATTGCCCACAACACTTTTAGCACAAGGAGTTAAAACCACAATTTGGTTGCATATCAGAACTGGCAGGAATTCTTTTAACCTAAGGAAGCGATCTGATGATAGCAATGTTGTAATATAGTCTGTGGTGAGTTCACTTGAGACACAGTGTTCAGTTCTTGTCAGTTCCTGTTCATCTAAATGTACTTTTGCAATGAGGAAGAGAATGAAAGCAGCAACCTAAAAACAAAACAATTTGCGGGGGGAAAAACACAAAGAAGTAAACATACATAGCTTGCAAATGTTGAAGAAGAAAAAAAATGTACGTTCTTAAAAATATGCTGACCAAATGCTAGAAGGAATTCTTGGACTCTGTGTGTATGTGTGTGTGGAGTATGCATACACATGAGTGAGTACATGTGTGTAAGTATGTGACTGTGATTGTGTAGTGTGTGTCAGTAGGTATGAGTGTGTCTGAGTATGTGTTCTATATTCACAGAAGATGAGCCAGAAAGTGCCCATTGATTCAAACTGAAATGGCTTGAACTTGGACACACTAGAATTTTATCAAAGGCATCCCCAGAGATTTTGAAGAGGAAATGAACAAAAACCTCTGTTTCCAGTTAGGGCAGAATTAACTCCATAATTGAGTCTGGCAGAGTGACTCTGTAAGCTAGGAATTTTGATAGATGGTGTTTTGTGAGCTAAGCCAGGCTGAAGTTTCAACATAAATGACATGCTTGTTTCCAATTTCAGGGGAAGAGTTAAATTTTAAACCCAGGATGTCTTCATTTCCCTTTTTTTCTTTCTCCTCCCTTTGAATTTAAAAATAACATGCAGTTAAATGACACGTGAGGGATTTCTCAATGGATTCTCCCAAAGCAGCAATGGATAACAAGAGAAAACATATCATGTGTAGAATGGGTGGGAACAAGTCACAAAGCATCTGTGCAGAGCTGAAACAAGATTAATCTGAGGCATCACAACATTTAACTATACGGGTCTTCCAGGAACCCTCTTTAAGGCCCACTTGCAGAATTCCTTCCTGGCTACAGGTTAGAAGCCCCCTGGATCCCTGGTCACTCTAGGGTATTCAACGAGAGCATAACAATCAAAGATATCACAGACAGCCAGCTGTCAATAAGGTTATGTGAGTGGTATTCTGGGGAGATCAGGACTGGTTCATGGGAGCACCTCACAGTAAGTCAGAAGAACTACTCACAGGAAACATTCAAGGCTGCTCTCTTGGTTCAAACAGAAAACTCTGAAGTTAAACATCTTGCTTTGCATCTCAGCTCCCTATATAAGAGCTTGGTAAATTTGTACCCCTTTAGGGCTTTTCCTCTTCTCTAAAAGAGGGGTACATAGAGCAGCCTTTGGGAGGATAGTATAATAAATTAAATGAAATGCCTATGGCAGGACCTAGCACCTGTGAATATTAACAAATGGCTTTATACAGACATGCATTTCATCCAAATCTCTCAAAAAGAAGAAGTGGCTGGGAAGTATGATCAGCTAGAGGCCTTGCAAGAGCCAACTGGATGCCAGAGGAGAAGTATGCTCTGTGGGAGGGAGCAGAGAGAGGAGCAGAAGCAGGAAGTAAGAAATGGTAGGTTACTACGGACACCTCCACAGTAACCCAGACTACACTGGACTTCTCCAAAATCCCAAAGAAGAAAAACACAAGGTGGCTGCTTCCCACATGTTCAGAATTTCTCTTCTGCATTTTCTTTTAAACTGTAGCGACTAAAACATATCTAAAGATACTTCTAGTAACCCAGGTGGCAGAAAGAAGAAGTTGGTCTATGATGATGTTGAAAGTGGTAAAACTCCCTTT
Organism: Glossophaga mutica; assembly: GCA_039655065.1. Taxonomy (NCBI): domain Eukaryota; kingdom Metazoa; phylum Chordata; class Mammalia; order Chiroptera; family Phyllostomidae; genus Glossophaga; species Glossophaga mutica. The sequence continues at coordinate 66,928,187 of CM077310.1, read as the reverse complement.
GCCAATGGATACTGTCTTGACTAGTTTTGATCTGAAAAACCTTCCCCAAGTGTAGCCTACAGTTTTGAGGAAACCCAGAATATTGGTGAATGTTTTTGTGCAAGTTAACCTGACTCTTATCTTGCAAACCCCACTTCGATGTTACGATTTCACCTGGCCAAATTGCTTAGTTTTCTACCCCTATGAATTTCCTACTTGATACATATCTTATTCTGCCTCAACTCTCTCCTTTCTACCCTCCCATTTTTGCAAGAAATGCATACAAGAGAAAATGACTGTCCATTTTTGCTGGTGAAAACCAGAATGAATAAGCATAGCATTTGTCACTTACTGTGTCAGCAGACGACCATGGAGTCAATCATCCAAGAGTTGAATGAGCCACAGGACCATGGCCCATGCTTGAGACTGCCATGCAGATGGAATCCAAACACTGCCTTTTTGGAGGGTCTTAAATCTCAGATTTACAACGTGAAGCTTTGGTTTGTATTGTTAAAAGAATTTAGCCCTATGAAAGCATTTATATTAAAGTTAAAAATATTTCATTTGACAGAGGAAAAGTTTTGGGAGATTCAGAAGGAAGTGGGCACAACTTGGCACATTTTTAAAAACTCTCTCTTCAAAACTATACTTTCAGGGATCATTTCTATAGTTCGTTAAAAACTCTCTCTTATCTTAAACCCTGTATCAAAAACCAAAAGCTTTTCTTTTTATATTTATGTGCATGTGTCCAAGTTGGTGATATCAATATGCCTCACATGAAATGATATATCTTTGCTTACTGGGATAGACTGGATTAAAAACTGTTCATCTTTCCAGATGGGCTCTTGCAAGCAACAAATTCAAAAATCCTAAAAGCAAATCTTAGTGGAGTAAACACATTTTTCTCTAGTAGTGCTGTCATGGAAGAGAATGCATTGCTCTGGGACCAAAGCCCATACACTTCAGCTATAATTTTAGAACATCACTTTAAAACAAATATATATATATAAATACACACACACACACACACACACACACACACACACACTTTCCAAACTCACACCAGCTCAATTTTTATTTTGGTAATGCCTTGACAACCATAGAAAAAATTACAAGTGGATCTTGTATTTGTCCTTGATGAATGCTGGTGCAGATAAACATATCGTCTTTTGATGATGAGATCATGTAATTTCTCATCACCTCTTTAAAACAATAATGGCCACAGGTCAGAAGCATCACTCACTTTCTCAGGAGATCAACCCCCAAAGCATACTCAGTGTTTAACCTTTTCTGTAAGGGCATATTTAAAGAATCAAATTCCACAGAAAATAGAGGGAAATCTAATAAATGTAACTTTGTTTCAGGCTATCAGTTCATTTTAGCTATCAAACAACAACTTTATTTCTTCCAAAATAAGCACTGTACTTTTGAGCCTACTGGTCATGGCTGTAATTTGTATAGTATAGCAGTTGCCCCAGAAGTCATTCATTTCAGTATGGAACTAAGTTGTTACAAATATAGGAAGTGTACGCAATGTTGTTTGCATTCCATGATTTCTACATACCTGTAACCAGCAGTATTTTATGGTATTGGTTCTCCACACAGGTGTAAACTACAATTTTTAATTAATTAATTAATTAATTAATTTTAATTAAATTCATATATATCACAAATATGAGTGTTAAGAATTTACCAAAGATTTAAAAGCAGGGTTTTACAAAGCTAATTAAAATAGTCATATAATCATAGAGAATTATTTAATAAATAAGGACATATCCCACAATTGTATATTGCTGGAATAACAAAACAGTGCTGGACGTAGTTACTTGCAGATGAAAAAGATGTTTCTCAGATAGTGTTAAGTGGAGAGAAGAAATCATGTTACAAGGTAGCATATTTGTCTTATTGTAAAAATAAGTAAAATGTGTAGAAGGTTTCTGGAATACTAATCTCCAATAATATTAATAACTGAGAATATGCAGGGGAGTTATGCATTTCCTCATCCTTTTTGGTTATCTATATTTTGTGCTTCATCTGCACAGAATGTAAGTGACTTTTTCCATAAGAAGAAGGTCTTGAGTTTGAGAGAATGCAGCAGCATGCCTTCAGGGTGGACACTGAGCAAGATCTGGGGACAGTAGCTTGAGATCTAGTGAACCCCGAAAACAGGGGTAAGTTGCAAAAATTAAGGAAGTTAAAAACAGGAAAATCTTTCTATTCTGAAAGGATTTCTCAGGAAGCAAGTGCTGACATAAATGGATTTCCTCTCCTCCAGGTAGACACCCCAGACCTGCACTCTCCTGAACAGGCTACTTACAATCGGACCCTCTGGCTTCCCTGCTACACCTACCCCTTCAGGCAGGTTAATCCAGCCCTTCACCCATTCTCCTTTCTTTTTTTCTTTTCAGCATTAGGAAAGACGGAGACATTTATTCTAAAAGCTACCGGAGTTACTGGATGAAGGAAAGTGAAGGAATTAGCCAAAAAACATATATATGTGACATGTGGACACGAACAATGATGAGGGGATTGCCTGAAGGAGGGGAAGGGGCTGGGTAAAAGTGGGCAAAGAGAAAAAAGCAGGGAAAACTGTAATAACATAAGCAATAAAATACAATTAAAAAATAATGAAAGATACCAGGATCACATAAAAGTTATTGCACAACCAATAAGTTATTCAAAGAAAAAGGTTCCTATTTAAAACAAAATTCTAACTCAACTTGTTTAGTAAAAATACTTTTTGCACAAATGACCAACATAATCATTGTGGTTTTGCTCTTGCTAGGTGCCCTGTCATGATCCTTGTTAGGAGGAGGAATAAACAGGCAATGCTTGGGTGCTTTTTACCCTAGTTACCTGATTTCTTTTTACTAAACAAATGACCCCACTAGAAAGCCCAGCATGACTAACCAGACTCAGGCTGCAATCTATGGAGAAATTCGACGAAATCAAAATGTTGCACTCTGTCCTGTTCAACAACCAGAACTCTGCTGGCCTTATCCTCAGGTCTTGCTCTAGCAGGGGTGTCCAACCTTTTGGCATCTCTGGGCCACATTGGAAGATGAAGAATTGTCTTGGGCCACACATTAAATACACTGCGACAGGTAACCACAAAAAAGCCTCATAATGTTTTTTTTTTCTTTTTTTATTTATTTATTATTTATTTTTTTTTGCATTTCACTTTTTTAATTGTTGATATTGTACAGTTTTCTGTCTTTTACCCCGCCCCAGCCCACCACCCCAGCCCTCCCCACCTTCCTCCCATTTCCACCCCCCATAGTTTTTGTCCATGAGTCCTTTATACTTGTTGCTCTAAACCATTCCCCTTTTCCCCTGAAATTCCCTCCCCTCCCACTCTGGACACTGTCAGACTGTTCTCAAATTCAGTGTCTTTGTTTATATTATGCTTGTTTCTTTGTTTTGTTGATTAGCTTCCTGTTAAAGGTGAGAAGTAAATTTATGATTTTCTGTTGAGCCGCATTCATAGCCTACAAGCCACATGTTGGATACCCCTAAGTTTTCCATACTCTCAAAAGCAGCCATGTGCCCAGAGCCTGAAGATCCTCACAACTCCCCATGCCCACACATTATCTATTTCTTTTTTCAGTGAACATAATGGGCTAGACAGAGGCTGAAAAGTGAAGAAATAAAAGTAAATAACATTCCATTTCTACTTTCAAGGAGTGCTCATCAGGTAGAGGTGACAGATGTACAAATAAATAATTGCCATAAAGCTGTGGTTCCCAGATTTGTGTTTCAGATTAGTGAATTAAAATGGGGTGAGAGGTGGACATGGACAATAAAGAAAAAAAAGGAAAATGAGAGATAGATTTAGAATTGCTAGTTAAAGACAATTTTTAAAATGAGAACATTTCCCTTTACCCCTTCCTACCAAATACTATCATCATTTCATTTAAAAAAATACTTTTTTAATGTAAAAAAGAAATGGGAAGGGCATAATATCAGAATAAAGTTCAGTCCTTGGTAAGAGAGGATAGTTAGAGAAGCTATCTTGACCTATTAGTCATTCTATTGTTCTGTCCATCTAAAGATCTATGATGGTCATCACTTTTCCATTTTTCATTGGATTAGTGAGTATTTCCTGACATAACAACACAGTTCTAATAATTGGTATTTGGAACCAGGGCAGGACAACATTCTGGTATAATAGATGTCCCATGATTGAGTGGGGCCTGTGTTAGGTTGAACAGAGTCCTCCCAAAATTCATGTTACTCATCACCTGAAAATGGATTAGGGTGGGTCCTCATCCAATGAGTAGGGTCCTTATAAGAAGAGAAGACGGGAAGAATCTCATGTGAGGAAGGAGGCAGAGACTGAAGTGAATCGTCTACAGACACATTAAGAACTATCAGCAGAAGCTGGGAGAAACATGTAACAGACTCTCTGAGTCCTCCAAAAGAAGCTAACTCTGCCAGCACCTTGCTACTTTGGTAAGCAGCACTAGGTAACTGATACAGTGCCTACAAGGAGATACTGGTTCACCTGGTATTAAAGCTGTGGAACTGCAGAGGTTTATATAGATAGGACTTTTGATATGAACCTAGATAAAAAAAAGATCTTCCCACAGCTAAAGTTGGGGTTTAAAGATTAGAGGGTGGGAAGTCTATAGGGGCATGGGAGCAGTATAAACTGGACCCAGAACTGTGAAATGGCCAGTGTGGTCAATGGACTGCAAGAATACTGCAGTATTGGGGATGCAGGGCACAGGGGGTGCAAAGGTCAGTTGGAAACAAGGCTAGACAGAACAAATTATGGGGGCACAATGACAAACTAAGAAACTCAGCCTTTATTCTGTGGTCAGTGGACATCCCTGAAGGCCCTTAACTTACCAAGCTGATCTTTGTGAGACCAGCTGTTTTTAGAGATTAGAGGGCAAAGGTTTTGATAAAACTTCTGAAAGTTGGAGAAACTAGCAAATCATCTCAATGATTCTTCTTTTGAAGGTACCAAATATTTAGACATTGGACCCATTTCTTTTCAGTATTATCTCTAAGATAAATGTATATATTCTGGACTTCTGGCCAAGATGGAGGCGTAGGTGGACACGCTGTGCCTCCTTGCACAACCAAAATTAAGGACAATGAGGATTTAGAAACAAGACAACAATCAGAACTGAGAGAAAATTGAACTGTACGGAGGTCCGACAACCATTCATCCCTTCATCCAGACTGGTAAGGGGGGCGGAGTCGTGGCAGGAGGAAGCAGAGGGTAGCCCACCAAGCACGCAAGCAGCTGCTGGCAGTGACTGGCAGGCCCCAGGTGCACAGGCAGGGCTGGCAGACCCCAGGCACAAGGTGGCTGGCTGACCAGGCGGTCCCACACTCCCACACAGATAATCCAGGCGACAGAACTCACAACCAAGGCCCCAGAGCAGGGAAATAAAACCTAAAAACACCAAGATCCCACCTCCACATACAGCATCACAACCCAGTGACTGGGCTGCCCCACCCTGGAGAATACCTAAGGCTTCTCCCCTCACTAGGTAACAACGGCGACCAGACTGAAAAAAAAAAAAAAAAAGGCTCAAACAGAAGAACAGATCAAAGCCCCAGAACAAGTTCATCTAAGTGACAAAGAGATAGCCAAACTATCAGAGGCACAATTCAAAGCACTGGTGACCAGGATGCTCACAGAATTGGTTGATTTTGGTCTCAAATTAGATGAACAAATGAAGGCTACGCTAAATAAAATGGAGGAAAATGCACAGGGAACCAATAGTGATGGGACGAAAAATGGGGCTCAAATCCATGGAGTGGACCAGAAGGAAAAAACAAACATCCAGTCAGAAAAGAATGTAGAAACAAGAATTCAAAAAAATGAGGAGAGGCTTAGGAACATCCAGGACATCTTTAAACGTCCCAACATCCGAATTATAGGGGTACCAGAAAGGGAAGAGGAAGAGCAACAAGTAGAAACTTATTTGAACAAATAATAAAGGAGAACTTCCCCAGTCTGGCAAAGAAAATAGACTTCCAGGAAGTCCAGGAAGCTCAGAGAGTCCCAAAGAAGTTGGGTCCAAGGAGGAACACACCAAGGCACATCATAATTACATTAGCCAAGATTAAAATGAAGGAGAGAATTCTAGAAGCAGCAAGGGATAAGAGCACAGTCACCAACAGAGGAGTTCCCATCAGACTGTCAGCTGATTTCTCAAAAGAGACTTTACAGGCAAGAAGGGGCTGGAAAGAAGTATCTGAAGTCATGAAAGTCAAGGACCTACATCCAAGATTGCTCTATCCAGTGAAGCTATCATTTAGAATGGAAAAGCAAATGAAGTGCTTCTCAGATAAGGTCAAGTTAAAGGAGTTCATCATCACCAAGCCATTATTATATGAAATGTTAAAGGGACTTATCTAAGAAAAAGAAGACAAAAATATGACAGTAAAAAGACAGCAAACTCACAGCTATTAACAAACACAGCTAAAACAAAAGCAAACTAAGCAAACAAGTAGAACAGGAACAGAACCACAGAAATGGAGATCATATGGAGGGTTAGCAACAGGGGAGTGGGAGGAGGAGAGAGGGGGAAAAGGTACAGAGAATAAGTAGCATAGACGGTGGGTAGAAAATAGACAGGGGGAGGGCAAGAATAGTGTGGGAAATGTAGAAGCTAAAGAACTTATGGCACATGGACATGAACTAAAGGGGGGAATGTGGGTGGGAGGGGGTGTGCAGAGTGGAGGAGAATGATGGGGGAGAAATGGGACAACTGTAATAGCATAATCAATAAAATATAATTTAAAAAATGTATACATTCTCACAACCTAATATGCATGATGAAAATTCAGCAAGTCTTACACAATGACTTTTGTAAGGCTCTGAGAGAGGCACTGAATACGTAGCTATAAGCAAGTAGGCCTGCATTGGGCCTACATGGTGCTTAAATCTGGTAAAATCTAGGTTGGAAGTTATACATTAGTACTGGTAACTGGGTATAAGTTATAGAAAAAGAAAATTAAAGCTTAAATCAGCCATCTAAAAAGCCTCTGACTTTCAGAAAAGACTATATTAAATTAATGCTATTAATAAGCAAACCAGAAAAAAATGAGGAGCAGAAAATTATTTTGAAAGCTTCTTAATTTTGTTTTTTAGTTACAGTATTCCATTCTATAATTACCACATTTCCTTTTAGAACAAAAGAAATTGTATTGCCAGTTTAGTCATTCCAAAATTATGTTTTAGAGAAATGCGTATTACTAACACCAATTAAAGAATTAGGAAGCAGAAATGCTGATGACAATGATAATGATGATGATGATGATGATGATGAGTAAGTCCCAGTATACTCTGGGACTTCCGTCTGAATTCTGTCTTTGACACTAGCTGATACATGCACCTGGGGCAAGGAACCAACCCCTAATTTTCTCCCTCATTAAATGAAGATTATAATAATAATAAAATCTAACTCATAGCCTTGTTTTGATGATTGAATACAATGTTAATATAGATGTTAACTAATATCATTTTTATTGTTGTTTTCATTTTTCTTGGATTATTTGACAGGGAGTAAACACCTATGGTGGAAAATTAACTAGAAAATTTTATGATACATTTTATGAAATGATATATAATTAGAATTAGTTAATATGGTTTTGTGTTATCACACCCTGCCTACTAAGGGTTTAGCAAAACTCCTAGCAAGGATATAAGGATTTTTGTTAAATTTTTTTCTCAGTCTCATTTGTAAGTAACACCAGAATATGTCACAAAGTCTTTGTCAAACTGAGACTACCCTTGCACTAGGACTGACATATCAATTTGAAATACTCCCTTGAGTTCTACAATTGATCAATGTTCTTTTAGGCCATTTTCTTATTGTATTTTTGTTGTTCTTATCCTGAGAAATTTTCTCTTTTGGTGTCATCGTCTTTTTTTTTTTCCTAAGAGGTAAAAGAGCTACATAAATTAAGGCCATTAGCCATTTGTCAAAAATATTGTCAATATCTACCCTGCCCATATTTGTCTTTGAATTTGGTTCCTATTTTTGGTTTTTGTTCATTTGAACATTTCCTATTTTATTTTTATAAAGGCAAATACATGGCTATTCATTCCATAGTTTTTGCAACTGATTTATGCTCAGAAAACATCCTTTCGAGGTTAGCTATAGTTCTACATATATGTTAGTTTAGATTTTGTGTGTGTGTGTTTTCATTTTTGACCCTCTAATACATCTGGATTTTTTGCTTTTTCTTTGAAGTAAGAATCAAAGGGTTTTTTGTTTGTTTGTTGTGTTATGTGTTTTACAAATATTACCTGATGTCCTAGCATTATTTATTTTTTAAAATATCATTTTCACTTCATGTTAATTAAATGATTACATGATCACATAAATTCTTTATGTACAGGCAGTTCTTTCCAAAAACGCCCTTATAGTGACTGAAAACATCTGGAGATGAGGTGGGAAAAGATGAGACCTTACACGACTTGCAAAGAGATGGTGAGCCATCTCTTTTCCCCAGTTGCTTCCTCTCCCTGGTTATACAATGTCCCTTTTGCTAATAGATACTGAGCTCAGAATTCCTTTTGCTGGTTCACTGGCATTTCCTCAATAAACATTAATTCTAACCTGCAGCTTACTAAACAAGTTATTACATTTTGAAGTGTTTTGCAAATGCAAAATCTGTGTCAGAGTAAACATACCCAGCACAGTGGGTCCAACCTCTAGATACAGGTTGTTTCTCAAGGACACAGGAAGAATCTTGAGAGCATTGCCTTGGGATCTAACCATCCTGGGACCTGGCTTACTGCCTGTACCTGCCCAGGGAGATTTTCAGAATCACCTAATGAGTCAACAGAAGTGGTAACAAAGAAGCCAGGGACCTCCATTCAATAACTTGGTGCAACAGAGTACATCCTGTAGCAGATATTAAATGCAGGCTCCTGGCTAAGTCACTGCCACTGTGCTTGTATCAAAAGTTGAGAAAAGCTAAACCTGACACTTCCAGCCAAGATGGAGGCATAAGTAGATACACTTTGCCTCCTTGCACAACCAAAGAAGGACAACAACAAATTTAAAAACAAAAAATAACCGGAACTTTCAGAAAATCAAACTGTTTGAAAGTCTGACAACCAAGGAGTTAAAGAAGAAACATTCATCCAGACCAGTAGGAGGGATGGGGATGGGAAGCTGGGGTGGAGAGGACTCATGGCAAGGTGGTGGCTAGAGGACTGGAGTGGGCAAAGCAGCAGCTGGTGGAGCAGCTGGTCCCACATTTGCATGTGGATTAACTGGAAGGAACAATTAGGGAGCAAGATGCATTGTGCAACCAAGGGTCCCAGGGCAGGGAAATAAAGCCTCAAAACTTCTGACTGTAAAAATCTACGGGTGTTGAGGTGGCAGGAGAAACTGCCAGCTTCACAGCAGAGTTCATTGGAGAGACCCACAGGGTTCTAGAATGTACACAAAACCACTCACCTGGAATCACCACCAGAAGGGTCCAATTTGCTTGTGGGTAGCAGAGGAAGTGACTGAAAGCCAGCAAAGAGCTGAGCAAGCATCATTGTTCCCTCTCAGACCCCTCCCCCACATATAGCATCACAGCACAGCAACATGGGTTACCCCACCCAGGCAAATACCTACGGCTCCGCCCTTTACTACACAACAGGCATGCTGACACAAAAAATATATATATATATATATATATGACCCAAATGAAAGAACAGATCAAAGTTCCAGAAAAAACTACAACTCAGTGATGAAGATAGCCAACCTATCAGATGCAGAGTTCAAAACACTGGTAATCAGGATGTTCACAGAAATGGTTGAGTATGGTGGCAAAATAGAGGAAAAAGTAAAAGCTATGAAAAGTGAAATAATGGAAAAAGTACAGGGAACCTGAGGGGGCCCCTGTCCTGGGCGCCAGATGTGGCGGCGGGGCTCTGCCCACAGAGCCCCATCCCTCCATCACGGATGAAAATAAAACGACCAAGACATGATTTGCTTGGGGAGGAGAGGTGGACAAACTCTCAGAGGAGAATGACCCAGAGCCCCTTCCTCACTAGGCTTTTATTGGGTTTGAATACACAGGAATACAGGTTTAACATTTCACAGAAATCTGAGGGCTTAATCTCTGAGTCAATGTCTGTCCGGAAAGGGGGTTGCCAAACTTTGGGAGACATACTCATTTCCTCCTCTGACCCTTATCATTTAAATGAGAGCACTCTTAGCAAAGCAGGTTTCACAGGACTTTAGGAATTCTTCCTTATGCCTGATCACCCGGGGAACCGTTCTGGCCAGCACAGGGCTGCACCACTCACTGTCATAGTTTCAGGCTTTAAACCAATTAAGCTCAGGAAGCAGAAGACATCTCCCAGATGGAAATGAGGACTCGGGCTATGTCAGAATATCCTGGGGGGCAAGGGTCCATCACATCCTCTTTGCTGCAGCCCTCAAGTCCTTCCATGAGGGCCTCCCAAGTGGTTGTGTCGGGCTTAGGTTGCCCCTCCCATGAGGAGTCTCACACATCATTGACTACCGACCAAGCACTGGGGCCAGAGATGAATGAGGCAGAAGCGGTGCTCTGCCAGGGAGATAAGTTTGGCTCCTTAGTAGCTCATGTCCTCTTGACAGAACAGACCCAGATGAAGTGGGTCACTTGGCTCTTACACAGCCCACCATGGGGTCAGGGTTACAGCTCCTGAGACCAAGCTGAACGGTCCGCAACAAGAACCAACAGTGAAGGGAAGAAAACTGGGACTGAAATCAATGGGTTGGAGCAGAGGAAGAAATAAACGTTCAACCAGAACAGGATGAAGAAACAAGAATTTTAAAAAATGAGGAGAGGCTTAGGAACCTCCAGGACTACTTTAAACATTCTAATATCTGAATCATAGGGGTACCAGAAGAAGACAAAGAACAAGAAATGGAAAACTTATTTGAAAACATAATAAAGGAGGACTTCCCTAATCTGGCAAAGGAAATAGACTTCCAGGAAGCACAGGAAGCTCAGAGGGTCCCAAAAAAGTTGAATCCAAGGAAGCACACGTCAAGGCACATCATAACTACATTACCCAAAATTAAAGATAAGGAGAGAATCATAAAAGCAGCAAGAGAAAAGAGATAATTACCTACAAAGGCATTCCCATAAGACTACCAGCTGATTTCTCAAAAGAAACCTTTCAGGCAAGAAGGGGCTGGAAAGAAGTATTTGAAGTCATGAAAAACAAGGACCTACATCCAAGATTGCTCTATCCAGCAAAGCTATCATTTAGAATGGAAGGGCAGATAAAGTGCTTCCCAGCTAAGGTCAAGTTAAAGGAATTCATCATCACCAAGCCTTTATTATATGAAATGTTAAAGGGACTTATCTAAGAAAAAGAAGAAGATCAAAAATACAAACAGTAAAATAACAGCAAAATCACAACCATCAACAGCCAAACCTAAAAACAAAAACAAAAATGAGCTAAGCAAACAACTAGAGCAGGAACAGAATCACAGAAATAGAGTTTACATGGAGAGTTTTCAGAGGGGAGGAGGAGGGGGGAAATGGGGTAAAAGTACAGAGAATAAGAAGCAGAAAAGTTGGGTACAAAATAGACAGGGGAATGTTAAGAATAGTATGAGAAATGAAGAAGCCAAAGAACTTGTATGTATGACCCATGGGCATGAACTAAGGTGGGAGAATGATGGTAGGAGGTGGGTACAGGGCAGAGGGTAATAAAGGGGAGAAAAGAATGGGACAATGGTAATAGCATAATCAATAAAATATATTAAAAATAAATATAAACCCAAATATTCTTCTAAAAATGTTGAGAAAAGCAATCACTTATGGTGTCCCCTTCCTCCCCAATTATAGCTCCAGAGGTACTATTCATCAACAGGCAGATCTGGGTGAAACATGCTTTATCTTTACCAATTTTTATGCTTACTAATCCATAGAACATAATACAGAGGTGGCAAACACAAGGCCCATGGGCCGAATCCAGCCCTCCACCTTGTTTTATCTGGTCCAGCACCTTGTTTCTACCTGGCAACAGCACCAAGCTCTTTGCCCCTAGTTAAGGAATAGTTACATTTATACAGTCCTAAAATTACATTCAGCCCTTTGAAGGCAACCAGAAGGCTGATGTGGCCCCTGGTGAAAATGAGTTTGACACCCCTGGCATAATAGGATGAGTATTTAAGGTGAAATTTTGTTAACACTGTTCTAAAAAATTAGCTAAGACTATTAAGACATTTTCTCAGGTCTTTTTATTCTCTTTGATACACTTCTGTTTCTGAACATTTCAATCCTAAATCCACTACATGGGTCTGAGCAAGGTGGAAGTCCATGCTGAGTGGAAGGAGCCACAGAGGAGCATGGTGGATGAGGGTGGCATCTGGTGAGGCCCACTGGAATCCAAGCAAGTACAGGGGCATCTCCAGGGATGTGGTAGAGCCATGGTGTCAGATTCTAGTGGGATGGGGTGTGGAGTGGCACAATGCAACTGGGAGCCTGAGCAAGATGAGGGATGTGTATAAGTGGAGGTAGCCCTGAGGGGTAGCAGTCTCCCAATAGGGTGAGAGGGGCATTGGAGGGGCTAGCTGCCAGAGCCTATGTAGGGAAGAGAGAGTTCCCATGGGAGGGCTTTTGGGGCAGAGCCAGGAGAGTTTACAGGTCTACAGTCCAGACAGAAATGTCAGAGAACTAACAGGGTGGGGAGGGAGCCCACATGGGGACTGTCTGGTGGGAGGCCTCTAAAATCTAGAGGGCTCAGTGCAGAGGGAAGGGATGGACATGATGGCAGAAAGAGACTGGGGAGGCTCACTGTTGGGGACAACAGTTACAAATGCAGACGGGGTGTAAAACTGGGACCAACCTGTGGAGCTGGATTAGAACTGGGAAAATTGGGGAGAACTAGTAGTTTTTTATATAAACATAGATGCAAATGTGTGTACATACTTACACTGACCAGCCCTGTCCACAGAGATCAGCATACCTAGCACCCAGGTCTTGGCTTCTAAATCCCATTCTCTCTGAAGAACCAGTGATCCTCAGAGAACTGGCTAATTTATAGTCTGGGGCAGGGAAGGGTTAAGATGAGTCTGAAGCCTATTGTCACACTAGATGGTGAAGAACTACTTAAAGAATGATGACACAGGCTTGCTTGAAGGGGTTCTATTCTTAGATTCTCCTAAATCTGAAAACATTTGAGCATCAAGGTAAGTGAAGATAATAAGAAAATAATCCACTGAATTAAATGGAAACCATGATTCCCTACTGAAGAGATAAATACAGAAATGAATAAATTAAATGTTGGAGGAGGAGGAGGATATTTACATAATGTTAACATCGCTCTCCACCCAATACATATTAGTTACAGTGGGGAAAGAAGTGAAGAAGCCAGCAGACACCAAGCCCCAATGAAGCAGGCAGTGAACACCATAAGTAATGAGACAAATCGCTCTTGTGTCTTTCTGCCAAGTGCACAACCAAAATCTAATCATGAGAAAGCAGTGGACAAACCCAAATTAAGGGAAATTCCTCAAAATAACCAGCCTGTAATCATTACAGTGCCAAGCTGATGAAAGTCAAAGAAATAGTGAGGAACTTTTCCAGGGTGGGAGAAATAAAGAAATGTAATAAATAAATACAACAGGTAGTTCTGAAGTGGATCCTTTACTTTTAAAAGACATTTTCCGGGCAAATGTGAATGTAGTGTGAGGTTTGGGTGGTAGTAATATATCCTTGTTAATTCTTTGAGTCTCACCTCTATTGTGTTTACATGAGAGAAGATTATCTGTTTAGAAAACACACCCTAAAATATTCAGGGGTTATAAGACATCATGTGGACAACTTGTTCTCAAAAAGTTCAGGAAAAGAATTTATTTGTACTATACTTGCAATTTTTCTTTCACTAGTTTATACTTGTTTAAAAACTGTTTTAGACTTTCTATAGGTGATCCCTTTATGCATAGAAATGGGAGGAAGGTGGGGAGGGCTGAGGTGGTAGGCTATGGGCGGGGTAAAAGACAGAAAACTGTACAATATCAACAATTAAAAAATACTGATTAAAAATAAAAAAATAATAAAATTTAAAAAAAAAGAAATTTCTAATAAAAATAAGTCTCCAAACCCCTCACAGCCTCTGCATCCACCTCAGGTATTCTTGTCTCTACTCTCTCAAGCAGTGACCTGGAGTGGTTCCCAGATCACATGAGAACTGGCTGTAATGACACAGGCATGCTCTAGAATGCCAGTGCAGTGTATGGTGATGAAAACTGCTGCCCTTTGCCAGCATCCTAAATAAAGGACAGTGAGTCCAACAGATGACGTCTGTCGGCTGCCAACTCAGGAGAATCAGCAAAGGCTGACTGGCTCTATCAGAGCGAGTCAAGAAAAGTCTGTTTTTAGTGTCAGTCAGATGAATATCCAATGAGAAGAGATCAGAGAATCTTAGGCTTGAGGCTAATGGTGACACTAAAAATAACCAGAACGACCATTTACACTCTGTGCTAAATCTTGTCCTCACACTATCTCATGTGACCATCGCAACCACCCAGGAAAGTGAGTATAATTAGTATCCCCACAGGAGATGTAAAACCTGAGGCCCAGGAAGGTTAAATAACTTGGCATATGACAGTGGTTGTTAACTAGACTTAAGGTGGTGACCAGCTCACAGTATGTACACATATCAAATCATCATGTTGTACACCTGAAATTAATATAATGTTATATGTCAGTTACACAGCAATAAATAGAGGAAGGAAGGAAAGAAGGAAAAAAGAAAGAAAATGAGAAAGAAAGAGAGAGAGAGAGAGAAAGAGGTGAAAGTCACTCAGCTATTTAATCATCACAATAGTCTATGAAGAAGGACAAATATTCTCTCATAGATGTCCTGAGACAAAGAAATGCCTGACGTCTTGCCTGCTGTCACACAATTGGTGAGTAGCTTTCTCACTCAGGACCTGCACTCTGAGCCCTGCATTTCCCTCACTTCCAGGGCCTTATTTTAAGGGCCTGCATTCATTGACATGGTCCTTGTCACCATAGGGTTCATACCAAAAGCCATGTAAGCACATTTCAATACAAGTTATTTCTTTTTGAGTTTTTTATTGATTGATTTTAGAAAGGGGAACATTGATTTGTTACTCCACTTATTTATGTATTCATTGGTTGATTCTTGTATGTGCCCTGACCAGGGATCAAATCTCCAACCTAGGCATGCTCTAACCAACTGAGCTACCCATCAAGGCACTACAGGTTATTTTTTAAGCAGCCTGAGGTAGTGTAACAATATTCCTAGGTTCAACCTCCACTGCTTGCTGGCAATGGCCTTCTGCTCAATTCTGTCTACTCTTTCTGGAAGTAGACAGCATTCCTTCCTCTTTCCCAACCTCCCCAACATCCTTTCTGTGCTTTATGTCAACTCTCTGATTCATAAAGCAGGTAAAGCGACATCTTATCTTGCAACTTGAACCTCATACCCAACATGCTCAAGATGAGAGGTTCCCGGGTTGGGAGACTTGGTATTAGATACCCTTGCTGTTTCTGAGCCACTTCTTTCAAATATATAAATAATGCCAATATTCAGGGCTAAACATAGAATCATTATATTCATTAAGACTGTCTCCATGACTGATGGGGATGCCTGGAGGACACGCCCATGGATACAAAGGAGGTAGATGGCAGCAACTGCAGCTCCACAGCCAACCTGTTGCTGCTGTGAGGTTCCAGAATGAGTTACCCCAAGATGTGCCTCTGTGGTATGCAGCATGTTTTGAACTAAAGGTAACCTTAGCTCTAGGCTCAAGAGAAACTTCTACCCACCCCCTCATCTAGAAGAATTTGAATTAGAGGCATTGACTGTAAGAGATAATTAGAGATAACTTCTTTTTTACCTATCTATGGATCAAAGGAACCTTCTATTTACTAAAGGTCTGCTCTTCTTACCATCCTTCAGTAACCTTTGGAAGCCCCAGTGGCACATAACCTCATCCCTAGCTCAGGATGTCTTATGTATCTATGTTCCCTTTCTGTCTCTGAACATCTATAATATGTGAGGTCTCTGACTCTCTTATGTATGCAGGATTCCCATACATATGTAAATATTAAATTTGGTTATTTTCTCTTGCTAATTTGTCTCATGTCTATTGGATTATTAAACCAGCCAGAAAAAAACTTGAGAGTAGAGGAAAGTTTATTCTTACCCCACACTGCTAGCCAGCCAGGCCATCTCTTTTTAACTGGAGTATTGATAATGTGACCAAGGATGTCCCCTTGATGTCTACTTGAGTGCGGTCTGAGCTACCATACCCTGCAGCAGTGGGATGCTGTGATCTAAAGGAAGGGAAAGAGGGAGAGCCTGGGGAGGGTTCTGGTTCTGGGGACAGCCCCATAGTGTTCCTTTATGGAGACTTTTGTCCATTTGTCCCCTACCACGCACAGAGGTCCTGCCATGTGCTGCAGTGGGAAGGAGACAGGGAACTCTAATATTCCCAAGGAGCCAACATAGAGGAACTTTGCAGAGAGTGTCCCTATACATGATGCCCTTTAAACCAAGTAAAAACATGGTTTCAATATGTCTTAGTATAGGAAATGAAAGGCAAAAATTAGAAGGGATGGATCCCAAACCTGCAGCCTCCACAGCTAGCTGTGACTCAGAGTCGAGTACTTCTCTCTTCTCTAGCCCTGTTTTTCTTCGTAGGTTTTTCCCTTTTCCTTTGTGGTGTCAAGACCTCTTGAGGGAAGAAGGCCAAATCTTGATGTTTTTTATTTCTTGATAACAATCTGGAACCATCCTGGTCGATTTGAAATGTGGAGAATGTTCTTACACATTCACTTCTTTTCTGCTTCCTGTTTAAATGTTTGAAGTAGACAAGTGCTATAAAAGGAAAATATAAGCTATAAAATGCTGTAAAAACATAAGGCATAAATATATTATCCTAGTTACTTTAGGAGCATGAGGTGAAATGACTATTAAATGAATTAGGAACAAAGTTACTTCTTTGATCTCCTTATTAGCCACTTTCAGTAATCCTTGTGTTGTTCATTTCAACCCACTCAGGAACCTTCAGTTCCTCCAACCCCGTGTAGGATGACCACAGTTCAAAGACATCACTGATTCATACAGTCCTCCTAATAATACTGATAACAATAATGATGATAATACTGTCTAGTCACCATAATAAAGATTTTTTAAAACACTTATGGTATCACCCAACATATAACAGGCATATTTATTACTTTTTATTCAGTATCCCTAATCCTCACAAGAAAGAGTATATCATCAACGGAGACCATAGGTTACTTACTACATCTGAAACATTAAATGGCCAAGGGAAGTCCTTCTCAACCCTAGTGCTAATCCAATTTGTCCCCTGTGTAAATTTTGGGAAATACAGACCCTGGGCCAGGCCCCAGGGGCTCCAGTCCAATAGGTCTAAATGGAGTCCCTCCTCTCTGGGTGTAAAAACTCCACAGGTGAACATCCTCTTTCCCAGCTGCGATTATTTATGCCTGCCTTTCATCTTGGTCAGGGTGATATTTTCAGGCCTTATAGAAAGCTCCATTTCCCTTTGCATTAGTGGCTTCATTACAGTTCTAGAACAACACTCTAAATTAACGCAGGAAGTGGACTCTCTCCACACAGCGCCAATCGATGTGGGCATGAAGTCATCAGATCAGTAGAGAAGCAGCAACGCTGAGGAGCCCTACGCTTATCAAAGATTAAGTGCTTTGGGTTTCATTAAAGGACAAACTGAGTTTTTCCAGCTCAGTTATTGGCAGCTCTGACAAGATATCATACAGGGTATCCTGCCATTTGGCAACATTCCCTTGTTTTAGTTCATGCTTATCTTAACTTGATTGTAAACTACTACTGAATTAGTATTGCCGAGTTTGATATCTCTCTCACCTACCCCGCTTCTGCTAAATAACACATTTGACTTTGAAACAAGAACACAATTCTTTCACTGGCTCATTACAAAATTCAGTCCTTCGTGATTATTTTTTAAAATCACAGAGCTAGTACATATTTCTTCTCAAAGGCTTTGTTCAGTGCAGTAGGGATAACCTGTGTGTCTCACTCCCTAAATTCACCGGAACTCTGCTTTTCTCGCATGTTTCAAATACACATCTTCCCCTCTAGTTTGAGCTGAGATCATTGTAGGAGTGATTGCATGGAGGATTGCTTTTTATTTTCTGTTCTTAAGTGCACAGCAGCCAAAACAAGAACATAATGACACCGTGGAGTCTGTGAGAGCACCCAGGCCTCTCCGCTCTTGTGGGCTCAGCATTGTTTCGCAGGAACCACGTAGGAGCTCTTCCGCCACCAAATCCATTTGGCTCTACTTAGGAACTAAGTACAGGAAGGTAGTTATTGTACAAGATTAGTTTCCTGTAGGCCATAAATTGGCAGTAGCAGAAAAATACAGGATGAATTTATTAGCGTGCAAGGTCAGCTAAAAGGAAGACAAGGCTGAGCAATTGTGCTGTTCTCTCTCAGTTAGGCCACCTCCCAAACCTCAGCCTGAAAAAGACCCTTTAACTACTTAATTACTTCTTAATAGTTTTTAGCAAATTCAAAAGACTGCCCGTTGCTAAGTGC
The DNA here is from genome assembly GCA_039655065.1 of Glossophaga mutica. Lineage (NCBI taxonomy): Eukaryota > Metazoa > Chordata > Mammalia > Chiroptera > Phyllostomidae > Glossophaga > Glossophaga mutica. The sequence continues at coordinate 66,909,658 of CM077310.1, read as the reverse complement.
CTGGAGGTTAGAGCTGCCTGGAATATGTTAGGAATGCCGGTTTGGATTGGAATTTCTGAAACCTGATTAGAAGTCCCTACAATCTATTGCTTTGTGAAGTCGTTTTTTTCTTCTTCTTCTTTTCTTTCTTTGCCCCACCCCCTTATTTGGTGTTGATTGACTAAGTATTTACTTTGAAGCTAGAATTTTACATTTGGGAATAAAAAAAGCAGCTTGTAACAGTAAAACAAAAATCAATCAAATAAAAAATGTAATTGTTTCCAACCAGAGCTATAATAATGCGATGAATGTCTCTGAAGATATTTACTTTGAAAGAACAGGGACAAGTCACTTAAAAAAAAAGTAAATACTTCTTCGAAAACACAGAGTTGCAGATAACAGGAAAGGTAAGGTATACTCCTTATAAGGACATGTATACGTTTAAGAGAGAACTTTCGTTACTTGAGCCTTTCCCGTGTTGGAAACGTAACCCTCCTTTTTTTCTTTTGATATTTTTCCAAATGGCTTAAAACTGTCAGGTAAAATTAGACCCTGCTGGTATGAGAAAAAGTATATGGATCCGGTTTTCTAGTGCTTTTGCATGAAAGGTTATAATTCAAATTTTAATTATACCCAAGATATGCAGTGAGTTATGATAGGAGACCCCTTCTCTACTTTTCTGAGGCCCTGGGCATTCCCTGCCCCCTCCTCTACCAACACCACCTCCACTGAGCCTTTGTGTTCCCCTATATGCTCCACAGCATTGCAACGCAGGAAGAACAGTCAGGGGTGAAAGAATAAGGTAGAATGGATTACTCTCCTCTGCTCCTTCTTAGTGGATAAGAACCTGTCTGGGAATGTACTTTCCTAGGTATTGGGGAACTGCAGCACTTTAAGCGTCAAAAAGACATGGTGAGCAGCATGTCATCATATAGAAAGAGCTCAATTAACACTTACTGAATGAGCGTACCCTCCCTGGGATTTGTGGCCCCTGTCCCCTGGGGCCGCACCTGCTTGAGCCTAGAAGCCTTGAGGTTTGCTGCCAAAGGCTGCCTTCAGGGATGAGAGCAGACAGACAGCCTCCACTTCAGAAATTCAGAGGCACCTGCCCATTCTGGGCTGCTATTCCTGGTGGTCCAGGGAATTTTTGTGTTTCTCTAGTATGTCCATTTGCCCAAGTTATGCTGTCTTTAATAAAATACTTGAAAAAAGTCTTTTCTGAGAACAGACCTCAGAGAGATGCTCTCTGTGTACTCAATGGCATCCTTCCCCAGTGCCCAGGTGAAGGTTCACAGAGCAGGTGGCAACCTCAGCTCAAGGCCCACCTGCTCAGCCCTGCTAGGGTGCAGGGATTTGTGCTATTCCTACACCCTAGGATTTGTTGAAGAAATGAATAGTAGCGTGGCTGGACTTCCCATCGTCCTTCACTCTCCCAAGGAGAATGAGTGTCCAGGGTAAGCACAAGCCCTAAGAGTCTCCATCTGGCATCAGCTGGAAACTCAGGATCAGGTCAGACTTAATTTCTGCTGACATTCCCTGAGCCAATTATCACAATCCAGAAATTGAGGGACAAGTCCACATCCTAAATTGTACCAGAGAGAGACTTTGAAAGACCACTCAAGGACAAACACTAGTTGGCAGTTTCTTCATTGACTCGGCATAACAAAGACAAGGTTTCTTCCTTGTTGTTTTGAAGTAGATCTTAATCAATTTTGTAAGGCTCAATCCAACAAATATTTAGATTAACACAACAACCATGGTCCTGCCTCTCCATTCTCTCCTCTATGCGACACAGTTGAAAAAAAAGACAACTCTGTGTTGGATCTCCTGAATTTCTTTGTCCAGATATCCTCAGAGACATGCTTAGTTAGTAATTCTGTTTCTATAGGAAAACAAAATATATAGTTCTGAAAAGGGGGGAATGTTACATTCAGAGGCAAAACACTCCCATGTCAGACTTCAAAAATGACTCAGCAAGCTCTTGCTGAACATATGCTGCACAGTGGGCTGAGCTGCTATGAAAGACACAGTGGAACAACGCACGAGACTGCACTGAAGGAGCCTTGTCTTCCCTTCCCTTCTCCAGGCTGTGCCCACAAGAACAGTGTAGCCAGCTATAGCATCGCTCTGAGGGTGGAAGGTGGGAGAACGTCTGCTTCTCTATAAGCGTGTGGAGGATCATTACCTTACAGTCTGTAACGACACATCCTCCAACTGGTGGGTGATGTGACCTATGGAGCCAGCTGGAGCACACTCAGTGGCTTTGGCTCAACTGTCTCTTCTTACCCAACATTACCCCTCCCCTCACCCTACTGGGCCCAACACTCACATCTGCTGTGATGTTGCATTGAGTTGATCCTGTTGAGTCCCTAGCCATGTCAAGGTGCCCCTCCACAGGTTATTAAACACATGGGTCTCACCAGGTACTCAGTCTCAGAACAACGTGTGCCTGTGAACTTCTGAGGGCTGGGAAATGGAAAGGAGAAAACAGAATCTTCAGGACTACCAGGTTCTTGCTGGGGATGCTGTTCTATGTCTTGAAAAACTATCAGAAACAAAAGATTGGTTCTTTTTATTCTCCCACACCCACACACACACTGTAGCCAGCTCTCAACTCGGGGAAAATTATGTGCTGCCTGAGTATTGAAGCTAGCAAATGTTTTTCTCAGAAAACTCTGTTTCTCCCATCCAGAGAGCATATCTCAGGGAAAACATGAAAATAACAACTGCAGAGCACCAGCAGTTACCTGTTCTAACGGCATGGTCAAAGTCACTTTCAACCCAACAAAATGGACAGAACCCAGGCAGGATAAAAACAGCAATGTAATGTCATTGAGGTTTTTATAAAAAAAAAAAAAAATACTGTGTTAGGATTAAAGAATATTAAAAATAGCATAGTGCATTGTTATATTAAAAACGATCTCATTATAAAAATGAAGAAATAAAATGTGGTATATTGCACAATGGAATATCACTTGATTATAAAAAAGTGAAGTATCAATACATGGTATAACATGGATGAACTTGAAACATTATTCTAAAAGAAAGAAGCCAGGCACAAAAGGCCACATAGTATATAGTTGCATTTATTTGAAACACCCAGAATACCCAATTTAATAGAGAAAGGAAATAGATTACTGGTTGCCAGGCACTGGGGGTTGAGAGGTGGGGAGTGATAAACGGATACAGGGCTTCCATTTGGGGTGCTGTAAATATTCTGTAATTGGATAGTAGTACACTTTAAAAGGGTGGATATTATATCTGAATCATATCTCAAAAGAAATAAAATAAAATAAATGAGGGGCAATAGCAAATGAAAACAGAAATTACTTTCCTTATCCATTATACCTTCGCACAAGGTCTTAACGTGGCACCACTTTTATGCAATAATCTCTTTTGAGGCAAAGGTCACTGGGATTTGGATGAGTACCCAATGTTACAATGAAACTTTCTAGGGGACCTGACTTACTCAGTTTCCTGGTTAACTCACACGTCCCTTTTGAGTTTTTGTTTTAATGAACTGCAGGGAAACGAAGAGGCATCTAGAAGGAGCTGCCAACTTAGCCAAGACCTTAGTTGTTGAATAACTTTGGCCTGGAAACTATGCACGTTTGTATATTTCATAACAAATCCCCAACTCACTAAAAATGTGTTTTCAGTTAACTACTGTCAAGGGACTTTCTTTTTGCTATCTATAGGAAAGGGTTTCCTTGCCAACTCGAATGGATTTATAGGCAAGCTGATTTCTCAACCTAGGTATGCTGACTTTCTGTTCTCTTATCCACATTTCCCGTGCCCTGATGGCAACAGAACCCCCTGGCTCAGATCCCCAATTTCCACATCAGTAGATGTTGAGTAAGAAATTATATTTCTTAATTGCTTAGGCACCAAGGACAAACAGGGTAAATGGCATGGTGTCCCTATACCCACAGATCTTGAAGACATGAAGTAGACCTACAGAGAACAATAATATGAATGGAAAACAGAGACTTCATTTTTTTCCAGTTCTTAGGCCTTTCAATGGGTCTGCCTTTTTCGTGGATCTTCACTATACCATGGCAGGTAAAAGAGACAAAAACACAATTCCCAGGGCCGCAACTCTTAAAACTCACCCAGTTCCCTGGTTTTCACTTTATTATTTGCACAAATGTCTGTCTGTTCTTGCCCTTATGATCCATGCTTAAGCTGCTCTTGGCTTTCTGACCTCTCTTCCCCTCTTTCTCACCTCTGCACAGCATAGCTGACAGTGACTCACCCCAAGCAGGGCCCTGTTGACTCTTAAGTGCATCCTGGACAGGCTAATCCTCAACACTTTTGTCCACCAGAAGAAATAAACAAATGAATTCCTTCCACATCTTGCTGACCATAATCATGGAAATTACCCAGCATGGTAACACTGGAAAAGAGGAGCACACTGAAGCCTTGGCAGAGGGTTCTACCTGTGCCTTCGTTGGTTGCCTGTTCTCCATCTTGGTGGTCTCTGGCTGGTTCACCCTACCTTCTCGAGCTTCTGGGACCTAGAAAAAAAATGCCTGCCACACAGTAGAAATTTAACACGTATGTGCTGAATAAACAAATGAAGGTTGACAGCATTTTGTAGCTTAAATTTGAGATGCATAAAATTAAGGGGTGAGCCCCAGTGCTCCTTAAATGTTAAGAACTGTGATTTCTGACTCCAGTGCTTTCACCATGGTGGTGTGCCCACAGCCAGGAGTCAGGAGACTTGGGCTTGAATCCTGGCTGCCATTGATGGTCCCTAAAATACAGGATCAGATGAAAGTAGACAGTCAAACAAGTGAAGGCAGAAACTGACAAGGGATTCCAAGAGGAGGTGTGCCAAGTTGAAATGTAGACCATAGGGCGGTGGGGTGAACTCTTCCTGCTGGGAGAATCATGTGCATTTCCCATGCTCCACAGCAATCATCTGTTTATGAGTCCAGTTTCTTCCAATAAAGGCTGAGTCTTATTCATACTGGCATGCCTGGCACATAGTAGGCACACAGTGAATAGTGCTCAAGTGAGCTAAGCTTCCAATATGATTTGAAGAATATAGCTGAGTCAGAGATCTTATTATCAGTCACTTTGTGTTAAAAATAACATATTTTATTTGATAAAATTTTTCAAGATTATCTGCCAGGGCGAAAGTGAAGTTGTGGGGTTTTGTTTGTTTGTTTGTTTGTTTGTTTGCCATCTAGTGTTAATAAGAATCAGAGCACATATAATCTGGCTATAATTCTGTACCTGGGTCTCTCAGAAACCTCCAAATTATTTCCTGAAGGCTCATGATATTTTGGTAAAAACTATTAACAATTTAATTCTAAGGGCCCCTATTACATGATTAAAAGTAAAGAAGGGGATGCTTTATAATATTAAAACACACACATACTACAAGTATACCAGATGAACAGATACTGTTCACACTAGGAGTAATAACTTCAAATGCTCTCGTAAAATTAGAAGCAAATTTGTTAGGTTCATTTTTTTTTTAATTTTGCAGTGATTTTGTTCATTATTAACACCTTATGAGAATGATAACTAGAAGTGTCTATGTACGCCAAGTGCTAGTATGGCTGCTTGACCAGTACTACCTCGCTGAAGCTCTTCCCACCCCAAAAAGGTGGCCACTGTTATCACTCCCAATTGACGAGTGATAAAGTGTACACCAAGCTTGCAAGTTTCAGAATTGGAATTTAACTTGGGCATTCTAGTTCAAGCACCCCCTCTACAAATTAACCACTGCCCAAATAATCCCAGAACAGCTGTCAGGGATGGCAACTCAGGGAGAGTTTCTTTTTTCGCCTTACACATTTAAGTACCTATATACGGAGCCTTTAATGCATGAAGCAGAGTACTTGCCAAAATCTAACATACATTACCATCGTGGGCACTAGCATGGCTCTCTTTCTATCCTCAGCTCCGCCACTTACAAGCAGGGTAACTTTGGCCAGTATACTCACCACTTTACCTCAGTGTTCTCTGTAATGTGGGGATAATTTGGCACTTATATTGGAGTGTTGTGAATAGTAAATGAATTAGCACTTGTTAGATGCTTATAAGAGTGTCTGGCATGTAATAAAGGGTCATAAAGATGTTCGTTAATTAACAAATTCTTATGGCAATTTTGGACTGGAGGAGAGACAAATAAGAGAAAAGCCACAAGCTGAGGAAAGTCAGGTTGCATCCATCAATCTCACTAGAGCACAAGACACATAAAATATTACCAGGTCTGGAGTAAGAGGCCTCGAACAGGAGAGCAAGGGGTTTGGACTTGAATGAAGCCAAGGTTTTGCCTGGTGAGCATAATGATCCAAGCTGCACTCAGGAAATTGGAGCTAGAAGTGATGGATTAGAGAAATAAACAACTGAAGGTAGAAAAAGACCAATTGGGAGGGAAAGGCACAATCCGTCTGGGAATCAACAAGGCCCAAGGCCAGTGGCATTGATGACAGTAATGCGAAGGGAGAGAGAAGAAAGGAGAAAAGTTCTGCAGAGGGGATAGAAGGATTGGGATGGAGAAGCTTCCAGGTGATTTTTGTATACAAAACTGGGCCATGAGGTTAACAGGGCTGTATCAGAAACAGAGAAAGAGGGGAGTTGATTTGAAAGCAAGGCTGAACTCTCAATCTTTTGAAAAAGTATTTTGAATAGTTTATGTCAAAAGAAGAGCAGATGTTCTGGTGGAGAAGGATGGCTTGCAGTTGAGAATGAGAGACTTGGGTTCAGTAGTCTGAGTGATTAAACCAGAGTTTTGGGGATCATTAGCCTAGAAATGAAGGTTGAAACCTTAGAATGGGAGTGACAGATCTAGGGGAGAACAGATTGAGAGATGAAGGTCACAGAAGGAACCCCGGAGAACAGCTATACCAGGGGCTTAGGTGGAGGAGAAGAACCTGTGGAATCAAAAGAGGATGATAAATACAATACTGGTGAACAGAGAGTAACAAGAGCCTGTGAGTGAGGAGTTTCCTGAGTGGGGAGAGTTTGTCTGCTGGGTCAGACACTGCAGAGATAGAAGAAGATGATAGGGTTAAGGAAAGGCCATGAAATCAGGCAACAGTGTGGCCCTTAGTGACATCCAGGAGAGTAATTCAGTTGTTCAAGGAGTGGGGATAAGTAGATGGTGAGAACATGAGTCTATGATTCCAAAATTACAGTGGCTCTCAAAGGGGGGGTCCCCAGACCAGCAATGTCAGCAGTACCTGGGAACCTGTTAGAAATGCAGATAATCAGGCCCTTTCCCAGGCCTGCTGAGTCTGCTTCTCAGGGTTGGGTAACTTGAGTGTGTGTGGATTAGTATGTGTGGATAGGTGTGGTGTTTGTGTGTCAGTGTGTGTGAGACAGAGGGAAGGGGATCTTTCTGTTTGAAATGAAACATTTGAGAAAACATGTAAAAAAAAGCTGCCATAAATTTAGTAATAAGTGAATAGAGTTTATAGTCTATTGGTCATAAGACTGTTTATATTTGGAAAGTAGTACACTTATGTGCTGTACAGAGGAGTACAAGTAAAACTGAGGAAATCTGAAATGATTGGTGGATTGTGTCAATGCCCACATTCTGGTTGTCATATTATACTATAGTTTTGCAACACATCATCCTTTGAGGAATCTAGGTAAAGGTCTCTTTATATTATTTTTTTCAATCACATGTAAATCTACAATTAGCTGAATAAAAATTCAATGAAAAATAGCAATCATTAGTTACAGCTTTACATATTTATTTGTCTTGAAAATCAACTTTTTATACTTTTAACTAAAGAGATATGTGACATGCATTAAAATTAGTATAAATGTTATTTCCCAACATGAAGATTAGTTACCACAAAGACAATAACCAGTTAGACAGATAAGTCAAAGAGAAGATTAGGGAAATTAGAATAGAAAAACAACATCCAGATGAATAAGATAAGGGATGAGAAATATGACTAAATAAAGAATTCATCAGATACACATATTAGATAAATATTAGATAGCTGAGTCCTTGCTTGAAAATTAAGATAGATTCAAAGCCCATTATTGTAGATTTTATAAACTTCTCCTTTATAATAAAATCTCTACTACATTATTCAATTAATGTCTTCATCTCTAGGAGAATTAGAATGTAGGACTACAGAAAAAAATACAGTTAAATTATGTTTAAAACCCAGTAAGCCTTATTTATAAATTATATTCCAAGTAAAAATTATTTTCCATTATACCCCTGAAAAACTGTAACAGTAACAGCAAGATTGGCTTCTCTCTCCCTCTTTCTCTTTCTCTCTTTCAATTGTTAGACTGTCTCACCGCGACCACACCATTTAAAATTGAAGACTTGTCACCTGCTAGAACCTTCCTTACTCTCCACCTGGATTTATTTTTGTTTTGTTTCTACAGCAATTATAATTGTAATGTATTTACTATGTCTATAGTTCATCATATGCCTTCTTCCTCTGAAAAACAAGATTTATGAGAGCAGGGGTTTTTTGGAGGGTAGGTTGGGTGGGTGGGAGGAAGCATACATCGATGTACCTGAACATAGTCGATGCACCATGAATATTTGTTTATTGAAAAAAATGACGTTTAAACACTCAATGCTCTAATTTTCACTTCAGACTTTTGGGTAGAGACTAAAAAGACAAAGAAAGTTTGTGTGTGACTTGCTCTTGCTCTTGCTGCCATAGATGTAGATATGGTGTAAGCAATTGAACCAAGGTAAGAACAGAGTCCACCTTCCATCCATTTAGCAAAGTCATTGAGCATCTACTAAGTGAAGACTATCATAATTAATGCAGAAGTCGTGCAAAAATGCAACCATGAATGACAACCCTACCAGCTGGAAAACAGGCAAGGCCATAGAAAATATACAGGCTAAGGCTCCGTGATTCTGCAACAGAGAGACCTGACATCCAGGTGAGGGGCTTCCTGTGGGACTGGGATTTGAAGATGGAATGGGACTTCAACACATGGTGATAGGAATTCTACAGGAGTATGCCTTGGATGTAAAAATATGAAAGCTGATGTTCCACGTCCCATATGAGGAGCCTTGCCTGACTTATGAAGCAAAGGTGTGAAGGGAAAGGGTAGGAGTAATAGTGTGCTCAGACAGTAGAGGGTTTGGAGGCTTAGGAAAGACATAATAAGAAGAGCTAAGATGGTATGTGATTAACTAGAAAAGAGGGGTCTACAATGTAACATTACTTGTGACTTACCAACTACAATGCTAGAGGTTAAGGAGTGGGGAGCATGTGCCACTTGGTCTCAGAAGCAGTGATATTGAATGCCGTGATCAGGACAGAAAGAACTACACCAGAGATACATACTCCAAGGGGAATCGTCTTCAAGTGTTGAATCAGCTGTTCTCCTACCATAGTTGGATCTAGAGCCACATATGGGAACACCTACATTGGTCTATATCCTAGAGACCCAAAATTCTCCTCAGATGCCTCACTTGGGAATGGGGGCATAGACGATGGCAAAATGCAATTATGTGCTTTATAACTAATGCATTTGTTATAACTAATTGCATTTGAGTTCCATTGTAGTTCACAATTTAAATTTACTTCTCTATAGGTTTCCAGGCTTATCTACTTGGGTTTCCAGATCATAACTACCAGGGCAACATAGTACCTTCTGGTTACCTTTACCAAAACTCTGACAAACCACTACTACTAATCTCAACATAGCACATGGATTAACGTGTATTTCCAACAATGGGTATGAGTTTGTGTTGCTCAGTTCGTACTCTCCAGTCACCTATCTCTCATCGTGAGCCACAGGACACACTGTGAAATTGCATTCAGGGCCAGGCTACGCTCCAGAGTCTGAGCAGAAGCTTTGAGGAAATACCAGCATCTAGATACAGGTGCTGAACAATGATGTCAGCTACATCACTACCATCCTCCTTTTGGGTGCTAGAGATGCAAAACCGTAAAAGATTGCTTTAAAATGTGACATGCAACAAATAAAACATATGTATTCAATTTGTGCTCTAAAGTATTGATTATATTGTCATCTTTTTGTTAAGTGGATTTCAGTAACACATTTACTTTTCTTTTTATAAATAATCATGGCTGATTACTGTGTATATATCTAAAACTCAGAACTTTTTAAAAATTGGAGCAACAAAATCAGAGAAACACCTTTAAATTGGAAAAAAATTCAAAATTGTTTCTTTGTAATTAACTCATATGGCATATATTAAAAACAGATTTATAACACTGTATTTGTTTTGTTTGGGGTTCTGGAGGGAGAAAAGCTTTTTCTATAATCATATATTTTATTATTATCATTATCCAGTGAACTAAATGTTACCATATAAAAGTGATCTCATTTATTCCTCAAAAAAATCCAGGACTAACAGTTTATTAATCTTATTTTTCCAGGTAATGAAAATGAAGTCCAGCGTGGTTAGAGAACGACTAAGTTCACACAGCTGACAAAGCTCAGATTGTAAGGTTCTAAATTCTGTGCCTATCCAGAACACTCCGCTGGTTTACACATACCCGCTCTTAGTGCACATGTGCACACACTTGCACACACTACCTGGAACTATGCACACCACAAAGTTCATTCTAGTTACTCTTTTTCCCTTCCAAAAAAGTTACTGTTCTCCTTCCTCAACACAGTTATTTCAAGCAGAAGATGCTTCAGTATAAAAATGGTATCTTTCAAACAGTGTCTGACTCAGACACTTCCCATTTTCTACTAGAATACCTATGAAAACACAGAAAAGGATAAAAACACAAGGCAGAAAACCAGGACTGGTATCAACCCACTGCCAGAATCTGGGAGACAGGCCAGCTAAGGAGAAGGACAATAGAATCGGATTGAGAAACAGCCCACAGCCAGAGTGAACTGAGGACTGGAAACCAAACACAGGCAGCCTGGACAAAAGGGAGGCCCCTCGCCCCTCCTACTCCTGCTCTCTGCTCTCACACAAGCTCCTCACTGCATAGGAAAACTGGTCATCTGTCTCTCTAAAGCACAGCAGCTGGTTTTTGAGGAAACTAGAGTGAAAAATAACATAGAATACATTGTTCGTAAAGTTAAATCTATTCCAAAACCAAGGAGAACTTGACAGATGTCTCCTCCTCCTTCACTCTGTGAGCACTTCATCCCTCCAATGTCAAGGCAGCATGAACCTGTGGTCGTCTTTCCACCCCCACCATCTGCCAATAGTCAGCCTTCCTTATTCATTATCTGAGTGCCTAGAAAGTTCTCCCTGCTCCAATCTTGCCACTTCCCAATGAACTTTGCTTTGCAATCAACAAGATCTTCATAAATGCCAGTTGGGACATCCTCTCTCCATGGCTCCCCAATAGTCATAAGCTACAAAGCTTAAGCCACCTTTGCAAAGTCTTCTCCCTCTAGTCCACACCTGGCCTATCTTGTCCTCTGAAAATCTCCCCTCTAAAATCTCCCTGAATGCATCAAGCTTGTTTTCAGCCTTTCGCCAATGAGCTTTCTTTAGACTTCTCTGCCTAGAATGTTCCCAACCCCTCTCTCTTCCATCAACTGACCCATTTCTTTATCTAAGACGCAGTTCAAGAAAAACTTCCCCATCAGCCAGATCTGGGAGGAATTTCTGGCATAGCACACCCTGAAGGCATTTTTCAAGCCACATCACACGCACAGTGGTGCTGAGATCTGTTATTTGTGTCTCCTGCACTGTAACCTCCTGGAGAAAACTTCAGTCATTCATTCAAAAGTTATTTATTCAGCCCCATGACATACCAGGCACTCACTGTGCATACAGCAGGGAAGTCACAAGTTTTGGAATTTTTATGCTTAGAAATAAGCAATCACATAAATCAGCAACACAATTTCTGGTAACGACGGACACACTACAGCTGTAGCTTTCTCTTCTCTATTCTTCAAGAGCCAACCTAGATTTTGATGTAAAGTACATGTCAATAAATTTTTTTGAATGAGTGTGAAATGATAAACATCAGCATGATGATGATAATGAAGTACTAAGTAAAGAAAAACATGTTTAGAGAGCATGTGATAAATAGCGGAAGAGCAGAGAAAAGAGAGAAAACAAATGGAGCCTGCCAAGAATTCTTAACATTGAAGTTATATAGAAGTTTTTGTATTTGCCTTTTTAAAATAGTGGCAAAAAAGACTAGAGAGACATGAGATGTGGGGGAAGTGATGGATTTGTTGACGAAGAAAAAGGCAGTGTTGCATGTTTCATTGAAGAGTAACAGAATGTCTTAGTCAGCTTGGGCTACTCTCGCAAAAGACCACGGACTGGGCAACTTAACCAACAGGCATTTATTTCTCACAGTTCTCAAGGCTGAAAATCTGAGATGGCTCTGTTCTAGTGAGAACCCTCTCCTTGGCTGCAAAGGGTGTCCTTCTTGCCGTGCCCTCAAGCAGTAAAGACAGGTGTGGTGTCTCTTCCTTTTCATATAAAGATGTTAATCCCACCATGGAGGCTAAACCTTCACATCCTAATCTAACTCTACCTCCCATAAGCCACACCTCTTTTTTTGTTACCTTATGACTTTTTTATGGTTGTTCAAATACAGTTGTCTCTATTCCCCCCACCCCACCCATCCCCACCTCCCTCCCTTCATCCTACTCCTCTTTGGCTTTGTCCGTGTGTTTTTTATACATGTTCCTTGACAACCCTTCCCCCTAATCACCCCAGTATCCCCTTCCACCTCCCCTCTAGTTACTGTCTTAATACCAGCATGCTGGGGGTTAGAGCTTCAACGTATGAATTTGAGGGGACACAAGCATTCACTCCATAACAGAGAAAATAACTTTTCTTCTGATAGGAGCTTAAAATGGATATGTTAACAGATAGAATTAGTTTGCCGGGGAAGTGATCTGCAAGTTAAGGGTTTGTCCTGGAGATTTCTGTATTCTTTGAAGTCTAAGTCAAGGTCAACCACTCAGTGAGGGTGGGAGGCAGGTGGGTAAGGGATAGCCTGAGGAGTAAGAGGAAACTGTAAAAGTTTAAAATAGCCCCTAAGGAGAATGGGAAAGGCAGCTTTCTAGAGGCTGAAAGAGGATATTTCCCTCCCCCCACAGCAGCATCCACACCCAGCTGCTTGGACACCACCAGTCGCAGTGATATCGCTTGACACAGTTGTGTGATTTTCCAGGGAATAGCTCTGCATGCTCAGGTGCACAGGGGAAGAACAGAGGTGGAGAGACAGACTTGCTGCTGAGAAGAAGGTCATAAGCCAGCAGGTCCTCATGAAAGCGAGTAAAGCACAGCAGGGGTTGGCAGCTCCAGAAACTTATCCATGCCTGGTGTCTAGTGATGTCCGTATGGGAACAGGTCAGCACCAAAAGAATAATGCAGTTGAAAGTTTTGCTTCAGGAAGCAAAGAAGGTTCCTTTGTTTAAACTACATAAAGTCAGGTGGATATGTAAGATAATTTAACCCTGTTCCCAGAACACTTAAGCCTAACCCAGCAGCTTCAGTTGTTTGATTTGCTTTTATGGTGCATGAGTTTCCTAATACATTTCCTAATATGTTTTGTGGCCTAACTCACCTGCTAGCTCTGGACTTTCCTCACATTTCCAAGACGTAGTATAATCCATCTATGTAACAAAGCTTGCTCCAGGACAAACCTGCAATAGCCACAGGTACACAGCTGTCACAGGATATATGTGCACCCCCAGAGCAAGTGAAAGGTTGAGCAAATTCAAGTCAGATCTCAGACAGTCTGCTTGAAAATAGAGACATGTGATGTGGTTGGGTAGGGAACCAACAAATTTTTGCAAATGGGACACACGAGAAATGACATACCAGTTGCTTTCTTTTTTAAGTTTAATCTTTATTGTATTTTTTCCACTGCCATTTACTCCCCTTATACCTCCCACCCCCAGAAGTCAACACACACTAAATTTTACTGAATCAAAATAAATGTCCTGTGGTTCTCTGAGGCCCAGAGGATAAAAAGACTTTAAGTATTGTCTGAGCTGATCTTAGTCCTGACTGCCCATGGAAAACCAAGTGTGAGGCAGAGATATTGCTCCTGTGTGAAAAGGAACTTGGCCCGCGGTCAAGTCTAAGTTTGTAATTCGAGCAGGAAGGGGTGGGTGTGTTTTCAGCACACTAGCAGGTCGACTGGGGAAAAGGTGATGTTTACTGCAGGGCTTGGGAAACGTGGACAATCTGCAGCAAAAGAGCTGGAACTGCAGCAAATGACGCAGTGTCACTGCCATTGGCCCTGGCCAAGCGGCTCAGTTACCTTTAGGCAAAAGGGGAAACTTAGGCAACTGTCTGAAAAAAATAGCAGATTAATAAGATCTGGAGCACAGATCAGTGTCAACAGGCAAAAATAAAGGGAAGGGTTGAGAAGGTGCACAGGGGAAAGTGGTCCTGAAGTCCATCCCTGAGAGGAAGTCCTGCGCAGGTTGGATGTGCCTTCTGTGTTGGTTAAATTTGCTGGAATCCACTTGGAATGAGTACCCAGGGAAGTGTCTCTTTCACAGAGTGACTGTTACCTTCACGGCAGTGTTTTAAGTTCTAGGTCTTGACTGGAATTGGGATCTAAAAATATGCTGTTTCTTCAGTAATTAAGGAAGAATCACAGGACTTCAGAGCTACCTTGCCAATTTAAGGTCACCTCATAGTCCTAGACAGCTGGAAGGGAGGAGGAAGAGAGGGAGGAGGGGATTTACACAAATCCATACATTATTGTATAAGGGACCATCATGCTTTCGATGCCCATTTGTTTACCCTCCTGAAATGTGCCACTTGCTGAATAATTGCAATCAGCTCATTAAAAATCTCTTGTAGCAAATTGAGCCTTTTGAGGACAAATACAGGGCACAAGTAATGCCCCATTTTTACTACAAAATTTTTTATGACAAAATCATAAGTATGCAATTCTGACACATAACAATATCACACTCAAGCACAACATATGACATTTTAGGTGAAATGTTCAATTAAAACCACAAATTTTTACACCCACACCATTACCCTACCAACCACACTCACACAGGCATTACTTCTGCAGGACCCTGTATAAAAGATGTTGGACCAAAGTCACTGGAGCAAATCTGGACTTTTATATTTAAAGGGTAAAGTTGTGGCTTATATTTTAGGGTGTGGCAGAATGGCCAACATCAACTGAAGTACTGAACAATTATTTGGGGGCAATTTGATCTATAAGAAGAGTTAATCTTCCCACAGAGAGGAAAAAATCTATTAAAACAGATACCTATTTATTTTCAGTATATATTTCTGGGTATAAATTGTCTTGGAAAAATGCCTTAATTTATGCTTTTGACTATCCAGTGGAGCCATTATGCCTAAATAGGGATTCTTAAAATTGTTTTGTGGGGGGCAGTGAAACACTAAAGAGTCATAAAACATAAAATATGGATAGCTAATTCTATTTTCAAAAGTAAGATTTTTTTCTTTTAAGTGCTTAAAAAAGTATGTCAACATTGAAAGCAAGTGATACAAATTCACAACTGTGAGTGTAGCTTTCCATGAAAATCCAGCTGCATTCTCCTAAGGTCTGGTGCTTAGTCACTCTTTTTCTTATCAGTTTAAGCACTTCCTGGCAGATAAGCAGTAGAATGTGTCAAAGATTTAAGAAAAAAATATTGGGGAACTTTCTAAATTGAGAAAATGCTATCCATTTTCTCAACCTTGTGTGTGCAGTGGGAAAAGTTCTTGTTTTAATAGTAAAATTCTTGCTTCAGCCTGAAAAACACACATTTTCCACAGGAATATAGTTGGAAAGCCATTGTCCTAAGATGTCTTTTACTTCCTATGTCTATCTTACAGTATATTAGAATGAATTTTCTAGAATATGTATTTTTTGGCCTGCAACATTGAAACCACTCTTACTCTTTACTCAGCTTGAATCTCATTATCAATTTTTATCTTATTCCTTGTACATTTTGTGAGACATTATACATTCCTTTTGAAAAAAGAAAAAGATATATAAATAAGTTATTTAGATACAACACAAACAAGAACAAATACCAACTCCTCCCCCAGCCCTGAAAAACAATCTTCAGATTCTAGGAGTCTAGAGTTTTAAATTAGTCATTTGTTCAATTTTTCATTCTTATAGCAAATAATTAATGGGAGCTTGTTCTGTCTATACTAGACACCACTCCAGGGCTGGTAATAAAACAGTAGATAAAATATATCAGTACCGGTTTCCATGGAACTGACATTCTGGAAGAAGTAAACAGAAGACAAACAATTCAATAACACTTAGTAATACAATGTGGCAGGTGGTGGTGAGGGCTACGACTAAAATCAAGCAGGATATAGGAGATGGAAAGGGAGGTTTTACTTAGGGTGGTCAGGGAAGGCCCCACAGATAAGGTGACATTTAAACAGGAAACCAAAAGACAAATTCAGGGCAAAGCATGCAGCTATCTGGGACAAGAGCATTCCAGGAAGAGGGCTGGCAGGTGGCAGGCTCTGGGCAGAATTTGCTCTTTAACCCTTCTAGGACCTCAGTGTCCCCAAAGCCTTTGTAACTTTACACATTTAAATAGCCTCCCAATGACTCTTTTATGAGGTAAGTACAAAAGTCAAAGTCCTAAGAATTGAACTTTTCTGTCATTTCAGAATTCCTATGTTACTGCTACCAGACACACCTGTGTCCTCAACCTCAGCTGAAAGTTTTCAAAGCATTCTTTTAATGGTTTCCACTAATTTACTTTCACTGTGTGGCAGACAAAGAAGGATGAGCTCTGGCAATCACCCTCAGTGCGAAAACTCACCCAGACAGCAGTTGGCTTTGAGAAGGCACCTGGTTTCTGCCAAAGCTCATCTCGATGTTTGCCTGCAAATTGTCAGAGAGCTGCCTCATTTGACCCAGATTTCTTTGAAAATGACAGCCAGGGAAACAAGCGAGTGAATGGGAGCAGGGTCCCTGGCTCCACTTGAACTTGGTTTGTGAACAGCATCCATCCTCAGACCACAAGGCCACGTGGTTCTCATAGAAAGCCTGGGTTTCCATGGCTCTGGGTCAAATCCCCTGCAACTCTTGCAGCATAAGCAGCGCCAGAACAACCCAAATGCTGTAACACATTGTTTCTCAAAAGATTGACACTCTGCTGTTGGCATAGTGGTTCCACCTATATATTAACCAATGTGACTCCAATAAATTCAATAAAAATGATTTTTAAAAAAGAATAACTGCCTTGATTGGTGTGGATCAGCTGGTTGGGTGTCCTTCTGCAAAGCAAAAAGTCGCAGGTTCAATTCCAGGTCAGGGCACATGCCTAGGTTGCTGGTTTGTTCCCTGGTGGAGGCATGAAAGAGAGGCAACCCATCAATGTTTCTCTCTCACATTGATGTTTCTCACCCTCTCTGTCTCCATCACTTACGCTTTCTAAAATAAATAAATAAAATCTTTAAAAATTATAAATAAAAAATAATAACTTGTCCAGAACGTGTTTCATCTGTCACAACAAATTACAAAGAGAAACCTCACTCTGCCCCTGGACAGACATCAGTTTCCGTTTTCCTCCTACAATGAACACAGCGGCCGGAGCAGAGGGCTAAAAGTTTTACTGCATAGTAGGGCATAAACCCCTGCAACAAAACAGATGACTTCATCCACCTATGCAATTGGAAATAGCTCAGTGGCCACTCGTGGAAAGTTACCTTTTCACAGAAATCCAAAGTATATCTATAATCAATTGCACTAGTGGCAACCTTTGTATTAGGATAGGTGATAGAGATCTGTCAGGGCTTGCCTGGTCCCACCTGATCACATAGCAATGCGTTTTATTCCACAGCCAGGCCTCTTGGCAACCCCGGTACAGAATGTGTCATCAGGGAAAAATATAGGCTTGCAGTAGTTAATATATCTTCTCTGTCACAAAACCAAAAATAAGGCTGATGCAGAATGGACATTAGTTTGAAATTCAGATTTCCCTGCTCCCTGATCCCACACTGTGTATTCTGAGTCTCACGCTCCCCTGCAGGGTGACCTCTGGGTTTCACCTGCAGAGGGAAACCGGCAGGCAGTACTGCCAGATGTTTAATGTTGCCACTTTGCAAAAATGATTCTCTAAAATCTTTTAGAAAGAATGGCAAGAGGTAGGATGGGCTTCCATAGAATCGAATGTGTGAATTCTTTAAAAAATACTCAAAGCAAATGTGGCAAAATGCAATAGTTAATATATAGCAAACCTTGGTGGTAAGGACATGAGAGTTCATTATATTAGTCTATCTTTTCTTATTTTATTTTGTTTATCACTGCACTGTTGTCTAGGTCCGTGAGTTTTTTCTTTTTTCTTTTTTCTTTTTTGCTCAATCCCTCCACTTCCCCCAAAATTTACTTTTTATTTTAATTAAAATATGTATTTAATAATGAATAGTGATTGATATTTAATAATAAAATACAGTAATAAAAACACCACTGGATGTTTTGAGCTTCAATTTATGAGTTAAGTATATCTGCATATTTTCCATTTATATCATTTGAAGTTAAGGTTTAAACTCTTCCCTCCTCTCCCCAGAGGTTCCTGAAAAGCAGGGGGCATACCACTTCACATTAAGGGGTCTATTTGTCATTAGCTGATGATATTATAAGAGAATGCAATTAAAACCTCCATATAATGCTATATCACCTCGCCTTCCTGCTTGGGACTAGACATTCCACCCCCCCGCCCACCCCATACTGAGATCTGCTAGTTTGTGGACACAAACTGGGAATGGTACGTTTTTTCCACCAAGAAACATGGCCCCCAGTCCCAGAAAGTAAGAGCAGCTCTGAGGCCTGCTGCTGATGGGGTAAGGCTGCTGGGCAGATTGCAGACATCAGGGTTTAGCCATGAAGACAGGAGATAGGTAGGGACTAAGAATCAGTCCAGAGTGTTTCCCACTTTCTGTTGTTTTTAGTTTGAACTGCGGCTAGAGAGACCTTTCTAAGGAGAATGATTCAAACTATGCAGAAGCAAGAAATTTTTTGTGTCCGGTGGTATCTTCTTTACAAATTATCACTTGCCTCAACATTACAAATTGATTTTCGAGCTCAACGTATCTCTCAGTGTCTATTTTTCCCTGCCTTTACCACTGACTACCTCTGGTCACCACCAGCTTCTATTTAGATTAACACTCCTCTGGCCTCTCCTGAGACCCGTTAGTGCCATGAGATTGCCTGATGCTCGTGGAGTCCCAATCCCCAACCAGGTCAGAGGAGGCAAATGCCTAGATTACACACAGGTGCACCCTCCATCAAGAGCTAGGAGGGGAGACACTCTGGAGTGGGAACAAAGCCTTAAGGACGTAGTTTGGCTAGTCCATCTTATGTCCTTCAAGTCTTCTGTGCCTGTGCCCAGAGCCACACATATGTCTTGGCAGGGGGCAGGGGAGAGTGAAATGATGAGATCAAGACCAATCTTCCCAAGATATTGAGGGGAAAAGGGCCGGAAAAAGCTCTTTCTCACCTCTCCTGAAGTCATTCTTATCTTGACCTCAACTTCCAGGTAAAAGGAAAATGTACTTGCCATCCACTGCAAGGAGTGTCTTAGCAGATTGGAAGTGGGACTGTGAGCCTGTCAGTTAAAAAAAAAAAAAGCTGGGCACAGGTATGCAGTTATAAGAATTGTCTGTCCACACATTTCACACTAATGCATAAATAATTTGTTTAGAAGTAAAGACATTTGTTAAAGATGGATTAGCTAATTGGAATTTAGCATCTTTCTTTTGTTCACATAAATAACAGTGCCTATTCCAAAATTACCATTGGGACTTTAAAGAAGTTAAGAAATCTTTGGGAGGCTATCTACCTGCAAAATCTTCCTAGAATTATTTGCTTCCTTATTTTTCACAATTGCTATGCCAAGATATAACATTGTTGATTTGACTATGTTTTTTTTCAAAGCTTTAACTTTACAGGAACAACTTTCCCTACTGACAGTTTCTATACTTAAGTCTAGCAACCAAGCACACATATATGTTCAAGTATACAACAAAAGTCACAAAACTGCATGCTATAAATGATGAGCCTTGTTATATTCCAAGCCAGCTAATGTAGTTGAACCACATCTATTTTTCAAAAGCAGGTCATGACCCACTAAAATGATTTAATAACGTGCAAATAGTTAGGACCTGACAGCTTGAAAACCCCTGGTTTAGTGGCTCTCTGGGTTATCACAGGGGTGAGGTATAGTGAGAGTGAGGTAAGGGGAGGAGGGTCCTTTCCCTCACCCAATGTCCTTCCATTCCTGTCTCTCAGTCCTTTATCTCCATGTAATATCCCAATATTTTAGAGAATGGATAGCAAATACTATCAAAGCTGCTGATATCAATGACATAAATCATGAACCCTAAGTCATAGTTTTCATTTTGTGGAAGTATAAAAAATCTCAAATTTTTCATCAAGACAGAAAAATAATACATAGAAAATTTGAGTGCCTTCTCTTTCATTCTACCAGTGCTTACTCTGTTCTCCCAATTATTTTTCCTCTAAGTCAGAGGTTGGCAAACTGCAGCCCACAAGTCAAATCTGCCCACGCCTGTTTTCATAAATCGTATTGGAATACAGCCACACTCATTTGTTTGTGTTTTGTTTATGGATGCTTTCAGGCTGCAATAGCAGAGTTGAGCAGTTAGGACAGAGAGATCCTGACTCACAAAACCTAAACTATTTACTACCTGGTTCTTTGCAGGAAAACATTGCCCTCTGTGCTCTGAGCACTTCGAAAACAACATCCCTCTGAGAACTCAGGAGCTCTTTCCCGGTGAGATATTGTTTGTTCAAACTGTTTTACTGTTTATTGTTTACAAACCATTCATTGTTTACAAAACATTTACTGAGATAATAAGGAGGTGGCATGATATCTATCGCCAATTAGGATTTAGGGCAAATAAGTGATGAAGTCAGAAATACTACATCTCATAAATTTGTGTATCTTTTTTAAATAATACACAGGAAAGTAACTTAAGATGCCAAAGATTATGATCTATTTTGTTGTCTCTTATCTAATTTTTAAAGTATATATATAAAACTCTACCTACTTAATACTGTATTTATGTTAACATTAAAATTGCTTACTATCAAGTAAAATTCATGGTCCAGAAAGAAAAGTGGTTCAAGGACTGTGGTAACAATAGGCCATTATTTTCCTTAATGGTGTTCTACCTCTGGTGAAAGTGTGGTCTTCAGGCAAAAAGGAACATTAGGAGAATTTCAAGCACCATCACAAACCTGCCAAGAAGGTTAGAGTTAGTGGCTCCCACGTGCTGGGCTGAGGGTGCTGCCCAGGGTGCAGGCAGTAAAGAATTTAAACACAATAACAAAACCATCAGTTTGTTGTTTATTTCAATCCCAAACAAAATTGATCTGCTTTTATTATCACCATACGCTAATCATTGTAAACACTGTTAAAATACTCCTCCATGCACATAAAAATATTTGTTGGTTTAAGTTCTAAATGATTACTGCAGTCATGGTTGAATTTTTGTGTGTGTTGAACTACTTGTGTGTGTGGAGTCCCTCAAACACTTATATTCAAGTATTAATCCCTGTGACCTGATTTGGAAAGAGTGTCTTTGCAGACGAAGTTAAGATGAAGTCATATTGAAGTATGGTGAGCCCTTCCTTACTCCAATGTGACTGACATCCTTACAAGAAACCAATCAGAGAAAGACAAATACCATATGATTTCACTTATATGTGGAATATAATGAACAAAAGAAACAAACAAACAAAACAGAAACAGACTCATAGCGACAGAGAACAGACTGACAGCTGTTAGAAGGAAGGGAGGTTAGGGGGCTGGGTGAAAAAGATGAAGGGATTAAGCAAAAAAAACAAAAACAAAAACAAAAAAACAAAACAAAAACCCACAACTCATAAACACAAATAACAATATGGTGATTACCAGAGGGAAAGAAGTGGGTAGGGGAAGGTAGAAGAGGGTCAAGGGAGGATAAATGGTGAAGAAAGGAGACTTACTTGTCTTGGAATAGTAAACACACAATACAATATACAGATGATATATTATAGAATTGTATATCTGAAACCTATATAATCTTAACCAACACCACACCAATAAGTTCAATAAAATAAAATATTAAATTTAAAAAGAACAGAAGAGAAACAGATACACACAGGGAAGAGGCCAGTGAAGGCGGGGGCAGAGATTGGAGTCACTGCCCAGTGGCACCAAGAATTACCCGCTTCCAGGGAGCTGGGAGAGAGGCTGGGACGAGAGTCTTCCCCACAGCCCTCATGAGGAATCCTGCCGACACCACAATTTCAGTCCTTGGGGCTCCTGGATTGTGAGAGAATAACATCCTGTTGTTTTAAGGCACCCAGTCTGTGGTAATTTGTTACTGCAGCCCTAGGAAACTATGGCAGATATGTAAACTTTAATTAATGTGTTGGTGGTTTCTCTCATTTAATAAGCATTGTATTCCACACAAAAGTTAATCCAGAGAACGCCGGTTTATACAGTGGGCTCCTGAACGGGGAGACTCAACTGCCTGCCCTCGTTTGGTGAGGAGTAGCCTAGTGGTGCAGACCAATTTGGACTTGCTCCAGGGGTATCTCTGATGCCTGTGGTGATGCACACTTTTGTATTAAAACTTAGTTTCTAAATAAAAAGTAATAGGCTAGTGAATGTGAAGAC
This sequence comes from Glossophaga mutica, assembly GCA_039655065.1. NCBI lineage: Eukaryota > Metazoa > Chordata > Mammalia > Chiroptera > Phyllostomidae > Glossophaga > Glossophaga mutica. The sequence continues at coordinate 66,887,113 of CM077310.1, read as the reverse complement.
AAAGAAACACAACTTGAGTTATTTCGTTCTGTCTTTCAAGTTAATGAAAGACATTTTGAGATTTTATTAATGCTAAAATCTAAAGCTGTCAGGCACCAATGGAACTGCAAGATGGAATATTTGTGTTTGGTAAGTACTGGTTTTAGTTTACAAAATATTTTACCAAAGTTGGAAAAGTACTTTTAAATAAAAATGCACTACTTGAACAACTTAGTTTCTATAGCTAAGAATCAAATTAAGAAAATCATTATTTCTGATTATTACATGATCATCAATAAAAATAATTTTGTTATATGGATGAGGGAGAGTTTTAAAAATTACCTTTATGGTGTGTCAAATATTCTGAGTGTGCCACTGTGGAGAAGCAAGCCGGTTAGCATCCCTCTCATCATCCCCATGGATAACTACTGCCTCTATTTATGCACCCGTAACAAAGTATATGCTGGCATTTGGCTAGATTTGGGGGATACAGAGATTACAAATATAAATACGCATAATATTTTTCTTCAAGCAGTTCATGCAGGAGAGTAACATGTAAATAATTATACATGGCATGGTGTCTGACATCAGAATCAACTCTGAATCTATTTTTAAAATATACAGGCATCCGCTCTGGAAAATAGTTTTGTAAGTTCTTATCAAGTTAAATATACCCTTATCATATGAGCCAACAATTCTACTTTAGGTATGTATCCTAGAGGAATAAAAATGTGTTCACACACAAAAAACTGTATAAAAGATATTTATAGCAGCTGTAGTCATAATTGCCCCAAACTCGAAACAACCAAAATGTTTGTCAACAGGTGAATGAGTAAACAAACTGTAGTACCTTGGTACAACAAACTACAACTCAGAAATAAAAAGGAACAAATTCGATACAATAACTTGGATGAATCTCAAAGGTGAGTGGTGAGTGAAATAAGCCAATCTCAAAATGTTAAACACTGTATAATTACATTTGTATGACATTATTGAAAAGACAAACTTACAGTATTGAAGAATAGATTAGTAATTGCTAAAGGCTAGGGATGGGGGAAGGTGTCACTATAAAGGGATAGCCCTCTATAGAACCACACACCCAAACAAAAATGTCAAGTTTATTGCATGGTTGAAAGGTTTAAATGGTAAAGAACAAAGACTTGAGAAGTAGCTTAAGACAGGGCAGCAAAAAGCTGCACAGAGGTTTTAAATGAATTTTGATTGTAATGGGCAAACTAAAGATTTTTAATCACGAAAGAATGGTGATTAGATTTTGGTTTTAATAGGAACATTCTGTTGACAGTATGGAAGATAGATTGGAGAAGGTTACATTGAAGAGAAAGAAATCAATTAGTATTCTATTGCAAGAGAAATCAATTAAGGGCAAAGGATAATGAATTCAGCTCTGAACATACTGAGTTAGAAAGACTTACGGGACATTGCAGCGAAGCTGTCTACAGGGGGTTGACTATATGAGTCTGAAGCTACTGACAGAGGTTTGAGCTAATAATAGTAACTATTTGATAATTGAAGCCATAAGTATGGGTGCAGTTACCTTTGATGAATTGTGCACAGGGCCAGGGGAAAACAAGCACTTTGGGAATGAGACTAGAGAAAGTACAATATATGAGACAGAGAATTATATTTTGATTAGCAAATTTGGAAGTAAGAACATTGCCTTCAGAAATGTAGCAAAAGGATAACTGATCTAGAACTAAAGCCCTAGACATTTAAATGAGGATGAAGTCACACAATTTTTTTCTTGGAAAAAGGCAAGTAATGAGCAATAAGTCAACATAACCAGCAAGTAAGTAGGGCAGGGACAGCTCACAGACTCAGTGAGTTCAGAAGTTGTCATCACGAACAGCATGAAGACTCCTGAGTGAACACGTCTCCTGGCGGAAGTGGTATTTTATCAGGACAGGCAAGTGTGAGGACAGCCCAGAGGCACAGAAGGGGAGTTCATTTCAGGATGAGAGGAGAATAGGATGTTGAAACAGCAGTTACATTTGGGGAAGTTCAGTTGCATGGGGCTAGTGGGTAAATAAAATGGAAGATGACACTACACAGGCAGGCAGCAGCCACGTTTATTTAAGGTCTTGAGTTATTTTGCCAAGAATTTGGATTTTTATCTAATGTACTGAGAGTTCTCAAGGCTCTAGAGGAGAAATATCACCTTATCTCTGCTTTTGGAAAGGGGTTCTGGCAGCTGTGCCTTGGGGAGAGACATTGTTGGAGAGACTGTCATGACAGACTCCAATGAGAGAACCACCTGAGGTAGAATGACAGTGGTGAGGACACAAAAGGAGCCGGGGGGCGGGGGGGCGGCAAGAAGAAAAGGATTTAAGAAACATTTCAAGGAGAGACTTGTCAGGTCTGAGACTCATGGGAAGGCGTTAGAGGCAGGTCAGGCTCTGTGGGAGGGGTTAAAGTGAGGAAGGAGAAACCGACATTCCAACCTAGATGGTGACAGACTAATGTCGTCAGCTACTATGGAAGGGCAGTTGATCGATTAGGATGGGGTGAGTTTGAGATGCCTGTGCATGTGTTCAGGATGCCTTTGGAAATTCAGATCTAGCTATTAATGGAAAGACATGAAGACATGGGTGTATTATGGGAAATCCCCAGTGTGCAAGTTTGAGATGATCAGAGAACAGGACATTTCGCTAGAACATTTACTCCTTAAGGTTTTAGCAGTGGAATAGGAACCCAGCATTCACAAAGGAGGGGTAAATGGGGTGAGGGGACATTACTTTCTGACAGCTAATTATAAATTCCCAGAAATAGGTTTGCAGGTAATTTTACTTCTCACCATGTTTAATACAATCACAAAGTGCTACAACATATGAGGGGGGACCCCAAAAAACCTGAATTGTCTTCTGGAGGACAGGCCCCTTGTAGTACAGATTTCCTCCATTGGGTGGGTGTTCTAGGGACCCATCTGTGTCAGTGTATCAGCTGGCATTGTCGTGAAAGGCTGCATTTGGCTTCAGTGAATTTTTCTGAAGACTCTTTCAACATGTCTGCACATTTCATGATGGGTCATTTACTAGCGAGCCTGCCCACACCGTGCTGAGTGTTCAGCAGTTTTTGACCAAAACACAGAATGACCCCCATAGCTCACGCTCCCTATTCACCCAGTCTCACCCCAAGCAACTTTTTTTGTTTCCTCAATGAAAAAAAGTCCTCAAAGGCAAAAGTTTTGCCCATGTGGAAGAAGTGAAACAAGAAATGGCAGAAGCACTAAAAAGCATTAAAATCGAGAAGTTCAAAAACTGTTTTGAGCAGTGGTAAAACATCTTGATAGATGTGTTGCATCAAGGTGAGTACTTTGAAGGTGACTGAAGTTTAAACATGTAAGAATAAATACACAATTGTTTACAAATAAATTGCAGTTTTTTAGGACCCAACCTTGTGAAATGAAGACTATCACGATATCTTGTTTCTGTTAGATATTAGAATGAGGAAATATGAAAATTACTCTATTCATGCTAGAATTTTCTCTCAGAAAGGCACATACTGTTTGTGATAAAGTATAAAGCTGTCAACAATTTGTAAACACTGCCAGGCAAAGCCACACTCAGTGTCTGTATGACCTCTTTTCCCCTTTATTTCTACTGCAATAATTTAAGGAGTTTCTGTTCTATCTTTTTAATGTCTCTCCTATTTTCCAAAACATGTCAAGTTTTCACTTCATCAAGGTCATCAAACCCTGATCCGTTCTTGACTAGTGAATCATACAGTCTTGTATCACAAAGGTGGCGTTCAGCCATTAAATAGAATGCGGATTCTGGCTATTTTGTTCATGTGAGTATGGGGGGGGGGTTGTGTTTTTTCTGTTCTCTTTTGGACACTTAGTTCATTTTACAGGAAGAAAGCTGTTCTGTGTGCATTTGCTTTGATCATCCTTGTAAACAGAGAAGAATAATTTTTCACTGACCATTCTCAGTAACTCCTGAATATGTTATGAACTTAGCTAACTTTGAACCCCAAAAATATTACTTTAAAAATGCAGAAACTGCCCTAGCCAGGTGGCTCAGTTGGTTGGAGCATTGTCTCCAACCAAAAGTTTGTGGTTCAATCCCCAGGCAGAGCATATGCCTAGGCTGAGGGTTCTATCCCTGGTCAGGGCACATGTGGGAGGAAGCAGATGAATGTTTCTCTTTCACATTGATGTTTCTTCTTCCTCTCTCACTTCTCTCCCTCCCCTCTGTCTAAAATCAATAAACAAATCCTCAAGAGAGGGTTTTGTACTTTTTTTAATGCAGAAACTATGGAGGTTATACGAGTTCTGTCCAGAAAGTACCCAGCCATGTACTATGAAAAATAGAGACATTTATTGAAGAAGAGACCAGATACAAGAAACATTGTACATAGCACAATGACGCCTCAGTCCCTTTCAAAGTAGGCACCTTGGGACCTCACACAGTTTTCCCAGCATCTCTTCCACTGTTCAAAACACTCTGCAAAATCCTTTGTTAGAATCGCCATCAGCTGAGCCATCCTATCTTCTTGAATCTCATTGATGGTCTGACATCTCTTCCCTTTCAAAGGTGATTTTAGTTTTGGAAAAAGCCATAAGTCTTAGGGTGCCAAATCTGAGCTGTCAGAGGACTGAGTCACCTGGATGATTCGATGTTTTGCCAAAAAACTCTGCACAAAGTATGACACATGAATGGGCATGTTATCATGATGAAGCCGCCAATCACCAGCTTTCCAAAGCTTCAGTCTTCTGAATCATCTGAATAGTTTCCACTCAGGAATGTTCAAGCTTAGCACAGAATTTGATGCTCTTTGTTGCTCGGCTCACTCATTTTGAATTTGATGACCACAGAGCACATGTGCTCACTCAACAGATCTGATGCCCCCACTGACTAGTACAGTGAAGTCATCATTGTTCACACATGCACATTCTGGTCCACTGTCTTTGGCTGCCAGGTTACACTGATGTTACACAAACTATTCTTGTTATATTAATAATGGCTGGACTTTTTCTGGACAGATCTTATGTATTTTTTTATGATTTAGAATTCAAGTCATGGTAAATAATAACTGAAACAGAACAAAATGTGGAATACAAAAAGATGCAATATGATTCAAAATCTACTGTTCTGATTCAAATAAAATTTTAAGAATTAAAAGTGCTACCCAGCCCAATTAGAATTCAATGTGGTACACTAAACAGGATAGATATAAATACTTAAATAAAAACATAACAGCACTGAAAAAGACATAAAGTAGGAACTGCAATGGAACAGAAATGTTGAAAACTTCCCAAGTGAACCTGGGGAAAGCATTGAACTCAAAGTCAAGAACATACTTTGCCAGGAGCCAAAAGTCAGGGTGATTTAGAACTGGGGAAGGGAGGGCAAGTGTCAGTCAGTCTTTTACTACCCATCTTGAAATCAAGAATATAAATCAGTCAGCAAAACATTCCTCCCAAAGATAAAGCCCAAACACTGTTTCTAAAAAAAAAACAAAAAAAAAAAAAAAAAATCCTGGAGAGGTTTTTGAGGCTTAAAAGAAGCAGATCAGAGCTGAAGTAAGCCCAGACCTTCATGTGAGCATGAGAAAGAAAAGGCCTCCAGAAGCGAAATTACCAAAACTTTGATCTGAAGTACATACCAAGGGGTGCGAGGACTCCATAGCTTGTGCATAGGGTGACTGTAGTGTTTTAGATTTTCAGGGTAAACACAGCTGTCCTGAAGAGCTAACAGACACCACGAGAAATGCTTGTGTTAGACGGTTCATAGCTTCAACTTCAGATTGTACTACATTCCTTTCCATGATAGCATATCTTTGAGAAGCAAGACTTTCAGCAGCTACTATGATAAAAAAAAAAAAAAAGGGGGGGGAGTATCACTAGAAAGTCAAGGTGGAACAGAAAATGAGCAAAAGCTATCTGAGCTGAACATAGGGTGTGAGGTATTGTGCAGTTGGATCCCAAAGGCCACAGACAGTCCATTGCTAATTCATGGTGCTTATTTAAGCATGAAAGAGAAATATTTTCTCTTTTAAGGTATATGTGTTTAGTTTCCAAACAGCTACTAAGTTGTCCTAGCTACTTATAAAGAACACTGTTAGAAAGTCTTTAGGCTTGGGCTTTGTGAAAATTCACTGAGATACTCTGACTGGCATGGCTCAGTTAGTTAGGCATCTTTCTACAAAGTGAAAGGTCACTGGTTTGATTTCCAGTCAGGGCACGTGCCTGGGTAGCAGGTTTGGTCTGCTGTTGTGGTAGGTTCAAGAGGCAGCCAGCTGATGTTTCTCACGCATATCAATGTTCTTCCCCCTCTCTTTCTCCATCCCTTCCCCTTTCTCTAAAGATAAATAAAGTCTTTTTTGAAAAAAATCACTGAGACAACAAAGGAACCATGGACCAAGAAAGCTAGGAAATCTCTGTTCTGTGTTATCAACTGTCAGGGAACAACTGCCCTGTTTTGGCATTCAGCCTGGCAGGGGCGTGGGGAAAAAGGAGGTTCCCAGGATGTCTGCTGCTTGTTCTTCCTGCTGTCGATGCCTCACCCACTTATATGGAGCCTGTAGTTAGCCATTCAAGGAAGAGGCCTGCTCAGGAAACAGATGTGCATACTATAAAGGAAACTAAAATCACCGCCAATGCCCATCAACTCAGGCCTTCATTCATAAAAATCAACGAAACCAAGGGCCACCTGAGACAGAAGGAAAATACCAGCGTAGAAGTTGATGACAATGATGACCAAATAAAACAGCTCACCTGACAGAAAACAGGAATGATAATAACAATAATTCAATTTGATCTTGAGAGATGAGAGAGGAAATTGCACACATAAAATTAAATTTGGCTACAATTAGAGAAGAAGGGGGGAGGCGAAGGAACAAAAGAAAACAGCACTCACAGAGGGGAAGGACGTCCTGGTAATTAAAACAGGATTGACAAAACAAACATTTGATTGAAATACCAAGTCGCTTATCTGGCCCCAGGGCTCTCTGTCACTGTGGATACCAGACAGCCAGCAAATAGAGCCAAATAATCTTCCAGATCTAAAAGCAAAAATAAACCAACGTAAGAATAAATAAAAGAATTAAAAGTCTCACAAGATATATACAAGAGGGTTAAATAGTTCAATAGAGATTTTTTTAAAACAGAAATCAAAAGTGTTTGTAGAAAGAAACAGTAAGAGAAATAATTGAAAAGTCTATTCCAGAGCTGAAGTTTCTTATGTAATGGTCCACCAAGCACAGAAAAAAAATACATCCACACCCAAACGCCTCCTGATAAAGTTTAAGAGCACAAAACATAAAAGAAAAAATTCTAAAAGCTTCCACAACAAAAAATACAGGAGGACAACATGATAGGAATGAGCCAGTGGCAGCTGTTGGAAGCTAAGGAAGTTAGAAGAATCTAGAAGAGTGATGCAGACATTGGCCCGCAGTGTCCGAGTCATCATGGATGAAATGAGACATTTGCATGGACTCCAGAGTCCGGTGGAGGAAAAGGGATAGCATGGCTTTTCTCTAGAGGGGAGCAAAAGCCCATGGCCTCCGCCATGACAGGCCTTTATTGGGTTTCTCAGCGCATGACATGATGGTCCTCATTTACTATGCACAGGTTCACTTTAGGTGGTTACCTTTTACAGACAACAAAGGAGCCAATGCCGCTAATCACATCACAGAATAAGGATATTAGCAAATGAAAAAGGGAAAAGTGGTTGAACTGGTTACACTCATCCTAGGAACATTTAGCATGGATTTTAGGAAATTACAATAAGCACTTGCTGTCTCAATTCAGGGTGAAGGAGCCTTTAGCAAAAGCAAGACTCAAAGTGGATTAGGTACAAATGCAGGCCTAATTCCCCACAGGAGAACCTATCTGTGGGCATGGGTCCTGTGCATCTCTAAGTGGGAGCTGGGTCCATGCCACACAGAATGGTCTCCTACAGAAGAGCTTGGCCTTGGATAACTCTTCTTCATATTGAAGAAGTGAGTGACATGGAATTACATTTCCTTGCAACCTGTTCAATTGTACACCTTGTTTTGAAGAGAATAATACTTGCAGAATTAAAATACTGTGTGCTGACATGGAGGACATCCATAATTTGAAATTAACAAGTTACAGAAGAAATGGATAATCATCCTATAGAATCTAAATTACATGCATGCACATATAAATTGGACAGAGATAGGTAAACAGATAGATAAATAGATAGGAATAGACTATAGACAGATAGCAAGCAGACTTGTGGGCCTGGGAGAAGAGATGAACCCATTGGCTTTTCATCTTGACCAGTTGATTGATTCTCCTGCCCCTCCTCCCTCTTCCCCTCCTCCTATTCCTCTCCTTCTTCCTCTTTCTTTTTAAAGTATAGATTAATTTTGACACTTAAAAAATGAGAATAAAAATTCATCTCACATTTACTAGAATAAGACAGCAGGAGGTACATGGTAGATAGTTGATCAATACTTGTTAAACAGATGAATAAATTTAAAAATTTTTTGATCAACAGAAGTATAGTTCTATTGGAATGATTTTACTGTCTTCCAAAATTCAAGTCTTCTGCCTCTTCTTATGTTACATTTGGTAAACATATTTTCCTAAAAATTCATTCATTTCAGCTAAATTTCAAAATGTATTATCATGTGGTTATGCATAGTACTGGTTTAGTTTTGAAATCTCCTGTGCATATTTTTTGTTTACTTAACAAATACACGTAGATATTCTTAAAAATCCCATTCCAGTTAGTTTTGCAAATAGAAAGTCAATCTGGCTCAGAGCCAGGAAGCTCTGTATTCTCACCATTGAGCTCCACCTCCCCTCCACCAGGTTCTCAGTTCTAATGCTGAATATTTGTACGTCCTCTCTCTTTCTCTTAGTCTTACCATGGATTTGTCACTGTTAATATTTCACTTAAAAGAATCAAGTTTTGAATTACTATATTTATTCTATAGGTTTCAGGTTTCATTCATTAATTTCTGCTATACCTTTATTAGTTCTTTACTCATGTTTTCATTAAGGTTTGCTATGCCCATTGTTTTGCTTCTGGAGTGGATTGGATAGTTTCTTTACATCCTTTCTTATTCATAGATAAAAACCTTTAAAAGTTACAAAGTTTTTTCCTAGTATAATCTAGGTTGCATCCCATACATTATAGTATGTGATTTTTCATTATTATCTCCTAAACAATCTCTAATCAGTTTTTTTTCCTCTGTTCCTCAAAGATTATTTAGGGAGTATTTCTAATTTCCACGTGGCTTAAGTTTTTACATATATTTGTTATCACTTTAATTATATTGCTCTTGTCAGAAAGTATGGTCTAGAGAAGTTATTGAGCTTTTTTTTGAGACACAGGCTATGATCAGTGTTTAACTGTACAATGGACATTTGACAATAGCATATTTTTATAAATATTGAGTAAAATGTGTTAAATACATTGTTTATTTTCTTTAATATTTACCTACTTAACACATGCAAATTACAGAAAAAATATTAACATATTCTAACTGTGCTTTGACAATTTCTTATTGTATTTCTGACTGCTTTTATTTGATATATTTTGATACTATATTATCTGGCTCAGAAATATCCCTGTCTATTATGTTCTCATAATAAACTATACTTTAAAAATCAAATTGAAATTTGCCACTTTGTCCCTTACTATTTTTGCTTTTCATCTGATTGTTGTATGACTATTTTGGGTTCTTTTTATTTATCTTATATTTCTTTGTTCATCAGTTTATTTTTATATTTTGTGTCATTTTTTCAGAATATGTGTGTTTGTATAAAATTTAATATGTGAATCTTGTCTTTTTATGGAAGCTCAATACATTTTATTTTTAATATATGTTATGATGAGTGATCTTCTTAATAATAATTCTATCCTTGGGGGGTTCTTTGTTTTGTTTTGTTGGTATTCTTCCATGCTATTAACATAGATATATAGCATTTTTTAAAAAATCACCTTGTTCTAGCTTAAAATTTTACCTTCATTCATGTATACATTTGTTTGACAAATATGTGTTAATCCCACATTATACATGTGGCTTTGTACTAGCCACTGAAGATCTGTTGGTGAATAAGGCTTTGATGGGTTTTGCCATCCTGAAGCCTCGCTTTTAAAAATATTAACAGGTGAAAAAGTACAGATTGGTAGTTACAAAATAGTCATGGGATATAAAATGCAGAATAGGAAATATAGTCAATAATGTTGTAATATTACATATTATATAATATGTATGGTAGCAGTTGGGTACTAGAATATCAAGGGGAACACTTAATAAAGTATATGATTTTCTAGCTTAAAAAAAAAAAACAGGTGAAACACAGAGGACTCTTAGGGCAGTGAAAATACTCTTTAAAATACTGTAAGGATGGATCCATGTCATTACACATTTGTCCTAACCTGTAGAATGCACAACACCAAGAATAAATTCTAATGTAAGCTGTGGACTCTAGGCAATAATGTAGGCTCGTCAATTGTAATGAAAGCTCCACTGTAGTGTGGAAGGTTGATAATGGAGGAAGCTGTGAGTTTGTGAAGTCAGAGAGAATAATGGAACTCTTATACCTTTACCTCAATTTTTCTGTGGACCTAAAATTGCACTAAAAATAGTCTTAATAGGACTTCCAGCCAAGATGGAGGTGTAGGTGGACACACTGCACCTCCTCTCACAACCAAAATTAAGGACAACAAATATTTAGAAACAAGGAAACAACCAGAACTGATAGAAAATTGAACTGTATGGAAGTCCAACAACCATTCATCCAGACCAGTAAGAGTGGCGGAGTCGTGGCAGGAAAAAGTGGAGGTGCAGACCCAGGAACGCAGGTAGCAGCAGCTGGCAGTTCCCAGGTTCACAGGCGGCGGCTGGCGGACTCCGGGCACGGGGTGGCAACTGTGCAGACCCAGTGAGGCCGCACAAGGCAGCTGGCTGACCAAGTGGTCCCACATTCCTGTGCGCAGACAATCCAGGTGAAGGGGAAATGGAGGAAGGGACTGGAATCCAGGAGAGAATGGAGCAAGCACCATTGTTCCCTCTTGGACCCCACCCCCACGTACAGTGTCACAACTCAGCAACTGGGCTGCCCCACACAGGGGAATACCTAAGGCTCCACCTCTCACTACGTAACAGCTACGACCAGACCAAAAACAAAACCAAACAAACAAACAAACAAAAAAACCTAAAATGGCTCAAACCGGAGAACAAATGAAAGCCCCAGAGCCAATTCCTCTAAGCCATGAAGAGATAGTCAACCTAACAAATACACAGTTCAAAGCCCTGGTGATCAGGATGCTCACAGAATTGGTTGATTTTGCTCACAAATTAGACGAAAAAATGCAGGCTACAATATGTGAAATGAAGGAAGACGCATGGGGAACCAATAGAGATGGAAGGAAAACTGGGACTCAAATCAATGGAGTGGACCAGAAGGTAGAAACTAACAACCAAACAGAAAACAAGGAAGAAACAAGAATTTTAAAAAATGAGGAGAGGCTTAGGAACCTCCGGGGCATCGTTAAACGTCCCAACATCCGAATTATAGGGGTACCAGAAGGGGAAGAGGAAGAGCAACAAGTGGAAAACTTATTTGAACAAATAATAAAGGAGAACTTCCCCAATCTGGCAAAGAAAATAGACTTCCAGGAAGTCCAGGAAGCTCAGAGAGTCCCAACGAAGCTGGACCCAAGGAGGAACACACCAAGGCACATCATAATTACATTAGCCAAGATTAAAATGAAGGAGAGACTTCTAGAAGCAGCAAGGGATAAGGGGACAGTCACCTACAAAGGAGTTCCCATCAGACTGTCAGCTGATTTCTCAAAAGAGACCTTACAGGCAAGAACGGGCTGGAAAGAAATATTTGAAGTCTTGAAAAGCAGGGACCTACATCCAAAATTGCTCTATCCAGCAAAGCTGTCATTTAGAATGGAAGGGAAGATAAAGTGCTTCTCAGAAAAGCTCAAGTTCAAGGAGTTCATCATCACCAAGCCCTTATTATATGAAATGTTAAAGGGACTTATCTAAGAAAAAGAAGACAAAAATATGACAGTGAAAAGACAGCAGACTCACAGCTATTAAGAACCACACCTAAAACAAAAGCAAACTAAGCAAACAGCTGGAACAGGAGCAGAACCACAGAAATGGAGATCACATGGAGGGTTAGCAACAGGGGAGTGGGAGGAGGAGAGAGGGGGAAAAGGTACAGAGAATAAGTAGCATAGATGGTGGGTAGAAAATAGACAGGGAGGGCAAGAATAGTGTGGGAAATGTAGAAGCTAAAGAACTTATGACACATGGACATGAACTAAAGGGGAGAAATGTGGTGGGACGGGGTGTGTAGGGTGAGGGAAATGATGGGGGAGAAATGGGACAACTGTAATAGCATAATGAATAAAATATATTTTAAAAAGAAAAAAGTAGCCTTAATAAAATATATTAACAGAACAATGGTGACATCACTGTGCTTTCTGTGCAATAGACGCCATTCTCACTGCCCTACTTGTTTGAACTCATTGCATTATCACAACAAAATGAGATTTTACCAGTGAAAACCCTGAAACTTGCAGAGTTTAAATAATGCCCCAATTATTATATACTTTGTATGAGGTGCATGCAAGAGCTCATTACTATGACTGTATTGACCACTAATGTGAGCGGGTTCCAGGCTTCACATAATCTTCCCAGATTGTTGAACCCTCAGTCTTTGCTGTCCAAGGTGACCCATTCTGTCATTCAGAGCTGAAGCTGTGGCTGGTCAATGACTAGTGTTTTTTATTTCAGAAATTCTCCTAGAAAGTACCAGCCATGCATTCTCTCAGTACCAGCTGGAGAATGAGTACCAGCTCTGGGTCTCATTCTCCCATACCCTGAAATTGTCCATGACAACTGTTGAGTTCTAAGTTTAGGCACCCTTCACCACAAAGATGCTCCTGGAAAGATCTCAGCTACCATCTACTGCCTCCACAGGCCAAGGAGCAAATCTTGGTGCTTTCCATGCCACCAGCCACTAGGACACGAAATGCACTCTGTCTCTTTGTACTGTGCAGTCACTGTCATCTGGTATGACCACCTGGAGCTGGAGCACAGACAGCTACTACAAGGCCATCTACTCTCAAAGTCCTCAGTGAGAAGCATAACCAAAGCCCTTTACTCTGAACAGACTTTTCGGGATCTTTCTGCATTTTTGTATGGGAATCCAACCCCGACACCCCAACATCATATCCTGTCAACCTTGAAGAGCAGGCCCCAGGTTGGGGGTAGACATGTACCCTGATATGCACTCAACTGCCTTTAGCTTATGTTGCTTTGCCTTCTCTGCCACACAATTTATTTAGATGAGACATTCTAACTCCTTTCTCTCTGTGTTTAATCAACACCTCCCTTACATGAATCTGCTTTGCTTAGTTTTGTATACGTCAAAAGGGGTGATTCCAAAGTTGGGAAATCCTTTTCTCTCTTCAGAAAGTTTAGCCTTTAGGCCTTGTGTGTTGCTGTGCATTCAAATATCCTTGTTAGTATGCCAAAAGTAGCCTTACATGTATGAATAAACCTGTTCTTTTCATTCTTGCTGGTCACCCTTCTCCCCACACCCCCAGGACAGGTGGATGCCCCAGTTGAGAAGGGAGAAGGTCATATATCAGGAGATGCAAAGCATAAAATTACACCAGTGTATATAAAAAACATTCACCCTATTTTGTAACAGTTGAAGAAATACATAGCCCTGAGATGTCATAACACAGAGGAATCTGCCTAAGCTGAGAGGAATGGATGTTTCCTTAAGGAAGTAATATTTGACATTAGCTTTGAATAATCTCTTGGGATCTTCTGATCTAAGAGGAAGAAAAGAGTGTTTCTAGCAAAGGGAATGGCATCGACAAAGGGCCAGAGGCTACAGGAACCTGGTGTGCCCAAGCAAGTGAAGAAACTCCATGTGGCTGCAGAATAGAAAGGGAAAACAAGAGGTATAAGACATGGAATGAGAAAAAATGATGAATAGGAAGATGCCTGGCAATGGACAGCCACAACACTGAGCAGGGCAGGAATTGGGTCTCCGAGCTCCCATGGGAATGGAGAGGGGTGATGGAAGTTGTCAGACAGTGGGAAGCTCTGACTGCCACCCTGGCACAAAACACATAAACTAACAAATCTGACCTCTGTCAGGGTTTGTTCTATGACTTTTAGTGGACTCACTAATTGTCTACAGATTGAAGAAGTTAAGAAATGTGAGACTGCTTCGTTTGGCGGTTATCTAGCCCCAGGACTCCCTGTTCTAAACCCTATTCTCCTATATGCCAACTCTCCCTGGTGGGGAATTCAACTCTCCCAAACATGCTCAGAATCAAAGTGAGCAAATAAGGGTCATTATCCACATAAAATTATTGTCCTTTGCCCTCCATAATTTTCCCACCAGCAATGGAACCGGTTAGCTCATGTCTGAAATGCAGGTGAGAAAAATGTCTTTAAACACAGCAGAAAACTCTAGATTATCTTAGGAGATATGAGCATAAGATAGAATCATATCCAATCCCATCTTTTCCTGCTCTTCTGTCTTGGGGATTCCCCTCCAAGTAAGCAGGCCTAAGGAGGGTGGGTGGAAGTCATGCAGGTGACAATAGCTCCGAAGGTTTCAGGATGGCCTGGTTTCTCCATCAATTAGGAAATTATGGGTGGAGGGGGAAAATGGGCTAATTTTATTTTTTTTTTTATTTTTTTTTTTTAAATTTTTTTCCTTTTAGATTTTATTTATTTATCTTTAGAGGGGAAGGGAAGGAGAGAGGTAGAGAAACATCAATGTGCGGTTGCCTCTTGTATGTCCCCTGCCGGGAACTGGCCTGGCAACCCAGGCATGTGCCCTGACTGGGAATCGAACCGCGATCCTTCGGTTCGCAGGCCCGCGCTCAATCCACTGAGCTACACCAGCCAGGGCGGAAAATGGGCTAATTTTAGCTCGTGTTTTCTTATCTCAGAACTGTGAGTTAGAGACACAGACCATGGTAGTGTGTGAGTTATTGCCCCACATTTGTGTGGGGGTGTTTCTGATCATCGGAGAAGCTGAGCACAGAAAATCCTTGCCATGGAGCCTCACCCAGGATGGCACGGCAGAACCTCAGCCTCTGAGAAAGCATCTTAGCCAGTTCCCTGCAGGCCCTGGCCCCCTCAAAAGTCTTACCTTGGTATGTGAACCAGGGTCTCACTGGAGAAAACTTATCAAAGTAAGGCTCTTTTCTAAACTTTAATCAAAGAGTACCAGCAAAAGAAATCATGATTAAAAAATTAAGTAAAATTCAAGACATAGTGTTGTCTCTGTTTTAAGGAAAAGAACACATTTTTACATATAAATTTTTATTTTAAAACGTTTGATGCCTAGAAAGACTTTCACAATGAGTGATATATTTTTTAGCAAATCAGAGCAGTCATCAATAGGATATTAGTTCTGGGGTGCAGTTTTCCACAAGGTGCTCCTATACATATTGTTGATGATATTTTAATCATCTGCCCTTGGACTAAGATGAACACAAAATCAAGTGTTATGCTGAATCTTGAATCTTATCATGCAAGCAAAATGAATTTTAAGCCTCAGAAAACACCTAAGAAAAAAAGATGTCTTTTTAATGTCCATGAAAGAAGTACATCATAGAAAGCGAATCTGAAGAAAGATTATTTAAAGCCAGAGGTAGATGTTCTGCCACTGAAAGCCCACATCACCCTTTCCCACTGGTCTCCTGTTGTTGCCAGTGCCCAGTGCCCCAGGGAAAACACTTTGTTTTCTTTCAGCTTTCTGACATCATATGATGCAACCTGATGCAAAGTGATACGCATCTTGTCACAGGAGAAATTTAAAGAGAGGAGGGAGTAAGTCTGCAGCTGGTGTGGAAATTCTCCAGAGAATCTGGGAGTGGGAGCAGAGCAATAGCAGGGAAACTCTTGGGAGCATTCACGGAAACACAGTGTGATTCCAGAGAAAAATCAGGATCCAGTAACTAAAGAAAAGAGTGGGTATTATTGCAGGCAGGGGGTCATGAGACACATCTTTGGGTAAAAAGGGCAATGCCTATTTCAGAAAGTCTGCGTAAACATTCCACCTGCCATGGAAACAGAGTTTGGAGCAGAGCATTCATGGAAACACTATCTGCTCAGAAAGCGGATACATAGGAGCTGTGTAGCGATGCTTGTGCCCCTTTCTGGGCTGGAGGCCACGAGGGCTGGACAGGGAGCGTCTTCTTCTCACTGCCCTACTTCCCAAGGAGCATGTGGTGAATGTCACATCCAGTGAGTGCTGGCAAGGCCAGCAGGGGAACTGTGTGAAGAGGATGAAAGCTATGTGAATGTGTCCTGTGGGGGTTAGGAGCACATTCCCAGCTTATATCCCAACCCCTCAGGAGGTAGCCTGGTGAAAATGATGTACATTACTGTCCTACAGCCTGAGAGGCCCAGATAGAAAGACTTTCTCTCCAGATCTTATCTAAATATGTGCCACCTAGCACATTGCTTTCCACACAACGGGCACTAGAGTAATATGGATGACAACATGAATGAAAAGTTATTAAAATTTCATCTGTGGATAAATAAATGAACTGAAAAAGAGCAAAATACACACAAAGAAGATGTTGCATGAAGCTGGCTTTTAATTACTACCTTGTTATCAAATTCATTTGTATAACAATAAAGGCGGACCACGTGCCAGGCAGTGATATAAGTGCTTTGCAGATATTGAAGCATATTAATCTTCACAGAATCCCCATTTCACAGACGAGGAAGTTAAAGCCCCAGAGAATTAGGCAGCATGCCTGAGATCAGAGGATAAGGGGCTAGCAGGGTTTGACTTCAGGGACTTGAGGACCAGCACTCTGTTATGTAGCATTTGTGTGGCAACAGCAATTTCTAGAATCCCTATTTTTTCTTGGTTGTCATAATTTTCTTTTCACTTTTTCTTGTTCACATTATGAATACTCCAGATGTGTTCAAGCTTTCAGGTCCTGTGGCTAATAGCCCAAATAAACCAGATTGTGTCTTATTTACTGCTCTTCAGACAGCACTACAAGGATAGATGTTAAACTGAATTTCCTCTTCGATGAATGAAAAAGAATACTTAAGCCTGGAAACCTCCTACTTCACTGTTTATTTTAAGGCTCAAGTAAAATAGGACCCATGAAAGTGCTTCAAATGCCTTCAGGGGCTATGAACCCAAGCATTCCTATGGGGGAGGGGTTCTTTTAAGATTTTACTTTAGCTGTAGCAGAATTAATAATTCAAAATATATTTTGAGAAACTTTTCTCCAGTGAGATTGTGAAAACATTATAAACAAATACAATATACCTACTAAAGAATCCAGGTGTTTCCAAATATCTAAACATTTGGAATTGTATGTAATTAGCAATTATCATAGACTATCTTTATTGTGATTTATAAAATTTTTAGCAATTAATGAAGCAATTTTTGAGAACTATTAGCTTTTGAGAAAAACCTGAAAATATAACTGTCTCACAAGTTTAAAATAGAGCCCTGTTAATTAAAAATCTTCTATGTAAATCATACCTTGGGTGTCATGAAAGAATTAAAGCTTTGCAGTGCTTTTCCCTGCCCACTCAGAGTAAGATATTATTATGAGGCAGGAGGCAAAAAGCACTGAGACATCCGTTTATCCACCATCACTCAGTTACTGAACATGCACCCTGGGCCAATCACTATGTTTGTTAGGCATTTGGCATTCAAAGATGATTGGCGCAAACTTTCTGTCCTCAAATTTTTTGTTTACAAGAGTCCTGTCCAAAAGCGACCTGGTAAGAGAGGTGAGAAGGATGAGATCAGTGGTTACTTTGAGAACGCAGAGCCAGTTGGCCAGGTCAGGGAGTCTTTCTGGGAGGGGTAGACATCTGAAGGCATGATTCAATACTAAATGAGAAGGGATTTTGCGATTACTGGAAATGTATCATGGAACAGAGCAGGGCGGAGTGGGGATCCTCAGAGAAGGCAAGAACTGTGCTGGCTCTAAAAGAACAGTTGGAAATTAGAAGCTGGGAAGGAAGCAGTCAGGATCCAGAAAGCAGAGGGGAGTCCTTGATGACCCAATGTTAGGTAACAATAATAATAGAAATCACTGTAACCAGAGTGAGTAATTTTAGTAGGGGAGAAGTAGAAATAAAGGCAGATTTGGGTCAGAGCATGGTCATTCTCAAATATTAGTCTAAGAGTGTTCTCCTGCAAGTAATGAGGAATAGTGAATACTTCAGAAAAGAATATTAACACAAAATAAATTATTAAAAACATACTTCCAGAGTTGAAGATGGTAGGGGTGTCCAACCTTTTGGTGTCTCTGGGCCACACTGGAAGAAGAAGAGCTGTCTTGGGCCACACATTAAATACATTGCAACACATAATCACAAAAAATCTCATAATGTTCTAAGTAAATTTACAATTTTGTGTTGGGCCGCATTCATAGCCATCCTGGGCCACACGCAGCCTGCATGCTGGCTGCAGGCTGCGGGTTGAACACCCCAGGGGAATATCCAGCCCTTACCCAATTTTTCTAGATTGGAGGCCCTTGTGTCTAGAATGGTGATTTATTTGGCCCTGCGTTCCCCACAGTGTATGACAGACAACAATTGCTTAATACAGATTCAATTTAAAAGTGAATAAAAGCAGGAAAGTGTAGCCCAGAGTAATTGATCCTAGTGACCTGCCTAAGGTCACCCTACAGTAACCAGACACCAAATTCTCTGTTCATCCCTGACCAGAACCCATTCTTGCCTCAATCCTTGTTAAACATAACCTAGATGTTTTATTCACAAAAGATGGCTACCTAGGCATATGAACATCCAAAAAGTTGACTGCATTTTCCTGTTTACAAATGGTATTGGGTACCTTACAAATAAATACACTAAGTCATTAAATTTAAAATTAAAATGTAAGCCCAATATTTTCAGGAGTCATCCTTATGATACTAATATTACAATGATCCACAAGCTATATTACATATTAAAATACATTTGAGAGGAAAAACTAATAAAGCTCCAACCTTCCAAATCTCTTTTAGTCTCCCTCTCTCCCTCTCTCCCTCTCTCCCTCTCTCCCTCTCTCTCTCTCTCTCTCTCTCTCTCTCTCACACACACACACACACACACACACACACACACACACACACACTGCTCTCCAAGATTATTGACTCATTAATTCTCCATTCTTTCAAGCACTTCCTTTTTCTATTTACTTAGCCCTGTGTGGAAGAGGTATATACATGAAGAAACACTGGTCATGAGTCTGTAATTGCTGAAACCAGGTGATAAGTATTAATATATGGCTACTCCTTATACCATGCTCTCTACTTTCATGTAATTTTTTATATTTCTTATTAAAAATGTTTTTAAATAAAGGTCAAAAATGATGTCCATTAATAAATAAGTGTGTTACTCTTGGCTTACTGAGCCAATTTCTTTCATTGACAAGAAAACAGTGAATATGAAAACTGGCTGACTAGGACATCTTCAGAATTGCTTCCTAGCAGGTGGATGCAGGTGTCCAGGACCATGAGGTGTGGTAACTGCCCTAGGTGATTCGAAAGGTTAGCACCCTAGAAGGGGAAGGCTGCGCAACATCTTCCATCCTATTGCATAATTGTCTGCTGAACAGGAAGCTGCCACGTTGCTTCAAAGAGAAAGCCATTTGCAAACCCCAGACTTAAAAACAATATTGTTCAGAAAAGATTAAAAGAATCTTTAGAGATATACATATCTGAAAACTAGATGACTACAAAACATTCACCAAATTTTACAAATTAAGACTACTGATTTCAGGTCTGCTTGTATACCAGAACAGATCTTTGCACCTGGGCACAGATCACTGCAATCAATTAGCAGGAGCAGGTGGGGAAAACAAACTGCTGCAAATACCTTCACTTCCATTACAGTCCATAAAGTTAACCATCTACATCTGGATGTCTATAGTACATATGTGCATGTGAATATAAAACATCTAAGACAAAGCCCCTTTAAGAGACATATTCTCATATTGTTGGCTGCAGTCTTTGGTCAATTCAAATAAAAAGTAGACCATTGCGACCCTAAGAGTTAAAGAGAACCAAAACTGAACTTATCTCCCAGATTTGTGAGCACAGTTGTGTGTATTAATTTTATCATTTGCTATTTTTAAAGGAGAAACATGGGGAAAAAATGAAATGTGACAAGAGAAATCTTAGTGACCTAAAGTTCTATAGAAATATACATTCCTGCTTGTATATCCAATGTTTAGTGTTGGAATATCATAAAAAGAACTTCAGAAAAACTTGCTGTTGAACATAGGAATCACTGTTATTATAACCCTTATTATAAGGAAATAAGTTGAAAATACTGGCACATCCTATGTTCATATTAACATGCATAGTTATATGTAATATACATATTGGTCATACAGGCTTGGACAGACAAAAACCTTAGTGAATTAACCCTGGCATGCAGAATGCTTCACATTTAAGTGTGTTCAAATATCTGAAAAAAAAAGGGAACCTAATACGCAATTGCATTTTGAACTCAAAGCATAAAATACATAACTATGTTTATAAAAGCATGTAGCAGTCCAGGGTCCTGGAAATATAAATTCTCTCTTTCACACACTGTTAAGATGTCATTTAGGAAATGAACAGTTTTGATGTTTCTGTTCAGCAACAATCTGTAGCTAAGACACAGGTGAGTAAACTAGATTTAGGCTGAAATTATTGTGATGTGATGCTTGACAGGGAGGAAAAGCCGCTCAGAGTCATTGGCTCTCAGAATTCAAGGGAATTAAATGCAGGAGGGAGCTCAGAGGGGGCTCTAGCTGAAGACTGAGTTAAATGGCCTGGAACTCAACTTACAAGTGAGTTAAAAAATAACAATTGTCCTCCCTTCTCCCCTGCTTTAATTGAAGTATTTTCTATCCGGAGACCTCTTTGAAATGCAATACTCCTGGGAGTGGTCACACCTTAAATTATCAGCTAACACTTTCAAAGAGATTAGCAGACAGCCAGCAGAGAGAAAGAATGAGATTTAGGCAAGTGCCTGTACTGGAGGTAAGGCTTGGGGTGGAAAAGAAAGGTTAACTAGTCAACACTTCTGTTGATTAGTTGATAAACAGACATTCACTCACTTAGGGCATTTCAGTCTACAATCTGAGCTTCCAACCAACCTCTGGATGCTATCATTCCACCAAAAAGATAAATGATTGCTCCTGCTTTGCTGTATTAGCCATTTCAGTACAATTTTCCTGATTATCCTGGAAGTAACTTGAATCATCCTGGAGTGTAAACAAACTAAACCTTAAATACAGTTGAAAATTATTGACTTTTTACTTCAAACATCTTTAAACCATCCCTGAGAAGTGTTTGTGCATGTGAGATTAGCCTTGTAAAAAATTGTAAATGCATTTTAAGGTAAAAGTCAGTCAACAAAATAACAAGTACTGATAAATCTACATACTGAACACTCATCAGATTCTTCTAGTATTATAATTAAGATACCCTACAAAAACTGAATTGCTGAAGGAATAGAAATAAGTTTCTTTTCTGTTTCAGGAATTTATTTTGCCTTTTCTCATAGTTACAAATTTTTTTGTGCATGATGAAGACTTTTAAGATTTACTTTATTGGCAACTTTTAAATATGCAATACAGTATTATTAACTATGGTCACTGTGCTACACATTACACCCACATGCTCCAGGAGCCTACTTTTAATTTTTCTTATTACTCTGAATATAGTATTTAGACATTTGAATATCTACTTATATTGATCAACTTAGGACAGAAGCCTGTCACAATGCTTACTTGGAACCATGCTACCTAGAGAAAATAATTTGTTGAATTTTTCATACGTTTTCCTATAAACCTCCTAGAGGCAATAGAGCTGAAAAAGCTTTGCAAAGTTTAATTGACCTCTGTGGGTCTATAACTGTATTGGGAGATCCTAATGGCCTTAAGTATTGCCAAAAGTCTCTGAGCATGCGCTTTGTAAATACATATGTTTTGATGCTATCTCTACTTCTCCACTTGTGATACTGAGGAACATGTAGCACCAATAGACAACATCAAAAGTAACCTCTCAGTTCGATTTGCCCATTGATTTTTATTATCTATTGCCATAAAACCTTTTATCATTACTAATAACAAGTAACAAAACCGAGGTGAATTTTGTTTTTTTATGATCAAATTAATGAACAATGGAGAAGTCAAAGCTATTAAAATTATCAAATGAATGTTAGAATTACTGGAAAGTGACTGTTAAGAGAAAGTATGCTTGTGTTTTAAGCTTTCATCTGACATGCATAGGTGAGTTTTCTTTTGTACACCAAGCACCAGGTGTGGAATGGCAATGTGTTACCGAACCAAAGCGGGGGTTCAGCTACCTGCTGTTACCAAAAGGCAAACTCTGTCAGCAGAGGTTAGTGAGAAAGGAAAAAGGGTTTTATTTGAATGTGAATGATCTGGGAGAATGAAGGAAGAATCCAGACAAAACCCAGCTGTCCTCAGCAAGACCAAAACAAAAGGCACTGCTCAGAATTCCAGCTCCATTTTAAACATTTTGAAGTACTGTTCTTTAGAACTGTAGACAGCTACTAAGCAGTCATGAAAGAAGCTTAGCTTGTTCCCAACTGCTGCCCAAATTCGGGCTCCCTCCTGGAGCCCATGTGTGGTGTCAGCGCCACCACTGGCCATGTGGCTTCTAGAGTCTCAAGATCCTGTGCTCCAGAGATGGAGAGGGCACGAACAGAACCACAAATGCCCCACCAGGTGGGCAAGCCAGAGAGAGACTCTCTCCTGGAGGCCATGGGCCATGTGACTGCTAAGGTCACGTGCCCTGTGGAGAGGACAGGCCAGTGCACTGTCCAAGAACAGGTCCTGAGCAGCAAGCCGCAAGGAAGACAGAGATTTCTTTGTTCCCCTGGGTTTATATTCTTGCCGGGTGTGTAATGGAGCAGGTTCTTTCTTAGAATGACCAATTAACTTCTTAAACGATTGTGCACTTTGCATGGGTCCACCTCCCAACCAACCACTTATTTCCCGCGGCTAGACTGACAGGCCTCTTTGGTCCACCACCTTCCCCCACCACCAGTTTAACTTCTATTGTGTGTTTGCCGGCCTTGCCCTAGTCTCACCCCCAATCTGGTAAAAGGGCTTTTTTCCCTATTATCCAATTATCTTGGTAGCCGAGTACATGCTCAGTGTAAGGACTTCCTTCTGCCGCCACCTCACCCGGCAGCGAGGAAACGATGCGGCCCTACCTACGCTGTCTCTGCTCAGCACCCCCCACCCCTACCCCCGCTGCCTCTGCATGGCACCACTGTGGTCGTGATCTACCCCAGCGACCCCTCCTGTTGCCCGTCCTCAATCCACTCCCAGTGGTCCAAATGGGCTGTTTATCTGTATCAAAGGGGAGGAGAGACAGCCATTGCCTTTCAAGACAGCATCATGTCGCAGTTTGCAAACTGGTCTGACCTGGGAAATAACTAACAACGCTGGAATTCTGTTGAAAAACACTGAACAGATTAGGAGACTTGGTTTATAATCTCAATGTTGTTATTTACTACTTGTGTGGCCTTGGGCAAGTCACTGAGTCTCTCTTAGCTCTAAGTTTTTGTCCCAGAAAATTTACATTTGGCCACAATGAAATGATTCTTTTCTGATCAAAATGTCTGATTCCATGGAAAAGTCAAGTCCAACGAGGAGGGAAGCTAGCACTTATGGCTAAAGCATCTGTCACTTGTCAGATGTGCATTACATCATTCACACCTCCTCAGTCCTGCATGTGGTTTGTCCCACAGGACTCTGTGGCCTCTCATTTTTCTACCACGTCCATTTTGCTGAAGGAGGAGTCTGCTGTCAGTTTAGGATCTTAACTGTTGAAAAAAATATAAGAGAAATATCTAATGAAGATCAGCACAGCCCTTGTACTCACCTTGTACTTTACCTTGTTAGTACAGAACTTCACAAAATTGATAGGGACAGTAATTAAATTGATCTGATTCAAGTAAGGCTGCCAAAAATGGAAACAATCACTTGCTATTAGATTTGAATTTTAAACAGTTTTAGAGGAACGTTCTATTAGTTAGCTGTAAATGTTATAGATCTATTCTGATTCCCCAAAAATCTTTCTGTGAAAATCTTTGTAATATCAGTAAGTCTTTTCTCTTAAGATTTATTGGCTGCTTCTTGCATGTGTCCCAACTGGGTACCAAACCCACAACCTAGTCATGTGCCCTGATTGGTAATCAAACTGGTGACATTTTGCTTTGTAGAAGTTCTACCAACCAACTGAGCCACACTGATCAGGGCTTTATCAGGAAGTCTTAAAGAAAGTATTAAATGTTAAATAACATGAAAAAAAGTCAGAGAAACCCACTTAAAAAGGCCATACTTCAACCCAAAATGGATAAACTTGCTAACATGGGCTCATCAAAAGGTATGATATATATCTATAATGCCTGATTTTCAGAGCCTCACTCTGGTTCTGCCCCCACATCAATTTCTGTCTGCCAAGGAAAAGGCCTTCCTCAATTACCTCAGCGAGGGGTGGAGGCCGAAGGGAACCTCAAATCCTCCATCTCCACATTTTCCTCGCTACGTGGCAGGAAGCTGGGCAGATTCTGAAGCAACACTTGTTTGTGTGTTGTAAATAGTAAGCTATTCATAAAAACGTATACTACATTGCACCAGGATCTCTTTTGTTCAGGACCAAAACCCTCTGATGCCAGAAATAACAACAACCATATTAGCTCTTCGGTTCTGAGGTAATGGTTTACTAATGAGATTACCTTCTTCATTCTAGCAGATTTTTCTGCTATGTGGAGAATGGGAATATGAGAACCCATACTTAATTTAATGACCCCTGGACATTATAGTTATCTAAAAAAAAATCACTGTTGTTTTGACGACATTTTTGGCATTTGAGACACAAGAACAGTTCACAATGAGGACACATAGGGCCCAGACTCAGCCAGCTGGGAGGACTTCATGAGATAAACTGAGAAGAATAATCTATCATGCTGGAGTAAAAGGTATGGGTTTGAATCCCGGATTTCCTTCCTACTAGCTGTGTGGTTTGGGGCAAGTTTCATGATCTCTAAGTCCCAGTGGCACTGGTAGCAGCAAGGTTATTGGGAGGTTTACATGAAATGGTGCATTAGAAGCATCTTAAACCACACCTTGCATATATTAAGGGCATATAGTACATAACGATAGATAGATGAATAAACAGATAATTTTTTAGTTATTGCTGTTTTTATTACATTTCCAGGGCTGCCATAACAAAGTACAATACACTCAGGGCTTAAACAACAGAAATGTATTCTCTCACAGTTCTGAAGTCCAAAATCAAGGTGTCAGCAGGGTCAGTTGGTTCTCCGGGCTGCAATAAATGATCTGGTCCAGGTTCTCTCCTTGACTTACAGTTGTCTATCGTCTCCTCATGTTCCTTTATATCATCTTCCCTCTGTACATGGCACTGTGTCCAAATTTCCTCTTTTTATAAAGATACCAGTCAGATTGGATTAGGGCCACCCTAATGACTTCATTTTAGCTTACTAACTTTCTCTATATAAAGACCCAGTCTCCAAATACAGTCACATTCTGAGGTTAAGATTTCAACACGTGAATGTACAGAAGACACAATTCAACCCAGAACACTGTTGCTATAAATTATAACATAATTGTTGTTATTATTACTATAATTATTATGATCATTTTTGTAGTACAGTTCAGTCATCCCAGGAAAGTACATGATGTCTTTGAAATTGGGAATTCTTATCCAACACCTGGAATATAAAAGAAGTCTTGGATACATAAATGAATGAAAGGGTGAATGGTGGATATCATTAAGGATTCATATCCAACAGGGTTGGGGTAAGTGGCAGAGTCCCAGCAACAGGAGGAATAAATTGCAAACATGAATAAGGAAGCCCATCAAGAGCCTACAGTTCTAAAACCATGCAAACAAAGGGACAAAGCAAGGATGTCTGTCACAGAGAAATTAGTATCAGAAAGAAATTTGCAATAAAGCAGGCTAGATACTGACCTGAGTTCCCTTCCCACCTCCTCTACCTACCAGTTCTGTGACCGGGCAAATTAATTAACTTCTCTGAGGTTCAAGGTCAGCCAAGCTGAATGTTCTGGAATTGAAAAAAAGACTCAATGGGGTAGTATATATAAAACACCTAGTTAGAGCCGGCACATCATATGTACGCAAAAAATGTTAGGGTTCTTTCCTTTCCTGAAATTATATAACGTTCCACTATTCTCTACCCTTCTGACGGCCACAGGCAGCCTAGTGATCACCATGGGGAGAGCTAGAGAAGACCTCAGGGCACTCCTCACTGAGAAGGCTCTAAAGACATCAACGCAGGTGGAAACCAAAGCTCACAGGAGACAGCCAGACGGTCCATTTCTGTCTCCTCAGAATCTCCTGAGAAAGCCTTCCCTAGAGGTGACCCAGAGGAAATGTCCTATTTTGAATTAGGTTACATTGTTCTTGAGTTGATAGTAAGGGGAAACAAAAGCTTCCTGGGAGGGGAATAGACTCAATGGATATTTGATTATACTTAAAGCATTATTTTTGGTCTTGTTTTGTTTGATTTTATTATAAGAAAAAATCTGTTTTATCTCAAAGGCCAAACTAATTTTCCTAAGAAATTATAATATTACTTAATATGTACTTTAATATTTGTGATTGAATCACAACTGAAAAATGAGGAAAAAGAATGTCCATTTATAAAATCAATGGGACAGACACACAGTCTATTTGAAAATACCTAATTCTATTTGAAAATACCTAATCAGATTATAAATATGATTGTAAGTAGCCTGTGGGCTACTTCTGCTTTTCTTCTTGTTCTAAAGAGTACTTGGAAATTCTTATAGGCAACAGCAATTCAGGTAAACAGATCATTTACACATGGACCTTGATGATTAATAAAAAGGATTCTAGACCAGAAGGTCTTTGGAAAAAGAGAAAAAAAACAGGGGGAGGGGAAAATGCAGTGAAATTCTCCTATTGATTTGGCAAAATAGCATTAATTGTTCCTGGAAGTTGATTCCAAGTTGATGGTACATAAATACATACACATACATTTACTTATATAATAAGCATATCTACATATCTTACATATATATACCACATGTATACCTTGTATCACATATATAAACTATACAATAACAATTCATTTATACCAAATCTATTTCTTAATACTGTGATAGCATCTTCATATAGTCACCACTTAATGGAGATATATTAACACAGTGTATATAACCAGGGCTAAAAGACTTTGCTTATATTTACATTAAAGTTTAGTTTTTTACTTAAAATTTATAGCTGGTCTCTCATACACAGCAGGAATTAAGTATTTCACAGTTTTTAGTATAATTTAATTTTTAAAAAAAAACTGAAGGAGAGAGACTACTACTTTTCTAAAAGAGGAAAATTAATACTTTGCATGATACATGTAAGAAATGTTGGAATCTAAAGCAAGAATTTTCTTTTAGGGCAAACAGGTGAATTGGCAATATCTGTGTTAACAAAGGGTCATTAACTACTTGACCACATTCTGTTTAAGGACTTTCTGTAAGGCACTATTCATGGCATTGTGAAGGGTCCAGGGATGACAATAAGAACCATCTAGCTCCCATCGCAACACTTATCCACCATGTTTAACTCATCCTCTCAGAACTTGTCAGGACACAGAATTGCTCCAACCACAGCCAAACGTGAGAAACCAGATAACAACAACACAGCCTTCAGAGATCAGCCCTGGCATCTGAAACACAGAGTAACCCAGAGTAAGGTTCAAGTTCTCTGTGAACTGGCAGCAGGCATGACTCTGGAGCAATTTTGCAGACAGCCTGTTCACCTTTGGCTAGTTGGCTAAAAGGTTAATTTTACTATTTTACTACTTGTTGAAGATAGTGTCTGATTTTTGTTCCACATATCTGAATGAACTTTTAAAGCCAGAGCACAATCACCTGGACACATTTCCACCTCCTTCCACCCATAAGGTATTCACAATCTATTCAGCATGGCACTGGAGGCAATGGAGGAAAGAGATGGACATAAAATACCCCTTCTCCTTTCAGGGCAGATGGTATGACAGGAACGATACACAAAACAGAAAGTTCATCAAAAGCATTCTGGTTTTCAGTTTGTTTTTCAAATATGTACCCTGGATGGAGCCAACCTTTATCCTTCAAGGTATCAGCTGAAGAAAAAGAGCTAAATCAAGTGACATAGTATTGTGCTGATGGCAGAACTCTGTGGGTTTCAGAAATACTGAGAAGAGGAGGTTGAAGAGCATTGGGGTGGTCAGGGGTGCTCCCTGGAAAGGAAAGTCCTCAGCAGGGCTTTGAAGGAGAGATAGGGTCCATGCAGACAAAATGGAGAAGGGTGGACTTTCTGAGCACCCTCAAATCTGAGAACCAATCTTTCCCATTTTCTCATTAGTATTTGTCAGTATCACTTATCCTTAAAATTCTGTGCAAATGAAAAACATTAAAAGCAGTTCAGCAATTAAAGATAATTATTTCAGTGGAAGAGGTTTTTGGTTTTTATAACCTTCTCTTTGCATAGAGCCAGCTAGTTTTTGCTACATCTGCCACTGATAGCCTTTGCTCTGTTTACTTTAAAGAATAAGCCACTATATGATTTAGTTTCTCATTTTCAATATGTAAACCCTGGACTCTTGATTCTCCATTGGAGGAAGGAGAAATAAAACAACAAGTCTCTTTAAAATCAGAGCAATGGTTGCTCACAAATACACACAGCCTCAATATTTTATAGAACAGTCACTTAGGAAAATGTAGAAGAACTTCCCAGCTGGCAGACTGGGTTTGGCAGGTGTACCTGAACTGAACCAATCACTTTGTATTTGGCTGTCAGTTCTTTTGGTTCTTCTGGCTTCATTGCAGCAGAGTATGTGTTTATTTCAATAGGTTGTTCACCTGTTCCATGGTTCAAAGGGACCATTTTTTCACTTAAAGTGTCACTGTAAAAATATATGAAAACATAGCTAAGGAAGATGAATTAGAAGTGTAAGTAGGTAAAACTAATAAGAAAACCTAGAAAGACAAATCATAAAATACAAAAAATGAAAATTAAACAGAAAGATTGTTCTTTATTAAAAAAACAAATGAAAAAGCCAAAATAAAACAAAGAAAATTATCTGTACAGCAAACAATACTCTAAGGGTTTTACTATACACTATAGTAAAAGAGTAAAAATGCATACTATACACTATAGTAAAAAAAAACTCTATAATCACAACTGCTATAAAGACTTTCTTTATTATTGTTATTCATAGCCTACATTAGCAGCAATATTCCCGTTGCCTGCTTAACTAATTTGGAGCAAATGAAAGTAGAAATTCATATACATTTCATTTTATACATGGGTTGTGATGGAGTCATCAACTGAGTTTCGGGATTTACATGCCTGAATGAACAGTGAGTGTCTCACCCACCTCCTTGGGTTGAGGTGAAGGGACTTAATGAAACAACTGTAAACGTATCACTTTCCCTGGTCCCAGTGGTCTGCCCACTTCTAGTGAACAAAAAACTAGATGATGGCTCTCCATAGTCTACTTTTTACCCAGAAAAGTCCATTTTTGTAGCAAGGATGAGGGAAATTTGTTTAAAAAAATAACAGGATTATTAGTTATGATTATGTTTGGTGGAAACACTGCTTGGCCAATGGTGCATCTATTTCTATTCAGATAAAAGTTGTTGCTGTTACATAGTTTTTACTACATTAAAATATTCTGTTTAAATGAGACTTTTATAATAATATTACTATGGTTTTCAAAGATGTTTGGTCTATAAAAATGCTCAAGTTTACAATTTATATGCTACCATCTACCTGTACTTAGGGAGGCTACAGGATAGAAAGCATGATTGCTCGGGAGCTGAAAAGTATTTGAATAAACTTCACTACTTTGTCAAATGACTTTCAAACATGAGTCCTTTCTGAGTCTGATTTTTCTCAAATGTGAAAATGGGGGCAACAGGGACTACAGCAGAGCTCTGGTAACCATGGAATTCATACACATGGAAGTGCTTAGTGCACTGTCTGGCATCTGACAGACATTGAGTCCAGGCTAATCAGCTCCCTCCTGTTTAGCAACCTCTGCATTGTTCCAGTGACAAACACCGGCACTGACAGGTGTGTGTCTGGACCTTTCAGCAGGTGTGCCAGTGCTAAAAGCAGAAGACAGACATCTTTGTGTCTGTATTTACCTGCAGACTGACACCCTTGATGTGTCTTATTAGGCTCACCCCTGAAAATCTAGACTAGGAAGCCCTGCTCTGACCGCTCTGTGTGAATGCAGAGCTATGGACAGGAATGCAAATGTGGGGGTGGGCGTAGTTTTGGAGGCGAGCCACCAATCTAGCTTTTTCTTTTATTTACGTTCTCAAATGAAAGTGGGCCCTGTTCACAAACATGGCATCAACTCCTGGGCCGATACCAAACAGACCTCTCGCACAAACCAGAACAAACTGCACTAATTTGCTGAACCCTCAAACGGAGCCAAATTCCAAGCTTTTATTTTTGAAGCTACAAACAGAACTACAACTTTTAAAATGCCAGGAAAATAATATCAACAAGATGTTACTACAGGAAATAAGTCTGAAATCTTTTTCAGTGTGAAAATGCTATAGGTTTCTTCCTCTACTTTCTAAACTTGCTAATTTCATCGTTAAAACAAGAATTTAAGTAATCTGACTGACCTTATGCTGAGCCATCTTTTATTTACCCTAAGATCTCTCAAGCAAGTGGAGATACAATCAGTGTTATCAATTTAGGTATTTCTATGGCATCTACTCCTGTGACACATTAAATCTATGTCTCTATAAGAGAAGAGCATTGATTTTTTTCTTCCACAGCAGGATTTCATATTTTTTTAGCTCCAAGAATAGCTGAGGGCTGCAAAAAGGAACAGCTGGCCACATCGAAGACTCTGCTTGGTTGATAAGATAGTTTAAAAGAAAAATCACCTTATTGTACAGCCTGAATAACTGTCCAATGAGGTCATGAACACTGTTTGATTGAACCATACCAAAATATTTAATGTATTGAGTTTTCCAAAGTTCATGATAACTTCCTCACCCAATGCCTGGGCTTAAGCTTCAACCTTTCCTTCATTCCTTCATTTATAAAGCTGGGCCTGTGACCATGCAAGCAGTCAGGGCAGCAAGAGTATAGATCCACTCAGTTACTATATTGACCTCACAACTGTCTTTGTAATTATAACATGCCTGATTTGACTGTAATTGAGTAAGACATAATTAATATAAAATATAGAATGGTGGATAGTAGATGCTTTAAGATATGGTTCAAGCACTCAACCAAACCCCTGAACCTGAATATGTCTAAGCAATTTTGTAAATCCTGTAAAAAAATTGTCAGGTGTCAGGTGAGAAAAGAGATTTGTCTCACTAAAGAAAGAACATTTTCTTGACCTGAGACACCAGAAATACAGAAGGCCCTGTCTCTACTCTGCAGTGATGAGTAGCCTTAGCCTTGAACAGCAAACTTGCAGATTAATGAAAATAGTAAAATGTATCACATCCTCCTGCCTCCAGGTATAATATTTTATTCATATAAGAGTCATGTGAGCCTTGATTTATATGGACTTTCATTAATAGGCAATATTCAATCATAAGGTTTCCTCTTGTCACCTCCAGGCTTCCTTAAATTCAATACCCAGTCAAATGGTGATAAGTGTTCCCTCTTTCTCTGGTAGATACCTCCCTCACATCCCCCCAAAAAAAAGAAATAAAAAGGGGGGAAAGGTGTTGCGGACCATTCAGCCTGGTTTCAGGAGTTGTAACCCTCACCCCATGGTGGGCTGAGTAAGAGCCAAGGGACCCGCTTCATCTGAATCTGTTCTGTCAAGAGGACATGACCTACTAAGGAGACAAAGCTTATCTCCCTGGCAGGAGCACTGCTTCTGCCTCATCCATCTTTGGCCCCAGTGCTTAGTCGGTTAGTCAATGACGGGTAAGACTCCTCACGGGAGGGGCAACCTAAGCCAGACACAACCACTTGGGAGGCCTCATGGAAGGACTTGGGGGACTGCAGCAAAGAGGATGTGATGGACCCTCACCCCCCTGGCTATTCTGACATAGCCTGAGTCCCCATTTCCGCCTGGGAGACATCTTCCTTATCTCTTGCTTCCTGGGCCTAATCAGTTTAAAACCTGAAACTATGAATGCAAGCAGCACAGTCCTGTGCCGGCCAGAACGGTTCCCCAGGCGATTGGGCATAAGAAAGAATTTGTAAAGTCCTGTGAGACCTGCTTTGCTAAGAGTGCTCTCATTTAAATGTTAAGGGTCAGAGGAGAAAATGAGTATGTCTCCCAAAATTTTGCAACCCCCTTTCCTGACAGACACTGACTCAGAGATTAAGCCCTCAGATTTCTTTGAAATGTTAAACCTGTATTCCTGTGTATTTGAACCCAATAAAAGCCTAGTGAGGAAGGGGCTCTGGGTCATTCTCCTCTGAGAGTTTGAGCGCCTTTCCTCCCCAAGCAGATCATGTTTTCGTAGTTTTATTTTTATCCGTGATGGAGGGATGGGGCTCTGCGGGTGGAGCCCCCCTACATCTGGCACCCAGGACAAGGGCCCCCCACAGAAAAGAAAAACAAGAAAGTGAGAAAGGTGGCCAGACAAAATGTTTTGCAGTTCAGTGTAGTTAGCTGCCTTGTTCCCCCGCCCTCCGTAGGTGTCCAATAAAACCTCAGCAGAAGCGACCATCATTTAGCTGAACCTATGCCAGTCCAAACAGAGTCCTGACTTTACCAGTCACGGAGATACAGCACTAGGTCTGCAGTGAGCTATTTTAAAGCTTCTCAGAGAGGTAAGGTGCAGTCTCCATTGCAGTGTCACATACTCAGAAATCTGTGGTTTATTTTCTCCATATATTGTGAGTGCTTTCCATTAGTCCCAAAATTTTAAGAAGCTCCAATTCACCCCAAAGAGAAAGTAGATTACATATTGATTATTATTTGTATTCTCATGTGTTTGATTTCATTAGGTTCAGAGCATCCATTCATTCATTCATTTGCTTCAGAGCTATATATATGACAATAATGGAATTGCAGGGGAGGTACTGTATAAAAACCACATGGAGCCCCCAAAATTGTGACTATTTTTAACTTTCTAAAGCATTAAAACATTCAAGTACATACATATATCTGCTAAGAAAGGAAGTGGCATGCTCAGTTTCCTCCTAGGTTATGAGAGGACGATAGGACTTCTTGGGGTTTGAGTCCAGTATTTTAATCTTCAGGCTATTCTAAGTGAAGTGCTTGCCAATGACATTGCAACAGGACTCTCCACCCACCCAAATGCAGACTCTGGTCTGATGAAAGCAGAGGTGGGATGAGGGCAGAGAAATAGGCAGAGGCTGCTCACCCTGAAGCAGAGCTGTGGCTGTCAATCCCAGAGAAAATAGAAGGGTCGACCTTTCTTTATGCAACTTCTGAAATTAATTTGGTGCTTAAAATCAGAAGTGCATCAAAACATGGATTACCTGAGGTTGCCTTTGCACTAACAAAAGCATCTCTTTAGTGTGGTGAATCGGTGTAATGGCCCAGGGCCCAGAGCAATGATTTGAGAAAATCACCCATGGCAACAATTAGGCAATGGGTCCTCAGTGACTGCCAGAAATCTCACTGAATATTGGAGGGAAAGATAATTTATATGTAATCCAATTTAGAACAACAACAACATCAACAACTTAATGTTCTGCATGGGAGAAATCCAGCCCAGGTCCGAAGAGTGCTAAAGAACAGTGCGCCCGACAGGAGGTCTGCATTCATAGACCAGGTGGAGTACAGTTAGCTCTCCAGCTCTGCTTGCCATTTATCTCACAAAACTTAGTTTCTTTATCTGTAAAATTGAATACCTACCTCACAGGCTTTGTGAGGATTCAATGCCAGCACATAAATGCTCAGCAAGTAATAGTTACTATAATCATTATCCTCCAATTTGCTGTGGCAGATGGGAGTCCACAACTGAGGAGCAAAGGACAAGTTCTTGACCCACCCCTCCTCTCAAACCACTGAGTACCCTAACATTACCCTAATATAAGCTTCATTAGGAGCTTTCTATATTGGATCTCAGAGGAAAGACATGCGGGAAAGATTGAAAGAGACATAACTATCTGTCCTGGCTGATGTGGCACAGTGAGTTGGGCATCACCCAGCAAAGCAAAAGGTCACTGGTTTGATTCTAGGTCAGGGCACGAGCCTAGGTTTCGGACCAGGTCCCTGGTTGCAGGTGTGCCAGAGGCAGCCAATCAGCATTGCCTTCTCTCTCTTTCTCCCCCCGCTCCCCTTCTCTCTAAAAATAAATTAATAAAATCTTTTTTAAAAAAGACATAATTATCAGCTCAAATAGGAAGGAAATTTTAACCTCACAGCACCCTTTCATACCTGTGAAAACCTGAAATCTTGGAGAAGAAATTGTGAGAGCTACACAAAAATGAACCTTAGCAGAAGGAAGGAGCCCCAAGCATCTCTGACCTGAGGGGTAGATATTTGATTGGTGCTAAATGGATAAGTACTTATTAAACATATGGCTCATGTTCCAAGGAAGAACCTCAGCTCTCCCTTGAATGGACCAAAAGGGTGTGGTCACTAGTTGAGGAACAAGAGATGGGTGAGAACAAATAATAGGGTGGGTATCCTCAATTGGGCCTACCCATTCTGCTGCCCAGCGTCTAAGGAACCACCTTTACTGGGAAAGGTATGAAGAGACAAAGCAAGTTCCCTTAGTATCTAACTACCTTTTATTCTACATATTTTATGTGGCAGGCAATATGCTGGCTGTTTTAAGCTGATCATGTTTCTAATCCCCACACTAACCTTAAAATGTAGCTATTATTGAATCAGTTATCTCAGTTAGTGAAATGAGGTTCAGAGAGATTGAGTCCCTTGCCCAGCTTAACGTATATTGATATGTATAACATTTTGTTTGCCCGACATTCCTTCCTTTAAATAGGATTCGGAATGGAGGCGGGCAGGAGAGCTGTCAGTAAAGAAGTTGTCACAAAAGGGTTACCCCACAGAGTACCAAGTGACTGGTCCTGGAGTGAGCACCTGAGTCTCATGGAGCCAGAGTCAGGTTGGGGACATTTGTGTGAATGTTGGGAAAATCTCTTTCTGAAAGTATTAACTCTAAAGGAGATGCTGGCCAGGGACTGCCAGGAACTTACTGTGTCAGGACATCAACACCACAAAATACAATGTGAAGCGCTGAAGAGAGAAATAGTTTCCTGAGAATACAATCAAACACAGGGATCCAGCAGTGCTAGAATTTCTGGGCCAGTGGTCCTCAGAGTGGGGTCCCCAGAGCAGCAGCAGCAGCAGCAGCAACACCTTGGAACCTTATTGAAAATGCAAATTCTCAGCCACCCAGATTCACTGAATTAGAAACTCTGGGGCTGCAGCTCAGTGCTATCTTTTCACAAGCCCTCCAGGTTAGTCTGGTACGGGCCATTTGAACACCACTGCTGTTGATCAATTCGTGGAGACTTTTTAGTTTCATGAGCCAATAAATTCCTGTTGTTTTTTTAAACATAGACTTTGATTATAATAAAGAAACAAAACGAAGATAGTTCTGAGCTATTTTCATGAAAATTAACTTAGTCATTTTGTAAATTGTAAGCAAATTTATTTTTATAATGATAAAATTTATATACGTGTGTGCGTGCGTGTGTGTGTATATATATCCCTTTTAATATATATGTTCCTTTGAGGTTGGTTTTAGTTTTGTTTGTTTGTTTGTTTGTTTGTTTGTTTGTTCATATGTGAAGCAAGACATACCCCTTGTGTAACAGGGTGCACCCAAGAAGGTCCCCCCCAAAAAAAAGGGATTTGGAATGGGGTCCAGAACTCAGCGTGTCCAGGAAATATTAGAAAGACATATAAGAGGTCATCACCCCTTCCTTCTCAGGTGTGAATTGGGGGAAGGGACAAATGGAGCAGGGCCATTGAGAGCTGTTTTGTACAGCAACAGCTTTGCAGCTAACCTCTGGCATGGTCATTTAACATATCTATAACCTTTAACTGGTTTCATGGATATGTTGAATAGCTGTGGTCAAGCTTTAGCCAGGGAGAAGGGATTGACTACCACCCAAGTTGGAACTAGAAGGCACCTCCCCCTGTTTACGATGCCTGCGTGAAAGCTTGGAGATGATTGTCTCCATGCCATGGGGCCACACCTGCCCAGACTCACTATGGCAGTCCAGTAAAGCTGGAAGGATACTGGAGTGCTGGCAAGTGTAGCCAATTGTGGGAGGAGTCGGAAATGGGGCTGCAGAGGAAGATTGGAGCAGGGATTTAAAACCTAGAAACGGCACCATTGAAGGGAGAGCCACACGGCTTTGGCCAGAGGGAGAACCACATGCTTTTGGCAGAGTCAGGACCCTTGCAGCCCTGTGAGGGAGAATCACCATGTGGCTTTCAGCAGAGAACTGCCACTTGGCTTTGGCCAAGTGGCAACCCCCTCCCCGCAACTTAGGTGAAGGGGGAGCCACACAGCTTTGGCAGGGTGGAGATCCTCTCTCAGCTTTGCCAGAGAGTGCCATGGAGTTTTTGCCAGCGTGCAGACCCCCGCAGCTTTGATAGAAGAGGACCACGCAGTTTTGGGTGCTCCCTTTGGCCATGTGGCCTGGGAAACAGGAGAGACTTTGCCTGGAAGAAGGGTGAAAGAACTCTTGCCAGTAGGCCATGAGAAAGTGCCACGTGGCTTTGCATTAATCAGACATCCTGCCTGGACAGTGACACAGCTGACAGTGTCAGGAGCTTGGATCCTGGACGTTTGCTTCTTTTCCTGAGTTACAGTACCCTGAATTAGGGGCAGGGGGAGAAGGAAGCACTCTGAGCGTTTGTGGTTATCTTAAAGGACTTTGATATTTTAATGAAGACATTAGGTCACTACTTTAAGTCTGTATAGCATTAAATAAACATTTCTTTCCTTTTCACAAATCTCTGGTATTGGGAGATGACTTTCCTAAGGCAGCAGACATAATGAACCTTGGCCCCTGTGTCTGCTCTGTAACAGTTTTTGGCGTCCTGGGGTGGGCCAATAATTGCCCCCCCTTGTGTAACCGGAAAAGACACCAGCGTTCAGGCTGCCCATCACTACCAAATCCAATAAGCAATGATAACTATTGAATCTTTATGGGTGCTTTATTCAGATGGCCGGTGATCTGAGAAGATGGTGGGTTCATACCCTAACAAACCATCTTCCCTTCTCTTTCCTGGCAAGCATTTTTATAAGGGAGGTGGGGGACGACAAACAAGGTGCAGTGAGGGTTTTGAAATTCAGGGAGGATTATTAGGTAAGCGAGGCTTCTGCATTCCTGTTCTGGGCAGTGCTGTTCCCATGGGGAGGGGGAGTGTCTGTCTCCTCATTGATACAAAGGCCCAGATGCCTCCAACTGGTCCCCAGGTGGTAATCTCTAGCCAGCACCCCAGGAGGCCAGCTGTTTCCCGGGAGCCAGGATGGGCTTTATCTGTAGTTTCTGAAATAAAAACTTTAACATACACATTCCTTGCTAGGCTTAATAACTTTTTCCTTAAGCTAAAATTTTCCAGGTCTTGAGTCCCCTATCACTTGGACCTATGTTCTGTAACACTTGGTGCTTGCAAGGAAGAGGCCGTTTGAAGCTACACAGATGGAAGTGTTGTATGCAGTGGAATGTACTGCTGGTTGTACAGAATCTGACCCAGGGTGTTCCTGTGAGCACATGGTGGGCATACAATTCCATCAGAGGACCAAGGCATGTTCCCAGAGGGAGTGAGAATGGCCTGAGCATCAGAACACTAATATGAGCTATCCAATCTGAGAAGAGTCAACAGGATGTATTGGGACAAGCAGGAGGGAAGAATAAGGAAGTTCAGGAAAATGCAAGGCATTCTGCATGTTGAGGACAAGAGAGGAACTTCACAGGACTGTGACACCAAGCAAGGGCGTGGGCTTTCTCCTACAGACCATTAGGAGCCTTTAGGCAACTCTGCCAGCATAGTAGATGGGAAGGAAACTGGTGCCAGAGGCTGGAGGGCTATAGTAATCCAGGCAAAAAGCAGGTTGGTGAGTGGAGCTCCAAATGGAGGCAATGGCAAAAGAAATTGGAAAGAGTGACAGAGTCTAGGGAGACAACTAGGTTAGAAGGGGATATGCAAAAAAACTATGAAAATGTGTGCAAATTTGCTTTTTCTTCCTGGGGACTTTTAATTTTTAAAGAAGTCTGTGATCCAAGACACTGTCCATATATTTTGGAGATGCTTGCATGTCTAGTGGGTAGGACTGGGTATTTTATCGGATAATGAAGGAATACAGCATCATGCCCAAGCCTTCTGGCTCCTCCTCCACAGGGTTCTCCTCCAAGTATGCGGATATGTTGCTCAAGTTATCTGTGAGCCATTGAAAAGGCGGGAGTCAGGAGGTGCACATGCATTCACATGTTGGCAAGTCTTTAGGCAGTTGCTTGTGTTCTTTAATTACATTAATTGTTCAAGCACTGAATGAAGTAGTTTCAGTTCAATCTAGGGAAGATTTGTCAGCTCTTTTTCTGTACCTTGGAAGATCCATGTCTCAGCCAGAGGCTGATCCTCAACACAATGAGAATATGATACACTCTGCCAGGTCAGGGTTTGAGACCTCAGCCCAGGAAATGAGCTACAACCTCACCCCAGGCCAAGTACAGAATAGTTTCCTGAGCAGCAAAGCAGACTGCTTCACAAATTCCAAAGGTAGCTCACAGCAGAAAAAAAGGAAGCAGCTAGAAAGAGAAAGGAAGTCAGCAGCCCCTCACCCCAATCCCCCTCCACCCTGCAACGAGGCTTTCAGACCCATCCCAAACAACGCTTGCAGCCACTGGGAACCACTTCACAAAACAGAGGGTCTATTGCAGTTTAAAAACAACAGCCTGCCAGTCAAAGGAAATGTTTTTAAGTGCAGAGAGAAATACCACTGTGGGGGGCTGGGGCAGGTGAAAGGGCTTTGAGCACCTTGGAAGCTGCTTACACACAAAAGCACCTCTGTGCCTTTAAACAGGAACTCCTGTAAGTGTCCCTGGGTTTCATAACCTGGATGCTGCCTGCAGTGATGTGGTTTGGAAATTAACCTTGCTTTTCTTCCCACTGCTGTTTTACATATTAATTAAAGTGTTTTCCTCAGATCAGGAATGCCTCCAGGCTGACTGGATTCTGCAAAGGCAGTTCATTCCCTGCTGCTCTGCCCCAGCCACAGTTGTACAGAGTTCAATGATTAAAACTTTTCCAAGTCTGCTGTAGACCCCAGTCTTCTCTTCACTGGCCTTCTTGTAAAGCGTACACACTTTAGTATGGCTCTTAAAAAGTCATCCTTTCTTTTCCCCAAAGACAGATTGTGCAGAGCTAATTTAGGGGAGTGTGTAGAAGGAGAAACTGTTGAGAAGGCAGCCAACTATTTTCTCCAACTCTAGTTACCTCACTCCTGAGCCCATTTCTTTCTCTTTTTTCCAGCAATGCTTGGAAAACATGTGTAAACAGCTAACATTTTATGAATAAATTGACTTGTTTAAATTTATATATTTTTAGGCAATCGTGGTGGCTTAAAGTTTGAAGGCTAGGAAAGATTAGATCACCCGATGTGTGCAACAGAGTTCAGATTCCAACAGTCTGTTCCATTGTCAGAATCTGTGTCCCCATTTTCAACTTTGAATATCGTTTTTTAAAAATGTGCTTAAGATACACAATAATGGCAGGATTAATTTTCTAGCTGGGTTAATATCTCTGCCACTCAAGATAATAAAGTCATCATAGTTACTTCCTTAGGTTTTGGATCCTTTGGTCCAATACATTCTTTTCAATTTCAAATTATAATTTAATATAATCCACAAACCTCTTGGATTATATTAAATAAACACATTTCTTTGTGATTTTAGATAACTCTTTTGTTCCTTATGAAATCGACTGTGATTTAACCTATAAAAAGGAGAATGTAGGGACAATTGGTAATCTGTAATGAAGGCAATTAAATTTATATACCTAAAAGCAGAATATTCCAAAATTTATATAATGAATGTTTTACACATGGGAGTAGATCCCAGTGTGTATGTGTATGTATGAGTGTGTGTGTGTGTGTGTAATTGCCTTATTGAAAGAAAATAAAGCTATTCTTAACATTTCCCTACTTAGTATTTATTTGTAAAATTCAAGAGAGTAATGAAGGTCAGGATTCAATTGTAATTTGAATTTAAGGGCACCATGGGAAAGTAACCTCTATACCATATATCAGTGATAAAATCAGAACTTCCATCACTTATTCCTTGGAAACACATTTAGCGTAAAACACTCCTGCATATTGGACATATGCCAGTAGAATGGTAGAAATCCTGAATTAAGCTAGTTTAATTCATAGGAAATTTAGTGGCTCCTATGCTGTAAATTGAAAAGCAGGGGCTGCTTTCTATCTGGAGGAGCCAGGAGTCCACTGTGTCATCAGTCTCAGTTTCTCTCCTGCATTAGCTTTGTCCCCGCACTGACACTTCATAGAATCCTGGGCTGATATCCTGAGGGCTTACTTATGTCCACTGAGTCACTCCCAGAAGACTTCTTTGTTGGACAGGAAACTCTTCCATGAGCGCTGAAAATCTCCCTTACATCACAGCAGTCAGTCCTAAGCCATTCAAATGCATGGTGGTGGCTGAGTATCCCTCCTGCAACTGCTGGTGGACCAGTCTCCTTCATTGCATGTGGTCTGTCTGGAGTTAGCATCCTCTTAAGAAATGTTTGTCAAATGCAGCTCACTGAGTTCTCTCAGAAAGGAACAGACTGTGCAAACTTGCAAATCCCCATCACAAGAATGACCCAAAGAGAGGGGGATGACTGTCATCAGGGGTTTCAGCACTGAGAAGGAAATAAGACTCAACCCCATCTGAAGATTCTTTCCACTCCAAGATTCTATAATATTATACTTGTTGGAAAAGAAATGACTTGAACCCGGGGACAATTTAGTGGGTTCAAGTGGTTTATTTGGTAGGCAAATGCCTAGACACCCAGTAGGGAGGAAGAGAGGTGGATAAGGAAGGAAAGTACAGAGAAGGGTGTGCTCTTGAGAGTTAGCACTGGAGCAGTTGGAACTCCAGGTGGCTGAGGACCATTAAATAAGCATGGAGGACACAGCTCAGGGTTTCCCTCAGACAAAGACCGTGGGTCACAAGATGCAGAAAGTCGTAGCACACAGGGTGCTGCCCTTTGTGGTAATCAGGGTGGAAGATGTAAGTAGACCCCAAGTTCTGCTAAGGGGACTTGGAAAGACTCGGCAGGGCAGTTACCTGGGAAAGCACAGCAGGCAGTTTTCAGGAGAAACTTTCAGAGAAGAAGCTGGGAACCAAACCAAACCAGAAATGTTTTCAGGACACAGTTAGACTTTTACTCCCAGTGAAGTTGGGACACATCTGACCTATTTTCTTAACAGGATCACAGTGTTTTTTGATAAAGAATAAACTGAAAGGGGGCAAGTGCAAAAGCAGGGCAACCAGCTAGGAAGGAAGCCAAAATCCAGGCAAGAGGAGTCAACTGGCTAAGCAACAGTGGTGGGAGCTCAGGAACCTTCAACAGTGGACAGTGGACCCATTTGAAGGGACAATCCCCAGATTTTGCTGCTGTGCTGGAGAACAGGAAGTTTGTTACCTTGCCACCTCTTTCGGTCTAAGCAACTAAAAGAATGGAGTTGCCATAGAGTGGGCTGCAGAGTCAACAAGAGCAGTAGGGTAGAGGGGAGGGGGCTTACTATGGGACACGTTAAACTTCCAATGCTTATTAGTCTCCACATGGATAATTGGAGGAGGTCTAGGGATATTCAGGTCTGGGAATGGAGAGTGGAGAGCCATGGGCATACAGAGGGGTCTGCATATTTACAGCCATGGAATTGGATGGCATGACGTGGTGGTGGGTGTAGACAGGTAGTAAATACGTCTGTGGCCTGAGGCTAGCAGGGTAATGTTGCGAGGTGTGGCCAATAAAGGAGCAAGCCAAACAGCCTAAATGAGAGCAGGCAGAGATGAAGGAAGAACATGAGCAAGTGAGCTGTGCTGGAAAGCAGAGAAGTGTTATAAGAAGAAGAGAGCAGTCAATGGTGTCAGAGGTGGCCATTAGGTCAAATTTACATGACTAAAATATCTGGAGAAAGAGAGAGAGAAAGGAAGATGATGAAGGAGAAGAAGAAGGAGGAGGAGGGGGAGGGGAGGGGGAAGGAGGAGAAGGAGGGGAAGGAGGGAGGAGAGAAGAACAAAACGAAGGAAAGAATGAGGAGGAGAGGGAGGGAGGGAGGGAAGAAGGGAGGAAGATAAAGGAGATGGAAAAAAAGAAGAAAGTGTAAGCTAAAACAAATCTCCTCTTGTTTGGTTGCTTGTGTATTTGCCTTTCTGACACCAAACAGGGTTTTTGCTCTTAAATATAGTAAAAAATATGAAACATTCAACTTACTAGACTGAGGAAATCTTTGCATTTGCTACACTGATGGGGTAAGATGTGTCAGTTTGGGGATGATTTTTTTTTTCTGTTAAGTTATTTGACCTGGCTAGGTAAAGCTGGACTCTGTTGCCCCTGACCGAAGCTGTTATTTTATTTCATGTAATGTGTAAACATGTTAAGAAAAAAAGTGAATGTGCATATTACGGGATTTAACATAATTTTCAATGAATGGGGGAATTCAAATAGAGTGTTTCTCAAAACACTAATATCAATTGGTTAGATCTTCTAAAGAAACATCTAGGATTTGTTTTATGAATAGGCTTATTAAATCCAAGAGGCCCCCCAAAAGGATACACACTTACGATATATTTGCCTGAGTTACACATAATCATATCTTTCAAGAACATGCCTACCAAAATATATAGAAGAGTATAACTGAGTTACCCAAACTGAATACAAAAGGCATTTATCAAAATGCTAAGTAGGTTTCCTACAGAACTGCCTTTTCATATCAACCCACAGTCCCACAAACAAATGATTCAAAGAGCCAAACATTCATATTCATTGAGAAATCCAACACTGTTAGTGCAAAAATTTCAATCAGTGAGAGGCCAACACCCCATGAAGTTTAAGCTCCCCTGAAACTCTTTGTTCTTTATTAACCACATGGCGCACCTCTCCAGTTTACTGTTTTGGAGAATTTGCACATTTCTAAAAGGATTGTCCCTGAGTTACAAAACCATAGTTTACCACCATACTGTTATAATAATCACTCATTATTTTGAATCAATTTTCTAAATATTTACATCCATGAGAGTCAAGGTTCACGATAAATGGGACAATCACTCATTCTTACCCTCAAGAGGCACACACTTTAGTAAAAGGATAAAATAGTTACCCCAATTCAGAGGCAAATATGGGCCAAAAAAAGTGGCTGTGGGTTAGTCATGTGTCTGAGGAGATCAAGGAAGTCTTCGTGGAGGAGGTAACAATGGAGAAAGAACTTCAACGATGGGCAAGCTTGTACCAGGAAGAGTTAGAAGACAAGAAAAAGCAGGATGCATGAAGATACAAATGTGCAGAGTACACCTGACTCCTCCCTGCCACTGGACTGCTGTAGTACAGGGACTATGCAGACGAGCTACAGGAGATAAGGCTGCAGTCTAGGCTCAAGCTGTAGGGGTTTGCAGCACTAACATGTAGAGTTTGGACTTTATTTGGTAACAAGGGGAAACCGTTAAGGTTTTGTGCAGAGAGCTGTGACATAATCCGAGCTGAGCATCAGCACAATTAACCTGTCTACGTGCAGAGGTGTACTGAAGGGTAGGGAGATAAACTGGAACAGGAAGTCCAGGCGTATTAAGCAATGTTATCAGTGGGAATGGGCTGGAATCCAGTGACTTGTCAAAGGCTGAAATTAATTAGGTGTGGGGAGGGCAAAGGAGGCTGTTAGAAATAGGCCGCCCACTCTACGCTTTAGCCTCACTGACTCAGAGGAAACAGTCAGGGGTGGAATTGGTTTTCAGGAAAGACAACCACACAATTTTGACATATCAAATTTAAGATACCATTAGGAAAATCCAAATGAGACATCGTGCAGGCAATTGTACATACAAGATTGTGGCTTCTGAGA
The DNA here is from genome assembly GCA_039655065.1 of Glossophaga mutica. Lineage (NCBI taxonomy): Eukaryota > Metazoa > Chordata > Mammalia > Chiroptera > Phyllostomidae > Glossophaga > Glossophaga mutica. Next base: position 66,843,048 of record CM077310.1, on the reverse strand, counting down.
ATTGAGAGGCAGCTAAAGAGAGATGGAAATAGAAGCCAAAGAATAAGGTATAGAGAAAGAAAATTAAGGGTTGAGAAAGTCATTGATGAGTTTTAAGATCAGAGAAAGAGGGAGTGAAGGTAGAGGACCACTCAGCAACCAGAGACCAAGGAGAGATGACAGGGCGACTGAGTGCATAGGTTTGGAATCAGACTGGGGTACAAGCCCTGATCCTGCACTTCTGTGGTTATGAAACCTTGGGAAATTGGTCTCAACTCTCTGTCAGCAGCCCTTCATATTTTAAATGAGAGTTGTTGTGAGGGTAAAATGAGAAGAGAGGTGTTTGGTGGGAGTTATGGCCCATAGCTAGCATTCAAAGGAAGGTGCTGTGACTTCATTAAGTAGGGATGAGTCAACAGAGGAACCTGCTGAAGAGCAATGAGTTATTGTTTTGGTAACTAGAAGGTTGTCAACAAAAATATTTCACTGGTTGGCGTAGCCAAAGCCACATTTCAAGGTGTGAGGAGTGAGTGACTACAGAGGAAATAGACATTTCTGTCTTCCCCTCTTGACCTGGAGAAAGTCTTTTTGACTTTCTTCCAAGTTGTAGCTGGCAATCTATCTCTTGGAACTTTTCCTCGACTCTTCAAACCAGAGTTAGTAGCTCCAATCTCTGGTGTCTCCGTAGGTCTTTGTTCTTTATATTAGGTCCCTGTGATATAATCTAGTCATTCATTTCCTTACATGCTTGTTTTCCACTATTCTGCCCACACTGATTAAAATGAGAGTGATTCAAACAGGAATGATGTCCTTGTCATATAACAATTCAAATCGATTGCTTGTTGAATAGCTGACTAACTAAGGATGAAGGAGAAGAAAGAAAAGAAGACTGCATGATGAGGGGGCAGAATTTGAAGAAGAGGTAGAAGGGAGCTCTGATTGGTGAATGCAATTGTGTGGAAATAAGGATCACTTGTGCAAAACCAGAGCCACTGTTGGGTGGTGAAGACAGAGGAGGTGGAGTGAGAAAGCCCATGCAGTGTCCTTGTCATTTAACAGGTTCAAATTAAGTTCTGGGGTATCAGTAAAAGAGACAGAGGTAGAAATAACAAAACATCAAAGAAACCCAAATTGAGATTAGAAATTGTACATTTGACTTGGGCTGTCACGTGCAACCCCAGGTCAGGAATGCCCCTGATCCCATGCCCCATTACCTGAGGGCCGGAAATTGGAAATCTGTCAGATCTTTTATGGCTGATCTCTTGACTCTGCTTGAGGGTGAATGTGGGTAGAAAAGCATGTGAAACCACAGAGGGAGAATAAAATGAGGGACTAATGGTAACCTTTGACGGGCATACAAATTCAAGAGGAGTACCTATTGTCACATGATGCTACAAATTAAACCACAGAACCTCAATGACAGACACCAATAAATCTTTACCTTTGCTCTGAGAGTTTTTCTTTGAATTTGTTAGTCAATTGGGTGACTTCTCTTCTAAACTGGGCTCTCTTATGTGTTTGGGACAACTGGACTGACTGGTGTCTACTCCATGTGGTCTCTAGTCAGCCAGCAAAACTAGCTTGGGCTTATTCCATGGTGAAAGCAGGCATTCCAGGAAAGCGAGCAAAAGCGGCAAGGCTTCTTGAGTACTAGGTTTGGGACTGGTACCTCTCACTTCCTCCACGAATCCTACTGGCCATAGCAAGTCACAGAGTACCCAGCCTCTATTTCTCGGTGAGAGGAACCTGAAAGGCACATCCCAGGGGCCTGGACACAGGGCAGTGCTAGAAAGGGATTATGTAGGGCTATTTTGCAATAAATTTACTACAGGAAGCTTGAAGAAGAGGAAGGGAACAAGAAAGATTGGTGAAGTGGCCAAGCAGGGGACTTTGGAGTTTGAAGTCTTGACAATGGATTACTTTCAACTCCTAGTAAGGCCTAATGTGTAAATCTTGGAGTTGCTAGTTAATGCTACAATGCCATGCAGGATGTCATTTAGTGAATTGGATAAGAAATCCTCTGCATTTTTTATGATTTATTTTAATGCGTATGACATTATAAAATTAATGTACTTCATGAAGGGCTTGTGCCTGAATCAAGGTAAGTGAAAACTGTAGATATTTGCTGAATGAGTCTAATTTAATGACCCATGAGATAATTCATTTATAAGAAAAGTGATACCAGAAAGGTAAGATAATTTACTCAATAATATCACAGGAGAAGAATCTTTTCCTAGTCATTCCCATCTCCTTTTTTACTCTTTGTTAATAAGTTTTGTATAAATGATAGAAAAAAGAAAATGACTGAAGTCACAGTAACATTAAGTCACATAATTTTATATTTAACCCATCTCCCCCAACAAGTATGGTGCTAATGTGATACATTATGTGGTATGAAATAGATTATAGTATCATATAAGAAACCAGATTCTATGCCAATTACTTATCAACACGGCTTAGGAAATCAAATCCAAAAGTGTTGTTCAATTATTTTATCATACCCTATTTATTTCAGCCACGGAATTTTCCATGACAACCAATCCCATGTTTGCTCAAGAAAGGCTTTCATAAAAGAGAATCCTTGTCTGAATCTGTTAGTTGGTGTTTCCCTTTGTCAAGAAGCAAGAGGGGATTCCATCCACCAACTATGATTGCCCTTTGCTAAGAACAGCCCTACGCCACAGAGGAATGTGCTGCAGAAAATGGTCAAGAAAAGAGGACGTAGCTCAAAGACAAGATTCCAGAATGAGCATGTGTCACATAAAGTAACTGGTAGACTAGTGATTTGACTAGAAGCATCTGGAGCAGCAGCAGAAGTGATCAGCAAGTAATAGCTGAGGGTTCTGAAATTGGATTTGTAGGCAAACCATTATAAAGAAAACATGAGATCTGATTTTAGCCCGGTCAAGATGGAGGCATAGGCAGACACACTGTGCCTCCTCTAACAACCAAAATTAAGGACAACAAATATTTAGAAACAAGAAAACAACCAGAACTTATAGAAAATTGAACTGTACGGAAGTCCAACAACCATTCATCCAGACCGGTAAGAGGGGCGGAGTCGAGGCAGGAGAAAGTGAAGGTGCAGTCCCGGGAACGCAAGCAGCAGCGGCTTGCAGTTCCCAGGTGCACAGGCAGTGGCTGGCGGTCCCCGGGCCCACAGGCAGCAGCTGGCGGACCCCGGGCACAGGGGGGCAACTGTGCAGACCCAGTGAGGCCACACAAGGCGGCTGGCTGACCAGGTGGTCCCACATTTGGGCATGCAGACGGTCCAGGCAGAGGGGAAGTGGCGGAAGGGACTGAATCCAGGAGAGAGCGGAGCAGGCACCATTGTTCCCTCTCAGACCCCACCTCCACATACAGCGTCACAACCCAGCGACTGGGCTGCCCCGCCCTGAGGAGCACCTAAGGCTCCACCCTCTCACTACGTAATAGCCTCGACCAGACTAAAACCAAAACAAAACAAACAAACAAACAAACAAACAAACAAAAACACCAAAAATGGCTCAAACCGGAAAACAAATAAAAGCCCCAGAGTCAATTCCTCTAAGCAGTGAAGAGATAGCCAACTTATCAGATGCACAGTTAAAAGCACTGGTCATCAGGATGCTCACAGAATTGGTTGATTTTGCTCACAAACTAGATGAAAAAGTGCAGGCTACAATATGTGAAATGAAGGAAGACGCATGGGGAACCAATAGAGATGGGAGGAAAACTGGGACTCAGATCAATGGAGTGGACCAGAAGGAAGAAACTAACAACCAAACAGAAGACGAGGAAGAAACAAGAATTCAAAAAAATGAGGAGAGGCTTAGGAACCTCTGGGACATCGTTAAACGTCCCAACATCCGAATTATAGGGGTCCCAGAAGAGGAAGAAGAAGAGCAACAAGTGGTAAACTTATTTGAACAAATAATAAAGGAGAACTTCCCCAATCTGGCAAAGGAAATAGACTTCCAGGAAGTCCAGGAAGCTCAGAGAGTCCCAAAGAAGTTGGACCCAAGGAGGAACACACCAAGACACATTGTAATTACATTAGCCAAGATTAAAATGAAGCAGAGAATTCTAGAAGCAGCAAGGGATAAGGGGACAGTCACCTACAAAGGAGTTCCCATCAGACTGTCAGCTGATTTTTCAAAAGAGACCTTACAGGCAAGAAGGGGCTGGAAAGAAATATTTGAAATCTTGAAAAGCAGGGGCCTACATCCAAAATTGCTCTATACAGCAAAGCTGTCATTTAGAATGGATGGACAGATAAAGTGCTTCTCAGATAAGGTCAAGTTCAAGGAGTTCATCATCACCAAGCCCTTATTATATGAAATGTTAAAGGGACTTATCTAAGAAAAAGAAGATAAAAATATGACAGTGAAAAGACAGCAAACTCACAGCTATTAAGAACCACACCTGAAGCAAAAGCAAATTAAGCAAACAGCTAGAACAGGAACAGAACCACAGAAATGGAGATCATATGGAGGGTTAGCAACAGGGGCATGGGAGGAGGAGAGAGGGGGAAAAGGTACAGAGAATGAGTAGCATAGATAGTGGGTAGAAAATAGACAGGGGGAGGGCAAGAATAGTATGGGAAATGTAGAAGCTAAAGAACTTATGACACATGGACATGAACTAAAGGGGGAATGTGGGTGGGAGAGGGTGTGTAGGGTGGAGGGAAATGATGGGGGAGAAATGGGACAACTGTAATAGCATAATCAATAAAATATATTTAAAAAAATAAAAAAATAAAATGTACAAAAAAATAAAATCAAATAAAAAGAAAACATGAGATCTTATTTATCCCACAATGAATCCTATTCTTATGAATTGATTATATAAATTCATATAGTGGTTGTATGTAAAACATTCATGTCTGTGTGAATATTCAGATATTCATCTATGTTTTATGTATTTTTAATTTGAAGGAATGGGTAAATATTAATTATCTAATAATAATTAGATTGTCCTTGTCTCCTTTCCCATTTTCAATTCCTCCCATAGCTCCAAAACATTTAAAGGGAAATTAATGTATTGATTATATACATTATAATTATTGATTATATATATTGATTATGGATGAATATAACAAATTGTCAGGCATTTGTCAGCCATGGAAAGGAGTGTGGATTCTGCTTCAAGCCTGCTGGAAACCCACTGGGGAGTGATCTAGTCTGATTTATGTGGCATACATCTCATTCAGTTGCATGGAGAAGGGAATGAACCTGCAGGGGTGGAGAGTGCAACAGGGAAGATCCCTTAGGAGGCTGTTGTGTAGCCCAAACAAGAAATGATGATAGCATAAATTATGAAGGGAGGAGGTGAGAAGGTGGGATTAATGGCAGGACATACTTTTAAGATGAAGATATCATGATCTGCTGAAGGGTTAAATGTGGAGAATGAAATGGAGAGAAGACACCAAGATGGTTGGCAGCTTCTTGGCCTACATGTTTGATGGATGGTGGTGCTATTTACTGAAGTGGAAAGACTGGTGGGTGGGATGGAGTGTGTTAAATAAAGAGGTCTTTTTTGATCATGTTGATTTCAAGGCATGTGTTAGACATGCAGGTGGGGTTGTTCAGTAGATTTGAGTCATTGGCATATGGATGGTATTTGGGGCCATATGTTTCTGTGAGATCACCATCTGAACTTTGTGTTTTGGAGGGAGGTGTTAATGGGGAAGGTAGAGAGAATATTTGGCAAGAATAGCTGGATGGGGGATTCAGGAGGAAGAGCAGGTCTAGGCAAGAATCTGATTTGCTTTTTTGATTTGTCTTGAGTCTGAGGTGCCTGTGGTACATCCTATGACTTGTTCATCTGGGAGTTAAGTGGAGACTCATGGAAGTTAGAGCTGAGGACTGGATGAAGGATGGGATGGGGAGTTAGGAGGTGAAGAAATGGGGGTGCATGAAGGCATCCAAGAAGGAGATTGAGTGAGAGGAGCAAAGGCACAGTTCAGAACCCTCACAGGAAAGGAAGAGGAACATGTGCTAATGAGAGAAGCTGTGTCACTCAAACTCTAATCAAAAGGGGATCTGTTCCTCACATCTGGGTTAGCGCCACTGTCCCTTCTTATGAAGCATGGAAATTGTGGCCACCAAGCAGCATAAAAATAAGAAAAGGGGGTTTGATTTAGTAATCAGTCCTAAGGTACTTTCAGATAAATATGCAGAAAAGGAAAAGGAAAGTCATACCCTGACCACAATGGCATAGGAGTGCAGGAATCAGCAAGGAGAGGAAAGAAGCTCTTATCATGCCTTTGCAGATTTAGCATCGTTTCTCCCCAAATTCCTGAAGACAACTCTTGCATGGACCTCTGTGACATGTGGGTGACATAAGGAGATGCTTAGGGAAAGGGCAGTTACTGATTGTGGAGGTTTCTTCCCCTGTTTCAGAGTGGTTTTGCAGAGATCCTTTTCACTGCATGGTGTCATTGGTGAGAACAACTGAGAGATTTATGCCAGAAGAACCCAGGCTATCCTGCCTTAGAGGCTCTCAGGTCCCCACCTCACCCCCTCAGTAGGGCCAAGGCCCTCAGTACTTCAGTCTCGGAAGGGAGACACTCCGATAACCAGTTACAGTTACCATAGTACCATGTCATGAGCTGACTTCCCAGCTCCTCTCTGGTTTTTTAGCCCTATTATTGTGCCAGTTGGAGAAGGCAGATTTTGGAGAAGAATGGAATGAGGTAGAGGACACTAACTTTTAGGAGTCAGCTCCTCTTCCCAATGTGGATGTCCCACTAACTTTATGTTTCTTGTTAGATATCCTTGCTACCCAAAATGTGGTCCCCAGGCCTGTAGCACCAGCATCAGCTGGGAGCCTGTTAGAAATGCAGTCTCGGGCTCCACTCCAGATCTACTGAATCAGAATCCACATTTAATAACTATGTGCAAATTAATGTTTGAGAAGCAGTATTATATATTATTAAATGACAACTATACTTAGGTTTTTCCAAAGAAAAGTCTTCAAAGAAACTACACAAATTCCTCACCTTTCAGTATAGGGATCACTTGAGTTATTTTAGGTGTGAACCAAACAAGCAAGGCAAAGCGATGCAGATTGCTGACATTCATATTAGTGGCTGATGTGGGCTTACTACCTGCATGGTACAGCACTCTTTCACTCTTTTAAGAGTCCGCTTATGTACATTCACTATTTCACAGACCCAGCAGAAGTCTAAGAGATCTCCCCTCTACCTTCTGCTGATGAGCATGAAGTTGAGCAATGTTGGCCATTTGCCCAATGTTGTGTAGGACACGGACCCAGGATCTGGATTTATATCCCAGGCCCTTTGATACTGTAGCTAACAGCGATCTCCAAGTGACAGAGACCAAGAAGAGCAAACTCCCATTTTCTGCCATCTACTTGTTTTGACATTTACTTATATGTCTCAGTTCAGCCACTTCCACATACTAGTCACAAGTGGGTCCTTTACAAAGGTCTTAGTCCGTGGGCTGCACCATATTGTAAACTGGTGACTTAAAAACAGCAGAAATCTATTGCTCACAATTCCTAAGGCTGGAAATCCAAGATCTGGGTGCCAGCATGGTGAAAGCCTCTTTCTGAGTTGCAGACTGCTGATTTCCCTTTGTGTCCTCAGATGGTAGAAGGGGCAAGGGAGGTTTCTCAGGCCTCTTTTGTAAGGGGATTAATCCCCTTCCTGTCCTAATCACTTCCCAAAGTCCCCACCTCCCAGTACCATCATCTTGGGGCTTCAACAAATGAATTTGGCAAAGACACAAACATTCAGTCTATAGCAACATATTATAAATTATTTTATATAAAATGACAAAAACCATTTCAATGTATTTTAAATTTACTTATACATGCTCCTTCGTGCAGTTCAAGAATTAAAAGTTCACCCTCCTACCTGACCTTGAGTGCAAAGAAAACATAATTAATTAGTTTTGTTTTCTTCCCCAAGATAACTGCTGAGAGAGCAGCATAATGAAACTTTGGAACTACAGAAAGAATGAGGACCTGTGAAACCCCTTTTTTATTCAATTTATTTTTAAGCAATCAAATGAAAGTACCCATCAGCCTTTGCAATATGTCAACCATCTGGCCTCTGCATCCTTCCTGAGTCACCAGGTAAATAGCTACATGTTGCTGTAAGCACTAGGCTCCCTACACAGGCTGCCTTGATCTGCGGTTCACTGCCCTGAGGTGTAGATACTTACTCCCAGGGTTGAGCATATTTTCAGCCACACCTGGATGCCTCCAGGGAATTAGGAGAAAACTTTTAGTGGAGAGGAAACAACATAGCTTTGAATAATTGGAATGTGGAAATGTGTGTGCAAGGGAAAGTTAAGTGGGAGGGAGGGGGTTACTTATTCTTCAGAATGGAGCAACTTTGCTTCCTATTTGAAAAATGTGCAATTGGAAGGAGGCAGACATGCTAAAAGGCTCTCGTGACTGCTTCCTGCTGTATTCAATTAGACTTCTAGAGGATGCCAGAAGAGAACTTACATTACCAGAGTGACTCCAAGATTTAACAGAACTCTGGAGGAACCTGAGGGGTGGGGGAGGGGCTGCCATCTTGTGAACATGGTGTAAAACCAAGGCAGGGTGATGTGATTAACCTAGATGCAGAGGTACAGTAACCCCCCCACCCCCCACCTTACCCAAGGTTTTGTTTTCTGTGGTTTCAGTTACCCCCTCACCCCCATCAATCACAGCCCAAAAGTACTAAAGGGAAATTTCCAGAAAAAACAACTCTTATGTTTTAAATTGTGTGCCTTTCTGATAACATGATGAAAACTTGTACCCTCCTCCTCTGTCCTGCCCGGGACATGAATCATCCCTTTGTCCGGAGTATCCACGCTACCCACCCCCTAGTCACTTAGTAGCCACCTTGGTCATCAGATTGACTGTCATAGTATCCAGTGCTTGTGTTCAAGAAAATGTTATTTACTTAATAATTGCCCTGATGCTGGCAATTTGGATATGCCAAAGAGAAGCAGTCAGTGCTTCCTTTAAGTGGAAAGGTGAGTTGGGTATAATAAGAAATTTTGAGAGGAAGGAAGACCACATTCACATAAATTCTATTATAGTATATTGTTATAATTGTTCTATTTTATTATAAGTTATTGTTGTTAATCTCTTACTTTGCCTGATTTATAAACTAAACTTTACCATAAGTATGCATATATAGGAAAAAACATGGCATATATATGGTTTGGTACTATCCATGGTTTCAGGCATTCCCTACTGGTCCTGGACTGTATTCTTCCAGGATAAGGGGGACTACGGTATTATTGTAATTTTATATCTCCATGGCCCAAGTTAGACACACCCCCCTTCATAAGGAGTGTTCAGAAGTTGGCTACCTGTTATTATAGTAACCATAAGGGAGGTGATAAGAGAAGGACACACAGAGCTCTCTGAAGCACCACATTCTGTCCATGGGCCTCTGTGCATTTGTGAGGGCAGTGGTGCTGCCCACGGAGGGAGGGAGGGCTGGCTCTGGCCACTGGCCCGATGTCATCGGTTCAGGCCAAGCAGATGAAAGCAGGAAGTGATGACTGCGAGCCAAGAGTTTAATGTTTTCAAAAAATGGATCGGACAGGAGGAAGGAGTGTGAGTTTGCTGTGAGAGCAGTAAACAAAATCTTGGCTGCCTGCCAGGGAGGAGAGCCTGACATCCAACAGATCCTTGAAATGTCAGGCCACTGAAGGAGCTGCAGAGGGGAGAGTGGAGCAAGGGTTTCTGGCTTGGCAGTGGGCATCCTGCTCTTCTCATGCCTCCACAGGGTGAGCATGGCAGAGAGGAAGAGCCCACGATGGTTTTGGTGTTTGGGGATAAGCCCAACCCCGGTTCAGCTCCCTTAAGAGGTAGCATCACCCTGAGCTCTTGCTAGCAGGTGCTGTTGGCCAGCTGAGGAGCTTGTTCACATGAAGGCCAAGGTTCCATTATCACTCCAGTGATGCCAACAGGGTTCTTTACAGAGGGCCTGGCTTTGTCTTAGCTAAACACTTCCCCCCCTCTGTGCAAGTAGTCTGAGAGGTATGTGAACACATCTCCAAGAATAAAGGAGCTTGGCGAAGACACCATGGTGTCCTTTGTCTATTACCATTGTAAATTCCAGTCCTCTCACTTTTGAGGGGAAACCGGCTTACCCACAGCCAACACAACAGTTATAAACGAAATCTCTAATCTTGCAAGGTTACTGCAGGCATGATGGTTTCTGGGCATCCTCACTCATCACAGGATGGGGCAGTAAAGTGCCATGTAAAAACATATCAGGACTGAGGGTGCCTTTTTGAAAACCTAGTATCTGGTTATTTTAACAGAACATGCCAATCTCCCCTCCTCAGCATGTCAGTAAATACTCATCATTGTGAGAGAACAGGGACCACAGCTTTTGTGTGTTTTGCTTTCTTTTGGACAGCATGGACATTTTTAGCAGACGTCACCGATGATGACAATAACTAAGATATGAGATTTTAATAATTATCTCAGTGAATAAAGAAAATATAGAGCCTAAAATTTAGATTACACTGACTCACAAAATTATCTTAAAAGTGTGGTGGTGGATTCATCAGAATCAAGATCTTGTTACCATTGGGCCCAATTCATTTTAACTGTGAATTTTATCCAAGGCCTCTATGGGATTAGCCAGTGATGAAATGGCACGTGTGCTTTCCTGCAGCAGAGACCATGCACGTTGGCCCTGAGAACCTTGGCTCCTACTCGCTGTCCTTCAGCATGTCCACATGAAGAGGTTTATTGCACTGTCAGCTGTGGTTTCTGTGGCAGCTCTGGGTCTCCAAGGAAATCAAGTACTTTGTTCAAACAGCAGAGCTAAGGCAGTTTCTCCCAGCAGAAACCTCATTCTGAGCACTTTACTGTCGCCTGATACTTCACTTATAGCCCTTCTGGTGTGTGTGGACATCATACAGTCCCTCTGCTGGAATACACACTGTATGCAGGGGTGTCAGACTCATTTTCACTGGGGGCTACATCAGCCTCCCGGTTGCCTTCAAAGGGCCAAACATAATATTGGGACTGTATAAATGTAACTACTTCTTAACTGCTGAGGAGTTAAAATTACATTCGACCCTTTGAAGGTAACGAGAAGGCTGATGTGGCCCCCGGTGAAAATGAGTTTGACACTCCTGGTCTACACTAATGTCCAGCCTACCTATGCCCTGCCCTTTCTTTCTCATGGAATATATTTGCCCCCCCCAGCCCCCCTCCAATGAATAACCCTTCAAAGCCAAGGGGAGTTTCTGTTTGTTTGTTCAATGCTGTCCTTCCTCCTTGTTCATCCATTCTCTGTATTAAGCAGTAAAGCAAAGCTGTTAATAGTGATATTTAAATGGCACAGCTTTGATAGATTAGTTGCCTAATTAATTCTCATTTAAACATAAAAGTTAAATAGTGGACTATACAGAGTGGAATAGTAGAGCAGGAACTAAGCCTTTGGCTTTCCCCTTGTTTTTCCAGTTGGTTAGGTATGTTCCTGCCCCAGGCCCTTTCCACATGCTGGTGTCTAGGACTCTGATGCTTGTCTTCAGGGCTCTGAAGAAGAAGAGGTTACCCTCAGGGCTCTGCTCTAGGGTTACCTCCTCTGAGAGCCCTTCTCTGATCACTACAAAAAAATAGTGTTCATGCCATTCACTCCAGCTCTAGTCTTCTCTACATTTATGTCCTGTCTTGTTTGTCTTCATCTCATGTTTTATATTTATTTATTTGTTTTTCACTAGCAGCAAGTTCAGTGAGTGCAAGTACTAAGGTTTCTTCACCATGGTTATATTCTGTGCCCAGAAGAGAAGCAGATGTGGAGGAGAAGTACAATAAACAGTTATTGAAAACACGAATAATGGAGAAGAAATGTTCAAATATGTGTTTCATATATGCAGGCATATATTGTGATTGTGATTCTCAGTCACCTGAGGGCAACCATCTTTCCATTTGGACAGTTGGGGTTATGCTTTTCTACACCTTCTGAGGAAGGGGATAAGCTGAGTGAATTTTCAGCAGGACCTAGAAGTTCCTGCCATGAATTAGTGTCAAACAAATTTTCCCGTTGCCTCTGGGCAGCTGAGTGAGGGAACAGCTAAGGCTGTCCTACCACAACTGAGGGTCACATGTAATCTTAGTCAATTTAAGTTTGTACACTTTCCCCTGGGAAAACTGAGGTGTTCTTACAACATAAGATTATGCAATTTTTAATAGACATATGCATAAGAATATTTCCTAGGTCAAAGTGAGGGCATGTTAGTTCACCCATTATTCTGCTGTGCTCACGGCTTTCCGCACTCATCCACAAGCACCTGCCTTCAGACTCAGTCCTTCACTCAGTTCAGATTCATGCTAGTTTTGAAATCTTTGAAAGAAAAAGAAACCTAATTTTTTATATATACATTTAAATCAAAACACATGATCAAGTTAATGTAAAAGCAGCAGCTGCTTTTGAATTCAGAACTACATATATAATGTGCCAGAGGTTGTCTCTATCTACCCAATTGTCATTCCCTCATCCTTCTTACACTGAGAGACTGATTGTGCTTTGTAGTACAATGTTCCCAGTTCAAAGTCTGTTCCCCAGCATTTCTTGCAGCTTTTTCATGTGTCTAAAGCCCAGCCTGTAAGACTTGAACAGAAGATTCATTTATAAAGTAGCTGACTAAGCCAGAAGGGGCACTTTTTTTATGGTTTTTTTTTCCCATTCATCTTTTTTTGTTGGTAAAACAAATGTGATGGCTGGAGCTGCAGCAGCCACCTTGGACCATGAAACAAAATTGAAAACAAGAGATATGCACTGAGGATGGCAAAGCTAAATGACAGAGACATCCTGGGAAACTTGATGGAAACACTATACCTGCCTTGGAATGCCCATATTTAGTCTAGTTTTACCTGAGAGAATAAACCTTTGTATGTTTAAACCACTGTTGTTTTGGCTTTTTATTATACATAGCTAAATGTAATTTCCATTCATGTTAGGCATTGGGTGAGCATAGAGATTCAATATCCATCATTTACTATAATTCAGAGAATGCATTTTAATTTCCTGAGTAACTACACTGACTAAAACTATGCCTTCATAAAAATAATAAACAAGGTAAATATTAAGAAATAAGGCAAGTATGCATTATAATCACTAAAAAACAACAAACTCAGACTGGTACTGTTCTAGTAATACATAAGACAAATACATTCATTCAAAATATTTAACAAATATTTGTTGAGTACCTGCTATGCATCATGTTGTGTTAGGTCTACCAAAATATGGTGGGAAAACTCTGGGGCCTGGAATAACAGCTTTTAATTCTGACTCATTGTTTATTAGCTGTGTGACCTTGAGTAAGGTATTTAATCTTTCTGAGGTTTGATGTCCTAAATAACACATACCCCAAGGGGGTTTGTTGATATGAAATGGTAATATGGATAAATGTCATAGGACAATTGCTTCACAGAGTTTTGGTAGCTCCTATATCTACAATATGATTCTTTCCAGCAAGGAGCTCTCTCATGGAGAAACATACATAAACAGATGATACATTGAAACCTGGAAGATCCAATAACACAGGGGTGAGCAGGGTGTTTTGGATCCAGAGAAGTGAGTAACTACTGCTCAGGTAAGTTAAAAATACGTTGTGTTTTCATTAAAACTATTCACCAAATATGTCTGGGTTTCCTCCTTCTGATACATGGTAGGGTTGCCTTCCATCCCTTTTGAAGATATAGCCATAGAATCAGCTTTGGCCAATGAAAACAAGCAGAAGCAACATGTCTCACTTCTGAGTGTAAATTTTAAGAGACATTGAACAATTTACCATGTTTTTCTACTAACTATGCAGTGATTGTGGAGGTAAATGATGGTGCTTTCATCAGCCTAGGTCTCTGGTAGCACCATAAGCCAGACTCCATACCTCCCTCCACCCATTCATGTTGGAGATTCTGTGAGTGAGATATCAGCTTCCGATATTTGGGGTTTGGTTGTCACTGTAGCATCATCTAGCCTATCCTAACTGATACAGGTGATATTTGAAGACGGAGTACCAATTTCCAGGTAAATAAGGAAGTTTCAACACTCTAGGACAAAGGGAATTTTTAACGCGAAGTCACAGATTTTAAAAGGATTAACATTCAGTGATGAGTTCAGTGCAACTGCTACAAACATTGCCGAGAGGCAGAAGTTGAGCCTGAAGTTACATAGATAGGGGACAGTGTGTATAGAGCACCTTTACCAAGGCCATTCCCCCAAAGTGATTCACACTCAGAAACTATTCAGCAGAACCTCTAGATTTGAAACATTAAGAGCTAGAAAACGAATTACTAAACAAAAATCAGAGTAAGATGAAAATAGGGAATGCAGTCTTAAAGTCAATGAATTGAGGACCAAAACAGCATTGCCACAGCACTAACACACCCAATAAAAAGGTAAGAAACAGAGTAGATGCGGCTGAAACTTGAATTACTGACATAGAGAAAACTTTAATTCATAGTGAATACATACATGAAAAAGGAGAAAGATATTAAGACATTTAGAGAGAAGCTAAATATATGGATATAAAAATGCATTAAAGATAAAGCCCATCGAGATCATCGTTGCCCCTAAAGAGCTCAATAAAATTAAAAATAAAAAGTATTCAAAGATATAAAACAAGGACATTATCTTGACAGAAAGATCTGTATCTACAAATGCAGAGTTCACAGTGTTGCCAAGAGTATTTGAAATAAAATACACAACATTGAGACATACCCTAGTTGAGTTACTGAACTTCAAAGAAGAAAGGCAGAATTATCAGGCATCTAAGCAGAAAGGAAAAATCACTATGAGAGTAAAACATCAGATTAGGTAATATTTCTTTATACCAATGTTTAATGTCAGAAAGCAATGGGAAGTGTATGTAAAGTTCTTGAGAGAAGAATGTATGACCTAAGGATATTCTGCCCAACTAACAGGCAAAAATATTCTCATATATGAGAGAACTCAGATAATATAGCATTCAAAAAGTTTTCTTCAAGAGTTTTGAAGCTGTTTGTCTGCTTTTAGTAAAGAAATCCAGGTAATTAATAGCTGGATCAAAAAGTAACATATTATAAGGAAAAACAGCAGGAAATAAGTCACTTTAAGTTGAGGTTGAATATTTTAAAATTCTGTTGATTATGTTACAGAAAAAAATGTAATTTTTTAACTTTGACAATGCAAAAATAATAATATAACTAACAAATACAAGGAGGGAAAGGAGAAAGAGGCGTTGAGAGGAAATGATAATATGAATGGCCTGAGATTTTACATGGAGTGATATGCATGTTTAAATGTGCATATGTTTAAATGTGTATTTTTAAAAAATACTTCCAACTTCTAATAGCTTGCATAAGCTTTTCTTGAGACATCTTTTATGAAACAATACCTCTTGATAAATAAACATTTATTTCAAGTTCAGCAGTTTTTTTCAGTTTCATTGTTTTCTTTCATCCATGAGGTGGGTGCAATTCATGTAGTTTAGTGAGTCTTGGGCATAGATGCACAGTAGAGGTGGAACATGGGAGAGAGGGCCATGAAAGTGGGACAAAGGAGGTAGGCAGACGCCACATCATAAAGTGCTTTGTGTCTACCAGGCTAAGGATTTTTTTTTTTTTTTACTTTTTTATAAGATAATGGGAGTAGGGGAGGGTGGAAAATAGTATTTGACCAAGGGACTTTCAACCCAGATGGACGCGTGTTCACATGTGCATTTTATAAAGATCATTGTCACATGGCTGCACCGTGTTCTATAATTCCCTTGAAATGACATGAATTAGAGATGCTCTATTAGCCTGATTTTATAAAACTAGACAATAGTCAGGATTAACTAAAATCCTAATCTTTCCTTCAAGTTTTAAGATCTTTCCTTCAAATTCTTAAATACTTTCATTACCAAGTAAACCAGGTATAAGACACGCTATAATAATTCTCTTTTCCCTGCTTAAATCCGGTGCCAAGTGGTGTGCTAATCCTCAGAGATGCCAGAACAAGAAACAGGACCAGGATATATGGGCTTTCAGGCTGTGCCCTGCACGAGGCCAGAGTGCTGCTGACATGAACACTGAAGAGAGTGAAACTCGTGCTTCTGGAGTTGGGAAGTGTGGGGGCCCCTGTGGTAAGGGCAGGATGAGCTTGTATGGCCAACCCACCACTCGCTCATCCTTTCAAAGGAAGATGGCTACAACGTCCTATTTTGCAAGGTCTCCAAAAAATAAATGTGCAGTGGAACCTTAGTTCTTGAACTTAATTCATTCTGGAAAACTTCAAGAAGCAATTTGTTCAAAAACCGAATCTCCTTTGTTGCCTGAGAGATGTGTGACTGGTCATACAGGTATCAGCCTGAAAGGGTTGCTGGGTAGAGAATGGAGACCAAGAATAGAGATTCGAAGTTTTGTTAGACATCCAGGACATTTTTTCCATGAACAGTGTGGTCAAGAACCAAATTGTTTGACAACCAAGACGTTTGAGAACAGAGGCTTGACTGTTATCTAAAATACCTTTGACATAAATATTGGTGTTTAATAATCCTCATTATTATCAAATGATTTCTTATGGAAAACTTTTTTCCCACTGTCGTTCGTCCCTTTTTCTAGTTATATCTTCTTCCAAGAAGATCAGCTGACAAATCATTTCCTTAGCATAGCCTCTAATGTAATGGATGCTAATAAATCACCACAGCTTTCTATTTTACAACCTAAATAGCCCTTGCTCTTTCATATACCTTCAAAGGTCCAACTTTCCATCCTTCATATCTTGATCTTTTATAAAATAGCTTCCAACGTCACAGAATTCAGTAACAAGGGCAAACATATGTGAGAAACAAAGTAGTAGAATTATGTCCAGGGTCTTGCAAATAAAAATCCTGTATATATAGACCAGCATCACTATTATGTTTTTGATAATGAGGAATTATTTTATTCTACTTGTGCTTTATTATAAATCCTTCTTTTCAAAATCACTGGAGATTGGAAGTACATGAACCATGAGTGAAGAGAACACATTTGAGGAACAATTGCATTTGGAAAGGGTTTTGACCACACGTCCATTTTCTGCTGCCATGGTAGACACTGTTAGCTACCCCACATTGGGACACCATTCCTTCTCAGTGCATATTCCCAACATGGAGCTTTTATTCAGTATCTAGCAGCCTGGTGCTTCATGGGATTCTGATCTGAGTGCTTCTCAGCCCACAGTGTGAATCTTTTTGAGTGTAAATCAGCTACGGCACAGGCTCCTTTCCTGGAGAGCAATGTCAGCATGAGCATGGGACCCAGTACTGGTCCTAGAAGTAAGGCAGAGCTGGGTGAAGAGGGTAGTTTTGGGACTGTTAGCATTATCACTCCAAAAAGGTACCAAAGAAGAGAGGCTGTCTCTATTGGATATTATTATGCGACAAAATATTGTTTGGAGCGGTTATAACCACCTTATAAACACAAGGGGACAAGTCTGAGAGAAAAGCCAGTATCCTGAAGGATGGCTGAGAGAGTAGAAAGATGAAAAGATCCTGGGCCCCTGATGATGTCATCAAGCTGTCTTCTTCACCCAACCCTGAACTTCTTGTTATGTAAGATAACACATTTCTTTACTGTTTAGTGGTTCTCCAAGTGCAGTTCCATACCAACAGCATTGGCATCACCTAGGAAATTGTTAGAAACCCATGTTCTTGGGCCCCATTCAGACAAGAAAGTCTGGGGCTGGGCCCAGAGAGCTGGTCTGAAAAGCACTTCAGGGGATTCTGATAAGCCCCAAAATTTGAGAACTACACACTGGTTTAAGCCATTGAACTTGGTTCCCTACTATTTGTAGCTAAACATATCCTAATCAATACAAGTACTTGTATTGTATTTTATGTCTTTTTGAAAAACTCAATTAATTTGATGTTTTTGTTTTATGTGAACTTTATTTAAGCATTTATGATGTCACAGATGGGAAGGTCTGTAGAGGTGGGAACATGCACATTCCCTGATAAGAGTTTGGGGCTACTCAAGTAGGCTGGTCAAGAATTGAAGTAGAGTTCTTAAGGTGAAATGAATTTTGGTAAAATTTATGAGCTTTTAGAGTTCCTAGGTAAAAGGAGGAAATTCTGATACGGCGGGGGGGGGGGGGGGGGGGCGCGGCTTAGAAGGTATAGCTCCAATCAGAGGAACCTGTACCCAAAGAGAAGAGCCTATTTTCTGTACACAGTGGCAAAGGTCGTGAGTACTTGAGGACTCAAGTAGATTCAAGAAAAGTAGTTGCAGTATGAAATCAAGGAGGTGCTAAGGAAACCACCAAATTGCTATGTGGGGTCCTTTAGCACTATGGGGTGAAAACAGGCTCAAGAGACAAGAAGAGAAATGCAGCTGGAAGAGTCCAAACTTAACAGGAGATCCTGAAGGGATGTTCAGCATTTTTGAACTGTCAATCACATGAGACTACATAGTTCTATCATATAGAGATCACTGCCAAAACAAGGATTGTAAACATATTTCACTTAGTTATATAAATCAGAGAAACGTGGAAGAGCCACATTACTGGGGTAAAGATGAAGACACTGCATATTTCAAAAGAAGCATTATGTCCTTTAGCCTTCAACTGGTGGCATCTAAGAGTTGCTATAATAAGTAACACAGGCTTCACTCAAACACTAGTGCACCTAGTCAGTTCAGAGTTAGTTGCACAAAGGTATGAAGAGTCTGTCCAAGTCAACTTGGAAACTTGCTAAATCATATTTAACCTGAGTCTATGGATTCAAGAGGGATTAGCTATGATCTTGCAGGTTAGCTCAAAGATATTGGACTCTTGAATCTAAAGACAGCACCATAAAGACATTTGCATCTTCTAAAATGACTACTGAAACATCAACGTGTCAGAACCACACTTCCAAAATCAATGAAGTGCGATCTTTGTCTTTCATCTCATTATGTTGTGCAACACTTAGCTTCCTCTCAAACGTTTATGGTTTGAGGATCTACAGCCCTTTGAGATAACTCCTCACTTCTTTATTTGTAATTGACTCTTTGGGGTTAATACATTTACCAATTCCTGCCTGAAAAGACTTTCTTAGCATGACATCCATCATTTGCCAGTTCATCATTAAAATGGTTAGATTTCAGGGATATCCAACATTGCAGATCATAACTCCTTCTGTGCCCAACGGGAGTCCTCAGAACAATCTGTGTAGGCACAAATAGTTCACACTATCACCTAAGAGTTCCCCCAAACCACACAGTACATGTTTGTCTTGGGAATTAAGAGCCATTACTTCAAAATCATCTCCCAGATTCCTCTACTTTATATTTGTTCAAAAGAAATGACACCCATATTATTGCATTAGTATAGTAATTTTAGGGTAAAAAGGAGGTATAAAAATTATTTCTAACAAGGAGGTATTGTTGTCCTTGATAAAAATCAAGTTATCATGTTTGTATTTTCTGCCTACTAAATTGCACCTCCTGGCTCTGTCTTTACTTCTATGTCTTCCTGATGTTTGCACTGGTTTAATCCTTATGTGTGCATCTGGGAGGCTGCATGATGGAGGCACAGGTGCATAGATGCTGGGGCTGCGGTTCTGGGTTTCACTCCTGGTTCTGCCACTCATGAGCTATATCCTTGGAAAAGTCATTTAACCTTTTTGTGCCTCAGTCTCTTCACCTATAAATTGGGGATGGTGATTCTTAACACCTAAGGCTGCCGTGTGCTGTAAAGGATTTAATATTCTGTATAGCATTTAAAACAGCACCCAGAATCTTGCAAGGATTCTATCTTGCAAAGTAAAAGTCTTCTTTGTTGTTGTTTTTGACATATTTACTTTTTCAAAAATTTTGTGATTTCAGGACTATTTTCTGGTCCACAGAACATTTTAAAGTTGAGAGATATCAAAGTTGTTTTAGGCAAGTGTTTACTTACTTACTCCAAAACACCAGGAGTAGACTAGCTTTATGTTAAATTCAGAATCCATGTAGAAAAAAAATATCCTCAAGGCTTTCTTCATTTCATAAATAATGTATTTTATTTTATTGCATATGGCTATTAAGGAGAGCATCCATGATCAATACAGACTAAATACAATGCACTAGTCTAGTTCCATTTATTCTCGTCTCCAGCAGCGTCACATTGACCCTTATATACAGCGTGTACAGTGGAAGACAGAGCAAGATTAGGTCTTTTGTCATATCACAATAGCAAGAAATATATTTAACATCTTGATATCCGGAAATAATACGTACCCAAAAAGAAAACACTGTTTAATAACTGTTAAAGTTTATATAGCAAAAAAATATTTTAAATTTAAGGTTAAGTCAGGCAAAATGTACAAAGACCCAATATACATTGTGAAGTTTTAGCAAACATAACATTTATACATTTTGGTTCCATTCTGTAAACTAAATTAAAAATGTAAATATTGCATATGCCTTTTTTGAAATGTACAGGATAGAGGAAAATTTAGTATATTATCAACTTTTTATTTTGCTTAAAAGCTGCAGTATGAACATGAACCATGTTATAGTGGCATGACTACTCTAAGTATAGAGAACTACTTAAATACGCAGCATACACTGTATTCAGCGGGGTCCATGTTCAGTCCTACTGTACCTGGGGGGAGTCGCATAAGCAAATACCACCCATCAATTCCTAGTCCCAAAACTAAACCAAAACTTTAGGACATTTTACACATTTTAATAAAGTATGTATATTATACACTGAAATTGACCTTCAAACTAACATTTAATGGTCTATGCACTGTTGTGAAGTGTAAATTTTAGAAAAGTAAAACTTTAAAAAATGTTCAGGGGTATCGCTTTACATTCAACTTTGTCTTGCAATACAATCCTCTGTTCTAAAAAGTTCAGCGTGGAAGCAGGAAGACTTTTGCATTGTCATTAAATATATTTTTAAGACATTGAATTTTTTGGTCTTCCTCTAAAAAAGCCACATTTTTATTAATGCGTTATTCTATAGTGATATATATCTAAATATTTATATATTTTTTTCTTGAAAAAGAAGTTCAGACCTCCAATGAACTAGTGTAACATCTACAGGACTATTAGAGAAGATAGGCACTGGGGATGCACCTACGGGAGAAACAGTTCCACAGCCCTCCATCAGGTGTCCAGGGAGCAGTGAGATGACATGACATTCTGCTGGTCATGGGCAGCAGTTTTAGGTGACACCTGTGATAATTGCCACAACACTGATATTTTCGGAACACTGAAAACGTAAAGCCAGAGTAGTCTTGTCAGGAACTTTTTTAACAAGTGACATGTACTGTGAGATCATTTTTCTTCTTTTTTCTTTTTCTATTAATAACACAGGGGTCAAAATGCCTCTTTTATCAGTTTCTTTCCTCCACCCCCCACCTTTTTTTGTTGTGTTGTTGTTCAGGGCAGCCTGGTTGACCCACACAATAGTATTATAGTCAAGATATAAATATTTTTTTTAAATCTGCTAAACCCGTGACCACCCTTAAATTGCTAGCATGCCTATGTGAATTTTTGGTTAAAGAAATGCAAGCTCAAGATTAAGGATAGCAGAGACATTTGAGCTTGTAAATAGGATCAAAGGCTTTGCAATTTGAAGTACCTACATAAATATCTACATAGAGAAGATTAAACAAGTCTGTTAAAGGTAAAAAGAGATATTCACCCCTTCCCTCCACCCTACCCTCCCACCCCCACTACCCAATACAGTTGATGATTTTCAAAAGTAGGTTGCTTCAGTTACATATAATTATTATTTATTAATCCATCTTCCAAGTCCAACCTCAAATTTCATTTCCATTGAGAAATGTCAGTCCCACACTGGGCTCTGTCTGTGAGTAAACACGCAGGTACCTGGATTGGAGTCCAACAAGCAGCTGTGTACTGGAACCAGTTTAATAAGGCTGATGACCCCACTTGTGCCACATTCAGCAGAGAAACACAGGAGGTCCTGCCTGCCCCCAACCATGCAAATCCGGCTTTACCTGGAACTGAGGTAGCACTGTGGTAGTTTTGAGTGTATGCCAGTAAATGCCAGATTTTACCACTTGAATGGGTATTGGTAGTATTTCCTAGCATGCTGAGGGACAAATCTGCTTTGCCAAAATGAAAGTAAGAAGAAATTAAGACACTGGCCACAATTTAAAAGGCCAATGAAAACATCTAATTTTCTTGAGGATAACTTCTTCGGCAATTGTGTTAAGAAAAAACAAAACAAAACAAAACAAAACACAAACAGCACAAGGGTGAATGCCCCCTATGGAAACAAGAGAGCAAGGCAGGTATTCTTGCCTTGTTGGTTCCATGTCTAATACAGTCACAGATATTTCAAAACAAAGTAATTGCTCAGATCCAAAAAAAAAAAAAAAAAAAATGGTAAGCAGCTTCAGATTTTTTTAAAAAATGCCGAGCCTCTTCTTTTAATGTGATCCTCTGATAGGTGATATCATGGTAATAAAGCCAGGCAGATCTTCACTCTGAAAAAGAAAAGAAATAAATCAGTAGTGATTGTTGGGAGAACACAGCAATCTTTAGAGTTAGCGAAAAGATCCATCTTTAACCCACTTTTCTGATCTGTGTGACTTTAATAAAATAATGCACTTTGGGAAGCAACCATTTATTCATTCCCTATTCCAGAAACAAGTTTGATGGGTAAACACCTATTCAGTTTCCCTCGAGGCAGCACTATTAGGGTTAGAATGACAGTGAAGTTTGTATTTTCCATTTAAGAAAATTGAAAATTTTTGCATGTGCTTTTCTAAGTCATTCCATTGAATAAGAGACAGAGGCATAATCTGCCCTTTAAAAAAAGGAACTGTGTGACCTGGCAATGCCTGGCAATGCCCCTCTAACTGCTTCCATCATCATTCTTTGAGGGGAAAAACCGCCCCGCCTTGCTGAGAGGGCTGCTGAGAAGATGAGAAAACACAACATGTGTCATAAAGTACACTGTAAACTATCCCGACTGCACAAATGTGTATTATAGTAAGAAAGTAGTGAGAAGTAGGGAGAAGTAGTGAGTCCACGTTTCTGCCCTCAAAAACCCTTCCAATTGGATAATCTATCCTATTCCTGAAACAACCCAGGATTTCAAAAGTTCCCACAATGACACATTTGGCTACATAGCCTCCTTCGCCTCCCCACCCTCCCCATGTTCCAGGTTAAGTAATGCACTCTCATACTGAGCGTAGTGGAGGCATGGCTGCGGGACCCCTAACCAGTGCTGACGACCACCACCCTTCCGGGCTAACGGCTAACTCCTTTAACTTTTTCTAGTTTCCAACATATTCTTACTTGAAGTAATCTTTCTTTAAGGGACAGACTTCGACGTTTCACAGTATATTACCTTTTTTAAAAAAAAGTTCTAGGCTTTTTAACAAAATGCCAAGTTGTTCACTTCACCATTCTCCATAACTGCAGCTACTAGATTACATGTGAGCACTTTGGGTCACGCCCTGTCTCAAGCAGGGAAGTTTACTTCCTTGCAGGTGCACTCATGTAACACGTATTTCTGATCATTTGGAATTCTAATCTAGATGCTCACCACACTCTCTGGTTTACTTCTTTGTGAATCTCATTCTTTTCTGTTCATCTTAAGTTCAGAAGACAGATCCCAGCAAGAGAGAAATTTCCAGTGTGTCCAACAACTGGGAGTGGAGTGAGCATGTGAAACCACTTGGGCTCTGCACACCAGGCAGCTCCCTCGTACAAAACGAAAGCCCTGACCGCGTCGTGTGAGTGTGAGCCAAAAAACAAAAGCCTGAATAGACAGGGCACTGTCAACACACAACAGGAAATACTGCATCTTTTCATGACTTTTTAAAATCTCCCTGCAATGTGACATTTTGAGGCAGTGCTTAGTGTATCTTACTATTTTTAAAAAGCCTTACTTAGGGTCCTTCAAAAACTTTAATAGATAAACTGTTCTATAAATGACACCTAGCAAAGAACAGGACCCAAAATGTCCTCTGAAGGGAAGATGTGTCCTTTAGCTGTTTCATCCAGTCACTGTGATCTCTAGTTCTAAGAAACTGCAGTGAGAATCTGAATGTTGTCCAGATCCCTTAAAAAGGAGGCATCTGCTAAAATCCACCTGGATTTGCCTCTCTCCCTGAGATGACTGCATTTTGTTCCTCAGGCCCTGACTGTGAGACGAATCCCACCACCAGGCCCCAGAGGAGGTAATCCAGACCCTGTGGATATACTTACAGAAAGATTTATGTTCACAGTGTATTTTATTTTTACACTAATGATTAGCTAAATTGTCTCCTGTTAACTCTACACCCATTACCTTGAAAACAGCAAAACAAGTTAAGTTTTTTAATTCCTCAAACTTAAAACACAGTCATATGAATGGGGGGCTAATTATTGCTGGAAATTTACTTTCCGTTCTCATCTGCAAACTCACAGGGCCACAGCAGTTTTCACTCCATTTTCAAGGATACTTTGTTGCTATGAAACAAGTCCTATCATTAGATGTTCGTGAGCACTATCAATTTGAACATGTAATTTTATTTTCTAAAGTACAATTATCAAGACCTTAATTTCTATGCATTAGCATTATGAAAGAAAAGAGCTGGTAAAGGCAAGGAAATCATTCATTCATGCATTTATTCATGTAATAATCTTTCAAGATTTAAAAGAAATTCTACTCTGGTGCAGGGCCTCACTGAGGCAAGTGGGACATTGATAAGTGAGACAGAGTTCCCACCAGTGGGAGTCCCGTAACAGCTCTTCTCTTGGGAGAGAGTGAAAGCTGCCCTTTGAAATGTGTGCAGCACTCCGGAAACACCTGGATTGTGAAGGGCCGCCAGGCTGTGGTTACCGGCAAAGGAGAAAGCTATTCTAAAAGGCGCAACTGAAGTGAGGGCTGTCGGGGCCCCAGTGATGCAATTTAATGTCTGGATGGTCAGGAATCCAATTCCGCAGGAGAATAAGCAGCCCCAGGTCTCTATGGAGTGGACAGAGACATGATCCCATACATGGGCCAGGGAGAGCCTCTGAGGACTGAGCACACACACACTCATAAACACACACACATACATACTAATCACAGGGAAGGAATCTGTTCACGGCACCTGGGACAGGAGCGAACAGGCTGGGGCTAGGGGGACCAGAAGGAGGATGCCACCAGCTCACACAGCTGCTTGGGCATGAAGTGTGCAGTGCTTCAAACACATTTTTAAATATAGAGATGTGCACTAGAGTAAGCACAATGTGGACACAACCTGTCTCCTATTAGGTTATAAAACAACTGCTTTCCATGGATATCTCGTGTCACAGCAAAGGGAAAGAACTGAGACCTGTGGGCCTACTCACGGCCTGTGGAACTTCAATCCACACCCCCAGCAGCTTACCACTGCAACACCTGTATACCAACTAAGGACATCCTCCCTCAGGTGAAGTACCCACACCAAACATAAAACGAGCTAGCCAACAAAAACAGACCTTGCTGAGATGCAAAAGAAGGAAAGCAAGGAAAGGGTGTGAATATCCCCAAATCAGACTGAGATGACTATGACTTGCTGAGCAAAAGGATTCCAACAAAAACCTAAAGAAGGTAAGTAGTCACTAAGAATGCACAGAGGAAACTAAGGGTATGTTTGAGAAACCTAACAACAATTTTTTAATGTTATGGAAAGAAAGCTGGAACAGAAGATATGTACCTCAACTGAGATCTAAAGCACCCTTTCGAATATGAGCTGGATGTAAATATCTGGTGCGCATGCCAGCAAGACTCTGAACTGGGACCACAAGAAGGGAACCAGCCAAAGGGAAAGGGAAAGGTGGTGTGGAAACTACTCAGGAAAGACACCTGAGCTCAAAGCACCAGCAGTAGCTGTCGCTCAGGCTCTCAAACTCAGACAGGGCATCCAGACATCAAACCCAAGTCTGGAAACCCCTCCCTGGGTGTCACTCCTCCACCATTTAGGAACTGGAACTTAGGAATGTGAGCTGGAACTTAGGAAGGTGAGCATACTTTTGCGTTTTTATTTACTTACTTTTAAAGTAAGTTAAATTATCCCTCCCTTTGAAAATTTATCTGACTCATCCAGACCAGGAAAAAAAAATGTCTTCTAATACCACTGATCTGACAAATTTAGCCTTTAAATATTTATGGTTCCTAATGATGAGATTCAGCAAAATTTTATTTATTTTATTATCTATATTAATTCTAGTAGAAGCAAAGAACAAATGATTAATTTTAGGATCACTCCACACTGAATATTCATTAAGATGGGAGACATTCTTTGAATACGTTAGTTGCAGCAGCAAAACAAAAAAGAAATATAGCTAGAAGCACGTGTTGCTCATGAATGCAATTACAGTACAACCTACACCAATTCTGCTCCTAGAGGTAATGTATCTAAAAATAAACTTATTGGTACTCATTAAATTTGTCATATAATTACACAGTATAATTCTGTAGCTTAGACATTGCTTTGTAAATAATCCCATTCACAGAAGCATTGATCTAGAGTCATTTGATTTAAAACAAAACTTTCAGTAAAAAAGAGTGAAGTTATTCCACATGATAGGTCAAGCAGGCTAGCTATTCCCCATTATTTTATTTTTCTGCTCCATCGCATATGACAAATGATGTTCAAGTGTCAGTTATCATGTTATCACAACTATGGAGACTAGTGATAATTCCACCTCTGTTCTACTCCATTTTAAAGAGTAATCAGAATGCAAATGACCAGAGTAAAGGTGGGGTTCAGTAAAGATCAGGCCTTCAATATACTATACTTTACAAAGAAGGAAGGGTGAGGGGAAAGAGGGAGGGAGGAAGGAAGGACACTGAAAAACATTGTCATTGAAACAAGTGAGAAAGCTCCCTTGCCCCAGACACACAGATGTCAAAATACTAACATCCACACCACCTGGGTGCTGGATTCCATGATTCCAATCATATCAGTGGACAATACTGTGAAACATCAGGTCTAGAAGGTAGAGCTCCATGTAGAGCTCCACATATAGTCCTATGCAGGGCTCCAGGTAGAGATACAGGTAGAGCCCACATTCCGTCCCATGTAAGGCTCCACGCAGGCCCCCTGGAGCTCAGTGCAGAGTTTCACGTGCAGCCCCATGAAGACAGAGTCCCATGGAGACTCCACGGCACTGCTCAAGGGAATAGGGCCTCACGGGCCTTCAGTAAGCAACACTGGGTCAAACAGAGTGCAAATCCATTCAGTAACATTTTCAGGCAAATCTGAATTAAGAGTGCTACAGACATTGATTTGCATGACAAAATGAAACAATACACTTAAAATTAAAAAAAAAATTTCTGTAGCAGCTATGATTAAGAAATTCTTGTGAGCCAAAAAATGTCCTTCAGGCCCATTTAGGTCTTTTGTGTTATGTGGGGGGAAAAAAAACTTTTCAGTTACATGAGAAATTCCTAGAAAAATAAACCTGATAATTTACTATCTCATTATTTTACTGAAAGCAAAATATTCTTAGAATACACAAGCAAAAAAAAAAAAAAAAAACCAACTTAAGGTTGGGTGTGATAACAAACACGCCAGAGATTCTAAGAAAAACAGTTAGTGGAACTTTTTAAAAATGGAAAAAAAGTTTTTCCTTTTAAAAGGAAAATATGGAAGAACAAGTTCCTTAGGACAAATCAAGGGCAGTATATTACTTTACCAACTCTACTTGTGAAAGATTTAAAAATTTCTTTTATATGAGCTCATCATTTCCACTGACAATTAAAATCATTTCATTCTGAATGCTTGTTATTAAAGAAATTTTCTAGCATCAAGTTTTAACTTGATGTTAATGACACAACATGAAACAGGATGAGACAATGAGAAAATCTAGTTTTCATATAAGGCTGGGGTTAATAAAAGGTACCTATTCCTTCACATAAGACTTTGTCTTAATCACCAAATACTAGAGTAACCAGGCCTTCTGCACTGTTAACTACTGCCCTTTAAATTTCCTCCACATAGTCAAAGTTTCACCCACAGCCACCTCTATAGGGCTTTAATCAGAATACTTAAGTATTTGTGTCTTTCACGTGCTTGTTATTTAAAAGCTACTCTTCTATGGCAAGGGTTTCCCACTGTACCAGCAGCAGCACTGTCTAGCATCATAGGAGAAACACTATTATTTTTCAGCACAAACACCCAAGAGGCAAAAATTCCCCCTGAATTACTGGTGGACTCTTTTCTTTAATTATAAAATGTTAGTCTTTTCTAGGTAAAATCCAGGTGAGGGAGCATATCAGTGATTTGCCCAAAGCCTCAAAGATGATCAGCAGGAAAGGGGAGAGCCCATAACTTCTCCCAGAACCTTTCTCACTGCTCCACCTGGGGCCATCACTGTCATTTTCCACAAATAAGGAAAGGGATGGGGCAGGGGGAGGAGAGGGGAAGGAAGTTTGAAATTTTCACCTGGGACCCAGAGTTTAAACATTTACAAGGTACTATTAGCTCTTTATAAAATTCTCCCCAATGACACAAAACACTGCACAGACGGTTTTGTGAATTTGTGCTTTGTGTGCCTGTCTCCTTTGTCAATCAAGGAATTGGACCATGCCTGTCTCCAGAATCTGGAACAATGTTTGGTCCTTATAAAGCTTTGTTGAATTAATTTGAAACAAAAACCCATGTGGATCATGCCATTTCCCATAGTCAGAAAGGCTTAAAAAAATGCTCTAAAGGAAAGTAAAACTTTAGAACTGTGTGAGGCCCAAGAGAAAAGACCTTACATGACAGTGGTATTCTAAGACAGAGGTCAGCAAAGTACGGTCAAGTCTGGCCCATTGCCTGTTTCTGCAAATAAAGTTTTATTGGAACACAGCCATGCTCATTCATTTGCATATGACTGCTTTCACACTTTAATAGCAGAGTTGAGTGGTTGTGACAGAGATTGTATGCCTCATGACATAAGGAAGACAATGAGAAGAAAGAACAGCTAATCTGTCAAAATAACACTGTATATTTCCATCTCTCTGTTACACCTGGAGACTAACTGATGCCCCCTTTGAAAATTATCTGCAAGCTTACGTGCTTTAGAAATGCAATACTATCTACTAAAAACCATGCTATCCAATTTCAGACCCTACTGAAAATGAGGAAGCAAGTCATGAAACCATTTATGAAGCCGGCACACTTTTGGAATTAATTTCCCGTACCTATGGTTCTTCTATGTCGTTTCTCATGCATAACACAAAAGTACTGAATAACTCTGATTATTACAAAATATACCCCATACTACTACTCTCGCAACTTTAACAGAGGTAAAAATTATACATACTAGATCTGCAATTCAAAAGGGTCCAAATCTTTTCTTTCTTGGGTCATTTGAAAATGTGACTATAATAAGAATTATGTTTCTTCCCTACAAAACAGTAAGAATATTTGGGCTCAGTAATAACTTGCCTCAAAATTGCAAATACCCTATGTACAATATAATTTTTACCTCAGATTTAACATTATACTTATGATTTTATACTGATGTTAAAAATATGTATTTTTATTTACACTATAAAAATGTTTATGTTTCTTATATCTGAAGTTCTCAAACCTAAATTTTTTTATGCAATTAAGGTAAGGTACCATAACAGTTTATTCAAAATATATCAATTCCCAGTAGCTTTTTATATATCATTACAAATGAACCTTTCTTTCTTTCAAATGTTTAAATATTTAAGAGTTGCTATTTTTTGTTTTGTTTTAGTTTTATGATTCAGTTCCTTTTTCGTTTTTACCATTGAAATTGAAATAAGCATTTTCTGAAGTAAGCACATACTTATGAGTATACTTAAGAAGGTATACCCTTGAGATTCTAAAATATAGTCTGGGTTTCGTATTCTTAACAAAAATGCAATAATTTGAAAATAGGTACAGTGAAGTGCTTATCTTTCATTATAGGAAAGAAAATGATTAAAGAAAAAGAGAAGAATTGTGTAATCCATTGCCACCCCCTGGTCCCCACTCCACTAAACCAGTGAGAGGGCTAATCCTTCTAGATACTAAGCTTCCACTGGGCACAAACACAGTGGCCTGAGCAGACTCTGCTTCTAAAATGTCAGTAAATGCCCCTCTGGAGTATGGTCTGTAACATCTGCATAATACAGGATGTCAGCTTTGTCTCTTAGGAGCAAAACTGTATCTAATTTAAAACCCCTTGTACAAATGGGCACCCTTCAAGATCTACCAGTAAGGTCAAGACTTGAGGTCAAACCCTACTCAGGAATGAAAGTGCACATTCTCTTCGTCCCTGCACAGGTCACAGTACTCATTCCACAATCAGCCACCACTAAAGCACTCCTAGGAGCTTAGGATTGACTCAGGGCAAGCTGTGCTCACACCTTAAAACCACATGCCAGTTCCATGGCTCAAGAAGCTGTGGGTGTGGAAAGCCACAGGCCCCACCAGCTTCAGGGTCCTGGGGCCCAGGAGCCACCATACCAGCCTGTTCTCTCTTATGAAAATGGGGACATTAGCCTCCTGCCCTGAATTTTTCAATGGGCCATTGTGAAACTACCAAATGAAATATTATATATAAAATTTGTAAATAAATAATATAAATTCATATATTCTTTTTTCATATACCACAAAGCACATGCTACTGGCATGAGGTGATATTATAGTTGGATCCTTTTGTTTTCTTCATGCACCTTTAAATGATATACACATGTAACCACATGTTTTGTTTTGAACTACAAAGACTTCTTAAGCCCCGGCAGCCCTTTGCTGCCAAGGAAAGCTGGCTCCGCCCACCCCGTTCTTCAGGCTAATTTGTGGAGCCACAGCCATGGTATCTCTGAGCACATTTGCCATCACAGCTTTTTCTTCATTCAAAATTATATCCATGAATGACATCACAAACAATTGCAAATTCAGCAGCACATAAACAACTGATGAATGCACAAAAACAATGGCAAACAGTTCCCAGAATAAAATGAATAAACTTGTTTTAATGGGAGAGGAGCAGAACAGAAGTAGAATTGTTTGTCTGGGGGTAACTCTAGGCCATGTAAAGCTAATAGTTCTCAAATGCTGCACAGAAGGCCTCGCCTAGCTGCATTCTTCACACGCTGTGGACGGAACAAAATGCCCGGACAGGGGGCGCATGTGTCCCTGGGCAGGCAGCTGCACCGAAAGAGAACTCGAAAATTCCTCTTCATGTTGCATGTGCCCAGCCCACATGATGGGTCATCAACTAGCTGGGCTCTGGTTAGTCAGGGCCACAGGGCACTGCTTTTCTGTTTTCTCTGGCTTGTATACAAAGATGCACCAAAATAGAGATTGACATTTAAATTCCTCTGGCAGATAAGAGACATAACTGACCCAAGTCCATTTATTAAATGTGTATTCTCCTCATAGACAGGCTAAAAGGAGAGTGGGGTCTTTCACAAGTAGTGAACCAGCAGTTCTAAAGTTTTACCGCCTTAGCTCCAAACTCACTCCATCAGAGCTTTTTTAGGGTGGGATTTCTATGAAATACATATGCAGACTAATAAACAACAGATTATTTTAGTTTCCAAACCAGCTGAAGCATCAAATCAATTTGTTCTATAGTCTGAATTTAGAATTCCTTACAGGAAGGCAGAATATTTCAAAACCCTGGGTAGGGAGAGTTAGGAGTGAGAGGCCACATAGCTCCAAGAGATATGTCCTGGGTTTGTCCTAGGATTTCCCGCCCTCCCTCCCTCCCTCTCCCTCTCCCTCTCCCTCTCTCTCACAAAAGAGGGCACTGTGTTATCTAAAAGACATAGAACGGGGTAACAGGAGGCCTCCTAGTGTGGCCTTGGCAGACAGATGGTTAGATCTCCCCAGGATGGGGCTTTTCCTTAAAAAAAAAATAATAACAACAAGAACCTGCCCTCTAAGGAGGTTCTGAGGATTAAATGCTATTTTAAAATGTTTTATAAATTACAGGGTGCTTTATGAGTATGTTTGTGTAATCAGGTATGCAATTCTATGACTACACACACTTTGATTTTGTTGTTTATCTTGTGAAAATTTCTGGCTGCCTTCCCTACTTCAATTACATCTCAGTATCTTCAATCCACTAGAAAACTTTTAGTTTTTTTCACATCTTATGTACTATTTTTGAGACAGAAATTGAAAGATAGACATATACCTCACTAAGTAAAAAGGCACTATGACAGAATGAGATGACTCCAGTAGAAAAGTTTTAAAATGCTCTATGTATTGTTCCAAAGAGACTGCAGTTCTCTTTTACACTGTTAAATATGAACTAACATACTTACAATGGCTGACCAGCCTCTACGTGGTCCCCTATGACCTCCTCCACTTCACTTCGACTCTCACCCACATCCCTCTTTGCCAGCCACATGGGTTTACTTCTTGTCCTGGAACACACTATCAACCCTCTGCCCCAGGGCCTTTGCACACTACTCATTACACAGATTTATCTCTTATCCTGGAACAT
This sequence comes from Glossophaga mutica, assembly GCA_039655065.1. Classification (NCBI taxonomy): domain Eukaryota; kingdom Metazoa; phylum Chordata; class Mammalia; order Chiroptera; family Phyllostomidae; genus Glossophaga; species Glossophaga mutica. The sequence continues at coordinate 66,810,729 of CM077310.1, read as the reverse complement.
ACACTAGCCATCTTCTGGCCCAGGGCCTTTGCATGAGTACTCATTCCTTTCGCCTAAATCATTTCTCCCTTTAAATATCTACAAGACTTATTTCTTCACCACATTCAAGTTGTCATCTTCTCCTCTTCTCCCTTCCCCACTTTATTTTCTAGAGCATTTATTACCACCTACACTACTTTGTATTCTGAACACATTTCAAAATTAAGTTTATTTCCTAGGTTTCAAAGGTAGACTTACAGACTCAGTACCTTCACTTTTCATCTTTTTAGCTTGGAAATCAAAATTTTCTCTTCTAGCCTGTACTTTAATATATTTCAAATGAATGAAATATTTTTTAAAAGTATTTAGCATGTAAAAGTAGCCTCTTTGTGATGAAAATTTAACAATTTGGTTGAATTTGAAAGGTGAAGGGATATCTAACCCTTTCTGCTCATCCCTCCTGTCCCACAGCCCACTCTTTTACTCTCCCAAGTGGCCCTTAAGTGAAGTTCCTGTCGTTTTTTTGTTTGTTTCTTTTTTTCTGGAAAGAACAGATAAAAGGTGGTAAAAGGTAAGAACGACAGGAAACTCACCTGAAACTGACTCCATCAGCCTGATGGGTTGGTAACACAGAGCTGCCCTGCCAAATGGGACTGCCCTCCTCCAACCACAGTGGCCACTGTGGTGGAGGGCAGGGCATCCAGCAGTGGCAGGTTTTCAGAACAGGAGGCGTTATGAGTGGAAGGGGCTGCTGGTGGCCAGGAGGCCTCCTCTGCACAGGAGGAGAAGGGGGCTTTTCTGGACAGATCATGGATATCTGTAAAAAGGACGGGATACACAGTTTTAAAAAAAGGCTTCCGAGCCACCTGCACATTGTTATGGGTGTTTCTTAAGAAAACATAATTCCACTTGGAAATTACTAGGATGATTAAAAATTAAGCATTTTAAAGCATAAAATATAAAAATAACCAAGATTATATTAAATGTTTGCGGATTGTTTATGAGAAAAATATTAACTAAAATACAAATCTTTACTTTTTGTGGAAAGGCACACAGTTGTATGCAAGTAGCATATCAAACCCGTTTTCAGTGTGAGCTTTCTTACATGTGCAGCTCTGAATGCACAGAGAAAGGGGTGATGAGTCCACAGGAAGAGTTCATACCGCACAGATTAAAGGGGAAGTGTCTTTCTAAAGCAGTAGTTCAGGGTGAGCAGAGCAGACTCAGAATGCATAAGGGACCAATAATAACCCAGCATTGAGAAGTTTCTGGAATACCACCACTGCCAACAAAGACTGGGCACTAAGAGAAACACTGGAATAGTTATGAGGCAAGGCTGCCAAGAGCTGAGAGCAGGCTGACCCCAAGGAGCTGGGTCCCCAGCAAAATCAAACGGATAGTTTCTCAGAGAAGAAAATTAATCCATAAATTTCAGCCTCTTCAAATGCACCCCGAGTCTGTGTAGGAAGTGGGCTAAACATTTGAGTGGTTCCTTCAGAATTTTCCAGCAAGCACACCCACAGCCCCACCAGGGACAACCCATTCTTTGTCTTCTGCCAAGGATGCCTGAAGAGTGGGCACCTAGTGAAGGGGGCTCACAGTGGCTGCCCAGAAAACAGCTTGAGTCGGGTGCTGTCCAAGTTGACTACAAAGGTGCTGAGTGGACAGAGGCTTGTTTCGAATTCTCCTGTAACCACCCCCCCACCCCCCCCCGACCCCCCGCCGCCCAGCACACCTACTCCTGTGCTGGTACACAAAGACTTTTCAATAAATTGACTGGCTTACACCCCAACCATCTTCCAGGTTTAGGAAATAGCTGAAGACCCCACAACTCCTGAAGGTTCCAACTGAACTGCAGGGACTCAAGTTGTGAAGATGAACGCTTATCACCCAGAGTTGTTCCAGAAACTTAATTAAATGCTCCATGCTGGGGAAACTTGGATATTTTACTGCAGTGGTTATTTCATTTGGAACTAAGACTACTAATAAACCAGCATTAGTGATAAGCTAAACAATAAATAATGATAAGGAGTAAAACAGAATTATGCTGAGTTAGTTCTATGGCACCTTTAATATTTTGATATGACCCTAAACACCAAAATGTCATTTGGAAGCTATGTAAATGTTTAACTTTAAAAGAAAATGCTTATTTCAAAAATTTGCCAAAATAAATAAACTCTAAAGAATGTTTAAAAATTCATTAATGTGTATAAGCTTGTCAGGCTTTTATATCTTATATATCTACACCATTCATTAATAAAGTTTTAAATTTGTTTTTGTTTACTCAATTAATTCAAGTTAGGTTTCTGAAACTGACTATACAATAAATTTACACTCCTGGATTTATAATATCCTAAAGAAAGAAAAGATTAGATCCTGCACAGTTTTGCAACTAATATATTTTTCTAAAGTACACCTGAATATTTTCAATTGAACTACACATTTATTAGAAGTCTACTTGGTAAAGTAATGAAAGTTTTTTGCAGAGGTTTCATGAAACTTATTTGATATATATAACTGGAAAAGCATATAAAGAGCTTACAGATTTGTTTTGTTTCATTTGCATACAAAAATGTTATTTTAGGTTACTTTTATGTTGAAAAACAATTTTAAAAATCTACTATCACATAAGACTAAAACAGAAGCATAACATTGCCACAAGTCACTTATGTAATTTAGTTTTTTTAAATGCATCCAGTCTGTGGTGTAAGAAACTGGCCACTAACACCTTTCTAGGAATTTCTGCTGTCTTATCAGTTCAGAAACCCCACAATGTCCTCAGTATACCGGAGTGCTAGTGCCCACACTTTCGAACTTCCCACAAGTTCAAGCTGCTCATCACACTCTAATCCATGCCTTGTTTAATCCTGCTTATTGTCCTGAGTTCCTAAAGCATTATTCGCATTGTTTTTAAATTTAGTAAGAATATCCTGGCCTATTTCCAAACTTCTCCCCCTACCTCACAATTTCCCCCAATTCATCCACCCCCTAGGGGTTCTGGAAGCCCTGAACAAGGCAAGGGAAGCAGGAGGCCTGCCAGGGTGTGAAGTGGGCCCTGGCAGGGCCGGGGCTGGGTGGAGGCACTCACACGACGGGTTTGAGGGTGGCCTCTACAACAGACCTGGGAATCTAAAGGCATCAGATGGCCACTTACTTCAGTCCCTATTCTTGGTGACTTCCTGCCACCAGCACTGAGCAGAACGGCCAGTGCTCGATGCCTGGGTCCTCAGAGGAAGGCAAGATTTCCCAGCGGGAATCCAAACCTCACCCAGCAGAAAGCCTCCTGGGCTTATTTATGAATATTCCCTAGAGAATATATCAGAATCTTTACCCTGTCAGCTTCCCTACCTAACTTGGTAAGTAAATGATCAAGACATACAATACTGTAAGGGGTTCTGAACTTTCTTCCAACCTGAAGAGCAGTTTCATCACTTGATTAATCCCTGATAGAAGGGAAAAGCCTTCCCCTATTTTGTTTGCCCTGCGTGGCAGACAGTCTCCAATCCCATGCCTGTTGTCAACAGGGACACTGGGTAGATTACTCTTGCACACTGCTTGTAATGGCAGGCATAGGGCCCTGAGGCTGCCATCTGCTAGGGAGGAAGTACTCTCTCCTAGGATGCTGCAGAGACTGACGGTGAATGTAAACAAAACCTTGGGTCACCTGCAGGAGCACAAGGCCATAGATGACCCGTTATATTTCTAGAAAATATGGATAGCTTATGAATTTTGCTTACTTAGGTCTTCTTTATTCTTTTAAATGTGGGGTTACAGTCACATCAGTAGAAAAGCAGCACTAGCACTTTCTGAAAAACTACTTCTCTTCATATAAAAATTCACTTAAATAGTTTTCTTGGTAAGAAAAAAAAAACTTTAGAAAACGGCACTGGTGAAATAATCCACTCCTTAGAATACCTGGCAACAACTGATGATTTACTTATGGGTTCTTAAGCAAATTCTAAATTGGTTAGTTTTCAAATAAACTCATCGTTAAATAGGTTAATGACTCATTTCTTAGAAAACTGTTGATGGACTTATGCATAATGAGTATATGATATTCTACTCATAGAATAAATGCTTCTTAAAGTCACCTCAAGCAGCAACTGAGACACCAGCTGACCCCTTAGGTACCAGATCAGCGGTCCAGCATGAACCATCCACAAAGAGCAAGGACTCACATTTCCCAAAGAGAGGTCTTTCATGTTGAATTATCCCAAGAATTTTCTCTCTTCTTCTTCTTCTTTTTTTTTTTACAAGCAAGCACATGATCTTGAGTGTTTACCAAAAAACTTCATCCTTTGGCCTCGTCAGTAACACTGCTCACACACAGTTGTGAGCGTCCCTGTTTCCCTGACTTACAACACACTCCTTATTTGGGGGCCTCTGCACTCTGTAATTCTGCCCCGTAGCATACCTGGTCTACGCATGGAAGAATTTACTAACATGTTCCAAAGTAAAAAGATGGACATCACTTCCCCCAATACTAAACTGTTCTAGAGGGAACAGGCCACATCCTGGGAGAAGAGTTATTCATCAGTACACAAAAAACCCCACAGAGACAGAGAATTCCCTATTCTTTCTTGGTAATATTTACAAACATCTCTACCAACTAATTAAATCAGTGACCTTGGAAGAGATTCTCGACCTCCCTCGGGCTCTGTTTTCACAACCTTAAAATAAGTTACATTATACCAATGGTTCCCAACCCTTTTCCCTCAAAACAACCGCGTGTGTGTGTGTGTGTGTGTGTGTGTGTGTAAAAGTATTTTTTTTCTGATTGTCACCACACCATGTGGAAAGAGTTTTAATGTATTCAGTAGGGAGGGGTGGGGTAGAGGTACCTTATCAAGTATAATACATAGTTTGCTTTACTGAAAGAAAACGGGGGAAGGAATCTAAATTTTCCACCTTGCAGATCACTTGAGAAGTCCAGGAAGTGAGACAGGAAACCCTCAGAACAGATGACCAACCAACCACTTCACTGGACCCTAAAATTCACTGACAAAATGAGAACCTTGAAAATAATATCAAATCCTTAGCTTTTCAAACTGTTAGATGTAAAAACTGGTTTAAAAAAGTAGGGGGCTTTCCTTCAATGTCCAGTCTTTCTGATTAAATGTTCACATTTTTCTCTGAATGAATAACGCATAAAGAAAAGAGAAATTAAGTAACTATCACCCAAATGAAATAAAAAACAAAATGTTAACTTGCAAGTTGCCTAAGGTAGAGTCTACAATAAAATCCTAATGTAACTATTGTATAGGAGCTTCCCAAGCAGACACAATGTGTGTAACTTGGAGACAAAGTGATATAACATAAAGAATACCAGCTAGGGATTGGAAGTATCTTTGAATGGTTAAGCCCAGCACTACTTGTTTTGGCTCCAGAATCCTGGGGAAGTCCCTGGACCTCTTCAAGCTGCAGGCTCCATGTTCAATTAAAAAAAAAAAAATTACAATCCAAGTTTCCCTGCCCATGTCTTAAGGTTTTAGGAGTATTACATGACACTATATCAATGAAAATGTCTTAACACTATGAAGTGAAGAAAAACACCTTTTGAATTTTAAACAATTCTTTTGCTCCAAAGGGGAGAGGGGCTTGTACTTATTTTTTTTTCTTAGCTTTTAATATTAGTCAGAATAATGGTTACATTTTTATCACCTCCAATTTCAGTAGCGTTCCTTCAAAACCCCTTCGTTGCCCACCAAGTTCTGGGATTGTTAGTTATACTTTTATTTTGGAAGCAAAAGATACATTGATTTAAGTAACTACTTCTAAATTTGTATAAATATAGCACTATGTCACATTCACAAATATAGGGTGGGGCAGAAGTAGGTTTACAGTTGTGAGTATGTGAAACAGAGTTTATTTTTGTACTATTATTTATTAATTATTATGTTATTTTCCATATGAACCACTGTAAACCTATTTTAGTCCCACCCTGTATTATAGGTTATTCATTAATGCTATGTAAAAGCATAAGTCATTCTTCACGTAAACATACAGATTTTAGGGTAACTATTCAAATCGCTTAATATAATGAAATCTATCATAATCCCTGTTTTTACTCATTGAAAAATTGAAATACTACACCATAATCATTCACTGAATTATTTCTATCAATCCCATATAGACAGGTTAAAGTAACTATATGACTATAATTATATTGAGATTATAAAGTTTTAACATAATTAGAGAACACATCATTCTTTAGTGTTTGAGTTTCAATTATGAAAAACTCCATATCAAGCCTTTCAGAGCAGAACTACAGAAACACATGCACATACCATCCTAAAATAATTTATTTCTAGAAAATTTGATATTCTTTAAATCAATACTAAAAACCTGGAGTTTACAAAGCACTATGCATGTGATCATTTATCTCTAAAGTATAGTATGGATTACAATATTTGACCAAATATTCCAAAATCCAGTAACAGCATGATAACTAAGAAATAGTCTATAAATCTTGTCTGTGGCTATAAATAATGCAGACAGCATAAGAAAACTGGGCCAAGTTTGAACATATAATTGCTGGATCAAATTTTATAAAGTCTGTGGACATGTATAAGTAACTTTGTAAAAAGTTAATGTTTTTTCTAACCCAATAGCAATCAGAATCCTTAAATTGACTATTTTATCATGTGTAAACAGGCAGCCTATAAGTTTTACCAAATTGTATCTCAGCACAATTCAACAAATTCAGTTCTAATACAATGCAGAAAAGTATCTTGTATTATCTGTACCCACCAAGCAATACACAACACAAACTCTCACTCCCTCTAGTCACTTTCTTCTGTGTCTTTTACTTTAGTGCACAATTATTATAAGTCTCTGTAGCTACCTAGAAAAAAATTAAGTAGCAATTATCAACCTCAGCATTTCCTCCACCTTGTGATGACTTCACCAATTCACAAAAAAACTACCACTGAACTCTTGTCTATAGTAATCTACCTGGAATAATACATAATAACCATTGCAATCTCAAAGAACACATTCAAATTAACAAAATTAACACAGAAAGAATGTTACCATCTAAATTTGGATAGCACTGTTTTCACAAAACCTGCCACTGACAAACAGCATGAATTGATTTACGGAAACTCGGAAATTTCCTTCATCTGTTTATTAAAATGCCAACATGAAAACGCCTTGCCCTACTTGTGCTGAAACACACATCCTGCTCATGGCTGTAGTCAAGTCTGCAGAGAATTCGCCACGACAGTGGCTGAGGAGAGGAACTGGCTTCCGGGCAGGGCCCAACCCTTTGCTTCCCTCTGAGTGTTTCCCCCACTCTACTTGGCAATGCAGATAAAAGAGTAAAGTTACATTTTCCCTTAAGTTTCCAAGGTGAAACGGGAACACTTGATTCTGTACTACCCAAAAAAACAAAACAAAGAAACCTCTCCACTTGCCAAATCTGATACCAAAAGTTAACTAGCTCTTGGAACTATGCTTCTACAGAAAATGCATTAGTGGGAATTCTAACAGAAAACCCATTATACCTGAGCTGTTACTAAAACTTCTCCAAGTTCTCTACTTCAGAAAGAGCTTCATTTTGATACTAATAGTTCAAAAGAACGTAAGACATTAATTAATTATCTATTAACTTTTTTTTTTGCAGGGGGGGGGTCTGTGGAAGAACAGAAGAACCAAACACTAGAGGTTTTCTGGCTGTGTTTGACAACCAAACAAATCAAAACAGTGCAGGAGTGACCACCCTAATTAAATCAGCCCGAACAGTGAAACTCCAGGCTTGACGATATCTCTTAATATGTAAACAAATCAAAAAAGGTAATCAAAAGTATGGTCCTAGTATAGTTTCAGGATTACGACGTTATTTTCCTTGTTAATTTACTATGTAATTTAAAACAGTCCTTCCTTACAATTGATAATTACCTATGAAAAAAATTCTCAGGTTAAATAAAGAGGGGGTAAAAACAATGGTTTCTTGGAGACTGAGGTGGAACTAGCAATCAAGCAGAAAAGGCAAACATTTCTTACGAAGGTACTGACTAGCTCCATTTTTTACATTAAAACACCCATTTACAAAAAAAAGTGTCTTTCCTGTATATTCTCATAAGTTTCAAGGTAGTAAGTATCAATAGCATCACTGAACATATTAGCACATTTCTTTAGAAGAGCTTAACCACTCACTCTTAATGTTTAGTTCCTCTTGGACTTCCCAGTGACCCTGTGACACAGATGGGAGAGGCTTATAATTATCCCATTTTACAGACAGAGAAAGTGAGAAAAAGGGATTAAATGTCTTCCATCTAGTCACACAATGACTCATTAAGATCAGCAACTAGAAACCTGGTTTCCTGATTTCTGGTTTAGTGTTCCACAGGCTATGCATGCTTCCTTCTGCAAAGTACTATTTTTGTAAAGGTTTCTCTTTCACTAAAGGAAAGAGAACAAGTCATGTGACTTTCATTCACGAAAGCCTCTGTGTGTTTTCTTTTTTAAGTATATTTTATTGATTATGCTATTATAGTTGTCTCATTTTTTTCTCCCCTTTATTTCCCTCCACCCTGCACCTCTGATCCCACCAGCATCTCCCTCCTTAGTTCATGTCCATGGGTCATACATATAAGTTCACTGGCTTCTTTCCATTTCCTATACTGTTCTTAACCTCCCCCTGTCTATTTTCTACCTACTAATTATGCTTATTCCCTGTACCTTTTTCTTCATTCTCCCCGCGCCCTCCCAGCTGATAACCTTCCATGTGATCTCCATTTTTGTGGTTCTGTTCCTGTTCTGGTTATTTGCTTAGTTTTTTGTGGGTTGTTTTTTTTTTTAGGTTCAGTTGTTGATAGTTGTGGGTTTGTTGCTATTTTACTGTTCATAGATTTGATCTTCTTTTTCTTAGATAAGTCCCTTTAACATTTCATATAATAAGGGTTTGGTGATAATGAACTCCTTTAACTTGACCTTATCTGGGAAGCATTTTATCTGCCCTTCCATTCTAAATGACAGCTTTGTCATTAGCACCTTAGTTGTCTGTTCCTGGGAATAGGGTAAGAGCAGCGCCAGTGCACATTATCATCTTATTATGACAAGGGCTGGCCAGCAAAAGCAGAAAAACATGCACAACAGAAAAAAAATAAAGGGTACTGCTTTGTCAAGCAATCTCACTGGAGTTCTAAAAGTATTCGAGTTCTTTGCTTTAAGACTTCAACAGGCAATACTTTGAAACATAAATCATAACTCTATTGTTCCAGTAAAAACATTTCTCTTATTCCATTACCATAGGACATGAATAAACAGTCCCTTTTATCAAACAAAATTTAAATACAGATGCTTTCAGTGGCAATTCTTATCTACTCTACCATGCACACACCGAAAAAACAACTTTAGAATAAAAATCCCATTAAAATAGTGTATTTTATGATATGCACCAGTCTATAATCAAAACACAAAAATATATAAAAGTTAATTTTAAAATGCAGTTTTAAAGAATAATAAATTCAGTAACATACTTCTACTTTGACAACATGCTAACAGACTAGTTTGATTTTTCTACATGCACAGACACGAAACACATGGTAAATAACCTTTCCCTACTCCCAAATGAGATGCATACTTCAGAGTTAAATTTTTATTTTCTCTGGACTAATATATTTATATTATATACATAAACCTAAAGTGTACTAACTTTCCATTGGCTTTAGCATTGAAACCCCACCTCCACTCCCAATTCTTTTGTGAACAACTATCAAACATTGCAGGGACCTTAATCTTTGTCACCACGTATGCAAATACCAAACACCACCCAGGGACCCCAAATTATTCTGTACTTTTTACACATAAAACCCAAGAAGCTCAAAGTGGAGACAAACATATGCCACTTCTGAGAGCCAGGGCAGTGCACACAATGACCCAGGAAGTTCTTTTTTTATTTCCTCTTCAAAGAAATGCTTTGCAAGCCTTCCTTCCAGCACTGTTTTCTCAGAGGAAACAAATTTCCCATGGACATTTGTTTGTGAGCACCCCAAACAAATGTCCATGGGCATACATGAGATAGATAAAAGTGGATGTTCATTTTGAGTCTCTAAAGATTCTCCTGGCTTCACAGCCCAACTGAGCTCCCACATTAAGATGACACACTCCTGTTTCCTACTCTGTGTTCAAGTGAGTTTACTAGAAGCCCACTAAGCATGTGGTCCCTTTTGTAAAGTGTGGTTTTGGCACAATGGATCAATTGCATTTATCAATTTTGCTTAAAAAGAGCCCTTTTCCTTCTTAAAAGGGTGTTTACCATCATGCCCACACAGACTTTGGAAAAACAGCAACCAAAATGATCTGTCATCTTTGTTCAGCCACCATGAAACATACAAACTGCTTTTTTGATTTCAGAATCCTGAATCCTATAGGTTGAAAGGAATTTTATACTGGTGGGAAATCTTAAACAAAACAAGCTAAATTGGGTCTCTAACTAAACTTATCTCTTGCAGTTTAAAAATTTCCCTAGTCTGAAAAGGGCATTATATCATACATGAATCACATTTCTGAATGTATCCATGTTATCAAAAAGGCCTCGAATCCTTTTAGGCCTGTAGACGCACACTCCAGCTCACTCCTCCTATTACTGAAAGAACCCACTCCTGGGGCCCTCCTGAATCCAGTCCAGGTTTTAACCGCCTACTCCACCAAAAGCAGTAAAAGGTGTTATGTTCTCAGACTGTTTTTCTGATCGGAATCAGATTTCAGCAAAATGTACTTTCATGTTCACTGTGGCATATACCCATTTGGGCATACCAAATAAATGTGTGTGTGTATTTTTTAGTGTATAATTCTAATTATGCTGGTGTGTTTATATGGTCTGTGTCTTGAAAAGCAATTAATCCTTAACTCCTTGACACACTAGCTATTTTTCAGAGGTACCTGTAGTGCTTATTGTAACTCCAGGTAAAGTGACCTTCAGCTGAGAGTCATCATTTATAGGACATATTCTCGAAACTTCCAAATGATTTAATTAGATGCTGAAAGACCACACTCCTGATAATTCTGTGATTCTTTTTATCTTTTATCTTAATGGTTTTAATAAAAACATAGCTTTTCCTCTGTTATAGTAGAATAACTGAGCATTTACCCTGCAGCTACAATTTTAAAGCCGTGGATATCATCAAACATATGCTGCATTTAGAAAGCATTAAACTAGTCTGTTTACTTTCAGAACAAAAGGCGTGTGGATCCCCAAACCCTCTTGATCATCATCTTGTTGAAACTCCATGCAGACTACTGACCTTAGGCACACATCGAGGAGGGCATTCCCACAGAGCCTCTCTTACTAGCAACCCTGCACAGAAACAGCTACAAAATTAAGAAACTTGCTTGAACATCCTCAACCCCTTTATTTCTCTCTCTCTCCCCTCTCATCATTAAAACTTTGAGACAGTCAGAATGTACCACCAGCTGCAAGGCAAGCAGTCTCTCTCTCCTCATGGATATTTGATGAGAATGTGAAGAACATACGGGGCACCATCTTATCCAATTATTCTTGAAAAGCCCCATCTTGCTGTCTTCATTTGTTTTCTCTAAATCACTGATTCTAAATCCTGGTTCCACATTATCACCTGGGCAACTGAAAAATGCTCATGTCTGGACTCTGCCCACTGGATGCTTTACTTGAATGTGTCTGGGGTGAGGCCCAATAGGTAATTTCTGAAACCTCTTCAGGTTGGTCTAACTTGGGGCAAGGTCCTCAGAGGATGGTCCCCCAACCAGTAGCATCAGCACAACCCCTGGACAACTCAGAAATGCACATTCTGGGCCACACCCCAGACTTGCTGCATCAGAATCTCTAAGGCTTTACACAGCCCAGCCACTCTGGTTTCAGCAGACTCTCCAGGTGACTCCCAGGTAAGCTCAAGTTTGAGAGCTTCTTTTAAGCTGTGTTTCAGCAGTATTAATATTTCAGCCTCTTAGGGAAAAAAGAATGTCTCTGATAGAAGAGCCCCTATAGTTTATGTGTAAACTATAAATGGTTAATTGTTCCCTTTGGCAGCCACAAAAAATAGATGCTCATTTCCTAAGTGACTTTCAGGCCTGTTTTTACAAACTTTAGGCTCAGCAAGAATCGGCTGGGGCGTGGTTCCAGGAAAAGAAAAAGTGAAGGTTACCAGCCAGGGAGCAGTGAGAACCTCAGGGCCCTTCCTAGCAGAACTTTCCCTCTCAGATTAAGAAGCCTGTGTTTGCTACCTCTTAGGGATGGTGACCGGGGGAGCATGGCCAGTGTTAATAGATGGGAAGAGGGCTGTGGGAAAGAAGAAACGTGTTTGGCCAAAAAGCAAATAGTAGTTTCCTGAGTAGGAAGCTTCACATTCAACTCAAAGATGACTTGACTGCTTTTGGCAAGGTCTTTGGGGAAATAGGAGGGCACGTGAGCCAAAAGTCAAACAAAACAAGAAGCCAGGGCCAAACTTTTGGCATTTAGGTCAAGGTACCAAAAAAGGGAAGAGGAATGAATCCACAGCTCACCCACTTTCCCTCCCTTCCTCCCACCAGCCATAAGCTCCAAGGGCCTCACCTTTCACAATGGTGGCCTCCTTCAGGTGATGGGACAAGAAGTCAATGCTGGCATAGGTGTTGGAGGGCAGGGCTCCAGGGCTTGGCCCCCCACACACCCCACCAGCACTGCCAGTTCCCACAGTGCTGATGAGACCTCCAAGGCTACGGGTCCGGCCCCAGGTGCTCTTGTCGCATGGCTGGGGATTTGGATGCTGCGATTGGGGGTGTTGCAGCTGGGATGGTGAGGACCCTGGCTCATCCCTCACATCGATGGCGATGTAGTTGAGGCCATTCTGGAAGCCAGCAGACGTCTCCCTGCGCATTGGAGAGCCACTGCCCCCAGGGCAGCCAACCAGGCCCCCAGGCTGACTTGGTGTCCATGGCCGAGCCTGCTGCGAGAGCTGTGGTTGCAACTGGTAGGGAGATGGAGGGGGCTCTTCACCCCCACTGAGGACACTGCTGCCACCCCCTTCGCTGCTTTTCCTGAGAGAGACATTTTCCACTGAGGCCGAGTTGTGGCGCTTCGGGTTGTGGGCAAAGGATGGAGACACGGGAGTCACAGTGGTGGTTGAGGAAAAAGTCTCAGAGCTGTGGCGGCGGCGGCCCCCCTGTGGGTCTGCACGAATGACCTTGGCCCCCCGGTGTGGGTCTGGGGGCTGGCCAGCCTGTAGAAAGGCCTCAACTCCAGACACCTGATCCATGAGACTCAGCCTCTTCATGCCAGATGTGGGGCTGGTCACACGGGCACCTTCTGGCTTTGGGGGAGCCACGATGGGTTGTGGCGGGGTGGCAGCCACGCCAAAGGCCATCTCGGTGTAGTCACCATTGTCCCCAGTCTCTGAGGACGAAGAGGAGGCAGCGCTGGGGCCCTGGGATGTGGATGCAGGAGGCAGGCGGTACAACTCTCCTGGGGAGGGTGGGGGAGGTGGCTGTGACTTCAAGGAGGAGGGGGCAGCAGGGCGTGGGGGCAGTGGTGGGTATTGGGAGGAGGTATCAGGAGATAGGAGGGCATCCAAGGAGCCCACCGGGTCACCAGTCTGGGTACCAGGTTTGGGTGACTTGGGTGAACTGAAGTCGAGGTTCATGTAGTCAGAGAGTGGTGAGCGTTGCCGGCTGTCGCTGCTAGTGCCTGGGGTGCCAGAGCCCAGGGAAGAGGCTGGGCTGCTGGCAGACAGCAGCGAGGACGACGAGGCTGCTGAAGCCAGCAGCGGAGGGGCAGGCGGCGACAAGTGTGCTCCCGCCTCCCCAAAGTCAATATTGATATATTCTCCCGGACTCTTGGGCTCTGGCGGTAGAGGGTACTCGTGCATGCTGGGTAGGGTCTGCAGCCCCTCCAGGGACAGGCGCGTGGGCCTCACTGCCCGGCAACGCTGGTTCAGGAAGCCCTCTGGGCGGCTATTGCCGCTGCCACCTAGCCTCCCTGGAGAAGGCACTATGGAGTGCGGAGGCTGCGTCTGCCCAACCCCACTGACCCCAGCCACAAAGCCACTGGCCGACTGTGTGGTCGCCACACTGGCCTGAGGCTCCAGCCTCTCCTCTTCCAGGATGCGCCCCACGGGGGAGCTCATGAGCACATACTGGTCATTGTCGCCACTGCAGGTGTAGGGAGCCTTGTAGGAGCGGGGCAAAGAGCTGTAGCAGTAGCCAGGGACGCCCCTGACCATCTCTCCGCCATGCAAGGCTGCTGAGAAGAAGTCCGGTGGGGTCTCTGAAGTGCCCGCGTCGCTGGGGGACATGTTGAGGTAGTCCCCGTTGGGAAGCAGCTTGCCGTCGGTGTTCTCCATGGACAGCTTGGAGCCACACCACATGCGCATGTATCCACTATCCTCCGGAGAACTTTCGGCCGGGGAGTTAGCTTTGTAGCTGGTCCCGTTCTCTGGAAAGGCCCTGCCTGCTGCATTGGCAGGTGCCGGCACTGCAGGTCCAGTGGGGGGCAAGGCTGCAGCAGCAGCCCGTGGATGCAGGATCTGCTTGGGGGCAGACACGCTGGTGGGGCTCATGGGCATGTAGTCGTCACTCTTGCAGCTGCCACTGCCACCACCCATGAGGGCCACGCCAGGGGTCATGGGCATGTAACCATCGTCCGTGCCCAAGTTACTGCTGGAGCTCCTATGGGACCCAATCTCAATGTCGCCGTAGTCTTCAGGATAAGGGTGGTAGGCCACTTTGGGAGAAGATGTCGGGCAGGATGGGCAGAGGCGGCCCGAGCTGCCAGAGAAGGTAGCTCGCATGAGAGTGTATTCATCCAGGGATGCAGAGGAGGGCTGAGGCACTGGACGCTGCCGAGCAGGTGTGGTCAGGGAGTAAGTCCTCTTTCTCAGCCCTCTGTCCAAGTCCTGAGCTCCATCCCCTGAGACCCGACGGTAGGGGCGGCCACAGTGGCTCAGGGGCCTGTCCATGGTCATGTACCCGTATAGCTCGCTCCCACTCCCATCCCTGGCCGGGGGTGTCTCGGCAATGGACTCAGGTGTGTTGCTCCTGTGGCTACAGAAGGCTCTCAGATCCCCAGGGCTGGAGCCGTACTCATCCAAGGACATGAAGCCAGGATCGCTGGGGGAACCAGAGGCTGAAGCGCTGCCACTGGAGGGCCGCTGGCTCGTGTGGTGGTGCAGGGGATGCTGCAGGTGCGTGTGCGGACCAGGTGGCAGTGGGTAGGAGCCAGAGCCATGCCCGCTGCTGGACGAAAGGCTGCCTGGGCTAGTGGCTGCCGGGGGCGAGTGCGCCACGGGCATGGACATGGAGCGGCTGTGTTGCAGGGCGCCCCCTGCCGGCGGCAGCGTCACCTTGCTTGCGCGGCTACCGCAGCCGGCACTCAGGGTGTGCGAGCGGCTCAGGGGCACGCGCACCGGCCCCGGGCTCAGGGGGCTCCCAGCCACCGACACGGGCCTTCCGCCCACCGCCCCGGTTCCCGCCGCCGTGCCCCCGTCGCCCTCGCTGGCCGTGCGCACCCGGCATGAGCTGCATTTGGTAGCCGGCGGGGTGGCAGCCAGACTGTCGGTGCGCGAGCGGCGCACCAGGCCCGTCTGGCTGGGGGGCAGGTTGACCAGGTGGTGGTGCCGGCGAGCGCCGGGGACACTAATGGGATGTGTGGCCGAGGAACCCGACGACTGGCTCTTGCTCCGTGGCCGGAACTCGAAGAGCTCCTTGAGCGCTTTCATGGCCTCCAGAATGGTCTCATGGATGTTCTGGGCCACCACCGAGTCGTCGGCCTGCATCCACAGCTCGCCAGGACCGGTGACAGCTGAGCGGCCCACCTCGATGAAGAAGAAGCTGTCCGAGTGGCCGCAGCGGCGGATGTTCATGAGCTGCAGCGTCACCGACGGCTGCTCACAGTTCAGCTTTACAAAGCCGATAGTGCGTGCGGACAGGCACAGGCGGTAGACGCCTGTCAGGTTCTTGCTCTGACCCAGACCCTTGGGCTTCAGGTTCACCTGCCATACCTCGCGGTAGGCTGCCGTGGCGGGCGCCACCAGTCCGTAGCTGTCATCAGCACCGGCCGAGCCGCCCAGGGCGCCAGGCAAAGAGGCACTGCAGGACCCAGCGGTGACGGCGGAGGGGGTCGAGTCGCCGGCACCAGCACGGCCCTCACTGACCAGGTCGGTGAGCGCGCGGTACCAGCCCTCCTGCTCCTGCTCGTTCTCAGCCGCCACGGCGAAGTACTCGTCCTTGGTGTAGAGGGCGATCAGGTACTTGTGCTTGGCGTCGGCGCGCTTGTTGATGTTCAGGCAGCAGTCCAGAGAGATGACCCGCTTCGGGGCGCCCGCCTTGCTCCGCCACTTCTTCTCGCTCTCGTAGTACTCGAGCCGCGGCGGCTGCGGCGCCGGACCCCCACCCGCTGTAGCCTCGTCGCCGCTTGCGCCGGGCCCGCGCAGCACGAAAAAGCGCTTGTGGCCGTGCTTCTGCTTGCGCAGGTAGCCGCACTTGCGCACGCTGTGGTTGTTGTTGTTGTTGTTGTTGTTGAGGTTGGGGCCGTCGCTGCCCGCCGGCCCGGGGGGGCCGTGCAGCGGCGGGCTCGCCATCACGGGCACTTCAGGCCGCGCTGCCCAGCCCAGCGTAAAGGGGCTCGAGGGGGAGCAGAGAGGGCGCGGGAGCGGGCGGGGGCGGCTCCCTCCACCCCAGCTCGTCCTCTAGAGCCCGCGTCCCTTGGGCCCAGGAGGTGGGGAAGGTTCGGAGAGGCCCGCCGGGGGCCGGCGCCGAGCGGTGCGCAGCGCTCTCCACGCTACGGGGCCCCAGAGGATGCCCAGGGCCAGCGGTGGCCGCCTCCTGGCCCAGCTGCCCGCAGCTGCTGCCTCTCAGGCTCTCCGGCGGTGCCTGGGGACTCGCTGGCTCGGCGGAGAGTCGGGGTCCCCAAGTCGAGGGGCCGAGACTAAAGCTCGCAGGGCCGCACCAATCGTGCTGCCGCACCGTGCTCCAGGGTGCCGGAGCGCGCCTGGGCACTCAGAGTCTGCGCCGCTGCCGGGGCTGCTGCTGCTGCCAACGGCGACCCAGGCTCATCGCTGTCCCCGCCGCACAGTGAGTAACACATCGCGCACCGAGTGACTGAACTAAGAAGAGCAAAACAACATGTGACTCGGCGTTACGCAGGCACACACTGCGCGGCCGCCCCGCCCCGCTCCCCCAATTGGCGACACGCCCTCCGATGGACGGCACAAGAGACCAATGGGTGCGGGCGTAGGGTGGGCCGCAACCTCCACCCCTCCCCGCCCTGCTCTCTTTCTCCGCGGGCTGCCTTTCCCGCCGTCCCCTCCCTCTCCACCGGAGGCCCGGTCCGGGCAGGGTGGGGGCGGCCCAAGCCTCATTAATCAGAGGCTAGTTGTGGTTGCCGGCAGAGGAGATGCCACCCAGGGCGGGAAAAGGGGCGCGCAGAAGGGGCGGGGGCCCGCTGCTGAGAGGAGGGCCGTTCCCTCCCGCTTTTGACTCAATTAATTGGGCTCCGAGCTTCCGCCAGGGAGGGGGTCGGAGGTGGAGGAAGAGACACTGCAGGGGGCGGGGGCCGATGGGATCCAGGCCGGAGGCCGCCTGCAGGGGCTGGGCACGGAGAACGGGGCGGTAGCACCCTATTCTGGCCCCTCATCTCCCCCGCCACCTTGGCACACGCGAGGGGCAAGAAGGGGTAATGAACTTGGCTGCCCTCTCGTAACCTCCTCCTACCAACACACACACTTCGGCGAGTGGATCTCGCACTCAAGCTCTGGGTGGGCGCGCGCCCGCCCACCTCTCCGCCCACCTCTCCGCTGCGGCGGGTTTGCACTTGGGTGGTTCCCTGGTGCCCCGCAGCCGCCAGCGGCTTGTTTACGAGCATCACATTAGTCACCGGTGAGCTCTGGATCGATAGCAGCTTCATGCCCCTTCCTGGAAGAAGAGCCAGGGTGCGGGAGGCGGCGCGGGGCTGCCAGCTCCTGGCCACGATGGTCGCCGGCGGCTCCTGGGGTCTCACCCGTAGTGGGGTGCCATTCCCCCGCAACCCGATCAGGGCTTTTGCCCAGGCGTCACCAGCGTCATTCACTTGTCAGGTTCTCCAGAAGTTGAAATTGTCTGTTAGGGATGTAATAGGAGAAAGAGAAGGATGACAGGAGTAAAAAAAAAAAAAAAAAAAAAAATGCAGTTTCCATTGTGCCGGGAAGAGGGCGGGCTCCAGCGAGAAAAAAGTCTCCGGAGCAGGGTCCCCCGAAGGGGTGCCCCCCTCCCACCAGGCCCCAGGCACCCAGCACCAAGGTGTGGGAGATGGGCGGCTCCAACCTGTGCGTCTTCACCAGGCAGCGACTGCTGCATAGAAGATGCCCTTGAATAAGTGCTTCCACTTTTTACATCTGCACCGCTTTTGTGACTTTCAAAGTGGATCACGAATAAGGACCCATACAGTGGCTTCTCGTAAATGACAAATTGAGGGCCGCTGGTGAAGGTGGGAGTTCCTGAGTTGAGATCCTAGCAGACTCTGGGTCTTCCAGAAACTAAGCTGAAACAAATCCGCGTCTTTAAAAAAAAAAATGTGTCCTCGTGAAATAGTTGAAACAATAATGATGGTTACTTTTTATGAAGTCCTGGAAGTTTGCGTTTGAATATCCTCTGTATTATATAAAAGTATTTTATTAAGTGTAGTGAAATATTAAATCTGAGGAAAATAAAGATTGCAAGTTTTGAAAGGGTGGTATAACCCTTAACGTATTTGTAAGAATGTGACTTGACTCTGCTGGTTAATATCGTGTGCCAAGAGAACCCACTTACACAGAAATCATAGTGTTTTGATTCTTTAGCATATACATTTGTGAGTACTGTAAATTTGGGAAGAATAATCAGTGAGGCAAATATAATAGAATTTGCTCAAATAAGTATATTTGAGGTTGCACCTCTATTTTAAACCATGCTTTAACAATGCCTCTGGAATACCATTAAGTGAGTTCATGTATGTGTGTATGTATGCATTTGTGTGTGTATGTGCATATAGGTGTGTGTGGATATGTGTGTGGATATGTATGATCATGTGTGTGATGGGCCAACCACTTTTATGGGTATTGTACCCTGTTTTTTTGTTCTTTTTAGATCCTATTGCTCTTTCTGTGTTACAAATGTTGCCCACTGACATGTCTACTGAGATGAAGGGATTCTTATCTTAGAGCTTGAAGAAAATGTGGTTCAATTTTAATGGCTTTGTGATGATTCACATCTCACCTTACAGGGAATGTAAATGGGCCTGCCAATGTGTTCAGTAACACCAACGGGCAGGCAGTAATCATGAGCAGTCTCATTGCAGCATCATGCAATGATGATTTCTTCTGAGAAGTAGCTTTGCAACGGTTTCATTCTTTTCCTTTTGATTTGACTTCAATACAAAATTTGATTTTCACATATTTACTTGCTGTGCACATCAGGTGTTAACAGTGTCATTTTGGGTTTGTTTGTTTGTTTGTTTGTTTGTTATTCCCCCCTTGGGACTTATTCTAGCATAAAATGCCAGTATGCAGTTACGGTGTCAGATGCACTCAGCTGGCAGTTTGCGCTTTCCCTGTGTGCTGCCTCAGCCACCAGTTACAGGCAGAAGAGGGAAGGGTGAAGAATTATCACCTGTATCAGGGGTGTTCTCATACAAGAAGATCACACTTCTATAGCAAAACTTCAAACTAATTATCATTCTAAAGTCTTAGAACCTCTAAATACAATTTCCATTCTCATTACGAAGTCAGTTCATGAAACTCTGTAATTAGAAATGCCCCAGTCTTCTTCAACTAAGGAACTCATTGTCTTTCTCCCTTTCAATTGCCAGATAAGCTATTTATTTCTTTAAAGCTTGTTCGACACCTTGTGATTTCCCAACTGTTCTCCCATACTTTTTCAGCAAGTCAGCTAACAACATCTGCTAACCTGCTCTCCATGCAGGGCTGGTACTGCTCGTGTGGCCTATTGCCAGCAAGCAGCCTGGATGAAATTTTTTCTCATGGTTCAAGATTTTGCTTTGGAAGTTTTTTTTCCTTTCATGGTAACAAAATGGCCCTATCTTTTAGCAAGAAGTGGTCTTTTTTTTGGGGGGGGGCGGTTAATTTTATACCATGACTCTCTCATTAAAACAAAAAGTCCTTTCTGGAATAATTTAATTATCTTTCACAAAATAGTTCAGTTCATTAAAATGTAGCTGTTAAAAATGTATCAAAATCCATACTGTTACTAATAATAGTAAGCATTATTTATACTCTTCTCTGTTTCATATAAGAAAGGCAAGGGTAGGAGGAGAAAAGTAAATAACATTTCAGTGCTTAAGGTTTTTCTTTCCTTTTTAATTCATAACCCTGTAGCTACTGGACAGTATTTCCTATGTAGATGAACTCTACCTAAAAACTGACTAGGGACATCAAGTGGAATACTATGTGACCAGTTAAAAAAACTTTAAATTAAAATGTATTTTAGGAGGAGATTTTACCTTTAGAGGTTTATGTCACAAGGTATATTTGCCTTTTAAAAGAATGGCAACAATTTCATCACATTTTGCTTTATAAATAATGCACTCCAGTAGCTCATTTAATAAATTTCTCTGATGAATGAACCATGCAAAGGCAGACTTTTCCTCATCTAGGATTCATAGGGGACTTCCTACATTTTAGCTGCTAGGTTTTTTTCACAAATATATTTGCTAATATGTTTCAACTGAAATTTCACAAGCATTTTGTAACCTGGTAATTCCGAGCAACAGAGTGCTTTATATAAAAGAATGTAACTATGTTTGGATAACTTAGTATTTCTGTATGGCATTCCAAATATCTAAAGAATCAGGATTTGTTAACAGATTGTATCAGTTCCTTGGCAATTGTAAAGACTTTCCACTTTAGTGTATATTCTGAGCATTGAAAACACTGATATATTTCAAATAGACTCTTTGTTAAATATTCATTTAGGGAGAAAGGATTTTCTAAAATAAAGGAATATTTCATATGCATATATGTGAAAGCAAACTACTATAACTTTTATAATAAGAATTCTGTAAAATATAAATGGAATTAATACTATTTTAAAGAATATTCAGTAGGCACAAAAACAGCTAACCCAATATTCAAAACATTTTTATTTTAAATATAATTATGTTGAAGAAATTTAAACATATGAACAACCAATTACAAGGTGACTGCAGCTAGTAACTTAAAATTCTTATTAATTCACCTTTGGATTTTATTGTGCTTGAATTTTGAAAATGTATTTCTAGATTTAAAAAAGAATTCCCAAAGACTTCCTATGATTAAAATAAAAGTTTTACATTATTCACTGTATGACTTTATTGAATCATATAAAAGAAAAAAGAATTCGTTCTAGAACATCCTTCTTCCTTGGAATGCTGACCCTGTAATAATTACTTTTTGCATGACTAAATTGTTGTCTTGTATAGTGCCCCTTGTTAGTGTTCTAGTTCCCGGGTGAAAACGTTTGTTGTTTTCTAGGAGAGCAGAACAAAATTTTCTGCTTCCCAATATGTAGCTCATGAGCAAATGACAGAAGAAGTCTCTAAAACGACACAGCTACATTTTCTAGGAGAGGGAGGGGGGATGAGCACTGAGGATGGCTGGCAGCGTCCTTGAACGGAGAGCAAATGTTGGGAGGGGGAAGGTCAGCCCGCGTTCATTGATCCCACTGTTTGTTCTAGGAGCAAGCTTTCACCCTGTTTTTCCAGAACTGTTCAGGAGGTAAAGAGAGCACAATCCACCCTTTTCACCAGATACTCTAGTGTTTTGTGGAACTGAATTATAATCAGAAATCTTCCACTTTTCTGCAGTTCACGTGCTGTTACCAGGCTTGCCTTTGAGTCTGTTTTCTAGAGTTGTTTTGAAATCCAACCCAAAGATAACACAGGAAATGTGACCCACTCTTGTGAATGCTGCCACCAACAGGCAATGTGTCTTCCCGAGACTGAACCGGGCTCTCCTGTGAGTTGTCACAGCCTGGGTGGTGGCGGCTTTTGTAGAAAGTTGGTTACAAACTAACATACATTTTCTTTGCACAAATCTTTAAGTGAGTTGATAGAAACAATGTGAGATAAACAATGAGTGAGTAAGGACAGTATAAGATGACAAAAGAGGAATGGATATATTAGCAAGTTCAAGAACTTATTTTTATGATTGAATACATGTCAAACTAATATGTTCACTTTTCTAATACATTTTACATCTCAATTTGCATGTTTACTTAGCAAGGACAGCTATTGTATAAAAATGTGTATCAATGTTCATTTAAGATTTTAGAAAACTCAATAGCCAACAAAATAAAAATAAACAAGAATCTAAATTAAGGGTTGGTTTTGGAATGTTTATTATAGCAAACTTAAAAAGCTACAATCAATATCTGTTTGTCTTGCAGGTAAACTTTTAATAGATTTCTCCACTAAATTAGCCTATCAGTCTCTTTTTTATTTGTATTTTTTTAGAATTGGCCAAAGTCAAAGCCTTCTGGAGAGATATTGAGAAGCACAATTTGAAAAAACTGTGGATGGGAAATAAAATATATTTTGAAAACTATATATAATAAAAACATTTTAAAGTTATAAATAATAAAGGGCTGTTATATGTCAAATGTAGCTATCCTTTTGATTAAAATAATTTCAACTTATATACTCACAACTTATTTATCAACTCAGAATGTATAAACTACATCTTCTTTCTTAATTACGTGAGTCTCAATTTTTAGGCAATGCATATGATGAAGATATTTAAATTAGTGATAGTATTTAGAGTTAAGTTGTCCAAATAAAGTGAGGGCATCAGGAGACTATTTATCTGCTATCAAACATGTTCTTCAGGTACTTTTATATGTGGGTTGAAAAAAGCTTGTATATAAAATAGCAATAATAATAATAAATAGTGAGAGTAAGTTTATCAGTGTTTTTATATAAGTTAAGGCATTTGATTCTAACTAGTCTGTGGGATAAGTAAAAAATATATTATTTTATCATAATGCCAGTGTTGTAAATCTATGGTAATAACACAACTGAAAATAGAGCTCAGGTCTTTTAATTCCCCTACTGGGTAATCTTTACCAACTTGTCCTGTGAGGCCACATATAGTGTTTAAGAAGCATGATTAGCTATTTGCATATGTATTACGCTTATTTCCTTGTTTAGAGCATGTATCACACAAATGATACTAATGAAACTAAAGTAACTTAAATATGAATTAGTAAAGTTCAGAAGAAAATAAATAAAGCAACAACTTGTGAAATTAAACCAGATGCCACCTTTTGCCATTTCCTGAATACTGTTAAATGTTAAATGGAGATTTCAGTTTAGATAAACACATTCTAAGAATTACTGCTGGAAGTGTAAACATCAGCCTGCACTTTCAAGTTTCCTAGTTCTTTATTAAGATGTTAGCTTATTGTCTTGCAAAAAGAGAGAAAAATAAGAATTACCTTAAATTTTTCTTAAAATTACATTTTACACTGTAAGAACATGTTTTTAGAGAGTAAATTGTAGGAATTAAAAGTCACGATTTCCATTCTACTGAAAAGCACACAGCAAATGAAATATATGAATATTTTGACCCATTATACTTTTTTGTTTTTATTTTGGTAAATGTGTGCCTGATTTTAAAACTTCTACAAACTGAAAGTGTTTTCCAATTTTGAAATAATACCCATATCGCTCACAGTACACATTCAAAAGGGAATTAATATGCAGACTGCCATTGAGCCTCATCACTTTTCAGTTACAGAATAATAAAAAAGCTAGTCTATCATTTACCATGCAGGCAAATTCATATCTTTCTCAATTCAAAATATAAACATTGGCAAACATTGAATTAATAACCATATATTAAGTATTTGTTAATTATCCACCATAGTTTAAGAATCATCTAGAACACGTCTTTGCCCCTTGGATTTTCAATTTAAATAATAAGATACTATTTTCCTTAAATTATTTCTGTTTGAGTAATTTTTCTTGTAACTTTGTTGTAATATTGTCATATATAATTTGGAAACAAAACATTATTATGTTGTAGTAACCATCATCTAGCATTTTTTCTCAGTTTTCTTAATGCTTTATTTTAATTCCTAATGTTGCTATATTAGCCTCTTCTTACTAACGATACATGGTAGATAAAATGATTTTCAGCTTTGAGCCCAGGAAGTTTCATAAAGTATCTTATGTCACATCAGATTACATATTCAGGAAACTTCTAGGAAAAGGTGATATGAAAATGTCGTAAGAAAAGTACTGAACTTCATTTGGTTAAATAGAACTAAGTTTTAATTAAAATTCTGTTTTCACTTAGAAGGAAGGTGATAAAGATAAAGTGAGGCAACTTTAATTAATCTTGCTTTAAATGTCTTTTTATTTTATTGATGTTTGGTGTTGAGCAGTTAGCATTTTCACTGATTTTCGAGTGATCCTGAGCTGTTTTCAGCACTGCAGGTTCCTGTGGTCTCTGACCATCCACCTGGCTGCTAGACATCATCCTCAGTGGCCCCGTGGACACATCGCCGAGGTCCTTCCATTGTTCAATACTCAGTACACAACTCCATTTTTTAATGATATTGAGTCCCCGTCATTCGTTTTAAAATCTTCCTTAAATACAATGAAACTATTTGCTGTTGTGTCTCACTGCTCTTTCCTATTGGTTCTTTTGTTTTCCCCTCTGAGTATTTTAAACAAGTTCACTTTCCTCTCTTCTAAATGGTGTTTGCATTCTAACTAATTTTCATAGGAGGGGGAAGTCCTTTTTAGTCTCCAAGTTTGTTTTCTCGGTGGTATTCCTAGTCATGATGAGATAACAATTTCAAACATAATAATGCATAATTACAACATTTTAGTGATAATAACCAAGTGCCCATTTTATAAATAACACATGTCCATTTAAAAGCTATTAAGGGCACTTAAACTCAGTGTGTGCTTTCAAAGTTATCAGCTGAATACTTCACAGGGAATGAAGTTGTAAATAAAGTCTCTAAATTTCTTTTCATGGAAATTAGTTTTAATTAGTCGAACATTAGTAATTCTATTTAGTCTATTTTTGAGTTAATTTTTTAAAAGCTAATGTTTTGTACTACTGATCCTGCCTAATCTATAGTACAAGGAATTATCTGTTTAGCATGGAATAATAGTGACTAGACAGTTCCCAGTTATGTAGTCTGGTGGCAAATTCATACTAACCCCATGAAATATTTGATTCTATTAAATTTATCAATTTGTTTCAAGCATCTGCTTTGTGTTAAACACTGTGTGTGGTCCTGTGGGCACCAAAATGCAGACCTACAACAGCCCTCCAGATTTTCCAGTGGCTAGGGAAGCTTCCATGGGTTTCTCCAGTTCCCAAATCTTTTGCAAGGCAAATGAAATTTGTGCGTCCCTGGCCTCCCTATACTCAAGCCATTTCCAGGGATTGCTTTTGCAGCCAATCACCCTAAGAGATATAAGTGATGGCTCCCTCCAGGATAAACGGCTAGCTTACTTATCTCCTGCTACAAAAGAGATGGAGTCCCTAAACACAGTGTCAGCTGTGACAGCACCCCTGCTAGGTAGCATCCATTGGGCCTCTCCATGTCACCTCCCTGGTGCTTGGGGGTGGGGGGGGAGGGGAGCAAGAGGAACAGAAGGAAGTTTCTGTGCCAGAAATCCCTGATCTGAAAAGCTCAAGTCCTCTGCTAACATGTATGTCACGGCAGCAGGCTCATCGATCAGTTTATAGGAAGGATGAAATGAAATCTCCGATCCTACAGTGTGCCCTCAGGAAGCTCACAGTCCAGTGGGAGAGAGAGAACCTAGAGGCACATAGCCAAATCTAAGTGCTAATATGCTAAGTTCAGAAATAGGTTCAATTACATAGGTAAGATTAGTGTATTATAAATTTTACATTTTATTTCATTGGGGAGAAGACAGATTATGGGGTTGGCATACTGGAAAATATATCTGAAGACACATTAAAATTGGATCCATGTCTTCCACTAAAATGTCAAATGAATCAAATATTTAAATATTAAAACATGAAACCATAAAATTTAGAACTATTGATAAATGTGACTTTCTGAAATAGAATTTTGTGGGAAAAGATACAGTAAAATAAAGTCAAAGTGAAGATAGCAAACTTGGAAGAAATTGCAGCCAGTATCACAGATGAAGTACTATGTATGTATGTATGTAGGTATTTTAAAAGTTTGCAGTGGAATGGACACTTGAAACAACCTACTGAAGTGTTGGGGAGATAAAGAAGGAAAATAGGATAATACCTTCTAGGTCCATCCATATTGATGAAAATGTCAGGTAGAGAAAGACAATACCATATGATTTTGCTTATATGTGGAATCTAAAAAACAAAGTAAAAATAAACAAAGTAACTAGAAACAAGCGTAGATATAGAGAACAAATTGATGGTTTTCAGATGAAAGGGAGGTTGTGGGACTGGGTGAATAAGGTGAATGAAAGGAATTAAAAAATACCAATCAGCAGTTATGAAAATAGTCACAAGGATGTAAAGCAGAGCAGAGGGAACACAGTCAATAATACTGTGATAACTGTGTATGGCGTCGGATGGGTACTAGACGCACTGGGGATAAATACTCTCTAAGGTATGTAATGTCTAAGCACTGTGTTATATACCTGAAACTAATACAATATTGAATGTCAACTGCAATAAAAAACTAAAAAACATTTAATTTGACATTAAAATAAAAAAGGAAGGCAAGGCTCAGGTAGGATGACCCTGTGGGAGCAAGTGTGTGGCTTGAGGGGCTTCTTCTTGGGAAGAAGTGTGGTACATGGCAGGCTGATTTTTTAAATCCCTTAATAGCTCCTATATGAGAATAATAAAGATACCAAAAACACATGTAAAAAAATGGGTGAAGTATCTAAACACAAAGTTCATAATAATGAACATAAATGCAATAAAGTGTTAAACATGAAAGCTTGCTTAACCTCTCTCATAATAAGATATATGCAAATTAAAACCACAGAGGGCTACAATCATTCACCTATCAGACTGGTACAGGTTGAGAAGTTTGATCACATGATGTGTTTGCCAAAATGTTGGGAAAGGTTCCCACACAAGGTTGCTGGTGGTACAGACTGAAAGAGCATCTGTGCAAGGCAATTTGACTGTATCTATCAAAACGGCACATGCTCATGTTCCTTGACCCACAGTTTAACTTCTAGGAATTACTTGTACAGATATGAGATGATTTCTTTATCAGGGTATTTATTGCATTATTGTTTAGAATAAAAACTTATACTCATGTATGAAATAATATATATTGAAGTTTTTACATTACAATCTTGTCTAGGATAGCAAAAATTTGGAAGCAAGTTAAATGTCAACAAATGGGAACTGGTCAAATTATATATGTATGTGTGTGTGTAGATATATCTACATATATCTTATCTATTTATCTATCTATATACGTGTGTATATATACATACCAGAGTACTGTACAACTCTAACATGAATGAGGCAGCTCTATTTATGCAGACTCATAATATTTGAGGATACAGTATAAGGTGGGAATAATGCCACAAAACAGCATATATAGTAGGGGTGCTACATTTTATTAAAAAAGAAATGTGCGTGTACAAGCACAGACACTCTACAAACGTACTCACAAAGCAGGCCATACTGCAGACCTGAGCTGGACAGGGCTTGGGAGACAGGGGAGGACTCACATTTCACCAAGTAACCTTTTCGACTTTGTGAATTTTGTAATGCATTAATCTATTAACTATTCAAAGTGTAGACAGAATTTAATTGTTAAAAGCTCAGTAGACCTAGGTGATAGTTTGAGTGTGAGGGAGATAGGGAAGAATCCTAAATGGCTCTGGAAAAGCCTTGCTCAGGAACTGTGTGGCCAACAGCTCCATCCCCTGAAATAGGGGAGACTGGCTGAGGAGGGAAAGTCCAGAAGAGGAGTTGAGAGAGTGATTCTAGAC
Source organism: Glossophaga mutica (assembly GCA_039655065.1). Lineage (NCBI taxonomy): Eukaryota > Metazoa > Chordata > Mammalia > Chiroptera > Phyllostomidae > Glossophaga > Glossophaga mutica. Next base: position 66,782,852 of record CM077310.1, on the reverse strand, counting down.
ACTGGAGGTTTGACGTAACTATCGCACTGCAAGAAAGGGTGTCAGGTAGACTACTGGAGAGGTCTGGGTTGGAGATATCAGTTTGGGAGCCAGGAGCATACAGCTGCATTTGAGTGTGTGGGGTTAGCAAACACCATAGTGCGAGAGACAGTATAGAGAAGACCACCCAGGATAGTGCCCAGACCACTCCAACATTTAAAGTCAGAGACAGGAAGAGGAGCCTACAGAGAACACTCTAGAAGAAGCAGTCCTTGAAGCAGGAGAAAACTAGGAATCATGTGAGTGAGCAGAGGAATGTATGGCAGAGGGATCAGTGGGCTATGGATAATGATACTCAGTAATTCAGTGAGGTGGGTCTGGCAACGTGAAAGCCACTGTTGATCTAGACATGCTGAGTTTCCTCATGTGCAGTGTTTATGGAGATGGGGAAGGTTGGAATGCAGCCCAGGGACAGCATGAAAGATGGCCAGGGTCCCTGGAGATGACATTTAATGAGTGAAGCACTTTCATTATGAGTTGAAAGTCCTGGACTGGCAGGAAAAGTAGGAACCAAGAAAGGCACTGCATTCTGAGGAAAGCTGGAATGGGGAACAGCAGCATCCTCAGAGAGCAATGAACATTTGGAACCAGGTTTCAGATAAGACTCAGATTTATAATGGAATAGGCACTTGAAAGAAGCTGCTGGAAGTGTTCTGGGAGATAAAGGAGGAAAAAAGAGGCTGATTGAAATTCAAGGACCAGTTAGGATAACTCTGTGTAAGTAGGTGGATGGCCAGAGGGGCTTCTGCTATGAGCAGAAGTGGGATGCCTGGCAAGTTAAGTTTTAATAGTGTCTGTGAAGATGCTAATTAAGCTGTAGCCAGGAAGTGAGGCCTGGCATTATTGGGAGCATTCAAGACCTACCTTCTCTGTGTTGCTTATGTTGGCACCCATGACAGATGCAACAAACCTGCTATGGGTGAGTAGAGGGGCTCCAGCCATGGGGTTCTTGGTGTGGGATAGAGAGGAGCAAAGATCCACATGTGCCTGGGGTCATTCTGTATGAGGCAGTGCCCCAAGATCCCTGCACCCAGCTGTCCTGTCTGAATAGTGGGTCTCCATCATTCTTCTGTCTTGTGGTTTCCTTGTAAAGCTGGGAACCCCCATTACTGACTTCCCCCCAAAGTGACTATCATCTTAACCTTTCTGTTCAGCTTTTGCATTTTTGGAATATGGATCAAACTTCCCCTTTCCTTGACTTTCAAGCTGACAGCTTGTTAAAAGTTACTCATGTAATATCTGAGAATGGTTGGAACTTGTTTATATTCAGAAATTCCTTTTATATGCCTTCAGGTCAAGAATTTCCAGAGATTTCTCTATTAGAAGACTGTCAGATGCCACCAAATGTGTGGAACCAAATATGGACATCATTTTAAGTGTACATGAAAACTAATGCCTGACCTTCATTCTGTCCCCATTGCTACAGGCTGTCCTTTCTGGACTGCACATCCACAAGGAGGTTCTCCTGATGGCCCTTTGGACCTGCCCTGGATGTTTATTGATTCACTCTTACCTGATACTATTTTTAAACAACCTCTATACAGTAGATATGCTCAATATATGCTTGAAAGGATCATTCTTCATTTTTAGATTATACTTGTATACTTTTTCCTCTAATTAACATTTTTGTGGTTATAGAAAAACGCAGTTAAATTAATATATCAAGCCATGAAAGGATATGAAATAACCTTAAATGCATAACACTAAGTGAAAGAAGCCAGTCTGAAAAGGCTACATACTGTAAGATTTCAACTATATGACATTCTGGAAAAGGCAAGACTGTGGAAACAATAAAAAAAATCAGTACTTGTTGGGGTGTGAGAAGAGATGAATAGGCAGAGCACAGAGAATTTTTAGGGCAACAAAAATACTCTATGATATTATAATGATGGCCCTATGTCATTACACATTTGTCCAAACCTATAGAATATAAAACACCAAGTGCAAATCCTAAGTAAAAGATGGACTTTGGGTGATTATGGGGTGTCAATGTAGGATCATTTTTTTGTTAAAAAAAAATGTATCACTCTGGTGAGTGATGTTTAACAATGAGGGAGGCTATGTATGTATGGGGCCAGGGGGATATCGCTCTACTTTCCTCTCAATTTTGTTGTGAACTGCTCTTAAAAAAAGTCTTAAAATGGAAAAAATAACAACAAAAAACTACCATAAGAAAGTGCTAAATGTCACTGTATTTTATATTTAACAGTTATTTTATATTATGTGTATTTTACAAAAAAAAAAAAAAAAAAGCCTGCCATGAATAAAGCACATCACCTCTACAGAGAGGGTTCAACTAACACCATGGTTTCTACTGTAATGAATAGACAAACCAAAACATAATATTTATTCCAAAAGATATTCTTATTTCAAAAAGAACAAAGGAAAAGAGAGTAGAAAAGAAGGGTAGAGAAAATTAAGAAAAACAAGCAATGCTGAGATAAACATGCAAAGCTCTGACATTCCAAATTAAAAAGAGAAAAACCATGCAGTGCCTGTAATCCCACCAGATTTTCTTTAATGTTTCTGATAAATTAACAAGCCTTCTTTCCTAAGGTGGTTTTGTGCAAGAAGGTGCTGTGCTGAACACTCACTGTGAATCACCTGGGATGCTCTTGAAAGGAAGGCATTATGATCATGCATTAAAAGTGTCTGACTGAAAGCTATAATTTAATTGCCCAAAGAGGCATTTAAACCTCAACCAAGTAATTATGTCATAACAAACATACATTTCTCTTTACAATTGATTTCCTACACTATCTTGCAGCACATGCACAGTTTCACATGTGGCTTTGCAACCCACCGTACAACTGCAGTGTCTTAACATACACTTAAAGAGACTTCCAATGATTTGTCCCAAGGTAAAATAACACATATATCATTGACCATTGAAGAAATAATTGCTTATTGTAGAAAAATTTTAGACTACAACAAAGCAAATAGAAGAAAATTAGAATTAGTAATAATTTTAAAATTAGTTATAAAATTAAGTTTATAGAAATAAAAATTAGTCACAATTTTATATCACCCAGACATAACCATCATTGGCACTTTAATGACTTTTTGGCCATCTGTTTATATGCATATATATTATTGTGTGAAATGGAAACCATACTGCATATGCAGATAATAGACTGTTTTTGTATTTTTAAATGCCATCAATTTCTTAAAACATGATTTTGTATGGTTACACACCTATTCTTTCATGCAATTGTACCATGATTCATTTAATCATTCTCTCATACTTGCCTATTTTTGTTGTTCCTAGTTTGCTAATGATTAAAATTTTTAATTAAAAAAATTAAACTGATCCAGCCAAGATGGAGGCATAGGTACATTGTGCCTCCTCATACAACCAAAGGAAAGGCAACAACAAATTTAAAAATGAAAAACAACCACAACTTCCAGAAAATTGAACTGTATGGAAGTCTGACCACCAAGGAGTTAAAGAAGAAACATTTGTCCATACCAGCAGGAGGGGCAGAGATGGGCAGCTGGAGCACAAAAGACTCATGGCAAGGCAGGGGCTGGAGGACAGGGTGAGGTGGCGGCTAGCAGACTGAGTGGTTTCACATTTGCGTGTGAGTAAACCAGGAGGAACAACCGGGGAGCAAGACAGACCACACAACCCAGGGTTCCAGCATGGGGAAATAAAACCTCAAAACCTCTGACTGAAAAAACCTGTGGGAGTGGTGGGAGAAACTCCCAGTCTCACAGGAGAGTTTGTTGGAAAGACCCACAGGGTGCTAGAACATACCCAAACCCACCCACCTGGGAATCAACACCAGTAGGGCTCAATTTGCTTGTTGGTAGCTGAGGAAGTGACCAAAACCAAGTGGAGAGCTGAACAAGCAGCATTATTCCCTCTTGGATCCCTCCCCTGCATATAGCACCACAACACAGCAACATGGGTCGCCCTGACCTGGTGAATACCTAAGGCTCCACCCCTTACTACCTAACAGCTGCACTGAGACAAAAAAAATATGGCCAAGATGGAAGAACAGATCAAAGCTCCAGAAAAAATACAACTAAGCAATGAAAGAATAGCCAACCTATTAGATGCAGAGTTCAAAACACTGGTAATCAGGATACTCACAGAAATGGTTGTGTATGGTTGCAAGATAGAGGAAAAAATGAAGGCTATGAAAAGTAAAATAAAGGAAAATGCACAAGGAACCAACAGAGAAGGGAAGGAAACTGGGACTGAAATCAGTGGTTTGGAGCAGAAGGAGGAATAAACATTCAGCCATAACAGAATGAAGAAACAAGAATTCAAAAAAACAAAGGGTTAGGAACCTCTGGGACAACTTTAAACATTGCTACATCTAAGTCATAGGGGTGCCAGGAGAAGAGGAAGAGCAAAAAATTGAAAACTTATTTGAGAAAATAATGAAGAACTTCCCTAAACTGACAAAGGAGATAGACTTCCAGGGATTCCAGGAAGCTCAGACAGTCCCAAAGAAGTTGGACCCAGGGAACCACACACCAAGGCACATCATAATTACATTACCCAAGACTAAAGATACAGAGAGAATCTTAAAAGCAGCAAGGGAAAAGGAGACAGTTGCCTACAAAGGAGTTCCCATAAGACTATCAGCTGATTTCTCAAAAGAAACTTTGCAGGCAAGAAGGGGCTGAAAAGAAGTATTCAAAGTCATGGAAGACAAGGACCTACATTCAAGATTGCTCTATCCAGCAAAGCTATCATTTAGAATGGAAGGGCAGATAAAATGATTCCCAGATAAGGTCAAGTTAAAGGAGTTCATCATCATCAAGCCTTTATGATACAAAATGTTAAAGGGACTTTTGTAAGGAAAAGAAGAAGATCAAAAACTATGAACAGTAAAGTGACAACAAACTCACAATTATCAACAACTGAACCTAAAGAAAACAAAAACAAAAATGAGCTAAGCAAACAACTAGAACTGGAACAGAATCACAGAAATGGAGATCACAAGGAGGGTTATCAGTGGGGAGGGGGAGGAGGGAGCATGGGGGAAAAGGTACAAGAAAAAGAAGCATAAATAGGTACATATACAAGGGAAAGTTAAGAATAATATAAGAAACAGAAGCCAGAGAAATTACACCTACAACCCATGGACATGAACTAAGGTGGGGGAATGCTGGTGGGAGGGAGGGTGCAGGGTGGAGGCGAATAAAGGGTGAAATGGGACATCTGTAATAGTATAATCAATAAAATATATTTTAAAAATTAAACTGAACTGATTAAATATTACAGAGGTGAACAAATGTAGGTTTACAGTTGGGAGTATGCAAAACAGAGTTTATTCTTATGTTATTATTTATTCATTATTGTACTATTTTCCATACAAACAACTTTAAACCTACTTTTGCTCACCCCTGTATTTTGTGGTGTTTTGTATATTAGTAAATAGGTAATCATACATTTAGTCATGTAAGCTAAAAACTTACTAGTCATTCTTCCTATGGTTCTCACTCCCAATCCCAATCATCCGAAATCTCTCAGAAGCCTGTTCACTTCTTTCCACTGCACACACCCCTGTGTCAACACCATGTGGTAATATTTTTGAGTTCCTTATTGGTCAAGTAATATACTAGGGACTTGTTATCTCTTTTATATTTCACACTTAAGAGGCAGATATCATTTCTCCTCTTCCAACATTTCTCTCACATATTTAAAGGGTTTTGTTTAGTTAACTCTAATTTTTTTACATTATGCAACATAATTATATTTAACGTTTATGTCAATTATAAATAATGATTTGAAATCAGTGTACTCATCTCCAAGCTAAGAAAATAGAATATAACCAATATTTTGAAGTCCATTGACTGGACTTATCACTATCCTAAATTTTGTTTTATTATTCTTTGATTGTCCTTATGACATACATACATAAACAAAATAATATATTTCTGCACTATGCTTATATTTAAGTATTATACAAGCACCATCATACTATATGTATTATTTTTCAACTTGCATCTTTTACTGAACATTATATATTTTTATTGAGATATAATTCACACATCATAAAGAGGTGTAACTCAGTGGTTTTAGCATATTCACAAAGTTGTTAAATCATCACCACTATCTAAATCTGGAATGTTTTTACTACCCCCAAAAGAAACTTTTTACCCATTAGTAATTCACTTCTGATTGCCTCCGTTGACCACTAATCCACTTTATGTCTCTATTCATGCAGCTGCACTTCATTCATTTGAACCGTAATAAATATATAGCAACTTTTCACTTCTACCAATGGAAATTTAGATTATTCATAGTTTTTGCTTTTTTTATTTTCACTTCACTTGTTAAAAATGTATGTTTAACGATTAAAGTACATTTAAAACATACTTGTACATAAATATATTTTCTATGCACATTGTTTTGGACATTGGAATGAAATAACTGGTCTTATTCTGCCCATCTTTAACTTTGAGCATGTTTTCATGGGTTTATTGACCATTTGTAGTTGGTCTTCTGTGAAGTGAATATCAAGTTTTTGCCCATTTCACTACTAGATTGTTTGGTCTTTTCTCACTGATTTGTAGGAATTGTTTATATATTATTCATATTGATACTTTATAAAATGTATTTTCCTGATTTTTCTCTTTATGTTCTTCATGTTGTCTTTTGAATGAACAGCAATTCTAAATTTTAATGGATTCAAGTTTATCAAACTTCCCTTTTGGGTTGTGTAATTTTTTTGTTTGTTTGTTTCATTAAAAGTGTTTTTACCTTATCCCTAAAGTCGCAATTCCTATATTTATTTCTTTCCTTTCTTTTCTTTTTCTTCTTGGATTTAAATCACCTTATTATATGTTTGTGGATCATGTACAATAAAGGCTTGATTTCACTTTTTTCTTCTGCTTTCTGAAGCACATTTTGGATATTTGGCTTTTCTCCACGGGTCTGAATTAGCAACTCTCTGATACAGCAAGTCTCCATGTTTGTACCAGTAAATACTGTGCTCTGTCTTTTTCTTACTGTTCTGCTGGCTTATTCCTGTGCCGGTGCCATACTATGTTAATTACTATTTATTTTTTCATTGTTGTTGTTGTTTTTTTAAAAAAACAAATCCCATTGTCTGGTGAAACATTTCCTTCACCTTTCTTTTCAAGCTTATCTTAAATACTCATCATCCTACTTCTTATAAGTTTTAAAATCACTTGACAAATTTAATAATCCACCTTATTAAAATAAGTTTGGGAAAATATAAAATCTTTAAAATATTGAGCTCCTCTACCCATTAATATGGCACATTTCCCAATCTATTTAGAGGATTTAAAAACATGTTTTAATAAAGTTTTATCATTTTCCCTACAGAAATCCCAAACATATTTTGTTAGATTAATTCCTAGCACTTATATGTTTTGTTACTATTATAGATAGCACCTGTATAAAAATTATATTTAGTCTTTGTTGCTTGGTTTTAGAAATCAACCTGATTTTTACCATATTTTGCTGTGTATAATGCGCACCCACGTGTTCATGTGCTTTATACACAGGATTATTACTATACCCATTGTATGTAATCATTACACCCATGTACAATATGCATCTTTAATTTCCCTCAAAATTTTGTGCAAAAAGTGTACATTATACTCAGCAAAATGCAGGCAATTTATCTTATACCTAGCAATTTTGTTAACCCCTGTTATTCATATGAGTGTTTTAGAGATGTTTGAAAGGAATGTCTTCATAGATAGTATACAAACAATAAAATTTTAGTGTCTTCCTTTCAAACTCTTATTCATTATTTTCTTCATCTTACAGAAATGTCAAGCCACTGATTTTTGAAAAGGAACATTTTAAATTCTACCATTTGGTACAATGTTTGCGCTAAGATTTTGGTAAATTCAATTTTTCTGCTGATTGTTTTAAGCTTAAGGGATGCAAACATTTATCAAATATTTCAGCATCTACTGAGATGGGCTTAGGATATTCTAGTTCATTTAGTAGTACAGGAAACTACATTAGTAGATTTTCAAATGTTAAATCACATTTGCATTTCTAGAATAGATCTAACCTGGTCATTTTTTAACTCTGGATTCCCATAAAAACAGACCTTAAGTTAAGTTCTCTGTGTCTGCTGAGTTCCACATGGGACTCTGTGTCTGTGTGTGTGTGTCCGAATTGTCATCATTTGTTTGTTTGTTAGTTTGCTGTCAGTCTTTGTGCCTAGATCCTCTCACCGAGTGGGGCCCTTGGAGTTTCTAGCTAAATGAGAAGATCCAGTCAGACTCTTCCCCTTCCAAGATCCCTAGGTATTTTCTTCTGCTTCTTTGTGGATTTTAAACCCAAAGCACAAAGTTTCAGAAAATTGGCAGGTACCTCCAGCAAACCATTATTCATAGCACTGGCATACCACTAGACTCCCACCCCATTTGGTTTTGTCCTCTGGGGATTTCTTTTATGTTTTTCAAGCTCACATAAACTTAAAAAGATGTGGATTTTTATTATACTTTATAACTTACATGTATTTTATAGCAGAAATTTTTCAGGGTATCAAATTTATAAGTTAGCTGTAAAGGCAAAACTAGAGAATTTCGAATATATGGATTCAATCCAGAAACCTTTTCTTTTATACTTAGAAAAAATTGCTAACCATTTTATACATATTTTTAAACAATATTTGATGTGAATACTATACCATGCCAATAGATAGCGATACTAAGCAAAATGTATTTGAACAAACTGACTTAAAATTCTAAAGATATTGAGTCTAAAAGGAGGACTAATTTCCACAGTAAGTTACATATGAATGAAAACTTATTTGCAGTGTACCTTATATATGGTAATGAGGGAAGACAAAGGACAGGGCAGAACCTTTTTTCCCCTACTTCCAGATTTACATAATATGTACCCTGGAATAGGTGACAAAACCTAGTTTTAAGCACCACGTTTTACCATTTACCTCTGGTTGGTCAGGACTACCACTTAAAGCCACACACAACTTCAGGGTCATTGTACACTATGAATGGTGGCTCCTGGATTTGTGCAGAGTGGTGGCCCTGGTCTTGTGGCAGATGACATTCCTGAGAATTTAGTTATGCACCTATAAAATGAGAATCATGGTGGTGGAATTGATGCAACGAACAAACAGAATAACATGCATGAAGTTACTCTCTAAATATTATTACCTCTGTGCACATCTTTAAGAGAACCTACAAAGTTGGTACCAATTCCACTGGATTTTTGCAATTCGTTCAACTTCATAAAAAACTTAAAGTTACATAATAAAGTCATACAAATAACCTGTTTCAAGCCAAGGTCACAAGCAAAAGAAATGTGCTCATCTTTGTTTCCTGTTGTTCCACTCTTTTAATCTCACAGAGTTAGGTAGCATTATTCTTTCCACTCTCTCTTTCTTTTTTGGCTACCTATAACATTTCCTTAGCTTGGTGTAACATGAAGTTAAAGATAGAATCACAGGAACAGTAACTACATTTCATTTTGCTTCAGATTTTCCCACCTGCCAAAGAAGTATGTCTACCCCATTGCTGTGGTTGGTGGGCAAATCCAGGATCTTTGGAACACATTCTAAAGTAGCAGTGTGGGAGTAGGGGGATGGATAGAGAGGTTCTCATGGGCACATCCTCCCAGCCCCAGGGACCTTCCAACATCTGGGCCACATCAAAAAAGACTACTGTAGTGTTGGTGGTGGTGGCAGAGGTAAAGAGGAGACAGTAGGAATCAAAATGTGCAGGTGGAAGGCAAAACGACAACACAGTTTTAAAGATTTTACATTCAATATCTCAGTCCTTTAAGGTATTTGGAGTAAAGGTGATGAAGCTATTGAAGAGAATCAAGGACAAGGCACCAGCCCAGGACTATTGAATGGAGCAGGCGCACATTGCTTTCTGGACACCAGCTTCCAACCCCACTTCATGAGCACGGCCGACTTTGCTTTAAGGGAAAGGCTCTGGACCTTGTGGTCTGCAGTCAATAAATTCCAAATTTTTGCTTTAGGACAATTTGAAGTGTATGGTTTGCCACCCACAGAAGGTAAAGCTCTGCCTTATGAGCCTCTCAGAAAATACTAGTGCAGCGTACAAAGCCATTTGTCAGGTGTCAGTGCCAGTGTGCTGAGCCATTCTTTCCTTCAGGAGGGCAGCTGGAACTCTCTAGACAGTTTTTAAAGCCATGTTTAGTTTTCATAGCCTCTGATTATCTATGTAGTAAAACAGATTAATTTGTCTTTTAGGGCAATGAAAGTGCTTAATGGGGTAAGGCACATTGTAAGTGCTCGATAAGTTTTAGTTATGGATAGATACGACGTGTCTGGACAAGAACCAAATAACTCCATTCCATGGAGCCCAGCACTGTCCCCTGCTGCCACTGAGCCATTGCTCTCCCCAGCTGGAGTCCCTTGCTCCTCTTTACCACTACAGCTCTTGTCCACATGACTTTTCTCTAAACTCAAACTCACTTGGAGTATTTATTAGCCAATTTAGCATTAAATTATACATCTTTTATTGTGGATGTTTGGCTCACCCGTGTTTTAGCATAATGGTTAAGAGCTCAGACTCTCTAGGCAGCCTTCCTGGGTTCAAATCCCAGCACTGCCACAGTCAGCTGTGTGACCCAACCAAGTTGCTAGCACTCTCTGTGCTTCAGTTTGCTCATTTTTAAAATGGAGATAGAGGTCATTCTTACTTCCTGCGTAGGAGCAAATAAGTTACATTCCTGCCATATGAAGATCACAGAGGCCATTTTTTGAAGAGGGCTCATACAGCATCTGGCATAAATAAGCATATAAGTGTAAGTAATGACTATATGTTTGGGGTAATCAGAGGGGAAAGCTCAGGGGCTTTAAATCGAATAAACTTGACTTAGAATTCTGGCTCCCACCTATTTGTTGATAGTTTTGTCAAAAACCATATGGTCTACAAAGCTAGGATATTTACTGTCTGGCCTTCTCCCAGCAGTTCAAGCTCAGCAGAACCTATGTAGGACTCCTAACAAAGTGCTGGGAGGTACTAGCACACAGACTTGAAAAGTCCCTCCTGCTCCCCTGCTACCCCCAAGTATACCGTCACTGTGCCAAGGGCTGGCTGGGACCCCTACCTACACCAGCAGACATCCCAGGACCTAACACAGGGCCAGTGGTGGTAGAAATGTCACATTCTCAGTAAGGCATGTGCAATAGCAGTACCTCTTGCTGGTTAGTATGAAGTAGATGTATGTTGAATAGAACACATGAAAGTTAAAAATCTTTGAAATCCAATTTCTGTTGCCCTCTACTGACCTAAGAGGGTTGTTCAGAGGCCCCTGTGGTAGACATGTCTGGCACTCTTAAGGTGACACTAGGTTGCTAAGTGCAGGACCTCAGTTGCATAGCACCTGATGGTTCTCATTGGGATTTCCAGGGATTGCAGGAGGCCACAATGGGCAGGTGTGGGCCAGCACCAGCCCCACCCTCACTGACATGGGCAGTGGCCTTGGGCTCCTCATTATAGGAGTCCAGGTGTCTTGAGATGGCCCTGAACAACTGTCCTACCAAAAGGGAGAGGTGGTATTTTTGTTTTATTTTGTTGTTATTTTTTTTTTTTTATCCTCACCTGAGGACACTTTTTTTCTAGTCTTTAGAGAGAGAGAAAGGGAGGGAGGAAAGGAGAGAGAGAAACATGAGTGTAAAGGAGATATATCAGCCTGATGCCTCCTGGAGCACCTGAACCCTGGATTGTAGGATGCCCAGATTAGTTGCCTCCTGGACATGCCAGACCTGGGATTCTATGCACCTGGACTGAGGATTGGACCTGCAAGTCAGGTACGTGCCCTGACCAGGAATCAACCTGCAATCCTTCGGTTAGGAGACAACACTCCAACCAACTGAGCCACACCAGTCAGGACCAGAGGGAGAGGTTCTTGCTGTAAGCCAGCAGTTCCTCAATATCTGACATGCCAATAAGCCCAAGTGCATCAGCTCATTTCTGGTGGAGTGTCTTAGGGGGATAGCTTCCTTGATCCCAAAGCATACTTTGTGGTCTGAAGAAGAAGACAAATAGAATCATTTATTTTTGGGGATGAAAGCATTTAGACATAATGTCAGGATTGTCAGAAGAAAGGTAGGCGGCATGCCCTGTCTGGTTGTGACTCCATCTGGCTGTCCCACACTCAGCACACTGTCCCCTGACAGGCACCTGGCGTGTCATGTGGGGGCAGGAGAAGCACAGGCTCGTCCATGGAAGTACTCATGAGCATGTATTCTCCGTCAGTTAGAAATGGGTGTGCATTGAGTAAAGACAAGAATAGCCAATTGCAGAAGCATGACTTGAGAAGGATAAATTATGAATATTCAAAGAAGGAGAAATGATAGGCCTTATGATGGGCAAGAAAAGCTTCATGGTGAAATAACATTTCAGCCCTACCTTCTTGAAATTCATCTTAACTATTTCGGAAAAAACAGTGTGGACCGTGAGGCATGTAGGTTATCTCAGCCTCTCTCACAAAGCAGCATGGGCCGGTTGCTCTGCATACTCTCGCTGTGTGGCTGAGTAGCCTGGTGGAGCAAGACGAATGTCCACATCCCATATCCACCATCTCTTGGTTTTGTGACTTTCAGTGAGATTTTTAATCTCCCTGGGCTTAACATGTTTTTAAATTTTAAATCTTGAATTTAAATCTTGGATAAAATTCAAATCTGTCTGAGCTTAAAGATGTTTTCCTGATTTTTTAAAATATGGAATAGCAATATGTACCTTATAAAATTATTTTAAAAATTGAGATTATGTGAAGAGGCAGGCATGGAACTTGGCACTTGATAAGCACCTAGTAAATGGTAGCTATACATTTCATATTTTCCTTCAATCAACATCTGTGGAGCATCCACTATGTACAGGTGAGTGTCAGGACCAGAAGATGTCACAGCGAGCAAAGACAGGTGTGGCCCCTGACTTGGCACGGTTTTCAGTCTAGTCACAGATTATAGAAGAGTTAATGTATAAATACATGTCAGTGTAGGCTTTTCTATTTTTAAGAGCAGGGCTATGGATCACTATTGGGTTGCAAAGGAGAAGATTTAGGGGATTAAATATTCTTCCCAGGGGAAGTGCTAGCTATGCTGAGATCAAAAGGACAAGTATGTTGGAGCCTGGAACTGACATAAGCTGAAGAAGTAAAAAATTACATTTTAGGTAGAGGAAATAATATGTGCAAAGTCTAGACACAAGCAAGAGAGTAGTAAATGTGGAGAGACACATTTACTATGGGACCACCTTGGGGAAAGGAGAAACACACTGGTTTAGGATTGGGAGAATCTAGATTCTTGTCACAAGATCAGTCACTTACTTTGAGCAAGTCAGAATCCTTTGTTTCTTCATTTTCAATTTTCTCACCCCTAAGTTGTGTGTATGTGTATGTGTGTGTGTTGCTTTCTAGGTGTGTTAATCAGACTAGGCTATGCTATGGTAACTACCATTATGATAATGGTTGAACACAAGGCTGGTAGTTCATAGTACTGTCCTTGCAGATTGGTGTAGGCTCAGCTCTACACCAATTTGTGGAATAGGCTGGGGGAGGTTCTGCCACCTGAAACTTGTAGCCTCCAATTCCCCAACTAACAGAAAAGATAGTGGAGGGCCTGGTACTTACAATTACATGTGGCTTCACACACCTCCTCCTCTTGCTGCCTATGGGCTAGAACTTGTCCCACAGCCCCATCAACCTTGGTATGTTGGAAGTGCACTCTCCTGTGTGCTGGAAGGAAAGAAGAGCCAGATACCCATGAGCATGGCCATCTCTACCACAATCCTGATAGTTAGCTTCCCTAAGATGCTGCCAATTCAACAGACGCTGCGAAGGTCATCACTGACACTTGACATGGGAAGTGCAGGTTTGTTTGATTTACTAAGCACTTGTTAACCTTCTGCATGACAGAACCCTAGCTGCTGAGGACCCCAAAAGAAATGAGATAGGGCCCCTTCTCTCAAAGGCAAAAAATGAGTCAGGAAAATAGAAGGTATGCCAGGGATTTTTCTCAGTATTTGAAATGTATCATTATTCTCACTGATACACACAGCCGCAGGGGCAGATACAGACCCAATAGTCAATGAATATTGCCAATAATGTGATTTTCTACTTTCTCATGATTAGCTAAGCAAACGTTATCACCTTGGGCCTACAGTATGCAATGCACTGTGCTACACGTTGGGGAGGGGAGGGACAATGAAACATGCCACATGGACTCTTCCCCAAGAATCTTATAATAAAATTGGATAGGAAAGAGGTGAAATAGTAATAGCTACACTGATCAAGCTTTTATTATATTCCAGGAACCCAGATCAGCATCCTGGGTTTGTGCCTCCCCATTTCTTCTCAGTGGAACAGCTCTGGGCAAGGAAGATTAGGAGGGAGGGAGACAGAAGGGAAATTAGTAGTTACTGGCCAACCTGAGGCCACTTTTACCCCTAAAATTCTTGAAGGAGCTGAATTTGGTTTGCAGAGTGCCCTGAATTTCAGGGAATGATGAATAGATTCTTCAGCAAGCCAAGTGACAATCAGACTTCCCAGAGGACCCCAGAGCTTAGCACACCTCTCAGAACCTTCATCCATAGATGGTTGTTGTCTGGCACCTTCCTATCAGCCCCTGGTGAGAGGCACTCTAGGGAGTCTGATTGCAAATGTGGGCTTGAACCACCCTTCCAAATATCACTGAATGTGCCTTGGCACTGAGCACTGAACTCATTGTGATGGCTGCCAATGTGACCAGCTAAGAGGTTCCTGGAAGTATCTGGCTGCAAATTTAGTTGAAAAATTGGCCTAAGTATAAATGTTTTTAAGCTATTGTTCTTTGTCTGTAAGTCTTTGGAACAGTTGCTATATATTTTGCCTCAGGCTATACAGTGGACTGGGGAAAAGTTTTTGTGAGATCCTGGTGAAGACCAAAAGGAGTATTGGCCAAGAGGAAGGAGGGGCATCAATCAACAAAAGTTGGGCTGAGTACTGAAAACAGAGAATACCAACTCCTTCACACTGGAATCACATTTAACTGATGAAAAGGAAGGCATTCCATCAGCTTTATATCCTTGGCATCTGCTGGGGTCCTTCCAGTCTTAGCCTGAGTGTCACTGCTCCTTCTCAGAACTCCAACAGCAGTCCTCTGCCTGTGCTGGGTTGGTCTTGCTTGCTGCCACTGTAGGTCCTGACATCCAGGTCCACTATGTCCATTCTCCTCCCTTTGATAGTGATTTTGGGGAAGCACAAAACCTCCTGGATACGTATGCTAAGGGCTCTCCAATCTCATTTGAAGCTCAGTGTACATGAGTAGTTGAATTCTGGCTGATGGGATGTGGTGGGCGACACTTTCAGGACAGGCCTTTCTGGGGAAGGGGCATGAGCTCCCTCATTTCTGCACCCTCTGGAACCACTTTGGACCAGAGGTGAAAGATTTGGGTTGAGAATAGCAGAACTGCCCTGCCAATTTCTCACCACCTACATCTGGGTTGATATTGAGCCCTTCTAAGGCCTCTGTTTTGGAGGCATTTGTGCAAAACCTCAAATCCTCTCAAACTCATCTCAGATTCTAGTCACAGTGATGGTTGGCAGATCAGTGAGGCTGCAGCTGGTCTCATTCTGACAGCAGCTCAACTCACAAGCAAGGAACTCATTTCTTGATTTTCCCTGAGCTTTACTAGTTCTGCAGATGCAGGATGATGTCTTTCCAGCACTCATGCTTATGTTCCTGGAAGTTCAGGGGACTTAGCATACCATGCAGAACTCTCAAACAGTGGAGGGGATGTCCTGGCCAGTTGGCTGAGTTGGTTGGAGTGTCATCCCATACACCAAAAGTTGTTGGTTCAATTCCTGGTTAGGGCACATAGTTGAGTTGCAGGTTTGATCCCAGGTTGGAGTGAATATAGGAGGTAACCAATCAATGTTCCTGTCTCCCTATCTCTGTCTCTCTGTCTCTCTCTCTCTCTCTCTCACCTTCTCTCTCTCTCTCAAGTTAATAAACACATCCTCAGGGGAGGATTAAAAAATCCACTGGAATGGGAGAGCAGATGGACACATGCATCTCTCTTTTATACCACAACCTAGGTGATGGTATATTATGTGGGCTCATCCAGCATGACTTGTTTTCTTATAGAAAAGAGACATGGAAACAGACACACACAGAGGGGAGACAATATGAAGACACACAAGGAGATATCACGTGATGATGAAAACCAAGATTGGAGTGATGTCACTACAAGCCAAGGAATACCAAGGATTCTCAACAACACCAGAAGCTAAGTGAAAGGTGTGGAGCACAGCGTGATCCTACTGATACCTTGACTTCAGATTCTGGACTCCAGAACTGAGAGAATAAATTTCTGTTACATTAAACCATCATTATATGGTACTTTGCTACAGAAGCCCTAGGAAACTAACACAATTAGCTGAAAACATTTTTAAATGCCAGATAATTAAGGAGCAATAAAAGATGACTAAGCTTATTTCTAAAGAACTAAGGAGTCAGCTTGACACATTCCAACTGGACAAAAGGGTAAGATTTGAATTTTAATAGGGTAGAAATAACAGATTAACATATATCATAGGCTTAAATCCTGTGATTATAATAATATTTTTAAAAACCATGCCCTGACTGGTGTGGCTCAGTGGATTGAGCGCCAGCCTGTAAATCAAAGGGTCACTGGTTTGATTCCCAGTCAGGGCACATGTCTGGGCTGCTGGCCAGGCTCCCAGTAGGGGGCACATGAGAGACGGCCGCACACTGATGTTTCTCTCCCTCTCTTTCTCCTCTCTTCCTCGCTCTCTAAAAAGGAATACATAAAAATGTTTAAAAACAAAACAAAACAACCAAATTGGTCACTGTTTTGAGGAGCGTGTATAATGAGTTTATTATCTGGAAACCTCAGTAATAAAAGGAAAGACTCAAGCACTTACTATGTTTATCCTACACAAACAATATATGAAGATGGACCCCCCAAACTCGAACTATCTTATGGAGGGCAGGCCCCCTGTAATACAGGCTTCCTCCACTAGGTAAGGGTTTCTAGGAACACATCTGTATCAGTGTACCAGCTGGTGTTGTTGTGAGAGGCTCCATTCAGCTTCAGTGAATTTCTTTTAAAGACTCTTTCAATGCATTTGCCCATTTCATGATGGGTGATTTACGAGCATACCTGCCCACACCACCAAGAACGTTCAGCTGTTTTTGACCAAAAACAGCACAAGCCCCATGCCCTACCCTCCCTATTTACCCGGTCTTGCCACTGAGCAACTTTTTGTTTGTTTCCTAGAGGAAAATCATCCTTACAGAGAAACATTTTGCCAATGTGGAAGAGGTGAAACAAAAAACAGCAGAAGCACTGAAAGACATCAAATTTGACAAGTTCAAAAACTTTTGAGCGGTGGAAAAAAATCTCAATAGTATATTGCATCAAATGTAGAGTACTTTGAAGTTGACTGAAGTTTAAACATGTAATGATAAATAGACTGTTAATAATTAAATTCCTCTTTGGGGGGTTCCCCCTTCATACATCTAATGATTAGATGAGTATAAAAGTCTCTTACAGAATTATGCTAGCTAATAAATAAAAACAAAATGATAGAATTCAAAAATAACTATTTTCCCATCTCCAGTGGATCTGTGCATCGAGGCATTGAGCACTATGGTTACTGCTGTTGGAGTGAAAACCAGACGTGAATTGCCTCCTAATGGTGAAGCACGGGGCCACCAGTGGTCTTACTAAAGGAATCAGACCTGAATCTGATCAAACCTCTGAATCCAGCTGCTTATGTAAGACACAGGATAACTGCTGTATGCAACTGGCAATCAGCAAGGTCTAATCTGTGGAAAACACGATAGGATAAATGACCTACATTCTTCTACAAATGGACTATAAGGAAAAGAAATTGCCCGCATTTTAAAGAAAAACTTGGAATGGGGGTTATGTGTAAATTTAAGACCATATGTAGTTTAAGTACAACAATAAAAAATGCAAAGAAGTGATTAGTATAAAAGTGAGGATACTAGTGTCTTTGGAGGGGATGAGAGCTTGTGACTGGAGTAAGGACAAATGCAGGGCTTCTGAGAAGATGGATATGGCTTAACTTATTGACTTGGTAGCTGTTACAAGCACATTGGCTTTGTAAGAATTCACTAAGCTCCACATTTGGAATATACTACAATATCTGTGTTTTATGAGCTTGTCCAAAAGAAGGCCCCTATTTTTTTATTGCATTCAAGCTGGTAGCAACTCATTGCCCTGTCTTGAGTCTTCATTGTCTTTTTGATCATTTGATAGAGTTTACATCTCCATGTTAAATATGTTTTTATTGAAACATATGCCCACTTTTTCTGTGTGGATAGGGAAACTGGTCTATTGGTAGTAGTGAAAATTGGTCATGAACTCTCATATGGAAAATTACTGGCCTGAGTACATCAGGATGATAGCAGCGCATGGATTCCTGTGCTGACTTGTCTATTTATGCATTCATCAAGCACTTGTTGCCAAGGAGTAGGAAAGAGAATATTCAGGACCTCTTTGTAAGCAGAGGGGAATTCCTAGGGGATGCCAAGTGGATGGTAGGGAATTGAAACACAACTGTAATAAACCTGGCATTTATAGGGGCCTTCCAGGGGAGAAGACAGTTTCTGTAAACAGTACCCCAAGGCCTCGGACATGAATGAGAAACAGGAGGCATACATGTCAGGACTCCTGTGCTTATAACTGACACAACTTAAGCTGAAATCACTGTAGTGAAATAGTACATTGAGTGCCTCTAGGGCCTCAGAGGTTCAGGACAATGGGACAGGATTGCCCTCATCTATGGGAAAACCCATAGGTATTGCAGAAAGTCCTTTCTGAGATCCTTCACCCATTACCACAAGAGGAGAATTCAAGGAGGTAATTATTGAGCTCACCTTCCTCAAAAGGAGTTAGTTGTTGGTCTAGTTTGGATTTTATGTCACCTGCATCCCCAAGTTGACTAACAGATGCCCATGAAAACCTTTGAGCACTAAGGATGTACTTTCAAGAAGAGAAGACCTCCTGACATGTAAAATCTCACAAGTCCTGCACTGGATCAAGAAGTGTGCAGCCAGGAGCTTCTAGGGAGCTAAAAAGTGCCCTGTGGTATTGGTGGTCATATTTGAACAGAGACTGTTGACTACCTGTTACCTGGAGAAGCAGGAAAGCAGTATGGCCCATAGTGACAGGACTAAAAGACAGAGCAGCAGTGGAAGAAACGTGCTTTTTCCAAATTTGGGGGGAGAAGGGCAAGGCTGCCAAGTTTTCCTGTTGACCAGATGGATACCAGGAAAGTCTACTGAGCTGGAGCCTAGCTCAAAGACTTCTCCCAAGAGGGCTGCCGGGAAAAAGAAGTGTCAGGCAACAGTCCTTAGCTAAGGGTGGGGCTCCTGAATCCAGAATATAGAGAGAAACACCCAGCGGGTTGACATTTGCAAACAGAAGGAATAAACAGCTAGATTATGAAATACATTTAAGTAATACTTTCTCCCTTTTCTTCTAGAGAAGCCAGAGTAGTGAGAGGAGAGCCGGAACACCAGGAGTGGATGGACAAATGCCAGCCCTTTTTTTTTTATTGCTGGTCCCGGGATTTCAGGGAATCCCTGAGCTCAGAGGCAGAGATGTTTGAACAGGAAGAAAGAGGAAGGTTTTGTTTAGATTGGAGTGAGATTTTTAATATTTGTGAATGTGACTGTTCTAATAACCAAGAGTGACCAGAAAAGTTATGGGACTGGTTTAAGATGTATTTAGGAGGTGGGGAGGGGGGCAGGCAATGTAGAAAGTGTTTGAAGTCAGTGGTCCCCACTATTTGCACTAGCTTAATTAAAAAAGGAGACTTACTGACCTAGTTCAGTAAGTTGACTGGACTGAATGCACATTTGGATCTGGAGTTTAAATGGTATAATATTCTCTCTCTCTCTCCCCCTCTTAGTTTATTTCTGTTTTATTTATTTTTTTGTGTTCCTATAAACTTTTATTTTAAAGAATTAAATCTAATAGTCAAAGTCATCATGAGACAGATTACAATTCGTGATGGAAATAATTTTTTAAAAGATTTTTACTTTACTTTTTAGAGAAGGGAAGGGAGGGAGAGAAACATCAATGCGTGGTTGCCTCTTATACACCCCCTACTGGGGACCTGGCCCGAAACCCGGGGATGTGCCCTGAGAGGAAATCCAACCAGTGACCCTTTGATTTGCAGGTCGGCACTCGGTTCACTGAGCCACACCAGCCAGGGCTCTACTTTTTATTTTTTAATTTAATGTTTATGGTATTTTTTTCATTACCATTTATCCTCCTTATACTGCCTTCCCTCAGCAATCACCACATTGTTGTCCATGTCCATGAGTCCTTTTTCCTTTCTGCTCAGTTCCTCAAACCCTAGCCTCTCCCTCACCACTAGCTGCCATCTGCTCTCCATCTATGAGTTTGTCTCTGCTTTACCTGCTAGTTCAGTTTGTTCATTAGATTCCACATATGAGTGAAATCATATGGTATTTGTCGTTCTCTGACTGGTTTATTTCACTTAGCTTAATATTCTTCAGGTCCATCCATACTGTTGCAAAAGGTAAAATTTTCTTTTTTATGGCCTACTAGTATTCCATCAAATCCATTTGATTTTTCTTGTTAGTTCTATTGTGTCCATATGGTGGAAAAGATTGTGTTGGCAACTTCCCCCTTCATCTTCATAACTCATGGTTGAAGGCAAGTTAGCCCTTTTGTCTTACTGGTCACAGAAGGACTCTGATTGGTCCTACTTGGAAGTTGTCTCTACCCCTTGAACCTATCCTTGCAGAGGGTAAAAGGGATACCAAAATTCATCAGACTCAGTTTTATCCCCTTTCTGTGGTTGTGGACCGTTGGTCCTAGACTTAACCATCTAGCCAGAGTCATGTGGGATGAGTGAGGGAGTGTTCCGCAGTGGAAAGAGAAGTGTGGAGTCAATAAAATAACATTTGTCTAGGTTAGGACAATAAACTTGAGAGTTAGGCATCAGCAGACATAGCACAGAAGCAGTCTGTGGAAGAGCCAACCACAAAAGTTTCTTGATTTAACTTCAGAAACGATGGAAATACTTTTACATTTTAGCATCCACTTTGCTGCTGTCTTCAGTAGAAGAGAAATGTGGTCCCATCTCCTCTCCAGTCTTTGTTCCTTGGTGTCTATAGCTGTGAGATGCTGAGTGGAGGGAAATGAAAGCCCTGAGGCTGTGTTAACACTTTCAAAATAGGTGAATTGCTCAAAGGAACAATGTATTGAAGGCCAACAACAAACATGCTCAGCAGTGATAGAAATGCCAGACTGCTCCAAACTAGTTATTGAAACACAAAATTAGATATGGCCTGTAGTGCAGATTTTCTCACATATGACTAATATTTTTCTTTCAGTGTGTTACAACCAAGGGAATGCAAGGGAAGGCATTGTCCATAAATTATCATCAAGTATTTGGTATACATTTTAATGTAAATGACTACATGGGAATATAATTCCTTCTTACCATGCCCTTCCTGCTCTCTGCAATCACCTACTAACTCTGCATTTCCTTACATAACTAAAAGACACAAAAATAATTGTAGTTTTTTTTCCTTTTATGGTGTAACAGTGGCAAAAGCAAATAAGTTAAAATAGAACATAGAAAATTTGGTCACTATTCTAGCATTACTTGACTTTTAAAGTGTGTTCTGTAAAGCAAGGTGTTCTAAATAACCATTAATAGATGCATTAAAAGAACATTTCAAAGTTATTGCCAGCATGGGTGACTTGACAGACATTTAAGTCAAATAAGTAATAGATGTGGCAACAACACTATACAGCAGCTAACAACCGGAATTCTGCCTCTGCTTCTATGATTTAGTAGCTATGTAATAGACAGTGTACTTACCCTAAGTATTTCATCATCTAAAAATAATACGGCTATCTGGCTAGATGCTTGCTAAGGCTCCTTCCTGTTCTAAAACATTGCATTCTTCTACAATGTTTAAACTCAGAGACCTAAGTCTGTAAGCAATACAGCTCTTGAGCTTTAGTATTTCAAGTAGCCAATTTATTGGACAGAATTTCATGTGAGGTACTATGCCAGGAAATACAAAATAAAAAATTAACTTTAGTGGGATCCAAAATTCATTGCTTTTCCTACTTTTGAATGGTTTTTCACCCCTCCCTCAAGCCATCACTTCCCTCTATACCAAACTTAAATCACAAGATAAACTTGCTTTTTATTTTTATAAAACTACTTTTATTTTTCTTTCACTAAATAAATTTTATAAGTTAAATATGGAAACATGTTATAAAATTTGATAACAAAACATAGGCAACTGCTTTCATATATTTGCATTCATAAAAATACAGATTTTTAAAAACATAAAATCACAACAGCAGAAACTTGTAAACAATCTAAATGCCCATCAATAAAGAAGTGGTTAAATCAACTGCAAGGTCTCCATACTAAGGAGCACCATGTACAGCAATGAAAAAGAATGAGAAAAATTTTTCCGTCTGTCAAGACAAACTTATTAATATCACTCACTCCCTTGGAAATACCCCCTGTTGCCTTTTCCCTCAATCACCTGTAATGCACAGATGTGTAATAGCAATTCTCCACCACTGGGCAGCTGCACCGAACAGCTGAGCGCAGCAAGAGTAAACAACAGACCACATTGATTGGTCTTCCATGAAATTCACAAACACAAACATCAAGTGAGCCCAAGATGTCTGGACAGCCATTTAACATCTCTATGGTCCAGTGCCCTGCTCCCTTCCACTTCCCTGCTCCTTCTCCTCAATTTTGAAACCTACACCACCTCCTGTCCCACCCACACTCTCACTGATGTGAGAGCTTCCCAGGGCTGCTATGACAATATACCACCAACTGGGTGGAGAGGGGTGGGAGGGTGCTTAAAACAACAGAAAGTTATTCTCTTGCAGTTCTGGAGGCTGGAAGTCTGGAGTCAAGGTGTCTGCAGAGCCATGTTCTCTCTGAAGGTTCTAGGGGCAAATCCTTGTAGTCTCTTCTGGTGTTGGCCTTGGATCTTTGATGTGAAGACATAATAGTCCAATCTCTGCCTCTGTTTTCACATGATGTTCTTCCTGAATGTCTCTGTGACCTTCTCTGTAAGGTCATCAGCCACATAGGATTAGGTTCCACACAATGACTTCATCTTAACCCAATCACATATGCAAAGAATTTATTTCCAAATGGCAGGTACCAGGGATTAGATTTCAACATATCTTTTAGGGGGACACTCTTCAAACCCCTATAGGCAGACTTGTTATTTTTTGTTTCCTCTGCATATTTTGCTTTCTCTCAGATGACCACTTGGCTCCTTATTTCATTCTGGGGGAAAAGTCCATGGGCCTCTCTATGGCTTACAAGGTCCTGGAGCTGTTTTCTCTTTTGCCTTCTTTTCTAATTCTCTGCCCCTCACTACTCCCACTATTTCAGCAAAGTTGGTATCTTTGCACGCTAGGCACACTTCACCTTAGGAACATGGCTCAACCTTGCTGATCTTACCCTGGACATTTGTCTGTCTCCATCAAGGCTTTGCTCAGATGTCACTTAATTGGTTCTCCTTACCATTTCTATTTTACTTTTCATAACAGACGTCACCTTGTAACTTGCAACATAATGTTTATTTATTATTTCACTGTTTGAAATGCATTTGCCACTGTTAGAATTTAACCTCCACATGTGTTATTTCATGAACACACTAATTATCTGTGTCCTGGCAGATACTCAATGACTGTTTAATTCATCAGTGTGTACAATAACTCTTTCCAAATATCTGTCAAACCTTTTGGAGGACATATACCACCTTGAAAAAAATTCCTGCTTTATATCTTTGTTTAAAATGATGTTAATGTGCCACAAATTAGGTTTAACAACTAAAATCTTCAGTAACACAAATTAATATACAGAAATTGAGAGGCCAGCCTGGAATATATTTGGTCAAAAGTAAAAGAACTGATATATTTTATTAATGCAATTTGTAGAAAAAAATGTGAGGATATTAAAAGTAAAAAGTAACTTCTGGCCAAGATGGAGGCATAGGTAGACACACTGTGTCTCCTCGCACAACCAAAATAAGGACAACAACAATTTAAAAACAAAACAAAAAAAAAAAACATCAGTGCTGACAGAAAATTGAACTGCATGGAAGTCCAACAACCAAGGAGTTAAAGTAGACACATCCATCCAGACTGGTAAGAGGGGAGGGATTCGGGAGCTAGGACAGAGAGGGCTCAAGGCAGGGTGGCTGGTGGTCCCACATTTGAGTGCAGATAAACCAGGTGAAACTGGGGAGTGAGCCAAACAACACAACCCAGGGCCCCAGCGCTGGGAAATAAAGCCTGAAAGCACCGATTGAAAACACCTGTGGGGGTTGAGGTGCCATGAGAGACTCCTAGCCTCACAGGAGAGTTCGTTGGAGAGACCCACAGGGTCCTAGAATGTACACAAACCCACCCACATGAGAATCAGCATCAGAAGGGCCCACTTTGCTTGTGGGTAAACAGGGAAGTGACTGAAATTCAGCAGAGAGTGGAGCAAGCGCCATTGTTGCCTCTCGGACCCTTCCCCACATACAGAGTCACAACCCAGTGACTGGGTCGCCCCACCCAGGTGAACACTGAAGGCTCTGCCCCTCACTGAGTATCAAGACAAAAAAAAAGAGAAAAAAGGTCCAAATGAAAGAACAGATCAAAGCTCCAGAAAAAATACAACTAAGCAACAAAGAGATAGCCAACCTATCAGATGCACAGTTCAAAACACTGGTGATCAGGATGCTCACAGAATCGGTTGAATTTGGTCTCAAATTAGATGAAAAAAGGAAGGCTACGCTAAGTGAAATAAAGGAAAATGTACAGGGAACCAATAGTGATGGGAAGGAAACTGGGATTCAAATCAATGGAGTGGACCAGAACAAAGAAAAAAAAAATTCAATCAGAAAAGAATGAAGAGACAAGAATACAAAAAAAAAAGGAGGAGAGGCTTAGGAACCTCCAGAACATCTTTAAATGTTCCAACATCCAAATTATGGGGATACCAGAGGGAGAAGAGGAATAGAAACAACTGGAAAAGTTATTTGAACAAATAATACAGGAGAACTTCCCCATTCTGGCAAAGGAAATAGACTTCTAGGAAGTCCAGGAAGCTCAGAGAGTCCCACAGAAGTTGGACCCAAGGAGGAACACACCAAGGCACATCATAATTACATTACCCAAGATTAAAGATAAGGAAAGAATCTTAAAAACAGCAAGACAAAATGAGAGAGTTACCTATAAAGGAGTTCCCATCAGACCGTCAGCTGATTTCTCAAAAGAGACCTTACAGGCAAGAAGGGTCTGGAAAGAAGTATTCCAAGTCATGAAAGGCAAGGACCTACATCCAAGATTGCTCTATCCAACAAAGCTTTCATTTAGAATGGAAAGGCAGATGAAGTGCTTCTCAGATAAAGTCAAATTCAAGGAGTTCATCATCACCAAGCCCTTATTCTATGAAATGTTAAAGGGACTTATCTAGGAAAAAAGAAGATAAAAAACATGTACAGTAAAATGACAGCAAACTCACAATAATTAACAGCCGTACTAAAACAAAAACAAAACAAAAACTAAGCAAGTGACTAGAACAGGAACAGAACCACACAAATGGAGATCACATGGAGGGTTGGCAACAAGGGAGTGGGAGGAGCAGAGAGGGGGAAAAGGTACAGAGAATAAGTAGCATAGATGGTGGGTAGAAAATAGACAGGGGGAGGGTAAGGATAGTATGGGAAATGTAGAAGCCAAGAACTTATAAATATGACACATGGACATGAACTAAAGGTGGGGAATGTGGGTGGGAGAGGGTGTGCAGGGTGGAGGGGAGTGAAAGGGGGAAAATGGGACAACTATAATAGCATAATCAATAAAATATATTTTAAAAAAGTAAAAAGTACATGTTACCTTTTTTGTGACTAGAAAAACAGCACATAGGTTGAAGGATTTTTGTTGTAATTTCAATTAGTGAAGTTGATAGATCATGTTATTCTCTTGGTACTTACTAAGTATGCATCAAATATTCATGCATCTTAAGATACTTTCTTGAAGCACTTATTTATTTTTCAATCTAAGTATCATTGAGACAATATTCCTGTTTATTAAAAGCATTGTAAAAAAATTCTGCAGCTCATTAAATTATAGGAAGTGTCAGTAAATACTCATTGGTCAAATTTCAAATAACAAATAGAGCTTGGCAAAAGATGAAGACTTGGCATCTACAAAATTATACCACATAAAAATATTTCCAGAATAAGTAAGATGACTGTAGGAAAAGTGTGTCTCTGTGGACTATTTGAAGTCAACATTCAATTTTTAAGTATATTTTATTGATTATGCTATTATAGTTGTCCCAATTCTTTTCTCCCCTTTATCCCCACTCTGCTCTGCATCCCCCACCCTCTAGCATTCCTCACCCCTTAGTTCATGCCCATGGGTTGTACGTATAAGTTCTTTGGCTTCCCTATTTTCTATACTATTCTTAACCTCCCCCTATTTTATGCCTACCAATTATGCTTCCTATTCCCTGTACCTTTTCCTCCCATTCTCCCCCACCCCCTCCCCACTGATAACACTCCATTTCTGTGACTCTGTTCCTGCTCCAGTTGTCTGCTTAGTTTTTGTTTTTTAGGTTCAGTTGTTGATAGTTATGAGGTTGTTGTCATTTTATTGTTCATAGTTTTGATCTTCTATTTCTTAGATAAGTCCCTGTGGAGGGACTCTGCCTGCAGAGCCCCACCCCCACCCTCCATCTGCCATGGATGAAAATAAGACTACCAAGACATGATCTGCTTGGGGAAGAGAGGTGGCCAATCTCTCAAAGGAGAAGGGCTAAGAGCCCCTTCCTCAATGGCTTTTATTAGGTTCATAATACACAGGAATACAGGTAAAGCTCATCAAGCATTGTCAGGTGGCAAGGATCAAACAATAGATAACATTTCAAAGAACTCTGAGATAGGGTCTATCCGCTATGAAACTTTGGGAGACAGACTCATTTCCTGCTTGGGACCCTTTTCATTTAAATGAGAGCACTCTTGGCAAAGCAGGTTTCACAGGACTTTACGAATTCTTCCTTATGCCCAATCACCTGGGGAGCCCACCCTAGCCAGCACAGGACTGCACCGCCCTCCGTCATAGTTTCAGGCTTAAGTGAAGCAGAGCCAGGAAGCCAAGAGATAAGGAAAATTTCTCCCAGATGGAATGAGGACTCAGGCTATGTCAGGATAGTTGGAGGGCAAGTGTCCATCACCCCTTTTTTGCTGTAGCCTCCCAAGTCCTTCCTTGAGGGCCTTCCAAGTGGTCATGCCTGTCTTAGGCGACCCCTCCCTTAAGGGAATCTTACCCATCATTGGCTAAATGACCAAGCATTGGAGGCCAGTTATGAATGAAGCAGAAGCAGTGCTTCTGCCAGGGAGATAAGCTTTGTCTCCTTAGTGGCTTACAGTCTGAAGGTCGCTCACTCAGCCTTAGCCATGGGGGGTTACAACTCCTGAAACCAGGCAGGGTGATTCCCAACAAGTCCCTTTAACATTTCACATAATAAGGGCTTAGTGATGATGAATTCCTTTAATTTTACCTTATCTGGGAAGCACTTTGTCTGTCTTTCCATTCTAAATGGTAGCTTTCGTGGGTAGAGTAATCTTGGATGTAGGTCTTTGACTTTCATGAGTCAATATTCAACTTAATAAAGGATATGCTTAAAATAATTATGAATGACAATTTCTTTTAAATACCATACCATATGCAGGTAACTTTTGTTGCAGGATTTAGAGCAATACACTAAACCATGTCAATTTGACACGATTTAATATTATTTGTAGCGATGATAATATGTGTACGAATGTAATTTTCAGTCTAGATAACCATATCAATGCAAAGGTTAGAAAGATATTGCTCAATTAGATAAAATTTCAACCTGAAATAACAATGAGATCAAATACGTGTAGTTGACTCACTTATCTGTAGTTTTTGGATGGTCCCCACCCTCTTGTCCCAACCTTTCTCCCACCCTCACCCAACTCAAGTCCTATAGTTAAAACAGTCTTCCTGGATCACAGGTGGGGTGAATCAAGTACAAAGTTGCTTAAGGAGTCTGATTCAAATGGAGTAATGAAGCTATATTTATGACACAAATATTATCAGAAGTAACTTAGTTCTTATTTGGTATAAGTTTGATAGCAGCATCTCATATCTGTTCAATGTTTACAGTAGAAAATAAGGTTCTTCTAGCAGAGACCAAAATTATTTCAGAGGTGCTAAATTACATAACAGTGAGTATCCTCACAGAAATGTTGGTGGAAAATATGGCCATATCTTAAAATCTAGGCAAAAAAAAATTCACCTTAAATATTAGTGCAAGTGGAAAATCTCAGTTATTGTTTACCGTGGAAAGCTCTTTAAATTTAGGCATTTACACCATTTGATAAATAATATAGTAGTATCTGTGAAAAGGAGTTTCAAGTCATCATTTGGTTTATTCATTCTTAAGCCAGCTTCTCCCAAAAGACATTGCCTCCTATACTTCTTATCTGGTACTTTCTATAAGTCATATGGAATCAAAGTAGAAACACATGACAGGTTCATCTATAGAGTTAATAAATTATTTATTTGCATCATGCATATATCTAGAAACTAACACTGTATCTTACTGAGTAGGTAAATGCTTGTGGAATAAATAAAACAGGGTATGATATTTTCATCTAATGTTATGATTGGTGAGGAAGAGTTTACCTAAAGTCAAGCATTATAATGGAATGATGAAGCTTAGAATAGTCATTTCAGGCAGTACCCAGCATGTGGTCTGGGAATGTGGGAGTTTAGGAGTCTGCAGTAATTTGGAAGGGTTTAATATGCCCACATCTTTCTACCTCTGTGACCTTGAGCAAGTTAATTAATCTCTCAAGGCCTCAGTCCCTTTGTCTATGAAATAAGTATAGTAACAATATACACTTATAATGTCAAGTGCATAATTAACACTATGCTTACATGTAAGTACACAGTGAGTCGCAGCTCTGATGATTTTATAGACTGAATAAATTCCATTTCTCACACATACATGCTAGTAATTTTAGAGTTTTGAGATGTTACTGTAATTACTATGTTATACATCCACTTAGTAGATATTGATGTGCATATAGAGATAGGGATAGGGAGAGAGACAGAGACAGAGATATTTTTAGAATCACGGGTTGGAATCTTCAGTCCAGAGAGACTGAATGCTAAATTCAAGGCCACAGAACTTGTCAGAGGAAAAGTCAGAATCCAGCTTGTAGAATCACCCCCTCTTTCTTTCTGCCATATTTTGCTGGACCACTCAAAAAAGAGAAACTGGTGTGGATCAATTCAGTGTCCTTATGGAGGCTTACCAGTGATCATGGTTATGTCCATTTTCAGAGAGAAACTTGAAAAAACTGGTGAGAGTCATGTTTCTTTGTGATAAGCATATCATAAAGTTAATGTGAGAGTAATACATTTTCAAGTCTGAAAATTATTAAATTGATATTTTAATAATTGGACCCATATAGATCAAATGAGATTTGTCAGAATATCAATGCAATTTTACAAATAAACTATTTTTGCATCCTGGTTTAAATACTTAAGATGATTATGTTTATCAATATTACTTAATTTTTTCAAAACTCTCCCCACCATTGACTTTATTAATTGCAGCCTGAGCTTCTGAGGCAGGGGATGAGGTGCAATCATGGCCCAAGTCAAATAAAATTTAAGCATAGTTGTTAACAAACATTTACATTGTTGCCAGAAGTCAATTGTTATAACACTACTAAAAAGCTCATAAATTAACTAAAACTGTATGTTCTGCACTTTTCCCAAGAAATCTCCATGGAAAGCTAAAGCAATGTAAATGGTGTGTAGCTTTTGATGAATTATGCTGCTCTCATTCCTGTAAGGTTGAGTTTCTCATTATTAAATGGTCGTGTGCCAAGATAGTTGGTGGCCTAATGGTCAATTAAATTTCAAATGGACTTTAAAGACAAGATTAGTTATTTCCCTTTACTTTCAATTTTTTAATAATTCACTTAAATCCCTGAGAAAATTTTAAATGTGCCTCATTTGCAGTCAGGTGTTGAGAATTATAAAATACTGTTTTCCAAAATATTTTTTTACAAATATTTTCAAATAGCATATCAGACAACATTAGAATTATGAGATAGTTAGAAGTAACAGTGACAATGCCAACATGTCAGAAATGCAATATCTTCATTTCAGTATTGAGGGTATTTTAATTCTGCCTCATTGTTTCGGATTTGCAACTTGCCTACCTCAGAGGGAAAAGCTCCATGGACACATTTTGTGCCACAAGCATAGGTCCTGTAACTGTGACCACTGTAAACAAGCAGTCTCAAAGGATTCACATTTGGGAAAATGCTTGAAAGTTTCTTACTGGATTTTCCCGTTGTCTTACATTACTCATTTTACACAGAACTTTAATGTTGCTGGGAGAAAAGTACCTAGATTTCCTGCACCTCCAATCAAACCATGCAGAAAGAGTTCCAGACTCCTGGCTGTTGCCCCACAGAGAGCCCATAGAGCACCCTCTGATTATCTTATATCAAAACAGGGATTTGTGTGCAACACTGAAAAGTACCTAGAAAGCCATGTGATTAAAGTTGAAAAAAAAAAACATGAGTTTCTCTTCTATGGTAATCTATGTTTGCAAAAAAAAATAATTAAGAGGTCAAGATGTCTGTCATACACAGACTGAGACATGGATACTGAATACAAAACAGCAAAAGATGCATTACAAATTATGGGCATGCACAAGGTTGAGGTGCATGGAAAACCTGGATCTGGCAACTCAGAGGAGGTGGGGTAGTAGGTATGGGAGGCCCTGAGCTTCTCCAGATGTCAGTGCTGCTCCCAAGTGTAGTTTTCCCAAAGCTTGGCTGACTGCTGCCAGCCTTCTGGGGCTCCTGAGGAAAAGAGGGAGAAGGGGCAAGTCCTACCTAGGAGAGAGATTTCAGGATTTTTTAAACTTTTTTTTTTTTACATTATTATAGAGTAACAAGAAGCTGCAAAAATCACAGAGATCTCTCTACCACTGCTCTCCTCCAAGGATACAATAATACCTTATACTGATGCAGCATTATCCAGCTTCTGAAACACGTGGTCCCATGACTAATCATGTCCTGTGTACTTCCCTACAGTGCTGTGAAAGGAAGAGCCTTCGCTTTGGACCACACAGACAATGTTACCCTGGGAGAAACCAGAGGGAAACATGATGACATGGGGCACAGTGTCTTGATTATGAGAAGATCCCAAGGCATGGCCAAGAGAGCTGGTGATGGTGATGGGGAGGAGGAGACGGAAATGATGTGTATTGCTGTCAGGGGCCCCCAGACCCTGAAAGGTGTGAGCACTGATATAAAAAACAAGAGCAAAATATTTGTGTCATTATCAACATGTATACCAAGCCAGCTTTTGTCCAGTGTCATATAAATGAAGCTTTGCACTCTTGAGAACAACTTATCTAGATAAGTAAAGGTGAATCCTTTAACACCCAAGGTATTAATTGACCACTTAATGGAAAGTTTTCTAAACTAAAATGTAGATCTCTCAGCTGCTTAAACAATATATGCTATATTTAATTAAACATTCTTTTATTTACACAATGTGTAATGTGATGCTCTTGAGAGAACATCACCCCAGTGTGTTTTTTAAAGGAATTGGTTCTAGTAGTACTTTTGCTTCCAGTGAGCTAGATTGCCAAACAGCAAAATAGCACTTTAGCTCTCTCCTTGATCCTTAGGATTGCTGTCTTGATCTAAAACCATTTTAGATCCGCCAAGAGCCATCTAGAACGAACCTTTCTGGGCTAGTTATTCAACAGCTGCTTTCATTAGAGCAGCTCCTCATTTATCTTTACTATTTATTTGTAATCTTAAACATCTGCCTAAAATTTTGCTGGAGAACAGGAACTGCTGTTAAGACATATTTTGACAACCAAAGAATTAGATTATCTCTTTATGATCATATGACTCTAGTTTTGCCATAAGCTAGGATTCACAGCTAGAATATTAAGATTCCCCAGGCAGTAAAAGACAAATACCATATGATCTCACCTTTAACAGGAACCTAATCAACAAAACAAACAAGCATAATATAAACAAATTCACTGAATTTGAGAACAGTCTGACAGTGACCAGAGGGGGAGGGGA
Organism: Glossophaga mutica; assembly: GCA_039655065.1. Lineage (NCBI taxonomy): Eukaryota > Metazoa > Chordata > Mammalia > Chiroptera > Phyllostomidae > Glossophaga > Glossophaga mutica. Next base: position 66,750,639 of record CM077310.1, on the reverse strand, counting down.
GGGAATAAAAAATAAAAATAAAAAATAAATACAAATAGTAAATAATTCATAATTTGTAGAGTAATAAGAAATAAACCTAACAATAAATTTAGTTCTCTTAAAATTCTAAAATCTTAAGAAATACAGATAACATAGAAAACTGTACAAGATCAACAATTAAAATAACAATTTAAAAAAGAAAAAAGAAATACAGATAATAGTAAAGTTAAAATTAAAATTGGTTGAATTACTTCAAGGTAAACAAGGTAAAATGCTAATGTAAATTATTTTCCAGACTCTAATTACTTGCTTAAAATATGTCAAAGCCTATGTAGTAAAAATGTTGAGATGTACAATAAATTATAATAAAATTAACTTGAAACTTTTTTAAAAAAAAAGATTCCCCAGGCTTTTAAAGACATTTCCAGTAGATATTCCAGGTGCTCACCATTCTCCATCTTCCACGTGGTGTCCTTAACTCTTGATGGGAATAGGATTTTAGCCAGGACAGTGACCCAGTCCCACTTCCTCTTCCCAGATTAAAAATCTTACTCTGAACAGCATACCCTGGGGTGAGGGAGCAGTTCCCTCCCACAGGAGGGTGGAGATCCATTGATAAACTTGTAGCTGTGATTCAAACCAATTGAGACAAAGTATGAGTAGTGTGAAGGAACAGTCACAAAGTATCCAAGATTTGCTTTTTTGAAAAAATCCCCTGTATCAGCATGCAGTAGAAGGAGGAAATGTCATTGTGGATCAAGTTGAGGAAACATGACTGTCTTTCTGTAAAATAAATTAACAAATCAGCAATTGACGTAACGGTCTTTCAATTGATCCTCTGATTCTCCGAGTGAGAGCTGCATTCTGTTGCCATCTGGCCTTTTGACGCACCAGTGTTGTTCACATCATCATGTTTTTTCCTTCTTTAAAAAAATATCCTCAAATGAATCATCTGTGTCTCCTCTAGCAGCTTGATTTCCTTGGTAGTCAATGCAATGGAAACAAGTCACATGCCTAAACATTTAAAGAATTTTTTTTAACTAGGCTATGGGCAATTTTCTCTAAAACTCTCTTTTTTCCCATTGTCATCAAAAGTACACCATAATTCCTGAGGTCAAAACACCAAAGATCAGTTTACTCCAAATTGTTCTGGATGTTATATTTTTAACAGACTCCAAGGTATGTGTAATATTAAAAATTAAATCTCTAATGTTATAATGAGATTAAAAATCTGGCACATTCATGGATAATGGATCAAATAGTTACATTTCTTATAAAAATGCTTCAGTGACAGTTTAGATTCTAAATACCATTCACACTCATGAACTAAATCAATGAGGAAATACTAAAGGTCAGGAATATTAGTAATGGACTCATCCTAGGGAAGTGCCCATAGGATAGCTTTATTTTTACTGGGTAGACCTCTGATTCTGACATAATCTTTTACTGAAAGCAAAAATTATGGAATAACCAGTCAGAAAAACAAATTATCCATCTGTGTTTTTGCTGGTCCTCAGGGAGAAATAGGAAAAAGGGTGACATCTTTTAGATTCTCTAAAATGATTAACTTTTAAAACTTAGAATTTATCATTTTATGGCTGCATGGAGATTTGTCAGTGCTTGTAAGAGTAGAATTTTGCAAGCCGGCCTGTTTTAATTAGCACTGCATGACTTCAGAACCTTTACCAAAATTCTTTCCATCTACTTTCCAAGCCAATGACAAGATCATTCTCTGGTTGATGGGCTTTGTGCTCTGATCTATTTTGAGGCTATTAAAGAATTTTTTTAATTATATTTATCATTTTTGTCTCCCAAATTATAGAGAGTATCTTTGATATCATATAGTGTTATTTCAGATTTATAAATGACAAAATTACTCAAAGAGCTGCATAACTCTTCAAAGATTAGCCATATAATCAGGAAAGACTCATGTCCAAATGTGGGGGAAGAAAAGTTTAAATAGCAATTTAATAAAGGGTGACCATGTGCGTCACCATGCCCTCCACCTTATCAGGGCACACACTGCTCTCTTCCATCTGCATCATGCCCTGTTCCACTGCATGGCCTTCTGGTCAACCCTTCTCGGAATTCCTCACACTAATGCAAGCTGCCTTAACCACATAATTCAGTCTTTCTGGCTGATAACCTCTGCCTGTCAGTTAAGTTTGTCCAAACTGCACGTGCCCTCTGTGTAGACCAGCACAGTGACAGCACCTTCGACCTATGGCAGGTGGAGACAAGCATTTACTAACTCAAATTTCTAAAAACACAAGGATCAGGAATAGTCAAAATGAGAAAATGAAAGTGAGCATTATTTCTTGAAGTGAAAATGAGCATTTGGCAAGACCCATCAAATGACTGGTCCTTTCAAAGAGAGAGAGAAAGCCATGTTATCAGCAACGCCAAGGAAGAAAGAAGTGGCGTGGGGGCTCATGCCAACCCACACTCCTGCACCTCAGTCATCCTCTGAATGGCATAGACTTCCTTGAATTCAGAGCTAGATTCCGAACAATCCCCAGCCTGCCTCTCCCCACTGTCTTCCGAGGTTAGCCACTGAGTCTTCCTGGGTCCCCAAGCCATAACTACTGAACATCAGCTGCAATCAGAACCTTGAGCCTACCAGGGACGTTCTACATACTTTTGAACATAAATGAAGTCTAAATACTCTTCTTCATTAAAAAAGTCCATTAAAAAAAGTCCATTAAAAGTTGTCATTAAAAAAGCCCAACCTCTATTTCTCAACAATTCTCAGGAATTATTTAAAGTATTTTGTATGACCATATAAAATTATAGACTGAATTTCCTATTTCTATCGTTGGATTTAAAAAAACACATGAAATTTTGACATTTTTTTGCATTAAAACATATTCTTCTTCTTAGACATTAATAATGATTATAAAAGGAAAAATTTTAGTCCAAAGAATGTATAACATAAACAACAAAAGTCCAGACAGGAGCTTAACTGGCAAATTGTCTGAAGCGCTGCATTTGTTAACTGGCTTGGCTTGTAGCCATCTCACAAACTCATATCCTTTACAACATGCTGAAACTATTTATTCTGTGCTTGTAAGATTGATACTTTTATTTCAATCATAGTTTAGTATCAAAGGAAAGGTGGAAGTGATTCCATTTGCTATTTTGAAATTTTATTTCAAAGGCTTTGAGAAAGTTAGAATTCAAGCAAGATGATAAGTTAATTTGTGTCTTCCGAGTTGTACATATCATGTAAAAGTTAGAAGGTTTTTAGATACAGTGATATACATGCATAATAAAATGTACTACTCTGAAACTCCCTTTCAAACTCTACAACCAACGCTTTAATTTCACCAACATTTTTGTCTTGTTCAGAGTGTGAAGGCATAAGCCTATGGAAAAGCAGTTCTAATTATGTCCTTTCTGGAATCTTCTATCATCCAAACCCATAAAATTCCTTTGCTTTGCTGTGCTATGCTCCTGAGACTGTGTGAAATTAATGTTAGAAAGAATGTAGCATTTCATTAAAAATCATATTAAGCTATCACTCTAGTTAGTATACGAGGAGAATTGCTGAAGTAATAAAATGAGAGGGTGAAAGAGGACCTCAAAATCCAGTCACCTTAACTCAGTTACCTTATAAAGACCATGCAGCCATTACATGTTTTTGCAGATGTGGTACAAGATAGTGTGAAAACATGGAATTTGGATTGAATCTGAGACCAGGTGTGAATTATGACTCTGCCTCTTTCTAGCACTAGAGATATTACCTTCCTGGGCCTCAGTTTCCCATCTGTATAACAAAGACATGGTATACAGACATTAAACAAAAAGTTGTAATTAAATACCTGGTTTATAGAGTAAATATTTAGAAATGTTGTTTTCCCCCTTTCTATACAAAAGCATCTTGAGTTGCAGATGTACTGGAACAACCTGCCTGACTTCAATCTTGAGTCATCTTCTTACACTAGTCAGTGCCTTGTGCCATCATCTGATGTGATCCTTCCTTGGGCCGTGCTGGGTGTTGTTATAGTTATGTGAGAAGATAACTAATGAGGTAACTATATGTACATATGTGATGGAGGTGATCTTCTGTGGTAAGACTCTGTGACTGTTTCTGGAGAGCTGATTTCCAAGGTTAACCTGGATATCTGAGATCCCCAAATGACAAACGAGATCCCCTTCATGGCACATTCGTTGAACATGTGTATGGGTTTTACTGCACATTGATGACTCTTAGAACACTCTTACCTTTCCCAAATCCAGCTTCACAACCTTGTAACCCTGATGACATCCCACCTGCCATGAACCTACTGTGAAGCCTGAGATCACTCGCACGCCTGGGGAGCAGCAGCAATCTTCTAGTCTTTCTGTGAACTAAGAGCCCCTCATTCTGGATATTTGAGAAAAAGGACAGTTTAAGCTTACCAAAATGCCAAAGACTTTTAAAAATTGTTTTCCCACCCTTGATACATAGAAATTTCTATTCATCAAAGAAAATTCCCCAATCCAGAAGAACATTAAGAAAATTAAAATTATTCATAAGCTACCAACCCAAGATAATTGCTAATTTTTTCTTTTTATATTTGGGATCAAAATGTAATAAAGGTTCTAACACACCTTTTTATTTAATAAGTAATATATGGCCAGCTTTTTCTATGCCAGTAGATATTTTTGTATAATATCTTTCTTTAGTGGCTAAGCACAATGTATCCATTTTGGGCAGTGCATACACTAAAATAAAAGACAATTAATTGAAATAATGAGAGAGCAAAATAAAAATTAGTGCACTTGTCTTGAATGAATTAAATATATTGTAGATAAATTAACCCAAGCAACCAGCCTTTGGTACAAATTGTGGGGGTATAATAGGCAACATTTTTATGCATATTAAATTTCAAATGATATCTGTTATATAGCTTAACTGGTATAGTAAGCTGATATACAACAATCTAAAGAGGCAGTTTCTTTTTATAATTAAGACAATCAATATTAAAAGAACAAAGGCACAGGAAGCATTTTAAAATATATAATTATGAAAGACAAGAGGCACTTATAAGAGAGCAGGAAGAGTGTTTAGGAATGATTAGTCTGAGTGTGAGACAATGAAGCCACCATTAAGTGAGGGGTCTACTTCCTGTGGGCTAGGAATCAGCAGCATAACTGTGGGGCCTGGACAAGAGTAAGTGTGGGGCTGTGAGCTGGCCTTCTGTATCCTGCTAATGCTAATCTCAGGCTTTTGTGCATCTCAAATACCTCTTAAAGGAGAGTGTTTGTTAAACACCTAGAATGTGGCAGGCTCCTTGCTGGTGTTGGGGACACAGACACAGGACACTACCTATGCTATTCAGGACTCAGGTGCAGTGGGATAGCAGGACATAGATACATAGTGACATTGCCACCCTGAAGGAAGGTTTTGGGGAACACAGAATAAAGAGTGCACAGGATGTCTTAGGGATGGTGTGATTTCCTAGAGATATTATCTAAACTGAACCATAGAATGAGGAGTTGTACAGCTGGGCAAGCAGAAGACTGGCCACGTTTGGAAAGTCAAACTAAAGTAAGCGCCCAGGGGTCACACATGGTGTGCATACCCTGCACTTAAGTCCCAGAGAAGATGGAAGACAAGTACAATCCCTGAGCCCTGTCCTCAGGGTTACTAAGCCACATTCCCAATGGGTTAACTACCTCTTTTTCTTTTCTTAATTGTTGTTCAAGTACAGTTTTCTGCCTTTTACCCCCATCCCAGCTCGTGTCCCCCAGGCCTCCCCCCACTTGTTATTGTCCATGTGTCCTTTATACTTGTGCCTGCAAAGGGTTTAACCACCTCCTGAGCCCACTTCTTTCTCAAATATGTTTACAGCCACCATTTGAGAAGGACTCATGGAATCAGCTAATTCTGGATGACCAATATTTGTTGCACACACACCTGTTTGCATATCTGGTCTACACCTCTCTCTAGTGTGCATTTAAGATTCACTTGGAACAACTGTGTGTTATTTTATTCCCTCTCTATTCTGTGAAAAGTCCCTGCTTACTTTGGGTGGTGATGTTTAGGTGATGGTGACATTTACACTACAGCCACTTTATAGCAGTAACTTGAGAAGTGCACTTGGCAGAGGCAGTCTGTGGCTCAGGAGTCATTAGGAGTGTGAGACAGGGGCCTGCTGAGCACAGCCACCCAGGCTCTATTTCTCCCTGCACTGTGGGATTTCTTTCTGAATGTTACTAGAACTCGTATAGACAAAATACTTTCAGCATGAGAAGCCCATAAAGTTTACGAGGGGTGACCCAAAAAACCCCTGAATTTATTTATAAAAAATTGTGTACTTATTCATACATGTTTAAACTTGTCACCTTCAAAGTACTCTCCATTTGATGCAAGACACCTATCGAGACATTTTTTTCACTGCTCAAAAAAAAATTTTGAACTCATCAATTTTGATGCCTTTTAGTGCTTCTGACATTTTTTTGTTTCACATCTTCCAATGGGCAAAGTGTTTCCCTTTGAGGACATTTTCCATCCAGGAAACAAAAAAATAGTCACTCAGGGGTAAGATCAGGTGAATAAAGAGGGTGGGAAGCAGGGTCCATGCCATTTCTGGTCAAAAACTGCTGAACACTCAGTGCGATGTGGGTAGGTGTGCTCCTAAATCACCCATCGTGAAATAGGCAAACACACTAAAAGAGTCTTACAAAAAATTCACTAAAGCCAAATGCAGCCTCTCACAACACCACCGGCTGGTGCACTGATACAGATGGGTTTCTAGAACACTTGCCTTGTAGGGAGAGCCTATACTATAAGGCGCCCACTCTTCAGAAGATAATTTCATTTTGGGGGGTGCTGCCTCATTAGCCAATATATTTCATTAGTGATATCAAGATTGGTGCATACACACAGCAAAATAGAACTTCTCTTTATTACAATTACAAAACTCATGGAAAAGTTTGGAAATATAACACTTACATTTTAATATTACAAGTTCTTTTGTTGGTGATGTTGCCTGGAGAAAGCACTTAGATCTTCACTTTTCAGACACTTTTGCTGGAAGATGTCATCAACCATGCCACTCACCCAAAATGTCAAAGCCAGTATTTTTTCTCAGTTTTGCTTCCACTGAGGCCACATGGCAAAGAAAACTGGAAACTAATTGAACAAACATAAAGCAACAGATATTGCCTAAGAGATAAATCAAGGCAAAATAAAGGTGCTTTCTTCAATGGACATTGCTCATAATCATTGCTAGATGATTGGAAATCTGCACTGGGAATTCTGGCCAGCACCCCTGTGCTTAGTGATGGCAGAGAAGTGGTGGCAACTTAGCTGGAGTCACTATTCTGGGGAGTCAAGGAATGTCACATGCCACAAAAAGTTCCCACACCTGTACTGTTTGCCCAGGAACCAGGAATGAGAGAGTGTTGTGGGTATCAATCAGCCTGAGAAAGGTCAGATCACACACATACATGGTAATTTATGGGCTTACCTCAAATCAGAGGATCTGTGGCCTTAGCATAATAAACATACCGCTGCCCAAGTCTGATGTGCCCCCAGTGAGCTGACAGGCCCATAAGACTTCTCTGTTCTATTTGCTTTGCTCCCAAGAAATATTTCTGCAGTGTAGGAAAATCCCTAACCAGACAGCCTCTCAGGGCTTCAGGTCCTCAGCTTTAGCTTGCATGGAGGTTTTCATACTATATAGCATGTTATGGTGATTTAGGGACTTACTCTGTAATGCAAGCACCCTGAAAGACTTTAGAAATGGTCCCTTTAAGAGCAATCCATGAAAGTTCCCTGGAACAAGGTAAGTATCACTGGAGGGGGAAGCCAGGTTCTGGCCTGCTGTGAACTTCCTCCCAACCCCAGGTGCTGCTGGGATGTCAGAGCTGAGTAGAGCTGGGGGAACAGTGAGACAGGAGATGGCAGCCTGGCACTTCGAGAGGTCCAGGGAGAGTGTCTGTGGGGCCTCTGGGCACGATCTGGAGACAGGGAGAGCTTCCCTCTCCTCCCCTCCCCAGGATCTGGCTGGCTTCTACTGATCCTTCAGGTCTGTCCCTACATACTCATTATTACAGAACCCCTTTCTCTGCACAGCACTTCCCTTGTTACTGGATTCACCCTTTCTGCCAAGTCACTTGGAGGTAAATCTGGTGTCCTACTGTGTCTACCCGCTGCCTGGTACAGAGCTTGGCACTTAGTAGATGGACCAGTAGACACCCATGGCCTGGGACCAGGACAGTGTCAGCCAGAGTCTCTGCCCACAGAAGTACTGGCTAAGGGGCACCATCCTCGCACTTCTTGGCAGTGTCGGGGACCACCACCTGTATGGGAGACATTGTCACTAAACACCTGTGGCTCCTCTCCTCCCACGGTGAGTCACCTTGAAGGAAAAGAAACACAGCCCATGCTCCACTTGACATCAGGAATGTGGCAGAAAGTGTTGGTTTTTACTGAAGTCATCTAAAAGCGACAATACATTTTCACTAGAAATCCTAGTGGAGTAGGGGCTTAAAACTTCCCAAGTGGGCTTGAACTCTAGCCAGACGCTCAGATTCCTGGTGCACTGAGGACCGGAAAAGGTCACAGAAACAAAACTGGCAGGTAACTTCATGGCACTCTGGATTCCTGGGAGAAATCCTTTAGGGCAGTAAGACAGAGATGCAGGAGCAAGTGAAGGGGGAGAAGCAAGTGGCGTCAAGGTTCCCTTAAAGCACAGAGCAAAGACCCTAAGAATTTCAAGTTATCTCTACACTTAAAAAATAATAGATTGTATCTTTAGTGTCGCTTCAGGTTTACAGAAAGATTTAGTGGAAAATACAGAATTTTCATACATGGTAGTCCCCCTTATCTGCGGTTTCGCTTTTGGTGATCTCAGTTACCCATGCAAACCACAGTGCAAATATATTAAAGGGAAAATTACAGAATAAAATGTCCATAAGAAAATTCCAGAATAAATGTCACATTTTACATTGTGAATGGCTCTGGGTAGCGTGATGAAATCTCACACCATGCCCACTCCGTCCATTTGTCCAGCGGGCCCACATGGTGTACGCCTCCTGACCATCAGTCACCTCATGGCCATCTCAGCTGTCATATCCGCTGTCTGGGTGATGCCGTGCTTGTGTTCAAGGAGCCCCTATTTTATTTAACAGTTGTCCCAAAGTGCAAGAGCAGCGGTGCTGGCAGTCTGAATACGCCAAAATAGAATTTGTAAAGTGCTTCCTTTCCACGGAAAGTTGAGGCCAGTACCATAAGGTGTTTTGAGAAAGAGAGAGCGCATATTCACTTAACTTTTATTACTGTATATTATTACAATTGTCATATTTTATTACTAATTATTGTTGTTAATCTCTTATTCTGTATAATTTATAAATTAAACTTCATCATAGGTGTCTATATATAGAAAAAACATAGCATATATAGGGTTCAACCAGTACCGTCTGTGGTTTCAGGTATCAAACTGGGGGGATCTTGGGTATATACCCTGCCGATAAGAGGGCACAGCTGTGTTCCCTAACCACCTCACACCCTTAACAGTTTCCCCTGTTACTAACATCCCAGATTCAGGTGGTACATTGCAAACAACCGATGAGCCAATTATGAGCTATAGTTTATTTTAGAGTTTACTCTTGGCATTACATATTCTGTGAACTTGGGCAAATGCGTAATGGCATGTATTTGTTATATGGTATCATGCACAATAGTTTTGCCACTGTCAAAATTCTCTGTGCCCCACCAATGCATCACTCCTCCTGCCTAGTCCCTGACAACCATCTATCTTTCACTGTCTCTGTAGGTTTGCCTTTTCTAAATGTCACGTATTTGGAACCATACAGTGTGTAGCCTTTTTAGACAGGTTTCTTTCACATAGCAATGCACATGTAAGGTTCTTCCATGTCCTTTTATGGGTTAATAGCTCATTTTTTATCACTAAATAATATTCCATTGTAAGAATGTACCCGAATCTGTTCATCTGCCTTCTATTTTTAAGTAAAGGAAATGACAATTTTGGAGAAAGGTAAAAAGAAAATGCCTCCTTTATCCATTCATTTTTTCCTTTTATTTTATTTCTCTACTTCCTTGTGCCAAAATAATAAAGTGATCTAAATGTAACGAAACTAGAAGTTGGTGAGCAGTGGGGTCACTAAAGTGTAAGTTGTTAGTTCCTGTTTCAATCGGGGCCTGCCCCAGGAGTACATATAAATACTCTGTGACCTCATTTATTAAAAATAGAGTGGTAAGCTAGGTCTCAACTGCTCTCGCATAGGAACGGCTTGGAACACTAAATCTAACTGCTGCATTTCATTTTGCAAACATGCTCCAGGATATGAATCACTAGAGCTGTTTTATTCAGCACTCATCTTCCCAATAACACTAACCCTAATGCTAGGCAGACATAACCTTAGTCCTTAAAGAAATCCTAAACCCCAAGGTGTCCAGTCTGAATCCTGAAGAAGGTAAACCATCCAGATGCTTGTTGAACGATATCACGCTTCTACACCTAACTAATCAGCACTAAGCCACTTGCTATCTCATATTGGTTCTTAATTTTAAAATACCCAATACATTGTTCTGTAAAAGCCATTTAAATGAAATTCATCTAGTGAGTGTTAGTCATGTAACTTACAGAAAAACAAAATAGATCTCAAACCATGTGCAAATAATAGCATAAGTGAGCCAGCGTCAGCACTTTGGAAGGAACTCAGCATTTCCATATTTGGGAAGGACGTGAATTATGTGTGGTGCCACAAGAGAAACCACTGGGCGGCTGAGCACCCACCCCAGCTGACAGACGTGAAACCCAAGATGGGAAAAGGGAAACCCATGGAGGAGACTGAGGCTGGCAGATGGGGTACAAGAGAAAGAAGAGCAGCTCCCTCTGCTTGCTCTGAGTCAGCTGGTCTGACTGGTCTGAGGTAAAGGCTACAGTACCCTTCTTCCCCCCTCCCCAACTCCTCCCAAACCCCCGCATACCACAAGGTATGAAAATATGTCATCCTGGGTGCTGCAGCCACACATTCCTAAGCAAGAAGATTTTTGAATCAGTTGATGTTTGACCGGAGATACATACAAGAACATCGAAGCATTTTAAATGTAGGTAAAGCTACAGCCCACTTTCAATCACCCATGGTAATGAGGTGGCAAGGCTGAGTGAAAGACACAGAAGAAGAAGGAGGAAGCCAAGACTTGGGAATGCTCACTGGGTGTGCTTGACCTCTTTTTATTCTCTTCTACAAATCAGCAGGAGGTTGTGGTCATCCATATTTTGACGGATAACAAAGTTGCAGCTCAGAGAAGTCAATAAAGCCACTTAAAATTTCACAGCTAAAAATGCCAGAGTTGCAATTAAACCCAGGTTTGTTGGGCCACAATCTATTCTTTTCAATGCCCCGCACTGCCTCATGATAAAGCCCATTATTTAGTCATTCCAACTTATTAAAAAAATCTCTTAAAAATAATAGGCCAGAACTCCAACATTTTTTTGTTCTGAATAGCTGGTGAAAGGGCAGAAGAATCTAAGGGATGGCAAAGTGAGGCAGCAGATGAAAACCAAGCAAAAGTTTAAAACTGCACAAGTGTTTTATAAAATACCAAGAATTCTTGATGACCTAATCCCTTCTCCAGCATGCCAGCTGAGAACACATTTCTTAGCACCTGTTCTTGCCCTCTTCTAAGACTTTGTTTTCTGGTGGGTCTGAGGTGGTGGAGGACACACCCCAATTTAAGTCAGGGGTTTACTTTGTTACTGAAACAAAAACCTCCTAATAGATCACCATTTACACTGAATGTATCTGAAGGTAGTTGGAGGCTTTAAGATTAGTTAGAAGACAAAGTGATACCATTTCACTCCATCTCACTGTGGTAACCAAGTACAGGCGATGCTCCCATTAGTAGAGCCTTGCCAAGCAGGAGCTCAAGTCAACATACTCCCAGGCACAAAGTCCTAGATCCTCGTTCTTTAGTAAAAATCACCAATTTTTACTGAAATATTAATTTTTCTCTGGGTAGGTAATAGACATATGAACTTGGATGTGACTTCCAGGACAAAGGTCACTCACTGTCTTTATTTTATTGAGCTAATTTGACATACAACATTGTGTAAAGTGAAGGTGTCAGTGTGATGATTGCATACATTTATATATTGCTGTGTGATTACCATCATCGTATTAGCAACACCTATATCATGTCACGTAATTATCATTTTCTGTGTATGTGTGGTGAGAACAGTTAAGATTTAGTCTCTTAGGAATTCTGAAGTGTGTAATACCACTTGTCAATTATTATCTCTATGCTGTGCATTAAATCTTCACGACTTATTTATCTATTAGTTACAAGTTTTCACCCTGAAAGAAATTCTCTCCAATTCCTTCATTCCCCAGTCCCTGGTAAACACCATTCTACTCTTTGTTTTTATGAGTTTAGCTGTTTTAGATTCCATTTGTAAGATTAGACAGTATTTATCTTTCTCCGTCTGACTTATCTCACTTAGCCTAATGGCCTCGAGGTCTATAATGTGTCCTGTTTCACCTCAATGGATACAAACCTGAATCAGGTGTGGGTCCACAAGACCCCTGAACAAAGGTTTATCCACGCCGCAAAGCACCACGTGGCTCTTGGCATAGGAGTATGATTATAAAGAAACTTCCTTAAGAGTTGAGGGAGGGAGAGAGAAGTGCTAGATGAATGATTTGGAGGTATCAGAGAGATGGACCACAGCAGCAGGGGCTGGAAAAGTTGGGCAGGAATCACCTACCTTTAAATGTTTTAATTATAAATTTATATACTTCATAGAAATTTAGAAGAATAAAGGCCAGGTGTATGGGCATTTGTTTTCTTTAATTAGGCAGGCTTGGGCATTCCTGTTGAAAAGAATGTCTTTTTTTTTCTTTTTTTAAATATATTTTATTGATTTTGCTATTACAGTTGTCCCATTTCTCCCCCATCATTCCCCTCCACCCTGCATACCCTCTCCCACCCACATTCCCCACTTTAGTTCATGTACATGTGTCATAAGTTCTTTAGCTTCTACATTTCCCACACTATTCTTGCCCTCCCCCTGTCTATTTTCTACCCACCATCTATGCTATTTGTTCACTGTACCTTTTCCCCCTCTCTCCTCCTCCCACTCCCCTGTTGCTCACCCTCCATATGATCTCCATTTCTGTGGTTCTGTTCCTGTTCTAGTTGTTTGCTTTTGTTTTAGGTGTGGTTGTCTTTTTTTAAATATATTTTATTGATTATGCTATTACAGTTGTCCCATTTCTCCCGCATCGCATAGGAATGGTGAGTACCCTGACTGACAGTGGCCTAGGGAAGCCACCTCCGCACTGACAATGTGGCTGGTCGATTAGGCCTGTATTTTGGAGGGTCTTAATGCCAGGAGACAGTTTGGACTTTATTCAATATGACATGATGGTATGTGGAAGTGTCGCGTCAGGGTTTTAGGTTGGGCTGTCAACGTGTGCTTCAGAAGCCAAAGGCAGGGCAGCGTGAACGCAGGCCTTGGAGAAGAGCAGCAGGGGGGTCTCATTCGGATACAATTCCCAAGGCAGGTGGAAGGTGGTGAGGTCCCAAAGGGGGGGTAGGAAAGAAGAAGCATCAGTTATTCTTTTCCATAAAAAGTAGTGCCTTGATTTCCTATTGTTCTTTGATTTCCATAAAAGCAAAATAAGTCTAAGATATTGCTATACTTTGGCACTTACAAAGTTTAAAAGTAAATTAAAATATGACTTCAGGGTGGTACATTTCATTATTTTTTAAGAAACCATTTATGTTCTGTGAGATTTTAAGATGTGGAAATATCGTACATACTCTCTTTACCAAGAATTTTCTCATTTGGTTTAGTTGTAATCACCTCTCTGGTGATTCTCTTACTTATAATACTCTTTCTGCAAAATTACCTATAGGACTTTAAAGTATGTTACTAATTAGATAATAAAATAAATTTATAAATTTTAAAATTTAAAATAAAAATGGAGTAAATAATCCTCATTTACTTCTTCCTAATTTTATTTTTAGTACAATAAACCACTTATTTCTCTTTGTAAGTCTCTTTCTTGGGGAATTCCACACTCAAACATGCATAAGATAGTTAAGCCTTGTCTATTTTCTGACCTAAAAGATAGAAAACCATGATTTCTTTCAATCAATTTTGATTGCCTTTAAGAAAATCTATCTTACTTCCTTAGCAATGAATTCATTGTTTAGTTTCACACAGAAAGAACTAAGTGACCAGCTTTGGTGCCATAGCATTTAGCTGTTTTTAAAAATACCTAGAATAAACTTTAAAAAAAAATCCTTCTTTATTTTTCACAACTGAAGAAAATTCGAAATGCTGGAACTTCTTGGCCCTCATTGTTTTACGAGTTTCTCGTTTTAGAAGGACGAGGAAATGCACAAAGCCGTGGTGAGCGTGACGGGAACGTGAAACGACGTTGCTCGTTGTTGGAACTTCAAAGCACCTGTCTCAGGAAAGCAGAGCAGGTGCGAACATTGTCAACTCCCTGAATCCTATGGCATTTCCAAACAGGAAATAAATGTCAATAGTGTAGGTAAACACATCAGCCCACACAGTTTTGTTTTCTTTTAATTAAGGGGGGAATTACGTTACCACCAATCTGGGGTTGCCCTAAGAACTTCTTAATTTCCTACCGTAGGAGCCATCTCAACTTACTGCACCGGTCTGTTTCTGCACCTGATGGGTGTTTGTTTGGATAATGCTTTTGGAAGAGAATGTGCCATGTGGGCAATCCACTTATTGCAGAAATTTTCCTGAATGGACAGTCTGGGTAAATTCATTACAAAAAGAAAATGTGTTTTCCTAAGCATAGAAAGCACAGTAATTTTATGGTTCCATATTTCAAAACAAAAAAATTTAAAATAATTCTCCTCAGTGGTTTATTTTCCATGTTGATGTCAAATTCTAATGTTACTCTCATAAACCTGAACTGAACACATATATGCACACTTTTTTATATACCCTCATGTTCTAGTTGAAACCTATCAAGAAGAAAAACCCCTATGAAGTATTATTTGTTTGATTGTAAGCCTTAGGACCACTGCATGGGGTAGACACTGTTTCAGCAATAAAACAATGTGAGGACATAAGATTATTTTAGTTGTCTTCTCAAACAGGTAGTTCTGTCACTGAAGCTGAGAATACTCAGATCAGTATCATAGGATTGCATAATGTATTTGTTGTTGCACTAAGAGAAACTCTGCAATTATGCAGTACAGAGAGCAGGATAAACCTCTATTGGCTCCCAACTCATTTGATTTGTCATTTACAACAGTGAAAAATGGAGAAGATGTTATAGAAGATCATATAATCATTCTAGATGTCAAACACATATACACTTAAATAAACATTTGCGAGATACCACCCTTGCCTTCAAATTCATGGGGGCAGGGATGGGATTGGGTACAGGGTAATTGTCCCTGGTCCAGTGGTCTGGGATTGCAAGGAGAGAGACTGTGCTACTTTGCTGACTGTGAAAATTCAAGGGGAATTACAAATGAGGAGAATATTTCCATGCAAGTTTTGTTACAATTCGGAGATGTCTTTTTTTTTTTTTTGTAAAAGAAGGTAGAGTATCCTTATATAGAAAAGCCTTTAACACTGAGTGGCTAGTAGAACAATGGAGACATTGGTGAAAATGCAGAAGTCCGCATAGGAGCAAGCTCAGGAGCAAAGGTGGACTCAGTTCTTGCATGTGTGAACTGGATCCACTTGGAGAGGTCCTGCAGGCAGGTATGTGTGGGAGAAGGCTCCCAAAATAGGGAAGATACAAAACTCTTAAGCCATAAAAAAAGGCTGATAAAGTTGACTATATTTTCTTGGTAAAGATAACAAATGCAAAGTTGAAAGACAAGCAAAACCTGAGAAAGAGAGTTGCAATATATTGATAGACAGAATCTTAGTTTCTGTAACATATAAAAACATATTTTACAAAATTCATAAGAGAAGGATCTGCTGCCCAACAGAAAAAAAAAAGGGCAAACAATATGAATAGGCAATTCACAATTTTTTAAAATACAGGTAGACTTTAAACATGAAAAGTTATTCAATCATTTACATTAGAAAAAATGAGGATTAAAACCACAAGATGATTCCACTATCACTAAGTCACTCAGCAAACTGAAAAAGATTGAAGTTTAAGAACACATTCTGTTGAAAAGAGTATGAAGAAATGGCATCTAGAATTTCTGGAAATAGAAATTAATACATTGTCTTTGGATGTCAATTTCAGATTACCTATTATAATAGTATGTGTAGTAAAAGTACATACACTTGCATTTTTATTTTTTTTAATTTATCTTTAAAAAGATAAATTTACACATGGTAATTTACACATGAGCACACCAGACTCTGGCTGAATTAATTTAAGACAGTGACTTTCCACCATTTTCATCTCATGGCATGCATAAACTAATTACTAATTCTGTGGCAGACCAAAATATATATATATTTTACTGATTTGACAAAACAGTCGGTGTAATTTTGATTCATTCACACAGAGCAGCTATTGTGGTGGTAGCTGTTGTCATTTTTTAATTTGACAATCTAAGAGAAAAGAGGTCTGTGCCCCTGACTAAACATAATCAGGTATTGCGTGTTTTAAAAATTCTTGCAGCATCCTAGTGTGCCCTGACATACCTGTTGAAAATTGCTGATTTAAAATACAGGACAGTTTAAGCATATTTTGTGTTAAAAAATAAAGCAGCTGTGGTGGTTGGAGTGTTGTCCCATACACTAAAATGTTGAAGGTTCAGTCAGTACAGCCATATAAAGGAGGCAACTGATCGATATTTCTCTGTCTCCCCTTCCTCTCTTTCTAAAATTAATATATATCCTCAGGTGAGATATACATATAATATCTTCTAGAAGGCTTGGGAAAGGAATTAGGGAAGGATCTCAGTTCGTGGAAGAGATGGAGAACTTAGTGAGGTGCTGGGAGAAACAGGAGGGTGGGCTTGGGGAAGCCAAAGACCAAGAGATTCCACAAGGGAGGATGGAAATTTGGGAGCCATCTGGGTAACTGGAGAGAGCAGTCTCCTACACCTATGGTATAAGGAGTTAAGAGGAGGAGCATGGAGAGAAACGGGAACCCTGGCTGACAAGAGTAAGGATGGCACTGAGGAGAAGTTACATTGTAAGCAAGAGAAATGCAACTTGAGTTGCTAATTGTTTGAGTGGTGACTTTGTTTCATTCTATTTTAGTTTTAGTTTTAGTTTTAGTTTTACATGTAAAAGAGAACTAAGCAAGGAGGGAAGATGCAGTAGAGAGGAGAGGAGCCCCACCTGGCTGTGAAGGTGATTGGCCATCGTAAACACTCCCAGAAGAGAGATGACTGAACCACGTGACCACTGGATGTGCCAGATGACCGCTGGATGGACTGCTAGCCTCAGAAAGACAATGGGGCCCTGGCTGGTGTGGCTCAGTGGATTGAGTGCGGGCTGTGAACCAAAGGATCACGGTTCGATTCCCAGTCAGGGCACATGCCTGGGTTGTGGGCCAGGTCCCCAGTGTGGGCCATGTGAGAAGCAACCACACATTGATGTTTCTCTCCCTGTCTTTCTCCCTCCCTTCCCCTCTCTCTAAAAATAAAAAATAAAATAAAATAAAAAGAAAGACAATGGGGAAGAATGTTGTCATTTAAAGGTAAAACTTTAAAGCATTTTGAGGTGGATGAGAAGGTGTGTGGAGAACTATTTTGAAACAGAGAGAGAGCTGACATGGGAGGATTTGAGACTACCTGCCCTCAAACCTGAGGGGTTTCCTGTTCAAAGATCATTACTAAATTCAGAAAAAAAGGGAAAACAAAATTAAATCTGCTGTAGAAATAAATGTCCCCAAGCTTTAGTTTCCTTCTGACTGAACATCTCATCCCTTGAATGTATGATTTGGAAGAGAGGAAAAGCTATAGGGATTATTCCTGTGCAAAAATCACACCAAAGACCATATCTGTCGAACCAAGGGATCACCATGTTTACAATATTCTCCTTAAAGGGTTTCCTGGCCCCTTATTTCTGATACCACCTTTGGCTAAATACACTTATTAAAGCTCTTATGTTTCCTTGGCTAGCTAATTTCACTGACAGAATAAAAAATTCAAATACATTGACTCATTTACAGTGACTGTTAACTTTAAATATTTTTTCAGTTACCAATATTTAATAACTTTGGGGGTATATATAACTAATAAATGCTAAGGGTGGGAAATTACAGAAAGAACCAAAAGATAAAGGAAAGAAAAGAATAATTTCTATGAGCATTTGTAAACTATTTTTAAATATACAGGAGTTAGGAAATACTCAAATGGTAATATATAAAAAAAAGCATCACATTCCCATCCAGAAGATATATGTTCCTAATTATAACCTCAGTAAAATATTATCTCTCAATTATTATTTATCAAGAAAAGGTCAGTGTTCTTCTTGCTTCTTTTCTTAATAGCCCAAGTATGAATCAAGCCATGACCACTGCAGCCATCAAATTTCTAGGTATATTGTGGGCGAGCTTCACAGGGATCTTCCATGGCCAAAGCTTCTGGCGGGAAAAAAAAAAATGTTCAGTAAATAATTGAAGGTAGGCAGTTAAGGATGTTTCTTTCCATGACACCCACAGTGTTTCACCTGGGACTTCTCAGGTAGTTTCACCACCAACCTTGGGTATAGTTTGGTTGTCTGAAGCTCATTCTTCAGTACATTCCTTAGGGAGGGCTGATGAGAACAATATTCCCCCAAGTTTCTACAACTTTATAACTGCAACTTTTATATTTGAAAGCCAATTGCTGAAATACAAAGTCTTTGACTCATATTTTTTCATTGAGTATCATAAATATAAATACTACTTGAAGTGGCTATTGAGAATTCTGAAGACAATCTGATTTTCTTTCCCTTATAAATTGATGAATCAATTGGTATAAAATTTTAGTTGTGCAAGATGAACAAGGTCCAGAGATCTGCTGTTCAGCATTGTGCCTGGGGACGACAGTAATGGCTTGTGTGTGCCCTTAAACATCCATGGAGAGGAAATCTCACACCGTGTTCAGAAACACAACAGAATACAAAATAAGAAACAAATAAAGTAAAAACATTGAATAATCTCTTTGCCTAGATGTCCAAAGGATTTTCTCTTTTCTTTAAAAATTCCAGTAATTGTATGGTCCTGCTTATGTAACACGCTCAGGGGTATCCCATTTCAGTGTGTAGTTTGTCCTTTTTATATCAGGAAAGATTAATTGAATTATGGTTTTTACTATTCATCTCATTGCTTTCTTCTTTGGGAAATTCTATTATATTAATTTAAAACTTTTTTGCCTATTATCTATTTTTACCACTTTTTCTTGAATCCTCTCCTTTTGATTTTAAAACATTAAAACATCTTCCTTTTCACTTCAGTGAAGGCATTGTATTGTTCTTCCAATTTAGTTCTCATTTCTAAAATGATTTTTCTCTCAATGCTAATTTATTCCTGAATACTGTTACCACGTTCCTGAGTTTTACTAATTCTGAGCTTCGTTGATTTTTAATAGTATCTTCCATTTTCTTAATGTCTTTAGTTCACATTGAAATATTGTGGGCTTTATTTTCCATTTGTTCAGTGCACATGTCTTTCAGGTGTGCAGTCTTGTTATCTGTAGGAACATTATTCTGTTCCTTATTCTACTTTTCCTGAGAATAACTTTGTATGGACTTTATACTATGATCCTTTTCTGTTGCTCCTTTTTACCTGAGATTAGTTTTTAGGAGGGAGATGGGCTCGAAGAGCTTTTTCAGTTTCCCTCATTTCTTGTTTTCATGAACAGTCAGGGGATGGGGTGTGGCTGGTCCTTGCTGAGAGTTCTGGCTGTGTGCACCACCAGCCCCCACCGTCTTTCCCCTCTCTGATTGTCTGATTTGCTCACTTTGGATTCTATCCCCAGCAGCTTTTCCTCTGTGGGGCTTTGTCCTGAGAGGCAGCTTGGCTGGTGAGGTTGGGAGTGCACCCCTTGCACTCACCACAAGCTGAGTTTGGAAAGCCTGCTTGATTTTCACCGCCGGGCCCCTGAGTTTTCTGGTGAGTGATTCCAGGCTGCTCTTGGCTCTCTGCTCTCCGCTCCATCAGCTCTCTCCTGCTGCCTCCATCCGCCTCCTCTCAGACAGGTTGTGATGCCACCTCAGTGTTACGGCTGTTATTGGTCCCTCTCTGACATTCTGAGGGTCCTGGGGATACCTTGTTACCTAGTTTTTTGTAAATATCATTGGCTTCATTTCTGCTGTGTTCTCCTACTTGTACTATGAGTTTTTATTGGGAAGTGGGTGGAAATTCAAGATGATTCACAAACTGCACTGCCCCCACTGTAAGAACAATGTTTTTGACCAGCTGCTGATTTAATGGGGAGATGATAATCTATCAAAATGAATGTAATATATTTTACTATTTGAAAGAGTAAAATCAGATAGTCATGTAGACAATGTGATGGAAAACTCAATATGGTATCTTGGCAAATTAAAGATAAGCCTACTATTGGGGGGAAAAACATGTTTTTTTTCCTTTCAACTTGGAATTTTTTTAAATGGTGTTCATCACCATTCAAAATATTATGTAAGTCTAATTTGCACTGAAGATTTGAAAAATTTCAAGTTAGAAAATCAATGAAGTCAGGCTTCAGAGACAAGGTGAGTTTATAAAGAGAATTCGAGACTACATTTCCACACGTTTGCACACATACACTCACACAGGAACTCACACTCACACAGGAACTCACACTCACACAGGAACTCACACTCACATATATATACACACTCATGCACATGTGAACACACATGCACATACCACTTTATGATTTTCTCTTAAAACTGAGACAATAAATACAATTTTGTAATACATCATGAAGCCCACTACGTTACATTCCTTTGTTCTATTAACATAGACCAATTAAGTTAATGCTTCCCCTGGCGTGTCTTAATTCCTGGTAGATCATATTTTACTGTACCTCCTACATTTGCTTTCATCTTTACTAAATTGGAATGAAAGTGAAATTCATTATGTATATTACAAGAAAGGCTGCTTTGCAAAGGGAAGAATGTTCTCTTTCTCTTTCTTTCATTTTTCCCACAAATAGGGATCATTCTTTGATATAGGGTGGGACTTAAGTTGCCATCTGCTAAAAGGACATGGGAAGTGATATGCCCTTGAATTTCAGAAACCCTGACTACTCTTCTAGTGTTTGTACCACCAGTGCTGGGGCCCCACTCCCAGAGTTTCCTATTTAGAGCAGGCATTGGGCATTGATGCTTTGGTGTGTTAAATCTCCATCACTGAGTCTAAAGTTCAGCCCATGTTGAGAATCTCTAATCTAGAACATAGAGCTAGAATGGGGAGTCAAACTCATTTCCACCCAGAGGCCACATCAGCCTCGTGGTTGCCTTTAAAGGGCCGAATGTAATTTCAACTCCTTAACAGTTAAGGAGTAGTTACATTTATGCAGTTCTAAAATTATTTCAGCCCTGAGCTAGAGGATGAGGCTAAGAAAAATAATAGGCTTTAAAAAGATTGTGAATGACTATGGATGTCTTTCTTAGGAATTTGAACCTTAGCTGTAGGGAGATAGTGCATGTTTTTAATACAGGAAAACACAAAATTCTACAAAGACATATATTTATATATAATATATATGAGGGGGGAACTCCAAAAACTGGAATTTATTTATAAAAAATGTGTATTTATTCTTACATGTTTAAACTTCAGTCACCTCCAAAGTACTCTCTTTTTGATGCAATTCACCTATTGAGACTTTTTCCCACTGCTCAAAACAGTTTTTGAACTTGTTGATTTTGATGCCTTTTTGTGCTTCTGCTGTTTCTTATTTCACCTCTTCCACATCAGCAAAATGTTTCTTTTGAGAACTTTTCATCTAGGGGAACAAAAAAAGGTCACTGGGAGGAGATCGGGTGACTAGGGAGGGCAGGGCACAGGGGTCGTACCATTTTAGGGTCAAAAACTGCTAATCACTCAGCACAAAGTGGGCGGATGCACTCATACATTACCCATCATGAAGTGAGCAAACACATTGAGTCTTCAAAAAAGTTTCACTGAAACTGAACACACCCTCTCCCAACAACACCAGCTGGCACACTGATACAGATGGGTCCCTAGAACACCCACCTAGTGGAGGAAGACTGCACTACAAGGGGCCCACCCTCCAAAATGTAATTCCAGTCTTTTTGGATCCCCCCTTGTATATGTAGTGACAGAAAAGTGTTTGTAGGGCAAGGGAACTGGATAAACCACTGTGCCTCCCGTATGCCACTTCTTGGCCTCATGTATGGTGGTACTTTTTTCTCACTCTAATATGCACCTACTTTTCAAAACCCTCTCTCTAAACAGCCTGAACCATCACTGACATTTAGGAGAATTTCTATCCCTCAGCTATCCTCCTACAAATCACTTAAGGGTATATTAATTTCTTGTGGTTGCTGTAACAAAGGACCAAAAACCTGGTGGTAAATATACATTTTTCATGTTATTGTTCTGCAGGTTAAAAGTCCAACATGGGTCTCAACTGGGCTAAAACCAAGATGTTGGTGGGGCCGAACTCCTTAGCTTATGGCCACCTGCCATCTCCACCTGGAAATGACTGGTTGAACCTCTCCCACATGGCATCATTCTGGTTCTGAATTCTGAGTCCCCCATTCACTTGTAGAGATTACATTGGGCCCACCTGGATAACCCAGGATACTCTTCCTATCTCAAGGTCAACTGATTAGCAATGCTAATTCCATCTACAACCTTGATTCCTTCTGTGGTGTGACATGAGGTATTCACATGTTCTGTAGACAAGCAGAAACATCTTTGGGGTTCATTATTCTGTCTACCACAAAAAAATACATTTCCCAGGGGGAAAAAAAAATCACTCTTTCTAAACTTCCACACATCTTAAAGGCCATTTTAGTGTAGTAATACTCTATGGTAAAAGCCTATAGATTCTTTTAATTGGCTTAAAAAAAAAAAAAAGAAAAGAACACCATAAGAATTTAAAGTAGAATAAAACTATCACTAAAATAGGGGAATGGTGGACAGTTTGGGGTTGGATTATTAACCAATCAAACTTAATTATAGCCAAATCGGATAGGCTCCTAACATTTTCAGGGGGATAAAAACAGATAATAAAAAAGCTAAACTTAAATGTTATGGGAATGTAACTTAGCATGCATTCACATTTTTTTAACTTTTATCAGCTAGGTAATAAATAAACAAAATATTAGGAATTCAAATAATAAGGTTAATCAGATAACTTTTGTATATGCACACATATGTTTATACAAATAGTATAATTGCCATGGTAGCACAATTATTCATTTAATATTTCATCTTTTTGGATCTATTGTAGGTACATTCAGTTCTACAAAATCTCATGATAAATCCTTGTTAAGAGATAGCACTGCATAATTACTCTAGCAGTGCATTTTCCAGGAAAAAATCTAGGGCCATGTAAATGTGGAAAATGCTGAATTAAACCAAGGTAATTATTTTCTTTACTGAAGGCTTGCTTACAGCCTTTGACTCACTGATGTTCACTGTAAATCTCAAAGAGGGACTTTTAATATGCACTGCTTTCAAAATTTCTTTGAACAGGAACCCCTTCTTGCATAGTGAGAACTACAGAGCATTAGCCAATCAAGGTTTTTCACAGGTAGAGATAGCTGGGGTAGCCTGAACTATATACTATTGATATATGTGGAAGTTATATGTTAGTGGAATTTTAATATATGGAATATATATATAGAGAGAAATAAAATGGAATTTTATTGAAAGGAAAAATGCAAATGCAATGATTTTCAGACCACAATTAAATGTAAGCTCTGATGATATAATACTAAAACTGTAAGTCTATAAATTTGCATCTCCTGCTAGACTGTGAGCTCTTTGAGGATAGAACTCTGTCTTACCTTTGCACATCTAATGCCTGTAAATATTTGTTGAAATAAAAATGACAATACATTTTGAAATGCAGCTTGTTGTGTTATGGTATGCTGTGTTATGTTATTTTATATTGATCAGGTTACAAGTAAACCAAGGATGCATTTACTGAATAGAGGTTTTAAAGCCAGGTACATGGTCTCAATAAATATTTGTTGAGAAAATGGATTAATAAATGAGTGAACAAAGGCTAAAATTTAATTGGGGAGATCAATATAACCTACTTGAAAGATGTGTTAGTCTGGGTTCTCCAGAAAAACAGAACCAACAGGATGGATGGATAAATACAGAGATAGAGAGATAGATCAAAATAATAATTGGCTCACATTATTATGGAGATTGAGAAGTCCCATGATCTGCCATCTGTAAGCTGGAAACCCAGAAAAGCTAATGGTGTCATTCAGTCCAAGTTCGAAGGTTTGAGAACCAGAGGAACAGGTGGCATAAATGCCAGTCTGATGGCAGGAGAAGACCAATATCCTAGTTCAAGCAGGCAGGCAGGAAGAAAAAGAAGCAAATTCCTCCTTCCTCCAACTTTTGTTCTATTCAGGCCCTGGATGGATTAAAGGATGCCCACACACATTGGAGAGGGGATGTGCTTTACTGAGTCCCACAGATTCAAATGCTAATCTCATCTGGAACAATGTTTAATCTGGGCACCCCATGTCCAGTCAAGTCGACACATAAAATGAACCATCACAAAAGAATCTGGTAGTGTGTTTGTCTGCAAAGAGGTAATGCTAACAATAAGATGGAAGTAGGTAGCAAAGAGAAGAGCTAAATCTTTGTGAGTGATGAGAGATGCAGTTACAGTCTTAAAAGGCTCGAGAGTTTAGATAATTCTGTAAACAAGGAGGGACAGTAGCAAATTCAGGACCAATAAAAGTAAGTAGTTCTACTTGACTGTAGTAATTACATCTTCTTCATAGTTACAGAATTGACTAGGTATGGTACCATTCTAGGCAATATGTATAAAATAATATATATATAGTATATAAAATAATGTATATTAGATCATTTAATTGACACCATTACTTGGCTTGGATAATCAAGTTATCAAAATCACTTTGATTTGATAACTATGATTACAACCATTTTACCTATGAGGAAACTGAGGCACATAAAGATTATTCAAGTATCACAGCCTGTAAGTGATGGAGCCAAATTCATACTGTTAAACATTATGTAATATAACCTCTGAACTAGAGTTTGCATTTTGAAAACAAGGAAACAGACTTGGATAAATAAAATAGGCTCATGCTGTGCATGAACTTGACAATTAGAGGAAATGCACTATGGTGGCCCGGGCAGTACAGACCCTTTATGTGCTCTTTAGAACAGAGTGACATGATGAAACCTTGATTAAGGCAGAGAACTCTGCAGATACAGGCCAAGTGGCCTCAAAAGGAGGGGCACTAATGGCAAGAGAACCAGAAGGAAACAATGTAGGTGGGAGGTGACTAGAGGGGACAGGATGGAAAGAAAGTAATTGATTTGAGGTCACTTTGGGGGGAAGAAATTACAGCAGTTTTTGTCAGAGAAAGAAGAGAATGAGGGGGCCATGGAGAATCAAAACTTGAGTCAAGGTTTCTAGCCTGGGTGCTAGGTTGATTAGAAGGCCATCAAATTATGGCACACAATAGAATAATTGCCTTACTTTCTTTTCAGAGGGGATGAGCACATGAACTTCTTCTTGGCCAATTCAATAACTGCTACCTTCATCTCAAGTTGCAGCTGATGTATTTGAACGTGGAACCATTAGAGGCAAACTCTGAAACGCTGCCTATCACAAAACAAAACTCTCCAAGGAGCTGGGAGAGGAACACCTCTTGACCACATCCTTTGATTTCAGATAGTACATTTATTTTTTAATGCACAGAGGTGGAAATTCTAATCTTCTGAGTTGGAAGGCAACTCATACTTCCCTTTCTCCTTAATCTTGTTTATCCCCAACTCTGAGCTGCTGCTTTCTTAATGCTTCCTGCTTTAGACTTACTTACGAAATATCACATTGATATGGCCTGACCTTCAGATGACTCATTTCACTTGAAAAACTGTTCCTAAGAAGTGCGTATACTCTACAGCTTACTATGAGCAATAACAGACTTCAGGAGATTTCAACTCCATGTTCATTTATTGAGAGAGCTTGCAAAGGTCCATGTAAAATACTGGTGCAAATACCAAAAAAGTGCTTTCAACAAGGGGGCCTGTATCTCAAGAGCTGGCACTCTAGTGAGTCAGGTAGAGAAAGACACAAAACTCTGTGCATGGAACAAAAAACTGGAGCAGTAGCAACAAACTGGGATAGAATCTCAAAGAAAAGACAAATATGAGATTATGAAGGGGGTTAGGAAAATTTTCAGAAAAGAAGCTGAGATGGAGCTGAAGCATAAAGAAATAAGTAGACTTTGATGATGAGAGACAAATATTCTACACTTATGGAATAGCAAAAAATCATTATAGTGAGGGGGCCATGTTGAACACCCGGTGGCCAGGCTGACCTGGGCCACGTACATAGTACATGAGGTGCAGAGGTAGGATACAAGGGTAGGGCTTAGTCACGGGGCCTCAGATGCCACGATAGTATGTTTGTGCTTTACTATATGGGTTGTATGAAGCTACTTGAAGGAGTTTATGGATGTGGGTGTTGTAGCCCTGCTTGGGTTTTAAGCAGTCTTACCTGCAAAGGTGAGAGACCAGAGGCATTGAGCTCTTGCAGTCCTTTTGAAGGAGGATCAATGAAAACCTGAGCAAAGTGAAGGTACAAGGGAAAGAGAGAAAGGGTAAATGGGAGTTCTTGGGACCACGGGAAGAAAAGCACACCTTTATAACATCCTAAAATATTTTTGCACTCCTCTACCAGGGAGAACAAGGATGTCCCAGTGATGTGCGGGACTTCAAACAAAGAGCAACACTATTGTTTCCGAAGTGGGCTGCCACTTTGCTTGACCAATGCCATGTCCCTTTCACAGAGCATGTCTTTTTGCCAATGGCTGCATATGCTTTCAGAACTTTAATGCTCTTTTCTCTTTCTCCAGGAAGACAGCACAGTGATTACAGGACACAGGTGTTCTATAACTGCACTCCAAAGTGAAATGGCAGCTACCGGCCAATGAATAAGGAATATGAAATTTTTGTGAGCACACATAAAGATTTGCCTAAGCTGAAAATGTGCTGGGCATCTCAATAAACTTTAAAACATTGAAATTATAAAGATTACCTTATGTGACCATAGGGAAAATAAGTTAGAAATCAAAATATATAACCAGAAACTGCCCAATATTGGGAATTAAGTGATACACTTACAGAAAACCTATGAGTTAAAGAAAATATCAAAGGGATTTAGAAAATATTTTTACTAAATCATAATAAAAATATAACAATAAAACTTGTGGGATGAAGTAAAAACTAAACTTAGAAGGAAATGTATAGCCTTAACTTCATATATTATATATCAGTAGTTATATATTAAATTTAAATAATACTATCAGGTATCTTGAAAATATGAATAAATAAGACAATATTGAAAAAGAATAGCAAAATTGGAGAACTTGTACTAGAAAATATCAAGGCTTACTAGTTGCTACAGTTATTAAAATAGTGTGTTACCTGTCACAAGGATAAACAAGTAGACTAAAAGGAAACCTGGAATAAGACCCATTAATATGCATTTGTTTAATATAAGAATTAAGATGACACAGTGATGCAGTGGGCAAGGATGATCTTTGCAATAAATGCTACAGAATCAATGATGCACCTATGTTTTACAAATACATTTGACTCCTACCACACCCTATACACAAGAACTAATTCCAGGTGGGTTGTAAATCTAAAAATAAAATGTATCTTTATGACCTTAAAGAAGACAAAAATTTGCTAGCCAAAATGGGAAAGCTTAACCTTTCTTCATTAAAATTAAGAACTTCTAGCCCTGGCTGGTGTGGCTCAATGGATTGAGTGCAGGCTGTGAACCAAAGGGTCACGTTCGATTCCTAGTCAGGGCACATGCCTGGGTTGTGGGCCAGGTCCCCAGTGGGGGCCATGCGAGAGGCAACCACACATTGATGTTTCTCTCCCTCCCTTCCCCTCTCCCTAAAAATAAAGAAATAAAATATTAAAAAATAACACTAAAATTAAGAACTTCTATTCATGAAAAGACATTATTAATAATTTGAAAGTGCACATTACTAAGTGAATACAATTTTTGCAATACATATAGCTAACAAGAGATGGGTCAGAAAATGAAGAATTCCTCCATATTTATAAGAAAAAAGTGTAACTTAAGAACAAAAATCCTGGGCTTGAAATGGCACTTTATAGAGAATCTGTGAATTCAAGCAGCCAATAAGCATATGAGAAGATACTCACACTTGGCAGGGAAATGATAATAAAATTAAATAAAAGTACATATTCACCAGAGGGACTACAGTTATGAAAAACAGAAAAGAAAGAAGGGAAGAAAGAGAGGCAGAGACAGAACAGAAGGAAGCATGTAAACAAGAAGAAGGAAAAAGAGAGAGAAGAAGAAACAACTCAGAATGTTCATGAGCAGGTGGAGCAATTAGAACTCACACAAAACTGGCAGTGTTTTCTACAACTCAACATAGGCATATTCTACAATTCCGCAATTCCGTTACTTTGATATAGTCACCCAATATGTATACAACAGTACACCAAAGACTTAGATAAAAATATTTCTAGTGATATCGTATGTAATAGTCCCAGATTACAATCGTTATGTCCTTTACTAGTACAATAACAATTAAATTATAATATATTTATACGGTAGAAAACTAACAATAAAAATGAATGATGTGTAGCTATACCCAACACTATAAATTAATTATATAATGTACTATCAAGAAAACTATCAGACACAAAATATTACATAGTATATGACTTCATGTTTATGTTTCAAAATCAGCAAACTAATCGATGCTGATAGAAACAAGGGCAGCAGTAGCCTTCGGGAGAAGGGTGACTATGAGGGCATGTAACAGTGGCCTGTTGGCATGCCAGCCATGTTTTGTTTCTTATTTTTTTAACATTCAAGTATGGTTGTCTTCATTTCCCCCCGCTACTCTCCCTTGCCCCGCCCATCCCCACCTCCCTCCCTCTGGCTTTGTCCCTGTGTCCTTTATACATGTTTCTTTTTTTTTTTTTTTTTAAGATTTTTATTTATCTTTAGAGGGGAAGGGTAGGAGAGAGGGAGAAGGAGAGAAATATCAATGTACAGTTGCCTCTCGTGTGTCCCCTGCAGGGAACTGGCCTGCAACCCAGGCATGTGCCCTGACTGGGAATCGAACCACGATCCTCTGGTTCATAGGCCTGAGCTCAATCCACTGAGCTACACCAGCCAGGGCATATATACATGTTTCTTGATGACTATTCCCCTTTGTCCCCCATTATCCCCTCCACTCTCCCCTTTGGTTACTGCCAGTTTGTCAACAGAAACCATGTTGTGTTTCTTAATCTGGATGGTGTTTAACAGGTGTTTTCACTTTGGGAAAGTTAGCAATCTGTATATTTATTATATGTTCACTTGTCTGAATGTATCTTTTACTTCAGTAAAAATGTAGAAATAGTAAAACAGACAAAAATTGTGGGTACAAAGTGGGTTGCTGAATCTCTCATCTACCATCCATATCATCTATCTATTCATCTATAAATGTATATTAGTTTCCTAGAGCTGCCATAACAAAATACCCAGAAGGATGGCTTAAACAACAGAAACTTAATTTCTTACGCTCTGGAGGCCAGAAGTTCAAGATCAAGGTGTGGGCGGGGTTGTTTCCTTCTGAGACTGTAAGGGAGAATCTGTTTTCCTCACCTAGCTTTTGGTGGCTTGCTGGCAATCTTTGGCATCTTGGCTTGTAGACACATCATCTTTGTCACTGCCTTCCTCCTCACATTGCATTCTAAGTGTATGAGCTTCTGTGCCCAAATTTCCCCA
Source organism: Glossophaga mutica (assembly GCA_039655065.1). Lineage (NCBI taxonomy): Eukaryota > Metazoa > Chordata > Mammalia > Chiroptera > Phyllostomidae > Glossophaga > Glossophaga mutica. The sequence goes on along the minus strand of CM077310.1, from coordinate 66,720,767 downwards.
TTTTGTAAGGACACAGTCATATTAAATTGGAGCCTACTCTAATGACCTCATTCATCTTAACTACATCTTGCAAAGGCCTGATTTCCAAATAAGGTCACGTTCTGAGGTACTGGGAGTTAGGATTTCAACATATGAATTTGGGAGGAACATAATTAGACCAAGAACACTATTTATGTCTACACACATGCACACACATGCAGACACACATGTAAGAAGGGCCATAAAATACTTGCAGTTTTTTAATAAAATCTTGGCTTTTCATCAAAGCTTGTTCTTAGAAAATACAATTTTATTCCAATACCCAGTGGCAAATTTTTATACCTAAGTTCAAAGTACAGATGTATTTTTTATTTAACACATAACCTGGGACAATGAAAAAATGCAGCCACAATAACTTTTAACTCTAACTGTATGACTAAAACATTGAAAGGAGTCCAACATCATTTCTAAGCAGAATTATTGGTCTTTAATCAAAAATTAGTCAGTGGAGGAAATCATGTCACTAGCAGAAATTATAACTAGATTCAATTGCTATTTCAGACTTAGTTACACACAAAAAAGTCAGCTTTTATTACAATTAAGAAAAAATTACTAGAATTAATAGTATCAAATAGTCATGAGCGATGGAATTTCTGATTCGTGTCTGAGGGTCATTCCAATGCAGGGCTGTGGGTGATAAGAGGCAAGTTCCTGCCCTGTGCTGGCAGCGTGGCTTCCAGCCATGGGGGTTGCACACAGATAGCTCCACCTAGAAGCACGGGCTGGCTGAGCAGCGTAAACTTTACCCTGCTCTTGGCAAAATGTCTTTGCATGCTTACTCTGTGAACATGGAATCAATAATGTAATCAGCTAGGAACCAGAGCAACAGTGTTTCACATCTATCTGTATGGCACTCTGGAGGGAGCAAAGTGCTTTCATGTGGGTTATTTGTTTTGATCCCCAGTACATTCTTTGGGTTCATTTAGTAAGGCAACTTTATCCCTCCATTAAACAGGTAAGGTAAGTGGCTCACCTGCCTCCTAGGGTGTTTGTGAGTTTTAAATGTGACCATTACTGTTAAGTGCTTAGCACAAAACTTGGCACACAGAAAGAACTCAACATATCCAGCCTGAGTTATTACAATAATTTTTATTGGTATTACCTCCCCAAGATTATGTAGCTCGTAAAATCCCAAGAAAGAACTGGACCATAGGTCATCTGACTTTAAAAAGTCCTCCTACTGCCTTGAAATATTGAAAACAATAAGGCTGAAGCAGAGGATTAAGAATCCTGAGTAACCACAGGGTCACATCTAGATAAACAATATAATGGCTTTATTCCGATTTCTGTCGGCCAGTTGGGTCCACTGTTTTGTGAGTCTCTGCTGAAGACATGTGAGAGAAAAATCTAGTTGTGATCATAATTTCTAAGAAAGTCCCAGCCTGAGGTAGCTGCACAGGAAACTCAGAAATAGGTCCCGGCTAACACAGGTCCCGTTCGTCAGGGAGGTTCATGGCAGCGCGCAGCGCAGACCCGGCACAGCTGCCTCTGTTACCTGGAGGCTGAGGAAAATACCATTCCTTTCACAATTCTCCGTGCGTTCGTTTTCGGGGGCAGATAGTGCAGCCCCCGTTCAGATGGAAAGAAGGCCACGCTTCTGGAAACACGGAACAGTCACTTGAAAAATAATCAGGCCTCAGCTGCAAATAAACCATCTGCAGCACACAGACTACTAGGCGAAGAAAAGCCACGGAGGAGAAGGCGATCGACCCAGGAGTCATTTTGTCATCTTTCTGGGTGAGTAGACACATGACATGAGGAGAAGAGAAAGTGGTTTCTCAAGTTGGAGGCACCAGCATGTTGCCAGGCAATGAGCACAGACTGGGAGCTCAGACAAAAGGCGGCGGGGCTGAGCCTCTGCTCGCTCGCATACAAAAGAGCAGATGCTGCGGGTCTGGGAGGAGGCCTCCAAACACTGCAGAGAACTGCGGCTGGCTTCACTTTACAAAGGGGAGACCGCCATTCTCTCCCTGATCCCCAGAAGGCCCTTCTTGTGCTCAGAGAGAATAAATTAGGAACTCTGAAAAACTGCACCAAGCAGAAACCAGACTCGAAACAGACGTGGAATCTAAAAGGAATCCCACCCGATTCTAAACGGAAGGGGCGGGGCTGAGTGTAGATGACTCCCTTTTCTCAAGAAAGCTTCGCAAGAAACATGGGATGATTAATTCCACCCTCCCAGACAGAACTGTTAGTAATTTTGTAACTACCATAATTCATAAAAATGGTACAATAACAGCATCTGTTTGCCAGGAGGACCTGGCCGGCATTGCTCAGGGTAACGCCCAGATCCTCCCCTCTGTGTCCCTCACCACAGCGTGAGGCTGCTGCAGAAAGTGCTTGTGCCCTAGAGGAAGAGGCACAGGTTATCTGTTCTCCCAAATCTGGCTAGCAGTCAGAATGAGCTTGAGATACTCCATGGTAAGTCATCATCTCCTTGACCTTGTAAAAGCCATTTAACATCTCTGCCTCTGTCTCCTCAATTTACACTGAGTCACATAGAACTACTTCACTGCTTATTACGATGGTTAAACAAGTCTATATGGGTATAAAGTTTTAGAACAGCACCTCTGTGCTATAACTGCCATGTCAGTGTTTGCCAGATAGCAGGGAGACCCACCTCACACCTGCAGAACTGAACCTCTGAGACTGAGGCGTAAGGAAGTTTGTCTTAGAAAGTCCTTCCAGGAGATCTTGTATGGAGCTACTCCATGGCCATTTAAGAACGTTTGGATTATGTGACCTGCCCAAAGTCTCTCAACTCTTCAGTGACCGTAGAATTGAGAACGTCTTCCCATGGCTCCACCAGTTATCCCTGTGATGCCCTTTCTACTTTGCTTCCTGCCTGCCCCTCTGGACTCACCCTCCTCTCTCACTCAGGAGCCCCACAGCACACAGTGGAGACTTGTTTGGAGTCCCAGGGACACTGTTTCACAGCTTGGTGCCTCTGAGTGTATTGGTTTTCTGCCTGTGAGGCTGTTCTCTGCTCTTTACTGGACAAACTCTTATTTATTGTCATAACTCTCTGTGGTGCTTTGGACTTGGAAATCTTCATTACATGCACACCCCATCAAGTACCTCATCACCGTGTACTGCGCTTAGCTAACTTTATTCATCCAGTCGTACAACATATATGCCTTTTCTGCTATATGCTCAGACACAGGACAGAACACCTCCCACTTCTGTGATGGGAGTAGGATAGGAATTCAGACGAATCAAGGGCAATTATGAGGAGACAGCCATGAAGAGAGAAGTACATGACCCCTACTTGGGGCAATAAGGAAAGTCTTCCTAGGAGAAATGATGCCTCAGTGAGATTTACCAGTTCAGGAGGACTTAACCAGGTGAATGTGGAGGAGGGGATTCCAGAGAGTAGGCTAAAACTGTCCCCTCCAAGAGCTCATAAGCCCCTCAAGAGAGTCAACCGTGTATATCTGGTCTGCCTTCTCAGCACCTAGCAATTGCTCAATAAATGGTTAAATGAACAATTGGCACAGCAGCGGGGGCACATATAATATAGTTTAGAGGGCATTGAAAGAGATGGCTTTGTTTTTTGAAAATTTTTATAGCTGAAACTCAAAGGTCCTTCCTGCAAAAAAGCAGAGTGCTGACTACCATACCATGATGACACACACAACCCCAGCCTGAGACACCAGGAAGAAGACACAAATTGACATCGATTCCGTGTCCAGGCCTTATACAGGTGGGGAAAAAGTAAACACAACCTGCCAGGTGTTTTTGCTGGTTAGCACACCATCAAGTATGAAAGCAACAATCCTGTATATGATCCACATTTTAAATGATAAAACATCTTTCAGTTTTATTCAAACCTGGCAAAATTCAGTACATCATAAATATATACACATATTTTTTTCTCAGTTGCTATTCTGAAGTCAACCATGTAAGTTCGTTTCCTATTAATTATATGTGTCCAATGGAATCTTACCTAGGTAAACACTGACATATATTTAATATGTGTATCTGTCTAAATGGTAAGCAGACCCCTTCATCCTCTTTTTGTCTTCTGCTTGTTTCATATAAAAAGCTTTTCATATTAAAAAAACTCAGCCAACAGCACACGACCTCCTCGGGAGCCAGGGAAAACCAGTGACCTGCCTGCGTAGCTGGCTTTCCTCTCTAAATGCAAGGCGTGCCACTTGCTCACTCTGTGAGCACAAAAGGATGAGAAAGTAAAAGTGAGGGAGGAGTGGTCTCTTGGTTTCGGGAGGGCACAGCTGAAAGGGGAGGTTATTTTTTAAAGGCTTATGGAAAATTCTGGTCGCATTCATTCTCTCAAGTAATTGCATAAAGACTCTGCTAATGTTTCTGGTGCAGCAACCCCGAGGAGGTTAATTTCCAGACAATGAAAGGTGAGAAGGCTGGAAAAGACACCTGATCCTGTGGTGTCTGGGGGCTCTCAATCAATTTTAATTGAATTCACTAATTGAATCACCCACATCCTTTTAAAAGGGGACATAGAAATGATGGAAGCACGTCTCCGTTTAGGTACACTCTCCATTTCTCATGGTCTGTCAGCATCGATCATTGTGTTTCCAGAAAATGTTGAATTTCTTCCTGGTGGAGAAAAAAGCAGGCAGCTGGCCACAAGTAAACTTACCTGGAATTAAAACTTTCCAAGAAATAGTTATTCAAAGACTCAATTTTTCAATAATGTTCCCAAATGCTTTTCTTGACATACTTCGAGTATCTTTTCACATTAGCTTTCCGTTAGTAGTGTCTTTGTAGGGAGTGTCAGAAATCCCTAACAGGGCAGACCCTGCTCCTCTCCCTCCACCCTGCACGGACTCCCCCAGGGTGGGGAAGATGGTGGCAGCCACCCAGAGAGGGGCCAGCCTCCAAATCCTGACCCTGGAGCTCAGATAATCTGTGGTACAGTCAGGTGGCAGCAGGTAAGAGACCTCAGGGATCCACTGTCAGGAAAAAAAAAATCCAAAAAAAAAGAAGCTCTATAGAAATAGTGATTTGGCTTTGCTTTGTTTTGTTTTTATTGGGGGAAATAAAGCTCTGCTGATAGTTGTAACTCACTAATTCATTTCTTAGATCTCAGCAAGTTCTGTGGCCATATACTGTGTTGGGTATCATGGCTATCATGAAGGTAAAAGGTGTTCCCTGCCTATTCATGCCCAAACTCCAGCCTTTTGGGCCTAACCACCTGAGCACCTTCCTGAAGGCTTTTACTACACGTGGAGAGCCCCTGGCAGCAGAGGGGCTGGGAGCACTGTGTGGGTGTGTGATTACCTTGCCAGAGCATGTGAGGGCTAACGGAAGCCATGAGCCATGGCTTCATACAGAAATGGAGGTGGCCACATACAGAAATGCATTGTGTCCTTGGATAATTCATTCTTTGTTGGCTGCCCCCACTGTGCTGTCACATAAACTGTTTGCATGCAAATCCTTGTCTTATGATCTGTTTGTGGGGGGCCCTCCACACCTTGACAGAATAGGGAGGGAAACGGGTAACTGCACTAACCCTGTGATGGTTCACATGTAATTCACATGGTACATGTAACAGGTCCTGGAAGGTATACATGTGTGTGACAGCTGGCATGAAACCTGCAGGACACTTACCCATGCTCCATACCCCACTCCTGGGCTCCACAAGGACTCAGAATCCCAGCCTTCCTTCATGGTCTTTCCTCTGCCATGCTTGCTCCTCCCTGCTGAGTGTTATTTCCTGTTTTCAAAGTTTGCTGATATTCTTGCCACCAGTTGTGTCCCTCCCTTTTATCCATCTAGAGTTTACCTTCCTTCAAGAGACAGTTCTACTTCCATCTCCCTTGCAAATCTATTTCTGACAACCTCAACACACAGGGAACTTTGTCTTTTATATTGCTTGGTGGCTTCAGTCCTTTGAGGAGATCCTATGATAGATAGTTTGGTCACCAACTTCATAAGCATGCCACCTTGCTCCCAAATGGATGAATAAGCTTTTTATAGCAGGTTCATATTCTATATTTCCTGTTGGCTTCTGCAGACTTTTACATATAGGTTTCTTTTTCCCCATTGGGGAAGAAAGTTAAACTATGGACCCTAGTTTCGTCAGACATTCATCTGACTGCTCAGTAAGTGGTGATTGGATTACTGCATCTTTTTCTTTTTTTTTTTAAATATTTTTTAAGTACTTTTTTCCCCCTTTTTTTAGATTTTATTTATTTATCTTTAGAGGGGAAGGGAAGGAGAGAGGGAGAGAAACATCAATGTGCGGTTGCCTCTCGTATGTCCCCTGCCGGGAACTGGCCTGGCAACCCAGGCATGTGCCCTGACTGGGAATCAAACCGCGATCCTTCTGTTTGCAGGCCCGCGCTCAATCCACTGAGCTACACCAGCCAGGGCTACTGCATCTTTTTCTTATCTTTTCGTTGCATTCCCACCATGCAAATATGCTCAAAGACAGGCTTAGGAACACATACCACTTTCTATAATGATAAGACTAAAGCACTTCTCTCTATGAGGAAGAAGATGTGTGTGTAATCCAAAGAGGTCTACTTGTTGCCCTCCCTGTCTTTCCTCATGAAGTACATAAACCACCATGGCCACAACTTTCACAGTTGAGGATTCCACTTACTATGTAAAACTCTTGACCTTTCACCTGTTAAAACTTCACCAGACAGCAAAAGACTGAGAAAGAAATATGACAGATGAGCACATAGCTGACATCGCACCCATTACTAAATCAGTAGAAAGGGTAGGCCATAATCAACTCCAAAAAATTCTTCTGTGTCTTGGGGCCAAAGGGTTGGGGAGCAAAAGGGCAGAGGAGAGGGAAAGAGGGATTATGGCAGGAAAGAGATGGACATCATCTTGGTTGGGAATTCTGTTGCTACATTGCTTTTCATTTCTAAGAATTTGCTCCATCTGTTGACCTTCTAACACTGTCTAGACAATTTCAAAGTATTACATAATTCATAGTGGCTGAATATTTTCCTGTTTACTACAGAGTTAGTCTACAAAGGTCACTGATAAAATAATCATTTTAACTGGTATGAAAAACATCTCAAAAATCCAAGAAACTTAAGGGCCAGCCACACCAATACTTTTTGATACTGAGTCGTGAGTAAAATAAAACCAAAACAGGCCTGACTGTGCCTCATTTCTGGCCAGGTTTTGACAGGTATCAAAAAATGAGAACCCAGTTCGTCTCCACATGAGTAAAATGAAGACTATTAACCATGAACAGCCTTTCCATTTTGTGACGGCCTGCTGAGCAAGAGCTGAATGCTGATGACACAGGACAGTCTGCCCTAGTTAGAAACCATAGCTGAGTTAATGCATAATGCCTTTCAAAATAACAGTTTTGGAGTGTATTTAATGGAGACACTGAGTGTTTTGACTAAAAAGAAAATTAAAAAAAAAGAAAAGGAAGCAAAGCAGAAAGAGAAGAGAGAAGAGAAAAGAAAAGAGGGAGAGGGAGAGAGAGGAAAAAAGGAGGGATGGAGAGAGGGAATAAGAGAAGGAGAGAAAGAGAAGAGGGAGATGAAGACCATGGAAATGAGGAAGGATCACTCATTTGGTGCTGTTTCCACTTAGAGACGTATGCCAGGATTTGCCCATGGAAAACGGACAACTGGGTTTCCAGTCACAACACTGACTAGAAATTGTCCTGGACTCTCAGGTTCTCACACTTCTACAGCCACTGTGCCTGCCACACTGTTCCGTGGAGTAAGGGAGAACACGGGGGTGCCAGCCTTGGGGAGATTGTTGTGCAGAGCAGGTGTGGCCCTGTAGGAGGCCAGGACTTGGGGCGAGATGGGCTCTTTTTGAGTTTCTAATCCTTTCTTCACCCCAAGTATCTAAAAACTGACAGCATAAATTAATCTAGTTAATCATGTATTTCCTTATTAATGCTATCACTTTTTAAAAGATTTTATTTATTTATTTTTAGAGAAGGGAGGGAGGGAAAGAGGGAAACATCAATGGTTGCCTCTCATACTCTCCCTATTGGGGACCTGGCCCACAACCCAAGCATGTGCCCTGACTGGGAACCAAACCAGTGACCCTTTGGTTCCCAAGCTGGCATTCAATCCACTGAGCCATACCAACCAGGACTTAATGTTATCACTTTATTTACATGAGTCAAAGGAATTTCTGTGAGATTCTGGATGAATATCAGTAGATGACCAGGTCGACCAGCAGACAGATAACCAAGAAGTATCCTTCTGTGGGTTCCTGATAACCCATGGCTGATCTCAGGCAAGTCCGTCTCTGTTTCTCTGAATGGGACCCGACAGCTGGTGACAGCAAGAGCAGTGCCACTGCCCTACTGACTCATTGTGAAGAGCAGCCCTATAAACCTACCAGGTGAGCACACTCATTATTCAGCGATGCTGCTCTCACACAGGGGCCTTCAGAAAAAAGGGCACACCTCTGTGCTCATTCTCAGTGTCCCCCACTGCACATCTTTTCCCAGATCCCCATGATACTTAGTCAAGGAAATGAAAGAAAATAGTGCTTCAAAGCAGAAGCAACTGTTATGCTACTATTTTCTTTTTATTTTTTTCAGGGTGAATATTCACTTTTATTTTTTTTTCCATTTTTTATTTTATTTTTTTTAAATCAGTATTTTTTAATTGTTGATATTGTACAGTTTTCTGTCTTTTACACCGCCCCAGCCCACCACCCCAGCCCTCCCCACCTTCCTCCCATTTCCACCCCCCATAGTTTTTGTCCATGAGTCCTTTATACTTGTTGCTCTAAACCATTCCCCTTTTCCCCTGAAATTCCCTCCCCTCCCACTCTGGACACTGTCAGACTGTTTTCAAATTCAGTGTCTTTGTTTATATTATGCTTGTTTGTTTGTTTTGTTGATTAGCTTCCTGTTAAAGGTGAGATCATACGGTATTTGTCTTTCACTGCCTGGCTTATTTCGCTTAGCATGATACTCTCCAATTCCTTCCATATTTTACTGATTATGTTATTACAGTTGTCCCATTTCTTTCCCAACTTTCCCTCCACCCTGCACACCCCCTCCCACCCGTATTCTCCCCTTTAGTTCATGTCCATGTGTCATACATTCTTTAGCATCTACATTTCCCACACCATTCTTGCCCTCCCCCCTATTTTCTACCTACTGTCTATGCTACTTATTCTCTGTACCTTTTCCCTCTCTGCTCCTCCCACTCCCCTGTTGCTAACCCTCCATGGGATCTCCATTTCTGTGGTTCTGTTCCTGTTCTAGTTGTTTGCTTAGTTTGCTTTTGTTTTAGGTGTGGTTCTTAATAGCTGTGAGTTTGCTGTCTTTTCACTGTCATATTTTTGATCTTCTTTTTCTTAGGTAAGTCCCTTTAACATTTCATATAATAAGGGCTTGGTGATGATGAACTCCTTGAACTTGACCTTATCTGAGAAGCACTTTATCTTCCCTTCCATTCTAAATGAAAGCTTTGCTGGGTAGAGCAATCTTGGATGTAGGCCCTTGCTTTTCCTGACTTGGAATACTTCTTTCTAGTCCCTTCTTGCCTGGAAGGTTACTTTTGAGAAATCAGCTGACAGTCTGATGGGAACTCCTTTGTAGGTGACTGTCCCCTTATCCCTTGCTGCTTCTAGAAGTCTCTCCTTCATTTTAATCTTGGCTAATGTAATTATGATGTGCCTTGGTGTGTTCCTCCTTGGGTCTAACTTCTGTGGGACTCTCTGAGCTTCCTGGACTTCCTGGAAGTCTATTTCCTTTGCCAGATTGGGGAAGTTCTCCTTTATTATTTGTTCAAATAAGTTTTCCACTTGTTGCTCTTCTTCTTCCCCTTCTGGTACCCTTATAATTTGGATGTTGGACGTTTAAAGATGTCCTGGATATTCCTAAGCCTCTCCTCATTTTTTTGAATTCTTGTTTCTTCATTCTTTTCTGTTTGGTTGTTTCTTTCTTCCTTCTGGCCTATTCCATTGATTTGAGTCCCAATTTTCTTCCCATAACTATTGGTCCCCCGTGTGTTTTCCTTCATTTCACTTATTGTAGCCTGCATTTGTTCATCTAGTTTATGAGCAAAATCAGCCAATTCTGTGAGCATCCTGATCACCAGAGCTTTGAACTGTGCACCTAATAGGTTGGCTATCTCTTAGTCACTTAGAGGAATTGGCTCTGGGGCTTTGATTTGTTCTCCAGTTTGAGCCGGGTTTTGTTTGTTTGTTTTTTTGGTCTGATTGCAGCTGTTACATGTAGTGAGGGGTGGAGCCTTAGGTGTTCCCCTGGGCGGGGCAGCCCAGTAGCTGGGTACTGATGCTGTATGTGGGGGCAGGGTCTGAGAGGGAACAATGGCACTTGCTCCACTCTCTCTCGGATTCCAGTCCCTACCGCCACTTCCCTTTCGCCTGGATTATCTGCGCGCACGAATGTGGGACCACCTGGTCAGCCAGCCGCCTTGTGCAGCCTCACTGGGTCTGCACCATTGCCACCCCGTGCCTGGGGTCTGCTAGCCGCCACCTGCATGCCTGGAAACTGCCAGCCACTGCTGCCTGCATGCCCAGGTCCGCACCTCCACTTTTTCCTGCCGCGACTCTGCCCCTCTTACTGTCTGTATGAATGGTTGTTGGACTTAGTTCAATTTTCTATCAGTTCTGCTTGTTTTCTTGTTTCTAAATATTTGTTGTCCTTAATTTTGGTTGTGAGTGGAGGCACAGTGTGTCCACCGACACCTCCATCTTGGCCGGAAGTCCACGCTGCTATTTTCTTTATAGGATAAATATCTCTATTATGAAAATAGCCCAGAACAACATTTTATGAGCACCTGGGGCATGTTACTTTTTAAAAAGACAGCAAATCTAAGTGTGGGCCAGAAATGGTATCCATGTGGGAGCTGTATAGCCCTGTTTTACCCAGCAGGGTAAGTGGGGTGTGAGTATTTAATAGAAGAAACTAGTAGCATGTCTTGACATTTTTTTGATTGGACACTTAAACATTTTATCAAGGTGATTATTTTCGAAGAAATAGAAATGCTTTGCTTATAAAATTAAATAAAGTTTAATTTTGAAACTTACATTTTACTAAAAAAGAAAAAGATTGTTAAGATTGTAAAAAAAAAAAAAGAGGTATATCTTCGACTCCATGAGGTCTTAAAATATTTTGAAACCTGGTCTCATCAATAAACTTTTGCTTAACTTTTTTACACAGTCAATTTGAGTTAGCCATGTTAAAAATAAATTTCTGGCCATAATCTGTGGCTTAAATGCACATGTATACTACAATTCTCTCTGAGTTGAACTTTACAATATATATGACAGCATGCTAGTATATATAACACACATATTTCATTATATTGGATCATTATCAGGTCAGCTATAATGTGGTTAACTTACATGTTTCATGTGGAAATATACAGGGTGGAGCAAACAACCATAAACCTACTTTTGTCCTACCATGAATATATACTTTTACTTTACATGGAATATAATATATATACATTTTATGTAAAATGAAAGTGCCACTAAATTCTAATTAGTCATGGACATAACTTGTCAAGTAACTGAATAGTATTCCCACAGCATAAATATTTATTTGTCCTGAGAAGGCACTTTTTATCAGTGTAATATATGAAATTTTAGTCTATTACATGTATAGCCATTTAACATGCAACTACAAAATAAAGAACAAAGTTAATTCATAAACAAAAGCATCAATAAGATAAATGCTCCCCAAAATTATGTTTATATTTAAAATTTCATAACTGTGTTTAAATACACATACACATACATATTTTAGAACTGGAATTATAGTTAAATAGCAACACCAGTGTGCAAATAAGCATATTACATGTTTTTCTGTGGCCATAATTAAGGCAATGTAATTTATATACTTGCAATTTAAATGTATTTCATATCTAATTACATTCAAATTACATTTAGTTGCAATTTATTATCTTCCATGCTTTCTGTGCATCAGTCAGGAACTCAGACAAGACACATTGGGGCTGGCACATCTCTGCTCCACGATGCCCAGAGCTGATCCAGAACACTCCAATTCAAGGGGCCGGAGTCATTTGAAGACTGATCTTCATGTGAAGGGTAGTTTATGCTGGAACAGCTGTCTAGTCCCACATGGGACTCCCCATGTGGTCTGGGCTTCCTCACAACATGGTAGCTGGATTTCAAGGGCAATCACTGAGAGAAAGAGAGAGAGGGAGAGAGAGAGAGAGAGAGAGAGAGAGAGAGAGAGAGAGAGAGAGAAGCCATCATGCTTTTTCCCATCTAGCCTTAAAAGAGATGTTCAATCACTTTCACCACATTTTATTGCTTGAGGCAATTACACACATGGGGAAGGAGCAGAGGCCCCCATCTCTACATGGAAGGGTGTGAACACTGCACTGTAAGGATGCATGAGATGGGAGATATACCAGTGTGGCAATCCTTGGAAAATACGGTGAGCCACAAAGAATACCTGGCTATCCACATGCTTGAGTATACCCAAACTGGGTTTTAAATACTTAATAAGCTACTTTTTATCTTTTCTTAAAATATTTAGAATTATAAGAAATTAAAATTCTTTCTTTTTGGCAATGTATTTCTATCATTAAACTTACTAAAATTTGTGACATTTTCTATTCGGCAAAAATTTGTTTCTATAAAGGTTAATGAACTCTGTTCAAGTAAAAGATTAAGTTCTTGCTGCAGTTAAGTCAAGAATAAGCATATGTATGGATTGAATCTAGCATAATTTCTTTTCCAAAGGAAAGTAAAAATAAATTATAGTTATGTTATAAGAATTTAGCCCAAGCAGGGAAATGTATGGATTAGGGAAGCTTTAAGATGAATCCTGGAAAATTTTGGAAAGGGGTCTAGGATATTGTTGGAGAGATGGAAAACTTTTTGATTGGAAATAAAATGCATGGAATAGGTTGATGACATGTTGATGGTGTTCATATGAAGAAATTGCTAAAGAGTCCAGAATTTATTGAAAAAGCTACCTGCTAGGAGTTGAAGATCAAATTAATGTCAGATTATTTCAAACAGAAAGAAAAACCCTTATTTCAAACTCACACACTTAAAAAAAAAGACATCTTGTAAACAGAGTAATATTAAAAATAACTAAGAACCTCTTCACGTAGATCCTGAGCATTCAGTGAGGATTCTGGTCAGCATGTCACATAGGCATGTACCTGCCCACCAGAGTTCCTGTCTGAGTACAGCAGAGATCGTCCTTTGCCCTGAATCATCTAAGAGTCAGAAGTGACCTCAATACATCAATGGATCCAGGCTTGCCTTTTTAGACAGGTAAAAGGCAAGGGTTATTAGATTATTTTCCCAATGAGGTAAATGTGTGCTAGAAGCTTGAAGAGATTTGGTCAAAAATCACACAGAAACCAAGCTTCTGGCCAAGATGGAGGCATAGGTGGACACACTGTGCCTCCTCTCACAACCAAAATAAGGACAACAAATATTTAGAAACAAGAAAACAATCAGAACTTATAGAAAATTGAACTGTACAGAAGTCCAACAACCATTCATCCAGACTGGTAAGAGGGGCGGAATTGCGGCAGGAAAAAGTGGAGGTGCGGACCTGGGAACACAGGCAGCAGTGGCTGGCAGTTCCCAGGTGCACAGGCGGCAGCTGGCGAACCCCGGGCACTGGGTGGCAACTGTGCAGACCCAGTGAGGCCGTGCGGGGCGGCTGGCTGACCAGGTGGTCCCACATGCTCATGCGCAGATAATCCAAGTGAAGGGGAAGCGGCAGAAGGGAATGGAATCCAGGAGAGAGCGGAGCAGGTGCCATTGTTCCCTCTCAGACCCCGCCCCCACATACAGCGGCACAACACCTAAGGCTCCGTCCCTCATACATAACAGCCACAACCAGACCAAAACCAAAACAAAGCAAAAAAAAAAACCAAAAAACAAAAAAAAAAACACCAAAAATGGCTCAAACCAGAGAACAAATGAAAGCCAATTACTCTAAGCAAGGAAGAGATAGCCAACCTATCAGATGCACAGTTCAAAGCACTGGTGATCAGGATGCTCACAGAATTGGTTGATTTTGCTCATAAGCTAGATGAACGAATGCAGGCTACAATACATGAAATGAAGGAAGATGCATGGGGAACCGATAGAGATGGGAGGAAAACTGGGACTCAAATCAATGGAGTGGACCAGAAGGAAGAAACTAACAACCAAACAGAAAACAAGGAAGAAACAAGAATTCAAAAAAAATGAGGAGAGGCTTAGGAACCTCTGGGACATCGTTAAACGTCCCAACATCTGAATTATAGGGGTAGCAGAAGGGGAAGAAGAAGAGCAACAAGTGGAAAACTTATTTGAACAAATAATAAAGGAGAACTTCCCCAATCTGGCAAAGGAAATAGACTTCCAGGAAGTCCAGGAAGCTCAAAGAGTCCCAAAGAAGTTGGACCCAAGGAGGAACACACCAAGGCACATCATAATTACAGTACCCAAGATTAAAATGAAGGAGAGAATTCTAGAAGAAGCAAAGGATAAGGGCACAGTCACCTACAAAGGAGTTCCCATCAGACTGTCAGCTGATTTCTCAAAAGAGACCTTCCAGGCAAAAAGGGGATGGAAAGAAATATTTGAAGTCTTGAAAGGCAGGGACCTACATCCAAGATTGCTCTATCCAGCAAAACTTTCATTTAGAATGGAAGAGAAGATAAAGTGCTTCTCAGATAAGGTCAAGTTCAAGGAGTTCATCATCACCAAGCCCTTATTATATGAAATGTTAAAGGGACTTATCTAAGAAAAAGAAGATAAAAAATATGACAGTAAAAAGACAGCAAACTCACAGCTATTAACAACCACATCTAAAACAAAAGCAAATAAGCAAACAACTAGAACAGGAACAGAACCACAGAAATGGAGATCATATGGAGGGTTAGCAGCAGGGGTGTGGGAGGAGGAGAGAGGGGGAAAAGGTGCAGAGAATAAGTAGCATAGACGGTGGGTAGAAAATAGGTGGGGGGAGGGCAAGAATGGTGTGGGAAATGTAGAAGCTAAAGAACTTATGACACATGGACATGAACTAAAGGGGGGGAATGTGGGTAGGAGAGGGTGTGGAGGGTGGAGGGGAATGAAGGGGGGAAATGGGACAACTGTAATAGCATAATCAATAAAATATATTTTAAAAAATCACACAGAAACTAACTTGTAGAATAAGATTAATAACCCAGACATGCTTCTTTTTAGTGCATTTTACTGACATTTCCTCTGTTAGTTATGGTGTTACATATTCGAAATCCAGTATGTATTTCACATCCAATTACTTTGGATGAGGAATGAGACAATTGCCGCTGAAGCTTGGCTCTGACATTAATACGACAAGTAACCTGGGGCCTGTGAAGAAGTTTCTGGGCTTCATTTTCCTCATCTGTGGACAAAAGAGTTCATTAGTTCAACTTTAAGCTTACTTCCAGGTCTTAATTCTGTCAGCTCAGACTGTAGAGCTCTCCTGTAGTGTAGGTCCTAAAACAGACCTGATACTGCCTGAACTGTTCAGGTTGCTGCTAGAGAAGTAGCAACAGTCGGATGTGGGGCAAGCCCAGAGCTGATCCGTTTCACTGCATTAAGGCTGTTGTGCGGCAGGGAGTGATTCTATATTCTTGTAAAAATGGGCATGTAATTTTAGGTATACTTAAATAAATTCAATTTATGGCAAATCATCATCCTTCTATAATAAAGTACCAATTCTCTCTCTAAAAATAAAATCTCTTGTTTTAGCTGTTTCTAGTGTTTTAAGATCTGTTCTTTCCAGTCCTCTTCTTCATTAAACCAGGCATCTCTTCTTCATTCACACTCCCCTTTGAAGTCAAAGCTTAAAACAGTATATATAATATTTTATATAAATTGCTTAATGTCACACAATTAGGGATGCCAGACATAAGTTTAAAATGTCACCTCAAATACAATATTTCAGAAAATTTTAATGCAAAAAGACATGCATTATATGCTTCTTATGTTTGCAAGAGGCAGAGTTAAGGCATACTCAGGACTATATGTGGCGCTGTCTCAAAGGCCTTGGTGTTCTTCCTTTTTTTGGTGTTGCTCCCAGTGACAACAGATCACAGTGTCATCAGCTCCACACATTGCCCCAGTCAGGATCCCAGGAGAGCTCAGGTCACTGCTTTTGACCGTGCCCAGGTGAGATTTCGATTCCACCAGGCTAGAGATGGCTGGTGCTTTATAATTAGTGAGGACCAAGTATCTGAGGGCTTGGGTCTGTATTTTAACCCCAAATGACTCCCTCCCCTTTAAGTGAAGGGCTAGGTGAAAGGAAATATCAGCCTGAACATTACAGGTGTTACATTTAGACACAACAAGGATACATGGAGAATTCCACACGAGAATGCCAGCAAGATCCACCTGGTCACAGAGTGTAAATCATTCTAAGGAAAACATTGCAAACACACAGCTCAGTGGCCCGAGGAGTTTAGCTTCAAAATTAGTTTCAAATTCAATTCAAATTTTAAGAACGTGTAACAAAATCATTGAATAATTTCATAGAAACGTTATTATATGCTTCTGGAATGTTCAGGCTGATATAAATGGAGATCACTCATCGTCAAGCTCAGTTAAAAGTTGTGTATTCTTAGTTTTGTTTTAGCTTGTGTGTTTGTATGTGTGCAAGGCAAACAAAATGCAGTTTGTAATGGTACAGAATGTAAACAAACAAATAAGCAGATATATTAGGTCATAGGTTAAGTTTCAAGAAAAATTAGTCTGATAGCTAAGGTGAGTGCTTTATTTTTTATTTTTCTTCCAAGGAAGTAACAGGCTGTATTTCATGACACTCAGATTTAAGTAGTTAATTCTCTAGGTGACATATTGAGCTGAAAATGGGACAAACATACAAGTGGTATTCAGACTAGAGTGATCTTTTTTGAAATGAAAAAAAAAAACAGTTCAGTGAAGTTATAGAAATAGCCACTTTAACATCAGGAGTCTTTATTTCTTAGCTAATGGTAGGGTGGCATCAAATGTGGGAATAAGAGATTCATATATTTACCATTTCTCTCCACACCTCCCATTATCTAAGAAGCATTCAGGAAGTAAAGACTATGCTGTACAGAGGTTCACCTAGTACAATCCAGCTAACTCCACAAGACTTAGGATGGCACTTCTCAAATTTCAGCATGGACATACATCCCCAGGGAGCTGGTTAAGACTCAGATTGAGTCTGTAGGTCTCAGTGGGGCTTGAAAGTCTGTACCTCTGAGGTACCTGGTGATGCTCATGCTCTTGTGTCTGGACCACATGCTGAGAGAAGCAAGGCCTTCGGAAGATTTATGGCCTTGTTTTCAAGGGACACACATTGCCCATTCACTGTGCACCAAGTGCTATGGGCAGATCTAGCAGCATGGAAGTAAACAAGACCCAGTTCTTGTGGAGAACGGGGGCAGTTTTCAGTTATGAGTTTAATGTTGTAGTAAAGGCCCACAGAGGTTACCCTGGGAGTTCAGGAGCACCTGGAGCAAAGTTTGTGTCTACACTGTGAAAGGATTCTGAGCACAAGTTCAGATACAGCCAGAAAGGGAAGGGTGGCCTTACTGTGGGGCATTTGTATGTGGAGACCCAAGAGCCCTCTTAAGCTTTGTGTGTAGGTAAAAACTCATCAAAGGTACCCAAGACCAGTCATCTGTCCCTTAAAAGACTTTCAAACGTCACAGATAGGATGTGGTCAGGAGGTAGAATAGAGGAGCTATTTATGGAGCTTGTTTTCCCTTCAGTATTTCTAGTTTATATTGTTCCAAATAGATATTAAAAAAAAAAAAAAAAAGATTCCAGCTTACAACTCCTTCTACTTAGCAGGGTCTTGGGAATCAGGAAATGGGGACATCTTCACATGCACAAGATAACTCATTTTCCCTTCCCCAGGCCACGCTTCACAGAGGGGGAATACTCCATTTCCAGATCTGTCCTCTCCAACCTTCGTATTTACTTAAAAAAAAAAAACATAAAAACATGGCTTTTCCTCCCAATATTATCAGAAGTTGGGCCATGGTATTAATGGTAGCACTATATCTCTTTTTTACATGCCTATTATCAAATACAAACATTTTATCAACTGATTTTTTAATGTTTGTAAGTTTCTCTGTAACTTTACAAGTCTTATTGTTAGAATTTTAAAATACTGACAGCTTTCTTGCCTTTTACATAATTTAGGTTGACAGATGTGCAACAAATATATCAAATATTGACGATGAAAAAACTGTAAAGTAATTCAATTGATTCTATGTATGGCTTTTTGTGTGTCTGAAAAGCACAATTGTGTAAACAAAGCAAGTGTTACTTCCAACAATTGTAAATATTAATATTCTACCCTTTTAGTAGAGAAAAATATAATGCGTTCTTTTGTAATAAAAGTGATTCAACACAAAATACTAGCATGATGACAAAAAATGTGAAAACTTTTCTGCTCATAAAGAGACATATAAAATAGATACTAAGAGGGTGATAGGAAAGACGGGGAAGTCATTCTATAAAACAGAGTTAAGCCTGGTCACAGGCTCAGCTAGGATGAACTGCATGGGTTGTCACACACCTGTTGGGTATAAACCACGCAATTTAGCAAGCCACCTGAGCACAAGGTCAGCATGGTTTCAGGTGTTCGTTGACTGCAGATTTGACTTCAGTACTGCTGCCATCTTGTTTTCATGAACTGAAAGGTCAGCTGGATTGAAGTGACCCTTTAGGGATCCATGTTCTCCCTCAAGCCAGTCTGTTTCCCCATCACAGGCCCCAAGGCCCACTGAGCAGTGCGAGAGGAGCCTGGAGGAGACGGCCCTCCAGTGCTGCTCCATGCTGTCTGCTCTGCCCCTTTCCTTCCTCCTCTCAGCATGGTTTACACAGCCTAGATCTTTCTCCCTCAGAGAGAATTGAAATAATCTGATAAACCAACTCAGACTCATAAAAATAATATAATTATCTTAATAAATGTATTCTCCTAAGTAAAATCTGCCTCAAACTTTTCCTACATCTCTGGACACAATTAAATTATATCATGTACATTAAACGTATTTTATAATATATTGAAAACCATGATGGAGTCCCAGCCAAGATGGAGGTATAGGTAGAAACCCTTCACTTCCTCACACAACCAAAAGGAGGATAACAACAAATCTAAAATCAATAAACAATCAAAAGTGCCAGAAAATCAAACTACATGGAACTCTGACAACCAAGGAATTAAAGAAACAGTCTACCAGACCAGTAAAAGGGAGATGGGCAGACAAGCAGACAGAAAGAGCCCGGGGCAAGGCATCAGACTTGCAGGTAGGGCTGGCTGAGAGGACCCGAGGTGAATTGGAAGACCGCACCAGACAGGCTGGCTGAACAGGAAACTGAGACTAGATCTGACTGTGGACCATAGCTGGGGTTGCTATAGTGGGAGAAACTCCCAGTCTCACACAAGAGTTTGGAGTTTGGAAAGTGGGGCTAGTGCAGAGCATATGAGCTGGGGGGGAACTTTGTATGCAAAGCCCCCCGTCTGCCATGGATGAGAGTAAGACTACCAACACATATCTGCTTGGGGAAGAGAGGTGGCCAATCTCCCAAAGTAGAAAGACCAAGAGCCCCTTCCTCAGCGGATTTTATTAGGTTTGTAATACTCAGGAATACAGGTAAAGCTCATCAATTATTATTAGGCAGCAAGGATCAAACAATAGATAACATTTCAAAGAACTCTGAGGTCTTAATCTGAGAAAGAGTCTGTCCACTACAAAACTTTGGGAGACAGACTCATTTCCCGCTCAGGACCCTTATCATTTAAATGAAAGCACTCTTAGCAAAGCAGGTTTCAGAGGACTTTATGAATTCTTTCTTAAGCCCGATCACCGGGGGAGCCTGCCCTATCCAGCTCAAGCTTCACCACCCTCTGTCAAAGTTTCAGGCTTAAGTGGAGCAGAGCCAGGAAGCCAAGAGATAAGGAAACATCTCCCAGATGGATTGAGGACTCGGGCTACGTCAGGATAGCCGGGGGGCAAGGGTCCATCACCCCCTTTTTGCTGCACGCCCCCCAAGTCCTTCCTTGAGGGCCTTCCAAGTGGTCATGCCTGTCTTAGGTAACCCCTCCCTTGAGGGAATCTTACCCGTCATTGGCTAACTGACTAAGCATTGAGGGCCAGTTATGGATGAAGCAGAAGCGGCACTTCTGCCAGGGAGATAAGCTTTGTCTCCTTAGTGGCTTACAGTCCAAAGGTCGCTCACTCAGCCTTAGCCATGGGGGGTTTACAACTCCTGAAACCAGGCAGAGTGGTTCCCAACAACGAGCTGCCTTGTTCCCTCTCTCACCTGCCCCCCAGACAAGGTCACGTTAAAGGAGTTCATCATCACCAAGCCCTTATTATATGAAATGTTAAAGGGACTTATCTAAGAAATTGAAGAAGATCAAAACCTATGAACAGTAAAATGACAACAAACTCACAATTATCAACAACTGAACCTAAAAAACAACAACAACAAAAACAAATACTAAGCAAACAACTAGAATAGGAACAGAATCACAGAAATGGCAATCACTTGGAGGGTTTTCAGTGGAGAGGGGGAGGGGAAGAATTGGGGGAAAGATACAGGGAATAAGAAACATAATTGGTAGGCATAAAATTGGTAGACAGGGAGAGGTTAAGAATGGTATAGGAAACAGAGAAGTCAAAGGCCTTATATGTACAACCCATGGACATGAACTAAGAGGAGGGAATGCTGGAGGGTTGGGGGGTGCAGGGTAGAGAAGGGATAAAAGAGGAAAATTGGGAAAACTGTAATAGCATAATCAATGAAATATACTTAAAACATTATTATTTATTATATTGAATGTAATTGTAATGGCAGCAGTGGCAACAATAGCTATCTATTTTTAATAAAGTTTATTGATTATGCTATTACAGTTGTCCCATTTTTCCTTCACTCCCAACAACCCTACACACCCTATCCCACCCACATTCCCCCCCTTTAGTTCACAACCATGTGTCATGCATATAAGTTCTTTGGCTTTTACACTTCCCACACTATTCTTACCCTCCCCCTGTCTATCTTCTACCCACTGTCTATGCTACTTATTCTCTGTACCTTTTCCCCCTCTCACCTCCTCCCACTTCCCTGTTGATAACCCTCCCTATGATCTCCATTTCTGTGGTTCTGTTCCTGTTCTAGCTGTTTGCTTAGTTTACTTTTGTTTTTGTTTTGGGTGTAGTTGTTCATAATTGTGAGTTTGCTGCCATTTTACTGTACAGGTTTTTTATCTTCTTTTTCTTAGATAAGTCCCTTTAACATTTCATATAATAAGGGCTTGGTGATGATGAACTCCTTGAACTTGACCTTATCTGAGAAGCACTTTATCTGCCCTTCCATTCTAAATGATAGCTTTGCTGGATAGAGCAATGTTGGATGTAGCTCCTTGCCTTTCATGACTTGGAATACTTCTTTCCATCCCCTTGTTGCCTGGAAGGTCTCTTTTGAGAAATCAGCTCACAGTCTGATGGGAACTCCTTTGTAGGTGACTGTGCCCTTATCCCTTGCTGCTTCTAGAATTCTCTCCTTCATTTTAATCTTGGCTAATGTAATTACGATGTGCCTTGGTGTGTTCCTCCTTGGGTCCAACTTCTTTGAGACTGTGAGTCCCAAAAGACTCAGAGAGACTTCCTGGAAGTCCTTTGCCAGATTGGGGAAGTTCTCCTTTATTATTTGTTCAAATAACTTTTCAATTTGTTGCTCTTCCTCTTCCCCTTCTGGTACCCTACAATTCAGATGTTGGGATGTTTAAAGATGTTCTGGAGGTTCCTAAGCCTCTCCTCATTTTTTTGAACTCTTGTTTATTCATTCTTTTCTGTTTGATTGTTTCTTTCTTCCTTCGGCCCCAAACCATTGATCTGAGTTCCGGTTTCCTTCCCATCACTGCTGGTTCCCTGTACATTTTCCTTTATTTCACTTACCATAGACTTCATTTGTTCATCTAATTTGCAAACAAATTCAGCCAATTCTGTGAGCATCCTGATTACCAATGTTTTGAACTGTGTGTCTGATAGGTTGGATATCTCTTCGTTGCTTAGTTGTATTATTTCTGGAGCTTTGATCTGTTCTTTCATTTGGGCCATTTTTTTTTTTTTTGTCTTGACACACCTGTTATGTAGTAAGGGGCAGAGCCTTAGGTGTTCACTTGGATGGAGCAACCCAGTCGCTGGGTTGTGATGCCATATGTGGGGCAGAGGTTGGAGAGGGAACAATGGCACTTGTTCTGCTCTCTGCCAGATTTCAGTCACTTCTGCCACTTCCCCTAAGCAAACTGGGCCCTTCTGGCACTGATTTCCATGTGGGTGGGCTTGTGTACATTCTAGAACCCTGTGGGTCTCTCCAACAAACTCTCCTGTGAGGCTGGGATTCTCTCCTGGAACCTCAACCCCCACAGGTGTTTTCAATGGGTGTTTTGAGGCTTTATTTCCCCACGCTGGGACCCTGGGTTGTGTAGTCTGTCTCGCTTCCCAGTTTCGCCTGGTTTGTCTGTGTGCAAATGTGGGACTGCGTGGTCTGCCAGCTGCCTTGTGCACCGTGCCCCTCCATAATCCGCCACCTTGCTGAGTCCACCTGCTGCCACCTTGCGTGCCCAGAGTCCAACAGCCACCGCTTTGCTGTGAGTCCTCTCCACCTGGCTGTCCAACTCCACCCCTCCTACTGGTCTGGAAAAATGTTTCTTCTTTAACTCTTTGGTTGTTGGACTTCCATACAGTTCAATTTTCTGACAGTACTGATTGTTTTTTTTTGTTTGTAAATTTTTGTTGTCCTTATTTTGGTTGTGCAAGGAGGCGCAGTGTGTCTACCTACACCTCCATCTTGTCTGGAAGTTTCACAATAGCTATCTATTAAGCCAGTAGTTCCTAAATGCATGTGGGTCAAAACTACCTGGGGATTTTTTTCAAACTCTAAGCCATGGCCTAGACCAATTAAATCATAATCATAGAGGCCACGACCCCCAGTAGTTGCTGGAGCTTCCAGATGACTGCAGTGTGCTAACTGGCTTGGAAACCAGAGTGGGAAGCGTTTACTATGGGCCAGCACTGGGCAGGCATTTTCAATGCACTTCCACTTGAGCAAGGGTTTTGTCTAATGTCACTGAGATGATAAGAAGTGGTGCCACTGGCCACCAGACATCAAAGGCCACAGACTTTCAGCTGCACTTGCAAATAACAACTGCCTAAAACAGAGTTGTCAGGGCTTTGGCCACTTCAGGGCAAGTCAATGAATGAATGTTTTAGAGTAAGGGTTGCTTTCTGACCTGTATCAACAATTTATGTTTCTTTAACAAAGTTGATTGAGAATTTGTAATGTGTCATGTTTGACTCTGGGGGTACAATGATGAAGAACACTGCTTCTTCATCATGAAGAAGCTTCTCTAGAGCTGGGTATGGAACGAATAATTAGAAAACAGTATGGTCCATGCAGGGAGGCTGTGTGGCTCCTAGAGATGAGCCTCCAGGGTGTGGTGGATGGCTGCGTAGAAGAGGTGGACACTGTAGGTCTTTAGACTATGAGAAAGAATTTTGGGAGTGAGTAAAATGGGCAGCGGACAGAAAGTATACCAAAGGCTTGAAGCCTGGGTTTGTAGAATTGAGAATAATCTCCTGCAAAGGGGAATGGGTATTCCAGTCATCACGGGGTGGGAGGCAAAAGGCCTTATCCTGGGGGAAATGCCTTATTTGATCTTGTTTTACTTCTGTGCAGGGCAGCACTCAACCCTCTTTGTGTTTAGAAAGAACACAGGCAAGGACTTGGGGCTTTGTTGGTGGAGGGAGGGCCACTGCACTAATCCAAACAGATGCTGAGGAAGGTGATGAACGTGGCACTGACAGGTGTCTCTCAGGACTCTCTATGAGCCAGAGAATAGTGGGAAAAGTACATATTTATCAGATAAAATGGACAGGATTTGAAGAGTGACTGAAAGTAGGGTTGTGAGAGAAGGAGGAGCTGAAGATGGTTCTGAGGCCTTTTCCATGAGTGACCAAGGGATGGGCAGGACATTCTTGGAAGCAGAGAGGGCAGAAAAGCAAGTTTCCAGAGGAAGAATACGTACTCCCTGTTGTACTACCTGAGTTTAGAGGATTTAGGCATGGGGTGGCCCCCATGATCTCTGTCAATTAGCTGATATTAGGTAATTATGTGCATTAAATTGATGTCTGAAATACCTCCATGGAATGGTGGCTGTGAGTACCTAACACCGTTGATTGGAAGAATGCCCTTTCCACTTCCAATCAGAGAGCACCAATATAACAGCAGCACCACTGCAAGTGACAGCTATGTGAGAAGTGAATATTGGAGGTGGATCAACAAGCCATAAGCCACAATAATTTGTGCTTCTATAGCATGTGTTAGTGGCAGACACTGTACTAACATCTAATCAAACACACTGAACAAACCTATAAGGTAGGTATTATTATATTTAGCATCCCTATTTTACAGATGGGGAAATAGATGCAGAGTGGCTTGTCAAGGCTTCTCAGCTGGTAAGAGGCAGGGATTTGTATTTATGGCCTGGTTCCAGAGTTTGTGCCCTTAACCTTTACACTCTATTGCCTTTTTCTGGAATATGTTGCTTAAGGAGCTAATGCTATCAAGATCTTAACGACCTTTGGAAAAGAAACCAGATTTTCACTATCATCTTTTAGTTCTTTAATTGTTCCACAAATACGTAGACTCCATGATTTCTCCTCAAGAAGAGCTGGTAAGAATTTAACTCTCCTACACAGTAAAAATGACATTGATTCTGAGGGTCTGACATCTATGGAGTATGCAAAATTGCTGGAAAAAGTTTAATTCCCATCCCACTTAGTTCTTCTCAAAGAAGGAGGATTTCTGTGTTATTTCCTCAGAAGTAAAGGATGAAATTTTATGGAAACCTCAAAGGTTTTGTGTTTTTTAAAATATAAATTTAGACTCAATTGTAATGATCTCAGGGCACAGTGGGAATTTAACATATTCTTTCTGATGAGAAGACAGTGCTTTCATATAGGCATATTTGAATTAAGATAGATTTTTAATTTCTGAATTTTTAAAGAACTAACTTCCTAGTAAAAATAAGATTATCTATTTTTGGGGTTTTGTACAATCTGTCTCTTGGTTAGTTAGTGGGGACTTCAAGTTCTCTTGTTTGATTCTCACCTAAATAGCTGCATCACTTTGGGTAACTCCATCAAATCTCAGGCTTCTACTTTTCTCACTGGTAAGTCAGGATAGATGATCTCTCAGACCCCCAGTATGCTGAACACATCATTCTACCAATGGACAAGACTTGCTGGATGCAAGACTCAGAAACAGGTTTGCTTTTTTATCTAAGTTAGTCCATTGTACTAGGCTTAGGATAAATTGTACAATATCAAAAGTTAACATGATTAGTGATTAAAACTAATGAGATAAAAAGTATCAGAGAAGACAATCCTTTTAGAGGTAGGCAGTTGCCTTGTCTTATAGTTTGAAAGTACCAGAAAGATATCCCTTACTAAAAATGTGGTTTTTAGATGGGAACCACTATGTGTAAAATTAATTCTTCTTGGCAGGATGACATTTAACTAATTCATACTGTGCATTAATGCATCACCAAATACATCATTTCTAACGGGGCAGGGAGTGAAGTACAAGAGAATCGTATATCTGAGAACATATGCCAGAAGTAGGGAGGTAGGGCAACCCAAAGGCACAGTCAGAAGTCTTTTGGCTTTCTTAGGACCATTACTCCATGATAAGAAAAACCAAGATCTGGAAATATTTAATCTCATACAACTAACATCTTTTGAGGATCTACTCCAAGCCAAGCCCAATTTGCCAAGCTCCAGATGCTGTGGGTAGAATGATTAGTAAGGCAGGGGGAATAGGTATATCTGCTGCCGTTCCCTGTGTCAGTTGCTTCTCCTCTTCCTCTGGGCTTCATGCCCTTAAGTTGGTTGTGGTCTTGTGGCATGTTTTGTAAATAAAGTACAAATAGAAGTAACTTGAGTCAGTTTTAGGCAAAAGTATTTAAGATCTAGTATGTAATTATCCATTTGATTCCTTCTAGTGTCTTGCCTATGTGTTCTAGATAGTGCAGCCAGGTATGGTAGAGCATCTCACAGCCTGATAGCCCAAGCATACAGAACGGTATGGTTCTGGAGAGCCATACAGATCCATAGTGGACTTGACATGAGTGAAAAGCAAATGTTTGTGGCATTGAACACAGAGATCTTCAGGTGATTTGCAAGGGCAGCATTGCCTAGTCTGTCTATTAGAAACCACCAATGAGGTCCCTGGCTGTGCAGAGTCCATGTCCTAGTCATTTTATGTGGAGAAAGTATCTTGCAGGCAAGTGGCATAAGGAGAGGGCTATACTGATTAGATGTTTGGGGAAGTTTTTATTACAGAGATCAGATATCTGAAAAAAGCAAAGAAGATGGTTCATGAGTACGTAGAATAAAAAGCATTCCAGGAAAGGAGAATAGCAGGTGCAAATTTCCAGAAGCTAGAAGAGCTTGATTTATTCAAGGAACAGAATGACAGCCAGCATGGAGCAAAGTGAATCTCAGGGTATGTGTGAACCAAGATGGAGTCACAGTGGCAAGCCCAGATCATGCAGAACCTTGTTGCTCACACATGATGGAAATTTTATGTGATTTCACATTCAACCAAAGCCATCTCAGGGCAGGGGAGTTATGTGACCCTATTTATATTGTAAAGACTTTAATATAACTGTTGTGTTGAATACAGACTTCATGGGGGTAAGAGTGTGAATAAGGGGGCTCTCAGGAGATCCTGACCATGTCATGAATGAGGGAAAAGCCATGAGATTGTGAAAGTGTTAAATTCATATTGTATCTTGGAATTAAAGCTAAAAGACTTGATGATCATGTAACTATAGGATGTCTGAGAAAAAGAGAAATCAATATTAACTTTTAGTTTTGTGACCTAAGCAACTTGAGGAAAGGAGCTGTTCTTTTTTATGATGAGGAAAATCTGTGGTTGAGGAGAAATCAAGAGTTATTTTCCCTTAAATATGTACATGTATTCTAATATATGCATGTCAGATACCAACTGAATAAGTATTTGGATATGTGATACTGGAGCTCAAATGATAAGGTCAAGGCTGGAGATAGAAAAGATTTAAAAACCTGAAGAGGAAGGGAGGAAGGGAATATAGATATGCAGCTAGATGAAGGAGTGGAAAGATATATCAGAGAACTTAGGGTGTTTAAAGCCACAACATGCATAGACAGAGAAGGGCAGACCACCAAACATTGAATTCTAGGACTCTCCTACATTTAGACCTTTGGAAGAAGGGGATCCTACAACGTAGACTAGAAAGGAGCGAACAGAATGGTAAGAGGGAAGCCAGAAAAGTGAGTTGTCTTAGAATGGAGCAAAGAAAGCATTCCAAGGAGAGAGTGATCAATTGCATCAAAGACTGCTAATGGGTAGAGTAAGATAAAGCATGAAGATCAACCTTTAAACTCAGCAGCATGGAGAATTTTGATTTTTTTTTTTTAGAATTTTGATGATCTTAAGAAATTTTCAAGTGTGTTGAGGTTAAAAGGTTTATTGTGTAAGTTCAAGAGAGGTTGAATATTGTTCTGTAGAAAACATTGCAGTTCAGTTCAATGTAACATTTTGGAAAACTGTTTAACAGTTTCTATTATTATTATTATTATTATTATTATTATTATTAAGTGTATTTTACTGATTTTACTATTACAGTTGTCCCATTTGTCCCCTTTGCCCTGCTCTATCTAGTAGCCCCATTCCCTCCAGCAATCCCCCCACCTTAGTTCAGGTCCATGAGTCATACATATGAATTTTTGCCTTCTCCATTTGCTATACTATTCTTAAAATTCCCCTGTCTATTTTTTACCTACCAATTATGCTTCTTATTTTCTGTACCTTTTCCCCATTCTCCCTTTCCTCCCTCTCCACTAATAACCCTCCATATGATCTCCATTTTTATGAGTCTGTTCCTGTTCTAGCTGTTTGCTTAGATTGTTTTTGTTTTCTTTTTAGACTCTATTGTTGATAGTTGTGAGTTTATTGTCATTTTACCATTCACAGTTTTGATCTCCTTGTCCTTTAAACATTCCATCATCTGAATCATAGGGGTACCAGAAGAAGAAGAGGAAGAGCAAGAAATTGAACATTTATTTTTAAAAAAATTAAAGAAAACTCCTGTAATTTGGCAAAGGAAATAGACATACAAGTCCGGAAATCTCAGAGAATCCCAAACAAGTTGGACCCAAAGAGGTCCACACCAAGACACATCATAATTAAAATTCCAAAGGCTAAATAAAGAGAGAATCTTAAAAGCAGCAAGAGAAAAAGAGTTACCTACAAAGGAGTTCCCACAAGACTATCAGCTGATTTCGAAAAAGAAACCCTGCAGGCCAGAAGGGGCTGGGAAGAAGTATTCAAAGACATTAAAGGCAAGGACCTACATCCAAGATATTACTCTATCCAGCAAGGCTATCATTTAGAATTGAAGGGCAGATAAAATGCTTCCCAGACAAGATAAAGCTAAAGGAGTACATCATCACCAAGACTTTATTATATTAAATGTTAACAGTTTCTTTAAAAGTTAAAAAAATGCCTATTATCAAAATGTAACCTAGCCATTCCATTCTTAAATATTTACCCAACAGAAATAAAAACATTTACCCCAACAAGTACTTCTACACAAATGGTCACAGCAACTTTATTTATAGTAAGCTCAAACTGGAAATAAACCAAATACCTAATACATAAAATAAATTTTGATATTCCCATACAATGAAATACTAATCACCAATAAACAGGAATAAACCAGTGATACATGCAACAAACTGGATGAACCTCGAAATCATTTTACTAAGCAAGAGAAACCAGTCATGAAGGATTAAGTAATATACATGTATCTAAAAGTCTATAAAATGTGGGCTAATCTCTAGTGACAGAAATAAGATCAGTGGTTATTTGGGGTAGAAGAAGGGTTAGATTGCAAAAAGCCACAAGAAATAAGAATTCTAGACATTCTAATGGGTATGTGTGTGGGAGTGAGAGTGAGTGGGTGTCTATATTGGTATCCCATTATGGTTTTAATTTAACTAGTGATGTAGAGGTCTGTCTGGAAAAAGTCCAACCATTGTTAATATAATGAGAATGGTTTGAGCAACATCAATGTAACTTAGCAGCCAAGGAAAGTAGGCTGGAATGCACATGTGTGAACAATGACAACTTCACTGTACTAGTCAGTGGGGGCAGTAGGTGCTGTTAAGTGAGTGTGTGTACTGTGTGGCCATTGCATTCAAAATGACTGAGCAAATAGAGCAACAGACCTGCACCAAATTTTGCATTAAGCTTGAACATTCCTCCATGGAAACTATTCAGATGACTCAGAAAGCCACAGCTATGGGCAACTGGTGATTGGCAGTTTCATCACAACAACATGCCTGCTCATGCATCTCATCTCATGCAGAGATTTTTGGTCAAACATCACATCACCCAGGTGACTCAGCCCCGCTACAGCCCAAATTTGGTGCCCTGTGACTTCTGGCTTTTCTCAAAACTAAAATCACCTTTGAAAGGGAAGAGATTTCAGATTGTCAATGAGATTCAGGAAAACACAACAGGGCAGCTGATGGTGACTGGGAGAACTGTGTGAGATCCCAAGGTGCCTACTTTGAAGGGGACTGAGACATCATTGTCCTGTGTACAATATTTCTTTTATCTTCCTCAATAAATGTCTCTACTTTTCATATTACATGACTAGATACCTACTGGGCAGACCATGAAATAGATAGATATAGAGATATAGATATAGATATAGATATAGATATAGATATAGATATAGATATAGATATATAGCTATAGATATACTTTCTAATTGAAAAGTTTCTTTTTTTGTGTCCTTGTCATATCACACTTGGTCATGGAGAATTATATTTTAGATGCTCCTTAATTCTATTTGTTATTATTTTAAGTAGGGTTTTTTGGTCAATATTTATAAATCAAACCAAATTTATGAATTTAGATGCATCTGAGTTGTGTGTGTGTGTGTGTGTGTGTGTGTGTGTGTGTGTGTACCAGGGTGATTATCTTGATCACATTTTAATATTGTAGCTTTGTTGACTTTATTTTTTAATTGTTGCTCAAGTACAGTTGTCTCCATTTTCACTCTCCCACATCCCTCCACCCCACCCATCCCCACGTCCCACCCTTGAACCTACCCCCTTTGACTTTGTCCATGTGTCTTTCATACATGTCCCTTGCTCCCCCTTTCCCTATTATCCCCTATTATTCCTCTCCTCCCTCCTCTCTGGTTACTGTCTCTTTGTTCTTAATTTCAATGTCTCTGGTTGTATTTTGCTTGCTTGTTTGCTTGTTGATTAGATTCCACTTATAGGTGAGATCATATGGTATTTCTTTTTCACTGCCTGTCTTATTTCACTTAGCACATGCTCTCCAGTTCCATCCATGCTGTCACAAAGGGTAAGAGTTCCTTCTTTCTTTCTGCTGTGTAGTATTCCATGGTGTAAATGTACCACAGTTTTTTGATCCACTCAACTCTTTTTAATGCTCAGTAATGGTTCTAATAGACCAAACACTGTCCTTGAAAATTGCAAGGCATTCACCAGTGGAACTGTTTGGATCTGACACTTTTTTCAAGGGGTGGAAGATTTCATAGAAGTAATAATGGCACCTGTATATTGCTAGGAGATTTAAATGATGGAATAATGCCAGTAAAGGAGCTCTTAAGAGACTCAAAGTGAGTGCCAGTTTCAATCTGTTGCAACATCAGAAGAATTCCCCATTCTAAGAGCTACATTTGGCCTTGCAAATAATTTGGAAAGAATGCAGGTTTAGAAGAATGTCATGTCACTAGCCATTACACTATTCTAAAAGTTTTTGTTCCTTAAAAATTCTTAAGAATAGAATGGGCTTTATTGGGAAATTCCAAAATTGACAATTCCCTTTTTTTTATATTTGCATGTCTCCAAGCAGAGGTACTAACTATTGTTAGCCTCAGATAGGACATAAAATTAAATGATATCAGACTTTTGTGACTTCCATGATATAGCTATAATTTTCTGAATTTAGCAATCCCCTAAGGCTTTTTCTCTTACATCATCCTTCTTGTACTTCTTTCTAGGTTATTGGTACCTAATGTTTGAATTCCCCTTTCTTACTTTTTTTCATTACATATTTCTTATTACTAAAACCAAACTCCTTTGCTTGGTGTAAAAAGCTGCAAGCAGCCTGCTCACAAGTGGGAGTTATGGGCAATGCACTATGTTCTTTCTATCAACTTTATTGATATCATTTGCTGAAAATATATCCAGACCTAATGAATAGAAGAACTGAATTAGCAGCTGACATAATTCTTTGATCCAGAATAAGCTTTAGTGACCTCAGACAGTAAATAACTCCCACGTGCAAAACTGTGAGTGACTGTTCATGACTCTCTTATTTATAGTACAAGGGACAAGAGCATGTTATGGTGTAATTGAAAATGCTTTTCTATTGGTCTTATTCGTCAACATGTTATTAAGATTTTTGTTAAACTATTATTAGCTTGTTTAAGCTTTGCCAGGCCTTATAAACTCCAGAATTAGCATTTCACTTCAGTGTAGTAGAATATTTTTTCCTTTATAATGAACAATCACACTCCGTGTACCATGTGAATCCATGGTAAGGTAATTAATCTTTGTCAGAGAGTATTAATTAGGTTGGTTTTTAGACCTATGTCTTCCAAACACTCCTGAGGCCATAACTTATACATAGATCCTCAGGTTGACATGAAAAGCTATCAACACACATTCCTTTGTGAGTAGAATTTCTGACAAAAATTTACACATTGTAATTTTGACGGTGATTATTTTTTTGGCAAACAAAAAATACTGTTATTTCCTACTGAGACATGATCCTTTTTGGTAATAATTTGAGGGCATTACAGGCTTATGGCCAAAATGAACCACTTTCATAAAAGTCAAATGTAAATCCTGAATCACACATAGGAACACTCCAGACTGTTCATCTGACTCATTGGCACAAAGTCACAATTTACCTGGAAAACAATTTTCCTGAAGGGAAAATTTCAAGAAAATTAAATGTCAGGAAGACTTTTCTATAATCTATCAGAAAATAAAAATTCTATATGGGCAAGACATCTCTCCATTACATCTGTTAAGAGTAAGTGGGTGGAGGTTACTTCCAATAATAGTCTATCTTGGGTCACTTAATAAGGCTGGAATTGAAAGCTATAGAAACAATTAGATAACTTGTAAGCAGGGAAGAAACTTTCAAACATACTTGGAAACCTAACTGCATACTTTTAAGGCTATGGATGAAGTAACTGCAGAGAACAACTGAAGTTAATGTGAAATAAATGAATTGTTTGGTGGAGTCACTTGGCAGAAGAAAGAGATACACAAAAGAATATCATGGGAATTATTGAAATATGGAAAAGCTGTGAATTTTTGCCAGCTTTCCAGTTACTTTATAAGCTGTGATGTTTATAAAAACCATAGTATGTTCTATGGTCCTAAATTTATAACCAAAAAAAAATCAATAAAACTGCCTGGATAGAAAATGTATTCTGTTAATGGCTCTTAACTATAAAATATGAGCTTACATGCACATAAAACAAAATGTACTTGGCTTGTTTTATATTGCATTTTCTTTTTAATTAGGACTTTTATTTACATTAATCTATAGGTAGAAAATGCTCTGCTATTTCATTTCCTGCATGTTTTTAATTATCTTGCAGATTTTGGAATCTAATTATTTTGCAGGACTTCCTCCCTTCCCTTCGTGACCTCCCCTTCCTTCCTTCCTTCCTTCCTTCCTTCCTTCCTTCCTTCCTTCCTTCCTTCTTTCCTTACTTACTTACTTTGTAAATCCAGCCAGTGAGCCCAACCACATTATTGAGTACCAATCATGACTTAGTGATTCCCTGACTTCTAGGCACTTACTATACAAAGAATTGTTTCGTGATTTCACTTAACTGTTCCATGAAACTAATGCTATTTGATAACTATTTTGGTACTCAACAATGCTTAAGTGTGTATCTAATGAAAAACATTTATAATAGAGAAATGAAACTTCCAGAAAATCTTCTCACACACATGTTATTAAGTATAAATCCTAGCCAGGAGTCTCTGAAACAGCCTTTGTGACAAAGCAAAAGATGGCAAAGCATAACAACACATTACACACAGATCTTCTAAAAAAAATTATCCATAAGGTGCTAATGTGAGACACTAAAATGAGCATCTTACATATGCTTTACTTCCTTCCCCCAACAGAACAAACTGTCAGACAGACAACAATAAGGAGATATTTCTCCCTCCTTCACTCCCCATTCTCTGCTCAGGAAAGGAAAACTTGGCAGCCAATCTTTTTCTATAAATGAATGTTGTTTGAACGTGACTGTACTGTGCAGCCACCTCTACACCAATGCACCACAACTGCCATTTTTCACATTCTTATCATGTCTGCCTAAAAATAAGAAAAATGAAGAAAGCCTGTAAGTTGGGAAGGAGCATAGAGGTGTGGAAGACACAAGAAATTCTGGGCAATGTGGTTCCAGTGAGTAAAGTATTTGTGGAGGGAAGAGAGGCACAGTGGCCAAGCCCAGAGGGATCTGTGTGTATCCTGTCAATTCAACTTATCAAAGGACAAACTGAGGCACTAAGAAGGTCCTCTCTGCAGCTACCCTAAATGGAAGCTTAGCTGCCTCCATCAACTCCTGTTTATTTGATGTGAAAGGACATCTATCACTGGACAAGGCACTGGGAGGCTGGGCTGTGGGCACCAGGTCTATGCTGCTCTCAGGCAAATTCTGGGTCTGAATAAACCTCTCTTCGGGGTAAGTATATACACATATGTACACCCATACAAAACAGGCAAATAACCCAGCAGAGAAAGGATATGGAGTTGATCCCCTAAACTGTCAGAGGCAGGAAAAACTGCTGAAAATTGAACAGAACACCTAGAATAATGCTTTGTAGATTGCTCAACAATATTAATGGGTTGCAAGAAAGATCTCCAAAGAGCCAAAGGAAACTCCCTAAAACTTATAAAGAAGGGAATGGATGAGAAAATAAAAAATTAAAATAATTCAAGAAATTCAATAAAGCAAGTAAATTGGCACAAAGAATAGTAAACAGTGGAATTGATATTGTAGAAAATATATTAGTAAAGGGGGGCAAGCTTGACAACCTCCTCCAGAATGCATAAGAAAAGGCAGCATCATGAAGAATAAGATATTTGTATGCAGAGAATGAAAACATGACTGAAGAAAACAACTTTGAAACACAGATTGAAATACACAGCTAAATAAAAATTAAAGAAAATACACATCTGAAAATATTGAACTTTTATTGCAATCATAAAAAAATGGCCAGAAGAGTGAAGGCCATAAACAAGTAATCTTAAAAGGAACAAACATGGAATTGGCTTTAGATTTCTCTTTTGCCAAGTAGCACATTAGAAAAAATATAGTATATAATATACTGGATAATATTGAGGGAAAGAGAAATGAAACAAGGGACAAAAATTAAGCAAATACAAATTTTAAAAAGCAGAACCATGGTAAAATTTAACACAATTTTTGGATATACAAGAAAAAAAATCAAATGGGACAGAGGTTATTTAGTATTGATAAAAAGAATAATCTAAACTGAAAATAAAAAAATTATATAGACCTTAATGCATTAAAATATAGTATCAAGTGAACTCCCAATAAGTCTAGGGGGTAATCACTTCATAAATTATATAAATGCCTAACCATTTTGCTATATACCTAAAATTATTATAAAATACTATTGATTGCCAACTGTAATCTAAAAATAATATTAAAAGTAAATAAAATACTACTGAGGTTCATTTTGATAATGAAATATATGAAGACTGAATATTTTGCACTGAGATTTAAGGACTATTGTATAAATTAAGGCAAAGCAGTCAGATCATACTGCTGTAGTCACTGGGATCAGTGGTGGATTTGAAATTAAGAGGAGCTTCTTTGAAAAAAGATAGTATCAAAAAACTTAAAATAGCTTTGGTTAGCTTCAAGGAGAATGTAATATAACTATATATTATTTCTGTACAACTTCACAACATAAGCCACATGCTCTGAACATTTGCAAACTACATATTATTAATTAAATATTACATTTAAAATGTCATGCTTTGAGCATGAATTGCTATAAGAACTTTGAAGAGGAACTGGGCAATATCTATTGAACTTAGAAATGTGCATATCCAACAGGGGCACTAAGTCACTTCTCTGTGCATGCTTTAAGGAAACACTCCTCCGTGATCACAACGAGATGTAAATGAGACAGGTTCATTACAGCAACGCTTGTAGTAGGAAAAAGCAGGGGATGGAAACAAGCCTTAATAGGAGGAGGAATAAATACAATGTAGAATATGATTGGCTAGTATAAAGAAATTTAAAAATATATAACTGAACAAAATCGTATATGCCTAACTCATGCTAGTGATCTCTGATAGTTAGAAATGGTTCTGTCATGGTCATTAAAGGAACATTTAGCTTTGCTTATAATATTCATTTTTTCTCTTTCAAGAGTATATATACTAAACAATGATAACAATATTTTTTTCTGAATGATGGGAGTATGCATGATGGCTTTATTATGCTTTGTGTTTCCTTTTCTCATTTTACTGAAACATAGAATTTGGGAATAAATATTCTAATAAATAACAGTGGCAAAAAGAAATAAAAACTAGAATTAAAGATTTTTTAAAATCAAACATTGAGATCCCTAATAGCAAAATTAAAGTATTGTACCTAAAGCTGTAGTCAGAGGAAAATAGTTTATCTTTAAATATTTTGATTCTTATGAGTTAAGTAAATAGAAATAAACTTACCATTTAATTCAAGAAGATAGACAAACCCAAAGAAAAAAATGGATGTATTTTTATATAAACATTAAGACTGATTCTAACTTCCTCATGAACACTCTAGACTTCACATAAAGTGTGATGGAGGATGGACTGGTGGTGTTAGTCATAATATTATAATACGTGTGCATGCCTCGTTGGGAAAATATTGTTTTCTGGGTTCTGAATGAATGGTGAGACAGAGAGTCATGATGAGAAAACAATTCTGAACAGAATTCCCAAGACTTCCAAGTCACCTTTTTATGTGTAGGCAAAGAATAGGGTCAGTGGGAGAGGGTATTTCTGAGCCATCACAGTGGCTAATTTTCCTGGACAGTTTCTGGCAGCCACCGTGGAAAATTTGTAGGTGAATATGAAGAGCAATTCTTTCCCCTTATGAACTGAGAGAGCAAGAATCAGAACGAGAATGGGTCACATGGGAAAAGCCTAAACCTGTTTCATTTGTGATGAAATTGTAACTAGAATTTCTTGTGGTGTAAAGACAGAGAGGAGACAGATATAGGGCTCTTTTAAGCCTGGGAAGAATTTGAATTATTGTTGGTGAATGCTAGCCCCATAATCACAAGATAGAAAAGGCTTGTCTGCAGTTTCTATTCTAAGGGATAATATGCCCTGTATTCTCTCTCCCTGAGATGAAAACACTTTGTACTGATTCTTATATGAGCATTGTGTGATTTTCTTTGAAACAAAAACCACTGAATTGTTACATGCATTAAGGACTTTGCTTTTGCTTTGCTCTCTCTTATTTTCAAAAACTTTTTTATAAATCTCACAAGAGTCTGGCATAATTTAGTCCAGGTTTTATGGAACAGAACTTGGAATTAGTAGTTTTGTATGTCATAGGATAGATTTTAAATAGACTTTTTCCTATGGAAAAATTGAATCAACAGAAAATGGGAAATCTACCAAAGGAGTTCTTTAACATAACAAATAAGGAAGAAAAAGAAAAAAAGAAAGAAAGAGAGAGAGAAAGCAAGAAGTCAAGGAAAGAAGGAAGGAAGGAAGGAAGGAAAGAAAGAAAGAAAGAAAGAAAGAAAGAAAGAAAGAAAGAAAGAAGAAAGAAAGAGAGAGAGAGAAAGAAAGAAAGAAAGAAAGAAAGAAAGAAAGAAAGAAAGAAAGAAAGAAAGAAAGAAAGAAAGAAAGAAAGAAAGAAAGAAAGAAAGAAAGAAAGTCGGTCAATGGACAGTCATTGGTGCTAATTCAACTCCAACAGGAATCCACAATTTGGGATACAGTAAAGAATGAAACTTTATTCAGCTCGAACAGTGATGCAGCACGGGTGTGAAAATAGCATTGTCATGGGGCCAGATCCCTCTCTGCTAGACACCTCTGTTCTTTTTCATTATCTGCTCTGTTTCACCCTGGTGATACATTTTCAGCTCTAGACAAGGAAACAGTCTTAAGCCTTGAGTGGGAAGTGCCCTGCTGGAGCCAAGAGAGCTGTCTTGTATGGACAGAAGTCTCTGCCCTTGGTCCTTGATTGGTCCATTTGTATATAAATGAGGACTCTGAATCCTCACAATATGATTGGTCCAAAGGCACTGTCCTGATTGGTCAGAATAGAGCCACTTTCATTGATCAGAGCCACTTTCATTGATCAGAGCTGCACAGCTCTTACTGAGTGGGGAAAGCCTCAAACCTATTAGTTAAAACAGGAGTCTAGGAAAACTTTATAAAGGCTGGCTCAGATGACAGAAACAATTGCAGGTAGGCAGTTTAGCACAGAGGTCCCTCTGTGAAGTCCAGTTTGCCTCAGAGGCCCCTGTGCAGAAATGGCTGCTAAGCTTGTGCTTTTTAAAATTTGAGCCAAGTTAGTCATCAGAAGCCCTTTTTAGTAGGTGTCCCTTTTCCTCAGGGTTTACAAAAGAAAGAAAGAGGAAAATCCCAAAGGCAAGCTTTCACACTGGTCCACACAAGACTGCTTTACAATCAACTAGCTCTAACTCTGTCTATGAGGAAGACTACCTACTGTGACAGATTGTGAATTCCCGAAATGGCCACTACAATATCACTTACTCCACATGTTATTCTACAACATGACTTTCCTACTTCCCCTGAATCAGAGACCTTGAGAATGCTCCATCCAATAGTGTACAGTGGAAGTAATGCTCTATAACTTCCAAGTCCAGGTCGTGAAAAGCAATACATCTCCTACCTTAATCACCAGAACTCACACCTGGAACCCAAAGTGGCCAGGTAAGAACTTTGAATGTTGTTAAGCAGTCATGTTGGTAAGAAGCCTGAGGCAGCCATATAATGAGGAAGCCTGACCATGTGGGGTAGGCCACATATAGGAACCCTAGTCAGCTGTACTAGTCTTTGAATCATCTCAGCCCAGGCATCAGATGTATGAATGAATAATTAATGCTTTAGATGATATCCAGCCATAGGTCATTTATCAGTCTTCCTAGCTAAGGTCCCAGATATCAGAGCAGAAACAAACCATTCCCCCCTGAAGCCTGTCTGGAATCCAGACTTACAAAATCTGTGAGCACAATCAACTGCATGATTAAGCCACTAAGCTTTACCATAACCAGAACTCTTCTGGGTTGAACTGTGTACTTAAAAATTCATATACTCATATCCTACCTCAGAATGTGACCTTATTTGGTTATTGTAGTTGTAATTAGTTAAGATGAACTCATCTTGGGGAATTTAGACACAGATACCACACAAGGAAAATGCCATGTGAAGATGGAAGCAGAAATGGTATAATGCTTCTACTAGCCAACAAATGCCAAAAATTGCCAACAAACCATCAGAAGATGGGAAAGGAGCCTGAAACATATTCTCTTTCATGGTTCTCAGGTGGCACCAGCCCTGATAACTCCTTGATCTCAGCCTTCTGAGCTCTCGAGCTATGAGACAATAAATATCTGTCCTTTTTTTAAGCCACCCAGTTTGTGGTGTTTTGTTATGGCAGCCACAGGAAACTAATGTATTCATAAAAAGTTAGATAATGTTATGTAAGTTTACATTATCATTTTTGGTTGGTTTGGCTAAAAAAAACACCCATTTGCCAAGATTATATTGATGCATTGTCACTTTTACCTAAGGAGTTATATAGATCAGTAACTACCACATTTGGGTCATCCACTCATTTTCTTACCCCACCTTTTGCATTTTGCAAATCGAGGCTATAACTGTAACTCATAATGGAACCCATGGCAAAGCACTGTTAGAAAACTCTTCAAATAATACAAGTTTATTAACCCATGCTGTCCTGCAATCAGAAACAGTCACCTCATTCTATTCTTAGATGGCCCATGTAACTCTATTTTGTCCATAGTATGTTGAGACACCACATTAAATGCTGCTGAAATCCATACAAACTCTATCAACAAAATTTTCCCACGTGCTGATTCAGTAGCTCAGATATATGACTTAATCCTTGTTACTGTATGTTTATTCAAACACAGCCACGTGTACCTGCCATTAACACACACAATCTTGTGGGCAAAACTTCATTATACATTTTCAAATGTGGGAAAACATGGTCCACTCAGGTAAAGTTGATGCCTACTTCAGAAAAAATAATAAACAAAATGACTTTAGAATGGACTATTTAAAGGAAAACTGTGATAAGTAGACACCAGTATGGGATCATTATATCAAATCTACCTCATTTATAAAATAGGGTTTAGACTATTAGAGACATTTATCCTTATCTATACCTCTAGCTTTATTAGCTACTTAGATAATGATGTAGAAAAAAGGCTCAATCATGATCTGCATATAACACAAAGCCAGACAAGGCAAAATGAGTTGGATGTCTAATAAACGACATTTTAGACCCCAAAATGCCAATATAATCACTACCAAAAAAACATGCAATTATAGTTTTGGGAATTCTACAGGATACCTGGGCAGTACTGCCCCAAACTGTCAAGGTCATGGAAAACAAGGAAAAACTGAGAAACTGTCACAGACCAGAGGAGACAGGAAATGTGATGACTGAATGCAGTAGGGTGCCCTGGATGGGATCCCAGAACACAAAATGGACACTAATGACAAAACTAGTGGTATCCAAATAAAGCTGGGAGTCTAGTTAAACTAATGCATCAATATCAGTTTCTTAGCTTTTACCACAGTAAGGTAAGATGTTTACCATGGGGGGACTGGGGCAGGAATATAGGGGAACTCTGTACTATCTTTGCAACTTTTCTGTAGATCTAAAATTCTTCCAGAATATTACTTTTTAAAAGGGAAGTTAAAGGTTGAATTGTGGGCCAAACCACAGAATAAAATTCACTATACAATACAATGAACTCATTGATTGATGGCAGCAGGCACTGAATTATGGTGATAAAAAACAACACACACACACACACACACACACTCAATACAATGCCTTCCTGTAAGACCATCCACAGATTCCTACACTGAAGTGAAAAGTTCTAACCACCTGAATAGATGTGAGCTCTAGAATTGCACCTAAGAATCTTAGTTAAGGGCAAACTCAGTATTAAGCATGAGTGTGCTATGGGTAGAAAAAAGCTAATACACAGTAATACTGCATTTGTGGGTTGCAAGATGTGGGTAAAGATGAAGGTACACTTCTTGTGGCCCTAAATTTTCTTGAATGGCAAAGTCCTGAAGACAAGGACTTTTGAAGGGAGGTTATATAGTCCCTCGAAGATTAGCTGTGTCTACTTGGAAAAGCACTGATACTGTAATCAAGACACAGCCTAGCCTTAGTGAGGGTCTCCCCTAGATACTGGTAATGAAGAGAATGGAGCCCTCCGCAGACCTTGCTAGTAGCATTACATTAGCTAAATGTTTGAGATTTTTCTGCAGGATCCCATTTTAAGCATTATGCCTCATTTTCAGACTGCATTTAGGATCACATTTCTTACCCTTTAACTGGGGAGACTAGGTTCCTTGAGAGGGAAAAACTTAAAAAATAACAAATAACAGAGCTCTAAATTTATTCTGTTGTCTAACAGGGCCAGATACATTCACCATGCTACAGCTGTGGCTCTGAACAGAGTGATTTTCACAACTGAGGCAGGTGCTATGGGTACTGAGAGGGTAGAGGCCAAGATGCCACTATCATCCTGCTATGCACAGAGCAGCCCCAGCAATAAGAAGTGCCCACCCAATGTCGACAGCGCTGGACTGAGAAGTGCTGATCTGTGGAGCAGTAGTATGTCTCTGCACTGGAATCCCTATCCCTCTTGTGTCAGTTTTCCACCTTACTGCTCAGCAGATTCACAGAGCACATTGACTCTGGGTCCCTTGCCAGCCTCAGCCCACCCCTCAGACGTAACATGGGTTAGAAGTAACATTAAGTTCTTTAGAATTAGAAAAGCTGTATCTGAAACCTGGCTGAAAGCCCTCACACCTAGGTCTCTGGGTCTTAGGAGGTGACTTATCCTCTGAGACCCACCGCTTACCCTACCTGTGACACAGCCATAGAACCCTCTGCTCCCAGGCAGGTTGGTAGAAAACAATTAGATCTTTCTCTTACTTTGACCTCGTGGGGTTTAGCTGTGGCCCATGGAGCCTAAGGATGGAAGTGTACTTTAATGTGAAAAAATTACTTATAATCCTATATATCTTATCTTATGCATTTAAAAACAGGATCTGCAAAGGGGTCCCTACTCATCAACAGAATGTCAAAGAGTATCCATGCCAGAAAAAGCTTAAGAACTTTGGTATGTTGGTAGAAATTTACACTAGGAATTTATATAAATCAATCCCAGACACAGAGCCTAGAAGTTTATATAGACCACCTCCTGGTCACTGCCAACCCAAACCATGAACCCTCAGTTTCTCCATTCCCAGTTCTCTGACCCATGTAACAGTACATCTCAGCTTCTGATACCAGGTGGGTTCCCCTTGTTGAAACAGGTTGGACTGATGAGGCTGAATCAACCCAGACAATGTTCTTCAGTCATGGTGCTTTGTATTTGCCAACAAATGTCATTGGTAGTGTTGGGATATGCCATCCCTCTGGCCTGTGCACCCCCAAGACTACCCAGCTAGGGCTACCCTTCTCTAATATGGTCTCTCCCTTCAGAAGCAGTGATTATACTCCAATGTGACATGAGTGCATGCTGGATGCTCAGTAAGTATTGAGTATACACCTACATATTCCAGTGTGCTTGGGTAAACTCAACCTAAATTCTCAGTGAATTCTAGCTTACCCTTCAGGACCAAACCTGATATACTCTAAGTTGGTACCTCTTCCTATAACAATTCCTGCTTGCCTAGACACAAAACTGGGTAAGTCTGACTCTTCTTAAAAAGATTGATTCCTGCCTAAAATATCTTACCTGCCAGAGAATAACTAATGAAAATTAAGTACATATTTGATTTTAAAGTATAGGCAAAATGTAGGTGTCAGAAAAAGTAGAAGCCAGGTTGGAAAAGGGACCAAAGACAGATTAAGGGGCTTCAAAGCTTTCCTCTGAGTTAGAAGGAGCCCCCTAACCCCTCCATGGGCACTGTAGATAATCAAGGGTGACTTCCTCAAATGTTCTCCAAGGGAAAGCATGTGGCTGTTTTGAAAACCAGACCCAGAATGCCAGCCCATTGACAAATGGCTCTAATTTCCCTTTTGAGCCTGCCTTTCAGCAGCATTGCAGATCACAGGGAAGCACTGGAGGGGCTGCTTTGGACTTCTTTGATTTTTGTCTGGCTGCTTTCCACCTTATCTTCCTCCCTGGCTGTAGATTTTAAAACCTTAGGCATTTTCTGTTCTGCTTCAGCTGAAATCTGTAGTCTAGTCCCTGGGAATAACTGGCTCAGCATTTCATCTGCAATGCACATTCATATCTTTGGCAGAACAGGACTCAACTATCCTACAGTTCAGTTGATAACCAGATAGATCCATCACTTCCTGCACTGAGATTACAAGCAAAGTTTGTTTGTTTTTTTCATTTCTTAATGGACATTTAGATAGTAATCCTCCCAGTTCGGAAGGATCCAGTTTGCTGTGGATCACCTTTAGTGCCTACTGAAGTCACTCTTGCAATTGACTAGCAAATTACAGAAGTTTTTAGCAAAACATGTGAGTCTACTAAAGCAAGGCAGCATAACATAGTGATTAAAAGCTTAGACTCTGTAACTAGATTGTCTTGGGTTTGCATTTGCATGGTGTGAACCTAAGCAAAATAAAGTCAGTTTTTTCATACTCAGTTAGCTCTGTCTGCAGATTAGTGCAGTGCCTGGGATGGTAGCTCCCTTTAAAAGGGCATTACTCTTTTGGATTTATTCTTTTTTATATTCATGAAATGTTCAGCTTTGGGATAATTTTGGAAGTAAAAAGTAAATTGACAAGTACAAAGGTAAGTACAATATTTGCAGATACACTCACAAATGTGTCAATTCATAATAAAACTTTCTCCTTAATCTCTTTAAAATGCAATACAATGTTAACAAGACCCTTCA
This sequence comes from Glossophaga mutica, assembly GCA_039655065.1. Taxonomy (NCBI): domain Eukaryota; kingdom Metazoa; phylum Chordata; class Mammalia; order Chiroptera; family Phyllostomidae; genus Glossophaga; species Glossophaga mutica. The sequence continues at coordinate 66,677,489 of CM077310.1, read as the reverse complement.
GGCTATCACACTTCTGAATAGAGTTATTTGCTTTCCTACCCATTGTAGTCTATATTAAGTGGCCAGGACCATGGCCCATGGAATGTCAAGAGAAAGTCCACCTTCTTGTGTAGGATACTTTTTCATTTTTTTCATATTCCTGCTCTTGGCTGAAGTTCAGGAAGAGAAAATCTCAGGGGTGAGATCTCTATATGTGTACACTAGCTAAAGGATGTTGATTTATAAGGTGATTTTAATTGATGGTGACAGTTTATATTTTCACATCTTTGTTTTTCCCCCATGCATGTTATGGGGTCTCACCCACAGGAGGTGCTCAGTGAGTATGTGCTGATTTGCTGAGGCCAAAATGAAGCTGGGGTGTGGGGGAGGATGCCAGCTGCTTGAATCTTAGTTACCCTTTCTGCACACTCAGCTTCCCAGTGATTTTATTGAAGCAGAGATTTTTGTCAGTTTAATTTGCTATTGGAGGTTGCTGCTATGCTGTCCCCTGAAGCTATGAGCCTTATGTAAACAGGTCTGTCTGTGGGTTTGTCTTCCACCTTCAAACATTTACTGAGTACTTTCTGAGTATCAGCTCACAAACACAAGATGAGAGCAACGAGTCCTTTCCCTAGCTTCGGGTTTGTTTCTTTCCAGGGTGACCTTAGAAATACTTGGGGAATATTAATGGACAACTTGCCTGACATCCAACAATAGACATAAGAGATATTTTTTTAAATTAGTATGATTTCACTATCTACTGGAACAGAGCTTTTGTCAGACATATTTGGTACCTAAATATTACTGCTTTGTTTTACTAAAGACATAGAGTAATACATCTCAAAAGGCAATTCTTAAGGGTGGCATAAAGATGGCATTCCTTTCAATGTGGTTAATTGGAAAGTGATAACTATTACACATATATCTTCTATTTGCATTCTAATTTCAAAATAGAGCTTTTGGGTGTGAATACATAAATATATAGTACATATGAGACATATATATGACTATTCACCTAATAAAAATCCCTTTGTGGAAATTATGAACTCTTATTTATGAAATCCTAGGAAATGCATTTATGCATTATCCAAGCTAATAAAGGCAATTAGATAACCAAAGGTTAAAGAATGAGAAAGCTGTTAAATCAACTCTTTAGATTAATGATCTCTAGGAGGATGCTTCCCAGGGGCCACATCAAAGCAGGAGACTTGTATAGATGAGTGATAGATTTGCATATAATTTGTATGTCATTTGTATGTCATTAGCACACATGGGTTGGGCTATAAAAGCTTTTAACTTTTCAAGATTAAAATTTGCCTTAAGATCCTAGAGAAAAACATAAACAGGAAAATTTCAGATATCTGATGAAGTGTATTTTTGCCAATATATCTCCTAGGGCAAGGGATATAAAGAAAAAAATAAACAAATGGGACTACACCAAACTAGAAAGCTTCTACACCGCTAAAGAAACCATCATCAAAATGAAAAGGGGATCAACTGTATGGGAGAATGTATTTGCCAATGATATATTGGACAAAGGTTTGATCTCCAAAATATATAGACTCATATGACTCAACACCAGGAAGATAAACAGTCCAGTTAAAAAGTGGGGAGAAGATCTGAATAGACACTTCTCCAAAGAGGACATACAAATGGCCCATAGACATAAGAAAAGATGCTCAATATCACTAGCGACCAGAGAGATGCAAATTAAAACTACACTGAAATATCACTTCACACCTATCAGAATGGCCATCATTAATAAATCCACGAACAACAAATGCTGGCAAAGTTGTGGAAAAAAAGAACCCTAGTACACCGTTGGTGGGAACGCAGACTGGTGCAGCCACTGCAGAAAACAGTGTGGAATTTCCTCAAAAATATAAAAATGGAACTGCCTTTTGACCTGGCAATTCCACTACTTGGAATATACCCAAGGAATCCCGAGTCACCAATTCAAAAGAACTTATGCACCCCTATGTTCATAGCAGTACTATTTGCAATAGCCAAGTGCTAGAAACAGCCTAAATGCTCATTAGTAAATGAGTGGATCAATAAACTGTGGTACATTTACACAATGGAATACTAAGCAGCAGAAAGAAAGAAGGAACTACTACCTTTTGTGAAAGCATGGATGGAACTGGAGAATATTATGCTAAGTGAAATAAGCCAGGCAGTGAAAGACAAATACCATATGATCTCACCTATAAGTGGAATCCAATGAACAAAATAAACTAATGCACAAAATAGAACCATAGGCAAGGAGACATGGGGTAGACTGAAAGTGACCAAAGGAGAGGGGTGAGGGGGACACTCATGGAAATAAGGAGAGGAGACTAGACAAAGAATATGTATCAATGACCCATGCACATGGACAACAGTGTGGGAATTGACTGTGGGAGCAGGGGTGGGATGGGCAGAGGAGAGCAAATGGGGAAAAATTGAGACTACTGTAATAGAATAGCAATAAAAATTATTTAAAAAAGAAAAAGTATGAAAAAATTTTCCTTAAGATATCTTCTCCTTTGTGCAGTCTTACCCATTTACAGTTGCAACAGCCCTGTAGGAGCATTTTATAGTGAAAAAAGGATGGGATTATGACAAACCAACTGAGAAGGTAATAGGAACAGTGAGTATATCCCAGAATTCCTTGCTGGGCTATAATAGCCAAGGGTTTAGAGAACATCTTCTTAGGTGAATCAGGAAGAAGAAAATACTTCTAACCTTGCTCTGACTAAAAGTATCCAATATTTATCAAACAACTTATTTCTAGAATACAAAGTTTAAGATTTTAAATTTATAAATCCACATGTACAATAAAAGAAACCATCAACAGGATGAAAAGACAAGTTGTGAAACAGGAAAATTACTTGTAAACTGTAATTTGATAAGGGATTAATATCCAAAATATATAAATAACTCATACAACTCAATAACCAAAAAAAAAAAAGAAAAAATAGGCAAAAAACCTGAATAGATAATTTCCAAAAGAAGATATATCTAAAAAGCCAACAGATACATGAAAAGATGCTCAACATCACTAGCAATTAGGAAAATGCAAATTATAACCACAATGAGATACCACCTCTCACCTATTAGAATGGCCATCATCAAAAAGACAAGGGATAACAGATGTTGGCATGGACGTGAAGAAAAGGGAACCCATGTACACTGCTGGTAGGAATGTAAATTGTCACAGTCACTACAAAAAAAAGTATGGAGGATTCTCAAAAAATTAAAAATAAAACTACCATGTGATCCAGCAATTCCACATCTGGGAATATACCCAAAGAAAATGAAAACACTTCTAATCATCTGATATTAGTTATACATACATTTAGTATTATTATGTCTTTTTGGTGAGTTGACCCTTTTATCTCTATGTTATGTGCCTCTTTATTTATGACAATTGTGTTTTTGGTCTGAAATCTACTTTGTCTGATATTAATGTAGCTACTCCATCTTTCTTCTAATTAGTATTTGCATGGTATATGTTGTTTTTTGTTTCTTTGTTTTTTTACCTTTTACTTATTATTGCATTTGAAGTGAGATTCTTGGAGATGACATATAGTTGGGTCATGTTTTTTTAAAATTCATTCTAACAGTCTCTATCTTTTAATTGGTATGCTTATATTGTGTTTGTGTTTAATGGAATGACTGGTATGCTTGGTTTTAGATCTGGCTTTTTACTATTTGTTTTCTGTTTGCTACCTCTGCTTTTTAAAATTTTCTTATACTTGCCTTTTTCTTAGTTATTTAAACATTTTCTAGTATTCTGTTTTAGATGATCTATTGTGGTTTTTACTATATTCCATATTTTTTAAAACTCAAGAGGAGAATATTATATTTGCCTAGATGTTTTCCGTTTCTATTTTTCTTCCTTTATTTCTGATGTTCCAGGTTTTCTTCTTGTCCTATTTTCTTCATGTCTGAAGAACTTCCTCTAGCAATTTTTTTAGAGTAGGTCTGCTGGAAAATAGTACTTTGAGTTATCTTTCTTCTGAAAATGTCTTTACTTCACCTTCCTTGAAGGATTTTTCACTGAACATAGAATCCTGATAGTTCTTTTCTTACAGTAATTCAAAATTGTTGATCATTTCATTTCATTTTGACCTGCATCATTTCTGATAATAAAATCCCAGTCACTCTAATCATTGTTTCCCTATAGATAATATGTTGTTCTCTGGCTACATTTAACATTTCTCATTATCTTCAAATTTCAGATGACTGATTATGACATTTCTGGGTATGGATTGGGTTCCCTGAGCTTCTTGAATCTGTAGATTTATGTCTTTCTCCTTTGGAAAATATTCATGTTTTTGGCAGGTCGTTGATCTGGTTAGATTCCAGGCTCCAGGTTCCAACTCATCAACCAATGATTCCAATCTTGGTTCCAATGTCAGATCAGGTCTTTCAGTGCTACTAAGATCTGCCCTGCATGAACACGCCCCCCTGTGGCTCTTTGGGGTGTGGACAGTGTGATCAGTTCTCAAAGTCACTCTCATACTCTTTAGAGTCAGAGTTTTGCCTGCAAAGGTAAAAGATGAGTCCAAGACTTCAAAAACAACTTTACAAGGTCACCTTCTCAAAGTCTATACCCTTCATGAGTTTCCCATTACCCTTCAGTTTCCTAAGATCTCTCTGATCTTTTGTTCCGACCCCCCAAAAAATGGGTCTTTATTTACCTCATTCTGCCCACATCTCCTGCAACTACAGTCAGGCCTGGGCCAAGTGACAGGAGGACAAGAGCAAAATATTACTAATAATAAAGGCAAACTCCCTACTGGTTTGGTGGCACACCTAAATTTGGTTTTCTTCCCCCGTCTGTCTACTACTATGTCTTTTTGGAGTCTCTAATAGCTGCTTCACTGTGGGAGAAATGGGCTGGGGTCTGCTACTCTGTTTTACCAGAACTAATACTAAGACAGCAGTTTAGAAACATAAAGAACTAGTTTTGATGGTGATTAAGTATGATGGTGATGTATGCAAGAGGAACAAATGGTTTGACTTTACTCATTTTTAACAGTTATCCACCTTTGTTTGTAAAACTTGAATGCATTGTAAGTCACTGATTTAGTTAACTATTATGCAAAGGCTTTGCTATGTTAATAAATATGCACCAGCTCTTCCCACTTTTTCATTATAGGTAACTGTATTTTAAATAATATACACTGGCTTATGCTCACTTTTGGTACCATCATTTTTAAAATACAGATGCCCTCCAGTTGAACAAATCTATACAGCACCTGACATGGATTATTCTTTCTCATCTCACTTTGAAATGCCTCTATGGACTCTTGATCTTTTCTGTCTTCAAAACAGCTCCTCAGGGTAGCCTCCCATGGAAACCCCCAGTGCTCTGAATCCTCCTCTGTCCATGTAGCCTTCTCTTGTGCCCTACCAGCAAGTGTGCTTGTCCTGTCTGATTCCTCCTTCCTGCTGATACCACCTATCCACCATCCCTGTGGAACCCAAGGGATGCAGTCTATGGGCTCACCTGAGAAGTGGCACAAACAGAAAAACTGGGCCAGACATAATCCCTCTCTTGGGAGATTGGATGTGGAAATAACAGGAGAATAAAGCAACTAATAGCATGATCTGGATCTGGAAAATCCCACAAGGTAGAGTCAAGGCCATCACAGGTCACAGGGAGCTGAGATTGGTGGGAGCAGTGATGAGAGAAAGTAGAGAAACAACCACTGAAAACATGCAGAGGAGAAGGTGAGAAGCTACAGTGAAGAGGCAGAATAGAATAAACAGATGCAGATTCAGAAATGCTAAGAAACAAAATCAAGCAGCTGATGACAGGGGTACCCAGGCATGACCCCTTGCTAGCATTGAATGGTTATTTTTTTTTAAAGATTTTATTTACTTTTTTTTTTTTAGAGAAGGTAAGGGAGGGAGAAAGAGAGGGAGAGAAACATCAATGTGTGGTTGCCTCTCACGTGGCCCCCCACTAGGAGCCTGGCCTGCAACCCAGGCATGTGCCCTGACTGGGAATCAAACCTGCGACACTTTGGTTCACTGCCCGAGCTCAATCCACTGAGCTACACCAGCCAGGGGCATTGAATGGTTTCTGATGGCTTCATGGCTCAGGTTTTGCAAGGGTCAATGGAACAATACAATTCCAGGAGCACCATCTCTGCTCAGCTTCTATATCTCGTGTAATGTCCCTCTGAGTTAGCTAAATGATGCTCTTTGCTGCATCTGATAGAACTAACTAAACCAATGCTGCAAATAAACACTGGGTAAAGAAAAAGTAGGTTTACAGTTTTTCATCTAAAAATAATGTAATAATTAATAAATAAAAATAAAAGAATAAATTTTGTGTTTCATGTACTCAAAACTATAAATTTACTTTTGCTCTACACTGTATGTTAAAATAGTGCTTCATGATTGCAGCCAGACTAATTTTTAGGGCACTTGACTTCCTCCTAAGGGCTTGTGATTTTTTGGTTTTGTTTCTCTAATTTCTATTTCTTAGACCAATTTTAAGGGAAATAGTTCATGTAAATATACTGTACAAACAAATTACTGTCATTGTACAATCTATTTTTTAATCTATGTTCTGTCCACTGATAACATTTAGTAACCTTTTTGGTTTTCAACATCTCTGTTCACTGGAAATCCCAAGCCCCTTCACAGCTATTCTATAAAATGATTTTTTTACAATGGCAAATGCAAGTAAAATTAAAGGCCACAGAAAAGAAATGTCTCCATTCTGAAATAGCAGTGCACACAAAGGAGAAATTGGGCATAACCAATGGCCAAGATCCACCTTCCCTGAGTGTCCAGTGCTGCCCACTGGGACATCCAGGGTTCAGGCCCAGCAGCTCCTCCAGTCATGCCAAGAAGGAAGCCTCTCCCTGTACCATCAGGGAAGCTGAGCTAACCTTCTCTCCACCAGTAGTTACCACACATAATCCTCAAAGCCACTGCTTTTCGTCACTCTTGCAGCTGACTCTGGCATTGCAGCTGGCATGAGATGCTTCCTGGTGGTGCCCATCATCCGAGTCTGCATTTCCTCCAAAGTACAACCTTTCCACTCAGGCTCAGCATCACAAAGCACACTCTTCAAAGTCTCTGTCTCTCTGGCTGACTGCAGACAAGGTGGCTAACCTCAATTTTAACACATTCTGCTAGTGCTGAGGGTACCATTAATTTTATTTTTATATGCCTGTAAATCTTTTTTAGATATGTGTTCCCTGGTCACTTGATGTTCATAATTAGCATATTTATGAGCCGAAGCAATCAGAAGCCCGCATCTTGATGTAACTTAGAGCCAGAGACACCCAGGAAGCCAGTCTGAGTCCCAGTGAAAGGATGATTCTCCTTGAATTTCATATCATAACATTTGTAGTGATGGCTGTGTCATGGCTTCAGTCATTCATAGTGGATTCTGAACCAACCCAATTATTCAAAAGGCAATGGTGCAGGTGGCTTTATGATTTAGAAGTGTGATCTTTAAAATACCCCAGGAGAAATGCAATTTGCATTCCTTGTATGGATTGGGAGTATTAATGTGGTTGGGTCCAACTTCTCAGGGCCAATGTCCCCAGCACCTTTGATATAAATTCGACAGGTTCAAAGTTTTGTCACTGTCTGCATGTATACTTGCTCCAAGGAAGCTTTAAGCATAAGCTCTTCTATCACATGAGATGCCTCTGGTATTGCTTATTATCTAATTCATGGAAAAACTGGGTCTCAATCAGGAAATATTTTTATCTCTAAGTTAGTAACTTAGGAATTATTATGTTAGAGCACTCATGTTACTCCCTATAACACAACATCAGGAAATTTTGGAGTTATGTTAATTATTCCAATATTGCTCCCCAAAACATCCTAAGTTTGGAAAGGTAATAAATATTGTATTTGCATAATACAAACTAAGAAAGTGTTGCAGGTTGTACTAAAATAAGAGAATTAAATACCTTAAATTTCTTATCTCAAGACACATAAAACTGGAGAAAGGCAAATATGAATCCCAAAGACTACCATTTATAATGACTAAATGGTAATGGGAAAAATACAATAAAGATTAAATTAAAAATTAAATATAAGCCAATTTTATAAGAAATTATTTGTCTACACTTTCACTAGCATGTCTACTACATAAAGAACATGATAGAGTAGAGGAGAGAAACATTTGTATTTAGCACTGCTTTGTTGTTCTGCTAACTAGTCAGTGCCAAGGAAAGAAAAGTCATCTATATTTAAGCACCAGATTTAGACAGTGAGAGACAATTGTTGCTTCATTGATAACTAGTTTACAAAGACAGTGAACATAGAGTGGAGAAAGGAAACTTAAAGCCAACATCACTTAGGCTAAACCCTTGAATCAACCAGTATCTCTCTCAATAAATTTTCTCAAGCAACCTGGCCCTTTGGGACAGGACCTGTACTTGAAGAGGGAGCTTGGCCCCAGTGGGATAAGGCTCTAGTGCTACCATCTCTAGGTTAGCTGGTAACACTACCTTCTCAGAATCACATGAAAGGGGCTCAAACTTTCTGAGATTACTGTCTTGATCTGATTTCCAACGTCAGCACTGAATCAGCAGGAAGAATACGATCTCATGTATTTTCCATTGAGGGCAATAATTCATGCTTTTATTTCAATTGGAAAGAATGCACCTTAAGTGAGCAGACATACCATCCTACTTTTTAAGCATAAGTTACTTTGAACTATTTTGTCCAAGCCCATTACATTTAGATGAACTGAGATCACAGACACATCATTTTCACATTTTGCCAGAATTTTTGTGTGACATAATGTGAAAAACATGAAGGACCTGAATTGATTTGTTTGCTTCTTGCCTTCAGATTGATTTAAGGAAGGAGAAAACAGACACTTTTTCTTTTGGTTTTAGCACAGGGGCTGGTCCATTGAGTATTAATGAATGCAGTCAGTTAATTAGCTAATTAACATTATATTTGGTATGAAAAATACTGATTAAGATGATAGTATGTGTGACCCCAACCCCTCATGTGCTGGGCTCGTTGTGACTAAAGCCAAGGTCATGACACCATGATGAATGGGCCTTTGGAGAGATGGGTCTGAAGAGCTTTCAGTTGTGCCCATGCGTGTCATGTGATGTGCCCTTCTGAGATATTCAGTAAAGACATATTTTTTCCTTAGGATTTCAGATATTGACTTTGTATACCTGTAGAATGCAACATTTCAGGTATACACCCTTGATTCCATAGATGCCATATCCTTATCCCTTTCAGTTTCAAGGGTTTTCTGCCTGACCCTGGGGTGTGCTCTCCTCCCACGACATGGCCCACCTCCAGCATGACAATCCTCTTTTCAGAGAACATTCAACTAAAACCTGAAAAGTTGTTAACTACTCTGGGTTAATGTGTTACCATTCCTATTCAACATGTATTTTAATAAAATATTCTTCGAACTTAAAGGAAAACATCTCTGGAGGAAAGTCTTGGGTGAATGAAGGAGAATTTTTTTTAGTGCAGGGGAAGTCTTAGCACCCTAAACTCATATTCTATGATGAAAAGCACATAATTGGAAGCTTAGACCATACCATTCATGGAAAAACATAGGGCATCATTTAATCAAGGTATCAATGAATAATACTCTTATTTTAATTCAAAATTGTTTCAATAACTAGGACATTATTTGGAAGGATTAGATAAATTAACTAGATAGCATGTTTTGTGTACTAACCATGAACTAATTAGGATTTGGGCCACTAAATTGTTCTTTGGTGGTCTGGAAGGAACTGGAAGAACAGATTGTTGATGGGTGGTTACAAGAGGAAGACTGGCACATTTCTGACAGCTGTTCTCTTCTTAATGATATATTTGTACCCAGAAACCAATTCATTGACTGTACATTCATCCAGTCCCCACCTTTTAGAAGTCAGTTTTTATTGACTCTTCACAATCAAAATAGAAATCTTGTCTCTACATTGGAACCTCTGAGAGGACAGCAGGAAAGTGGGTAACACGTAGTCTATTATATTATTACATTTTTAATTTATTTTTAATACATTTTATTGATTATGCTATTACAGTTGTCCCATTTTCTTCTCCCCTTTATTCCCCTACACCCTGCACCCCCATCCCACTATCATCCTCCTGCCCCTTTAGTTCATGTCCTTGGTCATATATATAAGTTCCTTGGATTCTCCATTTCTTATGCTATTCTTAACCTCCCTCTGTCCATTTTCTACCTACCATTTATGCTTCTTATTCAGTGTACCTTTTCCTCTATTCTGTCCCCTCCACCTCCCCGCTGATAACCCTTCATATGATCTCCATTTCTGTGATTCTGTTCCTGTTCTAGTTTTGCTTTGTTTGTTTTTTAGGTTCGGTAGTTAATAGTTGTGAGTTTGTAGTCATTCTACTGTTTGTATTTTTGATCTTCTTTTTTTCTTAGATAAGTCCCTTTAACATTTCATATATGGGTTTGGTAATGATGAATTCCTTTCATTTTACTTTATCTGGGAAACACTTTTTCTGTCCTTTCATTCTAAATGATAGCTTTGCTGGATACAGTAATCTTGGATGTAGGTCCTTGCCTTTCATGACTTTGAATATTTCCTTCCAGCCCCTTCTTGCCCAAAAGGTTTCTTTTGAAAAAAATCAGCTAATAGTCTTATGGGAACTCCATTATATGTGAGTGTCTCCTTTTCTCTTGCTGCTTTTTAAGATTCTCTCCTTCTCTTTAATCTTGGGTAATGTAATTACAACATGCCTTGGTGAGTGCTTCCTTGGGTACAACTTCTTTGGAACGCTAAGCTTCCTGGAAGTCTCTTTCCTTTGACAGACTGGGGAAGTTCTCCTTCATTATTTCTTCAGATAAATTTTCCATTTCTTGCTCTTCATCTTCTTCTTCTGGCACCCCTGTGATTTGGATGTTGCAAAATTTAAAGTTGTCCCAGAGGTTCCTAAGCCTCTCCTTTTTTTTTTTTTTGAATTCCTGTTTCTTCATTCTGTTCTGGTTGAGTGTTTATTCCTTCCTTGTGCTCCAAATTGTTGATTTAAGTATCAGTTTCCTTCCCTTTACTGTTGGTTCCCTGTGCCTTTTCCTTTATTTCAGTTTTCATAGCCTTCACTTTTTCCTGTATTTTGTGACCATACTCAACCATTCTGTGAGCATCCTGATTACCAGTGTTTTGAACTCTGCACCTGATAGGTTGGCTATTTCTTTTTTTCAAATATATTTTATTGAGAATGCTATTACAGTTGTCCCATTTCTCCCCCGTCATTCCCCTCCACCCTGCACACCCCCTCCCACCCACATTCCCCCCTTTAGTTCATGTCCTTGTGTCATAAGTTCTGTAGCTTCTACATTTCCCACAATATTCTTGCTGTCCCCCTATTTTCTACCCACCATCTGTGCTACTTATTCTCTGTACCTTTTCTCCCTCTCTCCTCCTCCCACTCCCCTGTTGATAACCCTCCATGTGATCTTTATTTCTGTGGTTCTATTCCTGTTCTAGCTGTTGGCTTAGTTTGCTTTTGTTTTAGGTGTGGTTGTTAATAGCTGTGAGTTTGCTGTCTTTTTACTGTCGTATTTTTTATCTTCTTTTTCTTAGATAAGTCCCTTTAACATTTCATATAATAAGGGCTTGGTGATGATGAACTCTTTGAGCTTGACCTTATCTGAGAAGCACTTTATCTTCTCTTCCATTTTAAATGACAGCTTCACTGAATAGAGCAATCTTGGATGTAGGTCCTTGCCTTTCATGACTTGGAATACTTCTTTCCAGCCCCTTCTTGCCTGGAAGGTCTCTTTGGAGAAATCAGCTGACAGTCTGATGGGAACTCCTTTGTAGGTGACTATCCCCTTATCCCTTGCTGCTTCTAGAATTCTCTGCTTCATTTTCATCTTGGCTAATGTCATTATCATGTGCCTTGGTGTGTTCTTCCTTGGGTCCAACTCCTTTGGGACTCTCAGAGCTTCCTGGACTTCCTGGAAGTCTATTTTCTTTGCCAGATTGGGGAAGTTCTCCTTTATTATTTGTTCAAATAAGTTTTCCACCTGTTGCTCTTCTTCTTCCCCTTCTGATACCCCTATAATTCAGATGTTGGGACGTTTAAAGATGTCCTGGATGTTCCTAAGCCTCTCCTCATTTTTTTTGAATTCTTGTTTCTTCATTCTTTTCTGATTGGATGTTTGTTTCTTCCTTCTGGTCTACTCCATTGATTTGAGTCCCAGTTTTCCTCCCATCACTCTTGGTTCCCTGTGCATTTTCCTTCTTTTCACTTATTGTAGCCTTCATTTGTTCATTTATTTGCGACCAAAATCAACCAATTCTGTGAGCATTCTGATCACCAGTGCTTTGAACTGTGCATCTGATAGGTTGGCCATCTCTTGATCACTTAGATGAATTGGCTCTGAGACTTTGATCTGTTCTCCTGTTTGAGCCATTTTTTTTGGGGGGGGGGGCTGTTACGTAGTGAGGGGTGGAGCCTTAGGTGTTCCCCAGCCGGGGCAGCCCAGTAGCTGGGTAGTGACGCTGTATGTGGGGGCAGGGTCTTGGTGTTTTTAGGTTTTATTTCCCAGCACTGGGGCCCTGGGTTGAGAGTTCTGTCTTGTCCCCCATTTTCTCCTGGATTATCTGCACACAAATGTGGGACTGCCTGGTCAGCCAGCTGCCTTGAGCCTGGGGTCCGCTAGCCATAGCCTGTGCACCTGGGGCCTGGTAGCTGCCACCTGCAGGCCCAGGTCACCAGCAGCTGCCTGTGCACCCAGGTCCACCAATCTCCGCTTCCTCCTGCTGTGACTCCACCCCTCTTACCTGTCTGGATGAATGGTTGTCAGACCTCTGTACAGTTCAATTTTTCCCTCAGTTCTGATTGTTTTCTTGTTTCTAAATCCTTGTTGTCCTTAATTTTGGTTGTGCGAGGAGGCACAGTGTGTCTACCTAGGCTTCCTTGGACGGAAGTCCTCCAGAAGTTTCTTGATGAAATGTCAAAAAGAGTGTGCCTTTTCAATTTGCCATAGTCAAATCCATCTCTGTAAATTTCCATCATTGATAAGTTTCTATACTTTTTAGATCACCTAATAAAGATTTCTGAAACTGTCTCTTGTGATAATGACAACCTGGAACAACATTAAACTGATATTGACATTGACATGATATTGCCTCCCCAGAGTTAAATCTCTGAGAAGGCTTCTAGTTCATCATGTCCTAGGGCACCTGGTCTCCTGGTCATTCAAATATTTCCTACAAAGGACAAAAACTGTTTTAATTGACATGGTGTAAAAATATCTGAGTTAGAAATATTGTGTTTGTGTTGCCCTTCCAGTGTTTACTCCCTGTGGTATAATGGAATGAATCCTGGCTTGGGCATCACACAGACAGGAGTAGGATTTCCAGCTTGGAGCCTTAGTTGTTATAAGACCTTAAACAATTCACCTACCTTGCCAAGGCTTAGATTTTTTTTCTCAGTGTGTGTGTGTACGTGTGTGTATGTATGTGTTTTCTTAATGTGAATAATTTCTACTGAGATAAAAATATAATAGAAGGTGTATAACACAAGTGTCTGAGATGTGGCATTGTCTATATGATTGCTATTTCCGAAGTTTATGTGTTTAAATGAGCACTATGTTTGGAAAAGATATGACCCAGCTCCAACACATATATGCACTGTCTTGATATCCCTTTCAGTTACATGGATTAATAGTTAGGTATAGAACATAAACCAGAAGAATTGCAATCAATACATCGAAACAGTAGTTATTCATCAAAACACAGAAGGAAAGAAAACTATGGCAACTCAAGAAGTGTCAGCAAGACCCTGCATCACTGCAGAGTTCCAATAACACTTCACCTTCCACCCAAATTACCTGGCTCATAAAACTATACTTCACTCCCAGGTGTACACAGCCATGAGGGCACGCCTGCTCATAGGCCACGAGTGATAGCAAAAACATCTTCCATTATTTACTACAGTCATTTGACTTTTTAAAAGATCTGTATTTTTAAATGTTTTCAGAACACTTCTATCATTTGGCTGATTCTCTGTTTTAGACATGTGTTGATAAACAATATTCAACTACTTGGTAATAGTTATAAATTACTCCCTCTGCAATGCTCACATTCTTAAATTAACATTGAAGAAAAATATTCATTTTTTCTTCCTTTCTCCTAGAGCTTACCCAGTCTTTTAAAACAGTGGCTTCACATTAGCATATGTGTTTCCATGAATGTTTTCCAATGTATATGGGTTGGCCTATAACCGGACACCATTTTTATAGGTGTTTTTAACCAAAACCCTGCAGCTACATACACTGCATTTTTTTCCACACCCATTTACAATCAGCTATCCTCCACTTCATACAAGAAAGCTCTCCTTTGCTCTCCTTCTCAACCTCATTATGGTAAAGTTTCCAGGGCATAAACCTTTCCTCCTCCTGTGCCAAAGGAAGAGAAGAAGGGAAATAGCAGTATGGGCACTATTTTATGTCATTTTCCATCTGATTCATCTTATTTCACATAAAAACCAAGCGCAAACTTACAAAGAGACTATTTTGGCCCATGGTAGGATTTCTGAATTTTCAACTGTTGCAGAGTAGAACGTGATAAGGAAAACTTTGGTTTGGGTTAAATAGCATAAAGCTTTTCATCTTCCAATTTTTTGTCTAATTTTCGCTTACCTGTGGTAGTCTACCAAGAGAATACAATCAAGCAAGTGAGAAGAAGAAACACTGAAGGCAATAAGTACCTTATTTTATCAGGGCAAAAAAACTCCACAAATATTTCAATAAGATATTTTATTATGTGATACTATAGAAATAGAATTAGGAGTTGAATTAATGCTAACTCCTGTTTCAATCCATGAATAGATAATAGTCATCTGTGATTACATAAACTAATTGATAAAAAGCCCCATCCATTTCAATAACTGATACATTTGCAATAAAAATTTACTTTTTACATTTAATAATGATGTACAAGATGTTATATTTGTTTTGATCAATTTTTACAATTAATTATAATTATGAATTCAATTCAAAAGAAAAACAAAGAGCACCCTAGTCATTAGAAATGACTAACAAATTCAGAGAATTTTTTAAATTTCTATATACAGTTTTTGAAAATATGTATATACACTGACCAGTAAAATATATTACATGAACATAAACCTGTATGGGAAAATACAATTGAGATAAAAAAGAAAAAGGAAAAGTATTCAGTCATTAAAGCATTTGTTCATATGACTTTTAAATGGATGATGGTAGGTATCAAAGTACTCAAATATTTGGAGTCCACTGGGTTTATTTTTTTTAATGATGTAGCACTTTTATTTTCCAAAGTCAATATTCATTGTATACCAGAAATTATAATTTTCCACACAACTAAAACTTTTGAATAAAATATTTAGCTATCATCTTTTTAAAAAGTAGGTATTACAGTTTTTCAAACTTGTCTTATGGCTGGCAAAAAGTTTTAAGTCTGCTGCTTTGGAATATTATATTATAAAAGATAAAAAATTAAAAATTTGCTAGGTCATACTCTATGTTCTTCCCTGTCTGTTACCTAATACTTTAGATGAGAATGAAGTGTGACCTTATAGCTCTACTAATTGGAGGAGCAAAGCTAGAGAACATTTATTTTCTTTTAAAGAGAATCCCTGAGAAATGGACTTTCATCCCCTTCTGTTGAGATGCAGCCCTGACCTTGGGTCTCAGGATTTTGTGCAGTCTGTGAGCCACCCTGTGGGGCCTTCCTCTGCCCCATACTGGGAACTACTCTGCACATGACTACCTACCTCTCATACAGCATGTTTGCTATGAGCTCAACTGAAGTTACCATCAGGAAATAGGCTTCCTCCTCTCTGAAGGATGAGGGTTGTTAAACTGTTTAAGAGTTTCACTGAAGGAATTTATCTCTTTTATTTAATTCTGTTTCCTATAATTTAATTCATAAGGAAAAAGAAATTTTAGGTGCAATGGGGAATCTTTGCTGGGTAAAGATTATATTCAGGAACAGAACAAACATACACATATATATTATTTGGGAGTTCATTTATAATGAAATGATCTCTAAAGTACAAAAAGAAATTCAAAGCCAACTAATAAAATATAAAGTGAGAAAAGATTTAACTTTGGTCATTAAGCTGAAGAAGTCGTTGTCTGGGGAGATTTTGCAGCCAGGCCTTTGCCTTTTAGTGTTTTAATAATAGTACACTATAAATCACTTTTCTGAAAAGAGAATGAGTTTTCAATGACTAACAGTTGTGGCCGCTTTCTGAAATAGATGTTTACAACTTAGGTAACACTGTTGGGGACAGAAAGATGTTTTAAAATTTCATGTTTATAGAAAAACAGTGGTTTAGGCCAGAGATTAGAAGTCAGATAAATAGTTCTCCATGTTTATGAACTTGAACACTCAGATCCAGGTGCAGTTCTAAGTTCTCATCATGTATGAATGAAAGCAAAATGCCCATTTGCATGTTTCTAGTATGGGTACACAAAGTTGTAAAACAGCCTCACAAGATGGTAAGCACTGAAATGAAAGATAAAACAAAGGGACATGGTGACAGCAGCTCTTATCAAGGAGGCCCCTCTGATAAGAAAAGAGGTAGAAAACTAGAACTAAGTCATTTTTCATTGGTGCTAACAGCTCAAGAAAGTAAACAGAGGCAGATTAAAACTGTTGGATGCTGAAGACAAATATCATTCAAAGGATATGGATTCATAATAAAATGTCCTAAGGACATATTAAAATACAACATTAGAAATTTTAGTATAAAATTTAGAAAGAAATTTCAGGTTAAATCAACTAAAAAACAAAAATCATTAAAAATGATTACTAAAGTTCATCAAATTTACAATGTGTTCATTTATTTAAATCCTATTCCATACATTATCTCTGGTAAACTAATTTAATATCATCTTCATTCAGTTTTGTTTTTGTCTTAAGAGAGTTTTACATTAAAAGGCAAACTAATGTCTCTTTCAGTTAAAAAAAAAATCTATGGATAATACAAGGATACTGAGATTATGAAACTACCCATTATCTGTGTACTGGGTAGAAATGTATTCTAATTTCATGGAAAGCACCTAAAAAACAAACAACACAAAGTTTTTGGTATTAACACCAAAAATATTCTTAGATATTCTGTTACTTAAATGTAACAAGACCAGTAATAACTGTTAGATAACTTTAATAATGTGGGTTGGCTCCACATCCATGTTATATGACATAACTTTAAAAGTACCAAAAATACAGTAGCAAATGATCTTCCTCTTTCAAAAAGAGATTAAAAATATAAGTTTATGCATGTGTTGGACTATTCAGAGCATTACAAATTAGAGACCAAACAGGAACTTTCAAGCATTGGAGTGAGAAGGCGGCTCTTTAAAAATAAAATGGGTCTATGAATATCGAGACCAAAACTTAAATACAAGGAAACAAACAAAAGATTTTAAAAGAAATGGGACACAGAAATGTCAAGCTTTATGAGATCAGAGGTGTAATTTCTAGAATCAAATTAACTGAGGATGGAGTATAATAACTTGATTATACACAAAGAAATCAATCAATTTCCATTTGTTACTTCCCTCACTTGTATACCTGGTAGGGGAAGAACATCCCTGCCACCAACAGCTTCTTTCTAAGGCATCTAGGAACATTTTGATTCCTTCTCTCACACTATATTTATATTTATTCCATTGCTTCCAATTAGGCAAACATGATTTTGGACAGCACTTTCCATGTGAAACATAAAACTGGCAGAGAAAAGTACTGTTTGGAAGGACCAACCAGAGCAATGCCTTCTGGAACCTGGACTATGTTAGTTTATTCTTTCCAATAAAGGTCTATTTCACATTATCCAAAAGTAAATTCTCCTCCGAATTAAGATGACTGTAGTAATAGAAAACCACATCTCATTGAAGCAGATTCACAGTAGATGGGTGACTGATAAACACCAGTGCAAATAAAAAAAGGTTAAGATCTTTACAATTAAAACAAATAGAACAGTATATAAATATTGTACTCTAGTTAGTAAGATAGTTTTTTCAAGTGGGTGTAGAATTATGAAACTAGCTTTTGCGTGTTCGAAGACCAAAAACTAAATAAATAACATCCAGGACTCTCATTGTTAGAGTAATAAGTTACAAATGAGGAAATGGGAAATGCTAACAATAACATCAGCATGTTGAATTAGAATCAAAGGCATGAACTACTGGATCGATGGATAGATATTAAAATAGATATAGATAGGTATATGTTCACTTAAATATAAATATTTTCTTGATCTGTCTATGAAGCAGGCCTAGAAACAATTAATGACACTAAAATAGCAATGAGCACAACTAAAATAGATATCTCAGTTCCTAAATAACATTTTCCAATGATAACTAGAGCTCTTTGGATTAATTGCTATTCTAAAGTTGGTGCAAGAAAAGTATAAGACAAGCCTGGAACACCTTGTGGTGCCACAAGGTAAGGAAGTGCCCACAAAATAATGAAGCTGTGTCAAAGAACACAGTAGCCAATTTACAAAGCTTTCCAAATGTCAAATATGGGACAATTTGAGAAATTAAATTGGAGACCGAAATGTAACCATTTCAATAATTACATTAAATACAAGTGACCTAAAATAGCACTAATTAAAAGGAATTGAAGGAGGAGGCAAGATGGCAGAAAAGTGAATGGAAGCCATGCTAATCTCCTCTAAGGACCAATCTGGAATTATGACTAAATTGTGGAGAAATCACCCAGAACAAACAACTGAACAATAGTGAGAGAGAAGCCTTTCAACCTTGACAGATAGAAGAATCCGCTTCAGCACCACCTGTTTGGTAAGGACTGTGGTGGAGACTCAAGAGGGATGACTGGGCACCCACAGGCAGCAGCACTGGAGGAATAATTAAGTGGCTGGTTGGATCCCCCTGAGAAGAATGGGGTATAAATCCTAAGCTGGGATCCCCAGCCTAGAGCATCCCAAAAGTATAAAACAACCAGTGATGAAAAGCAGCCAGATTGCTCTCCACAAGAGACAGATGGCTAGAGATGTAAAGAGCCATTTAAAGAGGCAACACACAAATTTTCATTTGTAGCCACTTACCCAGGGCTCCAGCAAAGGCAGGGGCAAATGGGCTACAGACACCTGAGGAGAGACTAGGGACAGAAGCTTTGGGGAGAGAGCAGCCACCAGGATCCTGGTGCTGACTCATCACCTTACAGCAGCAGCCATCCTACACCACTCCCCCATGAGTGGAAGCAGCCTGAGGGGAAACAATACCCTCAACCCCAGAAGGGATTCTGCCCTACCCTACAGGGCTTAAGCCCCACTGCTGAATGCAGAGTGACTAGATTAACAACTGAAGGAGACAGCCACAGACACTAGATCCCTGGCAGTCTCATAACAGGCTGCGTAAGGTCAGATGGGGTCAATATCTGACATCACCAGAGGCAGATCCAGAAAGAAAAAACACTGGTAAATACTAGAGGCTACCTAGACAAAATCCCCTGTGGTTTTCTCCATGATTAGCAATATTTTCTTTCCTGCACAGCTTTCTAACATGCATTTATTATCCAGCAAGTTTGTGCATATTAAGTCACTAGAATACTACAGTTTATTCCTCTCCTTTCTTATAATAGTCTTATTCTCTTTATACCCTTATTAATACTGGTTCATTAGCTGTTGATAGTGGGATTGCAGGTGGCAGATATTTTGTGGATGTGGGTTTGGTTCTTGGGCTTTGTGGTTTTGTTCTGGCAGCACCTGCACAACAGCACACAAGATGTAGCTGGCAGAGCAACCCTCAGTCAACCAGCTGGAGGGAAGTACTTACCAAAGAATGACCCAACAACATTCAAAACCCAATTACATCCAGAGAGCCAACATACAGGGCATAAAGGGCATCCCAAGAGCATCAAGTTCAGGAGATAAAGGAGATTGCACCACTGAATCTCACAGGTCTCCTACCATGGAAGTTCACACCAAAAACTCAGGGAGTCAAAACAGATCAATTTAAGAAGGAGAGACAAACAAGAAGAGTCTCACAAACAATGGGAAGACAAAGAAACAAACCCTTAAAGAAAATAAAGATGGAATCCTCAGAAAGAATGCTAAATGAAATAGAGGCAAGTCAGCTATCAGATAGTGACTTCAAAACAATGGTTATAAGAAAACTCAGTGAACTCACTGAGAATTACCAAAAACTACAGGGAAACTATGAGGAACTTACTGCAAAATACATCAAAATGAAAAAGAGAATGGAAACTCTCAACAGGAGCCAAGAGGATATGAAGAATACAATTTCCAAATTGAATAACACAGTAGAAGGAATGAAAAGCAGGCTAGATGAAGCAGAGGATCAAATCAGTGAGCTGGATGACAAGGTGGAAAAAACACCCAGAAAGAGCAAGAAAAGGAAAAAAAAACTCAGAAAGAATGAAAAGGTATTAAGAGAACTACAGGACAACATGAAATGTAATAATATCCATATAATAGGAATATCAGAAGGAGAAGAAGGAGAACAAGGGATAGAAAACCTGTTTGAAAAAGTGATGATAGAACACTTCCCTAATTTGATGACAGAAAAAGTCACACAAATCCAGAAAGCACTGAGGTTCCCAATTGAAAGGAACCCAAAGAGGCTCACTCCAAGACATATCATAATTAAAATGGCAAAATTCCAAGAGAATTGGAATCTTAGAATCAAACAAAGAGAACTTAGAGGAAACAGAGAGAGAATCTTAAAGGTATCCAGGGAGAAACAGGAAGTAACATACAAAGGAGCCACAATAAGGCTAGCAGCTGACTTCTCGATGGAAACACTGCAAGCCAGAAGGGAAGGGCAAGAATTATTCCAAGTAATGAAAAGCAAAGGCCTACAACCAAGACTACTCTAATTGAGGGCAAGGCCCTCAATTAAAATGGAAGACAAAATAAGGAGTTTCCCAAACAAAAGTAGGCTCAAAGAATATACCTCCACCAAACCAGTACTGAAAGATTGCTTTAACAAAAGGAAGAGAAAGAGTGAGAGAGAGAAGAACACAGGTATGAAGGGAGTAAAATGACAATAAATAACTACCTGTCAATAGTAACCTTAAATGTTAATGGTTTAAATGCTACAATCAAAAGACATAGAGTAGCTGAATGAATAAGAAAACATGACCCACACATATGCTGCCTACAAGAGACACACCTCAAAACACAAGACCTACACAGACTGGAAGTGAAGGGTTGGAAAAACATACTCCAAGCAAGTAGACAGGAAAAAAAAAATATTTACTTCAGACAAAATAGACTTCCAAACATAGGCTATAAAGAGAGACACAGAAGGATACTTCATAATATTCAAGGGAAGAATCCATCAAGAAGACATAAACATTATAAACATATATGTACCCAACATAGGAGCACCCAAATATACAAGGAAAATCTTAGAAGACTTCAAGAAAAATATAGACAGCAACATACTTATGCTAGGAGATTTTAGCACTCCACTATCAAAAATGGATAGATCTTCCAAACAAAATATCAACAAGTTTATTGCAGCATTGAACAATGCTCTAGATCAAATGGACTTAACTGATATCTATAGAACATTTCATCCCAAAGAAGCAAAAAACACATTCTTTTCAAATGCACATGGAACATTTTCAAAGATAGACCACATGATAGGACACAACACAAGCCTCAACAAATTCAAGAAAATTGATATCAAATCAAGCAACTTCTCAGACCACAAGGGCCTGAAAGTAGAAATCTGCCTCAAGGAAAAAACTCAAAAAAGCTCAAATTCATGGAGATTTAAGAGCATGCTATTAAACAATGAATGGGTTAAGAATGAGATCAAGGAAGAAATCAAAAAGTTTCTGGAAACAAGTGAAAATGAATATACAACAGTCCAAAATTTATGTGACACAGTGAAGGCAGTCCTGAGAGGAAAGCTCATAAAGATACAGGCCTACCTAAAAAAGATAGAAACATTTCAAATAAACAACCTAACCCTACATCTACAAGAATTGGAGGAACAACAAAAAAAGCCTAGAGCAAGTAGAAAGAAGGAAATAACTAAGATCAGAGCAGAATTAAATGACATAGAGACTAAAGGAAAAATTCTAAGGATCAATAAATCAAAGAGCTAGTTCCTTGAAAAGATAAACAAAATCAACAAGCCTTTAAACAGACTCATCAAGAAAAAAAGAGAGAAGATCCAAATACACAATCAGAAATGAAAGAGGATATGAGCTCCTTCTTTCTTTCTGCTGCATAGAATTCCATTGTATAAATGTACCACAGTTTTTTGATCCATTCATTTACTGATGGGCATCTAGGTTGCTTCCAACACTTGGCTATTGTAAATTGTGCTGCTATAAACATAGGGATGCATAGTTTCTTTTGGATTGGTGTTTCAGGGTTCTTAGGATATAGTCCTAGCAATGGAATTGCTGGGTCAAAAGGTATATCCATTTTTAGTTTTTTTAGAAAATTCCATACTGTTTTCCATAGTGGTTGTACCAGTCTGCACTCCCACCAGCAGTGCACTAGGGTCCCCTTTTCTCCACAACCTCTCCAACACTTGCTGTTTGTTGCTTTGTTTATGAGGGCCATTCTGACTGGTGTCAAGTGGTATCTCATTGTGGTTTTAATTTGCATCTCTCTGATAGCTAGCGATATCGAGCATCTTTTCATGTGTCTCTGGATCCTCTGTATGTCCTCCTTGGAGAGGTGTCTGCCCAAGTCCTTTGCCCATTTTTTAATTGGGTTGCTTGTCTTCTTAGAGTGGAGTCGTGTAAGTTCTTTGTATATTTTGGAGATTAAACCCTTATCTGAGATATCATTGTCAAATATGTTTTCCCACACAGTCGGTTCTCTTTTTATTTTAATACTGTTTTCCTTGGCCATGCAGAAGCTTTTTATTTTGATGAGATCCCATTTGTTTATTCTTTCCTTTATGTCCCTAGCTTTAGGGGACATATCAGTAAAAATGTTGCTGCGTGTAATATCTGAGATTTTCCTGCCTATGTTCTCTTCTAGGACTTTAATGGTGTTACGGCTTATGGATGGAACTTGAGAGCATCATGCTAAGCGAAGTAAGCCAGGCAGTGAAAGATAAATACCATATGATCTCACCTTTAACAGGAACCTAATCAACAAAACAAACAAACAAGCATAATATAACCAAAGACATGGAAATTGGGAACATGCTGAAAGTCACCAGAGGGGAGAGGGGAGGGAATTTCAGGGGAAAAGGGGAAGGATTTACAGGAACAAGTATAAAGGACACATGGACAAAAACTATGAGGGGGGTGGAAATGGGAGGGAGGTGGGGAGGGTTGGGGTGGTGGGTTCGGGTGAGAATAAAAGACAGAAAACTGTACAAGATCAACAATGAAAATAAAAATTAAAAAAAAAAAATAAAATGCAAAAAAAAAAAAAAAAAAGAAATGAAAGAGAAGAGTGCCAGCCAGGATAGAGGTGTAGGTAGAAAACCTTCACTTCCTTGCATAACCAAAGGGAGGATAACAACCAATCTAAAATCAATAAACAACCAAAATCACCATAATATCAAACTGCATGGAACTCTGACAACCAAGAAATTAAAGAAAAATCAACCAGAACAACCAAACCAGTAAGACAGACCATGTGCACTGACTCAGCAAAACCATGGTAAGACAGCTGAGGGGTCAGGCTGACTGACAAGCTCAGCAGAGCTGCACAGGAGAGACTGACTTAAGGGGAAAACTGAGACTCAGAGCTCACTGTGGACTAAGGCTAGGGTTGCTTCGGTGGGAGATGACACAAGAGTCTGTTGGAAAGTGTGCTAGAAACAAGCAGACAAGCTGCATTGTTCCCACCTTAGCCCATCCTACACAGGCAGTGCAGCAAAGAGGGTTGCCCTGCCTGGGTGAATACCTAAGGTCCCACACCCTTACAACCTATCAGCTGCACAAAGGCAAAGAAATAAGGCCCAAATGAAAGAACACAGCAAAACCTCAGAAAGAGAACTAAGCGATGAGGAGATTGCCAACCTATCTAATAAGGAATCTAAAGCCCTGGTAATCAAGATGCTCACAGAACTGATTGATCTTGGTCAAAAAATGAAAGAACAAATGAAAGATATCCAAAATTAAATAAAGCAAAATATTCAGGGAACCAACAGTGACAAAAGGAAAACCAGGTTTCAAAGCAATGATTTGGAACAAAAGGAAGAAATAAAGATCTAATTGGACCAGAACAAAGAAACAAGAATCAAAAAAAAAAAAAAAAATGAAGAAAGGCTGAGGATTCTCTGGGACAACCTGAAATGTTCCAATATCCAAATTATAGGGGTGCCAGAAAAAGAAGAACAGCAGCAAGAAATTGAAAACTTATTTGAACAAATAATGAAGGAAAACCTCTCCAATCTGGTGAAGGAAATAGACTTCCAGGAAGTCCAGGAAGCCCAGAGAGTCCCAAAGAAGTTGGACCCAAAGAGGAATACACCAAGGCACATCATCATTAAGTCACCCAAGATTAAAGACAAAGAGAAAATCCTAAAAGTAGCAAGAGATAAGGAGACAGTTACTTCTAAGGAGTTCCCATACAGCTATCAGCTGATTGCTTAAAAGAAACTTTACAGGGAAGAAGGGGCTGGAAAGAAGTATTTGAAGTCGTGAAAAGCTAGAAACTACATCCAAGATTACTCTATCCAGCAATGTTTTCATTTAGAATGGAAGGACAGATAAAGTACTTCCCAGATAAGGTCAAGTTAAAGGACTCCATCATAACCAAGCCCTTATTATATGAAATGTTAAAGGGACTTATCTAAGAAAAAGAAGACAAAAAATATTAACAATAAAATGGCAACAAACTCACAAGTATCAACATATGAACCTAAAAGAAAAGAAAAACAATGGAAACAAAAACTAAGCAAACAACCAGAACAGGAACAGAATCAGAGAAATGGATATCACACAGAGGGAGTTCAGTGGGGAGGGAGAAGGGAGGAATAGGGGGGGAAAGGTACAGGGAAGAAGAAGCATAATTAATAGGCATAAAATAGATGGGGAGAGATAAAAACTGGTATAGGAAAAGGAAGACTCAGAGAACTTATATGTACAACCCATGGACATAAACTAAGGCAGGGGGATAATGCTGGGGGGTTGGGGGCAGGGTGGAGAGGGGTAAAGGGGGAAAAATTGGGAAAACTGTAATAGCATAATCAATAAAAAATACTTAGAAATTAAAATATTTTATTTTATTTTAAATTGTATTTTAATTGTTGATCTTGTACAGTTTTCTGTCTTTTACTCCCACCCCAGCCCACCACCCCAACCCTCCCCACCTCCCTCCCATTTCCACCCCCCATAGATTTTGTCCATGTGTCCTTTATACTTGTTCCTGTAAACACTTCCCCTTTTCCCCTGAAATTCCCTCCCCTCTCCCCTCTGGTGACTGTCAGCCTGTTCTCAATTTCAATGTCTTTGGTTATATTATGCTTGTTTGTTTGTTTTGTTGATTAGGTTCCTGTTAAAGGTGAGATCATATGGTATTTGTCTTTCCAAACAGCCGGATACAAAATCAATATCCAGAAATCAAAGGCATTTTTGTATACCAACAATAAAACAACAGAAGCAGAAATCAAGAAAAAAATCCCATTCAATATAGCAAAAAGAAAAATAAAATACCTAGGAATAAACCTAACCAAGGAGGTAAAAGACCTGTATGCAGAAAACTACACAACACTGAAGAAAGAAATCAAGGAAGACACAAACAAATGGAAATACATACCGTGTTCATGGATCAGAAGAATTAACATCATCAAAATGTCCATAAAAAATAAAATAAAATTTTAATATAAAAAATAAGAAATGAAAGAGGAGAGATTACAACCGATACCACAGAAATACAAAGGATTGTAAGAAATTACTATGAAGAACTATATGCCAAGAAATTTGAGAACCTAGGTGAAATGGACAAATTTCTAGAAAAATATAATCTTCCAAAACTGAATGAAGAAGAAGCAAAAAGCCAGAACAGACCAATAACAGCAAACAAAATTACAACATTAATTAAAAAAACTCCTGATACACAAAAGCCCTGGATTGGATGGTTTCACGGGGAATTTTACAAAACATTTAAGGAAGAGTTAACCTATCCATCTCAGACTATTACAAAAAAATTCTCAAAGTCTTTTTCTGAAGCCAGCCTCATCCTAATCCCCAAACCAGACAAAGACACAGCAAACAAAGAAAACTACAGGCCAATATAACTGATAGATGCTAAAATTCTCAACAAAATATTGGCAAACCACATCCAGCAATACATTAAAAAGATCATTCACCATAGTCAAGGGGGATTCATCCCAGGGATGCAAGAAAAGGCACAATATTCACAAATTGATAAACATAATACATCATGTAAACAAATGGAAAGACAAAAATCACATGATCATCTCAATAAATGTGGAAAAAGCATTTGATAAGGTACAGTAACCATTTATAATGAAAACACTCAGCAAAGTGGGAATAGAGGGAGCATACATCAACATAATAAAGGCCATATACAAGAAACGTACAGCCAACATCATACTCAGTAGGAAAATCAAAAAGATTTTCCACTAAGATCAGGAGCAATACAAGGGTGTCCACTTACATCACTTCTATTCAACATAGTATTGGAAGTCCTAGCCACAGCAATCAGACAAGAAAAAGAAATAAAAGGCGTCCAAATTGGGAAGTAGGAAGCAAAATTGTCATTGTTTGCAGATGGCATGATAGTGTACATAGAAAATCCTATAGACTCTACCAAAAAACTACTCCACCTAATAAGTGAATTTGGCAAAACAGTAGGATACAAAGTCAACATTCCGAAATCTAAGACATTTTTGTACACCAACAATGAAATATCAGAAACAGAAATCAGAAAAAAATCCCATTTGATTTCCTGCTGACAGCAACAGGAAAAATAAAGTACCTAGGAATAAACCTAACCAAGGAGGTAAAAGACCTGTACTCAAAAAACTACACAACACTGAGAAAGAAATTAAAGAAGACACAAAGAAATGGAAACACATACCGTGTTCATGGATTGGAAGAATTAATATCATCAAAACATCCACACTACCCAAAGCAATTTTTAGATTCAATGCAATCCCTATTAAAATACCAATGATATATTTCACAGATATAGAACAAACATTTCAAAAAATTATATGGAGCCATAAATGACCCCAAATAGCCACAGCAATTTTGAGAAAGAAAAACAAAGTAGGAGGGATCAAGATACCTGACATCAAACTATATACCAAGACAACAGTAATCAAAATAGTCTGGTACTGGCATAAGAACAGACACATTGATCAATGGAACAGAACAGAGAGCCCAGAAATAAACTCATGTCTCTATAGTCTATTAATGTTCAACAAAGGGGGAAGAAGCATAAACTAGAGTAAAAATAGCCTCTTCAACAAATGGTGTTGGGAGATCTGAACAGCTACATGCAAAAAAAGAAACTTGACCACCAGCTTACACCATACACAAAAATAAACTCAAGGTGGATAAAAGACTTAATTGTAAGTCATGACATCATAAAAGTCCTAAAAGAGAAGATAGGTAGGAAAATCTCAGATATTCCACGCAGCAATTTTTTCATTGTTATGTCCTCTAGAGCAAGGGACATAAAGGAAAGAATATAAAAAATTGGCCTTTATCAAAATAAAAAGCTTCTGCATGGCTAAAGAAAACATTAGCAAAATGAAAAGGGAACCAATGGTATAGGAAAATATATTTGCCAATGATACCTCAGACAATGGTTGATCTCCAAAATATATAAAGAACTCACACGACTCCACTCCAGGAAGACAAACAACCCAATTAAAAAATGGGCAAAGGACCTGAACAGACATTTCTCCAAGGAGGACATACAGAGGGCCCAGAGACATATGAAAGGATGCTCAGCATCACTAGCCATCAAAGATGCAAATTAAAACCACAATGAGATACCACTTCACACCAGTCAGAATGGCCATCATAAACAAATCAACAAAAAACAAGTGCTGGTGAAGTCATAGAGAAAATGGAACCCCAGTACTGTTGGTGGGAATGCAGACTGGTGCAGCCACTGTGGAATGGAATCTCCTCAGAAAACTAAAAATCGAACTTCATTTTGACCTGGCAATTCCACCAATAAATTCTACCAAACACCTAAGGAAAAATGGGGACAACTGTAACTGAACAACATAAATAAATTCTGAAAAAAAAGAAAAATTATATCAATAGAAATAAAACTCTAAAATAAGTTAATTAAACCATCCAAATCAAGGAGTTAGTAAAGATTAAAATATATCCAAGGACCAATTCCTATAAACATTACAAAAACTCACTCAAGAGCAAACAGATAACCTGGTTAGTCTTATGCCTATTAAAGGAATTATATGTGTAGCTAAAACTTCCCAGTAAAAAATATCCCAGGCCAATATAGTTTTAATGGTGAATTCTGCCAAATACTTAAGGATGAAATAATGCCAATTCTGCAGAATCCCTTTGAAATAAAGAACATTTCATAGCTTTTTTTATGAGGCAAGCATTACTTTGATACCAAAAGGAATCAAAGACAATATTAGAAAATTATAGACCAATATTTCTCATGAACATAACTACAGAAATCTTTAGCAAAATATTAACACATAAAATGCAGCAACATATAAAAGACATTTTGCAACTCTACCAATATACTAAAAACCACCAAGTTGTACACTTTAAACAGGTGAACTTTAGGATATGTAAAAAGCTGTTTTTTTAAAAAAAACTTAGGTTTGCATAAAATCAAGTAACAAATATTTATAGTAGCTTTATTCATAATTGGCAATAATCAGAAACAACCATACAACAAAATGCTACTCAACATAAAAAGAATAAACTCTCAAAGCATATAATAATATGCAGGAATCTTAACTTCATTTTGCTAAATGAAAGAAGCCAGATACAAAAGGCTACATATTGTAAGGTTTCATTTAAAGAACGTTCTGGAAAAGATAAAACTATAGGTCAGTTTTTGGCAGACCTTGGGGACTAGGGGAGGGTTTAAATGAGTATAAAGAACAAAGGAAGTTTTCCATGATGGAACTATTCAGTGTTTTCAGTGATGGATACATGACTCCAGGCACTCATCAGAACACATAGTACTCTACATGAAAAACAGATTTTACTGCATGTAAATAAAATATATTACAATCTATGACACACAGCCAAAGTAGTACATACTTATAGTCTCAAAAATTATATCAGCAGATCATATGGTATATGTCTTTTTACCACCTGGCTTATTTCATTTAGCATAATACTCTCCAGTTCCACCATGCTGTTGTGAAAGGTGGTAGTTCCTTTTTTCTTTCTGCTGCCTAATCAACAAAACAAACTTGCAAGCAAATTAGAGACATGGAAATAAAGAACAAACTGAGAATGATCAGAGGGGAAGGGTGAGGGAGAAAGAAGAAGAGGAGTCAAGGAACGTGTATAAAGTATCCATGGACAAAGAGAAGGTGAGGGGAGGGTTGAATATGGAAGATAGGGGGAGGCTAGGTCAGGAAGAGTAACGGGGGGAAAATGGGGACAACTGTAATTGAACAACATCAAAAAATTCTGAAAAAGAATAAAAAATTATATCAATAGAAATAAAACTATAAAATAAATTAATTAAACCATCCAAATCAAAGACTTAGAAAAGATTAAAATATATCCAAGGAACCCAGATAAAAGCATAACAGAATAAGATAGAATCAATTGGGAAAAAATAAAAACATTCCCTGCAATTTCAGTAATTTTTTTATAACTCATTTAAACAATGGCAAATATTTTATTCACGAGAAGTTGGTACTACAGTTCATACAACCATTAGCTTATTTATTGGTAGTACAATTGTTTTCAGTTTTCCCTATACAAATAATTTTGTGATAAATATTATCATCATGTATCTCTACATACCAGTGAGTTTATTGCTGTAAGATTACTCCCAATATTTATATTACTAGATCAAAGAATAAGCAGGTATATACGCAACAAATCTTAGATATACTCAAATTATTTTCTCAGGTTAATTATTTTCAATTTTCTTCTTCATATCTAGATAGAAGATGCTGAGATTTTTCTAGAACTTGACTCTTTTTCTTATTTTATTTTACTTTATTTTTTAATATATTTTATTGATTATGCTATTACAGTTGTCCCATTTCTCCCCCATCATTCCCCTCCACCCTGCACACCCTCTCCCACCCACATTCCCCCCTTTAGTTCATGTCCATGTGTCATAAGTTCTTTAGCTTCTACATTTCCCACACTATTCTTACCCTCCCCTTGTCTATTTTTTACCCACCATCTATGCTACTTATTCTCTGTACCTTTTCCCTCTCTCTCCTCTTCTCATTCCCCTGTTGCTAACCCTCCATGGGATCTCCATTTCTGTGGTTCTGTTCCTGTTCCAGCTGTTTGCTTAGTTTGCTTTTGTTTTAGGTGTGGTTCTTAATAGCTGTGAGTTTGCTGTCTTTTCACTGTCATATTTTTATCTTCTTTTTCTTAGATAAGTCCCTTTAACATTTCATATAATAAGGGCTTGGTGATGATGAACTCCTTGAACTTGACCTTATCTGAGAAGCACTTGATCTTCCCTTCCATTCTAAATGACAGCTTTGCTGGGTAGAGCAATTTTGGATGTAGGTCCCTGCCTTTCAAGACTTCAAATACTTCTTTCCAGCCCCTTCTTGCCTGGAAGGTCTCTTTGGAGAAATCAGCTGACAGTCTGATGAGAACTCCTTTGTAGGTGACTGTCACCTTATCCCTTGCTGCTTCTAGAAGTCTCTCCTTCATTTTCATCTTGGCTAATGTAATTACGATGTGCCTTGGTGTGTTCCTCCTTGGGTCCAACTTCGTTGGGACTCTCTGAGCTTCCTGGACTTCCTGGAAGTCTATTTCCTTTGCCAGATTGGGGAAGTTCTCCTCTATTATTTGTTCAGATAAGTTTTCCACTTGTTGCTCTTCTTCTTCCCCTTCTGGTACCCCTATAATTCGGATGTTGGGACGTTTAAAGATGTCCCGGAGGTTCCTAAGCCTCTCCTCATTTTTTAAAATTCTTGTTTCTTCCTTGTTTTCTGTTTGGTTGTTTGTTTCTTCCTTCTGGTCCACTCCATGGATTTGAGTCCCAGTTTTCCTCCCATCTCTATTGGTTCCCCATGAATCTTTCTTCATTTCACGTATTGTAGCCTGCATTTTTTTCATCTAATTTGTGAGCAAAATCAACCAATTCTGTGAGCATCTTGATCACCAGTGCTTTGAACTGTGCATCTGATAGGTTGGCTATCTCTTCACGGCTTAGAGGAATTGGCTCTGAGACTTTCATTTGTTCTCCAGCTTGAGCCATTTTTGGTGTTTTTGTTTTGTTTTGGTTTTGGTCTGGTCGAGGCTGTTATGTATGCGAGGTGGAGCCTTAGGTGTTCCCCTGTGCGGGGCAGCCCACTCGCTGAGTTGTGATGCTGTTTGTGGGAGCAGGGTCTGAGAGGGAACAATGGCACCTGCTCCATTCTCTCCTGAATTATAGTCCCTTCCGCCATTTCCCCTTCACCTGGATTGTCTGAGCGCGGGAATGTGGGACCACCTGGTCAGCCAGCCACCTTGTGGGGCTTCACTGGGTCTGCACAGTTGCCACCCCGTGCCCGGGGTCTGCCAGCTGCTGCCTGTGCACCTGGGAACTGCCATCCGCTACTGCCTGCTTTCCTCGGTCCACACCTCCACTTTTTCCTGCCACAACTCCGCCCCCCTTACCGGTCTGGATGAATGGTTGTTGGACTTCCGTACAGCTCAATTTTCCATCAGTTTCAGTTGTTTTCTTGTTTCTAAATCCTTGTTGTCCTTCATTTTGGTTGTGAGAGGAGGCACAGTGTGTCCACCTATGCCTCCATCTTGGCCGGAAGTCCTAGCCAATTTCAGTAATATTGATGCACTTCTGATTATCCCCTTCAAGGGAGGAAAGGGAAGACAAGGTGATGAAAGCATGAGTACAAAATTAAACGTGACTAAGAAGAAAAAATCCTCAAAACACAGTCCCAGCTAAATTGGGATGAGCTGATCATCCATTCCATTTCATGGATGTACAGTCAAATCGCTGGAATGCTAAACTGAAACATTTTTAAATTGGGAAAAGTAGGCATAGGAAGAGGGAGAACTATAAGAAAAGAACAAAGGAATGAAGTTCATCTGTACAGAAATATATAGCAAAATTATCATGACATGCATTTGTATGTCTTATAAGAAATCTTTCAAAATTGTGGCTGGGGTGGTGGGGAGTGGGGGTGGGAAATGGAGACAACTCTACTTGAACAACAATAAATAAAAAGTTAAAGAAAATCTTTTAAAATTCAAAAGAAAATTCAGAGGACATTTTTTAATCAAAAGAAACTATTTATTGCTTTGTGTGCAAACATTTTAAAAATTAGAAACATTGGATAACTTATTAAGGAGTCCAAACATATCAACTTCCATAAAAGAAATAAAGAAAAACTTCATCCCTAAAAATTCAGGCCCAGACAGCTGTGCAGGGGAGTTCTACCTAAACTGTAAAGAGCAGGCCATTCCAGTAACACTGCAAACAAAGAACACCCCAGAGTATAGATCTTGGTTTCTAAGACATATTCCCCCACAAAAAAAGGGGGCCAAAATGAGTACTGGCTGCTCCAGGACTGAGGTCCTCAATCCCACAACTTGCATCGGAAAGCAAGAGACTGTTAAAAAATTAACAGAGAGAAAAGGAAGATAAAAAATAGGACAGTAAAAAGCAAACTCACAGATATTAACAACCACACCTAAAACAAAAGCAAACTATGCAAACAGCTAGAACAGGAACAGAACCACAGAAATGGAGATCTTATGGAGGGTTAGCAACAAGGGTGTGGGAGGAGGAGAGAGGGGGAAAGGTACAGAGAATAAGTAGCATAGACGGTGGGTAGAAAATAGACAAGGGGAGGGTAAGAATAGTGTGGGAAATGTAGAA
Organism: Glossophaga mutica; assembly: GCA_039655065.1. Classification (NCBI taxonomy): domain Eukaryota; kingdom Metazoa; phylum Chordata; class Mammalia; order Chiroptera; family Phyllostomidae; genus Glossophaga; species Glossophaga mutica. Next base: position 66,644,552 of record CM077310.1, on the reverse strand, counting down.
GCTAAAGAACTTATGACACATGGACATGAACTAAAGGGGGGAATGTGGGTGGGAGAGGGTGTGCAGGGTGGAGGGGAATGATGGGGGAGAAATGGGACAACTGTAATAGCATAATCAATAAAATATATTTTTAAAAAAATTAACAGAGAGATGCTGAGGATGCAGGAGCCAGATTGAAGGGATGACTGCTGGCCAAATGTGGAATAGTTAGAGAATCACAGTGACTTAAACTATTTGGAAAAAAATGATTTAATAAATATAGATGAAATAACTGTGGAGAAGGAGGGGAAGAGGGAAAAAGAGAGAGAGTATATTTGCTACTATTGGACTTAGTTGTCATATACAGTGTCCACATGTCCGAGCCTTCCTGATTTATGTATGCAATAATTGATATTGCTTTCTTTCACTTTTCTGAATATTTGAAAAAATTATATAAAGTTGGAAAAACAAAAGATTTAAGAGGTGAAATAGCCACATGTAAAACAAACATGCCAATGTGGGCAGAGCAGCTAAAGAGCACACTGGGAGAAGCAACCTTGAAAATTTGCATATGTGCTTTGTACTAAAATATATTAAAAATTATTACTAATTTTTAGATATGATAATGCTATATTGGCTAAATCGAATTTTTTTTTAATTTTTAGATGATTCTAAAGTAATTTATGGTATAGGGTCATGATATGATGACTGGAATTTCAAAGATTTCAGTATAAATGTGAAATAATATAGGTTTGAAAATAAAGATATAGATTTGTATTCCTTGATTTGCATAAATAAATTCTTGAAAGAATATACCGAAAATAATAACAGTGATTCCATATGATAGTTTATTTTATTTTATTTTGCCTGAAGAAGCTAAAGAGATGAAGAGAAAAGATAAAAAAATTTTAAAGAAATACCTGTGTATACATTTTTAAATCTACTTTTATTCAATAAAATAAATAATTTTTAGTATTCAAAAACTTCTGTTTTCAACAGATAAGGAATAAAAAATAAAATACATTTTTAGGTGTCTGAATGATTTTATTACAAGGATAATTAAAATAACATATTTTTAATTTTGTTTCCTATAAAAAGTATATTCTTTTTAGGTTTCTACAAAATATTTATAAAAACTGATTATGCATCAAAGCATATATAAGACCCCGCTGAATTTCAAAGGATAAAAATCATTTGGGCCAAATACTCTGTCCACAATGAAATAAAATTAATCTGTGTTCAAAGACAGATTTACATCCATGAAAGCTTTTATTATTAAACAAGAAGAAATTAAAATAAGTGAAAGCATTCAGTTTAGGAAGCTAATGTAAGAAAAACAAAGCAAGAGGAAGGAAGTAATATTTTAAAAATAAAATTTATGACAAAAATAGAATGAAACCATATTTAATATACACATTCAAGAGTGTATACTTTGAGGAAAAAACTAATAAAATTCCAAACATCTAGCAATCTCTTCAAGAAAAATGAGAAAATACACATACATAAAATAAGTAATAAGAAAATATCTAGGTAAAAAGATTAAATTAATAACATAGTAAATCTTTTTTTAAATATATTTTATTGATTATGCTATTACAGTTGTCCCATTTCTCCCCCATCATTCCCCTCCACCCTACACACCCTCTCCCACCCACATTCCCCCCTTTAGTTCATGTCCATGTGTCATAAGTTCTTTAGCTTCTACATTTCCCATACTATTCTTGCCCTCCCCCTGTCTATTTTCTACCCACTATCTATGCTACTCATTCTCTGTACCTTTTCCCCTTCTCTCCTTCTCCCACGCCCCTGTTGCTAACCCTCCATATGATCCCCATTTCTGTGGTTCTGTTCCTGTTCTAGCTGTTTGCTTAGTTTGCTTTTGTTTTAGGTGTGGTTCTTAATAGCTGTGAGTTTGCTGTCTTTTCACTGCCATAGTTTTATCTTCTTTTTCTTAGATAAGTCCCTTTAACATTTCATATAATAAGGGCTTGGTGATGATGAACTCCTTCAACTTGACCTTATCTGAGAAGCACTTTATCTGTCCATCCATTCTAAATGACAGCTTTGCTGGATAGAGCAATTTTGGATGTAGGTCCCTGCTTTTCAAGACTTCAAATATTTCTTTCCAGCCCCTTTTTGCCTGTAAGGTCTCTTTTGAGAAATCAGCTGACAGTCTGATGAGAACTCCCTTGTAGGTGACTGTCCCCTTATCCCTTGCTGCTTCTAGAAGTCTCTCCTTCATTTTCATCTTGGCTAATGTAATTACGATGTGCCTTGGTGTGTTCCTCCTTGGGTCCAACTTCTTTGGGACTCTCTGAGCTTCCTGGACTTCCTGGAAGTCTATTTCCTTTGCCAGATTGGGGAAGTTCTCCTTTATTATTTGTTCAAATAAGTTTTCCACTTGTTGCTCTTCTTCTTCCCCTTCTGAGACCCCTATAATTCGGATGTTGGGACGTTTAACGATGTCCCGGAGGTTCCTAAGCCTCTCCTCATTTTTTTGAATTCTTGTTTCTTCCTCGTTTTCTGTTTGGTTGTTAGTTTCTTCCTTCTGGTCCACTCCATTGATTTGAGTCCCAGTTTTCCTTCCATCTCTATCAGTTCCCCATGCATCTTCCTTCATTTCACGTATTGTAGCCTGCATTTTTTCATCCAGTTTGTGAGCAAAATCAACCAATTCTGTGAGCATTTTGATGACCAGTACTTCGAACTGTGCATCTGATAGGTTGGCTATCTCTTCACTGCTTAGAGGAATTGGCTCTGGAGCATTTATTTGTTTTCCGGTTTGAGCCATTTTTCGGTGGGGGTTTTTTTGTTTTGTTTTGGTTTTAGTCTGGTCACGGCTATTATGTACTGAGGGGTGGAGCCTCAGGGCGGGGCAGCCCAGTCGCTGGGTTGTGACACTATAGGTGGGGGCGGGGTCGGAGAGGGAAGAATGGCGCCTGCTCCGCTCTCTCCTGGACTCCGGCCCTTTCCGCCGCTTCCCCTTCACCTGGATTATCTGCGCACGCGTGAGTGCTGTTATGTCGTGAGGAGTGGAGCCTCTGGCGCTCCACAGTGCGGAGCAGCCCAGTCGCTGGGTTGTGACGCTATAGGTGGGGGTGGGGTCTGAGAGGCAACAATGGTGCCTGCTCCGCTCTCTCCTGGATTCAGTCCCTTCCGCCACTTCCCCTCTGCCTGGACCGTCTGCGTGCGCGAATGTGGGACCACCTGGTCAGCCTGCCGCCCTGTGTGGCCTCACTGCTTCTGCACAGTTGCCCCCCTGTGCCCGGGGTCCGCCAGCTGCTGCCTGTGGGCCCGGGGACCGCCAGCCACTGCCTGTGCACCTGGGAACTGCAAGCCGCTGCTGCTTGCGTTCCTGGGACCGCACCTTCACTTTCTCCTGCCGCGACTCCGCCCCTCTTACCGGTCTGGATGAATGGTTGTTGGACTTCCGTACAGTTCAATTTTCTATAAGTTCTGGTTGTTTTCTTGTTTCTAAATATTTGTTGTCCTTAATTTTGGTTGTTAGAGGAGGCACAGTGTGTCCGCCTACGCCTCCATCTTGGCCAGAAGTAAATTAATAACATAGTAAATCTTGTCATAATAAAGATGGTTAACTCTATGATAACAATTTGAAAATCTTACCAAAATGGATGTTTTTTTTAGGGAATGGTAATTTCCATAGCCTATTAAAGACTAAGTATGAGGTCAGTCCAGAACACATCCAGCCATTGTTAATACACTAGTATAGTGTAACAAGAAGGGTTTGTGTGACATCCACGTAACGTGGCAGCTAAGGAGAGTGGACTGGACTACACATGCATGAGCAATGACAACTTCACTGTACTGGTCAGTGGGGGTGGTAGATGCCAATGAGTGAGCATGTGTACTGTGGGTCATTTCATTCAAAACAACTGAGGGAATAGAGCCACAAATCTGCATCTAATTTTGTGTTAAGTTTGAACATTCTTTTGCAGAAACTATTCTGATGATTCAGAAGGCTTTTGGGGATGATTCATTGGGTGCAGCACAGATAAAAATGTGGCATGGATGCTTCAAAGATGGTCAAGAATCTGTTGAAAGTGATCCACATTCTGGAAGTCCTACAACAAGCAGAACACCTGAGAACATTGAACCAGTATGGGCTGCAATCAACAAAGACTGGTAAATGACAGTGTGAAAACTAGAAGCTGATCTGGGAATTCCAAAAACTACTATGTCTGAGATTTTGATGCTGGATCTTGACATGAAATGTGTCATGGCAAAATTTGTTCCATGGCTTCTGCTACCAGAGCAGAAGGAACATCATGCTGAAGTTGCCAATGATGCTGGGACAACTGTGCGAGGTCCAAGGTACCTACTTTGAAGGGGACTGAAGTGTCATTGTCCTATGTACAATGTTTTTTGTATCTTGTATCATCTTCAATGTCTCTATTTTTCATAGTACATGGCTGGATTCTTTCTGGACAGACCTCATCACATACCATCTAATTGTATAATGATCATGGGGGAAAAAATGAGGGATTATCAAAGCATCACTCCCCAAAAAGGGGCCAAGCCCAGGCATTTTGGGCTACGTTCTTTCCAACTTTCAAGGAACAGATAATGACCATGCTATGTAAACTGCTCTGGTGCAGAGGAAATTACAAGAAGCTTGTTTCACAAAGCCAGCATAATTCTGATCCCAAAACCTGACAAAAGTGGCACAAAAAAGAAAATGACAGGCAATGAATAAGCTTATTAAAATTCTAAATAAAAGACTAGTAACTTCAGACCAAGTCTCTATTAAAATGACAATAGTTCATGATCAAGTAAAATTATTCAAGGAGCACAAAGATAATTTAATATAATATATCGTGTTAATAGATTTTAAAAATCATGTGATCATCTAAAAAGATGTCCTAAAAAGGTATCTGAAAAGAAATATAACATCCATTCTTGGGCTAAAGAAAAAGAAAGTAAGCCCTGGCTGGTGTAGCTCAGTGGATTGAGCACGGGCCTGCGAAGCAAAGGATCGCGGTTCGATTCCCAGTCAGGGCACATGCCTGGGTTGCAGGCCAGTTCCCAGCATGGGACACACAAGAGGCAACCGTACATTGATATTTCTCTCCCTCTCCCCCTCTCCTACCCTTCCCCTCTAAAGATAAATAAATTAAAAAAATAAAAATCTTTAAAAAAAAAAAGAAAAAGAAAGTAAAAAGAACTTTTAGAAAAGCAGGATCAGAACATTACTTCTCTAACAGTGTGTCATCACCTAGACTTTCCCAAAGTTTAGTCAGCAAATCACTGACATTAAGATTGTCTAGATACTTGGTTAAAATGTCTATATCTACTCTCTTCTGCTGAACCAGTCATCTGTTGTCTTGTCACAATAATGCTGTGTAACAAACCTCCCCAAAATTCAATGGCTTAGACCATAACTTTTCATTTAGTCTGTGAACAGCATGTGTTTAGGGGAGAAATTTCCTCTGACCTTGACAGGGCTTTCTGAGTCTGCAGCTCAGTGCCCAAAGTGGTAGTCACTGGAGCTTTGGAGCTCTGCTCCACACCCCTCTTCCTCCTTCTGGGGCCAGTAGATATCCTGGGCAGCTTCTCTTGGTGGTGGGAGAGAAGCAAGAGACCAAACACATGCACAAAGTCCACATCCAGGCCTCTGCTGGCATTACATCTCCTAAATCCCATTGGCCAAAGCAAGTCACATTGTTAGGTCCAGTGTTAAGTGGTGGGCAAAGCATCTCTGGTATAGTAGAAGGGCCCTTCAAATTCCAACAGCAAAGAGTATAGATATAGGGATGAAGAATCAGGCCATATTTGTATTTTCCAAATTTTCTACAATTATCATGTTGCTTTTAAAATCCTTTATATTAAAATGAATTAAGGTCATGGTTTTGAGAAAGCTTAAGTACTTGGCTCTGCAGGAAAGACCCCAGCACAGACCACCTGATGGTGAGCAGCATTATCTAATGTTGGGTGGGAGGTAGGGAGTCTGAGATTGAATGTGGGTGTCTCTGTTTACTGAGAGGGGAAAGGAAAAAGAAGGATGTGCTCAGATTAAAGATGTCGAACAGCTTGGGTGGGTGGTTGGAGTGAACAGTTAACTGGAACAAGATTTTTTCAAACTTCAGTTTGCAATTCATTATTAGATACAGATAACAATTTAATGGGCCATAAAACTTTTTTTAAATGAAGTAAGGTACGTTAGAAAACATCAGATTTGATTGCAGAGTGGCTGGAAGTATGACTATGGAATATGTACTATGGTGCAATATAAAATATCTACTTCCTTTGCTGAAAAACTTTCTGTAGAGGAGCCCTAAGAGTAAGCTCTGGGAAAGAGTTTAAAAGGGCACACTTAGGCTTTGTGAAGGATGATGTGGACAGCATGACCGTGTCCTAAATTAAGCCTGGTGGAATTATCAAGACCATCCTGCTAATTCTCCAAACAGTTTTAGTTGAGTCAATAATTATATGGTCAGCCTAGAGATAGCTGAATCCAGGCAACGTGAGTAGGGCCTACGTGCCCAGAGATAAGAGGCAGACTCCTCAAAAATTTCCCCAGAAGGGAGCCCCCAGAGCACCTGGCAGGCCAAGATCCTGAAGTCCATGCCGTGATGGTCAGTCTGATGTGTCACCTTGGCCAGGCTTTGGTCCCAGTGATTTAATCAAATACTAAAGTAGGTATTGTTGGAGATATACTTTGTAAATGTGGTTCATATCTGTAAACAGCTGACTTTCAGTAAAGCAGATAATGTAGGGGGGTCTCATACAATCAGTTGAAGGCCTTAAGAGCAAAACCTGAGGTATCCCCAAGAAGAAGAAATTCTACCTCAAAACTACAACATCAAATCTTGTCTGAGTTTTCAGCCCACTGTTTGTCCTGTGAATTTCAGACTTGCTAGTCCCCACAATCAAGCAGCCAATCTGTTAAGTCTATTTATTTGTTAAATAAATAGATATCCCTATCTGTTTATATATCTCTATCTATGTATTATATCTACATCTATCTGTCCATCTATCTGTTAATCCATGGAAATAAAATAGAATTCCTGCATTCTTTCTTCTTCAGGAAATCTCAATGTTTGCTCTTAAGGCTTTCACCTGATTATATGAGGACTACCCACATTATTGAGGGTAATCTGCTTTATTTAAAGTCAGTTCATTGTTGGTGTTAACCACTATCTACAAAATATCTTTACAGCAACATCTAAACTGGTGTTTAACCAAACTACAGGATACCGTAGCCCAGCGAAGTTCACAAACACAATTAACCACCTCAGAGTCCCATGGCTTTGGGTTTAGGCAGACCTGGAATGTGCACATGCCAGCTATGTAACCAGGGCCAGGGGCCACCTCTGTGAGCCTCAGTTATCTTATTTTTAAAATAATAATAATAATAATAATTACTCAGAACAATTATTGGGAGAAGTAAGTACATGTTCAATAAGAGGTAGATTTTGTTATTTTCCCAGTGATGACACTGGGGGAAGAAGAGAAAATAGGGACAAACTGTGAGCCTTGTGTGGTGGCCCTAGAGGACACGATTTTCTCTTATTAACTCAAGGTAGTGACAGCACAGACTTCCGGTTTGGAAGGTAGGGCTCCCACTGAGATGCGCCTTTGGGACCTGTCCCACTTTGTCACAATTCCACAAGCTACTAGACAAGTGCCTGATTACGATCTGAGGTTGTCCGCCTCTGACTGCAAAAGAAGGGTGGCTCTCAATGGAGTCAATTAAGGCTGAGGTTTCTCTCCCCTTCTGTACCCCACTCCCAGAACTCTCACACACAGCCTTGTTGTTATTACCTCATATGCCTGGCAGGACAGAGTCCTGTTTAAATCCTAATTCCTTTCTAGGAACAACTAGTTGACTGAAACGCAGTGTTTTCCCAGGAAAGTAGGTCTATGAAGCAGATCCTATTACAGCACATCCAGGTCAATGTGAATGAAAACCAACAGAATTCATAAAGCAAATAAAAAATAAAATTCAGGTGCTTTAAGTCCCTTGACTAGCAACAAAATATAGGTACTGATGAATTCCATGGATGACGCAGTTTCATATGCCTAGAGTGTTATGATGTGCTACTTAAGTCATAGCTGACAGGGTGCCAGGGCTGTATTCATTAGAGAAAACAGATCAGCATTAAATTTCTTTGCCGTTATGTAACTGTTTTTACTTAAAGGATTACTTGTACTCATACAAGAATGAGCCATCTACCTTCTTAAAGTGCTGAGGCTGTTTCACGAACTACAGACATAAGTGTATAGATTTCACACGCATACAGTCGCTCCTTTAATTGATGACAGAAATGGGAAACTTGCTTTCCTTTGTGACCATATTCAAAGGCTTCCCTTTGCTTCTAGCTTTCTGGGTATTCCATTTGATTAGAGAGTAATTCTGAGCCCCCTAATAATATCATCAATCAGCAAGATGAAAGGGGTTTCTATGAAATTCTGTGGAGCAGCCATTTCAGTGCCCTGACATGGATACTTCCTCTTCTAGTAGGCTGAAAATAATTCTTGAGAAAACATTTCAAAAAGAAACTTTTTTTCTCAGAGATTTCAAACAGGATGTTATTACTGCTGGTTCTATTGCATTAGAAAACCTTTATTAAAACCACCTTTCTCTGGCCTTTTAAATGGAGAGGCATGTAGCAAATTTGGCAAATGCAAAGATACTTCTGTAATGCTGAACAGAAATACATGTGCATTTGTAACATGAAGCATGCTGTTGTGTTTTTAAAATTCCATCCTCTTTCTATATCTTGTTCTCATGACTTCAAGGAAAAATAACCTTTTAATTAAATTGAGATTTATCATCAAACTCTTGGAATTCAAGTAACAAAAGGGAGGATTGACTATCCATTAACCAGATAACTTCCACCTTCCATTCTGGGCGATTCAGTACCTAAATTTGCTTTATTAAATCCTACGTTTGTGAGCTTGGTGGTCGACAAGTACTAAGCTAATTAACTAATTTATAAGTCAGGATTTCAGGCTTCATATCATGGCTCTGATGAGGCTGAATGGGGCTCGAGGGAAAGCTGGGTATGGGCATTGTGCTCTGATATGTCACCTTGTTCATTTACTTTTCAGCATTTGTCACTTATACTGTGCATGTATCTGGCCCTTAATGAATACATTGAGAGAGTTAATCTAGTGTATTGGTTATCAGTTATCTATCAATAAGGCTGAGTAAAAAGAAGTATTGAAATACAAAAATAAATGTTTAGTTCACAATTATTTACATGGCATTCAGTAGATATGGGTTTCTCTGAACTAATCTGTGCTCAGCACATTCTTGTATCTCAAGTGTGGTCAGTCTAGAGGATTCTGCTGACCTTGGCTGTACTTACCAAGTATCTGGGAGTCAGCTGTGTACTAGGTGACCTCAGATGACCTCAACCACAATGATGATAGTTACTGATCTCCATTCCATACATCCCGACTCCTTTGGAGGGCCAGCTCAGACATGTTCTCATGGCCATGGCACAGCAGCCAATGCCAGGGCAGCCCCAACTGCCTAAATACTTTCTGAGCCTCAACATCATAGTTGCTGACATTCATTGGCCAAGGGAAGTCACGTGGTCAATTCAGGGTAAGAGTGGGAGGGGTCTGCAAGATGAATTGGCAAAGGCTTGGAAATGGGGGGGGGTGGAGAATTGGGGTCATTTTTATAATCTACCACACTTAATACACAAAGATGAGCTTAAGTGAATAATAAAGCAATGTGCAGGCTCAGAGGAAGGAGAGATAGGTCCCTGAATGAGTATCAGAGAATGCTTCCCATGGAGGTCACAGCGTCAGACATACATTGTCACATCACAGATGCTGTCCTGGCTACTGCTCTCCCTCTGAAATAGTAAATTGCAGGATGTTCAAAGCCACACCTCACTCACACATGCCCTTGGCTCCACGGGCCTCCCCATCTTGACTGCTCAGTTTTCTTCCTGTCTTGAAGCAACCTCTGTGCTCTGACCTCTCTCTCTTCCTGTCCCTCTGCAGCATGACCAGCAAAATCCCAATTCTGTATGGATGGGACAACCTGCCTCCTGGAGAAAACTCAGAAAATGGGCAGGTTGGAGCCATTAATTATTGTTGGTCTCCAACTTCAGCTTGACATTAAGCCACTTTAATAATCTCTTTACTCACGGTTGGTCCATGTCCTACTGTGTCAAGTGATTGCTGAATACTTTCATTCAACATGGCAAGCTTCCCACTGTCCTCTAACCATCCTTTATTCATCTTCCAGACTAGTAAGGAAAAGTGGGGAAAACTATCAGCTGCTACAAATTCCTGCCCACTACCTACAAAATTTGGTAGCATCCCCTCCTTCCTACTGTCTTTTCTCCTTCCCTCCTTCTCTCCCTATTCTTCTTACCCCTTCCTCCCACCTAACATCTCCCCTCCTACCTCTTCACTCTCAGAAGCTCAGACCCTTCTTATATTCAAGGATAACCCTTTCAGCCTCTTGTGTCCTTAGAGATGTTGGTTCGGCAATTAGCCCATCTCTCTCCTCTGTTGTCAACTTTTTCTTTTTCTGGCTCCCCTTTTTCCCCATCTACAAACTGCCTCTCATCCTAAAAAATAGAATGGAATAAAAAACAACAAATGAAAGCCACATGGACTTGGTGTCTACTCTCTAGCTATTGCTTTCTTTTTCCTTCTCCCATCAGCCAAATGCATTAAAAACTAGTCCACAATTTCCACTTGCTCACTTCCCATTCACTCTTTGAAGCCTGTCATCTGTTGCACATCATTGAAACTCCTATTGCAAAGGTCATCAATGACCTCACTATTCCCATAATCAAGAGATGGTTTTCCACACTTATCTGTCTGGTCACACTGCTACCTTTAATCCTGAGTACTTGATATTTCCCTTCTGCCTGAAAACCAATCTCCTTCCAATTCACTTTTTCCTCTTGTTCACTCCCCAATTGTTCTTTTCCTGCCTCTTATGGGATCCCTCTCCGCTGATCTGTTCACTTTTGCAGTTCCCCAGAGAGTTCACTCCACAGCAGACTGGTTTGTTTGCTTGTTTTTTTTTTTTTTTTTACATTGTTTATGCCTTTCATGGTCAATTGCCTATACTTAGCAGAGTTTACCATCATATGTATACAATGACATTCACATTGCTATTTTAGTTCTAAATTCTTCCAAAAGTCATAACTCTGTCTCTTCCATTATGGGCTTACTATGTAGACACAGATGACTCTAGGTGTGTTACATACCACATGTCACAGCTGAACTTTTCATCTCATTTCACTATTTCTCCTCTTCCTTTTCCTCCTCCTGTTCATCTTCTTTCTCTTGCTGCTCTTGGGCCTCCTTCTTTCCTTTTCTGAAGACATATCTAAATTACAAATCCCATTTTTCTCCTTAAACCATATAATTTTATTCCAAAATGGAATGTTTTTTTAATGGAAAAGAAGAAATTTCAATGACTTGGAAAGTTAATCATCTATCAAAATCTTCTGTGCATCTCTAAAGAAATTAATTCCTCAATGTTATTGTAGATAGTTAACTGTCCACATATCCTGTGTCATGGGTTGTATGAGAACCACTTAAATCAAACCTGTTTTCTGTTTTCATAAGCTTACAGTGAAAGTGAGAGAGAGTCAATGCAACTATATGTAAAATTTAAATGACTATGACATCCATGGAAATGGAAATTAACAGATTTCCATTATACAATCATTCTGTGTATTAGGTCCTGTATAGGTGAAACTTCATAATTAAGATGTGCAACCTCAGCATGGAGAGAAGCAACATTGCCTTCCCTTCACATGACCTTAAAGATTTGGAGCAGGTGTGATGGACAGACCCCAAGGTGATACCCAATGACCCTGCCTTTTGGTTCACTCCCCTGGGGCTGGGCAGCACCTGGGACATGATCTCACTAATGGAACATGTCAAAGATGATGGGATGTCAGTTTTGTGATCAATTTATGTTTGTTAGGCTCCATTGCGCAAAACCCTGGGACCAGGTTCAATTTGCTGTCTATAGAAGTAGATGGGTGGCCATGATGTGAGAGGCCCACATGGCAAGGAATTATGAGTGACTTCTTGATCAGATAGTTGCAAGACACTGAATTCTACTCATAGCCAATGAGCTTAAAAGAGACTCATAAACCTCACACAAGATTACAGCCCTGACCAACACTTTGATTTCAGCCTTGTGAGTTGGGAGATTCTGAGCAGAGACTCAGTCAGGCCATGCCTAGATAGATAGATAGATACATAGATAGATAGATAGATAGATAGATAGATAGATAGATAGATAGATAGAGTGATATCAATCTCCATAATTTGCAGGGCAACCTGCCAGACTAAAAACTGAGGCACAGTTTTTTATGCTGTAGTCTTGAGGCAGAATTCTGTCTTCTCTGGGAAATTTCAGATTTTGTTCTTAAGGCCTTTAAATGATTATATGTGTCCTACCCACATTATAGAGGGTAATCTTTTTTACTTAAAGTTAAATAATGGTAACTATTAACCACATCTGCAAAATACCTTCACAGAAACACCCAGTTTGGTGTTTGATTGAATAATGGTACTAGAGCCTACCCAAGTTAACATATAAAATTAAGGAAAATAACTGTAAACAAATGTGAATTCCAAGTTGATAAAAGATTTTAAAATGAAATACCATTCAAAAAATAATTAGGATAAAACAAGTTGAAGACTTTTTTCTATAATTTTGAGAGGTAAGGTTTTTCTTACTGTGATTCAAATATTAAGGAAACAGCCAATTAATTGAACTAACTACATTTGTTAAGTTTGTATGAAAAACACATGCATACTACTCCACAAAACTATGCAATTTAAAGACAAATGTTATTTTTAAAATAAATATCTGAGGTTTGTATTAGAGAGGGTAAATTTTATTTATACATTTTATAAATATATAAAAAGCTTTCACAAATCAGTGAGAAGAAACATCAAGAACACAATAGAGGAATGGAAAGAAGATATAAACAGAGTTTACAGAAAAGAAAAAGATTGTTCTCACAATGATCAAAATACAATAAATTCCATGCCTAAAAAGGAAGATGTAAGTTAGATTTACATTGAAATATCATATTTTTTATTACAAGATTAGCCAAGTTTTAAAACTGTGATGTCACAGTGTGCTAGGAGAAAATGGTATTCTCATACACTACAGGTGGCAGTGTAGATGAGGACAATCCTAAGGTGATGTGCCAATATCTATCAAAATTATAAAAGCATGCACCCTATGATGCCTTCAGGAATTTCTCCTACAAATGCACTCACACAATGTGATGCCTTTTTCTGGATTTATAGTCAAGTTCTGGGGAGTTGTGGAGTGAAGAATGGGGAGGTGGGGAGGGGTTTTATTTCATACTTCCAGTCCTCCTGGCACCAAGAAGAACATCAGTCCTAATTTCCTGCTGGAGAATGAACAATAACAATTACTGAGAGAACCACAAAATGTGTCACATTCTCTCCAACCCCATTGCATTTTCCAGTGCCTCCGTAGACACAAACACCACCAACCACATCAGATATGTCTTGCATCATGGCCCTTATCAATTCTCAATTCTTATTGTAGGCCTTTCCTTCACCCCAGAGCTCAGATTTTCTAAATGTGTGCTTCAAATGACTTCAGTGAAATGATCGCAGTGTTGCAGTGATTATATTAGTCTCTACACAAAGACACTTGTGAGTTGAATTTTGTCACTTTACAGCACATGTAGAAGTCCTAGCCACTGATAACTTATTTGGAATCAGGGTCTTTGCATATGTAATTAGTTAAGATAAAATCATACTGGAATAAGGTGAGCTGAATCTAATATGACTGGTGTCCTTATAACAAGAACACAGAGATAGAAAGAAGTCTATGTGATGACAGATGCAGAGGTTGAAGTGGTGCATCTGCCAGCTGGGGAATGCCAAATATTGCTGGAAAAGCCAGAAGCTGGGAAGAGGCAAGGAAGGATTCTGCTCAGAGCCTCCAAAGGAGCCTGGTCCTGTGGACACTTTGGTTTTGGACTTCTAGCATTAGAACTGTGAGAGGATACATTTTTGTTGTTATGAGCCTCCTGATTTTGTGGTATTTTGTTAGGACAGCCCCAGGAAACTAATTCAATACTAAAAGGAGAGAACTAACCTATTGTGGTGAATAAATGAATGCCTTTTGTGTCAGAGAGGAGAGCACATCTGAAGTCCTAGTCATGACCCAGAGCTGATCTCATCCCTCCCTTGGACTCTTCATCCAACCTCAACTCCAAATACAAAGTCCATGGTTGAAGAGGAAGGAAAACTGCTTAAGGAGAATTATTGCCCTTGAAACAATACTTTTGCTCTTTGAGTTTCCAGATACTGCACCCACCCATTAGGCCTGTACCTGAATCATTACAATTCTTTACAAAATCCACTTCTCCCCACTCAGGAAGTCATTAAAAAGGTTGGTACCATATTTAACAACAATAAAGGAAATATGGTAGCTCTATTTTCAGCTTAATTTAGTGGGGCTCTGAAAAATATAGAGATATATATTTTATTTTTTAGTGTCATCATTCCTTGCATTCATGCACAAGTAATAAATTTTTTAATCTCCAAAATGGTTCCTAAATCCTGATCAATTAGATCAATACATTATACTCAGTCTCATTTATCATCTGCTCTGAATACTCAAAACACAAGTGCCTCTGATGCTTCAAAAAATTCACTCTTGACTATATTCCAAAGAGGGGTGTAGCCTATAACATTAACTTTAATTCCACAACAATATCTTACTGATATTTCCAAAACATAATTTTAAAATATTACACTTCCTGCATGAAAACTTATTCAGTTAGTTATCTTATTTTAAAAGTAAAGAATATCTATGCACATGCATTTGATAACCAGGGAGTTAAGTAATACTGTAATAAATTTGGGTGCCTAAGAAGAGTATAAAATACTTTTAAGGGTGAAAAGGGCCTTGGAGAACTTCACCATAATACATGAAGTCTTTCCTGCAGCCAACTCCTCAAAGGAGCAGTCACAACTTCCAGGATATTTTCCCAACTTCTGCCACTCTAGAAGACCTGAATATCTCGAATCCTTCATGATTTACACCTAATGGTTCAAAAAATAGGCAAAAGATAATGATGAAGGGGAAAATGGAGTGCTTCACCCCACACCAGCTAAATGCTCTGGGGGGCTTATGTGTTCGGAATCCAGGAGTGTAAATGAGAGGAGCTCACCAACCCCACCAACCCCAGGGAACTCTCATCCTAGGACAAAAGAGGAGAAAGGACATAGACAAGACCTTCAATATCAACAGAAATGAAGTTGGCTTTCTCCTCCTGGCTTTAAAGAAATGAAAGTTTTTGAGTAAACTATCCTGAATGCCACCTTTATTCCAAGGTTTTCAAAACTGTAGTTTTTTTCAACTTATCTATGTTCTGTGTCAAATGTTGAAAGCTGAGGCCCTGTGGCCAGGAAAGCAGAGAGTCGAGACCTTATCTGGATAATTCAGAGGAGAAAATAAAAATCTGCTTTGCTCCAAAATGATTTAGACATGTCTAAATCATTTTGGAGCAAGAAAAAGGTGTTGTCTGAAATAACCAGGAAATTGACACATATTTCCTTCTTCCATTTGCCAGTGAAGATCTGGCCAGACTGGGCTCTACAGTCAGTTTTTCATCCTGGATTAAAATAGAACAAATTGACACTAATAGAGGACTGTCTGGGAATAAAGAAGATGGTGTCTTCTTTGAAGCTGATGGGAAGCAGAGTTCAATAATTGAAACAGCAGGGCTTTGACTCTACCATCTCTGCTGTTTTGTCAATAAGCACGTGTGCACTTACCATTTTTTAGAGTATTATTTCGAAGTGCATCATAATCTTTTCTTATCAATGTGTACATTTCCATCACCATCTTTTCCAGTACTGTCCTTCCAAAACATTACAGGTGTGGGTCAACAATAAACTCTTCTGTACAGTCAGGTTTTCTTCCACTCATCAAGCTCTCGGGTCATTGAAGGGGCTTTCTTAACTTAAGACAGGCAAGAACTCCACCCAGAGGTATTTGTTTGTTTGTTTGTTTTAATTTTCCAATTTGAGCTTTTTCTTTTTAAAACCAACCATCTTGCTATAAATAATACCTTCCATAAAAGGATATTAAAAATGGTATCACTGACTGCAGCTTAAAATACTAAGAACAGAGACACACCATATGGATTTAGACAAAAATATGAAAGGTGTCTGACTGTAAATCAATTTTATAATGTGGCTCTCAGGCCTCTTCAATAAGAAAGAAGCTGAGGCACCAAGTTATCACATACAACAGGTTAGTCACATGGACTTAATTAGTCCAGTGTGTTCTTTGTCCACACTGATTGCTAAGTGGGCAACCAAGCTATTTTGGGGACATATGATGAGGCATGGGGGCCTTTGCATTGGCCTGAGGGGCACAGAGGTTCTTCCTTGTACAGAAGAAGCTCTCGTTTCTTTTGCTTTCCAAAACTCAATGGCAGTTGACCCCAAGGAAGGAAAGATACCCATTAGAGGCAGATGGGTGGAGGAGGGCCATTAGGGCATATTTCAAGCAAAACACTGGCTTCACTCACTATAGAACTCACTGCAATTCTCCTTTACAAAGAGATTAAGTGACAAAAAGCTGAATATGAACTAGTGTTTTGTATAACTTTAAAGTGACAGGATAAAAAATTATTTTAAAAGGAAACAATGCCATGCTAAAACTCTAATAACTCTGAAAACATGAATGAAATGTTGAAATTGGCTGCATTGCACATTTAAACACAAAACATGTCATGCTTGTAAACAAAGAAATCCACTGAACTGTTGATTTTACCTCATTTACAACTGTATTTGGACCCAGCTTCTAGCACTAAGGAAGCAGCCAGAAGAGTTGGTCAGTAGCAGAGCACATACCCAACTGGGCTTTTGGAGAACATACATTACTCCAGAAAAAGAATTTCGGCCATGAGGGTGCATTTACTTAAGCTTGTTTTTTAGATATTGTTCTACTACAAGGGTTAATGCAACACCTGACAAGGCATGCATGCACCTTTCTCCCCAAGGAGCTCATGGCTGCACTGAAAGTCATTTCATCCAGCTTACCAGAATATTTGAGACACCATCAAAACATAACTCCAAGGGCTTGACGTTGCCCCTGCTGACACATCTGACATTTCAAATCACAGAACTATAAAAATCTAAAAGTCATTCTGCAACGGTGTCAACCAGCGGCAGAAATGTGTATCTCCCCAGTCATATCATTCTTTATTTGATCAGAGATGAAAGCAGCCATTTTTGAAATGAATGTGCATTAAAACATCTGATTCCTGGGACATATTAAAGACTGCAGAGTCTAGCAGAGATCAAGGGGAAAGATACAAGCAGTCAAGAGAGAGAAACACTTTGTTTTAGAGGAAAATTCAAGAATAAAGTCTGGTATTGCCTATACAAATCTACTGTGCCATTTCCAGAGCAGTGAAATATTATATAATCCCAGGATTTCATTGTTAAAGAGACCTTAGAGTTCATCTGGGACAAACTCCTTATTTACACATTGGGAATGTGGCATCCAAATATCGAGGGACACAGGTTGTAGATTTTTTAAAAATACATACCTGGGGTGGGGGGCAGGAATTAGAAAATGACAGTTTCTATTTCACTTGCTCTGAAATACATGTTTTCCCTTATTGTGTCTTTAATGTGTGAGACCCCTTCTTTAGAGCCCTTTGATTTGTAATCATTTTAAATACTCAAAATTAATTGCTGATATATGAAATAACTGCAAAATTATTATTACACCATTAACCTACACAACATTCTGGGCTTAATGTTCTTATTTATGTTTCTCAGTAAAGTAATTAAAAGGAATGGCTTTCCCTGGTGCATGACTTTAAAATCAATATATTTTAAAACTCCTAAATAAATAATTTGGAAGCCCAGATCTGTGTGTGAGATTTAGATTCTCAAAATGTAATCTTTTTATTTTCAGTTACAAAAGGATACATTTTCAAAATAATCCATTTATGATTTTAGTCATGTAAAGGGGGAAAGAATGTTTTTTAAAAGGCCACTTGGATATAAAATGCTCTACAACATTTTCTCAACCTGGAACCATTGGTATATTGAGTCAGATAAATAATTGTCATAGAGGCTGCCCTGTAAATTGCAGGATGTTTAGCAGCACCCTTGGAGTCAGCCTACTAGATGTCAGTAGCACCCTTCTCTCCAGTGTGACAACCAAAAATGTCTCCGGATATTATGTGTTCATTGGTAGCCAGGGGTGAAATCACCTAAGCTGAAGATTCATTGCCTTCCTAAAAGGGATATCTAAAAATTGGTGCATTTAAAAAAAGAAATTGGAGTGGTAATTCTTAAGTAAACAGATTCAGTCATAGGGATCTCATTTCAGTCAAGAATTTGGAGTGCAAAATCATAGACATAATCAGTCTATGACAGAGCGGTGTTATGTTGATTCAGCCTTGGAGAGAATTTACACTAATAGTAAATAGTACATTATACACAGATAATAACTAAGTACCTAACATTCTATCTGAACAGGGTCATTTTAACTGTACCAATGGTCCTTTGAAGGGGGTAGTATTTTATTACCACTTTTCAGATGAGGAACAGCAGTCTAACTGAAGGCACAGATATAACTAACTTCTCATTTAGTTAGGAAGGGGATACAGAACCCAGATTCAAATCTAATGAACCTTCAGTTCTTTTTGTCTTCTCAGCCAATTCATTGTCACCTCTAGGACTGTAGGTGATCAGTTCAATTCTTAGAAGGTTGTTTTAAGGAAATATCTGACTTGAAAACTCTAAATTATGCTGTTGTTTTAGTTTATGGTTGTCATTTTACCAACAATGGCAATCTATTCTTTTTATTTTACTACTCGCTCAGGAATTTGAATGTTTTAGCAATTATGATATGGATAAAAGCAGTGCAAAATAGTCTTCAGGTTGACAAACAGAGTGGCTCCATTTACACAGGGCTCACATAACGTCTCTCTATAGCTTCCCCAAGCATTCCAATCACTGTAGCCATGGAGAACTGTTGTACTATTTTCAAGGGTCAGTCAAAAGAGTCTTTCCTTTTCTTACTTTTATTCAAAATGAAAAAGAAATCTAATGCTGATAAAGCTAGACTCAGATTCTTGAATTACCAAGGCATCCATAGAACATACTCTTTAAATAAAAGATGGGCAAACAAGCAGCATCCAAGCCCAGACCGCCTAGTGGCTGTGAAGAAATCAGAGCATCTGGCACTTCAGATCCATAACCAGCTTTCAATGGGGCCTCATGACTGATGAATAAACATTAACATTATAAATGAATATCAATAAATATTATGTGTGGGTGATTAATCATATGACAACAAAAATAATTGCAGGAGCACATGTCTGGATCAGACAAATGTTTGAAAATAATAAAATATGCTTTGCCTATTAGAAATCATGAGACCAACGTTTATATAGAAACTAGAATCTTTTTCTTCTATCTTTTTCCATTAATATTCCAGAATAATATTCCTTACGGCGAGGGAGCTGAGTGAGGGGCAAAGACGGAAAATACAAAATTTTAACACCATAATAGAAATGAATCAATGAATGTGACTAAAAGATCACAATGACTAAGTTCATTACTTTAAAAATGTTTTTAGGTACATTCTCTGTGCCACACAGTGCTTGACATTGAGATTGTGGAATTGAACAAGTCAAATATCATCCATGTCCTCATGAAACTTACAATTTAGTAAGAAAGTCAGTAAATAGGTAAGTGAATTTTTGAAAATGAAAGTGTGGCAAGTGCTATGAAAGAAATAATGAATGACTATAATAAAAGCTAATGGGTAGAGGTACTTTTCATGATACAGCCAACTAAGACCTTTCAAGAAGTGAAAGTAGAACTGAGAACTGAAGGAGTACTAAGATCGAGCATAGGGAGAAGGAAGCCGAAAGCATTTAGGAGGAAGAACAGCATGTAAGTGTTCTGAGGTAAAAGAGTTTGGTGGAGCTGGAAGAAGGTGAAGGTCATGAACACAGTGAGTGAGGAGCATGGCTTTTGAGAAAGGTGGAAAGAAGTCAGATAGTGTAGGGCCTAGTAGGCAACAGAAAGAGCTTAGGTTTTCTCCTAAGTGGGAAGCCATTGAAGAGTTCCAAGCAGGGGAGTGAGAAAACCCAGTGAGCTTTGTGAATCTTACTGGTGGCCATGGGGCAGGAAATATGGGATGGGGTAGGGGAATACTAGGGGGATATTAGGAAGCTATTGAAGTGGGACAGATGAGACAGGAGTGTTGTTTGGTTAAGGGGTGGAAGAAAGAGAGAAGTGATTGGTAATGACACATCACTTAAAAAGAGACTTGAAAGGGTTTGCTGATGAGATGAACAATAGGGACAAGGAAAAGGAAGCAGAGAAAACAAAGATAAACCATGGAATTCTATCCTGAATAGCTGAGGTGGATTGTGATATCATTTATAGAAGTAGGAAGGACTGAGGAAGAGAGCAAGAATTAAGAGGTCTGTTTTGCATATGAGATGTGCATGAGACCTTGAATTAGAGAAATTGGACATGGCCTGGATCTCAGGAGAGAGAAAAGGGCTGAACATGTAAACTGGAAGTGAAGGATTTGAAGCTATTGGAATAAATAAGTTCATCTGTGAGATGGTCCAGGATGGAATTCCAGAGAGTGTTCACATTGAGAACTTACAAAGGGAAGGAGGAGCTAAAGAAGGAGAAAGAGAGGGTTTTGAATTAAAGGGAAACCCCAAGAGTGCAGAATCACACAAAGAGTATATCCTGTTCATTCAACACATACTGTTTGCACAACTACAAAGTCAGGCACTTTTTAAATTGTTCGTGATACAGCGATCAGCAAGACAGACAAATCCCTTGTCTCTTAGAGCTTTCAGTCTAGAGAGAATGTATGTTCCAAGAGTATATGATTGGTTTGTGTTGAATGATTCTGACACATAAGGAAAAAGAGGACACAAAAGCATTGCTTAGATTTGGCCACATCAACGTCTTTTGCGATACTGACATGAGCAGGTCCAAATTTGAATAGCTCAATCAGTGTCTAGATCATGAAGTAAAGCAGACAGCATATGTGCACTGGTCTTTTGAAAACTTTGGCTCTGTGAGAGGTGTGGACAGGAGATTATGTCTAAAGAGGAGAAGTGGAGTCATATATGTACTCATTTAAAGACAGAAGACTCTAGAACATGTGGAAATGCTATTGGGAATTATCTGATACAGAAGGAGTAATTAATGTGGGACAAAGAGGACCAAATCACAGCAGCATTTCTTTAAGAGGTTAAGGGTGGGTGGAGTAGAATATCCACAAAGACACAGGCTCCTGATGGAGAGAGAAACGGAAAGAGAGATGTGTCAACACAGTAGATTTATTATTATGGGGCTGGTAGATGAGTGTGTTCTCACTTGATTGTTTCTGATGTCCTGGCAAAGTATGATGTTAGCTGACCAGCCAGGAAAGAGGGCATGAAAGCATTGACACAGAGGAAACATCAAATAGACATCAGGAGAAGTGGGAAAAACTTCAAAACAAATATTGCAGGCCAGTGATGATGGCCCATTTGAAGGTTTGTGATTGTGAATTCAGAGAAAGGCCAGGTGCCTGGTTATTCTGTAATCCTGTTGACCACTCCACTTGCGTGGGAGTGGCAGAAGTCACCCTAAATTGAGCTGTGCTAGGTGAATAAGGCCAAGGAAGAGAGGCAGGAAGGTCTTAGAAGTCCATGGCATTTGTAAGGGACCAGTTCTAAAGGTGAACCATGGAAGGAATGTGAAGAAAGAACTAGGCGATAGATGAGAAGTCAAGCCTCTCAAGGGCCTCAGTCAGATTCTAAAGCAGAAATTCTACCTGTCTCTGAAGGGTTTGACCAGACTTTTGACACATGATTCCTGTGATAATGCGATACTCTGTGGTCAAGAAGGGATCCCCAAACAATGATGATCTCAGGTGTCTAGCTGACTTGTTTCTGCTTGATGTCCCACTCTTGTTTTTCACTATCTTAGAATCATACTGCCTTTGACAGGTAGGCAGAGCTGATGGCTTCACATTAACCACAACTGGAGACACCGCCTGCATGTAACCCCGAACAAGCACACTATCTAGTTTACCTGGATTAGTACCTGTTATGTATCATCTAAAAACTGAACAATTTATCTGCAGTAAGACACCTGTTCCCTTGAAGAAAATACCCATTGGGATGCTTAGAATACAGTATGTGACTGAGAAAAAAAGAGAGTGCTATAGCTGAAAGAAATTAATTCAGTTTAATTTGTTTGGGGAGACGAGGCCAGAAGAACATGTCTCTGGACAGCCTAGGTGGGGCAGCAGAGTAAATAATGCCAGTTAGCAAGATGGCATAGAAGAAAAGATGGATTCCACTAACTTCTTTCATTTTGCAGCTTTGACTAGCTCTATCCCCAACTAAAACTGCTATTTTCTAAAGCTGCTCTAAAAATGCAACCCAAATGGAAATACTGTGTTTCAACAAGGAAGGAACTAAGGTCTAAAACTGACATAATGTTTCTGGAAAGTCAGAATTGCTTTTGTAAGTTATCTCTTTTATCCTCCCGTATGTTCATTTGTAAGTAATTAAATGCACGCACACACATATGATAGCAACTCAAGGAACAGTAATGTCATTGACAATAAAAGTAATAAACAGGAGGAAATTAAAAGAACCCAATAAGGCTCAGGGAAAAAATCTGAGAGATTTAATCAGAAGAAATAAAATATTCCCCAGCCCTGTTACAAAGACCACCAGTGTCCCCCGCAAAAGGTGGCATAAATGGGACAATTAAAATGGACGTGGGAAGGTGACAGATATACAGATGAGGCAGGGATACATCTGTATAGAACAAGTAGCCCCAGCAGAATTCAAATGAGAGATTCAAACAAGACATGTGCCAGATGCAAAGAGGAGCAGCAAAAGATGGAGTAATTGAATCTGTCTACTGCTGCACAGCCAGGAAGCCTACAAGTCTCCCAGGCAGATGATCCTGGACCTACCAGATACCTTATTTCAGTTAATCCTGTGCTCCTCTCTTCTGTCATTGGTCAGGCATATCTGACACAGAGTCAGGATTCTGAAGATGTGATAAGCTACTGGCGATGATTATTCACCTCATAGACATGCATACCCATCTCACCCTACTGAGCAGACAGAACTGATATTTCCCGTAATGCAGAAAGGCATTAGACAATTTAACTTGCCCATTAGAATGCTTCTCATGCTCAGTGATAGATGGGTTCTTGACAAATTGATTATGGCAGCGAACATTTAGCAATATTATAAATGTCTGTGTTAATGAGTAACCTTGTCCTTGAGATATTTATTAGAGCATGCAACAGACAGTTTCATAATTGATCACCTAATCTATATTGGGAAAGAGAGAGGCTAAGGGCTCCCTCTTCCTTCAAAAACATACACCAAATGGTGGTGATATTAATGGAGTACCTACTCTGTCAGTTCTTTACATACATTTTTCTTTCACTCATTAACAAATGTTACACAGTGTCTACACTATGCTGAACACTAGAAGGAGCCAGGAACAAGACTGACAGGATCCCTCTCCTCAGTGAACTTGAAATTTAATCTGCAGGCAGTCTGCTGACAAAGTCCTACTCTTTCATCTATGCATCACACCTCTTGTGTGCAAAAGATGGTAATGCATAGAGTCCCTTACAGGATGGAGATATTCTGGAATTCTGCACAATCTGGAATCCAATATGCTAACTACTGGTTGCATGTGACTATTGCGCACTTGGATTATGACTTGTGCAGCTAAAAAAATTACATTTTTCATTTTATTTCATTTAACTAGCCACATATGGCTAGTAGCTACTCTACTGAACAATGCAGAAAGGAGATTATTGGCCTAGAATATTCTACCCACAAATAATAATTTTAATGGCAAGGGTATCAGAAGATGGGGAGCTATGACAACAGCCTACAGCACCAGCTGAGGGAGTAACTTGGCGGGCGAGCCTGCCTCCACAGCACAGTCGCTGCTGCTCCTGCCTCTTCTCCCTACAAAACTGAGATTGTAATTTCCCCAAAATCAGATCATTTAACTTTTTTAAATGTCTCAAGTCTTTGGATCCCCAAGCATCATCTTCATTTTATTTTTAAAGCACATATTTTTTTCATAGGTAGTCTATGTTCATTATTTAAAAAATATAAAATACATTTAAAAGAGACAAAGCACCCATAATCCCATTATCTTGTTTAAACCTATGTCAGTATATCGGAGGTCTTGTCTGGTCATCATTCTACAGTAATACACATACCTACTTACGCTCTCATGTTACCACCTCATTTTCTTTTTTAACTTTCCAAAATTAGATTAGTCTCAACATACTCTTCCAGGTCCTGCTTTTTGCATTTATCAATTTGTCATGAATAACTTTAGAAATACACAATTATTTTAAATAGTTCTCCCACTTTTCAAAATATGTCTGGGAACATACACTTACTTTAAATTCTTGCATAATGTTCTCTTTTCTTGGTGGACCTTAATTTACTTACTCAATTCCTATTTGGGGAAAAGTAGTTTGCTTCTAGTGTTTTGTTATCACAAATAAGGGTATAACAACATCTGTGTCCATAGACATTTGACTCTTTTCAAAAAGTTCTCCAAATAAAATGGCTGGGTAAAAAAAAAAAAAAAAAGGCATACACATTTTTAAGACTTTGATTCCTACCACTAAGTTGTTCTCTAAAAAAAAGTTATTAATTTACACTCAACTGCAGACAGCTAATCTGAAGGTGTTCCTTGCACTGTGCCTACATGTCTTTCTATAATTCCTCCCAGTGTTCCTGCTCCAACACTCACAGTCAGCTAGAATAAATCTCACAGCTCATCAGTCTGACAGGCTGTGACTACTTGAAGACAGCTAACACATCTCCCCAAAGTTTTATCTTTTTAGTCTAAATATTTCACATCTTTTAAACATTCTTCATGTGAAATGATTCCTAATCAAGTTTGTTCATGCCCCCATTAAAGTGGTGCCCAGATTCAAATAACAAAATATAGATAATAATAAACTAGCATTTAATGAGCACTGACCATATGTGAGATTGTATTCTAAATGATTTTCATTTGTTTTGAATATATGATCCCTTCTCTAAACTGAATTGTATTCCCTCAAACCTATATGTTGAGGCCTTAACCCGCAATGTGACTGTATTTGGAGGCGGGGCCTTTAGGAGGTAGTTAAGGTTAAATAAGGTCATAAGGGTGAGGCCCTGATTCAATAGAATCAGTGTCCTTACATGAAGAGACACCAGGGGTCTCTTCTCAAATGTGGGGACACAGTGAGAAGGGGGCCATCTGCACGACTATTCAGAAATTAAATTGACTGGCACCTTGAGTCTTCTAGACTTCAGAACTGTAGGAAAATAAGTTTCTGTTGTTAAATTCCACCCAATTTATGATATTTTGTTATGGCAGCCCCCTTTAATCTTAAAAGCAATCTCAAAAAGTAGTTACTTTTACAATCCCCATATGACACATAGGGAAACTGAGGAACAGAAAGGCCAAATTACTCAAGATCCTCACACAATAGGAAGTAGTAGAGGTGCAATTTGATTCCAGACAAATTGCCTCTAGGATTCAAACTCTAAAATTCCATATTGCATACAGTGTCTTGTATCTCTAGACAAAATCTGTCTAGTTAAGATTAAAGATGAGCATCTCCCTTGGTCTAGAGTTAATACCTTTATTAATGCAGCTCAAATTGCGTTCGCTCTTTTGGCAACCACATTGCATAATTTACATAGTTAACATTTAGTCTGTTAAAACCTCTAAATTTTATTTCATGTAAGCTTTAGCTAAGCCATAATTTCCTCACACCTGAAATACAATTGGGGGTTTTGTTAGCAAATGTACTTATTACAGTTGAATTCAATCCAATTATAGAATTGCCCCACATTTCAACATATCAAGATCTTTTGGGATCCTGGTTCAAATTCCCCCTCAAGCTCTGTGCTACTCACAAATTAAATAAGCCTGTTTTATATAAAGAAACTCTGCCTTATAACCCATGAAATGCTGTGCATATTTGTCATTGCTATTAAATATTTCTATCTGAGTCATTAATCTTTCTGTCTCAGGGCCACCAGGGAGCCCTGGGATACGAAACAGAAAACTTCCTTCTCCCTTAGCATTTTCTGCTACTTTTATTTTTTTAATATATTTTATTCATTATGCTATTACAGTTGTCCCATTTCTCCCCCTCATTCCCCTCCACCCTGCACACCCCCTCCCACCCACATTTCCCACCTTTAGTTCATGTCCATGTGTCATAAGTTCTTTAGCTTCTACATTTCCCACACTATTCTTGCCCTCCCCCTGTCTATTTTCTACCCACTGTCTATGCTACTTATTCTCTGCATCTTTTCCCCCCTCTCTCCTCCTCCCACTCCCCTGTTGCTAACCCTCCATATGATCTCCATTTCTGTGGTTCTGTTAGTTCTTTGTTTAGTTTGCTTTTGTTTTAGATGTGGTTGTTAATAGCTGTGAGTTTGCTGTCTTTTTACTGTTGTATTTTTTATCTTCTTTTTCTTAGATAAGTCCCTTTAACATTTCATATAATAATGGCTTGGTGATGATGAACTCCTTGAACTTGACCTTATCTGAGAAGCACTTGATCTTCCCTTCCATTCTAAATGAAAGTTTTGCTGGATAGAGCAGTCTTGGATGTAGGTCCTTGTCTTTCAAGACTTCAAATACTTCTTTCCAGCTCCTTCTTGCCTGGAAGGTCTCTTTTGAGAAATCAGCTGACAATCTAATGGGAACTCCTTTGTAGGTGACTGTCCCCTTATCTCTTGCTGCTTCTAGAAGTCTCTCCTTCATTTTAATCTTGGCTAATGTAATTATGATGTGTCTTGGTGTGTTCTTCCTTGGGTCCAACTTCTTTGGGACTCTCTGAGCTTCCTGGATGTCCTGGTAGTCTGTTTCCTTTGCCAGATTGGGCCAGTTCTCCTTTATTATTTGTTCAAATAAGTTTTCCACTTGTTGCTCTTCTTCTTCCCCTTCTGGTACCCCTATAATTCGGATGTTGGGATGTTTAAAGATGTCCTGGAGGTTCCTAAGCCTCTCCTCATTTTTTTGAATTCTTGTTTCTTCCTTGTTTTCTGTTTGGTTGTTAGTTTCTTCCTTCTGGTCCACTCCATTGATTTGAGTCCCAGTTTTCCTCCCATCTCTATTGGTTCCCTGTGTGGTTTCCTTAATTTCACTTATTGTAGCCTTCATTTGTTCATCTGATTTGCTAGCAAATTCAACCAATTCTGTGAGCATCCTGATCACCAGGGCTTCGAATTGTGCATCTGATAGGTTGGCTATCTCTTTATCACTTAGATGAATTGGCTCTGGGGATTTGAATTGTTGTCCTGTTTGAGCCATTTTTGTTTTATTTTGTTTGTTTGTTTATTTGTTTGGGGTTTTTTTTTGGGGGGGTCTGGTCGCAGCTGTAACATAGTGAGGGGTGGAGCCTTAGGTGTTCCCCAGGGCGGGGAAGCCCAGTTGCTGGATAGTGATGCTGTATGTGGGGGCGGGATCTGAGAAGGAACAATGGTGTTTTCTCTGCTCTCCCTCGGACTCCAGTCCCCTCTGCCACTTCCCCTTCGTCTGGATTATCTGAGCACAAATGTGGGACCACCTGGTCAGCCAGCCACCCTGCGCTGCCTCACTGGGTCTGCACAGTTGCCACCCCATGCCCGGGGTCCACCAGCCTCTGCCTATATGCCTGGGGTCTGCTAGCTGCTGCCTGCACACCTAGGAACTGCCAGCTGCTGCCGCCTGTGTGCCTGGGTCCGCACTTCCACTTTTTCCTGCCCCTCTTACCGATCTGGATGACTGGTTGTTGGACTTCTGTACAGTTCAATTTTCTATCAGTTCTGGTTGTTTTCTTGTTTCTAAATATTTGTTGTCCTTAATTTTGGTTGGGAGAGGAGACACAGTATGTCCACCTATGCCTCCATCTTGGCCGGAAGTCTTCTACTACTTTTAAAACCCCTTTTCCCCTTTGTTAGATATTATAATTTTGTGTGCCTTACCTTTCTTCTTCCTCCAATGAAGTACAAGAATATCAGCATTATTTTTAATAAAAATGGACTTTTCTTTAAAAGAGAAAACTGCTAGTTATATATGTGACATATAATAAATTGCACCATACTTGCATAACACACAGTACATAAAACAAAGATTTTATTGCTCTTTGCTTTCTATTTTTGCATTACAAAAACAGTATGTACATGTTTTTGTTTCCAAATATAAATACTGCATGCACTGCCTCCTCCCCAAGATGCCAATGTTTCAGCTTAACTGGGGAGTTTCCACACTTCCTGCCTCCAAGCTCCACCCCCACCACCCTGCTGACCCACTGAGAATCACATGCTTTTCCAGGTGAGCACCTTGGGTGAGAAAAACACTGTTCTAGACCAACTTATTGGCCCCTGCAGTGTACCCCTGCAATAATACCCAAGTGTTGTCACTTCTCTTCAAGATGCCCCAAACTGAGCAGGGCTTTGGAGGGTGCTGGGTGAGCAGACTTGGGGCAATTATATGCCAGGGCTCCCCAGTTGGGACCAGGATCACTTTCTTTTCTTGCTATCCTCCAGGCATTTGAGCAAACAGAATACTACTATCTCTAAGCCCCAAGTTCAACATTTTGGCTTTGCCACCCACATTGAAGCCCTTGTGTTACATTTCAGATCCCCAGGGTCTGCCCCAAGGTTTTTCTGGCAAGTTTCTCTCTTCTGGCATGTGAACCTGATTCAGAGCTTTAGTTGAGCCTCTGAACAATATCTTCACTTTAATCTAACTATTCCATTTCTTTTTCTTCAATAGCCTTGAGCCAGTGTTGGTTTCCAGCAGTCAGTCTCCATCACAGCCCCCAAAAGACAGCTCACATGAACCAGGCATAGACTGACTTACAAGTGCTTGTGCAATATGAACATTCCGTCCAAGAAGGTACATTAGTCATGATCTCCCCACACTGTGAAGGGACATGCCTGATCCCCAACATGTCACTGGATCACAAGCTAATCTGAAGTAAAAATGCACATTATGTCCATGAATCCTAACAGACTGAAAACATTTTTAAGTTTAACAAACTTAAAGGTGGCAGCTACATACCACCATACCTGGTAGAAACTCTGATTTCAGAGGTCACCTCCACATGCCCTTAGACAAGGACCGTCATGTCTGTGATAACACAGGGCTTTCACTGATGTCTCCATCTCTGTTTGGTTATCAGCCTTCTACTCCTGTTGACTTTTATTCATTGAGCTGTGTCCCCTTTAAAATCATATATTGAAAATGAACCCCAATACCTCAGAATGTGACCATATTTGGACATCGGTTCTTGGTAGAGATGGTCAAGTTAAAATGAGGTCATTAGGACCTAATCCATGATGACTGATATCCTTATAAGAAGAGGAAATTTGAACACAGACTGTTAGGGGGTGTTGCGGACCATTCAGCCTGGTCTCAGGAGCTGTACCCTCACCCCATGGTGGGCTGAGTAAGAGCTTAGGGACCCATTTCACCTGGGTCTGTTCTGTCAAGAGGACATGAGCCAGTAAGGAGACAAAGCTTATCTCCCTGGCAGGAGCGCTGCTTCTGCCTCATCCATCCTAGACCCTCGCCCCCCTCCCCCCACCCCCCAGCTATTCTGACATAGCCCAAGTCCCCATTTCCATCTGGGAGATGTCTTCTTCTTCCTGGGCCTGATCAGCTTAAAGCCTGAAACTATGATGGCAAAAGGTGCAGCCCTGTGCCAGCCAGAGCAGTTCCCCGGGTGATCGGGCATAAGAAAGAATTCCTAAAGTCCTGTGAAACCTGCTTTGCTAAGAGTGCACTCATTTAAATGATAAGGGTCAGAGGAGGAAATGAGTATGTCTCCCAAAGATTTGCAACCCCCTTTCCTGACAGACACTGACTCAGATTAAGCCCTCAGATTTCTTTGAAATGTTAACCATTGTTTGATCCTTGCTGTCTGACATACCTGTATTCCTGTGTATTTGAACCCAATAAAAGCCTAGTGAGGAAGGGGCTCTGGGTCATTCTCCTTTGAGAGTTTGGCCACCTTTCCTCCCTAAGCAGATCATGTCTTGGTAGGTTTACTTTCATCCGTGACAGACAGAATGGGGCTCTGCAAGCGGAGCCCCCCCACATCTGATGCCCAGGACAGGGGCCCCCCCACAAGAGGGGAAGACAATGTGAAGACACAGGGCCACTAGCAGCCAAGGAAGGAGGCCTCAGAAGGAACCAACCCTGCCCACAATGTGATCTGAGATTTCCAGTCTCCGAGACTATAAGGAAACATATTTCTGTTGTTTAAGCCTCCCAGTCCGTGGCATCCTGATATGGCAGCCCAGTAAACTAATGCACTGAGGATATCTGGTCATATTTTTACCTGATGGTGTGATTCAATAGGTACTTTCATGCAGACTTTCACACCTAATGGCCCGTGGACTCACATTACCAATAGTAACGGTGGACACAGGCTTCCCTGACACCTCAGAGCCTTTGATTGTGACCTGAGCAACTGAACTTCTTGGTGGAAAAGCCTAAACTTGTGTGCTCACAATCATTTAAGGGTGCCCTTGGCAGATGCTTCTCTATACTCTCTGCCAGTGAGAGCCCTCCTATAAATGTCAGAGCAAATCCATTCATAAGAAAAAGCAGGAGAAGCAGTGTGGTGACTCCTAAATCATGTGCTGGCAAAAAAGAAATCTTTATTTTCTTGCAGCTGAAAGCCTTGCCCCCCAGAAGAAACCGTGGCACACACGAGTCTCAGAAGTAACACATTTGGAGGTGACAGAGCTCCTGCAAAGTGGAGAGGATGGCTTATAAGGCCTGGTCTCCCAGCTAGAGTTTCCTCCAGCATTTTTGTTCTGGGCCAAGAACACGCAAATCAACTCAGCCCTACACATTCCAGCCACCAAGCCTCTGCCATAAGAATATACAGAGGAAGTCTCAGGCTCCCAGATAGGGTCTTCTTATTTATATATGAAAACTCTTTTCCCCCAAAAATGGTGGATTTAAAAAATCTGAGCATTTATTTTCTCAGGAAAAGCCAACGTGCAGGAAAAAAATAAGAACTGTGGAGGAGTGGGTCTCCAGAAGCTGAACCCAAAGGGGAATGAGGTCTGCAGATGTGTCTAGGAAGTGCCTTGGGAACAGCGTGGACTGGGCATGGAGACATGGAGCTGCCATGGGGGTGGTGTGGCAGCCTGGGTGTCTGGGGCTCGTGCACCCTTCAGAGTACAGTGGGGCAGTCTTGCTTCCCAGTCCTGCCACCATTGATCATCGGAGGGATGTGGGCCTCCCAGGAGGGCAGCAAAGAATGGATAGCTCAGGTTGTCTGCCACTGGCACCACCAGCAGCAGGGGCAGCAAGTGGTGGTTGACAGGGGCTTCGGCAGCACTTGACAGTGCCCACACTGGGAAATCTCAAAGCTGATGGTTTACATTCACAAAGTGTTTACTGCAGGGTTTTGTTTTTTTAAGTGCAAAGTCCCATAGAGCAATGCTTTTCAAGCTTTTTCCTCTATAACCCAGAATATAATGGAAGGAAACTCACTGGGAGCTATGAGAGGATATGGTCAAGAGGGAAAGTGAGGAAGCACCAGCAGCTGGGAACAAACTCATTTTCTTCTACTTTTACACATAATGTTTTTTTTCAATTGAGTTATCATTGACATATTAGTTTCAGGTGTACAACATAATGATTCAATATATGTGTATATTGCAAAATGATGACTGCAAGTCTATTTAGCATCCATCATCACACATAATTACAATTTTAGGGGTGTATGATGAGAACTTTTAAGATCTACTTTCTTAGTACCTTTCAAATATACAATAGAGTATTGTTGACAATAGTCACCATGCTGTATACTATATCCCCAGGACTTATTTGCCTTATAACTAGAAGTTTATACTTTTGTATACTGTTTTTACATAAAATTTTATTTGAAAAACAGGTTTCAAAGTTTTAAAAAAAGTTGAAGGACAACTAAGATTCATTTTATAAAACAGAAAACTAAAACCCCAAGAGACGAGAAGTAACTTATCTAAGGTCAACAGTGACCTATCCAAGACCATACTGGACTTGAACCTGGGACTCATCTTGAGTCCTCATCTACCACCAAATAAGGAAATCATCAGCATCTGAGCCTGGAGGCCTGGCAGCACAGAGCAGGCTGGCTCAGGAGAGGGACATGGAAAAGAGGTGAGGCTACAAGAAGGGAAGAGCATGCCTGGGCCTGGCATCCCTGCTCCCATCCTGGCTTCCAGGGTCATACCTGTGTTTTCATCCATCCCTCTCTTCAGACCCCGCCAACAAGGTGGCAGGAGCCACAGGCAGGAACAACAAAGATGTGTGGGTGTTTCTTAGGTACAAACTGGGCCAGTGCTAGTACAAAAGTATTCCTTCATCCACATAGCTTTCTCTGTGCCCCTCACTGTTCCTTCATCCACATAGCTTTTTCTGTACCCCCCCCCATCATCCCAAGCACACAGAACCCTCTTAATTGCCCAGGGTACCCAGGATCAGCCCTCTCTGGTGCCCCATCCCAATCGCTTGTCTGTCAAAGATCTCATCCCTAAAAGTCATTTCTTTAAATTCACTCCACTTTAAAATTTCTATCTCTGTAATCCCTCTTTTTAGCAAAATACATGTTAAAGACTTCTGATATCTAATTTCAGTGAAAGAGATAAAGACAGCTCAGACTTCTGCAACAAAAACAATGCAAGTGCACACACACACACACAGCCAACTGCACTGCTGTTTTCAACAGGCAGCCCTTCCTAAGTCACACAAGGACTAACCTGTCCGGAGATTGGCCCTACCACCACAGACTGCAGAGGACTTGTCTCAGGGCAAGAGATGAGGTCCAAACAGGTGGAAGGCATAAAAAACCAAAAGGCCCCAAGTGCTTGAATTTTGGTTGCTCCCAGAAGCATCGAGGTTATAAAAACAAGCAGGCAAATAAACCAAATCCCTCTCAGTGATGTCAGAGTCAGTGTGGGGGGAAACAATAAACACAGAACAAGAAGGAAATCTTCCTCAATTTGCAAGTGTTTCCACAGTATCTCCCTCTGGATAATATTTTTAGCAAGAGCGAAATGTGCTTGTTTTTTTTTTCCCCCTGAGGCTTAGAGAGATTGGGGGTGAGGGGGATGAATTAACTTTACTTAAAAATTCTAAAGACATAAATATTGAGAAATGAATTAAAATGATAATTTTAGGATTCTGACCAAAATGCCCCTACCTGAGGGAACTGCCAAGGTATAGAGCAGGCAGCATATGTTAAATCTAGTAGGATATTCTCAAGTTATAGAAAACTGAAAAATTAACAAAGATGCGACTTATAGTATAGAAGCTAAGATATCTTGTACTTTGTCAATAAAGAGATAACTTGTGCAATTCTGCGTGCTGGAGATTTTTACTACTCAACAGCCAAAGCTCTTGTGCATGTGAGTGTTTAGAGAAGTGTTATTGCTGGGGGTGGGGGCTAGTCAGACGGCATTCCCATTCAACTGAAGTTCAGCCATGTAAATGAGCATACATTCATTAGCTTGGGGTTGAGCAGAGATTAGGCCAAAGTTGTTAAAGTCACAATAGAGTTAAGTGTAGCTATCAGTAGGATTGAGTGGTATACTGTCTTAAATATGTCTAAATCAAGAAGACATTTGACTTCTTTAGTCCCTTTAAAATAATCAATTATATAAATTTTGAATTCAACTCTTAGGGCTTCCATTAAAATATCACAAATGGGGCAGCTCAAACAACAATAACTTATTATCTCTCAGTTCTGGAGGCTAGAAGTCCAAGATCAATGGGTCACCAGGGTTGGTTCCTTCTAAGGTTATAAGAGGAAACCTGTTGCAGCCCCCTCCTAGCCTCTGGTGATGAGCCGGTAATCTTTAGTGTTCCTCCCTTGGCTTAAAGAAGCATCCCCCATTCTGCCTCCATCTTTGCATGGCGTTCTCCCTGTGTGCATGCCTCTGTGTGAATTTCCTCTTTTATATGGACATCAGTCACATTGACTCACCCTACTCCAGTGTGACCTTATCTCAACCTAACTGATTACATCTGACCTTATATCCAAATAAGGTCACGGTCTGAGGTACTAGGAGTTAGGGCTTCCATGCATGAATTGGGAGGGTAGGGGGACACATTCAACCTCTAACAGTAAATAATCTCATAAAATAAATTAGCGTAATTCTGTCTTTGCCTGTCATGAAAGCATCTATTTACAACTTGAAATCTCTACCTTCTGGTGCCATTGTCATTAAAACAGAAAATGGGATCCCATTACTTTTGATCATGTAACAAATTCTTAGAGCGGCTTGTGGTCCTTCTTACAGGACTAATTCTCTTCTGAAGGATTAGTGGAAAAGTATAAGCAGAAAAGACTTTGTTTTTAAAGGAACAGATACTAAGAACACATGTTTCTAGACTGGCCTCTGAAAGCTAGCAGGGCAAACACCTGAGTTGTTCATTAACCATGAAGGGCACTTGGGTTCCACATGGAAGCTGTGGAAGGCAGGGCATCAGGGGCTTTCCCTCACTGCCTTCAGGGCCACTTGGCCTGGAATATTGCTAGGCACAGGGGCTTAAGGCCACAGCTTTGTAGAAACCCACTCTTCTCTTTCAATGACACATTTCTGTATGTCATTCTGAAATTTTAGAATAGCCCCATCTGAATCTTTATGTTCCTTTTTGACTTTTTAATTATATTCTCTGAACAAGTTTTGCTAAACTCAGTAAATACAAAATGTCAGAAG
The DNA here is from genome assembly GCA_039655065.1 of Glossophaga mutica. NCBI lineage: Eukaryota > Metazoa > Chordata > Mammalia > Chiroptera > Phyllostomidae > Glossophaga > Glossophaga mutica. The sequence continues at coordinate 66,609,774 of CM077310.1, read as the reverse complement.
CTATTATTATAGAACAGACTGGGAGGCGGGCTGAGCAATATAAAAGACACCCCCACTTTTTCTCAGGGGTTCCTCCTCCATACTAGGTTCGCTTTGCCTGCAGCCAGAGGAAAGATGTCTCTCAATGCCAGAGATTCATAAAAGGAAAGGAATTATTATTTATTTAAAAGTTGTATAGACTAAAGTCCTTTAGAATATCCACAAACGCACACAGTCCTTCCTTCTCCCTCTGCCCAGTCTGAGGTACCGTATCTCAGGAAAGAAGCAGAAGTCCGTGATTCAGGCTCCCGGCACCATCCATGGGGCAAAGGAAGCACTTCCAAAGCCACATGGTCCTAACTCTGCCATAGCAGTGTGGTCCCCAAAAAGAGCCAAATGGCTGCCACGACTGGGTTTAAATCCCAGGGCCAATCTTCCTCTGCAGCCTCATTTCCAGCCCCTCCCACAACTGGCCACAGCTGTCCGAATTCCAGGCAGGCGTGGCCCTGTGCTGTGCAGCCAATCATCTCAGAGCTCTTCTGGACCCCATTACAAATCCTTATTTGGGGCTGCCCTCTTGGCTGTACCCTATTACACTATTATTCAAAGTCTTGAAAATGTAGACCTATTATTTCAGCTACAGAATAAACAATAATAGGACATGTGAGAAAACAGTTGATTGAAAACAGGCTAACTAGAGCACATTTTATGATATAAAGCCATATAAGATTGTCATCCTATTCAGATAACAATATGAGCATATAATACACAGAATTTCCAGATAATTATTTACTAAATTATCTCATTTCAAGGAAAAATTGACTGAGTCATTGGCAACTTCTCTGTAATAGGGAACTTAGTTAATTCACATTCTTTCACTTCTAGATGGGGCATATTCTTAATGCAAACAAAGATGATAATAGATAATAGAACTCTTGAACTTTTATGCAAAAAAGTAATTTATATTATGTTATAGATGTCATAGCTTCTTTTTCTCTATACCAGGTATTTTTTATATTTGGTTTCCTTTCTTTTCATTTTGCTTTTTAATTTTAAAAATTGTTCTTTTTGCTTTCCTTCCCTGGGGTGGAAAATTGGCAATCTGAATTTGAGTGGAGCAAAATGAGAATACCAAAAACTAAAATAATCAGAAAGTTTCAGATAAATATGTGGAGGGCATCTGGTTTTAGTGAAGATGTGGAGAACTGGAACAAGTGCTGCTTTCTTACAGGAAGGGACAAAGTATAGAAAACTGGAAACTCATGACTTCCCTTGAGCCTATCAGAGAACTGGGGTTACAGGACAAACAACTAACCTGTGATCTGGGGAGAGACTGGCACCTGCTTGGAGAAGCAAGACCTGAAGATTTGTTTACCTGGAGCAGAGACACTACTGGACACCATATTAGCCATGAATATGGACTAAGTTAAGTCCTTAAAATTCTTAAGTCTTTAACCCTTAATGTGATGGTATTGAAGATAGGGACTTTAGGTGGTAATAAGAAAAGACCCTAGGGAGCTTATTCTCTGACCATATCTCAGACTTCCAGCTTCCATAACTGTGATTCTCAGCAGGTCAAAAAGAAAATGGTCTGTCATCATGAGGAAATTATGCCAAGTCTTTATTCCAAGTGATATCAAGTGTTCATTGGACATTGTAATGAATGGGCAGATGGGATACAGATGCCTTGTTTTCTAATATCATCACAGAAAGTTAACTGAGTGCCACTTCCAGAGCTCATGTCATGGTGCCATACAACAGTACTTGAGGCAGATTTCTGGGACCAGGTGACCCTGGAACTACCATCAATCTCAAACACTCTGCATAACAATGGAAGAACTGGTTATGTTAATCTCAGATTGGATGTCTTAGAACCTGAGATAGTATGAAAAGAACTCAAGACATGAAAGACAATGGAGAAGTCCCTTGGTGGTGACCATTTGTGAGGAATAGGGAAGCAATGAGGAGCTTTTTTCAATTTAGATTGAATGTTCAAGATTAAACTCCTCTCCCACCATTATCTGTGGGTCCAAACCCTGCAGAATTAGTTATATCTTAAGTCTTCCTAATGGATGCTATTTTTATATCCAGTATTCACAGATCCACATTGTTTTGGCCTACCTAGCTGTGTTTCACACTCACAGACCTTGGCATGAAACTGAAGTGAGGAAACACTGAGTTCTGGCAAGTCATTCAGGCTCTGTTACTATTTTTTCCCTTTTAGCACAGTCTACAGAATTGCAATGCTTAAATATTAACATGGTTAATATTTAAAAATGCCTTGCTAAAAAGTAGTGAAAATTCTCAGTGAATCTAACCCACACTTAGCACATACATACCGGTGTGAATAGGAAGTGCTTGACAAATTGCTAATTTTTGATGGTGTAACTAAAAGATAGGACAATCCACAGAAGCAAAAAATGAGCATGTGCTTTGTCCAATTAAAAAAGAAAAGATCACAGGATACTAACTGTGAAACCCTGATTAGCCATATAGGCAAAATCATCATTAATCAAAAGATGATCAGGTTGGATCTGAATCAAACATCAATTTTATATCTGAAGTGTTTGATTTGTCAACCTTGAAGGGTCTCCATCAATGAGATGTTACTATGCTTTAAAATATTTTCAGGATCAGTGGTATCACCTCTTCTTGTGCTGGGGCCACAGCTCCCAAAATCAAAGTGTGAAACTGCTGGTGCTCAGTGTTGTCATTTCACTTCAGTTGCTGGCTCTCAGCTGGCAGGAAGTGTTGATGCTTCCCTGTCAATCATTCTCTGGTAAGGTAAATGTGTTCAGCAGAATCTGAGATTTATTCATGTTGCTCTTTGAAAAAAAAAATCAAGAGTTACTCTATTAAAAGTAACCACTAAAAATTTATTCAGCACTCAACATCTGCCAGTCATTGTGATTTATGCTTCTCAGCCATGACCTAGCTTACTCATCACACCAAATTTCTTAGGAGGTATGATCATTACTCTAGCTTTATTTGAAAGAAACTACAACTTACAAACTTAATATAAGTTAACCAGAATCACAGAGCTATTCACTTAACTTCTCATGAATCTCAGGTTCCCCTTCTGATAAGAATTCTTATACTTTGAAGGGTTGTTATAATGAAATCAGGTAGTATAACCCTTTCCACAGCAACTGACATACATTAGGCATTCAATAAAAGGTGTTCGATAACAAGAATGTTTTATTAACTAGAATATACCATGGTCTCAAACAAAATCATAAAGATAACTCAAATAAGTATATGTAAAGAATATGGAAAAATCTGTTTTAAGGTTATCAAACTCTTTAATTACATTCCTACAGAAATTGAAAACTTGCTTTCACAATGCATTTGACAGCGAAAAATAAAGTGCTCTTTTATCCCTCTCAACCCACAAGACTGTGTGAGGGAGTGATGTCTGAGAGCAAATGCTGAATGAAGAAAGAAATCATCAGAGTGCCCAGATGGAGAATTGTGAAAATAGGCCAAAAGCTTGTCAAAATTTCAGCATGGTTTAAAAAAATTTTTTTTTAAAAATCATTTAACTGCACAACTTTAAAATAAATCCTGACAATTTCCTTAAATAAAGGCTGTTTCTACAACAGACCTGGTTTTAAATATATTTTATGAATTCACTTGTCTAAAATCACCTTCATTCTGCAGACTACCATATTTTTTCATAGCAAACTATTGTAGATAAAATCCTTATAAAAGCTCCCTCATAATGTTATTTAAGAAATATTGACACTTTCCTAGAGTTTTATCATTTGTGTCACTCAGTTCACAGAGGCAAACATTCTAATTTAGGAGAAACAAGCAAGAGCCTAGACTTCATTTATTCCTTCTGCACATTTCTTCTAAGTATAGGCAACCACTAGAAAGAAACAAACTTTATATTTGCACTGACAACCAAGCAGGACAAATAAGAAATATTTGTTATAATTCTCCAAATACCCTCAATAGGGTATGAAGAAGAAGAAGAAGGCTAAAAGAACTCCTCTAAATACAATCAAATGACAAATAACCTAAAATACAACTAAGAAAAAACAGTCTCACTTCTTTGACACTTCACTTGAATTGATACTAATTGAATCCCAGTATAAAAAGGCTAGGGGTCCCGCAGCTTCACCACCACCCCCAAGTGTCATGTGTTCACCAACTGTGGCATAAAACTGAAACAGAAGGGCCATTTCTTTGTGGAAGATCACATCTAGTATGAAAAGCGTGAACATGTATTGCTGGAAAAAATAAACCAAATTAACTTAAAATAAAACAATTAACATCCAAAGTAAAAATAAAATGAAACAAGAAAAATAGGGAAATGTGCAATACGAACTTCAGATCAGCCCCATTATCCCAACCTTGTGAAATTCCTTCCTTCAACCTTGCTTCATTTTCTCTGAAATATTGTAGCACCTTCACACTTGGGGCATTACTGCCAGTCCTGAGGTTGTCACAAGCTTCTGAGAACTGTAGCACCAAATCCCAGGACATCCTCCGCACCCACAGGTTAATTTAAAGAAGTAAACTTTGAATTAGAAGTACTCCTCTGGCACCTCTCCTGGAACACTGTAGGTCTTTCCTACCCACAGAGTGGGGAAGTTGGCCTGTTTGGAAGATGCTCTAATTTCCAAAGCAACAATCCCTTTTCCTGCTTCTCTCCCTCCCTCAGCTTATCACCATTGGCTTGAAGGGATCTTAAGGTGAAGACTGTACTACTTTCCTATAGAGGGTCCTGACTCACCAGGTACTGGAGATGGTTCTACCAACTTTCCCACTCACAGAGTAAATACAGCTGGAGGCTCAAAACATAAATGGCTGGGGCTCTGAAAATTCTTGAAACAGGAAAACTACAAACATTAATAATTTGGTTGCTTTGACACATGCTTCTTCCTATTTCAGCCCTTCGCAGTCTATCAGTTTCAGTAGCCATGCCTAGCTTTAACATTGCTAAGAACTCCACAAAGATAAAGAACCAACAAAAAGATGGCAGATTTACAGGTGGTGGGGGAATTCAGTGAATTTCCTATTTACTCTGAAAGAGGTTTATCCAGGCATGCCCTTTCCAATCCCTTCACTGTTGACTGAAACACACAGATGTGTGAGCCAGCCTTCCACCATGCAAGTGTGGCCCCAAAAGATTTTCATTTCCCTTCAGTAAGAACACTCCAGCAAAATCCATTGGAAGAACCTTGAATCACTGACTTCCAGTAAAGAAAAAATAAATGAATAACAAGCAATTTAAACATATAAGGACAGCAAGGAATGAAACAAAAAGGAAAAAAACAATGAGGAAAAACAATTAAAAAGAAAGCTAAGAGGACTTCCAGCCAAGATGGAGGCGTAGGCGGACACACTGTACCTCCTCTCACAACCAAAATTAAGGACAACAAATATTTAGAAACAAGAAAACAACCAGAACTTATAGAAAACTGAACTGTACGGAAGTCCAACAACCATTCATCCAGACCGGTAAGAGGGGCGGAGTCGCGGCAGGAGAAAGTGGGGGTGCGGACCCAGGAACGCAAGCAGCAGCAGCTGGCAGTTCCCAGGTGCACAGGCGGCGGCTGGTGGACCCCGGGCACTGGGGGGCAACTGTGCAGACCCAGTGAGGCCGCACAAGGCGGCTGGCTGACTGACCAGGTGGTCTCACATTCGAGCGTGCAGATGGTCCAGGTGGAGGGGAAGTGGCGGAGGGGACTGAATCCAGGAGAGAGAGGAGCAGGCGCCATTGCTCCCTCTCAGGCCCCACCCCCACATACAGCGTCACAACCCAGCGACTGGGCTGCCCCGCACTGGGGAGCGCCAGAGGCTCCACTCTTCACTACGTAACAGCACGCGCGCTTGCGCAGATAATCCAGGTGAAGGGGAAGCAGCGGAAAGGGCTGGAGTCCGGGAGAGAGTGGAGCAGGCACCATTGCTCCTTCTCAGACCCCGCCCCCATCTATAGCGTTACAACCCAGCGACTGGGCTGCCCCGCCCTGAGGAACACCTAAGGCTCCACTCCTCTCTACGTAATAGCCGCAACCAGACTAAAACCAAAACAACAACAACAAAAAAAAACCCCACCAAAAATGGCTCAAACCGGAAAACAAATAAAAGCCCCAGAGCCAATTCCTCTAAGCAGTGAAGAGATAGCCAACCTGTCAGATGCACAGTTCAAAGCACTGGTCATCAAAATGCTCACAGAATTGGTTGATTTTGCTCACAAACTAGATGAAAAAATGCAGGCTACAATCCGTGAAATGAAGGAAGATGCATGGGGAACCAATAGAGATGGAAGGAAAACTGGGACTCAAATCAATGGAGTGGACCAGAAGGAAGAAACTAACAACCAAACAGAAGACGAGGAAGAAACAAGAATTCAAAAAAATGAGGAGAGGCTTAGGAACCTCCGGGACATCTTTAAATGTCCCAACATCCGAATCATAGGGGTCCCAGAAGGGGAAGAAGAACAGCAACGAGTGGAAAACTTATTTGAACAAATAATGAAGGAGAACTTCCCCAATCTGGCAAAGGAAATAGACTACCAGGACGTCCAGGAAGCTCAGAGAGTCCCAAAGAAGTTGGACCCAAGGAAGCACACACCAAGGCACATCATAATTACATTAGTCAAGATTAAAATGAAGCAGAGAATTCTAGAAGCAGCAAGGGATAAGGGGACAGTCACCTACAAAGGAGTTCCCATCAGACTGTCAGCTGATTTCTCAAAAGAGACCTTCCAGGCAAGAAGGGGCTAGAAAGAAATATTTGAAATCTTGAAAAGCAGGGACCTACATCCAAAATTGCTCTATCCAGCAAAGCTGTCATTTAGAATGGAAGGGAAGATCAAGTGCTTCTCAGATAAGGTCAAGTTCAAGGAGTTCATCATCACCAAGCCCTTATTATATGAAATGTTAAAGGGACTTATCTAAGAAAAAGAAGATAAAACTATGACAGTGAAAAGACAACAAACTCATAGCTATCAAGAACCACACCTAAAACAAAAGCAAACTAAGCAAACAGCTAGAACAGGAACAGAACCACAGAAATGGAGATCATATGGAGGGTTAGCAACAGGGGTGTGGGAGGAGGAGAGAGGGGGAAAAGGTACAGAGAATGAGTAGTATAGATAATGGGAAAAAAATAGACAGGGGGAGGGCAAGAATAGTATGGGAAATGTAGAAGCTAGAAAACTTATGACCCATGGACATGAACTAAAGGGGGGAATGTGGGTGGGAGAGGGTGGGTAGGGTGGAGGGGAATGATGGGGGAGAAATGGGACAACTGTAATAGCATAATCAATAAAATATATTTAAAAAAAGGAAAAAAAGAAAAAAAAGAAAGCTAAGAAAAGTAAGCAAAGAGAACAAAAGGATTTGTATTCCTTCAGCCTTTCCTTACTACTATTTTTGAAATCTAGCTATATTTTTAAAGGAGGGTGGGAAGGAATTTATATTTATTCCTCACATGCCAGATGCTTTTTTTGTGTTATTCTCCAGTATAACCCTGCACCACCATTTCCCAGGTGAGTAAACAGAGGCTTCAGAAGCCAAACAGCCATAAATTATAGAGTTGGGTTGGAACCCAGGGCTGTCTGCTGGACGTAGAAGCCCATGTTCTTTCCACCAGATACTTAGAGGTGCCTCAAATCAGCTAGCCAGTTGATGAGTAAATGAGTTTTCATTTTTGTGTATCCATGGGAAGGAAATGCAAAGAAACCAACCATTTCGGGCCTCTGGAGTAATTTTGGGATTCTTAAGCTCATTCTAAGATGTGTCATTACTATTCACTATAGGCATTTACACTGTAGAAAGCACACACCTTTCTTTATACTCGACAAGCTGAATGGCATTGTCCTCATTTGTCTCTTTTCTGGTAAGCAATCAGCACATTTAAAATAAAAAATTCAAGTCCTTCTTCAAATAACAACTCTTGAGTAAAATTTGTTCTTCACTCATTCAAACAATACTGACTAAAACTTACCCTTTGTGAGCACTACTGGTCCAAGCTGCTTATGGTGTCACTATTGGTCATTCAGATCTGGAATTTAGTAATTATGTAAATATTTCAGCATTTAAGATAATTAAAATAAATATTGCTACTATTTCATTTTCCAAGATGGCTGGAGAATTTGATAGTCACTTAATAACACATTCTGCATATTTCAACATAATTCCCTTGGTAGACAACATTGTGGGTAAAATTCAGTTCCACATTGAAGGGCATCAACTCAGTGATTCCATGAGTCAAGATTCCACTTTTCAGTCTTTCTGGTTTCTACTATCCAGTTTTTTGGCTGAGGTAGAAGTCTCAGATTTTCCCTGCCTTTATTCAATTTATTTCAGAAACTCCTAGAGACTGATACTTATGCTATTGGGCCTGTCTATAAAACATGGAGCCATGGGTGATGTCACAGCACATTTTTATTTTATTCCACGGTAATGAGAGCTTTTTGAAGAGACATAGCAATCACCCATGGATAGTTGTGGATATTTTAGCTGGGCCCACCTAACAAGGCAGCCAAAAGAAATGGTGCCTGAGGATTGATTTATGCCCCAAACCATGAGATGATAGCATTTGGTCACATAGTGTCAATATCCAACTTGTCAACCAATATCTTTTCCACAATGGCAAAAAAAAGAAAGCCAATTTTTATAAAGAAAATGTAGCCAAAGAGCAACAAGAAACTGCTCTACTCAGACAAGTAATTTAACCTTCCCTTGTGAGCATGCCCCATCTTTTTTAGCTTCCCCATACCTTAACCTCCTAGATCTGATCAGCTCATCATGGCCATGAGGTTGGTGGGATGGATTCCCTCCCCACTGTGAAAATCATGTTCATCATAGCACTCAGTTCTTCAGGTAGTATTCCTTTATACTTTTTGAAGGGTTCCCATCACCTTCAAATAATGTAAACTGCTTAGCCAAATTTCTAATATCTTTCATATTCTAGTTTCACTGATCTATTACCCTCTTTCCCACTGCCTAACAAGTTTATTTCAGGCAACAGGGCTTATTTAATGGGCTCCATTGAAATGTCAGGTATGAGGATGGGGTTCTATTTTAAAAGACTTCTAAGTGTATCTTTGAGACAAAAGCAGAGTTTTGTAGTATAATCAACAATGTTCTAGTTTGGTTCTTGGTGCTGTCTGTGAAATTTAAATCTCATAACAATGACTGATGTTGCTTCTGTGAAATTTATCAGAAGACCCAGGCTTACTGAATTATGGACAGAAAGAAATCTTGTTACAGCAAATATTTGGGAGCACACTGAAAGGAGTCTAAAACATCACAGCTTAAGATCTTTGATTTTTGTCTGGTTAAATCATAATATATGTGCTATTAACAAAGCACTGTGCCTTCTTGTTTGATGTTCAAACAATCCCTGTGAGGCTAGTTGGACACAAAAGTCCTTATTTTGCAATGTGGAGAATGAGTCTCTGAGTTTCCCAGATTTTTGACCAGTAGGAAACAGAACTCAGGTATCCTGTTCCAGATATTGCCTAGATATGGGAAATAGGCAGTTGGAAAACCAGCTCTTCAACCCTCATTGTTATTTTAAGTATAAGAGACTGTAGGACATACTATTTTAAAGAGTTTGAATTGATCACTTTTGTAACTATATGTCACATAATCGCATCCTCACACCTGTCCCCAGATGTTATTTTTGCTATTCTGCAATCATTCAGGCTACTTTTGACAATAATATTTTTTTCTGTATAACAACCCCCTTTTCTTGATCTTAATCCATGGAATTTCCAGTAGAGTTGACCTCAACCCCAGATCCTTGGGGTGGAGTAGCTTATAATTCATTCCTGCCCAATGAGTCCATTGCATTCTCCTAGCTATACTGCCTGATTCATAGATGGCCATGACCCACAGAGAGCAAACAAGTCTTTTACTGGGACCATTAAGAGAGGGGCACACTCTTTTCTCTGTGAGATTTCAATGCTGGTGGAGCTGGTGGAAGTCACATGAAGTCTGAAAATGAAGCAAACAATGGAGACAACAGAGCCAAGAGATGTCAAGAAATTGCATCCCAATGACATGATGTGGGCCCTGAATCTAACCATGTATGAAATTGGCTTTACCCATAAACTTGTTTTCTATAAGAGACAATAATTCCCCTTCCTTTTAATGCATATCATTTTGTATTTTAGTCTCTTGCAAGCTTTGAAAGAGATGTTTTGGAAAGAAGAAAAATAATAACTAAAGACATTCATGATCATTAACCAAAGATGCTCCAGGATTACAATGACAGTGTCCTGGCCCACCACAATGAACACAGCCACCTCCTCAGCCAATTCCCAACCCCCCAGTCACCTGAAACTGGTCTTTTCTGAGAGGCCCCATGCAAAGCTCCATATAAGATTCACAATGCCCCTGGAATTTACGATTTTATTAAATCATGACTAACACAATCCCATTTTATGTGTGGTTCTGAAAGTACATATGATCATCCAAAGAGTGAATTCCCCAAAATATTTATTTGCAGAAAAAAGAAAGTAGAATTAAAATTAAAATAAAATAAAGGGAAAAAAGATAACTACTAAAGATCCCTAAAGTCATTCCCCCATAAAAGCAAATTCAAAGTCAATCAAACTCTTTGTAAAAAGCTATGAAGTTATTTTACTGTGCTTATTTTTATGATTTTATCACTTGAGTTATTGTTTATTTATTGTACACTTTAGTCCTCATTTCAGATACATAGCGATAAAAGCAGTTGATATATCTTAGATATGTGTGGATTTCTTATAAAGTAACCCTGATTGAGGCTAAAGCAGGGATGTCAAACTCATTTTCACCAGGGGCCACATCAGCCTCATAGATGCCTTCAAAGGGGTGAATGTAATTTTAGGACTGTATAAATGTAACTACTCCTTAACTAGGGTCAAGGAGCTCGGTGCTGCTGCCGGGTAGCAATAAGGTGCAGGGCTGGATGAAACAGGCGGAGGGCCGGATTCAGCCCATGTGACTTGTGTTTGCCACCTGTGGGCTAAAGTCTTTAGTTATATAAACAATTAGCTTTGAGCACGAATATTTACACAAAATGAAAATAAGTTAATTAATTTGGATAATTATTTGCTGCTGTGAACATTAGCCTCCCTGAGCTTGAAACAGCACCAGAGGTATTACGTAGTGCAATTAAAGAGTGAGTGGGGAAATGGCAGGGTCAGGATAGAGCTCCAGCAGTAGGAGCAGACCCACGCTTCATTATTCCTAATTAGAAAAGGCTCAGCCTGTAAGTCACCACCCTAATAGCCATCCATCCCTCACCCACATCCACGACATCTAATGCCCCTCATGCAGGCTGACCTGCCTCCTCTTCTGTAGGCTTTCACTACTTCCATTTCCAGAAAAACCTTAATTTGAGGAACTGGTACTGGAGGTGTTTGACTCATCACAATCCACATTTCAAAGGTTGATACCTGTTACTAAGGGATCATGAAAACCTAAAAAGAAAGAATTTTTCCGGGGTCTCTAATTTTTAAGTGAAACTTGCTGGAGGCCTTAGGACATGATTTCCTATTCTCTCTTTTATGCATTAGAGTTAAATGTTAGGGTGTACTTACAAATGGAGTATATGGGTACTATGTTTACAATGCAGGTATTTTCTTCCTCAGCCTCACCCAGTGAACTAGTGCTAGTTTTGCATATTTCCCTGACATGTCACTCAAGCTTGGTGAGTCCCTGCTTTTCTTATTCAAATCTTGGGATCTCTGCCATTGAGAAGGTTGGCACTCTGTGCCTCCTCGCCCAACCAAATGAAGGACAACAACAATTTAAAAACAATAACAACCAGAACTCAGAAAATAGAGCTGTATGGAAGTCCAACAACCAAGGAGTTAAAGAAGACACATTCATCCGGACTGGTAGGAGGGGTGGAGATGCGCTGTGGGCAGAGAGGACTCGCGGCAAGGCAGGGGTTGGCCAGCAGGGCAGCAGCTGGCAGACCTGGTGAGGCAGCAGCTGGAAGAGAGGGCAGTCCCACATTCCCATGTGGATAAAGCTAGAGGAACAACTAGGGAGTGAAACACACCACACAACCCAGGGTCCCAGAGCAGGGAACTAAAGTCTTAAAGCCTCTGACTGAAAACACCTGTGGGGGTTGAGGCAGCACTGGGAGAAACTCTCAGACTCATAGGAGAGTTTGTTGGAGAGACCCACAGGGTCCTACAATTTATGGAAGCCCACCCACCTGGGAATCAGCACCGTAAGGGCCCACTTTGCTTATGGGTAGACATGGAAATGACTGAAATCCAGCAGAGAGTGTAGCAAGTACCTTTATTCCCTCTCGGATCCCTCCCTCACAAACAATGTCATAACACAGCGACATGGGTTATATGCCCCCTGCAGTGAACACCTAAGGCTCTGCCCCTTACTACGTACCAGGCCCATTGAGACAAATATATATATATATATATGGCCCAACTGAAAGAACAGATCAAAGCTCCAGAAAAAAATACAACTAAGAGATGAAGAGATAGCCAATCTATCAGATGCACAGTTCAAAACACTGGTAATCAGGATGCTCACAGAAATGGTTGAGTATGGTCACAAAATAGAGGAAGGAGTGAAGGCTATGAAAAGTGAAATAAAGGAAAATGTACAGCAACCCAATAGTGATGGCAAGGAAACTGGGACTCAAATCAATGGAGTGGACCAGAAGGAAGAAAGAAACAACCAAACAGAAAAGAATGAAGAAACAAGAATTCAAAAAAAATGAGAAGAGGCTTAGGAACTTCCAGGACATCTTTAAATATTCCAACATCCAAATTATAGGGGTGATGGAAGGAGAAGAGGAAAAGCAACAAATTGAAAACTTATTTGAACAAATAATGAAGGAGAACTTCCCCATTCTGGCAAAGGAAATAGACTTCCAGGAAGTCCAGGAAGCTCAGAGAGTCCCAAAGAAGTTGGACCCAAGGAGGAACACACCAAGGCACATCATAATTATATTATCCAAGATTAAAGATAAGGAAAGAATCTTAAAACCAGCAAGACAAAATGAGAGAGTTACCTACAAAGGAGTTCCTATCAGACTGTCAGCTGATTTCTCAAAAGAGACCTTATAGGCAAGAAGGGGCTAGAAAGAAGTATTTGAAGTCATGAAAGGCAAGGACCTACATCCAGGATGACTCTATCCAGCAAAGCTGTCATTTAGAATGGAAGGGCAGAAAAAGTGCTTCTCAGATAAGGTCAAGTTCAAGGAGTTCAACACCACCAAGCCCTTATTATATGAAATGTTAAAGGAATTTATCTAAGATAAAGAAGATAAAAAGTATGAATAGTAAAATGACAGCAAACTCACAGCTATTAACAACCACACCTAAAACGAAAACAAAAGCAAACCACTAAAACAGGAACAGAACCACAGAAATGGAGATCATATGGAGGGTTCTCAACAGGAGAGTGGGAGGAGGAGAGAGAGGGGGAAAGGTACAGAGTATAAGTAGCATAGATGGTAGGTAGAAAATAGACAGGGGGAGGTTAAGAATAATATAGGAAATGTAGAAGCTGAAAAACTTTTATGTATGACCCATGGACATGAACTAATGGAGGGGGGGGAATGTGGGTGGGAGGGGGGTATGCAGGGTGGAGGAGAATAAAGGAGGAAATGGGACAACTGTAATAGCATAATCAATAAAATATATTTTTACAAAGTTAAAAAATAAAAATCACAGTAAACTTATATTCCATTATCTTATTCAAGTAAAACTCATGGTGGATAAATGTCAAATACCCTTTAGGTTTCTATAAGACAGAGAATCTTGCCATCCCTTTTCAAAATTTGTTTTTCTATTATTTCCTAAAACATAGGCAGTAAATATGATAATTGATGAATGCCATTCTACGATATACTTAATAGGCTTTTTAGCATCTGTTTTTATATGAAGAAAGGTAAATATCCACCAAAATCTTCCACTTAAAAAAAACAACAGCAATAGTTGCCTCTGGGGGTAAAAGAGACCAGGGTGAACCTGGTAGAAGTATGAAGGAACTTTCTGATGTAATAGGGGAAATGCTCTATACCTTGATAAAGGTTAGGTATCAAAAATATACTCACATATCAAAATATATTAAAATTTGTGTATTTCACTGAAAGTAAATTTTACATTATAAAAATAAGTGAACAAATAAAGTATTGAAGAATGTAGGAGAAGGTATACTAAAATATTGAAGTATGTAGGAGAAGGTATACTAAAATTGAATTGAGGGTAAATTCAATCTAGATTGAATTAATAAAGAGAGATAGATAGATAACAAAGCAAGTATAGTCTAATGTTATTGCCATAATCTAGGTGTTGTCTTTATAGGTGTGGACTAAAACTTTTTCAATTTACTACGTGTTTCAAAAATTTTTTAGACTTCTGGCCAAGATGGAGGTGTAGGCAGACACACTGTGCCCCCTCTCACAACCAAAATTAAGGACAACAAATATTTAGAAACAAGAAAACAACCAGAACTTACAGAAAATTGAACTGTACGGAAGTCCAACAACCATTCATCCAGACCGGTAAGAGGGGTGGAGTCGCGACAGGAAAAAGTGGAGGTGTGGACCTGGGAACGCAAGCAGCAGCAGCTGGCAGTTCCCAGGGGCACAGGAGGCAGCTGGCGGTTCCCGGGCCCACAGGCAGCAGCTGGTGGACCCTGGGCACAGGGGGGCAACTGTGCAGACCCAGTGAGGCCACACAAGGCGGCTGGCTGACCAGGTGGTCCCACATTCGCGCACGCAGATAATCCAGGTGAAGGGGAAGTGGCGGAAGGGACTGGATCCAGGAGAGAGAGGAGCAGGCACCATTGTTCCCTCTTAGACCCCACCCCCACATACAGCATCACAACCCAGCGACTGGGCTGCCCCGCCCTGAGGAACACCTAAGGCTCCACCCCTCTCTACGTAATAGCTCGACCGGACTAAAACCAAACCAAAACAAAACAAAACCCACCAAAAATGGCTCAAACCGGAGAACAAATGAAAGCTCCAGAGCCCATTCCTCTAAGCGACAAAGAGATAGCCAACCTATCAGATGCACAGTTCAAAGCCCTGGTCATCAGGATGCTCACAGAATTGGTTAATTTTGCTCACAAATTAGATGAAAAAATGCAGGCTACAATACGTGAAATGAAGGAAGATGCATAGGGAACCAATAGAGATGGGAGGAAAACTGGGACTCAAATCAATGGAGTGGACCAGAAGGAAGAAACTAACAACCAAACAGAAAACAAGGAAGAAACAAGAATTCAAAAAAATGAGGAGAGGCTTAGGAACCTCCGGGACATCTTTAAATGTCCCAACATCCGAATCATAGGGGTCCCAGAAGGGGAAGAAGAAGAGCAACAAGTGGAAAACTTACTTGAACAAATAATAAAGAAGAACTGCCCCAATCTGGCAAAGGAAATAGACTACCAGGACGTCCAGGAAGCTCAGAGAGTCCCAAAGAAGTTGGACCCAAGGAAGCACACACCAAGGCACATCGTCATTACATTAGCCAAGATTAAAATGAAGCAGAGAATTCTAGAAGCAGCAAGGGATAAGGGGACAGTCACCTACAAAGGAGTTCCCATCAGACTGTCAGCTGATTTCTCAAAAGAGACCTTCCAGGCAAGAAGGGGCTAGAAAGAAATATTTGAAATCTTGAAAAGCAGGGACCTACATCCAAAATTGCTCTATCCAGCAAAGCTGTCATTTAGAATGGAAGGGCAGATAAAGTGCTTCTCAGATAAGGTCAAGTTCAAGGAGTTCATCATCACCAAGCCATTATTATATGAAATGTTAAAGGGACTTATCTAAGAAAAAGAAGATCAAAAATATGACAGTGAAAAGATAGCAAACTCACAGCTATTAAGAACCACACCTAAAACAAAAGCAAACTAAGCAAACAGCTAGAACAGGAACAGAACCACAGAAATAGAGATCATATGGAGGGTTAGCAACAGGGGCATGGGAGGAGGAGAGAGGAGGAAAGGGTACAGAGAATAAGTAGCATAGATGGTGGGTAGAAAATAGACAGGGGGAGGGCAAGAGTAGTATGGGAAATGTAGAAGCTAAAGAACTTATGACACATGGACATGAACTAAAGACGGGGAATGTGGGTGGGAGAGGGTGTGCAGGGTGGAGGGGAATGATGGGGGAGAAATGGGACAACTGTAATAGCATAATCAATAAAATGTATTAAAAAAAGAAAAAAAATTTAATGAAATGTTGGAAATAGTTATCCCACTTTATCACACCAGATTTGAACTTCAATTTGAATGTCTTCTTAACGTGAAAGTGTCTGCCCATCATACCCATACAATGTATTTATTGCCTAAGACATAATATGAAGTAAGTTTATAGAGCATAGGATATGTTAGTCTCCAGGAATCTTATGGCTGAGTGGAGACAAGATTTAAATCTGTGCTTCTCTTCTTAAAAACAAACAGCAAAGTTTGTGTTTACAATCTCCTCCTGGAATCTGAAGCTTCCAACAATCTCTTTTCCCCTGAATGCAGAGATACCCTCAGTGAGGAAAACATGCAAGGTTTACTTAACTTAGAGAAAAGTCCACTTGGTGGAATAACTGGCCCTGGGGTTTATCAAACAAATATTATTCTCACTCTGCTTGACTCACTACAAGATATTTGTTCAAGGCATCACCCTGACTAATACAATTGACCGCATCACACACTTCAGTAGTTTTTCTGCCCTGCATCATTTTTTGTACAACAGCCTACTGAGATTTTCTTCCTGACAAGTCACCTATGAGATCACACCCTCCCCACCTTCCTTCTACCCCGTCTTCTCTCATCAATGACCCTGTCACCAAGAAGATGTGTTCAATGAGTAATTCCAATACAGATGTGTATTGATGGCTTCTTTCTCCAACTTTTTAACTGATTTGTAAAATGGCTTCCCTGTTAATTAAAGATGAAAGAGTTTTATCAAGCTATTTGGGAAACAGGGAGTGTATCCAAAGGCGACAGCAGGAAGGGAATGTGTTTGGCCCCATGCTCTTCCTTTTCTGATTTTATCTGTGGAAAACAATAAACTGAAATCCCTTCTTAAAGCACTAAGAAATGCAGACATCTGTGATCTGCAATAAGTAAGTACTAACTCAAGGTATTTTAGAGCAAAACTTGATAAGTGTCCTGAACTTTTTCAATGCAACCCAAATTTCAATTATATTTGTTCTCTTTCTCTCCCTCAAATATATTTTAAAAGGAATTTTTGTGTGCTCACCAAAATCTGCAATGGAAAACAGATGCAAAGTTTGCAAATATTTGAGTTCAATTATACTAATTCCTGGTGACTAGGTAAGAAAAGAATCAACACCACTTTGTGAATGGATGTCAAAGAGCTTAGGCTGGTTGGGTGCTGTCACTTTCACAGCTTGTTACGTTACTCTACACTGTTAATTGGTACATCCCTGTCTGCTATGTCCTGAAGGCTATGAATGAGTAAGTGGGCATGTTTGTAGTAGAATGCTGTGGCATACAACATAGAGGGCATGTAAACTGGCTTTGCATGTCCTGGCTTTGCAGCAATTAGCTTCAGTGTAGTTTTGATATGAAATTGATAGTCAGGGATGGGGGTGAAGAGCTGTGATTTCCCCAAGATTTCTCCAGTGGGTGCAGAGGTTGCACAGCAGGAAGGAACATCAGCCAAAGTGTCCCAGATATTGTGCTACAGGAGGGGAGCAAAAAACAGGGTAAATCAGCCCGGAACATCCCAGTGACTTTGGAGAAAATTGAGTTGAGTCATTTGACACCAGGCTGTTGGGCTGTATCATATCATTCCGTGTCTGGAAACGGTGCGAAGCAGGGACACATGCACACATTGGCACATATTCTAAATGTTGTCCCTGAAGGAGGAAAGGAGCTGGAGGAGCTGAGTGGAAATGCCTGTTCAGAAAAGGCTATTTTAGACGAGAACTTGCAGAAGAAACGCCAAGGAGTTTTAAAAAGTCAACACGCCTCACGGCTGCCTCTAGGCACTCATTTCCAAAGAGCATGGGGCCTAGTGTTCTCTCCAGCCTGGCACCCAGTTAGCTTTTCACCTGAGATAAAGGTCAGGGTCACATCAGGCCATCTACCCAATGGCTAACAAGCCACCACTCTGCTTCATTTTAATCATGTGTCCCCCACAAGGCCTCCTGTGCTGTAGCAGGGGAAAGTCTGGGACTCTGGAGGAGTTATACAATAGCACCAGGACTCAATGACAGAAAATGAAGGCACACAAACTCAGAGTGAACTAGGAGTGTAGACACAGGAAACCCAATGCAGGAAGCACAGAACAAAATGAAATAAAATTGATTTATTTTAATCAAAAAGTCCAATGGAACTTTACTTGCTTAAAACAATCATCCCAACTAAATGCCCAAGTAAAAGCCCTGCTGTTTTCCTCTGAAATGTGTGTCCTACAGAAATGTCAGATACTTATTTCAGTACATGCATCCTAATGCCATAGCACATGGAAGGGACAATTGTAGAATAGTTGTTTTAAACTTTGTTTCAGTATAGATACATTGCATTGCTATTGCGGAATAGCTTAGCTGAAATGTAATTATTTGACAGAGGAAGGGCTGGGGTATATGAACTGATTGACTCATCAAGCTCACTGTCAGTGACAGCCTGAAAATCACTCCTTGATGAATTGGTTTGAGCGCCTTCTGAATCAATTCAGAACCAGTGCATGAGACACCTCTGAGTTACCCCATCCTAAGAAGTGGAGGTATTAATACTCCAGCTCCTGATAATCAGTGGTTTAGGGCTGAACTAGGGTGGGCAGTGCCCTAGTATTTCTAACCTATTGTGGGCCAAGCAAGCTCTTGAAGCCGCACAGCAAAGAGATGCAGGTGCGAGCTGTTGGAAATTAAACCTTCGTGTACTAAACTAAGAAGAGCCAAAGCAATCCGAGCAGGTACAACTCTTAACTCCAGTCTATTCCATTTTAATTAGTTAGAAATGTGTTATAGCTCATTAAAAAACATACCTTCTTTCTTTGTACATACAAACTCAGAAAATGAAAAAACATATATTCCTCTAATCTGCAGTTCACCTCCTTCCCCCCAACCTTAGCTGTGACTCCCAGGATCTCAGAAATATGTTTCTCCTCAAGAAAGGATATTGACTAACAGCATCCATTGAAGCCACCCAAATAATTAAAGAAAGGACAATTGTGAAGGGAAAATAAAAATGACTTTGGTTTCAGTGTTGTTATAAAATATAACCTAGGTGCCCATCAGTAAATGAATGGATCAAAAAACTATGGTACATTTACACAATGGAATTCTATGCAGCAGAAAGAAAGAAAGAGCTCCTACCCTTCGCAACAGCATAGATGGAACTGGAGAGCATCATGCTAAGCAAAATAAGCCAGGTGGTGAAAGACAAATACCACATGATCTCACCTTTAACAGGAACCTAAACAACAAAACAAACAAGCAAAATATAACCAAAGACACTGAAATTGAGAAGAGGTTGACAGTGATCAGAGAGGAGAGGGGAGGGAATTTCAGGGGAAAAGGGGAAGGGATTAGAGCAACAAGTATAAAGACACGTGGACAGAAACTAGAGGGGGTGGAAATGGGAGGATGGTGGGGAGGGCTGGAGTGGTGGGTCGGGATGGGAATAGAAAACAGAAAACTGTATAAGAACAACAATTAAAATAAATTTAAAAAAATATTCTATTTCCAAACTCCCCAAATACAAGCTGGCCTATGTGCGTACCATGAACTGCTATAAGAGAACACACATCAATGCCCTTTTGCAGAACATTCCATGGGAATTGAATCAGATAAGTTCCCAAGGGATCTGAGCCCTGGGTTCTGTTGTTGTTGTTGTTGGATTTGGGAGGAGGAGAAAATGTCCCGTGGATGCCAGCGTTGTAAGGGGCCTGAGTCCTTTCCGTTCAGTCAGGCCCTGGAGTAAGATCTGTCAATGTTTTTCCACTGTCAAGTTCCACAATGCTTAGTAGAAATGAAGACATGGCCATTGGGACCAAAAGTAGTATAAATTTTAGAGTAAAAGTGCCGAAGATGGTCCAGAATGATAGAAGAATGGGGGTTTTGTTTAGGTCTTGCAAGCAAAGGAGATTGCGAAATGAAGATTTGAGAAGTTTCCAGGAGAAATTCTAGAAGAACTACTGAGAAGGAGGAATATGCCTGTGAACATGAAGCATAATAACTTGGAGTTGCCATTTCTCACAGAATTGTGTATGGTCTTGACCATGGACTGTGACCTCCAGGTGCTGGAAGTAAGAATGTAAGAGGGCGGACCCAGCGTCTGGGGCCAAGAGCCTACAGGAAAACAACACCCAGGTTGTTTTACAGAAAAACAGCAGGCCCTCACAGAGTTTCAGGTCTCATTCAGCAAAGTTGCGACCCATTTAAGTTCTCCCTTCTCTTGGCCCTGACAGACAACATTTGACTTCAGAGCTTAGGTTTGCACTTGCAACAAGCTCCGACTCCCACATCCACATTCTTTGAAAATAGCCGCAAACCCCACAAGGGGAAAGAGTAAGTACTTAGAAATGATAACAAGTAAGTTCAGACTATTCAGTTCCCTGCATACTCAGATCTTCCAACCTCTGTACAACTTTTACTACCTGTTTGATATAAAAAATAATGTTTGTCCCTGTATTTCATTCCTATAAAAGTACAACAGCACCATTTCCCAAACAATTACAATTTGTACTGCATGTACAAAATGGAGTATTAAAGCGTCATATTTTTGTCCCTTCCAACATCCATAAAATCTCAGAAGCATATCATAACCAGCAAACTGTTCTCTCCTATCATCATAATTCATTATGTTACTAATAGTCTGTAAATGTGCAGCAAAATGTCCATCCCCTACATAACATAATCTTCTGAGTTTCCTTAACCAAAGAACTGAAAACAAAAAACCCTGTCTTTTCTTTATATATCTGTCACAATGAAGTGGGGCCCCATTGTTATAACTTAAAATTTCCATTCATTTCTCATCCAGGACAAAGTTTTTCAATCAGAAATTTCAGTTCAAACATCAAAAGCATCATTTGTGTGCGTGCGTGCGTGTGTGTGTGTGTGTGTGTGTGAAAGAGAGAGAGAGAGAGAGAGAGAGAGAGAGAGAGAGATTCTGTTGATAAGAGTCATGGAACTCACCCCCTGCCTGGAAAATATTCTACAAAGATAACTTCACCATTTCATGAGCATAACATCTCTCCCTTTGAAAAGCCCCATGGTCATCCCAAAGGGGCTACTTTCTTAATTGCCATGACAACTTAAGACTGGAAAGAGTGATTTGGGCCTAAAATAACTCATATCAGAAATGTGAGGGCATGAGGGTCCCAGGTAAAGAATTAAAGTATGTGTGACCTCCAGTTCATCTCAAAGGCCCAGTGTTAATTTTACATGTTAACTTGGCTGGGCCATGGCACCCAGATATTTGGCAAGAGATACTTGGATATTTCTGTGAAAATAGCTTTTACATGAGATTTACACATAAAATTAATAAACTTTGGGTAAAGCAGATTACCCTTGAACTCATCCAATGAGTTCAAGACCTGAATAAAACAAAAAAACTGACCCTTTCCTGTCACAGCATTCTCTTGTACTGTGCGTTTTAGCACATCAGCCAGCTTCTAGTGAAGAGAGCCTATCCACTGAGTCAAGGCAAGGCCCAGCTCCTTGCAATGACTCAAAGAGATCAGGAGAGGCCCAGGAAAGGTCCAACTACAAATGTTCAGAGAAATATGGTCCTGAGGGTGTTCCTGCAGATAGGAGGTTCCCACAGCTGTCACCACAGAAATGTGGTTTTTAAGAAGGCAAATCACAGACATTAGAAGGTGTCATAATAATTGCTGACATTGACTGAATGCTGCCCATGGGTCAGGCACTGTTCTAAGGAATTTACAAATCATGCCTCACTGAATCTTTCTGACAGCCTCTGAGACACATTTTTATTAGGATTTCCACTTTACACATAAGGAAAGTTAAGCACAAAGTAGTTAGGTAACTTCCTCAGGTCAAAAGCAATTAAATGTTAAAACCAGGAGTCCAGAGACCCCACTCTCAACCACCAGACCAAGAGTGGGTGATATTGGAGACATAAGCAGGTAGTTGAGAACAGGACCACTTGTCAAGGAGTGAGGATCAGACCCAATGAACTAACAAATGGTGTCTGTGATAAAGGAGGACAGAACTCCAGTCTTAGGAGTGGGAATGATAATAGAGAAATAGGGAAAAGCCCTTCCCTGAGAGCCAGCCTTTAGAATCAGAAACAAGAGATGGTTGGATCTCATGCTAAATTTAAGTCCTGGGTTCCTCACTATTAGCTTTGAGATTTAGAGCAACTTTTAAAACCCCTCTGAGCTTCATCTGAATATCAAAGATAATAATAGCCACTACACACGGCTACTGTGAAGATTAAGCATGAAAATGGGATGGTTCCAGGGAAAGTGGGTGCCAGGAACAAAATATAATCCAGGTTATGATGAATGTGACATCTAATCACAGCCAGACACACAGTGAATGTCTTTTGGCTAGGTCTCACAACCACACTGAGTTCTTAGAGCATCTGAGGTCCAGTTGGCCTTGGAGTTGGAATAGGGCTGGGACTGGGTGAGGTGAGGGAGCTGCCTGGATGGGCAAGAATAAGGTCAGCACCAAAGAGTGAGCACCTCCTCAAGTCTCACTTTCTACATATCTCACTCAGCCTCACCCTAGTCTGGGTCTTAGACAGTGTAGGCCTGGGCTGAACTTGTGTTGGATATAGAGGGAGATGCCCATAGGGAGGAACAATCTGTACAGGGAAAAAAAACTGAGGAGACAGTCCCAGGCCTCTACAAAGATTCCAACAACTTCCCCCTGAGTTTAGCTGATATATATGGTCAAAACAATCCAGTCATGCTTCAGAGTAGAATTTTTTAGCTTAATCATTTGGGTGTTTATCTGTACTGCCGTAATAAATCAGCCAACAATTTGGATTTATGCTATAACATTAATAAGTTGTCTTGACTTATGAGTTGATATATTGATGCTATAAAGCATGGTATCTTAAAGGGAACATGAGAACAGCTTTTGAGATTTGGATTTCCATATTATATGTTAGTCCATTGGGTAACTTCCTGACACAAATAAATCTTACACACCGCATGCTCACATGAAACCATCTTAAAATCCACTGATGAGTACAAAACAAACTGTAACTAGCATGCACAGTAAATATTTGTAACTACACATCAATTAAATGTCACTAAGAAATCTTGTGCTTAAGCACAAACACGTCATACCACATTCTAAATTATTTCCACTCAACTTCCATAGCACTAAATCACTTTAAAACACAAGGAAGTTTTTACTACCAGGAAAATTTTACCATGCTTTAGTTGAAAAGGAGTTGAAATGTCTGAGGTAAATTGGGTTGTATAATGGAACAACTAATAGATCCTAAAATGAGATAGCACTGCCAATCCCAGCCATAATGGTTTCTATTGTAATCATCCTAGACATGTTCTATAATACCTAATGACTCAACAGCTCCATGTTGGCAGCACCTGAAGGAGACTTTCCTTCTGCCAGAAAGGCTGTGTATTAAGTATTATGTCTGGTCTAGCCAAGGAGATGGCATGTCTTTCCTCATTTTAAAGCAAATCAGTTTCTTAGTGTCTGTGTCACACATATAGTTCAGAGGAGTGCAGTCTCAGCCCTCTCCAAAGCATTGCTATATGTGCCCTCAGCTTTCTGTCTCGTTTCTACCTCCTCCCATCCATTACCCAACCCCAATCTTGTAAGACAGAACTAATATCCCATTCATACTCCAGTGTCCACTCTTCTCAACTCACTGGAGACTCCCATCCACGAAGTCTCACTTAGATTCTGGGAGTCCATGAGATATGTAGATTTGATGAACCTCAAATCAAAATAAGTATTTCCACCGTATTTATTCCACAGGCAGATTGGTGCATGTAAGCTCCAAGGGCTCTTAAATGTCTTATTCAGGCAACAAGTTTGCTTTTAAGTCATGCATAACTATTATTATGCCTATTAAAATTTTAAAATTTTAACATACATGGACCAAATAATTATTATGAAATAAAGACTGATTACACACAAACTATATCTAGCATAACAAGATCAAATCATATGAAAAATGGTTTACAAAAGATTGCTGCAAGTGTTGGATTCACAAAACAAGAACTTTTTGAAAATTAGAGACTTATTTGGATGCCCATTGAAGAGTTTCCCCAGGTTTATATAAGAGTTTTGGAGAAGAGATGAGAAAGAGTCTAATGGGAATATGGCTCCACGATCAGGTCAATGGTTGTTACTACTTTCATAAAAACTGTTAATTTTATTTGTGCTTTTTCTAAAATTTACTCTAAATGCAATGGTGATGAAATCATATCCAATGTGGTTCTCAATGCCTTATCATTTTACTCAATAAGCATTATTAGAGTTCAGCGGTAAGAAATATGGGTCCTTCAAGTGAATAGAACAAATAAGGTAAATATAGCCTAATCACTAGGAATTCTTTCAATGACATTTTAAATTTCTAATAAAAACTCTAATAGTTCAAAACAGATAATATCAACTCCTATTGCATTAATTTAAACTATTTTATTATATTAGTAATTACTTAAGAAATCATCCCAATTATATGTGGTGAAGCAATTGAGAGTTGAATTATTCTAGCTAATCTTTAAATGTCTTTCCTGACACACTCACAAAAATAATTTAATTTTTTTTTAGTTTTATTTCTTATGAGATATGGTTAGTTACAATACCTGCATTTTCCACTTCATAACTAACAAGGAATGCCATTTCATAGAATAAAAAATGAATAATGAAGGCATACTGAGAAGTCCCAGAACATCCTACTCAACAGTTAATATGCCAGCTAGTATTAAGGAAAGAGTAAATGCATAATGGGTAGCACAGGACTCGAGAGTACTTTTTCCTTTTAGAAGTAGTGGGTGGAAAGTTCCAATGAAAAAAAAATATCAGGGTTACATTATACTGTAACATTTTGTTCTTCTAAACAGTCTTTTAAAAGCATATTCTTATTCCAGGGCTCATTGCTCATGGAATTTCAGACTGATTTGCTGCTCTTTATGCCTGAAATACATGTGATATTTTGAATTTTTAAAATACATTTCATCCCTGCATTCTGAGAGAAGGCATTGTATCAGAATCTTTTGAACACTCAGTTAATGATCCATAATAAAATCTCATTATCATTCAGGTTTGTCCATAGTCAACCTTATAAACAACTGATAGAAATCTTTGTTAGTTAAAATCTAGTACTGGGCTTAGTCACTTACAATCCCTGATAAAAGAAGAAGTAATCCATCCCAGCTCTCAAATAAGAAAATAAAGCTCTAGAAATCTTGAGAAGGTATGTGTTCAATCTAATATAACCCATCCATCAACATGGTCTAATTGGGAATTTCTTGATGGCCTCAAGAGAATTTGTATTTCAGCCTCTCCTTAAGTGCCATAGATCAAAAAGCTACTTGCCAGTTATTTCCATTGTTAAGTTATTTTGTTTTATCTCCACTTTATTATTTTTATGCCATATTAGACTCTGAGGTCTTCTGAAAATGGAATGTTGCTCAGAGTGGTGGAGCTTGAGATGAAATGAAGATAAAGCTGCATCTTAATTATGGATGCCTTTGATTATCACTCATTTCCTACTACTGCCACCAGTTCAGTTCTACACCATGGCTAAAGAGTGTCCTAAAGATCAAGAGAATATGCCTTTGGTTTCAATTAGAAGTCTTTACTCTTTTAACATTCTGGGACCTTATTTGAACAGATCATCATCCATGGACAAATCAATTTAACACAGAAAGAAAAGAGTGAATATATTTAGAAATATGGGATGGATATAAATTCAGAGGAATCTTAAACATGGTACCACTTTACCAGTCGTTATAAAGACAGAGCTATGAAAATCAGCTCATGAGTTACTGGAGAGCTGATAGGTTCTTCTTTCATTTTAAAACCTTGAAGTTGTGCAGTCAAGATGGAGGCATAGGTAGAAATACTTCACTCCCTCGCACAACCAAAAGAAGGATAACAACCAATATAAAACAAAAAAACAACAGAACTTCCTGAAAATCAATCTGCATGGAAGTCCGACAACCAAGGAGTTAAAGAAACATTCATCCAGACTGGTAGGAGGGTTAGAGACAGGGGAAGGCCTGACAAGGCAGGGCAGCAGGCCACGCAGGTGAGACAAGGGCTGGCTGACTGGACAGGCTCATATTAACACTTGGATAAGCCAGGAAGAACAATTGGGGAGCAAGATATGACGAAACCTGGGGCTTCAGTGTGGGGAAACTAAAGACTCAAAACCTCTGGCTACAAAAATCTGTGGGGGTTGTGGCAGCAGAAGAAGCTCCCAGACTCACAGGAGAGTCCACTAGAAAGACCCTTAGGGTCCTAGAACATACATGCCCACCCACCTGCGAATCAGCACCTTAAAGGGCACAATCCACTTGTGGGAATCAAGTGAAGTGACAGAAAGTGGAGCAAGAGCTGAGCAAGTGGCATTGCTCCCTCTTGGACCCCTACCCCACAGACAGCGCCACAACACAGCAGCGTAGGTACCCCACCCTGGGGTACCTGAAGCTCCACCCTTTACAATGTAACATTATTGTTACATTGAGACAAAGAAATATGGCCCAGATGAAAGAACAGATCAAAACTCCAGAAAAAGAGCTAAGTGACAAGGAGATAAACAACCTATGTGATGCAGAGTTCAAAACACTGGTAGTCAGAATGCTCACAGAAATGATTGAGCTTGGTCCCAAATAAAAAAAATGAAGGCTATACAAAGTGGCATAAAAGAAAATATACAGAGAACCAACAGTAATGGGAAGGAAACCAGAAGTCGAAACAATGATTTGGAACAAAAGGAAGAAATAAACATCCAACTGGAACAGAATGATGAAACAAGAATTCCAAAAAATGAGGAGAGATTTAAGATCCTCTGGGATAAATTTAAACATTACAATATCCAAAGCATAAGGGTGCCAAAAGGAGAAGAGGAAGAGCAAGAAATTGAACACTTAGTTGAAAAAATAATAAAGGAAAACTTTCCCAATCTGGTAACGGAAATAGACTTCCAGGAAGTCCAGGAAGCCCAGAGAGTGCCAAAGAAATTGGACCTAAGGAAGCACACACCAAGGCACACCATAATTACATTACCCAAGATTATAGATAAGGAGAGAATCTTAAAAAGCAGCAAGAGAAAAGGAGACAGTTACCTACAAAGGAGTTCCCATAAGGTAATTAGCTGATTTCTCAAAAGAAAGCTTATAGGCAAGAAGGGGCTGGAAAGAAGTATTCAAATCATGAAAGGCAAGGAACTACATCCAAGGTTACTCTATCCAGCAAAGCTATCATTTAGAATGGAAGAGCAGATAAAATGCTTCCCAGAAAAGGTCAAGTTAAAGGAGTTTATCATCACCAAGCCCATATTATATGAAATATTAAAGGGACTTATCTAAGAAATAGAAGAAGCTCAAAAAATATGAACAGTAAAATTACAACAAACTCACAACTATCAACAACTGAACCTAAAAAACTAAGCAAACAACTAGAACAGGAACAGAATCACAGAAATGGAGATTGCATGGAGGCTTATCAGTGAGAAGGGGGAGGGGGAGAATGAAGGGAAAAGTTACAGGGAACAAGAAGCATAACAGGTAGCTACAAAACAGACAGGGGGAGGTTAAGAATAGAATGGAAAATGGAGAAACCAAAGAACTTATATGTACAACCCATGGACATAAACTAAGGGGGGGGGGAATGCTGGAGGGTGGTAGGTGCAAGGCAGAGAGGGATAAAGGGTAGAAATAAAATAGGACATCTGTAATAGCATAATCAACAAAATATACTTTAAAAATAAATAAATACAGATCTGTAGCATCATAAAAAAGCAAAACCTTGAAGCTACATCATCATGTGAACTTGGAACATTTTTAAGATATATTTGGTGGTCTTGGTGAAGCCTACCTGGTGAGTCACTGGTCTTCATCATGTAACTGACAATAGAAAGCCGTTTAAGAAGTGAATTCAATGATGTCTACAGAGTACTCAGTTCTGTTCACCACCATGTGCTAGAAGGAACTTACATCCCCTTCAATTGTGGGAATTAAAGACAAAATATGTATGAGCTGTCCACAAAAACCAACACTGGCCTAGAAGAGGACACCCCAATTAGAAGAGGGCTACATTCACTAAGGGATTTGAAAAAGTTTTCCTGATATGATTTCTGGTATGTCCAGAGCTATTAATCTCTTGCCTTTGAAAAGCAGCCATTTGTTTCCATTTTTTCCTAATTTTTTTTAATGTTGTCCCTTAAGATTGCTGAAACTACCTTGATTTATTGCATTCATCCATCAAAAGAATAATAACAACACACTTGTTCAGCTATTGTTCTGAGGCCATGGATGTCAAGTCATGAATTTTCCTAATAAGGAGAACACCTGTTTAAAAGGCATCATTTTAAAGACTTTGCCACCTACAGACACCAAAGTCCTCATAGAAGCAATTTTAGCAGTCTCAGGGTAGGTTTTCTTTAAGTGAAAAAGAAATATGCTCAACTCTCACAACACACTGAAGGCATATGCCTTTAAAATCACCCAATAATTGTTTTCAACAAAGGCAACAACATAACTGCTTAGCAAGACAGCAAGCAGGTGGTAAGAAGGCATTATGAAGCCAATTCACTGGAACCCACAAAAGGAGAGCCAATTCATTCTCAAAAGGAGAGTTTGGTCCAATCTTTTAAGTAAAAAAACAAAGGTACTTCCTGTCTCCTCACAATGGACGAGTATTTTACATACTTGATGTTGTTTTGCAAAGGTTTCCAAGGCCTAAGTTAGTGTACTCTTCCTCCTTGCTTAAATTAATGGAAATGTAATTGATCTAAAATGGTTTATTCTCTTCAAAAGCTTGTATTTATTTTGAATTGCTTTGGACCAGAAAATACAGTGAGGACAGACTGTCCCAATTTTATTCTGCATGTTCAGGAAACAAGCCATTTGAAGGAACAGTTTTTTTTCCCCTAAGTAATAAAATATCAACACACTAAAGGAAGTAATGAAACAAAATGTAGTTAAAACTCCTTGACTATTAGGGATATAACTTGGAGAGCAATCTTCATGAGGTTTATTTGCTTTTTAAAATGAAATGGTGGTATTTTTACAAAAATTAGTAATGAAAGTAAAACCAAATAAATATGTTAAAATGCCAACTGAAAAAACTACGTGGTATAGAAGTGATTTGGAGGGAGTGTACTTGCCTTCAGTAAAGTGTGGAAACTCAGGATGATGCCATGACATAAAAGGTATTTGTCACCAAGAAAGCCATTAAGAAGAACTAAAACATTTCCAAATGTCATAGTGGAATTGTATGCAACAGGTTTATTTAGATGGCAAAGACAGTCACTCCTCCAAGACTAATAGCCAATGGATTAAAACATTATTATCCTTGGAAATGGCTGGGATTAGAATTCTCTAGGAAATCTCAGTTTAATAGATCATCTCTTGCTCTCTCAGCATGTGGATCCTTCAACTGACAACATTTTTCCTAGGCATATCCAAGAAGCACATTCAGAGATTCTGACAACCAGTGCATATGACATAACTTCCCACTCCACCAGCAGCTCTCACTCTGTAGCTGGTCTATCCTGAGCCTCAGAAGTGAAGCAAGGAGGGATAAGGAAAAGAGAATTGTTAATCCATAATATAGGTCACTAAATAATGACAGCGCAAGAATTTTTAAAAATACTTCCCGTGGTTGGAGTGATAGGGCAAGTCACAAACAAGTTGTCAATATGTGTTCTTTTCCTCTTCTTCCTGAGTTCATGGTCACAACAGGAAACGTTTGGCATAGCCTCTTCATTCTTAATGCAGATAATAAATTCTGATGTTTGAAGCCCATGAAATCTCCTCCCTCTAATTCATATTTTTGGTGCAAAATGAACACATCTCAGTAGAATCCATGACAAATATGATCCCATAATAAGGACTCAGGGGCATATTTTTAAGGGATTAAATGTAGCTTTATTTATAATATAAAGCATTCCATCAGTGAAAAGTAGAGAATTTTAAAGAGAAAGAAACCCAACCTCATTACAACTTTTCTTTCCCTGGTCAGAACTTGTTGGTTCCTTTCCCCAAGTGTCTTTGGGAGTTGTCCCCTTTCCCCAAGGGTCTTCTTAAGGATTTTCTTTCCCATAAATAATTTTCTATAGGGCTCAGCACTAAGAGTACTTGCTCTCTCCTTTTAAAAAGGATTAAAAGTGAACTTTATCATTTTCATCACCGTATTCAAAAAATAGAATTGGATTGTTTGTTTTTTTTTCTACTTTGATGTTCAGGAGAGCTGAATTGAAGATGACAATCACGTACACATGAATAGTGCCTGAGAAATAATGCATTTCTTGATTTCTGATGGAGCAACAACCAGCCCTCATCATAGCTCCCATCATTTGGCCCATTTGTGGCCTACACTTAGCAGTATTCTCTTTTCAGGAGATTGTTGAACAACATGTTGAATATGTATTGTTTTCCATTAGGAGCATACTCCAATGGAGAATCTGCAATGTTCTGGAAATACTACACTATTTTCATTCCCTCAGTGCCATAATCTTATGCAGCATTAAAGAGGATAATAATAAGCATAGGTGGCCCCACCTATTACCTCATTTATCTTCACAACGAACTTATGAGATAAATCTAGAAGGCCTGAAAAAAACTAAAAGACAGTTCTTCTTCACACCCAAAGAACATCCACTATCAGGAGAATAGGCTTTGAAAACTCCAAGAGTAATAACTATTGAAAACTCTAACTGGTTGGGATAAGCACCTGTCTGTGAAACAATGGCCTGGGGAGGGGCAGCTCTAATGTGTGATCATACATCTGACTGAAATGGGAACCTGCTTCATGATCTTAGCAAATTTAACCCAACAAAATGAAATAACACTTTTGGACTACTAGATGAATGAATGATTGAGAGTTTAAATTAATTTAGTAAAATAATATATGTAGAAGCACTCTGTAAGCTTCTTAAATAACTAGCTGATAAATTATACTTATTTTTATAATAGCTAATTTTTGGAATATTTCAATGCACTTTTATTCTACAAATTACTGAAGACACACAGAACTGGGATCTTTCCTCAGCAGAACTATTTTAAGAACATCCACCATTTTCTCTTCCAGTACCCTTTCTCCATGCCAGTATTTTAGGGTCTCCTTTTATCATTTCCTCTGGATCTCTTCTTCCCTTGTTGCCAAAAGGACCATACAAATTATCTCATAATCTTTTAGTCCTTCTAGCATGGTGGTCTCTTTCACCCCATGAACCTTCACCACACTCTTTCCTCTGCCTGAAGGGCTCCTCCTCCAAATCGTCCCATGTCTGGCCATGTACTGTTGTAAACTCAGTTTCAATGTCACTTTCTCACAAGGACTGTCTCTGCTCAATCCTGCCTAAAGTCACCACACACCCCACACTGTTCCAGAACTCCTCTTCTCTACCCCAGTGCTTTCCTCTTCTTGGTCACACTTGTTAGAACTTGAAATCATTTTGTTTCTATTTTTCCCTGTTATATCTTAGCTCCACAAGTATGGGGGGTGATGTTGGCTTTATTTGGTTTGTATCCCCAAATCCTGGAATTATGCTTGGCACACTGAAAGTACTCAATAATTATTTATTGGATGAATAAATACATCTTGAACTCCAAAACTAGTGATCTACCTATCCTCTGTCACACCTAAAATGAGATTTTTCTGACTCTACTTCATGGCTCTCTCAGCTAATAAAAGGTTGCCTACCCACAATGGGTTGTATCCTCCTGGGCCTCAGCTAACACTCTTGTCTCTCCATATGTCATATGGTACTTTCTCTTTTCTCTCCCAGGAGTATGATGGAAAATATATGCCATAACTGAAAAATGAATGAATATGAAAAATAGCCCAATATGGCTTGCAGGCATAGTAACAGAAAAGCTTCACCCTTGTATTTTTTTCTCCTAACCTACAAAAGAGATAAATTTTATACTGAAAAAAATAAGGCCAAGAACTGGGGTTCCCTGGGGTGAGTTTTCAACCTGCTAGCCTATTTACTTGGATAAGCTGGCCCAGGCTGCCAGGACCCCTTGTTTTGGTTTACAGGGCTACTTGCTCCCTGGGAGGGCTGTATCTGACAGTGAGTGAGCACAGACCCAGCAGCACCTGTTAGACCCATGTGAGGTGGTCCCTGTCAAAGTGACGTCAGTAGCACTTTAAATGATTTCAACAGAAGGGTTCCAGCTGGTTGTGGAGCTATAAGACACCCTTATTAGGAGGTGAGTCATATAAATATAGATGTGTACATAACATAAATATAGATCCCCTTACAGAGCACTCGAGCTGTAGCATTCTCTGCACAAGGATAAAGAAAGAACTCATTCATTTTAGTAAAGAGGATTTTGACCCAGGAAATGCAACATTTTTTGCTGTTTCAATTACAATTGGAAAGGAAAATAAAAAGTCTTAAAAAAAAAAAACCATTATTTCATAGGGAACAATGAAATTTAAGATTAATGCATGGTAGCATTCTATGTTTTTAGTCCTGTATTTCTATTTATTTTGTATCATTCTTTTGTTTTAACTGTTTTAAAAGTTAAAATACTAAACTTTAAATGAAATATGAAAAAACACTAAAAAAAACATATCAGAGCACATTAGTTTTCATCTGTTTACCTGTCCTAAAAGTGAACACGGATGGTTGAAAATATCTGGCAGGAGGCCAAGTGATTGCTTACCACAAGTAAGTCCTAAACTTCTTGACTATAAACTATCCAAATCTAGAAACCAGTTTTCTATTGCTGTGGCCCAATTCCATAACACAATTCATTTCCTTGGGCCTCCATCAGGAAAAGTTAAAGTCAGACCTTTATTTTTTTTTTCACAGCTTTCTATTTTTAGATTACAAAAGTAGTATCTGTTTATTGCAGAAAGCTTGGAAAACTGAGAAAAACACAAAGATATATTTATGATTATCTGATACTCATAATTCCACTCCCCAACATTATAATTACCATTGGCATTTTGGTACAGCTTTCTAGTTATTTTCCTGTTTATTGCACACATCAATTTTTCTCTTCCTAATGGTGTCTTTCCATACACACTATGTGAAGTATAGTTTTACTTAACGATACCTTCTAAAGTTTTTCCAAGTTTGAAATATCCTTGTCTGGCCTGATGTTTACTGATTACATAGTATTCCTTTGTTTGCATTATTATCATTTCTCCAAACTCTTAATTTTGGAATCTTTTGGTTGTTTCCCATTTCATCTACTTAACTATCTGTCTATGATATATTCTATATACATTACAGTCATATTCATTTTGTTGTACTTTGCTTTACTGTGCTTCACAGATGTTCCATTTTTCACAACCTAAAGGCAAAACTCTCTACCAGCAAAAAGACTGTAACTTCCTTTATCATGACACTCACTTTATTGCAGCAGTCTGAAACTAAACCTGCAATATATCTGAAGTATGCTTGCATAAATAATGTATTCATCAAATTTACATGCAATCTTCCATAACTATTGTCAAAGATACTATTGTTTGCCTAAATAACATCTATTTTGTCTTCTTTCTTGCTAATATGACTCTGATTTTGTTCAATGTGAAAATATCCCTGGCAAATATGACAAGGTCTGATTCATATAGCATGAGCAGAAGGTTCTGAGTGGTACTTCTGAGACAGCCTTTTGAAGGGGAGCAGATGTGGTGCCCATCATTTCCATGATCTTGTGCATTTGCTTTGTCCACTCCCCCCGCCTTTTTTTTTTTTTGCCTGGGAAACAGACACAGTGATGGGAGATAGACAGCCATCTTAAGACCGTAACCTGAAAAATCACCCACTAAGCAGAGTGTCATGGAAAGCAGGAATAAGACTGGATCCCAAGGGCATCATGGGGCCACCAACAAAGACCTTAGCTCTTTACTCCAAATTGTATGTTATACAATAAAAATAAGCTTTTATTGGATGGAAACATTGCTTTTTTTCAACTTTCTGTTTTTCAAAAGAGAACATAATTAGCTGATGAATTTGTTTAGTGTGAAATCTTCAAAATGGAATGGTGAAGTTTAGGGGTGTAAATGTTTTATAGACATTAGATTCTTAATATCAATATGCTTCCCAGAAAGTTTTTATCAATATTAACTCTGACAAGCTATGTATGAGAGTGCCCATTAGCCACAACAAGCATGTATTTCATAAGAATAAATCTGTTGTTGCTTTCATTTTAATTTCTTTGCTTACTGATGAATTCAACATGTTTTGGTTCCAAGTGTTTTCTTGGCCTACCATTTTTTCTTCTGTGAATTTGTCACTTTGTATTCTATTCACTCTCCCTTCTATTATTTTAAAATTTATGATCAATCAGCCTTGGCCACAGAGTTCAGTTGGTTAGAGGATTGTACCAATATGCCAAGTTGTGGTCAGGTCATATACAAGAATCAACCAATGAATACATGAATAGGAGGAACAACAAATCTCTCTCTCTCTCTCTCTCTCTCCCTCTCTCTCTCTCACTCTCTTCCTCACCTTCTCTCTCTCTAAGATCAATAAAATAAATAAATAAGTATAATTTAAGATCAATCTAGGGCTTTTCTTATTTTTTCCTTTAAATATATTCATTCTTCACTTTTTAAAGATTTCATTTATTTATTTTTAGAGAAAGGGGAAGGGAGAGAGAAAGAGATGGAGAGAAATATCAATGTGTGGTTGCCTCTCACATGGCCCCCACTGGGGATCAGCCTGTAACCCAGGCATGTGCCCTAACTGGAAATTGAACCAGCGACCTTTGGTTTCCATCCCATGCTCAATCCCCTGAGCTACACCAGCCAGGGCTATGGCTTCTCAATTACAAGAATTATTAGAAGAAAGACTTCCTGCTAAGATGTAGGCATAGGTGGATACACTTTGCCTCCTCACACAACCAAAAGAAGGACAACAATAAATTTAAAAACAAAAAACAGCCAGAATTTCCAGAAAATCAAACTGCATGGAAGTCTGATGGCCAAGGAAGTAAAGAAGAAACATACAACCAGACCAGTAGGAGGGGGCCCACATTTGCATGACATAAACCAAGAGGAACAACTGGGAAGCAAGACAGATCACATAACCCAGGGTTCCAGTGAAGGGAAATAAAACCTCAAAACCTCTGACTGAAAAAAACCTGTAGGGTTTGTGACAGTAGTTGTGGGAGGGCTCCACCTGCAGGGCCCCCCCGGGCCACCATATATGAGAATAAGTCTACCAAGACATGATCTGCTGGAGGAGGAAAGGTAGCCGATCACTAAAAGGAGAAGGGCCAAGAGCCTCTTCCTCAATGGGCTTTTATTGGGTCATTTTGCATAGGAATACAGGCTCATTAATCATTATCAGGCAGTAAAGATCAAACAATAGATAATGTACACAGAACTCTGAGGGCCTGTTTTGAGTCAGGGTTAGAGAGAGCTATAAAACTTTGAGGAACTAACTCACTTCTTGCTTGGACCCTTTTCATTTAATTGAGAGCATTCTAAACAAAGTAGGTTTCACAGGATTTTACATATTCTTTCTTAGGCCTGATCACCCTAGGGAGCCCGCCCTTTCCAGCACAGGGCTACACCCACCACCAGCACTGTTTGAGGCTTAAGGCAGGCAGGGGTAGTAAGACAGCCAAGAGATTATGAGGCTTCTTGCAGACAAAATGAGGACTCAGGCTATGTTATAGCTGAGGGTCCATCACCCCCTTTTGCTATAGCCCCCCAAGTCCTTCCTTGAGGGCCTCCCACATGATTGTGCCTGTCTTAGGTGACCCCTCTCTTGAGGGATCTTACCTGTCATTGGCTAACTGATCAAGAATTGGGGTCCAGTTATAGATGAAGTAAAAGGAGCAGAAGCTGCGCCTGCCAGGGAGATAAGCTTTGTCTCCTTAGTGGCTTATGTTTCAAATGTTGCTCACTCAGCCTTAGCCATGGGTATGGGTTACAGCTCCTGAAACCAGGCAGGGTGGTTCCCAACTAGTAGGAGGAACTCCGAGCCTCATGGGATACTTCATTGGAGAGACAGACCCACAGGGTCCTAGAATGTATACAAACTTACCCACCTGGGAATCAGAACCAGAAGGGCCCAATTTGCTTGTGGGTAGCCAAGGATGTGACTGAAAGCCAGTGGAAAGCTGGGCAAGTGGCACTGTTCCCTCTCAGACCCCTCTCTCACATACAGTGCCACATGCAGCAACATGGGTTGCCCTGCTCTGGCGAATACCAAAGGGTCCACACCTTACTATGTGAAAGGTGTGCTGAGACAAAAGAAAAAAATATGGCCCAAATGAAAGGACAGATCAAAACTCCAGAAAAAATACAACTAAGTGATGAAGCGATAGCCAACCTGAAGAGAGGCAGAGTTCAAAACACTGGTAATCAGGATGCTCACCTTGAGCATCACACGTCACAAAATAGAGGAAAAAGTGAAGGCTATGAAAAGTGAAATAAAGGAAAATGTACAGGGAACTAACAGTGATGGGAAGGAAACTGGGACTCAAATCAACAGTTTGGAGCAGAAGGAAGAAATAAGCATTCAACCAGAACAGAATGAAGAAATAAGAATTCAAAAAAAAAAAAAATGAGGAGAGTCTTAGGAACTTCTGGGACAGCTTTAAACATTCCAACATCTGAATCATACATAGGGGTGCCAGAAGGAGAAAAGGAAGAGCAAGAAATTGAAAACGTATTTGAAAACATAATGAAGGAGAACCTTCCCAATCTGGCAAAGGAAATAGACTTCCAGGAAGTCCAGGAAGCTCAGAGAGTCCCAAAGAAGTTGGGCACAAGGAAGCACACACCAAGGCACATCAGAATTATATTACCCAAGATTGAAGATAAGGAGAGAATCTTAAAAAGTAGCAAGAGAAAAGGAGACAGTTAGTTACAAAGGAGTTCCCATAAGACTATCAGCTGATTTCTCAAAAGGAAACCTTGCAGGCAAAAAGGGGCTGGAAAGAAGTATTCCAAGCCATGAAAGTCAAGGACCTACATCCAAGATTACTCTATCCTGCAAAGCTGTCATTTAGAATGCAAGGGCAGATAAAGTGCTTCCCAGATAAGGTCAAGTTCAAGGAGTTCATCACCACCAAGCCCTTATTATATGAAATGTTAAAGGGACTTATCTAAGAAGAAGAAGATCAAAACTATGAATATTAAAATGACAACAAACTCACAACCGTCAACAACTGAACCTAAAAAAACAAAAATGAACTAAGCAAACAATAGAACAGGAACAGATTCATAAAAATAGAAATCACACGGAGGGTTATCAGTGGGAAGGAGTAGGTGGGGAGAGTTGGAGGAGCTGTACAGGGAATAAGAAGCATAAATGGTAGGCACAAAATAGACAGGGGGAGGTTAAGAATGGTATGGGCAACGATGAAGCCAAAGAACTTACATTAATGACCCATGGACATGAACTAACGTCAGGAAATGATGGTAGTAGTGGGTACAGAGCCAAGGAGAATAAAGGGGAGAAAAAAATTAGACAGGTGTAATAGCATAATCAATAAAATATATTTTTAAAATGGAAGAGAGAAAAAGAATAATGCAACCATCTTTTTTTATCCCATGACTACTTTTTAAAAGAAAATTGTGCTTTTATTTCTTCAATGAATACAGTCACTAGGAAAGAACAACGTTTTTTTTTATCTGTGACTGATTTTAGTGGGAGATTGAAATGACAGAAAAGAAGCTGTCTTGAAAAAGCTGAAAATAATATGAACTGGGAAACCTTGCGCATTAGGTTATATGGACTATGAGCTCTAGAGCTATTACGCCACTCAGTACTTGTTCCGTAACAGTAGATATTCTCACCATCACCATCATTATCATCATCATCATTAATGGGGTTAATAGTCTGAATTGCTTGATTAGTACAGTACATACCATATTCATTCAAATCTCCAAAAACAGAAATGAAAATATGATTCAAGAAAAATATCCAGATGAAGCACTCAGAAAGAAAGCTATCTGTCTACTCTATGCAAAGCATTCTAAAAAAATTCAAAAGAAGAAAATGGTGGAGTATCCAGGATTATGTTAAGACCAACACCATCATTCAGCAACAGTCACTGTCACCGTGTGTCTACTCTTTACAAGACGGTGTAAGGGGCAACAAAAGGTTGTCCTTGATGGTCAGTAATATAATTTCAGTTATAATCAATC
Source organism: Glossophaga mutica (assembly GCA_039655065.1). Classification (NCBI taxonomy): domain Eukaryota; kingdom Metazoa; phylum Chordata; class Mammalia; order Chiroptera; family Phyllostomidae; genus Glossophaga; species Glossophaga mutica. The sequence goes on along the minus strand of CM077310.1, from coordinate 66,571,577 downwards.
AGTGTATGCTACAAGAACCTAGTGAGATGCACTTGGAGCATTAAATGGAGAAGAGGTTGGTCCTTGGGAAGTATGCAAAGCTGCGAGATACCTTTTGGAGGTTTGAAAGTTTGGGGTTACAGAGAGAACTGAGGAAGCATTCTAAACTTGAAGAAAGCGAAGTCAGGAGAAATCGTAAGATGAGTGCACTAATTTGTCTCAATCAAAGGACTGGGATACATATTATGTGTAAATAGTATACGACCTAAAATTCTAAATTTAGGTTTAAATTCTGCCCTGTTTCAATAGCTATTAAAGGTGACATAACTAAAGTCATATTTTTAAAGAATTTGTATTAACCAATAGGATCCCCTGGGACTGAGGACATTTTGGGGACAAGCACAGTGATGGTGTCAGCAAGTGTGAATCAGAATGTAGGGGACACAGTAAGAACACCAGGCATGAAATCTATAAGCTTCTTTGCAGTGACAACTCTCCTCCCTCTAGCAGTGAAATAGTGAACAAGGCCTGCAACTTGTTCAGGCTTTGGTTTCTAGTCTGTAACAGTGAGGTACTGCACTACAGCCTTAGCAGTACCTGTGGATCTTCCAAATCTAGAAGTCGTATTTTTGTGATTCTAGAGGTAAATGTTGAGGACAAAGATAAAGGAAGAATCAATGGTGATTTGGAGATACTGAACTTGAGAGAATGAGAAGGTGGAGATTATCTGTGACAGAAGCAGAGCACCTCTGTAAAGGTCCAATATATAATTATTCGAAAGCAATGCAGTTTTAGGAGATCCAATAAAGAGGACTAAAATGAGAGACATTAGGCTATCTTCACTTTCAAAAGTTTCTTGGAGATGGATCTTTCACTGAATTTGGAAAGAAGAGAGGAGGAAGATTGGTTGGTGAAATGATTAAGAAATGAAACAAAACTGATGGCCTTATATATCTGAATTAGGAACTTATTTACTCATGTTTTTGCTTGTCCTTTTGTTTCTGGGGTACTGTCTCCAATGAGGATTGTACAGTACTATAGAAATAAAACTAAAAAAAAAAAATAAGGAAGAAAGTGGTTTTCATTGAGACTGGGAATGGGACATTGCTGCAATAATTCACATAGGAGATGGCAAGAGGCTGGGGGAGGAAATGGGGAGAAAGAAGCAGCTCCAAGAGCCACAAGTTGTTGCATCTTGGTCAGAAGTCACTTGTTCATACTAGTTTTTCAGTGTGTGGTTGATGGTGGGCACAGAGTAGGTGTTCAGTTGAAGCTGGTGATGTTAAGAAGTTATAGAGCTTTCAGCCCCTTTTTGTTGTACACTAGAGTAATAACTGATGCTGAGAAAGTGCTTGGTGGCTGGTGTGATTATTGCCATATAAATAAAAGTGGCATCAACACAGGTACCACCACACATGGCTCTCAGATAATGACAATCTCTGTTCCCAGGTATTTCTAGGTTTCCTCCATGATTGATGAAATACTCAAGTGCTTGGGTCTGTTTTGTTTGGAATGCTTGCCTAAATCACCTTACTTAGGCACTACTGAAAAAAGGTAGAGAAAAAAATTAATTTGACTCCATGAGTTGAGTTATGCAGCAGGCATTTTGTCTCCATCTACATAATACAAATGATCCTTTATGCTTTCCCTATAATTTGCCACAAAAATACATTGACAATACTAAACTAAAGCTTTGGAGAATGATCACTTTTTAATCTTCAATCCAAGAAATCTTTTGCTAATGTTGGCTAATTAAGCTGCTCTGAACATTGAAAAGGTAAGGGAGAAAGCCACACGGTTATTTCAATTTTTCTGAAGAAAAAAAGGTCCCAGTCATGTGCTAGATGATATAAACATTTCACAATAAGAATATGAGGTGAGCAAAAGATCTGAAACATCAGGAATGAGACAGTAAAAAAGTAAAGTATGATGATTCTTGTCTCTATATCTTTGGGGAAACTTCTCCATTTACCTAAAGAAGGATCATAAGTAGCACATGACCACCAGCAGCATAGGCTTGACCAGCAGTTGTGAGAGTTTTCCCTCTTTAGCAAGCATCCAGCATTTCCAGTTAGGGTGGCTGAATTTACTTAGGATGAGTCACCAACTTTAGTTACCTACCACCTGTTTTTAGCCTGGGATGCTTTCACTCAGTACAAAAATTATGAGCAGTCCCACGCATCTATGTAAACATAGTAATTTTCTACATTTTTCCTTCTAATAATAATTTTTTTCTGTGTAAATAATTTTATTTTATTTAATATATTTTATTGATCATGCTATTACAGTTGTCCCATATTTTTCTCCCCTTTATTCCCCTCCACCCTGCACCACCTCCCCTCCCCCCAACATTCCCCTAATTTAGTTCATGTCCATGGGTCATACATATAAGTTCTTTGGCTTCTTCATTTCCCATACTATTCTTAACCTCCCCCTGCCTGTTTTGTACCTACCATTTATGCTTCTTATTCCCTGTTCCTTTTCCCTAATTGCCCCTCCATCTCTGTGCTGATATCGCTCCATGTGCTCTCCATTTCTGTGCTGTTCCTGTTTTAGTTGTTTGCTTAGTTCATTTTTGTTTTCATGTTTTTTAGGTTTGAATGTTGATAGTTGTGAGTTTGTTATTTTACTGTTCAGACTTTTGATTCTAAATGACAGCTTTGTCATTAGCACCTCAGTTGTCTGTTCCTGGAAATAGGGTAAGAGCAGTGCCAGTGCACATTATCATCTTATTATGACAAGGGCTGGCCAGAAAAAGGGGAAGTTATGCTTTTTATTCCCTGTACCTTTCTCCCTATTCTCCCCCTTCCCCTCCCAGCTGTTAACCTTCCAAATGATGTCCATGTCTATGATTCTATTCTCATTCTAGTTATTTGCTTAGTTCATTTTTGGTTTTTTAGGTTCAGTTGTTGACGGTTGTGAGTTTGTTGTCATTTTAATATTCATAGTTTTGATCTTCTTCTTCTTAGATAAGTCCCTTTAACATTTCATATAATAAGGGCTTGGTGGTGATGAACTCCTTGAACTTGACCTTATCTGGGAAGCACTTTATCTGCCCTTGCATTCTAAATGACAGCTTTGCAGGATAGAGTAATCTTGGATGTAGGTCCTTGACTTTCATGGCTTGGAATACTTCTTTCCAGCCCCTTTTTGCCTGCAAGGTTTCCTTTTGAGAAATCAGCTGATAGTCTTATGGGAACTCCTTTGTAACTAACTGTCTCCTTTTCTCTTGCTACTTTTTAAGATTCTCTCCTTATCTTCAATCTTGGGTAATATAATTCTGATGTGCCTTGGTGTGTGCTTCCTTGTGCCCAACTTCTTTGGGACTCTCTGAGCTTCCTGGACTTCCTGGAAGTCTATTTCCTTTGCCAGATTGGGAAGGTTCTCCTTCATTATGTTTTCAAATACGTTTTCAATTTCTTGCTCTTCCTTTTCTCCTTCTGGCACCCCTATGTATGATTCAGATGTTGGAATGTTTAAAGCTGTCCCAGAAGTTCCTAAGACTCTCCTCATTTTTTTTTTTTTTGAATTCTTATTTCTTCATTCTGTTCTGGTTGAATGCTTATTTCTTCCTTCTGCTCCAAACTGTTGATTTGAGTCCCAGTTTCCTTCCCATCACTGTTAGTTCCCTGTACATTTTCCTTTATTTCACTTTTCATAGCTTTCACTTTTTCCTCTATTTTGTGACGTGTGATGCTCAAGGTGAGCATCCTGATTACCAGTGTTTTGAACTCTGCCTCTCTTCAGGTTGGCTATCGCTTCATCACTTAGTTGTATTTTTTCTGGAGTTTTGATCTGTCCTTTCATTTGGGCCATATTTTTTTCTTTTGTCTCAGCACACCTTTCACATAGTAAGGTGTGGACCCTTTGGTATTCGCCAGAGCAGGGCAACCCATGTTGCTGCATGTGGCACTGTATGTGAGAGAGGGGTCTGAGAGGGAACAGTGCCACTTGCCCAGCTTTCCACTGGCTTTCAGTCACATCCTTGGCTACCCACAAGCAAATTGGGCCCTTCTGGTTCTGATTCCCAGGTGGGTAAGTTTGTATACATTCTAGGACCCTGTGGGTCTGTCTCTCCAATGAAGTATCCCATGAGGCTCGGAGTTCCTCCTACTGCCTCAACCCTCACAGGTTTTTTCAGTCAGAGGTCTTGGGGCTATATTTCTCCACACAGAAACCCTGGGTTATATGGTCTGTCTTGCTCCCCAGAGTTTCCTCCCAGTTTATCTGCATGCAAATGTAAGACTGCCTGCTCTGCCCACCGCTGACTTACCCACCCTTGTCCTCCAAACAGTTCCTTGCTGTCTGTCCTCTCTACCCCACCTGCCTGCCTTTGCCCCTCCTACAGATCTGGATGAATGTTTCTTCTGTAACTCCTTGGTTGTCAGACTTCCATATACTTCAATTTTTTGGAAGTTCTGATTATTTTTTGTTTTTAAATTTGTTGTTGTCCTACTTTGTATCTACCTACCCCTCCATCTTGGCCAGAAGTCCTCCTCTTCCATTTTTTTAAAAAAAACTTTTATATTGTTTCATGACTTCCGGCCAAGATGGAGGCATAGGTGGACACACTGTGTCACCTCTCACAACAAAAATTAGGGACAACAAATATTTAGAAACAAGAAAACAACCAGAGCTAATAGAAAATTGAACTGTACAGAAGTCCAACAACCATTCATCCAGACCAGGAAGAGGGGTGGAGTCACGGCAGGAAAAAGTGGAGGTGCAGTCCCGAGAACGCAGGCAGCAGTGGCTGGCGGTTCCCAAGTGTGCAGGCAGCTGGCAGGCCCACAGGCGGTGGCTGTCACATGGGGTGGCAACCGTGCAGACCCAGCGAGGCTGCACAAGTCGGCTGGCTGACCAGGTGGTCCCACACTCACGCACGCAGATAATCCAGGTGAAGGGGAAGCAGCGGAAGGGACGGGAACTCAAGAGAGAGCAAAGCAGGCACCATTGTTCCCTCTCGGACCCTGCCCCCAAGTACAGCTTCACAACCCAGCGACTGGGCTGCCCTGCACTGGGGAACACCTAAGGCTCCACCCCTCACTATGTAACAGCCACAATCAGACCAAAACCAAAACAAAACAAAAAAACACCAAAAATGGCGCAAACCAGAGAACAAATCAGAGCCTCAGAGACAATTCATCTAAGTGACCAAGAGATAGCCAACCTATCAGATGCACAGTTCAAAGCACTGGTCATCAGGATGCTCACAGAACTGGTTGATTTTGCTCAGAAATTAGATGACAAAATGCAGGCTACAATACGTGAAATGAAGGAAGATTTATGGGGAACCAATAGAGATGGGAGGAAAACTGGGACTCAAATCCATGGAGTGGACCAGAAGGAAGAAACAAACAACCAAACAGAAAACAAGGAAGAAACAAGAATTCAAAAAAATGAGGAGAGGCTTAGGAACCTCTGGGACATCTTTAAACATCCCAACATCCAAATTATAGGGGTACCAGAAGGGGAAGAAGAAGAGCAACAAGTGGAAAACTTATCTGGACAAATAATAAAGGAGAACTTTCCCAATCTGGCAAAGGAAATAGACTTCCAGGAAGTCCAGGAAGCTCAGAGAGTCCCAAAGAAGTTGGACCCAAGGAGGAACACACCAAGGCACATCGTAATTACATTAGCCAAGATGAAAATGAAGCAGAGAATTCTAGAAGCAGCAAGGGATAAGGGGACAGGCACCTACAAACGAGTTCCCATCAGACTGTCAGCTGATTTCAAAAGAAACCTTACAGGCAAGAAGGGGCTGGAAAAGAGTATTTGAAGTCTTGAAAGGCAGGGACCTACATCCAAAATTGCTCTATCCTGCAAAGCTCTCATTTAGAATGGAAGGGCAGATCAAGTGCTTCTCAGATAAGATCAAGTTGAAGGAGTTCATCATCGCCAAGCCCTTATTATATGAAATGTTAAAGGGACTTATCTAAAAAAAAAGAAGATAAAAAGATATGACAGTGAAAAGTCAGCAAACTCACAGATAGTAACAACCACACCTAAAACAAAAGCAAACAACTAGAACAGGAACAGAGCCACAGAAATGGAGATCATATGGAGGGTTAGTAACAGGGGAGTGGGAGGAGGAGAGAGAGGGGAAAAGGTACAGAGAATAAGTAGCATAAATGGTGAGTAGAAAATAGAGAGGGGAAGGGCAAGATTAGTGTGGGAAATGTAGAAGCTAAAGAACTTATGACACATGGACATGAACTAAAGGGCGGGAATGTGGGTGGGAGGGGGTGTGCAGGGTGGAGGGGAATGATGGGGGAGAAATGGGACAACTGTAATAGCATAATCAATAAGATATATATTTTTAAAAAGTTTTATATTGTTGTTGAAGTACAGTTGTCTCCATTTTCCTCCCACCCTTCCCCCTGCCCCACCTATCATTTCCCACCCTAGATTCTACCCCCTTTGGCTTATTGTTCTATTTTTTCTTGGGATGAAAGAGATAGTCCCTTTCCTCTTATTCTTTCTGTTTGTCTAGTTCTAGGAAAAATGGCCCTGATCTTCTCCCATCCCCAGACCTCCCATTCAGGGAGCCACAACTCACTCAACACACAATTTATGGAGAACTTAGATGTTTACAGACTTGTGCTAGGCACCAGAGAAATAAATATGAATGAACAAGTGATTCATGTCCTCTGGGAATTCACAGTAATAGAAGCAGAGGTGTACACACATTATGCAATGCACTGTAGTAAATACCATGCGAAACATTAGACCAAATTTCAGCATGGCCACAAAAGAGGAAAAATAAACTTCCTCTGAGAAAGTAAGGAAATGCTTCTTGGAGGAATTGAGGCTCAACTGGGTTTTGAAGACTGAGGAAGTATTCACTTGTGGAACATAAATGGGAAATACACAAAGGAAGGGCTTTTGTAAAGACACAAAATTATGATTAGGAGGCCCTAAGTTGGGGCTATGGGTAGAACATCAAATGCAAATCAGGGCAGTGGGGACCTTGAGTAGGCCAGAGTGCCAGGGTCCAAAGAGCACACAAAGAAATCTAGACTTGATCCTGCAGACAAGGAAGAGACATCGAAATCTTTTAAATGGAAGTAAAGGGATCATATTTGCATTATTTATAAACTTCCCCAACCACCGAATGAAAGATAATTTGAGGAAGTAGGACAGCAGGCTGGAAGACCATTGTATGGTCAGAGCAAATAGACAGAAGGCAGTGCAAACACACATAGACACACATAATTGGAGCCTAGTGGTGGTATAAGGCTCTAGCTTAATCTGATATATTCTTCTGGGTTGATGGAAAACTTGGATGTAGTGCAAACATTTGTGACAAGGAAATTGACTGAGATGCTAATTTACACTTGTTTTTCCCTGTTATGAATATACATTTAAGGTGTTTTCCCCTCTCCTTTGAGTCTGACCTTCCTGGTCTGAGGTGTGTCAATAACATTGTACTTCTAAGACAATTAGGAAATGTATAAAAGGCCCTCACCCTTCACTCAGGTGTGAGTTTTGGAAGTATGTGTCGCTTGAAGAAAGCTAGGAACAGAGCACTTGGGGATAGAGGGAGGGAGCAGTGGTATAAGGTTCCAGAGTGCTTGAGCTCTGCATTCTGCTCCCACTAGCAGCCTGAGAAGGAGAAGACCTTCTGATGAGGTATCATGTATAAATGTGGGCAGAAGCAGATGGAGGTATTGACAGAGACTGAAAAATATGACTTTGGGAAGCCCAGGGAGCAATCCCCATGACCACGTGTGATGCTAAAGAAACAGAACCTCCTGCTTCAACTGCATCATGTGGGCTTGGCCAGGAGCAACTTAATGGCAACCATAAGGAACTAAGATAGAGACTATTCTGCTGTTACCAGGCATCCCCATTAAATGTGTAATCTTAGTGTTAGAGAAGAAGGTTCCTAAGCTTAACCAATGTGGGTGTTTGGCAATCAGAGTCCTATCTTCTCTATTTCATTAATTTTTGTTTTTCTAACCCCTCAGTGGCATTCCAACTGTTGGATGGGGTAGAGGAAGAGATTCTGAGAACAGAAAGACATTTAGGTATATTCACAACTGACTTTTCAATCAGTGTTTCTTTCTCTATTCTGGATTCTCAGCTTTTCTAAGAAATGATGCTTTCACTTTGTTCTACATTTTGGAAACTGCTGAGAACCTTTATACATTCTCTAGAGATCTCACCACAGACTTTTTTTATTCTTGGCTTTTTCCAGTGTCCCTTTGGAGAAGGTCAGACTTGAGAATGAGAAATGAAAGGTGACACTGTATGGCAGTTAAGCATGGACTGTAAATTATCTGTGTTTGAAACCTGGCTATGCCACTCACTAGTGTGTGACCTTAGATAAGTCACTTAATCTCTTTGCCTCAATTTCTTTATGTATAAAATACCAGTTCTTCCTTCTAGGGCTTGCTGCCAGAACAAAGGTCACAATGCATGACAAGTTCTTATCCCAACGCCTGGCCCATGATTGTAGGAAATGTGAGTAAGTAGTTAACAGTAATGAGAGTGTGCTCTGCCCCACATTGGTGGCAGTCCATGCCCACTGTGGTCCCTGATGCGTTGCTCCCCATCATGGAATATCTGAATTCCATTCAGATAATAGTCTCCGTGCAAAACCTAATGAGAAAAAAAGAGAAAGCCCAACAATATTTTCAGTTCCCAAATCCTGGATACACACAAAGGCAGTATCTACAACTGAGACTCTGAGACTCCAAGGGATAGAACTAATCCAGGGAGCCAAGAAGGTATGTTGCAAGCTAGTTCCAGAATCTATCAGAAAATGCCCAGAACTCTCAGAGGCATCCATCACTGATGCAGGGGACTGCTTCCTAACATTACTACATTCATTTCTCACTTCGTTTCTCAGAAAAGCTGTGTGTTTCCTTTGCAGTTTCCTTTTTCTGTGGGCCAGGAGCTTTGCCATTGATTTTCTGAGAAGCTAAGTGAATGCTCTTTCTGTCAATCTGAAATTGTTTGGTGGGTGGGTTATTTTTCCCCTTTGCTCCTTTTCTTCTTTATAAAAGCTGACAAATGGGGAAGAAAATGAAAAAGAAAAGAATAAACCCAGTATCATAGGATGCTGGGAAAATAGCTTCTATTTATAGCCTGGTACATTTTCAGACATGTAAACACCTCAGTTAATAGCTGCCCCTGCAGCAAGACCCTGGGGATTATTGAACTGCCCTGGAAAGCTGGCAACCATATACGGCAGAGGAGTGAAAGGTTTGACAAGGCTAATTGTGCTCTAAGTTGTTTTCAGAAACAGTGGGAATGAGGTCGGTGTCCCGCCTGAACTCGCTGAACAGCAGAGGGCCACATAGCCCTCAGTCCCCTCTAACAGAAAGCAGAATCTTGGCACAGAGAAAGTTTGGCAGGGTGTAACCAAGAATGTCCTGGCCAAAACACCTCTAATTGAGCAAATCTAGCTGACAATATAATAGCAGAAATTCTCACTTTGAGTGGCAGCTTCAGCACACATTAGCTGTGTAATATTGGGCAGCTCCTTTGTCAGGATGAGGCTCAGTTTGCTCATCTGTAAGCTGGAACAATTACAGTGGCCTCAAGGGGTGAACATGAGAATTAGATTAAAAAATAATATAAGTGTAAAACATCATCCAGACTCCCTGCAATTGTGGTACTAGCCACAATTTCTGTCATCTGATGCAAAGTTTCTAGACCTGAAAAGAAGCAGTAAAATCTCTCTTCTAATAAAGAAAACAGTAGGACCAACAGATCCCTGAAATGACTCAGAAAGAAGGACTTTAAAGAACTCGTATAAGGGACCCATGGACAAAGCCGAAGAGGGGTAGGATTGAGGGTGGGAGAAAGTAGTGGCAGGAAAATAGAGACAACTGTACTTGTACAACAATAAAAAGAAAGAAAAAGAGAAAAAATAAATAAAACAACTGGTGTAAGGATGCTCAAATCTTAAAGGACAATGTTACTACAATAAGTGAACCGTTGGAAATTCTCAATAAAGATATGGAAACTATAAAAGTACAAATTCTAGAACTGAAAAAGGCAAACTTTTTCATCGATGGGCTACACAACAGACCAGATACTACAAAAGAAAAGTAAACTTGAACATAAATCAATACAAATTATTCATTCTGAAAATAAGAGAAAAAACATTTTTTAGAGTCTTAGAGCATATGGGACAAAATCATTCCATTTATCATACGTGCAGTCTCATATACATGGAGCAATGCTGAAAATATGAGGACAATCTTCAAACCAACCAGAGAACAGAGACCCATTGTTTACAAAGGAACAATAATATGATTGGTAACAGAATTCTCATTAGAAAAATCCAAAAGGCAGAAGTCAATGGACAGTAACATAAAGTGTAGGAGGAAAAAAAACATCAATGTGGAATTCTATGTCCAGTGAAAATAGTTTTCAAAAATAAAATAGATTTCAAAATGACATATTTCAGACCAAAAAAAAAAAAGCTGATAGAATTCATCATCATCAGATTGACTCTAGAAAGAAATAGCTCAGGCAGAAGCCAAGTTAGACCCCTAGAAACAAAGATCCACAACAATGCATGACTAGAGCCCAGAGATGCCTCTACAGTTTTTCATTTTAGGAGGCCCACTCTGATCAACACGTCCTTAATTTTCTAGAATAAGTTTTCTGCAAAAGGTAAAGACAATTGAGACTCTCCTGTTAAATAAATTAATTAATAATCAAACAAAAAATATTTACTGGAATGTTCTCTAGCATGGTTATGAGACAGCCTCCCACCTCTACTTCTAAGGCAAAGCCAGTGGATTCATCATCTTTCAACATTTTCCAGGGAGAAAGATTGACTTCATTTTTATAGTCTTCATGGTCTCCAAATGAGAAAAAGAAAAATTCACCTCTGCATCATAGGCCAAATGCATATTCTGTGGATATTGATTCCATCTGCCCCTCACATCATTCATCAGAAAAGAAATAATTTGCATACTCCTACTATCCAAAAGCTAGTTGCTCAATATTACTCAGAAATAACAGAAAAATCTTTGTAGTCACTGAGGAGTCAGAAAGAATATGGCTTGAACAATGAGGAAAAATTGTACAAGTTGTACATCTATGGTATCAGCTTAAAATTCACTATTGGAAATCTTGCTTAATCACCGCAAAGACACTGTAAGCATCACTACAAATATGCCAGCTTTCACCTGGAAGAGTGATTTTGATGCTGTTACAGTAAACATGGATCTCTTCAAAGTAGGGAGAAGTCCTATAAGAAAGCAAGAATGATGATGTAACCAAAAAGAACAACAGCACCTGACACACATTTTGATGAATACGTGGTGTGGAGTAAGGCAAATGGACTTAGAGTTCTTCCCATGCCATGCTTTTTGTGGTCTGCTCTAGAATTTGTCTTTCTAGACAAAAACAAAAACAAAAAATATTCCTCTACTAAAATACATATATTTCAATATATCTATTGGAAGGAGGCAATCTTCTAGTGTCCACCGTCAGGTTCCCCCAGGGAAAGCAGGACTTGTTCTTGGTGAAAAAGATGACAAGGAGGACACCATCAGAGAGTGAACTGTGGCCCAACAGCCCAGGAAGGTCTAGCTTATGGGCTTTTTCCCCAGCCAAGCTGAGTAGGGTTTTGCCTTGGATTCTAGTCCCTGCAACTGTATATCAACGCTGGAGAGGAAGGTAGCCTTTATTCACTGAGTCACTGATAAAATGTTTATTTTGCCTCCTGTGTGTGCCAGGAAAGCTCAGAACTCTAGGGATATGTGGTGAAGAACACACAGCCACTGAGACAGTGAGAAGACAGCACATGGGAGGATGGACAAGTTAACCCCGAACCACAACAACACGTTTCCTGCAGCAGCCATCTAGCTGGCCAAGTGTTGGGTGACACCTGAGGAGGTTGTAACCTTCCTTGGCAGTCAAGGGCCTGTAAAGGCTCTGCAGATAAAGTGACACCTTGTGCAAATTTGAAGAAACTTAGGGAAAAACCGATGACATTGTTCTTTCCATCATTTTACTTTAAGAGTTAAATCAAAGTATGTAGAAATGTCATCTTTTTAGGCATCATACATAACATATTTCCACTATTCCTTCCAACTGGTGAAATAAATTCATCCATTCTACTTTCTGGATGCACCAGGGGAAAAATACATGGGCAGTTTTCAATGCCAACACCTAAATGCAATAATAAATGAACCATAAAATTTCGTAAATCCAGAGTTAAAACCACGGTTTTCAAAATGTCCCTATTTATCTAGAAAAAAACATGTATTTGTTTAATCATTTTTAGTCCAAAAAATAGAGACATGATTTAGGCATAGATAAATCAGGTTAAAAAATATTATTTGTCCTGGTATTTGATATAACGAACAGAAGCATGAATGGGTTGATATTTACAGCTTCAATGTATAGAACCATGCTTTTGTTCTCAGGGCATTATTCCTGACTTGGCTCCAACCATTCTTTTTGAAAACCACTTTAAAATGTGACAAGGCTGAATAGTTGACTCAAGGGCAGTAGGACAACCTCAAAATCCTGCTTCATTTTCTGACTGCTGCCTAAAGTTCACATTGTGTTTCTACCATTTATCTTAAGGATTTGACTCTATTAACATGCAACATCTCCACAAAAGAATAATGCTTTAAAATTCCACATTTTAGTGAAAATGCATTTTCAAAGAACATACTCCCAGAATGGGAAGTGAGAGAACAGAGCATGAGAACCCCAGAGGGTTAAGATTAAGTAGGATGCAGGAAGGTGAGACTGGAAGATTTAAAAGTGACTTCTGTTCTGTTCAACATGTTCCCTCAGATTATCCTGCTTCCAGTATGGGTTTGGATAACATTATACATATTCCTTCCCCCTAACTGCAGTATTTTGGACTTCAAATCATATTTCACCTTCATTGCACTATATTTTTATCTCAATATGGAAATACTATTTCCAGGCAGTAATAAGGATGGGAATTAAGCATTACAAAAAAAATAATGAATGACCCAGAATGTCTCATGTATTTAAACTACTACAAAGTACTGAAGCTTTCCATTAAAAAAAAAAGTAGCTTTATATTCATGACAAGTAATATTAGCATTGCATGATTTGGTCCCTGTCCCAATAAATAGACAAAGTATGTAAGCAAGTGATTCACAAAAGAGGAATTACAAATGACTAACAAACATATAAGAATATATTTGACCTTGCTGCACATTAAAGTAATGAGATAAGTATCAACTTTTACCTAAAACATCATAAAAGTTGAGAAAGAAAGAGAAAGATCGCTCACTGCTGTGAGTCTATGCAGTTGTGTATATATCATAACTGTACAATCTCATTTTGAATGTTATAAAACTTTCTAGGCAATAAGCATTGCCTAGAAATTGGGAAATACTTGTATGTAAATATATATTTGAATAGAGGAAAATACTGGTGGAACTATTACAAAACTTTAACCATGTTGTCTCTGAGTCTTGGAGGGTTTTTTCCCTTCTTTGTGCCTTATTCTATTTCCCCAAATTCCTATAAATAGCATTATGTTTATAATCAGAGAAAAAAATAAAATGGTCTCAGTGGCATAGTTGTAAATGTTCAAGTATCTTCATTGTTGGTCCCAGTACTTCCATGCATACCATCTTTTAGCCTAACCAGAGTGTGCTAATCAATTTTTATGCCTATCCATGGAACAGTCTGAAAAAACATTATCCACAGTTAAAATAATCAAGAGCGCTATTTTCACTTTTGTGTTTTATCAGATGACAGTTTCCTCCATTGCTTTGCTAACATTTAGAGATTTAGAAAGTATATTTAGGAGATAAGACTAACTTTTTTAATCAAAATTTTAATGACATAACTGCAGATGCACATGCAGTTTTAAGAAATAACAAGGAGAGGGTCCAAGTAACCCTTTACCCAATTTCCCTCAATGATAACATTTTTTAAAACCATAATACAATATTAGCACCTGGGAATTAACATTTATGCAAGCCACCTCTTTTATTCAGATTTCCCCAGCTTTACTTGTATGTATGTGTACTTAGTTCTATGCAATTTAATCCATGTGTACCTCTGTATATCCACTGCCACAGTCAAGACACAGAGCCCTTCCATCACCACAAGAATCCCTGCTGTTGCCCTTTGGCTAATATGTTTTTAACTCTCAAATTGCAGGTTATGTAACCTATCACTAGCCAAATTGTGCATTCACCTGTGTCGTTCTTATTTTCACATTACGCATGTAAGTTTTACAGTCAGAGTTTGCCAAATGAACAAGATATGTCCAATATCCTAAAACATTGTACTGAATTTAAATTACTCTTAAAAGAAAAGTCATTCAGGGCAGAGGAGGTAGGAAGGAAGATATATGGGGGATGGGGTAGGTAGCTTCCTTCCATGGCTGTAAACTACACACAGTGGAATAGACCCTGATTTTATGAAGACATTTCTCTATATACCAGCTGGTTGGACTAGAAAATGATGCTTTGGCTTCAGACAGCCTTCCTACTAAAAAAAAGAGAGAGAAAAGAAAAGAAAACAAAACAAAAGAAACTGGAAGAATTTTTTTTAATCCCCATTTTACCAGGCTTAGTTTTATAAAATTATCTAAGCAAAATAAATAGCCTCTGCTATGCTCTGAATGAGTTCAACTAGGTTTCCATTTGTTCACATTACAGCCTAGTACTTCCTGATATGAAAATAATGTTCTTTAGAAAGAAAGAGGAACTAAATGCTCAAGCTCTGTATAAAGTTTCTAACCACTTTGTAACAGAAGCATGCTGGCCATGGCTACTGGTGATAAGCAGGAAAGTCAGCAACTAGACATAACTCATCACCCAGAACTTCCTGAGCTACCAATACGTGACAGGTAGGCAGTGCCAGGCTGGAAAGCCCAAGGGAAGATCCAGGCCAAGTGCAAACCTTTCCCAGGAACTGGACCAAACATGTCCCCTGCTGTGGAATAAGTTAAGAGGGACACGTGTCAGTAGAAGGCATCTTCATTATCCAAGGACAGTCAGGCCTGAAAATTCTAGAGTTTCTCACTTATCTAAAAACCTAGAAGCCACTATCCATGGGTCAGAGAAGACTCACTTAATGGACTGCTATTGACCATGAATGTTGTAATGAACACACGCAGTTGTAGGGAAATGCAAAATGGGACAACTTCAAGAAACAGTTGCACAAACAAAATGTGGCAGGCTAACAGTCATACACAAACACACACACACACACACACACACACACACATAATTATTATGATAATTATAAAATAACTAACAAACAAAATAAAAATAATTGCTAGGAATATGAGTAGAGTATCTAAAACTCAAGAAGGGGTTATCTCCCACAGAGCGGCCCTAAACTCTTGAAAAATACCCAGTATGAGAAGCTTAGGGTATCCCTCTGTCCACATCTATGCTAGAGAGCATAATAGTGGTCTGCTTGTGGACGGTGGGGTGGTGGGGGGGGAGGTGTATTAGTTAGCTACAGTTGCCATAACAGAATACCACAGACAGGATGGCTTAAACAACAGAAACTTATTTTCTCAGTTCCAAGGTCAATGTGCTAGCAAGGTTGGTTTTGAGTGAGAACCTTCCCATTGACTTGCAGACAGCCATCTTCTTGCTGTGCCTACTTCCCACTTTCCCATCTGTTTCTCCTTAAGGATGCTACACAGATTTTCATCACATCACCCACCCCTGCTCCACAAAGCCATGGACTTTGGGAGAAGCTGACTCTATCTAACCCACCTCAGAGAGTGACCATGTCAGCACCTTTCCTTCCCTGGCCATAGCATCACTTGACACAGCAGTTAATTGGGGTTATTATCAAGAGTGTCATTTGAAGTTATGGAATAGGAAACAAGGGAACCATCTTTTAGATGAAGCACAACTTCGAAAGGCACAGCTCCACCAAAGAGTGTCTAGATGTCATCTAGCCTCCGAATCAACCAACTCTGAAATTTAGCCTACTCCACACTTTCAGCTGCAAGGAACCAACCAGTTTGATTTGGCTTATCTGTTATTTGTAAACCTAAAGAGTCCTAATTGATATGCACATATAAGAAGAAAGTCTCAAGAGATTTAAATCATGGTGTGTTTCTTTTGAAAACCCAACTCTTGATAAAAACAGTGGTATTGAGAAACCTCAACTGAAAGCTTCTATGTCAGTGAAGAATGGAAAGGATCTGACATCTGAAGAACTTTATGGTCTGATATTTTGTTGGGAAATTTAATCTTAGGAAATTGCTTATTCATTTTGAGCCTCAGATTCATCAGCTGCAAAACTGAGGGGATAATATATACCAGGAGTTCTCATGCAGTGTCAGTCCAAAAATGAATGTAATTGATGGTTAAAGTATAAGGTAAAAGGTGGATATTAAAAACTTGGGCTAGTATTCGTTTAAGTGGAATAATGGAAGATAAAACCCATTTACCCCTTCACATAAAAATTTTTGCTATATTTGGCAGAAAATCAATAACTTTGCAAAACTTCCCATATAAACTACAGATGAGGTCAGTGGCACAAGTGTACTTCTCACACCTCCAACATAGGGAGCCAGGTCTGAGATTGTCATGAAAACCAAGGGTGGCTGAACAACCTCAGCCTCCACTGTCCCCTGCTGTGTATTTTTTTAATTTCAAATAAATCAAAAACTTGTGTATTTTTAAATCTCAAATAGAATCAAATAAATCAAGAT
Organism: Glossophaga mutica; assembly: GCA_039655065.1. Lineage (NCBI taxonomy): Eukaryota > Metazoa > Chordata > Mammalia > Chiroptera > Phyllostomidae > Glossophaga > Glossophaga mutica. The sequence goes on along the minus strand of CM077310.1, from coordinate 66,554,941 downwards.
TACAACTGCATTATTCATTCCGACATCTAAGTAAGGTAGGAAGTTATGAAAACTTGGAATTCTCCTTTTATGGAGGTGTGTTTCCACTTGGTAAACATTTTCAGACATAGTAACCATAGAGTTCATGGAGAAGAATGTAAAACACGTGAGATGCCTCGACTGTGTGTTTTCTGCATTCTTGGCATTCAATATCTCTTATCCTGACTCTGATTTTATTTTGTCATTAATACCCCATGTTTAGCTCAGAAAGATAAGAATCAAGAAGATGATGAGAGCTGCTTTGTTCCCTTACACATGTTCATTTCTTTTTGTTCCAAAGGGGATCACAATACATACATTAAGGGGAGAACGCATTCCCTGGTATCCCAAGTAAGATTACATACAACTAAAGACATTAAAGCAATAAATTTTTCTTTGTGTAGAAACCAAACCGTCACACAGTTACAATCCGGAGGGAAGGCAGGGTGAATATAGGGGAGGAAAGGAGGAGGAAGAAAGGGGCAGTTGATGGAGGGCATTAATTTTTTTTCTTACCAAAAAAAAAAAAAAAGCCATAAACCTGCTGTTTCCTCCATTGCTCATTCATTGCCAACCATTAAATTCTATTGCAAAAATGTGTCCCTTGGGTGAATTTCCCTTAAAACTAAAAATTGCATGGATAAGATAATGTAAATTTAAGCTTGAAAGATAAAACTTCTAAAATGAGATATCAAAAATATTGGTGGCAATCTCCCACAAAAGTGAAAATAAAGTAAGAATAAAGAATTTTACCTACTCCTCACATAGTGCTATAACCTTTTTAAAGTCAAATGTTTGTTTTCAAGTATTGTCACAGAGAAAGGAAAAAGTCCTTCTTGTAAGAGAAAACTACCTACTTCATATCCTTTGCCCAGAAAGTGACAGACAATAAATAAATTAAGGTAGAAAATTTCAGTAACCTGATGCTGAATATTAACCCCCTATGGAACCATGCCAACATTTAAATAAACATGCCACTTTAAAACTATCAGTGCTGGAATGAATGGTATCCTCTCTCCTAATATATTTAAAACATTTTTCAACAGATAGAAGCAGGAGGGAACAGGGTTGTATGCCCCTGGATGCCAGCAGCAGCCTACCCGGGGACTTTGCCAGACACAAGCTTCACATGGTATGTGTCAGAGAGTGTCCCCAAGCCACGGATTCTACAACTCCATATGAAAGTTCAGTCAGAGGAATCATCATCTAATAAAGTCACTGTATTCAATGTTCCAGTAAAATTGCAGACCCTTTTTGCTGGCAGATAGAACTCTGTCACTATTGTCCCCATCCAGAATATATTCATGCACTGTTCATTGTTGTAAACACACTTTGATGTTAAATAAAATAAAATACAAAGCCACTTTATTGCTGCCCCAAGGACATTCTGAAGCCAAAAATGTCCTCTTAAATCTTACTCATATTCTTTACTCTTTATTTTTGTTCTTGATACACAAAGAGAAGTTAACTTTTTAAATGTGAAGAATTAAAAAACAAAAGGAATGAAAGAAAAATAAACAGCCAGAGTCTAAGAAATTGCTGGTGTTCAAGATTAAAAGATGTTACAACTTTGCTTAAAAATAGTGAGATACTCTGGTTTTGTGATTTCAAGTCAAATAATTTGACATTGGTGCTTTGAGTATATTAACATTCACAACATACCAAAATATTTGCTATGTGGTGTCCCTTGACAGCTCTTAAAGGAACAGGTTTTTTCATATTCATGTATTTTTTTTACATATAAGCTAGCTGTGTATTTAAGACTACAATAAATTAAACTCAGTGCTTTGATACATGAACCAGATTTATCTAAGGTTTCTAGGAATTGAAGTTAAATCAAATAGTGCATAAAAAGTGCCAGAATTCCACTTCAATCCCTTCCCCTATCAACCTTTAGTTTTATAAAGTCAAGTGAAAATAGTTATCATGTTTTATAAAGTTCAAATAATCTTGAGTAGAGATCAGATAAGCAGCTTTATTTACCTCATTCGGTTTCATTACAAAATTCTGGGTTTTTTCAGGGGATATTCATATTAGTCAATTAATCGTTTTTTCACTGCTTTTCATTTAAAAGACAATTTACAATGCTCCAACGATAAGCTATCCATACATCTCGGGTCCATGTGGTTTTCCTGGCTTCCACTGTGTTTAGCATTTTAGCACTCTCAAAAGTGTACTGATTTGAAAGATAAACATACATGGTTACTCTAGAACGTCCACTCAGTGAAACACAGGGAAAACAAAGGGTTGATCAGATACAATAGCTCAAAGAATTACCAGAGCAAGACTTCACAAATGCCTGGAGTCTGTCCACTGAAGGAGGTATTCACATGAGCACAAGAGAAAGAAATGGCAGGAGGGCACCAGCTGCAGAGCAAGGGCCCTGAGAGATGTAGCTTAGTTTTACACACTTGTGCAACAGACAAAAGGAATTCATGGTTCATTTCGATCTAAATAGTGCTGTGAATTGAAGTCATGCCAAACCAAGATGATATTATCTTCAGTATTTCCACCTATTGGTCCACATAGAAGATTCCAAGACCCTCTGAAAAGTTAAGGCCACCAAAAGCTCTGATCTTTGGGTCCTGATCACACTACATCCCTGGCCTGTTTCCTGGATTTGGTAAGCCACAGAGGGGTTCCAGGCACATGGACTATTCGGGTAATCAAGTAAAAAGTATAATATTCTGGTCAGAGTGATCTGAAGAGTATTAGATGAGAATAGTTTTCTAAGAGGATCCAAAATAGCTATATCAAGCCTTTTTCAAGTGTAGACTCAGAACTGTTTTTCTAAACAAAATTAATGTTTGAGTATTTAAATCACATTTATCTTCATGTGCATATACATTATTTTAAAGGAGGTTCAGAAAAACATGCACAGTCTTACTTAAAGGAAATAACAATGAATTTTAAAATAATTGAAGGGAGAACTTACCAAGGGGACAAATAAAACATGAGAACATCAAATTCTCCTGAAGTACATTCCCCTTGTAAGAATGACCAGTTGGCAAGAAGTACCTCCTTTGATTAGAAAGGGAAATGGAACTAACTAACATAAAAAGTTGATCCAACCAGATTAACTCCTAACACGTGTGTGCAAGTATGTAACACACACACACCCCTGGGTATTAAGACTCCAGGCTCATTTTGGCTCAAAAGTGCATTTGCTCCTCATTAGATACAGGAATCCTTGATGATCCACAGTAAACGGAGGCTATCCATGAGCAAAAACATTAGGTAGATTTAAATTAGAGAAATAACACCTCCATGACTGACCCACCGATATGCTCCTTCCTTGAGTCATTGGGTGAGTCATGTGCCATGTCAATTTTCAAGTTAAAAAATAAGTTGGTCCATCTTCTGTTAACAAATGAGCTGCAAATTTCTCCTTGTAGCATAAAGCACAGGTGGCAAACACAAGGCCCACGGGCCGAATCCAGCCCTCCACCTTGTTTTATCCGGCCCAGCACCTTATTTCTACCCAGTGGCTGCGCCAAGCTCCTTGCTCCTAGTTAAGGAGTAGTTACGTTTATACAGCCCTAAAATTACATTCGGCCCTTTGAAGGCAACTGCAAGGCTGATGTGGCCCCCGGCGAAAATGAGTTTGACACCCCTGGAGTATAGCTAAGTGAGCCATGTGTCTTCTGTGGACCTGCTGCTTTATTTCTAAGTTTGAAAAAAGAAAAGCTAGTGAGTTCCCAAGTCCTCTTCAGTTCTAAAGTGTTTTAAGAATTTAGATTTTCTTAAAATTCTAACTCCACATAATTGGTAGCTGCTTATATATGTAAAGACAAATACATGTGTAGCTGTCATGGTCTTTACCTACTTTATTTAAATGTATAAAAATTTCAATGGGATGGTATAGTGAGCAGTCCTGAGAACCAGAATCCTTACCTTTCTTACTATTTTTATTTATAGACTCATGGAAAGTCAGTGCTTTCTAGGACACTTGTGCTCCACTAGCTCTACCTTACTAATTAAAAAAAAAAAAAAGATGAGGACTCAGGGTCAGTGACTTGCCAAAAGTTGCACATGTGTCAATGCAAATGCAGGACTCCTACAGAGGACCTGTTATCATCGCTGCGTTCAGCATCTGTGAGGTGCTCACTGTGTGTCAAGCACAGTGTTAAACAGTTTTACCTGAAATATCTTGTTGAATCTTCATGATTAATCCAGGAATTAGGCATTTTATTATCCTCACTTTACATACAAGGAGAAGGAGGATGAGAGTGTTTAGGGGCCTCACAGCTGCTAAGTTCCAGAAACAAAAACCGAGCATAAACAGCCTGACTCTGTTACCCAACTTCTTAGGTTTCTTCTGAACACCCAGAGTGGTGTTCCTTTCCCTCCTTAAATGGGATAACCCAAAGATCAAGGAGTTAACCTTTTCTGGGTATTCTCAAGGCCAAGAGTAGAGATAACTGTGATTTTAAAGCCCCCCTCCTTGCCGGAGAAGTTTTTTATTTGTCTGCCCAACTCGCACTGGAAAAGAATACCTTAGCCTCTGCCTTCCAAACAGGCAAATGCAGTTTCCTCCTGGGAACCAGCTACTCCTTGTGAGTCAGCTACTCCCTCTGAGTCCCTCACTTAAGTACCCCTGAGGGATTGGCTGTGTCCTTTATGTCTGTTCCTGTAAAGAAAGAAAGAGAGCTCTACTGAAAGAGCTTAGAGGGCTAAGCAGAAGAGAGATTTAGCACAGCACCAGTGACTCTGCAGCTGTGGAACACTCACACCCCCTCACTCCCCCTGTGCCCTTGGAGGACACACACGCTGCTCCACCTGGGCAGGAGATGAAGGACCATTCTCTACTTGGGCCGGGTGACCCAGGGCCTCTATATTAGATCAATCCTATCAGGGCTTCTGGCTGGAGGACTGACTCCAGTCCCACAGCCTCAGCAACACCTTCAAAAAACATTTCTCCTGAGTGTAGGCAGTCTACCTCTTAAAGGATAAGAGGTCCTTCTCATTTCCAGCTTCCTCAGGGGAGGATGGCAACCATTGTAAACCTTCCAAACACTGTATTTGGGACTGTTGGCCCCTTAAGGGCCCTGTTACCCCAATTTTAGTTAAAGCCCACCTTCTTTTCCCACTGGCTCAGCTCCTCAGAAATGTGCTCAGAATAACCAGTCCATTTACACTTACATACACACACAATTTGAGCTTCTTAAAAAGTGAGCAAGTAACGTTAGTTAGAGGAGGAAATGGGCTACTGTAAACATATTATATAAGTTGTAAATGTTTCCAAAATCCAAGGAAAAGTAAATCTGACTTTAAAACTTGACTGTCAATTTGCTTTACATATTACTTAGAAAAATCATTCTGGGTTTACCCTTGAAAAAGTCTTAGTATAGATATTTCAGGTCTCCTTAGATGACGGTTCATACCTAATACTCTCCAGGTTACTCCAACCAGAACATTAAAATTTTCACTCAATTACCTGAATAGTCTGTGTGATAAGTAGTAGAAAATAAATGTACATTAAAACTAAGTCTTCCCCTGTATCCCCTAGACCCTCCATGTTTGCCCCAGGCCACAGCAGAGTGGGAGCAAATATTTAAGACTCTTTAATTGAGCAGCATTGGGAAATGGTGTCCAGGAAAAATACCTTAGGACTCCTTGACAAAAAATGAATAAATAAATAGAGCCATCTCATTAATTCTTACTTTTTAAATAGGATTCTTTTAAAGAAATCTATCTCTAAGCAGAATGATCACACACTCTTCATTTTTTATGTTTAAGAAAACTAAAAATAAAGCTCTGTGTCCTCCGCCCATATCCCTCCTGTTGATCATTGTTGTCAAGTCTAATGGTGGTTCCTTTAAAGTTGTTTAGTCTTTAATTGTAAATGCAATTACAGATGTGAGAGTTACGGACTTTTTAAAAGTAGATCACATATCATCTTGTGATTCTTTATTTCTCACCACCAAAGCAAGAAGGACCATCAAACATAGACTAGTGTAGGGGTCTGAAATTCTGGTTTTCATTCAACTAGCCCCACTCCTTATCCCCCACTTTCATCCCTCCTAGTAAAAAATTTCCACCAGGATCCATTATCATTGGGGAATTTAACTCACAAGCAAGTGCCACTTTGATTAAGCATTTAACTTACCTTAAGAACCAAATAGAACTGTTTATGTTGAATGAAATCTAACCCAAAACAGATTCACTTAAAATTCTCTGCTAAACCTCTACTATTTGGGGGAGAATTTAGGACAAATTGGCTTCTAAAACCTATGACAGTCTCCTCTATCACTTTGCAAATTAATGGGATGTTGAAAATATGCAACATTTGAGACTTACACTAAGTTACGTATCTAGATAGCAACTGTGCACCTAATTACCCCCAGGTGACTATTTCTTCAGTCTCTTGAGTTGAGTAATAATCATTTCCAGTCTCATTTCACTGCCTGTGATAAACAGTAATTAAAGATGTGATATGTTCGTCACTCATACCAAATCCCACACTTGTTTTCTTAGAGTTTCTGGGCCCTAAAGGAGAAAGTACAAACAAAAGTCTCAAATCTGACCTATTCTGCAAGAACACTCTTTGAATATTCCTGCGGGATTCTGGCCTGCCTCCCTCAACCTGAAAATATGATTGTAGGAAGAAGTAATGCCCTTGGTTTTCTTAATAAGAGGGTGATTTCATGATTGTCAGTTTTAGGATTAGGGAGCTTCGTTAACACTTTTAGGCCACATTACTGTGCTGGGCACACAGCAGGAGAACCAGTGCTCTGTAACTGCAAACACAGGCAGAGCAGAGCCAACCAACCCAGCCTGAGAGCGCTGGCCAGTGGAAACACAGCTACCCCGTGCTGTCCTTCAACTCATCTCTATGCACTGTTCTCAAATGTATCTCCCTTTGTTCAAAGTGAACCTGTCTTACTTTTGCTTTTCTCTGGGATCCTCTCATGCTTTCGTTCTGTACACTACTTTCTAGGAATCCATTTAATGATTCTTTGGAATGCCTCTATAGTAATGCAGAATGCACTTTATTTACAGCACATTTTAAAGAGCACATTAATTTAAGCGCAGGAAAGTATTTAAACAAGTTTGCAGCTCTGGCAGCTGCACGGATGGAAGGAGAAACCCAGTAGATCTGTCTCCCCTCCACCTGAGCTAACCAGCTCCTCACAGAACTGCCGAAACAAATACAAAATAATATTGAGTGTAAATTTTAATTGAAAAGTAAAATTTAAAAAACTGCTCAGGATGTGGGGGGGGAGGAATGAAAGTTAACCATGTCTCTGAAAAATAATCATTCAAAATTTAATGTGAACTTCATAAAAATGGATTAGAGGCCCACAAGATTGATAACACAGGGGGAAATACTGAAAACTGTTGGATTTTTTCTCAGGTCTTCCCATCCTCTTTTTTCTCACATCTTCTTTCACTGCCATTCTTCCCAGAGGCGTTTCAGGGGAAAAGGGGAACGGTTTAGAGCAACAAGTATAAAGGACTCATGGACCAAAACTATGGGGGGAGGAAATGGGAGGGAAGTGGGGAGGGCTGGGGTGGTGGGCTGGGGCGGGGTAAAAGACAGAAAACTGTACAATATCAGCAATTAAAAAATACTGATTTAAAAAAATAAAATAAAAAATGGAAAAAAAAAAGAAATAGGAAAAAAAAAAAATCCCCTCTCAGCCCCCAAATCTAGCTGCCTGGGTGATCCACTGAACTCCAAAGGGAAAAGTTTTGATGTCTCAATACAAAACTTACTTTCGGTTTTTAATGGAAAAGTTCTGAGAATGTCCCTCATTCTAGGGCATTCATGACAGATAAATATAGTTGCAATTTCGAAGGATTTACCCAATGCAAAAGACATTTACTGATCATCTACTACTTTTTAGGGACAGTCTTAGGATTCAAGGATTGACTCTGAGAGTGAAATGTCAAGCATCTGTCCTATGCAGAAGGAGTTTGAGGAGGCGGTACAGTTAAACAATGTTTAGGAAGGAGACAGCTTTCCTCCAACATTTGGTGGCCACCCACTCATAGCAAGCTGAATGTTAGGCTCCAAAATTCATCAGTCTTCAAGGCTTAGTCTTGGTTTTGAATGGTGATATATAAACAGATCTTTATCTTTTAAATAACTATGTAGATTCTAGACATCACTTGGCCAACTCCCTCCAACAACACTATATATACATATGAACCAAGACCCAACAGAAAGAGTTTGTCAATAAGAGCCACATAGAAGAATATCTCCTATTTTATATGTGTGATTAAACAACATATAACCAGAGACACTGAAATTAAGAACAATCTAACAATAGCCAGAGAGGAGAGAGAGGGGACCATGGAGAGAAGGGTTTTCAGGAACTACTATAGGGCTTTCAGGACACATGGACAAAACCAAGGGGGAGGGTGGAAGCAAGGGAGGGAGGTGGTTTTGGCTGGGGTGGTGGGGAATGGTAGGGAGAAAATGCAGACAACTGTAATTGAACAACAATAAAGTAATTTTAAAAAAAGATTAGCTTAAAAAAAAAAAAAGCTTAGCTTAGAGAAACTCACACTCTGAATAAAATAGCTCACTTAGTAAGCTGCCTCCATTTTGGCATTCTATTTTTTCCCCATACTGACCTATCACACAAACATGTAGCACATTGCTACTCATAATGACATTTGAGTCAAACATTTATTTTGTTTAAAATATGTGTATATATCTAGAACTATTTTTGAGTAATGTGATATATCATGGTCCCTACAATTTTTTTTTAAAGAATAAAATAGGCCCTGGCTGGTGTAGCTCAGTGGATTGAGCGCGGGCTTGCGAACCAGAGGATCGCGGTTCGATTCCCAGTCAGGGCATATGCCTGGGTTGCAGGCCAGTTCCCAGCAGGGGACACACGAGAGGCAACCGTACATTGATATTTCTCTCCCTCTCCCTCTCTCCTACCCTTTCCCTCTAAAGATAAATAAATAAAAATCTTTAAAAAAAAAAAAAAAGAATAAAATAGTTTCCACTCCCTAACCAGGTAAACTCTGTTTTACACCCCCTCCCAAGAAATAAATATTCAAACAGCCCTTCCAAGAACTTTTGGTCTAACTGAGAACCCTCAAAACATTGAAATGCTTTTGCGCTGTGTAGATTGAAACTACTAGAGGAACACTTTCACATCTTTATGCTGATCTTGGAAAACTCTTGTTACAAATTGACAGCCTAGATTCTGCCTGGTATTTGTAAACTTTATTGAAGTGGCAATGCTTAAAAAAAAACCTTCTGAATAATTACAAGTGATAGTACTCACTGATTCCAATTTGACAAATCAATTTTAATTATCCAAAACTCAATCCCATATGTTTCCCAAGGCACAGTCATCATCATTATAAATAATCTTGTTTGTATCATAGTTATTTGTAAGATAGCAAATTAACAAAATATGACTTTTCAAGCCTAGTTTCAAAAAAATTTGTCTTACTGTCATTCCCTACTTCAGCAATGAAGGAAGACATGTAGGTGGGGTAATTAATACATAGACCACTGTGCCCCCATGTGCTAGAGGGTTATTTCTGCGAGTTCTCTGCACCCATCATTCAAAGTAGTATAATTTAATAAATTCTTGGAGTGCTTGTGATCTTGTAAGAGATTTAAAAATAACACTCACACACACACAGTCAGGAACACAAGCTTTAGAAACAACCATGTAGAGAGAAATGCACAAGACCACAGAAGATTAAACATCAGGTCTTCACAAAGGTCTGCTGGGAACAGTTAGTTGTCAGTATGAATTTGTTTCCACACCTCCCCTGTGCAATCTGGTCCCTTGCTCTTGAATTGAGCTGGTAGCTCTTCTCTCCTTCTTGATATCTGTGACCAGCTTCATACTAAAGCCCCATCAATGGCTCTTAAGTGTCCTGACTGTAACTTCCCTTTGGTTGCTCTCCTCCACTCTCAACAAACCCATTGTGCACCAGTAACTGTGGTCTTGCCAACTGAACCATTGATTCTCTCCCTCTGTGAAGCTGTGTTATAAGAACTTACCTTAAAATGACAAAGAGGAATTCCTAAAGGACTCCCCATGAGGTGCCAACAACACTCTGCAGAGCTTCAATCTCACTTACTCAACATTTATTAAGCACCTTGAATGTGATATGCTGGACTTGTCACTGTGAGTAAGGCATGTCCTGCACCCTCAAAGGGGTCACGGTCCAGTCAGAAGTAGGCAGAAATGTGAGTGTTCCTGTGGCCCCACATCTTCACTAATATATATTGTTTGGGGGCATTTTTTTTCAAATTAACCACCTTAGTGGATTTGTAGTGCTATCTCAATGGTCTTTTTAACGTATATACCTCATTACATTGAGCACTTCTTCTTCCACTTACTGGCCATTTATATTTCCTTCTTCATAAATTACATGTTCAAGCCTTTTTGCTAATTTTTATTAGTTTGATTGTTTGTCTTTTTGTTATTGAGCTGTAGATATTTTTTAATTTAAATTTTATTTTTCAATTAAAGTTTACATTTAAATTATTTTGTATTAGTATCAGGTGTACAGCATAGTAGTTAAACAATCATATACTTTACAAAGTGATCCTCCAATATTGCCAGTACCCATTGGCACCATACACAGTTATTACGATATTATTGACTGCATTCCCTATGCTGTACTTTACAACCCCATGACCATTTTGAAACTACCAATTTGTTCATCTTAATCCCTCCACCTTTTTCACCCAACCCTGCAATACCCCTCCCCTCTGGCAACCATCAATCTATCCCCCATATCTATCAGTTTGTTTCTATTTTGTTTATTGAAATCATATGGTATTCTGTATATATTTATTCTATATACAAATCTTTTATCATATATATGTGTTACCAATATTTGCTCCCAGTAAGCCACTTGCCTGATTATTTTCTTAATTGTGTGTTTGATAAGTAGAAGTTTTTTATTTTGATGAAGTTTATTATCTTCATTTATGGTTGGTGCTTTCTCATCCTAAGAAATACTTGCTTACCCTCAAGATGTTCTCTTATTTTTTATGGGAACTTTATAGTTTTGATTTTGCACTTAGATATGTGATACATCTCAAATTATTTATGTGCATGATCCCATATTATTTCCTAGGTCTCCATAACAAATTGGGATAAACTGGGTGGCTATAAACAATATGAGCTTACTCTCTCACAGCTCTGAAGGCCAGAAGTCTGAAATCAAAGTGTTGGCAAGGTCATATTCCCTTCAAAGCCTCTAGGAGGCTCTTCAAAGGCTCTGGTCCTTCCTGCTCTTCCATTCTGGTCCTGGTGTCCTTTGGCTTGTGGCTGCATCACTCCGATTTCTGCTCTGTCTTCATGTGCCTTTCTTCCCTGTGTGTGTCTCTTCCTGAAGTCTTTCTCTCATTTCTCTCATATGGACACCAGTTATTAGATTGCAGGTCCACTCTAACTCCAGGATGATCTGGTTTCAAAATTCTTAATTATATGTGCAATCACCCCCTTTCCAATTAAGGTCACATTCTGAGCTGCCTAGTAGATGTGAATTTTTAGAGGACACTATCCAACCCACTACAGGTATGAGGTAGAAGTTCAGGTTTACTTTTCTTCATATGGATACTTAGTTCCAGTATAATTTGTGAAAATGACTTTCTTTCTCTTATAAACTTGTTTTAGAAACCATATATTGTTTGATAATGATGTTCAAATAGTCCATATTCTTATTGAATTTTGACTCTTCTGATTGTAACAGTCACTGAGAAAAAAGTGTTGAAATCACTGAAATACATTTGTGGATTTGTCTATTTCTCCCTTTAATTATGTCATTTCACTTCATGTATTTTAATGTTGTGTCATTTGGTGCATACACGTCCAGAATTATTGTGTGTTCCTGGTTAAAGCAACCTGTTATAACTATGAAATGTCTCTATCTCTGATCTTACTTTGCTTTGTAGTCTGTTCCATCTAATATTAATATAGTCCCTATAGCTTTTCCCAGGCTACCAGGAAGCTCAGAAGTGAGTCAGTAATTAAACATAACACAATCTGCTTCTTTGTTTGTCTTTTTTCCATTACCCTGTTTTTATTTTAATTATGAACTGTGTGGGCAATGCATCTAAAAAACCTGTGAATCCACAGAAGCCAATTAATAGAATCAATTCCTTCCATTTGATTGCTATTGTCATTAAACTTCACATCCTTGTCTTGTCTTAACTGGTCTCACTGTGACTATCAAATCCTCCTTACCTACACTCTGAATAAATTCAACTGAATGGACGCTCTCTAATATTTCCACAGAAAGCACTTTGCTCATGTTTCTAACAAAATGAAATTCCGTTAGAGCTTCCATGCGCCTTATTTACTGTATCTTCTGCAGGGCCCGGCACAATGTCCTCTATGTAGGCAGACAGTCAATATTTATTCAATGCGCTGTTGTGACAGGGCAGACATTAGATTAAAACCCTGGCTCAGTGAGGAAACCACAGTATCACCAAAATGGCATTTAGTAAGCTTGTTCCATTTCAACACAGCCCTTCACCTCTGCACAAGGATAGGAAACAGATAAATCAGTGACCTTCTCTCCTCTCATGAAACTCAGCCAATGGTTTGCAGCAGGGGACTGACCACAGAGTAAATTATCATTTATTTGGCAGACGTATAGTCAAGTGGCTAATGCAAATGTCTCTCCCTGCTGAAATTCTGGGCTGGAAATGGAGACCCTGGATCATTGGTATTTGGCACAGAAGAAATTTGTTAGAATTGTGAACTATTGCACTTGCCCCTTCTGTATATCCAGGCCATTTTTCTCTTCCAGTGACAGTCTTTAATTTAGATTTGGGAATGGCTAAGATACTGACAATTCTTTGTTCCCTGAGCTTATGAAACAAAAAGTAATCATGGTAGAGTACTTCTGAACAAGGGAGTCTGCTGGTTGATTGAAAAGATATGAGCAAGAAAAAGCAGATATGTTTTAGCATCATCATTAAAAGATATTCCAAAATCCTCATGCTTTTGCCAGACTTGAGGTGCCATAGAGCTGTTAACCCTTGTCCATAATTGTGTCAGTCAGCTTCTCAGAAAAACATAACCAATAGGAGATGATAGATAGATAGATAGAGAGAGAGAGAGAGAATTTAAGGAATTTGCTCATGTCATTGTGAGGGATTGGTAAATCTGAAGTTCATAGAGCATACCAACAGGTTGGAAACTTAAGGAGGAGCTAATGCTGCATTATTGCAGGGCAAAGTTTCTTCCTCTGGAGAAACATCAGTTTTTGCTCTAAAGGCCTTCACCTGACTGGATGAAGCCCACCCATCCAACAGAGGGCAATCTTCTTTCTAAAAGCCAACTGATTGTAGATGTGAAGCATATCTACAAAAATACCTTCACAGCAACACGTAGGTTAGTGTTTCGTTAAATAACGGGGGGTTATAACCTAGCCTAATTGATACACAAAATTAGCCGCTGCAGTAATCTTACAACCTACAGAAATAGCAAACAGGGGTAGCACCTAATAGAGTAAATCCTAGAATCATTCTATTAAGAAATGCCAAAAATCAATATTTAGTTTTTATGTAGTCAGCAGCATTTACTAAAATATGAGGCCTGTAAGCTAAGAGAATTCAAGGAGAAATGTCCATTTAGGAAGATTCTTCATGGCCATGGGGTAGCCTTGCACTTCATCTTGAAGAAACCTTAGGAATCAGAGTAAAGCTGTAAGATCCTTCCTTTAGGTAAGCTGGAGTCTAGAATCAGCATGGTAACTTAGAGCAGGAATAAAGGCTTAGATTTTGAGTTTATAAAAATAGAAGACTTTGTAAAGGATATTGCCTATTCAACGTAATCATTATTCTGAACAAGAGGAAATGGGCCATGTTTTCTGATAACGACTTTTTATAGCATCTGTATGGACTTCATAAGTTCAATAATACTTCCAAGTCTGTGATTGCCTTTGCTCCTCAACAAAAGCTTGTGATAGCATAGGGTATGGTATGGCCACTATCGTCAGGATGGCCGTTATGTACATGGAGATGTTCCCAACAACATACAGATGGTGGTTAGCGCACAGGAATCCAGACTCTGGCCTCTGAGTCTGCATACAGCACTTTGTCTCCTGTGCCTGAACAATGCACTATGTGACACCAACATTGTATTGAGTAAAGACTTGCCAAAGCAAGTGTCCATAAAAACAAGTTTTAAAGGGATTGATTTTCAGTGTCATGGCAAGAAATACAAAAGGCCAAAAACATGTTTAAGAAAAAAAGACTAAACCTTGCCAATCATCAAAGAAATGCAAATTAAAACAAGACCTCACTTTTCAAATTGATGAAATGTTGCTCTTTAGTATTTGTAGGCTCAGTAGCTGCCTCAAACGTAAACTTAACATGGACTATCACTTTTTCTATAACAACACTTTATTTAGAGCTTCTTTTTTTTGTTATTTGTTTTTTGGGGTTTTTTTTTTTTGGTTTGGTTTTTTTTTTTTTTTTTGAGGTTCTCAGGCAGTTTATTGAAGAGTTTCGAAGCCAGTTAAAGGAAGCTTTTAAGTAAACATGTCTTCACATGGTATCAGACAAGCTTATTTTTTGCCTCTAAATTTATCTTAAATAGCCAAAGAAAGAGGGAAGAATTTCAGTCATCTATAGGAATAAGGAACCAAATAACAAGGATGCAGTTGACCCCTCTCAAGTCAGCTGGGAAACATCATCGAAAAACACGGCAGTAATTGTTGTTTTGGTGCATTCTGAGGACAGGGAGACTGGGACCCCAGGATGGCAAGAATAAGATTCTTTCCCTCACCCTAATTATTTTTAAGGTTGCTAAGTATGACTATTCACCTAGAAAAAATACATGAAAATGTTAAATTACATGTGAGCTGCAAACATAAAAGCCAGCCTGAAATTTAGGAATCTTGTTGGGTCTCTGAGTTGCATTCCTCCTCTGACCCCTAATTATGCCACCCAGCCTCTCTGGTCTGTGATAATATTAATTTGAGGATCCCAACAAGGTAATTACATTCTTAGCAAATGAAAAGCCCACATGAACAGCACTCCACTGCAGACAATAGGACTATTGTACTCCTTAAAATCATTCTCGGAGGATAAAGAGTGAAAAAAAATGGGTAATAAGGTTGAGAATTTTGTCTCTAGCAAATAATAAAATATGGTCAGTTTAGCAGGAGAAAAGTACGGGAGAGCAGAATTAAATCAGTGTTAAAAGTATATTATCTGCCCTGGCTGGTGTGGCTCAGTTGGTTGGAGCATTGTTTCATAACCAAAAGGTTGCAAATTCAATTCCTGGTCAGGGCGCAGACCTAAATTGTGGGTTTGATCCTCAGTCTGGGAGCATATGGGAAGCAATCAATTCATGTTTCTCTCTCATATTACAATTTCTTTCTCTTCTTCTGTCCCCCCCTCTTTCTCTAAAAATCAATGAGAAAAATGTACTCAGGTGAGGAAAAATAAATTAAATAATCTCCCAGAAGTCAGGAAAGAAATAATTATGATATATGAGGAAAAAACTTAAATGAATGCATGATAAAAATACCATACATGAACTTTTTTAATATTTTGGGAAAATATTGCAACATAGAAAGCATATCAAAGCTTAATTTCCTTCCTACACAAATGTTCCTCACAAATTAATAAATATAAAACTTAACGTTATATAAAAATACATACAGTTTGAAATGTAAACATAAAATATATAGAGATATTCAACATCATAATTATTAAGGAAATTTAAATCATAATGAGATAAGCTTTTATCTACCATATAAAAAAATAAAGAGCTTGATAAACTTAACTTTCAGTAGGCTGGGAAAAATTAGGTACAGCCTCCCTGGAGGGCAATTTAATGGTAGCAATCAACAATTGAAAATGCACATTCCCTTTGTCTTAGCAATTCCACTTCCAAAAATGCACCATTGCTTGAACAAGTATGCACATCTGTGTTCCACAATGTTTACTTCAGGATTCTCTGAAGATGGGGAAACAATTGGAAACAAGCCCATGAGTAGATGTCTCTCAGGGTTATTGCAGACCATCTTCTCAAAGGATACCATGCCGTCTTTCAAAAGATGGAGACGTGGAGAGGAGTCTAACTGATACTAAATGGAGGGAAAGGCAAATTGCAAAAGAGAAAGCATAGCACAATAATATCTTAGTAAAAATTTCTGGAAGGAAGAACATATAAAAAATGTATATAGGGATTGTCGAAAAGAGAAATTTTACTTTGTATCATTCAGTAACATTTGATCTTTTGCCCATTTGAAGCATGCATACATTACTTTTATGATAAGAAAATAACTTAAAAATTAGAAAAATTAAATTAAAACAATAACATAATCCTTGTATACTGATATATTTTAACAAATTTGAATTTAAAGAAGTATCTTGACTTGGAAAAGATACAGGGCAAAGGAGTCCCTTTAACAAGATATTTTACTAGAGTCCCTTGTTAAATAGGATAACTTTATTAGGATATAAAGCTAATCTATAATCTTAATTAAGATACAAAGCTAAAGTATGATCTTCCTCTAACATACTACATTATATCACATTAGTGAGACTTAGTGAGATTAGTTTCACAGCTCACATTAGAGCACACACTTCACTACAGAAGGATGATGTCTGTCATAGCGGTGTATTGACAATAAATTACCAAGAATTTACTTTATCATGTTACCTTAAATTGGACATTAATGAAAGTCCAAATGCAAGCCTTTCACTCAAAGTGAGGTTAGGAATGAAGTCCAGTTTTCTTTTGTGCAAAGCATATTGAGATGCTCTGGGCAGCCGTCCTGTAGACTTCTGTGATGAGAAACTATATCACTGCTCCTGGACGTGAATGTCTGTTCCTAAGCTAGCTAGTCCATAGCATTGGGCTTAATAAATAAAAGTTTTCCAGTGCTAACTGTGGTTCTTTAAGGAATATAAAAAGAATAAAATCTCTCTCAGATTATCTTCTCTTGCATTTCCTGCTTGCAGCCAGAGTTCAGTCTGCAGTGCACCCAAGTTCCAAATTTGGATTCATTAATTTCTTTCCTCAGTCAATCACTTTTTTATTTCTTTACTCCAGTTCCCCCCAAAAGAATTTGAAGTGGAGTGGATGAAAAATAGGAAAAATATCCCTATGACCCAATTCACCTTCTAAAAGAAATCAATTATAAAATGGTTTAGGCCATTTTATCTATCAGCTATGACTGGTTTGCAACATCATCCTGTCCTGAAGGAGAAACAAATTCTCTGGAAAGGGGGCTCTGAAGGGATCCACTGACCTACCCACTCCTGCCTCAGGCTGAGAACTTCAGTCATAAGCAGTGGAACATAAGAGTAACATTTGTTTTAAAGGTTGCAGATCTCTCATAAAATAGTTTTAGTTATAGACTTAAAAAGGATTTTTGGACTTAATATTTTCTCCAGTGATTTGGGAAAAAAATGAAATATAAGTTTTCTTTTTTTGACAGAGTTATCCTAGAAAACCTCATAGTATGAAATAAGGTGTAAATGCTTTAATATTTGAGACTCTTTTTGCTTAGGAGAACATAGATGAGAAAGAAAAGCCCTGATCATGCACCCCCACATCAGAACAAGCACATTCAGCTAAGCCTAAACACACACCACACTGACTCAGAGAAGAGTCTGCGGGGTGTTGCCATGACTTTCTATTGGTCTGACGCCCAAGAGAGACAAGGTCGGACACATCCTTTCACAATTCCCCACAATATAGGATAAGTTATTTATTGTCTATGATAATAAAAGATGACTCAATCTACATTAAATTGTCGATTTTTCACAACATTAAAAAAATACTGATGAAAGCCATGAGCACTTTCATTGTAACTCAGTGACACTGACTGCATAGGCAAGCTCACCTACTTATGTCAACACTTTTCTATTGAAGCATTAATTACACATTAATTTGTTACTCTTTTTTAATCTTTCTGGCTTTTAATTGAGGACCATGGTGATTGCTCTCTTGGTAACTAAAATTCTTTGAAAACAGTGGTGAAAGGACAATCTATTTCTCTCCTCCTGGCAACCTCACAGGGCTCTGCCTCTCCCGTTGGCTTATCTATTTCTCATTCCCCAGTCCTTCCATTCTCTTCCAGAACCACCTTTTCCCTCCCATAGTTCACAATCCCTGAGTCTATGGAAGACTTTAGTGTCCCGTTTTACAAGAACCAGCCCTGTGTAGCCCACAGCGATGCTTCAGGGCCATGATCAGTCACTTACATGTCTATGGAGCCCCTTCTCATACCACCCCCCAACAAACCCACAACTTCCTGCTCTTAAGCCTGTACCGGTGAAGTCATGTTTCTGAGTTGCGGCCCCCACAGAACCCCAAATCTTGAGATGCCCCCCAACAAAAAGTGCATAGAGATCAAACATTGTATGTTACATCCACCACATTTATACATAAAAGTTCTGAGAAGTAAGTTATTTGACTTCAGGGCTCTCTCTTTCTCTCCCACTCTCTCTTTCTCCCTCACTCACAGTTGTGAGTATGGAAAACGGAGTTTATTCTTACATTATTATTTACTAATTATTGTATTATTTTCCATCCAAACAACTATAAACCCACCTTTGCCCACCTCTGTATTACCTAGTAACATTTCCAGAACTAAAGTTTCAGAACATATGCTTAGGAATAATGCTCTATAAGATTCCATCAAAGTGAAGCTATCTGCTGCTTGCTCCAGTGGACTAATGGGAGAGCAAACAGCCAGAAAACAGAAGAAGCAGACTGTGAGTATTTTAATAACTCACATGCTCTCCACATGGACAAAATGTCACAAGGCACTCTCTCCAAAACACAATCATCACCAGTTTAAACTCCTAAACCTGCAACAGAATCCATGGTAGAAAAAATAGCTATTTTAAATCAAAATGGCAGCCAAGGAATGGGGTATTACCTTAACAACCAAGCACTAACATCCTAGGAGAGCAGCTCCTTAAAGCTGCTGATTCACATTAGTGATTTGGGGATGCCTTCATTAGAGAAGTTGGGGAAAAAGGAAAAAGCTCTAGGTCAGTGGGCAATAGAACCTCACAGAGGCAGCACCAGAGGGTGTGGCCCCAACACTGTGCTGAGGAAGAAGCAATGACAACATTCTAATGTGGAGAAATACCACAGAGCCAAAAACAATAGATAATATTTTTTAGTACATATTCTACACTTGGCCCTGTTTAGAAGGTTTCACATTTATTAATTTATTCATTACTCACAATAATCCCACATGGTAAGAAAAATTATCTCCATTTTACAGATAAAGAAAATGAGGCCTGTAGAGGTTGAGTGCCCTGCCTTTCACTGCACAGTGAGTGAGTGGTGACGTTGGGATCCAAAGCCGGGCAGTTCCATTCCAGAATCTGTGCCCTTTACCCACAGTCCATGCAAGCTCTACCTTGTGGACTGTCTCTTCCCAATGGAAACTCAGGGATAAGTGCCAAGGAGCCAGCATCTTGGAAAAGATGGTAATGAAGAACAAATGGAACCACTTGTTTTCTCCCTTCCTTTCTGCTAAGGTTATGAGCCTATAAAAATGAGTTCTCACTGTTACCCAGCCAAGTGTAGATGGGAGGATGTCCTAGAGACAGTAGAAAAGTTGGAGGTTTCCAAATCTAAAGCCATGAGTGTCATACACAAGAGACCCCGGAGCTGAGAGCAGGCTCAGACTGCCCAGGAGCTGGGCTTCCCAGATTGCACAGGCCTTGTGTAGAGGGGTCCAAGTGAGGGTACCTAAGGAAGTCCTCAGCTCCTTCACAGCAGTGGCTCCAATGGGAGCAGCACTGACTCTGAGAGGCTGTGGCAGGAGTGCTCTGCCTTGAACAGGCATCAGAACCCCCTGGGTCCTTATTAACACTCAGATTATTGGGCTCCCAGAGTGTCTGTTTCAGGAGGTTGGGGTGAGACCTGAGGATTCGCATTTCTTATAAGTTTCCAGGATACTGATGCTGCTAGTCTGGGGACCGTACTTTGGGTGCCACTGCTGGGCACCCCCGGTGACCAGATACTCATGTCCTTCCATTTGCCCATGCTCCCTCTCCTCTAAGCCTGGAATTTACCCCACTTCATTCTGTCCTTTTACTCCATTTGCTCTCACCTCCCCTTTCTGGGCTCAAGACAGAGGCTCTTTTGTGGAAAGCTTTTCCTGACACCACAAGTCTGGTATAAGGGCCGCTTTTCTACATTGCCAGAAAATGTACTACCTCTCCTCCCAGACTTGTCACATTGATGGGTCCACTTCCCTACTTGGTGGTCAGACCACACCTAGCCCATATGTTGCAGTGTCCCCTGATTTTAGTAGTGTCTGCCTGATAGGACAGATTTAATAACTATTGGTTGAAGTAATGAACAGATTCCCCTAGCTTGAGGGTATCCCTTAAAAGAGGCTGTTTGTGGCTCCCTGCTGGATGGCATTGGCTCTCTCTAGGGTTCTGTGACTTTTCCAGTCTTGCCACTAGTGTTCCTTCCAAGCCTGACCACCCTGTGCTGCCCCTCAAGCCTCACAATTCAGCCAAAGGCTGGACAGGAAGGGTGACTGAACTGGACCACTTCTGCCTGTGAAAAGCAATACTCTTAATAGTTCATTCAAGCTTAGAAGACATATATTTAGGCATTCCTAGGAAAGCAGCATATAGGGTCAGCCCAACTGTAGAACACCTTTCTGGGACTGCTTGTGCTTCTCAGCCAGTCTACTGAGGACCTCTTTGAGACAGCTATCCATCCTTCATCCCGCCAGTTATTGTCAGGTTGACAGAGCCACAGAAAACAAAACATAGAAGCCCATGACTGGGTGAGTGTGTTGCCAAGACTCTGAGGACCCTTAATGTCACTGGTAGGAATCTGTCAATGCTGACCCATACAAAACATGGTAGGCTTACTAACAAGGAGACCCAGGAAACCACACAGGCTTCCTCCAACAAAACTCCTTAGAATGTTGGTGTCTTAGTCTGTTTGGGCTCCCACAACAAAATACCACAGACTGGGTGGCTTCTAAACAACAGAAATTTATTTCTCACAGCTCTGGAGGCTATAAGTCCAAGATCATGGTGCCAGCCTGGTTGGGTTCTGGTGAGGGCCTATTACTGTTTGCAGACCACCATCTTCTTATGTTCTCACATGGTGGAAATAGCAAGGAGCTCTACGGGGTCTTATAGAAAAGGGGCACTAATCCCAGCAGGAGAGCTCTGTATTCATAACCTAATTACTTCCCAATGGCCCCCCACTCCAAATACCATCACCTTGGGCCTTAGATTTTCAATGTATGAATTTGAGGGGAACATAATCATTCACAACATAGCAGTTAGAAGATGAGGGGGAAATTAGGAAAGATACACTACTGAGGAACTCCTCCCAAAAGTACTATTGGTTTAAAGATTATTGTGTTAAGGTGCCACCGGAAATTAGGTGTTAGAAAACCTGGGTCCTGTGTCACAATGCAGAGCTGAAAAAGGCTTGAGAGTCTGGATTTCCTGTGGGAGTAAAGCAGTGGCAGAGACCTGGGCAGAGAAGGAAAATGAAGCCCACCTATCTCAGTATGTTTTCTAGGTACTGGCAGAGAAATAGGAAAGATAAACTCTTCCTCTATTGCTCTCTCCTCTCCTGCACAGAATAGCTTCTATCCCCAGATCCTAGCACTTAGATTGGGACCATTCAAATACACGTTTAAAAGCAGCCTAGGAACAAAATCATCTTTTATTACCTTGTTTGTCTGGGGAAATCTGTTCCAAATTCCAAACAGCAGACTTGCACGTGAACTATGGGACATAACCCATTTGTAAGGTGGAGCTGTCTGGAAAATAGAGTACCAATCTGACGACCCCAATGAAGAAAACAATCGGATCTAGTTCTTTGCCCACAGTGATGGGAATTGTTAGAATTTAAATAAAACAGGAACAATATGACTACATTTAAGACTTTGGAGGAAACAATGTTTCTTTTTAAGAAAAAAACAACCCCATGTGCAGTAATAAGCAGCCCTTAGTGATCATTCAATGGGAAAAAAAATAAAGACTAAGAACGTCAGTCCAGAGTTCCCAAGGAAAACTAAGAATAAATATTTCAAGCAGATGAACTCTAGATCAAAGCCCAGATTCCTCTGATAAGATCGTGTACTCATTAATAGAACACAGTGTCGTCAACTTATTTTTAGCGCAGGGACAGGAATACTCTCAGCATCACATGATTGTGGTGTCACACAGGTGGCCGGAAATTAGGGCAGGTTTTGCTTTTCTCTTCTGGGAAGCAAAGTGCTATGTTTTGGTTGCTGTTGTCATTGTTATTGTTGTTTTGAGAAAAATAAGAACTCCTCCTGTTTAGAAATTATTTCTTTTTTTTTCCAACTCTAATGCTATAATTTTTACTGTATATAGATAGTTACATGTAATTAAACAGGACCCTTCTAAGCTTAAGAATAGATACAATTCTTCCACATATGTATTCACATATAAACTTTTAAGATACAAATGTCACCACACTATGTTTATCTTTTAAAAGTCACTTAGTTTTCTGTTGCTGTTGTAACAAATATCCACAAACTTGGTAATTTGCTAAACAATACAAATTTGTTATGTTATAGTTCTGGAAATCAGAAGTTCAAAGTGAACTTGCCTAGGCTCAAATCACGGTATTGGCAGGACTTCATTCCTTCTAAAGGCTCTAGGGTAGAGGAGAGGGGAGGGAATTTCAGAGGAAAAGGGGAAGGGTTTACAGGAACAAGTATAAAGGACACATGGACAAAAACTAGTGGGGGTGTGGAAATGGGAGGGAGGTGGGGAGGGCTGGGGCGGTGGGCTGGGGTGGGAGTAAAAGACAAAACTGTACTTGAAAAACAATTAAATAAATAAATAAAGCAAAACAATAAATAAAGGCTCTGGGGGAGAATTTGCTTCCTTGCCTTTTCCATTTTCTAGAAAGCACCCCTTTCCTGGGCTCACAGGCCCCTTCCTCCATGCTGACAGCAGCTGAGCATCAGCAGGCCAAGTCCCTCTCACTCAGCCAGCTCTCTGGTTTTCTGCCAGTGGGAAAAGGTCTCAGATCTTAACAACTCTCAGGCCCCTCCAGATAATACAGGATGGTCTCTTCATCTCAAGGGCCTTAATCTTAATCATACCTACAAAGTCCCTTTGCTATTTAAGGTAATATACTCACAGGTTCCAAGTCTCAGCATGTGGACATCTTGGGAGGGGGGCATTATTCTGCCTACTGCAGCCACTATGAAAATTCTACTAACTTCCCCTCCCCACTCTAAAATTAGCATGTATTTTCTTTCATATTATGGAAATGGTTGTCTGTGATCTACACTGTGGGAGAAAAAAAAAAACATACATCTAATCCCACTATTGCTCTATTTTTATCAGGAAAGATTAGGAGTAGTGTTTGCTCAGAGAACCTTAGAATTGACAGGAGCTAAGAAGGAATCCAAAGGCCCCTTATTACAGAATCCAAAAACCTGCATTAGTTTGGGTTCCTACTGCACTATTTCACACTGGCCATTCCTGTCAGCTACCCCCAAGCACATTCCCACTTCTTGAAATCTTAACCTCGTAACTTCCAGGACACAATACCTTCTTCTGTTTCTTCCAGACTAGGCTTCTTTTCCTTCTCTCTCTTCTGGTTCTTTAGCTAATGACTGACCTAATGGTTTCCAGAAAACAGTACTTAGTCCTACCCAGTCTTGGCCATTTATTTCCCTTAGCGATTCCATTCATTCTGATGTCAATTACCATTGATATAATGATGGCACTGCTAGCTTGATCTTCAATTCATGTTCTCCCCGCATCTCCACAGTGAACCTGCAAGCATCCATTAGCCATGTGTGCACCCTGATATCCTTCAGGGATGCAGTACAAGTACAATGACAGTGTTGTAAAAGGTGTTGCTATAAGGTTTATGCCATCAAGCAGCTGATGACTTGGGATTTGGGGTGAACATCTTGGTTTTTTGTTTTGTTTTTGCAAAAATATCTACCCATAAGGCATTTGAAACTACTCAGTGAACCTGACTCTCTGCTCTTACAAACCACGCATTTTATAGCTAAACAACATTCAGATTTTGGTCACTAAATCTTTGCCTTCAGATACTCCCTGAACATGACATTGTGCACACAAAGCCTTAGTTCTCCCTCCTTCTGTTGTACTATACCTCCATTGAAATTTCCATTTTAGCATGAACGTAGAGTCATCCTTGGTCTGTAAACCTATTTTATTGACATTGACTTGAATTTGCTACAGATAGATTTTCATAACTTCATGTAAATTGTCCATAGTTGCCTTCTCAACATTGAAAAACACCTAAGAATGTTTCATTAATTAAGGCAGATTTTGACATTTTCTGTATGTAGTTCACAGAAGTTGACAGTTGCTCTTTCACCAAATGGTTCACTTATCTTATTTCATTCATTTCAGCATACTGAATAATCTAAGAAAATGTGAATCTCACTCTGAGATCTTGTGATATTTCATTCTTTGCATCATATTAATTTCATTTTGAATTGGCACACTTTTGTAGATATTATTTTGAAATACCTTACAATATAATTCCCAAAATTCCCAAAAATTGGGATTATTTGCTGATGAAATAGATTCCTCCTGTCCAATACATAAAAAACTTCTGCCCTGACCAGTGTGGCTCTATTGTTCGGGCATCCTCCCACAAAGCAAAGGGTCACTGGGTCAATTCTCTGTCAGGGCATATGGCTGGGTTGCATGTTTGGCACCTGGTTGAGGTGTGTTCAGGAAGCAACTGATCATTGTTTCTATCTCACATTGATGTTTCTCTTTCTCCTTCCTTCTCTCTCTAAAAATAAGTAAATGAAAATCTTTAAAAATTTTTTTCAACTATTCATTTTTTCTATTGTTTTATATTTTTCTGTTATTTTTTCTTTTCTATTATTCTGAGGTTTATTGGCAACTCTTTTTCACAAAATATTGTAAAGCTAAAGTGGTTTTCATTGTATTTTATTTTTCAGAAGTCAGAGCTTTCTTTACAATCAGAAATGCTTTGTATTTTAAAGTAAACTTCTCTACTATGAAAAATTCAAAATTTAATTCATTTTATTTAATCATAAAAATAATGTATTCACTTCTTAGAGAAGATGGTGGCGTGGTAGGAGGGAGCAGACCCCATTTCCCCTCTACACACAGGAGAAAAACCGGGCCAATCTACGGAAGATCAGAGCAGACAAGGAACAGTAACACAGCATATTTGAGAACAAGAGGTCGGAAATTGTAGCGGACACTGAAAAACCAGCGGTAAGGAGAGCTCTTCAGAACAATAGGAGCCCAGGGTCCAGCGTGTGGAGAGCGGGGCGGCTGAGGCCCCGGCCCAGTGCTCTGCCAAGCCTGACCCAGGGCTCTGGGGAGGGAGCTGGGTCAGCCACTGAACCAGCTGGGAGATCTCAGGGGCCACTGTGCGACTGCGGTAGAGCAAAAGTGGGTGCCCCCGAGCCAGGTCACTGCGTGACTTTGAACCGAGTTTTTGTGGTCGCCGGGTGATTAGGAAAGCACAGTCGCCCCAACCGCAGACAGAGGCACGTGTGAAGTGAGACAGCTGCATGAAAATAGGCACCCTCAGGGGACCGCACACAGTCGCGGGATAGTGGACATTCATGAAAATATAGGCGCTGACCACTGGAGACAGCTGTGGAGCCAAGGTTGCCAGTGCACGGGTGCGTGCTCCAACACGGACAGCTCAGGTCCTAAGGTGCAGATGGGAGATAGCTGCTGGAGCACAGGCCCGGACGCACCACAGAAAGCCGCAAGGGCAAAGGCAGGCAGCTGCGAACAACTGGAGAACCTAGCACACACCCATAAACTCAGGGAAGTGCGCGCACACCAAGAGGCTCAGAACACACGCTGGAAACCCTGTGGGGAGAGGCGCCCACTAACGCTGGGATACATAGCACAATGAGGACTGAGTTCTGAACACAGACAAAAGCAATAAGATCACCCCTCGGCCATTGCAGCCAGCAAGACCAGAAAAACCGGCTCGGCAAGTTTGAAAACAAGAGCGTTTTTTTGTTTTTTTGTTTTTTGGGGGTTTTTTTGGCTGTTTATATTTGTGCGGGTGTGTGTGGGTGTGTCTGTTTTTTGTTGTGCCAGTTTGTTTGTGTCTTTTTGTTTGTATGCCTGTCTATTTATATGAGTTTTTAACTATTCCTTCTTCATTATTTTTATCTTCTTCTTTACTCCCCAACTCCTTTTGCCTCCCTTGAATTCCTTCTTGTCTTATTCCCTCTTCCTTTCTTTCCAATTTTATCTTTTCTACCTTCCTCTTTTTTCTTCTTTCTTCTTTTTTTCATTTTCCCCCCCTCTTCTTTTTTTAAATATCCACGAGTGAGACAAAACAAACAAACAAACAAGCCTGGAACTGTGAAAAAATACCAGAGTTGGCCCCCAAAAGAGGATATTCCAGCTGATGAGACAGTGGAAGCTGTGAACAACAGGATATCCGAAGGAGAATCCACCACTGAATCTCACAGATATTCTACCACAGAAGGTCATGCCACAAACCCAGGGAGCCAGAACAGATCAATTTAAGAAGTTGAGGCTAACAACAAGAGTCTTAAAAACAATGGGAAGACAAAAGAACAATCCCCAAACGAAAGGAAAGGAGGAAGCTCCAGAAAGAATGCTAAATGAAACAGAGGCAACTCAACTATCAGATATCGAGTTCAAAGCAATGGTTGTCAGGAAGCTCAATGAGCTCTCAATGAGCTACCAGAAACTACAGGGAAGTTATGATGAACTCACCGCAAACTATATCAACATGAAAAAGGAAATAGAAACTATCAACAAGGGCCAAGAGGAAATGAAGAACACAATCTCTGAACTGAAGAACACAGTAGAAGGAATCAAAAGCAGAATCGATGAAGCAGAAGATCGAATCAGCGAGTTGGAGGACAAAATAGAAAAAAAAAACACTCAGAATGAGCAAGATAAGGAAAAGAGGCTTAGAAAGAATGAAGAGTGTTTAAGAGAAATACAAGACAACATGAAACGTAATAATATCCATATAATAGGGATACCAGAAGGAGAAGAAGAAGAACAAGGGATAGAAAACCTGTTTGAAAAAGTAATGATGGAAAACTTCCCTAATTTGGTGAGAGAAAAAGCCACACAAATCCAGGAAACACAGAAAGTCCCAATCAAAAGGAACCCAAAGAGTCCCACTTCAAGACACATCATAATTGGAATGGCAAAATTCCAAGACAAAGAGAGAATCTTAAAGGCAGCAAGGGAGAAAAGGAAATAACATACAAGGGAACCCCGATAAGGTTAGCAGCTGACTTCTCAATGGAAATGCTCCAAGCCAGAAGAGAATGGCAAGAAATATTCCAAGCAATGAGAACCAAAGGCCTACAACCCAGACTACTTTACCCAGCAAGGCTTTCAATCAAGATAGAAGGCCAAATAAGGAGCTTCCCAGACAAAAGAAGTCTAAAAGAATACACCTCTACCAAACCAATTCTGCAAGAGATACTAAATGGACTGCTCTAAGGAAAGAAAGGAAAAGACAGAGAGAGAAAGAGAGAGAGGAACACAGGTACGAAAAGGGCAATGAATAAATACCGGTCAATAATAACCTTAAATGTAAATGGATTAAATGCTCCAATCAAAAGACATAGAATAGCTGAATGGATAAGAAAGTATGACCCACACATATGCTGCCTACAAGAAACCCACCTCAGGACAAAAGACATACACAGACTCAAAGTGAAGGGCTGGAAACAAATTTTCCAACCAAATGGTCAGGAAAAAAAAGCTGGGGTAGCAATACTCATATCAGACAAAATAGACTTCAAAAGAAGGGCCATAAAGAGAGACCCAGAAGGTCACTTCATAATACTCAAGGGAAGAATCAATCCACCAAGAAGATATAAATATTGTAAATATATATGCACCCAACGGAGGAGCACCTAAATACATCAAGAAAATTTTAGAGGACTTCAAGAAAGATATTGACAGCAACACAATTATAGTAGGTGATTTTAACACCCCACTGTCAAAAATGGACAGATATTCCAAACAAAATATCAACAAAGATATTGTGGCATTGAACAACACTCTAGAGGAAATGGACTTAACTGATATATATAGAGCCCTTCATCCCAAAGAAACTAAATACACTTTCTTTTCAAATGCACATGGAACATTTTCAAAGCTAGACCACATGATAGGACACTAAACAAGCCTCAACAAATTCAAGAAAATTGAAATCATACCAAGCATTTTCTCCAACCACAAGGGACTGAAACTAGAAACTGACTCCACGGGGAAAAACCCAAAACCCTCAAAATCATGGAGATTCAATAGCATGCTATTAAACAATGAATGGGTCAAGAATGAAATTAGGGAGGAAATCAAAAAATTTCTGGAAACAAATGATAATGAACTCACATCGACCCAAAACTTATGGGACACAGTGAAGGCAGTCCTCAGAGGGAAGCTTATAGCGATACAGGCCTATCTAAAAAAGATGGAAACATTTCAAACAAACAACCTAACCCTACGCCTAGAAAAACTTGAGGAACAACAACAAAGACAGCCCAGAGCACGTAGAATGAAGGAAATAACCAAGATCAGAGCAGAATTAAATGACATAGAGACTAAAAGCACAATCCTAAAGATCAATGAGTCCAGGAGTTGGTTCTTTGAAAAGATCAACAAAATCGACAAGCCTTTAAGCAGGCTCATCCAGAAAAAAAGAGAGAGGACCCAAATAAACACAATCAGAAATGAAAGAGGAGATATTACAACTGACACCACAGAAATACAAAGGATTGTAAGAAATTACTATGAAGAACTGTATGCCAAGAAATTTGAAAACCTACGTGAAATGGACAGGTTTCTAGAAAAATATAACCTTCCAAAACTCAATGAAAAAGAAACAGAAAGCCTGAACAGACCAATAACAGCCGGTGGAATTGAATCAGTAATCAAAACACTCCCGACGCACAAAAGTCCTGGACCAGATGGCTTCACAGGAGAATTCTACAAAACATTTAAGGAAGAGCTAACCCCTATTCTCCACAGACTATTCCAAAAAATTCAAAAAGATGAAAGACTCCCAAACTCTTTTTATGAAGCCAGCATCATCCTAATCCCAAAACCGGTTAAAGACACAACAAAGAAGGAGAACTTCAGGCCAATATCACTGTTGAACATAGATGCTAAAATCCTCAACAAAATATTGGCAAACTGCATCCAACAACACGTTAAAAAGATCATACACCATGACCAAGTGGAATTCATCCCAGGGATGCAAGGATGGTTCAACATTCGCAAATCAGTAAATGTAATTCATCACATAAACAAAAGCAAAGACAAAAATTACATGATATATCAATAGATGCGGAAAAAGCATTTGATAAGGTACAGCACCCATTTATGATAAAACCACTCAGCAAAGTGGGAATAGAGAGAGCATTCCTCAACATAATAAAGGCTATATATGAGAAACCTACAGCTAGCATCATACTCAACGGGCAAAGACTAAAATCTTTTCCACTAAAATCAGGAACAAGACAAGGCTTTCCACTTTCACCACTTCTATTCAATATAGTATTGGAAGTATTAGCCACAGCGATTAGACAAGAAAAGGAAATAAAAGGCATCCAACTTAAAAAGGAGAAAACAAAACTATCATTGTTTGCAGATGACATGTTAGTATACATAAAAAATTCTACAGTCTCGGCCAAAAAACTGCTCGACCTAATAAATGAATTTGGCCAAACAGCCGGATACAAAGTCAATATCCAGAAATCAAAGGCATTTTTATATACCAACAATGAAACAACAGAAGCAGAAATCAAGAAAAAAATCCCATTCGATATAGCAAAAAGAAAAATAAAGTACCTAGGAATAAACCTAACCAAGGAGGTAAAAGACCTGTATGCAGAAAACTACACAACACTGAAGAAAGAAATCAAGGAAGACACAAATGAATGGAAACATACACCGTGTTCATGGATCGGAAGAATTAATATCATCAAAATGCCCATACTTCCCAAACCAATCTACAGATTCAATGCAATACCTATTAAAGTACCAATGGCATATTTCACAGATATAGAACAAACACTTCAAAAATTTATATGGAACCATAAACGACCCAGAATAGTGGCAGCAATCTTGAGAAAGAAGAGCAAAGCAGGAGGGATCACAATACCTGATACCAAATTGTATTACAAGGCCACTGTAATCAAAACAGCCTGGTACTGGCATAAAAACAGGCACGTGGACCAGTGGAATAGAACAGAGAGCACAGAAATAAACCCTAGTCTCTACAGTCAAGTAATATTCGACAAAGGGGGCAGCAACATAAAGTGGAGTAAAAATAGCCTCTTCAACAAGTGGTGTTGGGAGAACTGGACAGCTTCGTGCAAGAAAATGAAACTCGAGCACCAACTTACACCATACACAAAAATAAACTCAAGGTGGATAAAAGATTTAAACATAAGCCGTAACACCATTAAAGTCCAAAGGAGAACATAGGCAGGAAAATCTCAGATATTCCACACGGCAACATTTTTACTGATATGTCCCCTAAAGCAAGGGACATAAAGGAAAGAATAAACAAATGGGATCTCATCAAAATAAAAAGCTTCTGCATGGCCAAGGAAAACAGTATTAAAATAAAAAGAGAACCGACTGTGTGGGAAAACATATTTGACAATGATACCTCAGACAAGGGTTTAATCTCCAAAATATACAAAGAACTTACACGACTCCACTCTAAGAAGACAAGCAACCCAGTTAAAAAATGGGCAAAGGACTTGGGCAGACACTTCTCCAAGGAGGACATACAGAGGATCCAGAGACACATGAAAAGATGCTCGATATCTCTAGCTATCAGAGAGATACAAATTAAAACCACAATCAGATACAACTTGACACCAGTCAGAATGGCCTTCATAAACAAAGCAACAAATAGCAAGTGTTGGAGAGGTTGTGGAGAAAAGGGGACCCTAGTGCACAGTTGGTGGGATTGCAGATTAGTACAACCACTATGGAAAACAGTATGGAATTTTCTAAAAAAACTAAAAATGGATATACCATTTGACCCAGCAATTCCACTGCTAGGACTATATCCTAAGAACCCTGAAACACCAATCCAAAAGAACCTATGCACCCCTATGTTTATAGCAGCACAATTTACAATAGCCAAGTGTTGGAAGCAACCTAGATGCCCATCAGTAAATGAATGGATCAAAAAACTGTGGTACATTTACACAATGGAATTCTATGCAGCAGAAAGAAAGAAGGAGCTCATACCTTTTGCAACTGCATGGATGGAACTTTAGAGCATCATGCTAAGCGAAGTAAGCCAGGCAGTGAAAGACAAATACCATATGATCTCACCTTTAACAGGAAGCTAATCAACAAAACAAACAAACAAGCATAATATAACCAAAGACATGGAAATTGAGAACAGGCTGAAAGTCACCAGAGGGAAGAGGGGAGGGAATTTCAGGGAAAAAGGGGAAGGATTTACAGGAACAAGTATAAAGGACACATGGACAAAAACTATGGGGGCTGGAAATGGGAGGGAGGTGGGGAGGGCTGGGATGGTGGGTTCGGGTGAGAATAAAAGACAGAAAACTGTACAAGATCAACAATTAAAATAAAAATTAAAAAAATAATGTATTCATATGATTTTTTTAAGTACACATTTTTTTCTTTCACTTCTCTTGTGCTTTCCATTATATTATTTTAAACAATACATTTAACGCTATTGCTTTAGGCAATGTCATTTAGATCACCCATTGGGTGTTAAATTACTGTATAACAAATTATATTCTACTCTGTAACACTAGGTAAATCATTCACACTTTATCTAAAGGAGTATCTTAAAACTAAAATACTATAAATAGCCTTTACAATGTTAATATTATAAAAAGTATTACCACCGAGAAAATGAATGCTGTGATCGGACTTCTAGAGCAGGAAATGCCACCGTACATCACTGAACCAATGCCACTTGCCAGAGAATGACCCATTCATCAAACTTAGGGGGGAACCATCATTTAAATTAATTTGATGCGGAGGCCCCTGTCCTGGGTGCCAGATGGGGGGGCTCCGCCCGCAAAGCCCCATCCCTCCATCACGGATGAAAATGAAAACTACCAAGACATGACTGCTTGGGGAGGAAAGGTGGACAAACTCTCAGAGGAGAATGACCCAGAGCCCTTTTCTCACTGGGCTTTTATTGGGTTCCAATACACCGGAATACAGGTTTAACATGTCAAAGAAACCTGAGGGCTTAATCTGAGTCAGTGTTTGTCAGGAAAGGGGGTTGCAAAACTTTGGGAGACATACTCATTTCCTCCTGGGACACTTGCCAGCTCAGGAAGAGCACTCTT
This sequence comes from Glossophaga mutica, assembly GCA_039655065.1. Taxonomy (NCBI): domain Eukaryota; kingdom Metazoa; phylum Chordata; class Mammalia; order Chiroptera; family Phyllostomidae; genus Glossophaga; species Glossophaga mutica. The sequence goes on along the minus strand of CM077310.1, from coordinate 66,522,613 downwards.
AGCAAAGCAGGTTTCACAGGACTTTAGGAATTCTTTCTTATGCCTGATCATCCAGGGAGCCATCCTGGCTGGTACAGGGCTGCACCGCTTGCCCTCACAGTTTCAGGCTTTAAGCCGATTAGGAAGCAGGAGACATCTCCCAGATGGAAATGGGGACTCGGGCTATGTCAGAATAGCTGGGGGGCAAGGATCCATCACATCCTCTTTGCTGCAGCCCCCAAATCCTTCCATGAGGGCCTCCCAAGTGGTCATGTCTGGCTTAGGTTGCCCCTCCCATGAGGAGTCTTACCCGTCATTGACTGCCAACCAAGCATTGGGGCCAGAGATGGATGAGGCAGAAGCAGCACTCCTGCCAGGGAGATAAGCTTTGTCTCCTTAGTAGGTCACGTCCTTGTGACAGAACAGACCCAGATGAAGTGGGTCCCTAGGGCTCTTACACAGCCCGCCATGGGGTAAGGGTTACAACTCCTGAAACCAGGCTGAACGGTCCGCAACAATTTATGTTCTTGTTTTTTTTATTTATTTATTTTCTTTTGAGCCATCCTCAGCTACCACAATTTCTTATCTTTTAGATTATGTTGTCCCCTGGATTTCTGTTAGAAGATCCCTGTCTGTGTATTTACATATACGTGTGTGGATAGAAAACTTCCCAAATGTGGGCATGTGTAAAATCACGTTCTTACTTTGCCTTAACACTGTGTTGGCTATTTGCTCAGCACAGAATTCTAGGTTCAAAACCATTTTCCTCAGAGCTTGGATAGCCCAGCTCCTGCTATGTGGCCTCCATGCTGGCTGTGATCGCTGACACAAGTGTTCTCCTTCCAGAAGCTGCATGTGCTCTTCCTTACATCTTTGGGATCTGTACTCAAATTAACTTCTGGGGGAAGCTCTGACTGATACCTACCTGCACTGCCACCTTCTTCCCAATCAACATTTCAGAGCTCCTTTACCTTCTTCCTATCTTCACTCTTAAGCTTTAACACCATCTAACATTGAATATATTTTATACCCATTCATCTGTGTGTTGTCAGTCTCCCCCCACTAGAATGTAAACTTCATGAAGGCAGAGATGTGTGTCTAGAGCAGTGCTTGGCACACAGAAAATGCTAAATAAATATTCTTTAATGAATGAATAAACTGTAAAGCCACAGTCCTGCTGTCTCCTAGCTCCTCTGGAAGAAAGACATCTGGTGTTCATGTTATCTGTGTTCCTTTCTGAGTAACCCACTATGTACTTGTGCTTTCCTCACTCTATAAGCCTTAAGGGTCATGTCTTCACCCTTGCTTTTCCAAAATTGAATGTTACGTTTCCAAGAACAACTTTTTATTAATAAATTCTTCTTTTTCTTTTCCATCTGGAAAATTAAGTCTCTTTCAGCTCAAGGATATTTTTTGCTATTATTTTGTTAATCTACTCTTCCTTTTTATGAACTCCACTCTCCTTTCTGAAAGTCCTGAATCTATTGCCTATGTCTTTAAACATATCTCTTAATTTCTCTTTTATTTTATGACCTGAAATTTTCTCAACATTCTTGTCCAGATCACAGCTGGCCCATCAATTGAAACTATTCTATTATTTAGCCTATCCAGAAATTCCAACAATCCTATTTAACAAGAATTCTTTTTTGTTCTCTTACTTCTTAAATTTCTTTTTTAATATATTTTATTGATTATGCTATTACAGTTGTCCCATTTCTCCCTATCATTCCCCTCCACCCTGCACACTCTCTCCCACCCACATTCCCCCCCTTTAGTTCATGTCCATGAGTCATAAGTTCTTTAGCTTCTACATTTCCCACACTATTCTTGCCCTCCCCCTGTCTATTTTCTGCCCACCGTCTATGCTACTTATTCTCTGTACCTTTTCCCCCTCTTTCCTCCTCCCATACCCCTGTTGCTAACCCTCCATGTGATCTCCATTTCTGTGGTTCTGTTCCTGTTCTAGCTGTTTGCTTTTGTTTTAGGTGTGGTTGTTAATATCTGTGAATTTGCTGTCTTTTTACTGTCATATTTTTATTCTTTTTCTTAGATAAGTCCCTTTAACATTTCATATAATAAGGGCTTGGTGATGATGAACTCCTTGAACTTGACATTATCCAAGAAGCACTTTATCTTCCCGTCCATTCTAAATGACAACTTTGTTGGATAGAGCAATTTTGGATGTAGGTCCTTGCCTTTCAAGACTTCAAATATTTCTTTCCAGCCCCTTTTTGCCTATAAGGTCTCTTTTGAAAAACCAGCTGACAGTCTGATGGGAATTCCTTTGTAGGTGACTGTCCCCTTATCCCTTGCTGCTTCTAAAATTCTCTCCTTCATTTTCATCTTGGGTACTGTAATTATGATGTGCCTTGGCGTGTTCCTCCTTGGGTCCAACTTCTTTGGGACTCTTTGAGCTTCCTGGACTTCCTGGTAGTCTATTTCCTTTGCCAGATTGGGGAAGTACTCCTTTATTATTTGTTCAAATAAGTTTTCCACTTGTTGCTCTTCCTCTTCCCCTTCTGGTACCCCTATAATTTGGATGTTGGCACATTTAACGATGTCCCGGAAGTTCCTAAGCCTCTCCTCATTTTTTTGAATTCTTGTTTCTTCCTCGTTTTCTGTTTGGTTGTTAGTTTCTTCCTCCTGGTCCACTCCATTGACTTGAGTCCCAGTTTTCCTCAAATCTCTATTGGTTCTCCATGCATCTTCTTTCATTGCACATATTGTAGCCTGCATTTTTTCGTCTAATTTGTGAGCAAAATCAACCAATTCTGTGAGCATCCTGATCACCAGGGCTTCGAACTGCGCATCTGATAGGTTGGCTATCTCTTCATGGCTTAGATGAATTGGCTCTGGGGCTTTCATTTGTTCTCCAGCTTGAGCCATTTTTGGTGTTTTTTGTTTTTTGTTTTTTTTGGGGGGGGTTGGTTTTGGTCTGGTCTCGGCTGTTACGTAATGAGGAGTGGAGCCTTAGGTATTCCCCAGTGCGGGGGCAGCCTAGTTGCTGAGCTGTGACACTGTATGTGGGGGCGGGGGTCTAAGAGGGAAGAATGTCACCTGCTCCGCTCTCTCCTGGATTCCAGTTCCTTCCGCCGCTTCCCCTTCGCCTGGACCATCTGCGAGCACAAATGTGGGACCACCTGATCAGCCAGCCACCTTGTGCGGCCTCACTGGGTCTGCACAGTTGCCACCCCATGCCCAGGGTCCACCAGCCACCGCCTGTGCACCTGGGAACTGCCAGCTGCTGCTGCCTGCGTTCCTGGGTCTGCACCTCCACTTTTTCTTGCCACAACTCTGCCCCTCTTACCAGTCTGGATGAATGGTTGTTGGACTTCCGTACAGTTCAATTTTTTATCAGTTCTGGTTGTTTTCTTGTTTCTAAATATTTGTTGTCCTTAATTTTGGTTGTGACAGGAGGCACAGTGTGTCCACCTAGGCCTCCATGTTGGCCGGAAGTCCACTTCTTAAATTTCTTAAAGAAATTTATTCATGTTTTATTAAGAAATTATACTCTCATTGCTCACTAAACACTAATTAGAAAGTTTTACATTCTTTTCTGTCTTACGAAATATCTCTGCTTCCTCAAGGATTAGCTGTTTTATTTGATGGCCTTGACCGTTTTGTTGTAGTTTTTTCATGCTCTTGAACTTCTTCAAGTATCTGATCTTTGTTTTTGTTCTTCATGTTTATCATGAAGGTTGTGGCATCTAGCACAGGTAGTTGGCATGTGTTTCTCTGGTAGTTGTAGGGTTTGCATTCTTCATACTTCTCTTCCATGGCCACTGGGCCCTTCTGTAAATCCTGGCAGGCAAGCTCCTCTGAAGGGCAGTGGGCAGGTAACTACCAGGGAATCCACAATGGCCACCTAGAACACAGGTTTAGTCTACTTCTGTCTTGAAAGAAGCTGCTTGTGTTCATTTGTTTGATTGTTTGTTTGTTTGTTTGTTTGTTTTTAATATCCTCTCTTCTCTGTCTTCTACAGAGAACTAGGCTTACTGTAAATTCCATTCTACCTCTCAGGAGCTTTGTTAGGCATGGGGTCTGCTTTAGATAGCAGTTTTCAGACTTTAGTTAAAGATTTTGAAAAGAGAGTCTTGGCTGCTGTGGCTCAGTGTATTGAGTGCCAGCCTGCAAAACAAAGGGTTGCTGATTCTATTCCCAGTCAGAACACAAGCCTGGGTTGTGGGCCAGGTCCCCAATAGGGGTACATGAGAGGCAACCACACATTGATGTTTCTCTCCTTCTCTTTCTCCCTCCCTTCCCCTCTGTCTAAAATAAATAAATAAAATCTCTTTAAAAAAGATTTGGGGAAGAGAAAACCTCATAGACCAAATGTGCAAAGTATTTTAAATTCAATTCCCACCTTGAAACTTCTCCAAGGAACTTGTGGGAGAAACTGCCATCCTCAGTCGTCTTGATTTGTAGCTTTCTCTGATCTAGTTTCTCCATCGTTCTGATCCCAAAGGCATTCACTCTTGCAGAAATTCCTCAACATTTCTTGTCTTCTAAAGCTCTTCTGTCTTAGTTCATAGAATACTGTTAGGCTTTAATTCATTTTTAATAGTAATTTTTCCTGTCGGTTAAATTGGATATTGATAAAGAAAGATGGTACCCAAATTCCTCCATAGTGAACACTTATTTATTCGGTAATAGAACAGCCTGAGAAACAAATGTCATAGTCTTCATATTCTAGCCATCAAAAAGTTATAAAAATGGACTCTAGAGCATTATGCTAAGCAAAATAAACCAGGCAGTGAAAGACAAATACCATATGATCTCACCTTTAACAGGGACCTAATCAACAAAACAAACAAACAAGCATAATATAACCAAAGACACTGAAATTGAGAACAGGCTGACAGTCACCAGGGGAGAGGGGAGGGAATTTCAGGGGAAAAGGGGAGGGGTTTAGAGCAATAAGTATAAAGGACACATGGACGAAAACTATGAGGGGGGGTGGAAGTGGGAGGGAGGTGGGGAGGGCTGGGGCAGTGGGCTGGGTTGGGAGAAAAAGACAGAAAACTGTACAAGATCAACAATTAAAAAATACTGATAAACAATTAAAAAAAGAAAATAACAGATATTAATAAAATCATAATTGACATGAAAAAACTTATAATCTTGCTTAAAATTACTTAAATTTTATTTTGACATGTTTTTCAGATCTCCGGAGCCATATAAAGGATTGTAGACTATAAGCACATCATTTTCTGTATATCCTAGCCACAGATGCTCAGTGATTAATGAGAAATAACAATGAATTACTCACACTACACAGTCACAACATTACTTGACTTTTAAGTAAACAATTAGTATTTTTTTATTTTATTTTTTAATTAGTATTTTTAATTGCTGATATTGTACAGTTTTCTGTCTTTTACCCCACCCCCAGCCCACCACCCCAGCCCTCCCCACCTTCCTCCCATTTCCACCCCCCATAGTTTTTGTCCATGAGTCCTTTATACTTGTTGCTCTAAACCGTTCCCCTTTTCCCCTGAAATTCCCTCCCCTCCCCCTCTGGACACTGTCAGACTGTTCTCAATTTCAGTGTCTTTGTTTATATTATGCTTGTTTGTTTGTTTTGTTGATTAGCTTCCTGTTAAAGGTGAGATCATATGGTATTTGTCTTTCACTGCCTGGCTTATTTCACTTAGCATGATGCTCTCCAGTTCCATCCATGCTGTCTTGAAGGGTAGGAGCTCCTTCTTTCTTTCTGCTGCATAGAATTCCATTGTGTAAATGTACCACAGTTTTTTGATCCATTCATTAACTGATGGGCGCCTAGGTTGCTTCCAGCACTCCAAAGAGGACATACAGAGGATCCAGAGACACATGAAAAGATGCTCGATATCTCTAGCTATCAGAGAGATGCAAATTAAAACCACAATGAGATACCGCTTGACACCAGTCAGAATGGCCTTCATAAACAAAGCAACAAACAAGTGTTGGAGAGGATGTGGAGAAAAGGGGACCCTAGTGCACTGTTAGTGGGATTGCAGATTGGTACAACCACTATGGAAAATAGTATGGAATTTTCTAAGAAAACTAAAAATGGACATACCTTTTAACCCAGCAATTCCACTGCTTGGATTATATCCTAAGAACCCTGAAACACTGATCCAAAAGAACCTATGCACCCCTATGTTCATAGCAGCACAATTTACAATTAGTATTTTTTGTTTAAAAAAGAAAACAACACAAAATTTGTTTTAACTTTATTTTTTGTTTATTTTATTTTATTTTTGTTTTCACTTTATTTCTAAATAATAGTATATACCAAAAAGAAACCGTAACAATTACAACAGAAATATCAAAAGACAAAAGAAGAATGAGAAATGTGCCTCCAAATGATATCAAGAACTGATTCAACAAATAAATTGGGGGAAGGACATCAGCCAGGCAGAAGGGATGTCACTGCCAAACAAGTTATATCAAGGTGCTTTTAAAAGAATGAAAACATATGAGGTGGGGTTGGTTGGGGTTGGCAGGGGGTGGAGGGAGAATGGAGACAACTGCACTTGAACAACCATAAAATAAAGTTTTAAAAAAAGGAAAACACAATTTCTATTTCTCAACTTAAATATCTTATTTCATGTATTTTCTGTAGAGCAAGTTTACAAGAGTTATTTTATTGCTCTAAAAAGTTGCCTCCTTTCTCCAAACCTTTCCTCAACACCCAATTGCTAATTATTTACTTCACATTCTCCTATAAAGACAGCTAACAATGTTTTTTCTACATTAATACATTTGTGTATTTTATTTGAACTAAGAAATTCTATTTTATTTTTAATAGTTCATTTCTATTGTCTTTTATCACCATTTATATTTTTTATACCCTCTTCCACCTCCACCCTTCCTCACAATCACCACACTGTTGTCTCTGTCCATGAGTTCTTTTTTTTTTTTTGCTCAGTTCCTCCATCCCTCAGTCACCTCCCTGCCCTGTCCTGTCAGCCTGCTCTCTATTTATGATTCTGTCTCTAATAGTTGTCCTTTAGACTAGTTAAAAATCATTCATTTGATCTACTTTGAATATCTTTCAATTAAAGAAACATTTAAAAACACATATGCCTCTTTTAGTGCACTAACAACATCATGAGATGTTCATGGCTTGAGAATGAATTTTAGAAATCTCAGATGGGGATTTCCTACTTGAATCAGAGATCTATATTTCATTTTGTGCTCATTTTAAGCTTGAAATACCAGAAGTAAATCACTTTCCCCTAATCTTCTAGGCAATTTCCCTCAGAAGGTTTTAATCTTAACCCAGTTAAAAAAACAGCATTTTTTCAGTCTTACCTTTCTTGCTTCTAAAAAGGTGATAAGACTCAAAGTCTATAAAATTGGCTAAAACAAAGGAAAAGAAAGAAGCCAAGGAATTGTTGCCAAGATGGGGAAACTATCCAGGGTGATGTAGAAGAGAAGAAAATCTCTAACAGATATTTTAAGAAAAATTTCTTGGTTTTACTGACCATAAAAATTTATCTGTTTTTTAGAAATCCAATAATTAAGTACCTTTCTGAAAATAAACCAAAATTTAAAATATCTGAGGCTTCTAGTTTGTTTGGACTATAAATCTCTAATTACTTAAAAATGAGTAGAGAAGTTCTAGGATCTTTAAATTACTCTGAGTAAAAATACTGCCTTAAAACATTATAGGCTTCATAGTCTTTCATAGAAACTAAATTTTGAGAAATCTCTATTCAGAGACGATAAGGTACAAAGGAGTGGGGGGAGGAATGTACCTTTTCCCCAGCTACCTGCTTAAAATACCACAGAAAACCCAGCACTTCCTCTGTTCTGTGTCTCATCAGGCATGCCAATCATTATGGCTCCTGCCTTTGTCTTCACCCTTGACAACTCAATTCTAAAATGCCCATTCAGACCCTGAAATTACTGTGGGGAAGAATAAACCATGCAGAAACCAAGATACATCACAATCCTTTGTGCTAAAAAGCTATGAGGTCAGTGTCTAATCCTTACATGAACTCAGGTAGGGTTTACATCCATCTGACAGGGCAAATTTACTTTAGTAACTTTCAGCCATTTTTCATTCTGTTACTCCTAGTTTCTTTTGTGCTTTAAAAAAACTATTATTATTTTTCAAAGACAGCAAGAGATGAATCCTAAAGGCCTGGCTCTCTGTAAACCCTAGAGGTTCAAGGCAAACTTTTGGAAAGCTCCAGTAGTCTTTAAGGCATTGGGTTCAAGATTCAAGCCCTAAATGCCTTGATAATAATCGGGTTGTGGAGAAAGCAGCTTTCCCAGGGTCCTCCAGATCCCCTGGGTTTTCTTGTTCAATGCTGACACTCCATGAAATGCTATCCCATCAGCCCTTTCTAAGGCCCTTTACACCTGCCCAATGAAGAGAGGAAGTGATGCAGGCCCCACCCCACTTGTTACCAGGGGGACTCCAGCAAGCCCTGCCTTACAGACTGCAAGAGAGACGAGAACACCTTTTGAATGGGGCCAAATATTCTTAAAAAATAAAAAATACCAGTAATGCATTTTTAAAAACAGGACATAGAAATTTTACATGCTTTGCAAATAGAAGGTAGCCAACAAATAGACACTATCAACACATATCGAACAAGAATCTCCAATGCTGGAACAAAATAGGCTTGACTGAAAAGGTCAAGCATTCAAAGAAACCCAAATGTATAGATATCAAAGTGTGTGTGCCTGCATGTATGTGACAGCTGTTCGCCATCCATTTGTGTTTGCCAACTTGTAGGTATAGAAACATTAGAAAGAATGAAAAGATAGTGATTTTGTTTAATTAAAAAGAAAATATATAGTCTCTTTTCTTCTGATAGCTCATAAGGCTTCCATAGTAGAATTTTCATTGAAACCACCAGAAAAATTAGAATCCTAACAGGACCAACTAAATTACCTCTAAATGAGATCATAGGACCTTTTACCCAAATTGTTTCAATTCCTTTTCTCCCCATTCACCATGATCTGTAGAGCCCCAACTCTGTACCTTTCTCCTGACACAAAGAAAAAAACATGTGTCAAAACAACCACAATATCTACTTCTTGGGCTTGCAGAGAAATCAGCAACAGGTATGTCCAACTTAGTCTATGCAGAGGGAGATCAGCATTTTCTATTTTATTCTTCTAAGGATGACCAGGACTACATTTTTATACTTCACAGTTTAATTGTGGACATCCTAAAGAATGTTTTCTTTTTAAAAATTTTTGTATTAACAGGTGCAGATATAATTTTTGGAGATTTTCCTTCTATTTTTATTTTTGTTAAAATGTTAACTTGGGTAGAAAATAATAATTAAAAACATAGAGATGAGCACAGGAGAAAAGGGAATAAAAATTAAACTCTCACCACTAAAAACAACCACTGTTATCATTTCATGTATGACCTTGTGCATATGTGTTTATGACCTGTGTGTATGTACATAATTCATTGAATACATGCTTACACACATGTATATATATACACACACACATTATGTTAAGGATTTTACATACATTAAATTATTCACTGCTTACAAGTCCTGAGAATGAGAATTATCATTTATCTACACAGTGGGAAACCTGAGTCTTGGGCAAGTAATAACTGAAAAACTTCAGGACCCTGCATGGTCTCACAGCTCCATTGTTCCAGGACTGCTGCTCTATGACTTTGCCATACTTCTTCTATACCTCTGAGGAAGAGCCAGGACTACTTCTCTAGGATCTCCTTCCCCATTTTGTTCCAGGCTAGAGTCAACCAAAAAGAAGTTTTAAGTGAGTAGACTAGAGGCCACATTCTCTAGGGGCATTGCAGGCAGACACATTTGCTATTAGCCAGCTGTTCCCAGCACTGCCTATTTAGTGAACCCTCCCCCTTACGACCCCTTCCAAAGGTATGCCCTGATAATATTTGTAGCTAGAACAATCCGCCATGCATATAAACAAGGCCAAGTAAGGAAGTGATAGGGGACAGAAGATTAAAGGAAGAAAGAAGTGTGCCAGATGAGATACCAAGTCAGGTCCTCTGTATCATCTCAGAGGTAAACACTGTAATTCTGCTTCATAGATGGAAAAAACTGTGAGTATTCCCAATCAACCTAAAGCCACCAGCTAACAAAGTTCAGATCAGGGATTCAAGCCTAGTGCTCCCTGATTCCAGAAGCCATGCTTCTTGGCCACCTGCTCCTACAAGAATGGACTGATGGGTATCACTATCTGGTGATAAAACAGATTGCTGCAGAGTTGTAGGGTTAAATTTGGGGGGAGAGTATGCATGAGGAAAGCTTTTTGCCAAAAACAACATAAAGGAAAGAATTGATGCCTGCAAAGAAGGCATTCTTTGGTGAGAGGTATTCCCAAAGAGCCTCTAAAGCCAGGTACCAAGTTAGATGGGCTCTGACACAGAGAACTCCAACACCAGCCAAAAAGGTCTGAAGTCTCTGAAGATTTGCCTTAACCTAATACTCTCTGAGTAAGAAGAACTCCAATGTTTGGGACCTACAATTCAATGCAGCACCTGAAGTAGCAGCATTCTAATTCAGCACTCCAGAAGATACAACAGAGCCCAACATACTATTAAGCTTACTGTTTCCTAAGAATGGCACCCTTAAATTTGAATGCCCATGTACCTGTATTTTTTCTCCCTTCACTTCTAGTTCTATAATAATTTGAATCTCACTATAAAACTAGCTTCTAAGTTACTTTTTACCCTGACCAGATGCCTCACCATTTAATATCTCCTAGCTATGAAACATTTCTGCTAATTCTGCTTCCTAAGACTGTAAGATGACAATAGGAAATGTGTGCTAATGGATTGAGTAAGTCTTCCAAAAGATGGAGCAGGCACCACCAGGAACTTGAGCTCTCTAATTGTGAAAAGGCAATCTGATTTTAAAAGTCTTTGTTGCCAGTGTCCCAGAAGACACAAAATGGGGTGACATGCCATTATGTATTATTATGCTGATTGGGTGTACCCCATGTTATCTAGGTCAACATTAAGTATCTGTATGTCTCTCTGCTTCAGAGTTTCTTTGCTTCTGCTTGTCCCTTTGTCTGTGCTTCTGTATATTTGTTTGCCTTCATTTCTTTTTTTAATTCTTCTTTTCCTTTTCTCTTCCTAGTTATTATATAATTATAGTATATTTTTTATTAATTTTTGCTTGGTCATTGTTCCCTATTCATAATTTAAATGTATAATGGCTAGAATATTTAATTTACTTTTTAAAAAGCAAATAAAAGGAAGTAGCTTTTCATTACAAGCACTAATTGATTTTTCCTGCAATGTGTTCCATAGACCAGAAGCTGCCCATCCCTGACGTGTGCCTATGATGAAGACAAACTGGCTCCAGTGGCACTTCTGTCTCAGCATTACCTGAGGGAAGGGTGCCACACCAGGGCATCAGTTCTCGCAAATAAGAGAACTGATACCATCATCCACATAAGTGTAAGAACACATATGATCTGTGTTTCTAAAGAAAATAGAAGGAGTCTACAGCCATACCACCCTGAACGTGCCAGATCTCGTCTGATCTCGGAAGCTAAGGAGGGTCGGGCCTGGTTAGTACTTGGATGGAAGAAAATAGAAGGACTTCTGGCCAAGATGGAGGCATTGGTAGACACACTGTGCTTCCTTGCACAACCAAAATAAAGGACAACAACAATTTAGAAACAAAACAACCACCAGAACTGACAGAAAATTGAACTGTATGGAAGTCTGACAACCAAGGAGTTAAAATAGACACATTCATCCAGACTGGTAGGAAGGGTAGAATTGAGCAGCCAGGCAGAGAAGGGTCATGGCAACAAAAAGCAGTGGCACTGGATGCACAAGGCAGCAGCTGACAAACCCCAGGTGCACAAGATAGCAGTGGGCGGACCCTGAGTGCTCAGGTGACAGCTGGCAGACCCCAGCCCAGGGGTGGCAGCAGGTGGACCCAGTGAGATGGTGGATTGTGAAGCAGGGCATGGTGTGCAAGGTAGCTGGCAGACCAGGTGGTCCCACATTTGTGCACAGATAAACCAAGTAAAATTGGGGAGAGAGACAGACCAAGCACCTCAGGGTGACAGCATGGGGAAATAAAGCCGCAAAACACCGATTGAAAACACCTATGGGGGTTGAGGTGCAGGGAGAGACTCCCAGCCTCACAGGAGAGTTCATTGGAGAGACCCACGGGGTCCTAGAATGTACACAAGCCCACCCACCTGGGAATCAGCACCGGAGGGTCCCAATTTGCTTGGGGGAAGTGGCGGAAAGGACTGAAATCTAACAGAGAGTGGAGCAAGTGTCATTGTTCCCTCTCAGACCCTGCCCCACATACAGCATCACAACCCAGCGACCCTCATACATAACAGGCACCACAAGACAAAAAAAAAAAAATGGCTCAAACAGAAAAACAGATCAAAGCTCCAGAAATCATACAACTAAATGACAAAGAGATAGCCAACCTATCAGAAGCACAGTTCAAAGCACTGGTGATCAGGATGCTCACAGAATTGGTTGAATTTGCTAGCAAATCAGATGAACAAATGCAGGCTATGCTAAGAGAAATGAAGGAAAATGCACAGGGAACCAATAGTGATGGGAAGAAAACTGGAACTCAAATCAATGGTTGGACCAGAAGGAAGAAAGAAAGAACTAAACAGAAAAGAAGGAAGAAACAGCAGAAAACTACACAACACTGAAGAAAGAAATCAAGGAAGACACAAACAAATGGAAGCATATACCATGTTCATGGATCGGAAGAATTAATATTATCAAAATGTCCATATTACCCAAAGCAATTTACAGATTCAATGCAATACCTATTAAAGTTCCAATGGCATATTTCACAGACATAGAACAAACACTTCAAAAATTTATATGGAATCATAAACGACCCCGGATAGCGGCAGCAATTTTGAGAAAGAAGAGCAAAGTAGGAGGGATCACAATACCTGATACCAAACTGTATTACAAAGCCACTGTAATCAAAACAGCCTGGTACTGGTACAAGAACAGACACGTGGACCAGTGGAATAGAACAGAGAGCACAGAAATAAACCCAAGTCTCTACAGTCAATTAATATTCGACAAAGGGGGCAGCAACATAAAATGGAGCAAAAATAACCTCTTCAATAAGTGGTGCTGGGAGAACTGGACAGCTATATGCAAAAAAATGAAACTCGAGCACCAACTTACACCATACACAAAAATAAATTCAAGGTGGATAAAAGATTTAAATATAAGCCATGACACCATTAAAATTCTAGAGGATAATATAGGCAGGAAAATCTCAGATATTTCACGCAGCAATATTTTCACTGATATGTCCCCTAGAGCAAGGGACATAAAGGAAAGAATAAACAAATGGGATCTCATCAAAATAAAAAGCTTCTGCACAGCTAAAGAAAACAGTATTAAAATAAAAAGAGAACCGACTGTGTGGGAAAATATATTTGACAATGATACCTCAGACAAGGGTTTAATCTCCAAAATATACAAAGAACTTACACGACTCCACTCTAAGAAGACAAGCAACCCAGTTAAAAAATGGGCAAAGGACTTGGGCAGACACTTCTCCAAGGAGGACATACAGAGGATCCAGAGACACATGAAAAGATGCTCGATATCTCTAGCTATCAGAGAGATGCAAATTAAAACTACAATGAGATACCGCTTGACACCAGTCAGAATGGCCTTCATAAACAAAGCAACAAACAGCAAGTGTTGGAGAGGCTGTGGAGAAAAGGGGACCCTAGTGCACTGTTGGTGGGATTGCAGATTGGTACAACCACTATGGAAAACAGTATGGAATTTTCTAAGAAAACTAAAAATGGACATACCTTTTGACCCAGCAATTCCACTGCTTGGATTATATCCTAAGAATCCTGAAACACCAATCCAAAAGAATCTATGCACCCCTATGTTCATAGCAGCACAATTTACAATAGCCAAGTGCTGGAAGCAACCTAGGTGCCCATCAGTTAATGAATGGATCAAAAAACTGTGGTACATTTACACAATGGAATTCTATGCAGCAGAAAGAAAGAAGGAGCTTCTACCCTTTGCGACAGCATGGAAGGAATTGGAGAGTATCATGCTAAGCGAAATAAGCCAGGCAGTGAAAGACAAATACCATATGATCTCACCTTTAACAGGAAGCTAATCAACAAAACAAACAAACAAGCATAATACAAACAAAGACACTGAAATTGAGAACAGTCTGACAGTGTCCAGAGGGGGAGGGGAGGGAATTTCAGGGGAAAAGGGGAACGGTTTAGAGCAACAAGTATAAAGGACTCATGGACAAAAACTATGGGGGGTGGAGGTGGGAGGAAGGTGGGGAGGGCTGGGGTGGTGGGCTGGGGAGGGGTAAAAGACAGAAAACTGTACAATATCAACAATTAAAAAATACTGATTTAAAAAAAAAAGAAGGAAGAAACAAGAATTCAGAAAATGAAGAGAGGCTTAGGAACCTCCAGGACATCATTAAACGGTCCAACATCAGAATTATAGGAGTACTAGCAGGGGAAGAGGAAGAGCAACAAGTGGAAAAGTTACTTGAACAAATAATAAAGAACTTCCCCAATCTGGCAAAGGAAATAGAGTTCTAGGAAGTCCAGGAAGCTCAGAGAGTCCCAAAGAGGTTGGACCCAAGAAAGCACACACCGAGACACACCATAATTACATTAGCCAAGATTAAAAATAAGGAGAGAATCTTAGAAGCAGCAAGAGAAAAGGAGACAGTTACCTACAAAGGAATTCCCATCAGACTGTCAGCTGATTTCTCAAAAGAGACCTTACAGACAAAAAGGGGCTGGAAAGAAGTATTCCAAGTCATGAAAGGCAAGGACCTACACCCAGGATTACTCTATCCTGCAAAGTTTTCATTTAGAATGGAAAGGCAGATAAAGTGCTTCTCAGATAAGGTCAAGTTAAAGGAGTTCATCACCACCAAGCCCTTATTATATGAAATGTTAAAGGAATTTATCTAAGAAAAAGAAGATAAAAAACATGTATAGTAAAATGACAGCAAACTCACAATTATTAACAACCACACCTAAAACAAAAACAAACACAAACTAAGCAAACAACTAGAACAGGAACAGAACCACAGAAGTGAAGATCACATGGAGGGTTAGCAACAGGGCAACTGGAGGAAGAGAGAGGGGAAAAAGGTACAGAGTATAAATAGCATAGATGGTAGGTAGAAAATATACAGGGGGGAGGCAAGAATAGTATGGGAAATGTAGAAGCTACAGAACTTATGACACATGGACATGAACTAAAGGGGGGAATGTGGGTGGGAGAGGGTGTGCAGGGTGGAGGGGGATGAAGGGGAGAAATGGGACAACTGTAGTAGCATAATCAATAAATTTTTTAAAAAAGAAAATAGAAGAAGACCCCGGTACCCTTGGTCTCTGATGTGATCTTCTAAAAGAAATTTCAAAGTTCTTTGTGTAGAAAAAGTCATTGCTTTAGGTGGTATGAAAAATAAATAAACATAAGGCAATTTAGTGAAGTACCCTGAGACCATTTTCCACACTGAGAGATTTAAAATCAACAGACTTCCCTGTGATCATACATCTTCCAAAAATCTCATTACAAATAAACAGACAAAAATTTACAAAGCTTTTACCTGGTAACAGCTGCTAAAGTATTTGATCTTCATTAAAAATTTATGATAATGTTTTTTAGAAAACTGCTGGCCAAAATGGAGGCATAAGTAGACACACTTTGCCTCCTCGCACAACCTAAAGAAGGACAACAACAAATTTAAAAATAAAAAATAACCAGAACTCCCAGAAAATCAACGTGTATTGAAGTCCAACAACCAAGGAGTTAAAGAAGAAACATTCATCCAGACTGGTAGGAGGGGCGGAGATTGGCAGCTGAGTTGCAAAGAACTCACAATAAAACAGCGGCTGGAGGACCAGGGTAAGCAAGGTGGCAGCTAGTGGACCAGGTGAAGTGGTGGCTGGTGGAGTGAGCCTCCCCACATTTGTGTGCAGATAAACCAGGAGAAACAACTGGGAAGTGAAACAGACCATGCAAAATAAGGTTCCAGTGAAGAAAAATAAAGCCTCAAAACCTCTGAAAGAAAAAACCTGTGGGAGGCTGAGGCGGAAGGAGAAAATCCCAGACTCACAGGAGAGTTTGTTGGAGAAACCCACAGGGTCCTAGAACGTACACAAGCCCACCCACCTGGCAATCAGTACCGGAAGTGCCCAATTTGCTTGTGGGTAGTGGAGGAAGTGACTGAAAGCCCGCGAAGAGCTGACCAAGTGGCATTGCTCCCTCTCAGACCCCTCCCCCACATACTTCTCCACAATGCAGCATCCTGGATTGCCCTGCTCTGGCAAATACCTAAGGCTCCGCCCCTTACTATGTAACAGGTGAGCGGAGACAAAAAATATATATAGCCCAAATGAAAGAATAGATCAAAGCTCCAGAAAAACAACTGAGCGATGAATAAATAGCCAACCTATCAGATGCACAGTTCAAACCACTGGTAATCAGGATGCTCACAGAAATAGTTGAGTATGGTCACAAAATAGAGGGAAAAGTGAAGGCTATGAAAAGTGAAATAAAGGAAAAAGTACAGGGAACCAACAGTGAAGGGAAGGAAACCAGGACTCAGATCAATGGTTTGGAGCAGAAGGAAGAAATAAATATGAAGAAACAAGAATGAAGAAACAAGAATTTAAAAAAATGAGGAGAGGCTTAGGAACCTCCAAGACAACTGTAAACATTCCAACATCCTAATCATAAGGGTGCCAGAAGAAAAAGAGGAAGAGCGAGAAATTGAAAATTTATTTGAACAAATAATGAAGGAGAACTTCCCCAATCTGGCAAAGGAAATAGACTACCAGGAAAGCCAGGGAACTCAGAGGATCCCAAAGAAGTTGAACTCAAGGAGTAACACACCGAAGTAATAAAGGTACATTACATTACCCAAGATTAAAGATAAGGCAAGAATCTTAAAAGTGGCAGAAATAGAGACAATTACCTATAAAGGAGTTCCCTTACGACTATCAGCTGATTTCTCAAAAGAAACCTTGCAGGCAAGTAGGGGCTGGAAAGAAGTATTCAAATTCATGAAAGTCAAGGACCTACATCCAAGATTACTCTATCTAGCAAAGCTATCACTTAGAATGGAAGGGCAGATAAAGTGCTACCCAGATAAGATCAAGTTCAAGGAATTCATCATCACCAAGCCCTTATTATATAAAAGGACTTATCTAAGAAAAGGGAAAAAATCAAAACTACAAACAGTAAAATGACAACCAACTCACAATCAACAACCAAACCTAAAAAAACAAAAACAAAAACAAAAAGAAACTAAGCAAACAACTAGAACAGGAATGGATTCACAAAAATAGAGATCACATGAGGTTATCAGTGAGTAGGGGATGGGGGGAGGGGATAGGGGAAGAATGGGGGGAAAGGTACAGGGAATATGAAGCATAAATGGTAGGTACAAAATAGACAAGGGGAGTTTAAGAGTAGTATTGGCAATGGAGAAGCCAAAGAACTTATATGTATAGCCATGGACATGAACTAAGGTTGGAGAATGATGGTGGGAGGGAGAGTACAGAGTGGAGGGGAATAAAGGAAAAATAAATTAAAAAATGGGACAACTGTAATAGCATAACAAAATATATTTTTAAACCCAATTTTTAATGATGTTTTTAAATAAGAGGCAAACTTTTTAGCAGCAAATTGCATAACCCTCAAACTGCAGTAGTTGGTAATGAGGCATATGATACTTTGATGCCATAAGATAAGAATAGGGCTGCTTTCTGAAACGTTTTAGGAAAATTTTATTTTACTTTTTAAAAACCAGGATATATTATGCCTTAGAATATATCATTCACATGGTAAGGTGAAGCATAAGATTTCAAATGAAGTCTGTTTATGGCAGGGTGCCCCTTGCCTCTGCCTTGAGGACTGTTGATGGTCTCTACTGTTTTCCTCTTTCCCTTTCTAATATAAATACCGGTCCTCTAGACCTGTCTTTAGCTTGATATGTTTTCTTTCAGCTACTCTTTATGTACTTTTCTCTACCTTATAACAGAACCATTGAAAGGGTCTTGGAAATCGATGACTGATGCCTTCACCAGAGGTAGAGAAATATACCTGATTGTCCAAAGAGATGGCCCAGTCAAGGCCATGCAGCTAGTTAATGCAAAGACGTGTGCATAACAAAATTTCCTAATCTAATCCCCATGCTTCTCAATTGCTTGTTCTCTGGGATTATTTTCAGAAATTCTTAGGTCCTCCACTCATAAAAAATCCAAGTATATATCACCCACATTTGGAGGATATATATTAAAGAAATCAGAGGTATTTCAGGTAATAGTAATACTGAATGAGCAACCTGAGACAAGTTCCCAGGAACAAACTTTTCACATGGATAGGTTGTTCCTTCCCCCTGAAGAAGCCTGGGGCAACTAACATGACAGTAGATGAGAAACTGCCCATTCAAGAGCCAAGATGCAGAGTTTGACGTGTGTGATCAACTAGCTGCTTCAAAGATCAGAGATCAAAACTTGCTTGTTCGGTCTTCCAGAATGTACACTCTTTGATGCTCTACTCTACTTATTTATTTAGTTTTTTGCTAGATAAGCACATCCTGGAGGGAGATTGTTATCTCTATCTTTGGAAGGCAGTGCACCCTCAGTTTTTATCCTTTGGATGGGATCCCAGTAGATTGTACACTGACAACTTAGACTTCCACTTTCTTGCTGATGGAACTTGAGCAGTTTAGTGTTCCCCATCAAGATGCATAGCCCATATTCATGGCCACCAGGAATAACATAATCAAATCTTGGCACCATTACCAGGATAAACATGTTGGTACTGGACTCTTGACTGGCTGTTTATGGATCAGACACTTTTGTGGATTTTACATAGAAAGCTCATTGGCTTCTTCACTCACCATGGTTCTAGATATTTCCCCCTTGCTCTTGGTACTACTCAGAAGACCTACCTGACCAAGATGTAAATGGTTACTTACGTTGTGGGATTATCAAGCATTGTTTGTGCTTTCCATTAATAAAATAGGTTTACTCCTAAAACGAGACAGTGCAATTCATTAATGTGTCAAATTGTGTGTGTCTTTGTGGGATCTTTTCTTTTATTTGTAATACAAAAAGTACCCATTAGAAGGGAAATTTCCTTTTCCTTCATGATGCTGATAATTACTAGGTTATAAACAAAGATCTAAAGACAGCAGCATGGTAGGAGGGAGCAGATTCCACTTCCCCCTACACACAGGAGAAAAGCCTAGGCAATCTACAGAGGAACAGAGAAAACAGCCATCAGTACCACAGAATATATGGAAATAGGAGATCAAAAATTGTAGCGGACATTGAAAAACCAGATGGTAAGGAAAGTACTTCAGGACAATAAAAGCCCAGGGATCAGCGCGGAGACCAGGGCAGCTGAAGCCCCGACCAGGCAGTCTGCCACAGGGCTCTAGGGAGGGAAAGGGTCATCCACTCGATCCCCAGCCAAACAAGGTTTGAGCAGCACCAGGAGAGACCTGGTTGCTTGAAGTTGCACAGAGAGGAGTTAAGGTCTGAGTGGCAAACACACAGGGGCTGTGAACACCCATGCATAGCCCTGGGAGGAGTGCTCGACCAAGCCCAGGTGACAACATTCTCATGCACCCAGAGGACCCCGAGCAACCAGAGGCTCCTGAGTGACCAGAGGGGCCCTTACGACCTGAGGCACCTGCAACCGGAGGAGGGGGCTTTGTGGAAGACATGGAGCTCACACCCGTGAACCTAGGGTAAGTGCATGCAAGACAGGAAACCCACGGAGCCCACACCCATAAACTTCAGTTGGTGCATGCACCCTGTAAGAGACCCAAAGCACACACTCATAAGCCCAGAGAGTGCTTGATCCATAGGTGATCTGAGCTCACACCCATAAACTCCAGGAAGCACAAGCTCTGCAGGAGGCTCAGAAACCATGCCAAAGGATCCGCACGGAGAGGCGCCGGCTACCTCTGGGGAGAGTGCACAGTCTGGGGGAGAGTGCCTGGCTAGCACTGAGGAGAGTAGTCCAAAGCAGACTGAGTGCAGAACAGGGAGAAAAGTGATACCAGTCGCCCCTCAGCACCTTGCAGCCAGCAAGACCAGAAAAACCGGTTTGGCCAGTTTGAAACCAGCAAGAAGGTTTTTTTTTTTAATTATATTTGTATTATTTTTTATCTTTTTTATCCCTCAATTCCTTTTGCTTCTCTTTACCTCTTTCTTGTTTTATTCCTTCTTCCTTTCTTTCCAATTTTATCTCTTCTTCCTTCCTCTTTTTTCTTTTTTTCAATTTTTTTCTTTTCTTTTTTCAAATCCCACTAGTGAGACAAACAACAACAACAACAACAACAACAACAACCCTGGAACTGTGAAAAAAACAGAGTTAGATGCAAAGAGGGGGCATCCCAACAGCTGAGACAGTGGAAGTTGTGAACACCAGGATACCCCAAGGAGACTGTACCACTGAATCTCACAGGTATTCTACCACAGAAGTTCACACCATAAACCCAGGGAACCAGAACAGATCAATTTATGAAGCTCAAGCTAACAAGAAGAGACTCACAAACAATGGGAAGACAAAGAAACAATCACCAAATGAAAGGAAAGGAGGAAGCCCCAGAAAGAATGCTAAATGAAACAGAGGCAACTCAACTATCAGATCTTGAGTTCAAAGCAATGGTTTTCAGGAAGCTCAATGAGCTCTCAATGAGCTACCAGAAACTACAGGGAAGCTATGATGAACTCACTTATCAACATGAAAAATGAACCTATATCAACATAAAAAATTAAATAGAAACTATCAACAAGGGCCAAAAGGAAATGAAGAATACAATTTCTGAACTGAAGAACACAGTAGAAGGAATCAAAACCAGAATCGATGAAGCACAGGGTCAGATCAGCGAGTTGGAGGACAAAGTAGAAAAAAATACCCAGAATGAGCAAGAAAAAGAAAAGAGGCTCAGAAAGAATGAAGAGGGATTAAGAGAAATGCAAGACAATATGAAACGTAATAATATCCATATAATAGGGATACCAGAAGGAGAAGAAGAAGAACAAGGGATAGAAAACCTGTTTGAAAAAGTAATGATGGAAAACTTTCCTAATTTGATAAGAGAAAAAGTCATACAAATATAGGAAACACAGAGAGTCCCACTCAAGAGGAACCCAAAGAGGCCCACTTCAAGACACATCATAATTGGAATGGCAAAATTCCAAGACAAAGAGAGAATCTTAGAGGCAGCAAGGGAGAAAAAGGAAGTAATATACAAGGGGCCCTGATAAGGTTAGCAGTTGACTTCTCAATGGAAATGCTCCAAGCCAGAAGAGAATGGCAAGACATATTCCAAGCAATGAGAACCAAAGGCCTGCAACCCAGACTACTTTACCCAGCAAGGCTTTCAATCAAGATAAAAGGCCAAATAAGGAGCTTCCCAAACAAAAGAAGTCTCAAAGAATATACCTCTACCAAACCAGTTCTGCAAGAGATGCTAAAAGGACTGCTTTAAGGAAAGGAAGGAAACGTGAGCGAGAGAGAGAGAGGGGAACACAAATACGAAAATGGCAATGAATCAGTGCCTATCAATAATAACCTTAAACGTAAATGGGTTAAGTGCTCCAATCAAAAGACATAGAATAGCTGAATGGATAAGAAAGCATGACCCACACATATGCTGCCTACAAGAGACCCACCTCAGGACAAAAGACCTACACAAACTCAAAGTGAAGGGCTGGAAACAAATTTTCCAAACAAATGGACATGAAAAAAAGCCGGGGTAGCAACACTCATATCAGACAAAATAGACTTCAAAAGAAGGGCCATAAAGAGAGACCCAGCTCATAACACTCAAGGGAAGAATCTACCAGGACATAAACATTGTAAATATATATGCACCCAACATAGGAGCACCTAAATACATCAAGAAAATCTTAGAAGACTTTGAGAAAGATATTGACAGCAACACATTTATAGTAGGGGATTTTAACACCCCACTGTCAAAAATGGACAGATCTTCCAAACAAAATATCAACAAAAATATTGTGGCATTGAACAACACTCTAGAGGAAATGGACTTAACTGATATATATAGAGCCCTTCATTCAAAAGAAACTAAATACACATTCTTTTCAAATGCACATGGAACATTTTCAAAGATAGATCACATGACAGGACACAAAACAAGCCTTAAGACATTCAAAAAAATTGAAATCATACCAAGCATTTTCTCTGACCACAAGGGACTGAAACTAGAAACTAACCGCAAGGGGGGAAGCCCAAAACACTCAAAATCATGGATGCTGAATAGCATGCTATTAAACAATGAATGGGTCAAAATGAAATTAGGGAAGAAATCAAAAAATTTCTGGAAACAAATGATAATGAACTCACAACAAACCAAAACTTATGGGACACAGTGAAGGCAGTCCTCAGAGGGAAGTTCATAGCAATACAGGCCTACCTAAAAAAGATGGAAACATTTCAAACAAACAACCTAACCCTACGCCTAGAAAAACTTGAGGAACAACAACAAAGACAGCCCAGAGCACGTAGAATGAAGGAAATAACCAAGATCAGAGCAGAATTAAATGACATAGAGACTAAATGCACAATTCTAAGGATCAATAAATCCAGGAGCTGGTTCTTTGAAAGGATGAAAAATCAACAAGCCTTTAACCAAACTCATCCAGAAAAAAGAGAGAGGACCCAAATAAACACAATCAGAAATGAAAGAGAAGAGATTACAACTGACATCACAGAAATGCAAAGGATTGTAAGAAATTACTATGAAGAACTGTATGCCAAGAAATTGGAAAACCTAGGTGACATGGACAAGTTTCTAGGAAAATATAATCTCCCAAAACTCAATGAAGAAGAAGCAGAAAGCCTGAACAGACCAATAACAGCTGATGAAATTGAAGCAGTAATCAAAACACTCCCAACACACAAAAGTCCTGGACCAGATGGTTCCACAGGAGAGTTCCACAAAGCATTTAAGGAAGAGCTAACTCCTATCCTTCACAAACTATTCGAAAAAATCCAAAATGATGGAAGATTCCCAACTCTTTTTATGAAGCCAGCATCATCCTTATCCCAAAACCAGACAAAGATACAACAAAGAAAGAAAACTTCAGGCCAATATTCCTGATGAACATAGATGCTAAAATTCTCAAAAAAATATTGGCAAACCACATCCAACAATACGTTAAAAAGATCATACACCACGACCAAGTGGGTTTCATCCCCGGGATGCAAGGATGGCTCAACATTCGCAAATCAGTAAATGTAATACATCACATAAACAAAAGCAAGGTCAAAAACCACATGATCATATCAATAGTTGCGGAAAAAAGCTTTTGATAAGGTACAACACCCAATTCATGATAAAAACACTCAGCAAAGTGGGAATAGAGGGAGCATTCCTCAACATAATAAAGGCGATATATGAGAAACCTACAGCCAACATCATACTCAATGCGCAAAAACTAAAATCTTTTCCATTAAGATCATGAACAAGACAAGGATGTCCACTTTCACCACTTCCATTCAATATAGTATTAAAAGTCTTAGCCACAGGGATTAGCCAAGAAAAGGAAATAAAAGGCATCCATATCAGAAAGGAGGAAACAAAACTGTCATTGTTTGCAGATGACATGACAGTGTACATAGAAAATCCTATAGACTGGGCCAAAAACTGCTCTACCTAATAAATGAATTTGGCCAAACAGCCAGATACAAAGTCAATATCCAGAAATCAAAGGCATTTTTGTATACCAATAATGAAACATCAGAAGCAGAAATCAAGAAAAAAATCCCGTTTGATATAGCAACAAGAAAAATAAAATACCTAGGAATAAACCTAACCAAGGAGGTCAAAGACCTGTATGCAGAAAACTAGACAACGCTGAAGAAAGAAATCAAGGAAGACACAAACAAATGGAAACATATACCGTGTTCATGGATCGGAAGAATCAACATCATCAAAATGTCCATACTACCCAAAGCAATTTACAAATTCAATGCAATACCTATTAAAGTACCAATGGCATATTTCACAGACATAGAACAAACACTTCAAAAATTTATATGGAACCACAAACAACCCTGAATAGCTGCTGCAATTTTGAGAAAGAAGAGCCAAGTAGGAGGGATCACAATAACTGATACCAAAGTACATTACAAGGCCACTGTAATCAAAACAGCCTGGTACTGGCATAAAAACAGGTACATGGACCAGTGGAACAGAACAGAGAGCCCAGAAATAAACCCCAGTCTCTACGGTCAATTGATATTCGACAAAGGGGGCAGCAACAAAAAATGGAGTAAAAATAGCCTCTTCAACAAGTGGTGTTGGGAGAACTGGACAGCTATGTGCAAAAAAATGAAACTCAAGCACCACCTTACACCATATAAATTCACAAAAATAAATTCAAGGTGGATAAAATATTTAAATATAAGCCATGACACCATTAAAGTCATAGAGAAGAACATAGGCAGGAAAATCTCAGATATTTCACACAGTAACATTTTTACTGATATGTCCCTTAAAGCAAGGGACATAAAGGAAAGAATAAACAAATGGGATCTCATCAAAATAAAAAGTTTCTGCATGGCTAAAAAAACAGTATTAAAATAAAAAGAGAACCAACTGTGTGGGAAAACATATTTGCCAATGATACCTCAGACAAGGGTTTAATCTCCAAAATACATAAAGAACTCACACAACTCCACTCTAAGAAGACAAGCAACCCAATTAAAAAATGTTTAAAGGACTTGAACAGATACTTCTCCAAAGAGGACATACAGAGGATCCAGAGACACATGAAAAGATGCTCAATATTGCTTGCTATCAGAGAGATACAAATTAAAACCACAATGAGATACCACTTCACACTGGTCAGAATGGCCATCATAAAGCAACAAACAACAAGTGTTGGAGAGGTTGTGGAGAAAAGGGGACCCTAGTGCACTGTTGCTGGGATTGCAGACTGGTACAACCACAGTTGGGAAACTGTGGAAAACAGTGTAGAATTTTCTAAGAAAATTAGAAATGGATCTACCTTTTGACCCAGCAATTCCACTGCTAGGACTATACCCTAAGAACCCTGAAACACCAATCCAAAAGAACTTATGCAACCCAATGTTCATAGCAGCACAATTTACAATAGCCAAGTGTTGGAAGCAACCGAGGTGTCCATCAGTAAATGAATGGATAAAAAATCTGTGGTACATTTACACAATGGAATTCTATGCAGCAGAAAGAAAGAAGTAGTTCCTACCCTTCACAACAGCATGTATGGAACTGGAGAGCATTATGCTAAGTGAAATGAGCCAGGTGATGAAAGACAAATACCATATGATCTCACCTTTAACAGGAACCTAATCAACAAAACAAGCAAACTAACTAACAAAATATTACCAAAGACACTGAAATTGAGAACAGGCTGACAATCACCAGAGAGGAGAGGGGAGGGAACTTCAGGGGAAAAGGGGAAGGGTTTATAGGAACAAGTATAAAGGACACATGGACAAAAACTAGGGGGTGGAAATGGGAGGGAGGTAGGGAGGGCTGGGGCAGTGGGCTGGGATGGGAGTAAAAGACAGAAAACTGTACAAGAACAACAATTAAAATAAATTTAAAAAATAGGTTATAAACACTTGCAAGCATATTTTTTTAAAAAGGAATGCAATAACTATGAGAAGAATTGTGTATATAGAAAAAATAACATAAAATCACTAGTGTTCTTTTTAGCTATTTCAAATTGCTTGTCTTTAAAAACTTCCTAGTATAACTTAATATTTAGTAGAATTTATTTCCTTTGAACAAATACCAAGGAGTGTGATTGCTGGACTTTATGGTAAAAGGATGCTTCACTTTGTAAGAAACTGCCAATCTGTCTTCTAAAGTGACTATAAAATTTGCATTCCCATCAGCAAATGACCAAGAGTTCCTGCTGCTCCACATCCTCGCCAGTATTTGGCATTGTCCTCACCCCTCTCCACACTTCAGTTTCCTCATCAATGAAAGAGATAATTGAAGCAAAACATCTCTAAGGCCCCTCAGTGCTAGCATCTGCAAGCCTATATTCTGTAATGTTTGTCATGTTAGGGTGTTTCATGCACATCACCTAATACTATTTAATTCCCCTTGGTGCATGTTTGCTGAGAGTTAACAATGACAAGAATGGTTTGGAGACTGCTATGGGCTGAACTGTGACACCCCATCCATGATTCATATGTTGAAGTCCTAGCCCCTAGCACCTCAGAATGTGACTGGATTAAGAGATAGAGCTTTCAAGAAGTAATAAAGTTAAAATGAGGTCATATGGGTTGAACTTAATCCAGTATGACCAGTGTCCCAATAAGAGATTAGGACACAGACTTACACACAGAGAAGACTACATGAGGACGAAAAGAGAAGATGGACATCTGCAAGCCAAAGAGAGAAACCACAGAGGAAACCAACCTTGCCCACAACTTGACCTCGGCATCCAGCTAAAAAGAGGATGTTGGATTTAAGGTTGCTACTAGCTGACCTCTGGATCCCATGGTTAATCAGTCCTTTCTCTTAGAGGACTGGTGAATCTTCCCCTTCTGCCCAACTCCTCAGAGCTGGTTGGAATTACAGTGCTTTGTCCCTTGAGCCCTTAGCAAAGCCAGCCAGGTCTGTTCAGAATGGTAAACAAACCTCAGCTCTACACAATAGTGACATTTACCTCCCTCCTGTTCATTCTCAGAATCTTCCACCACTCTCGGAATGTATTAGTCAGAGCCCTTTGAAAACTGATGTAACTGTAACATGGGCCTGGAACTCTCAGGAACAAGGTGTGATTGTGCTGGAATTGGATTGTAGCTCCCAAGAGCTGGGGGCCAATCATCTGTACAGTGGTTTGCAAACTTGTGGAGAGTGGGGCTACCATCCCATCTCATGCCTGTCCCTGTCAGCTAAGGGTCAGGATCAAACTGCACATGTGCATGTACACAAGGCTGGTATGCCCAGCACTCACTTTCATTGCCCATCATCTTTGGTTTGTGCCTTCTGATCCTTATCTCTGCTCTGTCCCTGGGTCTGGATACTAGGGCTTATGTTTAAAGCCAGGCTCTCTCAGGCACATTGTCACCATGAATGGAGGGTGATCTCATATAGTTTTAGGGATTGCTGGATGTTGTTTGGAATTTTGCTGGGTCCTCACAATACACCAGGCAGTCAATGAATAAAGAGAATGAGAGAAGACAATCTAATGCACATGACCCAGGACGCCTTCCTGGGTTTGCCTGCTAGAATGCTTATTTTGTCCAGCCCTGTGGTGTTTGATAAATAATAGCTCAGAAGCTCCACTGTCTCCCTGAAAAACACCAGCCTCAGAATTGGCAAGGGATGGAGAGTTCTCCCACTTAGAGAGGAGGCTTTGAGAGGTAGGATGCCCCAGGCTGGGAGCTTCAGTGATATTCTGTCCCTTAGCTTTCCCTGTGCCCCACGTCCTGTCCCCATCTACCCTCTCAGCCTTTTTCCCACACACAGTCACAATATAGACTCTACTCATTTCCCAGCATCTTATAAAAATTTTCATACATCAGAAAAATTGAAAGATTATGCAATGTAAATTCATATACTCACCACCTGGAGTCTATAATTTATTATTTCTCATACAGCTACCCACCCATTCATATACGTATTGATGTGTCATTCTATTTTCTTTTTTATGTATTTTGAAGTAAGTTCTGAACATAAGCACACGTTAGCCCTAAACTCTTTAACATTCGTATCAGTAACTAGAATTCAATGATGTTTTATGGTTGCCTTTTTCCAACCCCACCACTCAGGTTTGATAATGTATGGGATGATTTTTTTTCCTTTAGAAATTTTACAATACTTCTAAGGGAAATGGAAATGCTCCTGTGAGGAGCAAAAAAAAACAGTGCTGAAAACTCCAGTCTTTATAGGCAGGAATCTGTTTCTTTTCTTCATTTATGGAAACTAGAGTTGGAACTGAGTTAGGTATATTGGGTTCGATTCCCTATTATATACATGGAAAAATAAAAATGGAGGTTCAGTCTTGACAGTCCAGGGGATTCACTTAGGGCACAGAAGCTTGGCACAGAGTTGTAGCCTGGGACCCAGCTATCCCAACTTCAACTTCCTCCCCTCCCCCTCCTCCCTCCCTTTTCTCTCTTTCTCCCTTTCTTTTCCTCCCATTTTCTCCCCTCCCTCCCTCTTTCCCCTCTTCTTCATCTCTTCCTCCCTTCATCTCTCTCTCTCCCCATTCCTCCCTCTCTCTCTTCCTCTCTCCTTCTCTCTCTCCCTCCTCTCTCTTCCTCATTGCCCTCTCTTTTAGATCTGGGTTACCATTATGATTCCATTTCCCCAAATCCCTCTGCCAAAAATAAGAGAAAGGATCCTGTGCATCAAGAAAGAGGGTGGAGTTGCCTGTTTTGCAGACCCTTAAAGGGGGAGGCTGGTTTTTCACACTCCTTCCCCTTAGTGAAAAAACCAGTGTGGCTTCATCCAGGTGTTAGGTGAAGGTTGTGCATGGTCACTGCAGCATCTTCATGCTCTGCAGACTGATTCTGATATCTCAACAGTAATGTAAAAGCAGGAGGAACAAGACAAGGGCATGGAGAGTAGAGAAGTCCCACAAACAATGATCTAATTGTTTGAGCTTTCTTGTTATTTTAAGTCCAATTAATTGAGAAATTTCTATGCAAATTTAAAATTGGCACTAGAACAATAAAACCTAAGAAAATGACTTCACCTGATACTAATTTTGCTTTAGGAAAACCACAACAGCAAAAGAGGTCGAAGTTGTAAAATCTTCTTTCTTCTTCACATGACCTTATTACAAAGAGCTGCATGGTAACAACCTCACGTTAAGGTTCTAATGAGACTAAGAAGAAAAGAGAAGAGAAGCACAGCCCCTTATCTTATGGGTTCACCATAACCAAGAGGAAAAAACCTCATTACTAACATGGCATGTTATCCTTGAAAAAATTACTATTAAGATGCATAAACCCCCTCATTCTTTCTATACAGGCGGTTGGTCAGCAATTCGGGAAAACTATGTCTTCATACTTCCTCTTCCTTGTAGCTGTCTGAATATAGTCCCTCTAGTTTCTGGGAAAAAGTCCATGTGCTCTTGAAATTCATGCCTTTTTGATCTCACCACCCCTACCACTATTGTTTATCTATCACCCATTTACTCACCTCATTTATTGAAGCATTGTACAGTTGGCCTTCACTGAGCTGGACTGGATTTTATCTTCATCTCACATACTCCTGGGCCTTTGAGTGACTTCAGCTCCCTCACAAACATGCCATCCAACAACGCAGTCATTGGAACACCTCATCTCTAATCACCTCACTCTACTAATCTTCACCTATTTATCTCATGGCCACACTTAAGACCCAGAATGTCATACCTCTAATATCATAAATTAAAACTTGCCTCTCTGATCATAATCTCCTATTCCTCAATGTCATTAGCTTTATTATTCCCAGTTCTTCCACTCTCTCTGAATGTGCCATCCATAATTGCTCCCCTTCCTTTCTATCAAGTAGTCCACCTAGAGTAACTTCTCACCTCTGGGTCCATGACCAGATCCATTCCCCACTCCACCAACACTGCCTCAACTCCCTGTGTCATCGTGTGTCTGTCCCAACTGCCTCACAAAACCCTAACAAGCTTGATGCTCTAACTTCTCTGTATTTTTATATTGTATATTATGCCAGAGCAGGCAGCATCACCAAAAATTCATGGCCACCAGCCTGGACTGGAATCCCAATTGTGATGAACAGCTCAAAGAATCAAAGAACCTCTCACACAGGCGCTGGTTTGAGGAGCTGAAAGGTTTAAGGACATGAGGAAGAGGTCATATCACAGCAACACAAATCACTTAATCAGGGCAGTGGAATCCCTTGTTATTAAGTGCACTTCACCTTGGTGTCCCTTCTCAGCAGAGTCTAGCTGCCCGTTCTGCTCACTTCTTAGACCACCTACTGATAGAGTATTTAACCACCTACTGATTCTCAGTCTTTTTGTACAGCTTGTACTTGATAAGCCCTCAGGGGCTTACTTTCTTCTAAAAAAAGAATATCTACTTGGCTCCTAAATTAAACAAATGTCCCCACTATCTCCACTCCTGTAAGAAACAGTCCTGAAGGCATTAAAATATATTTTTATAGATTAATAACAACTATACATAGTCTTGTGGAGGGCAGAGATGTGATAAATGACTTCCATGTCTGCCTCACCTATCATTCACGTAGCACCTGCCATAGTGCTCATCCTAGCAGGCATTCATTGAAAACACATTGAATAAAGGGAGAGATGGACAGGTAGATTCACAAACAAGTAAGTGATGGAGTGAATGTCACATCTCATGAAGAATGTAGTGGTTTCAAACTATGTACACAAACTTCAATGCCCCTCACTTCACAGGGAAGCCTGAGGGAAAGGCTCACTTTTAACAAAAAAGATGTGATGGAAGCAATGTGTTACTTCTAAGAATGAGAACCTGTGACTTTCTCCTTCCTCTCTTGTTTGGATTGCTCACTGTGGAGAAGCCATGCCTGAGAACATTCAAAAGCCCTATATAAAGGCCCATGTGGCCAGGAATGGGGTCCACCTGCCAACAGCCATGGGAGTCAGCCCCTTTAAGCTTTCAGACAGCTCGACGTTGCCTGCAACTTCCATGGAAACCCTGAGCCAGAATCACCTGGCTAAGCCACTCCCAAATTCTGACCCACAGAAAATGTGAGATAATAACTGTTGTGTAAACTGCTGATTTGGAAGTAATTTGTGTTGCAGCAATCAATAACTAATACAGGAACTAATTGTAGAAACCATGAAAGGATGATGCAGAGTGTAGAGGAGAAACAGGCCAGCACCAAGACAGCATTTTGCCTCAGCCACTAGTGGCTAGAAAATGTTACCAACCCCCAGGGCAGTGAGACTTGCCCCTAGAGTACACACGCTCAGTGGGCATGAAGCAGGTAACGAGCCATCATTACGCTATGATGCAGTTCACCCAAAACAGTACTTTGGTACTTCACAATTCTTTCATTCTTATTTTGCCAAATTTCAAGTTAAAGAACCCCATTCAGAAGCTTTTTAAGTTGGAACATCTGCCAAGCTCCCTGCTGCAGTCAGAATCCAAAGGAAAATTGTCCCGGGTTTGGTTATTTCCAGGGAAACTACTTCTATCTCCACATTTTTTCCAAATAAAATAAATAGATATATCTTTCCAATGGGAGAATTTAAGAAAGAATGATTAAAAAATAAAATAATCACTGATAGACTTGGAATACCTTCCACCACGTGTGGGCTCATCACTGAGTGCCGTCCCTTTCTTTTCTCTCATCTGCTCATAGGACATAGATGTGCACACAAGTATGTGTCCTTACCCACATTTCCCAGCCACAGCAGAGAGAGTGGTTTCAATTGTGGTCTTGATAGTTTCTGTCTTCTCTAGGTCTTCTGGCAGGATCCAGAAAGTTGGGCAATCGGGGTTCCTTTGTGAAGACAGCTGTCTTCCACATGGGTTGAAGTCCCAACAATTAGAAATTAACAGATGGTCTTCCTGATAGAAGACTCAAGACCTGGAAAATTTTAGTTTAAAGAAAAGGTTATTAAGCCTAGTAAGTAATGTGTATGTTAAAGCTTTTGTTTCAGAAACTGCAGATAAGGCCCATCCTGGCTCCTGGGAAACAGCTGGCCTCCTGGGGTGCTGGCTAGAGATTACCACCTGGGGACCAGTTGGAGGCATCCGGGCCTTTGTATCAATGAGGAGACAGACGCTCCCCCTCCCCATGGGAACAGCACTGTCCAGAACAGGAATGCCACCGGCAGCCTTGCTCACCTAATCCTCCCTGGATTTCAAAGCCCTCACGCACCTTATTTGTCTTCCCCTACCTCTCTTATAAAAATTCTGGCCAGGAAAGAGAAGGGAAGATGGTTTGTTAGGGTATGAACCCACCATCTTCTCAGATCACCGGCCAGCTGAATACAGTGCCCATAAAAATTCAGTCGCTGTCATTGCTTATTGGATTTGGTAGTGACAGGCCGCCTGAATGCTGGTGTCTTTTCTGGTTACATTCCTATCTTATCAGCATGGGTACCCCATCACAGAAGGCAATGATCTCCAAGCCCCCATACAAGGAGTCCTGGGGCGGCCCCCCTGCACACAGATGCTTTGTGTCAGAGCACTGTTTCAGCAAGTTTCAGGGTCAAGGGCTGATCATTGAAATCTTTACATTCACATCTCACTCTTTGTCTTCATAATTTCTCCCACTCCTTCATTCATATCACATTTTAAAATTTACTTCTCTTTCATCCGTCAGTTAAACATCACCCTCAGCCAATGATTACAAAGACCATTGCAATCACAATTAGCCATTGATTCATAACTACCCTAATAAAATCAACCTATCTGGGGAAATTAATTATGCCTTCCTTCGCCTGACATCTCCAAATTGGCACATCTCTGAAGAACCTTAGCAATGAGTAAGGTTTTCTGAGGAGAAATTAGACAGCAAGATTAAACTATTTAGTCTGAAAATAAATGTTATGAGGCTGCTTAATATCTTCAAGCATCATGAAACCTTATATCTCGGTTACCGTGGAAGACAGACGTGAGGAAATGAGCTGATGATGTGTTAGTCTGATGGGAATGATAAGAATAGCTGTTCAGAGGATGGGGGTGGTAAGAGAAAGGGCAGTACCTGAGAGACTGTCAGCTCTCTCTGCAAATTTTTCTTGCTTTCATCTCTTCTCATTGGGTAATTTTTTAATTATTAAATTAATTCATGCTCATGTTGTATATTTTCCAGACACAAATGAATGTCCTTGTATGTGAACTCCTATTACCTCCTTTTACAAATACAAATGGGATCACATTCTGTAGACTTTTGTACAACTTGTCTCTTCTCTGACAACAGATCTTAAGCATTTTTATAGAGCAGTGTATATAAAGATACCTTCTTATGAGGAGGCTTAGACTTCTGTCCTATGCATGCACCATCACTGATTGCACCACTGCTCTGTTGGACAGACCTTTCCAATATTTTTGCTGTTTATAGAACTCATGCCCACAGCTCTGGGCACTTACGAGTACATATGACCACGTCCATAGAATAAATTCCAAGAAATGAAAATAAATTCCTAGAAGTAGTATAGCTGAGTAAAAGACAAGTTTATTTTTAACCCCTTATAGTTTTTGAATTGATATTTATGTCTTCAGGATAATGTTTAATAAATCAGGGGTTCTCACACTTGAGCAGGCATCCCAACTGCCTGGAGGGCTAGTTAAATGTGGATTGCTGGCTCAGAGTTGCTAATCTGTAAAGTTTTGGCCTGTGGCCCTAGAATTTGCATCCAGAAAGTGGCTTTGATTGATGCTGTTGCTGCTGGTCCAGGAACCACACTTTGCAGACCACTGAATTAAACTATCTGCCTGCTTTTGGGAGAGGAGATGTAACATCTGATCTTTGGGACCCACAGTTGGTGTCTTCTTTCTTATGAATGCGCAGGGACCATACATTTCGGGGAAGCATATTAGGTTTCCCTGGCCCATCACTGCCAAGGTGAGTGGGGTCCCTGGCTGGGGAGGAGCTGGCCAGCCCACTGCCCACTGCACTGTACCCCGGAACTCTTGCATTTCAAGCCAACCTATTCACTCCTGTTCCTCCTCAGAGGGTAGCCCCAATACCTTGTGGTATCTAGAGGTATTTAGCATGCCCTCTGTGAATTTTTCCTCCCACTTTTTTAATGCTAACCACCACCAAAAGTCTTGCATCCCTGACACACAGTTCCCACGTTATTTTAGAAAAAATTCCTTCCACACAAGTTAGCAGGAAAAGTTCACATAGTGCTCCCTTCAACTTTGATTAAAAGCTACCTGGGGACCTGCCAAGCATACCATCACTATGAGATTAGATGCCATGGTGTACTGGATGGCTTGCATTTCCTAGACTCTTATTTTAAACTACAGGATAGGAACCATGGGGTGGGAGGAATGTGAGGCCCATCTCCCAGGACACAGGGCTGCTGTGGTGTTTAGGCTCTTGCATGCTCACTGAGCTAGATCAGAGAATGTTGACCCACAGCACCTCTGCAAAAGCGGCACAACTCCTCACTGTGACACTTGGCTGAGAAGAACAAGTCACTGGAACTCAAGTCTTAAGTCCCAGGTTCTCAGCCATATTCTGCTCCTTTTTAAGACCTAACTCTGAAGTCATTCATGATCTTTACTCAGTTTCTCCATTTAGTAATGGTCGAGGTGACTTACATGGTATAAAGCTTAACAAACTTGGAAGGACTTCAGGATACATGGTCTCATTCATTCTATTTCTAGGGAATATAAAAGACTTTGAATTTCATTATAGCATTTAGAGTAATGTTTGCACATCTTATTACTCATTGGAACCTCATGGCCTCTTGTAAGGGAGGGTCACTGTTACCCCATTTTAGAGGCTGAAATGATTGAAGTTGGACAAGATTAGATAACTTTTTCTGAGAAACTCAGAAACTAGTACTGAAAAGCGAGAGTCCATTTTAAACTTGTCTTAGGTTTTTCTATTATTTTGTCCTATTGGATGCCTTTATTTCTGTTGATGAGTATAATTTTTAATAACTAGCCAATGCTTTTCAAGTGCCTCTATGTGCCAAGTAACGTGGTAAGAAACTCTACATGGATTACCTCACAGTACCAACTTGTAAGACAAATTTGCTAGTATTTCCATTTCCACAGGTGATCGAACTGAAGCCCAGGTGTTTAACTCACTTGCCTGTCGCCACAAAGGTGGTAGGTGATGGAGTCAAGTGCTCAGAGATCCCAGTTTGAGGTCCTGGAGCCAATAGCTTTATGGTCAGTAGTTCTCGATTCATTATCAGGTCCTCTCACTTGTTCCATAGAAACAGCCAGCTTTGAAGAGGAAACTACAATAATTACTGACACATTACATTTGAGTTGGTCAATGAACTTACGGCCCTCGTTACATAGTTTGGAGGTTGAGCTCTCCCCGTTATAACAATAGCTGTAACAAGTATTTTGCAAGAATATCCTGGAAGTGGCACCTAAATTGAAGATGCCCAGGTCAAGATGAAAGCAAGGAAAATGCCAGGTGGAAAGTATAAAAAAAGCCATCCAAGGGAAAGAACTGAAGGTTGAAGATTAAAAGGACAGCCCGTGTTTATAGATATTAGTGAGGTTACGGTACAGCTGGGTGTTCACATAGGAGAGGAGGAATTTTATTCCCAATGCCTCAAGTTGGGAGAGAGCTGGGATCACATGGGCTCAACTTTGCATGATGGTGAAGGTTCCATCAGTGGCACCACAAGGGTCTCCAAGAGTCTGTCTTTGCCTTAAGGGGCATAGAAAGGCTCCACTAGATTGCTGACCACACTCTTGGAGCATAAGATGCTTGGTGCTCTGAGGCAAGGGGTCACAACTGGATCAGAGCCCTGGGTCAGCTCCCAGATCTCTAGGCAGCTAACCCCTAGGAAAGAGGTAGAATCGCTCCACCCACATGTTTCTGCAGAGTCCTTAAGTCCTCCTGAAGGAATGCTGAACCTCTGAGGATCCCTGAGAAATTGGAGCTGAGCAGACCCCAAAATAGGACTGCCATGCCTGAGCAGCAGGAAACTGGGTAAGGTGCGGGGACTGCTCCAAAGAGAGCTTCCAGCTGGCTCAGGAGTATCCTCAGAAATCCAGGGCATCCCCCAAGACTGATTTCTTTCATTTATATCATTTATTGTGATACTTTTGAAATTGACACAGTAAATTATATAACCCTTGTTTTCCAAATGAGGACAGTAAGTCCCAAATGTTTCGCCACTTTACACTGAGGTGGCATTGCTGGGCCCAACCCAAGTTGGCCTTTCTTCCAATGCCAGCCCCTTACTCTACAATCCACCCCAGCAGTGCCCAGGTTCACAAGGGATTTACATGCATCTCCTGTCTCCAGGGCTCGCTCATGGCCTGCACTGAGGGATCACTTTCTCACAGGGCTGGCAGTCATCCAAGAAGCCCCTGTAAGGATTAGGATAGGGAGGCTCCTGTGTCATATGCCCATGGCCACGTGTTTAGAGCATTTGCAGGTTCAAAGAGTGGTGCCAAATGCCCTGATTGAGTTGTTGGCATTTCTGGCATCCCTAGTCACTCTCTGTGGACACAGGGTGAGTCACTAGAGAGGGCACCCCCTCCCCCACCTCCAGAATGTCAAGAGCATAACTGGGGGAGGTTGGGACAGTGTGTCTGAGGGACACAGCCCCTTATATAGACCTGGCATGTGGGCACAGGGCAGGCAGCTCACGTCAGCACCCCCATGTCACTCTGACAAGCTGGAGCCCTCTGGTCTGGGGATTATGCAGGGAAGAAAGTACACTCTCCTGTCATTTAATATGCTGAGGAGTCATTAAAGGGATGTTAGCAAACAGTTAAGACTGACCCAAGGGCAGGGCAGCCCAGAGCTGCCATTGCACCGACCTTCAGAGCTGGCAAAAGCAGAGCAGCGGAAGGAAGGTGCCGTGCGTGTGTGCACATGCTCCTGTGAAAAAGTGTGTGTGTTAGTGTGTGTGCCTATGAGCATATATGTATGAATGCGTATTGTGAGTGTACACGCATGTGTATGAGTATAAAAGTCAGTGAGAGCCCTAGTCTGTACAGGTGCTATAACAAGTTACCACAGACTGAGTGGCTTATAAACAACAGAAATTCATTTCTCCAGTGCAGGAGGCAGGAAGTGCACAACCACAGTGCCAGCCTGGACAGGTGAGGGCCTCTCTTGATTGCACTTTCTGATTTTCACTGTGTCCTCACCTGCAGGAAGGTGCTAGGGGTCTCTGTCTGGTCTCTGTTACAGGAATGCTAATCCCATCATGGGAGGCCACCCTTATGACTCTGTCTAAGCCTAATCACCTCCCAGAACCCCACTTTCTAATACCATCACTTTGGGGGGTGAGGAATTCACATGGGAATTGGGGGGCATTCACAAGTATTCAGATCACCACAGTGAGTGTGTTTGTATGTGAATGTGTGTAAGTGTGTGAGCAGGTGTGTGTGAATACACATGTGTTTGTGCGGGTTAGGTGTGTGTGTTTGTTATATGTGAGTGTGCATGTATTTCGTGTATGTCAAGCCCCCCAGGGGTGGGTCGGGCAGTGACATGGCAGGAAGACGGAGCAGCGACAGGCCCTGAGCAGAGGAGACAGGGTAGTGACCTGGCCTTACCTCTGCAGAGCCGTCCTCCTGGGAAAGGGCATTTCTTTGGCCAGTACTCTGCCCTGCTTTATGCGGAGTGTGCTGCCACCTAGAGGAGGGGGCTGCCGCTGCACGCCATGGAAAAGGACATGCTTCCTATACTGCACTCGGGAATTCTGGCCCTGGCTGAGTCAGTTGGCGCTGGACAGGATGTTTTGTCCGCAGCCTTAGACAAGGAAGGACGCGTTGGGGCGGTGGAAGGTTAGCTGGAGCTAAGAACCCGAGTCCATTCAGAAATGCTCCTGCTGTGTCTTCCACTCCCAAACCATCAGACCTTAGCCCACCGCTATGAGTAAGGGGCTTGCTGGTTTAGTGCATTCGGAGGCAAAGGCCGCAGTAAGTCCCATCTCCCCTGCTCTCTGTTGTACTGGAAATTACCCTCCAGCAGTGTTACTAGCTGTCAAGAATTGAGCAAATTCTCCAAAGGTAAATGAAACGTCCTTTTGTTGTTTTGTCAGAAGCTGTCATGTTACATCCCCCATGCCCCACAATACGTCTGGGAAAATACTGGAGCCTTTTGT
Source organism: Glossophaga mutica (assembly GCA_039655065.1). Lineage (NCBI taxonomy): Eukaryota > Metazoa > Chordata > Mammalia > Chiroptera > Phyllostomidae > Glossophaga > Glossophaga mutica. The sequence continues at coordinate 66,484,867 of CM077310.1, read as the reverse complement.
AGGAATAAGAACACCCACCCACACTAATAAGTGCCTTGTTCATAGTCCTCATACATACGGGTCACCCTCAGGGTCTTGGAACTCTCTCTGAGAGACAAGTTCTCCAGCCTCTGGAATCACTAATCCACACATTTCTATCTTGCTTCAATTCCAAGAAAGTGGCATTGTATTACTTTTAAATCTAAGTAATTCTAAAAGCATATTTCTCACTGCCTCCTTAAAGAGTGCTTACAACACAAATTGATGGCTTATTATTATTGTTTGTTTAAAAGGAGTCTACTCAGACTTTTTTTCTTAGGTACAACAATACCAGTTTTAAGAAATCATTAAAAGTATGCATGCATTAGACAATCAGAAGAGCATGCTGTGAATGCATGGAAAGACCATATTACTGAGTAGTTATATTTTGCATAGGTGACTCCGGAACAATCACAAAACCATCCCTGTTTCTAAGCTCAGTCCTACCCACCCAGTCCTTTTTCCTGTGGAGACAAACAGCTGTTCTCAGCCCTGTCCTCCACTGAGGAATGAATCTCAGGGGACACATGAAGGCTCTTCAGTCAACCCCAAGCCTTCTCCTTCCAGCCACAAGAAACCCCAGTTCCATGCTTCTCCTGCCAGGTCATATTTTCCTAATCTCTCACCATTTACATGATCTGAATGTCCCCAGCTTTTAGCACTTGGGTCTTTCAATGTCACCAAAGTAAATAAACAAGGCAAAACCACAAGGAAGGAAAAGGTCACAAGGTGTTTTAGACTTTTCGAAGGGGGGTGGGGGGGGGCGGTGGAGAAAATAAGGTGAGAAAGGGGATGCTTTTCAAGTCTAGGTCATTCTTAGGATGGCCCTCCCAAGGAAAACAAACATTGCCAAGTACACATTGAAGAAACAGAGTGCTTTGGAAAATAACAGATGAGAGGAGTCAAACCCTCTGCGCATTCTTTTTTTCTTCTGGTGCATTCTTTCAAAGGTATAGTCTAAGACTACTGGGACTAGGATGCTGTAGTAACAAGATGAAGTGGTCCCACTTACCCTATTGACCAGAATTGAGGAAGGCCCAATACATTGGTCTCTCTGTCCTGTGGTCAGTCCCTCTCCAACCATTTCTAACTGCTGCAATCAGTGTCTTTTTTAATAAAAAATGAGCCTGTCACTCTCCTTAAAAACAATGGTATTTTCCTAATTTCTAAATTCGTAGGCCTTCACAGGCTGTATTAGTTATCTATTGCTGACAACGAATTACCACAAAACTTAGTGCTCTAAATGACATTTAGTATCTCACAATTTCTGTGGGCCATGAATTCAAGAAAAGTTTAGCTGGATGTGTTTTGGAATGTAGGTGTTGTTTTTATTCACGTATTCTAAAGACAACTGCTATTGAAAAAATAGTTTGTAACTCTCAGTTCTCAAGAGGAGGGGGCACAGCAGGCCACGCCATACAGATCCACAGGGGAAGGACTAGGAAGCAGGCCCTCGCCAGACACCAAGTCTACTAACACCTTAATCTTGGACTTCTCAGCCTTCAGAACTGTGAGAAATAAATTTCTGTTGTTTATAAGTCACCCAGTCTGCGGTGTTTTGTTATAGCCGCCTGAGCTAAGACATTTGCTATCCCTGGGAATTAACTAGCCCTGGAAGGGACAGTCTCTCCTGTGTCAGCAAGGCCCCAGATGTCAGAACATTAGAAAATACAGAAAATAAATGCCATGATTAATGTAGGGTGTTTCTGGCCCACGGTGCATGGGAGCTGGAAGACCTGTTTTTAACATCATTCCCACAGCTGTTGGCTGGAGGCCTCTGTATCTCATCACGTGGGTCACTCCATAGGGTTGCTTGAGTGTCTGCGACATTCATCTGGCTTCCTCCACAGTAAGCGATCCCAGAGAGCAAGCAAAGAGAAACCACAGGGCCCTTATACGACCTTTTCTCCAAAATCACATATCATCACATGTATCTGTTCCTCAGTCAGAAGCAAGTCACTGAGCCTGGCACACCCCCAGGGGAGAGAAATGAAGCTCCATCTCTTGACGGAAGGACTGTCAAAGAATTGTGGGCATATTTCAAAACCAGCACACAGGCTGAGCCCAGGTGTATTTCCATTTCATCCCTCTGCCCTCCTTAGGCCCTCAGCCCCATCCCTCACTTTTCAACCAAGGCCTCACATCAGAAGAATGTAGTTTTTTCAAATCCACACGTCCAGGACCTACATAGTCAAAACCTTCCAAGGATGGATCCTGCATCCACCCTTCCCAGCACCCCAGGTGCATGTGGGAAAATGCCCCATGTAACTCATACTTACCCTCTGCCATGAAAACTGCTTTGGAGACAGTGATGTGCCTGCCACTGCCCCAGCATACTGTGTGCTTGGCAGCTCTGTGAACACCTCAGTCGCTTTCTCCATCTGCCTTGCCCTTCTCCCTCACTCTCTGGGGAACACTTTACTCATCCTCAGCCAGTGTCAATGCCACCTACTACGTGAACCCCTCTCAGTGCCCTCAGATCACTCCAGACCTCCCTCCAGTGAGGCCCAGAGCACGTGATGATAAAGTCAGAGTATGTGATTTTCTTTCTAGCTGCACTGAGAGCCCCTCAAAGGGAGATACGGTGCTATATTTATACTCACATCCCCAGCTCCTATCCCCTGGCAGGGGGAACCATCCAATTATGTTGGGTAAATGAATGATGAATAAGAAAAGGTGGGTCTCTGAAAGCATCTCTAAGAGATGTTTGGGGAGAAGGCAGGTTTCCTTCCTAAATATTAGCCATATCTTCCAAGCATTAACTTCCTACAATTGTGTGCTTATATAAAGATCTTATATAAATTCTCCTTGCACTGGTTTGTTCTGATTGAAGGTGCTTATTCCCTTGTGCTCATATGTGCCAGTCTCATTTCTCTTTGTCTGGCAGCTTGATTCACCCCCTCCAGGCTTGCGCCAGGTCACCTTCTCTCTGCAGCCTTGCCTGACCTTCTCAGGTCCATGCATAGGTCCTTGGTCTCTGAAACCCTGCTGGGCCTTCGATGATTTATCCTCCCTTAGGTGGTGTCTTCTATTGCTGCCTGGTTGTTTTATGTGCTTTCTCTGATCTCTCAACTGTTTCATATATTCCTGAGAGCTGGACTGTGCCTTCTACCCATTCCGTCCTCTATCCACCAGTGTTGGTTTATACTTAGCATTCAGCTATTGTGTGAATTGATAGATGTTTTTAGCAGGTTCACCTCTGAAAGTAACCCATTCTACCTGCTGTGTAAAGAGGTGATTTCAACTAAAGTTCTTGCCATTTTTCCAGAAAAATACAGATATAGGATAGCCTAGGTGTGGTATCCAGGTGTAGGAGATAATAGCCTCACTTTATTCTGAACCAGCTGGACCACATCCAGGACAATGGGATTAGTTCTCCATGTCATTAGGAAAGGTTAAAGAACCTGGAATAGGTAGTTTAAAGTAATGGCTTACATTTTTCTTTAAAAAGAACAACATATGTTTAAGTCCATTACCCCACTTAATCGCATCACATTATGAGGTAGTTATGGCAGGACTATTCCTTTGTTAACAAATAAATCGGGGCCCAGACAGGATAAGTGACTTGCTCCAGTCATAACTGGACTCTTCCCTTTTCTTCACTTCAAGGTGGTCTCTATTTGGCCTGAAGAAAAGCAGTCAAAATAAGATGTGTAAGTAAGTCATCTACAGATACTCTAAGGGTGTAATGGAAAGTGGTGAGGAGTCAGTGTGTTCTGTATTTTGTAGGGCATAACTGCAGGGGTGCCCTGTCCTGGGTGCAGAGCCCCATCCCTCCATCACAGATGAAAATAAAAACTACCAAGACATGATCTGCTTGGGGAGGAGAGGTAGACAAACTCTCAGAGGACAATGACCCAGAGCCCCTTCCTCACTAGGCTTTTACTGGGTTCCAATACACGGGAATACAGGTTTAACATTTCAAAGAAATCTGAGGGCTTAATCTGAGTCAGTGTTTGTCAGGAAAGGGGGTTGCAAAACTTTGGGAGACATACTCATTTCCTCCTGGGACACTTGTCAGCTCAGGAAGAGCACTCTTAGCAAAGCAGGTTTCACAGGACTTTAGGAATTCTTTCTTATGCCCAATCACCCAGGGAACCATCCTGGCCGGCACAGGGCTGCACCACTTGCCCTCACAGTGTCAGGCTTTAAGCCAATTAGGAAGCAAGAGACATCTCCCAGATGGAAATGAGGACTAGGGCTATGTCAGAAGAGCCGGCGGGGGCGGGGGGGGGGGGGGCGAGGGTCCATCACCCTCTCTTTGCTGCAGCCCCCCCGAGTCCTTCCATGAGGACCTCCCAAGTGGTTGCATCTGGCTTAGGTTGCCCCTCCCATGAGGCGTCTTACCCGTCATTGACTGCCAACCAAGCATTGGGGCCAGAGATGGATGAGGCAGAAGCAGTGCTCCTGCCAGGGAGATAAGCTTTGTCTCCTTAGTAGCTCAGGTCCTCTTGACAGAACAGACCCAGATGAAGCAGGTCCCTAGGCTCTTACACAGCCCACCATGGGGTGAGGGTTACAACTCCTGAAACCAGGCCGAACGGTCCACAACAGGGTATTGCTGCCAAACTGTGCTCCTTGAAAACTCTTCTTGTCTTCTTAAGTATTCATGCAAAAAAACTAGTCTCTGTGAGCCCCTTAGGTGAGCATTTCACAGTGTCTTTCACGTTTGTTTGTTTGTTTGTTTGTTTTGCAGTCAGCTGTCTATTCTGGACTCCTCTCTTTGTCTCTCTCTCTTTGAGTCCATGGGGTTCTCCCTCACTCCTTTCAGCTGCCTCCCTTCGCCCTCACCTCTCCTCCCTCCCTCCACCCCAAACAGCGGTGGCAAGCTCCTTAGAGGCAGGAGCTGGTCTTTCTTTCCTCATTATTCCCTGCAGCCTCTTGTAGAATCCACTGCAGAATCAACTGTCCATTCTGCAAATGGACAGAATAATCCAGCAACTTCACTCCTAGGTATTTACCCAAGAGAAAAGAAATAATATTCACAATGCCACATGAATATAGCAGCTTTAAACATAATGGCCCCAAACTGGAAACCACCCAAATGTCCACCATCAGGAGAATGGATTAAAAAAAAATGTATCCACAATAAAATACCACCAGCATTACAAAGGAACAAACTATTGATACACTTTGAGGTGTGAATGGATCTGAAACCCATGCAGAACAAAAGAAGCCAGACAATAAGAGCACCTCAGCTAGGAAGTTTGGGAATAGGCAAAACAGATGTGTGGTGATAGGAATCAGACCAATGGTTGCCTGGGGAGAGGGGATTGGAAATGACTTAGAAGGGGAACAAGGTCACCTTCTGGATGGTGGGAAAAAGATCTGTATTTTGGTACGGTTTGGGTTATATTGGTGTATGCACTTGTCCAAAGTCATTGTAACACATAATGTCTGTAAACTATGCCTCAGAAAATGTGCTGAATCATTTTGCAATCATTTCCTTCCCATACTTCATGAACCAGAGGTATAATATTGATGCAGACTCTGGCCAGCAGTGTCTGCAGCATTGTGGATGAGACAAGACAAATTCACACAGATGACCGAAGTCCTGTGGAGGAAAAGGGACAACATGGCCACTCTCTCAAGACAAGAGCGCCTCGGAGCACCTTGGCCAGTCTCAAGAGAAGAGCACCTTCAACCCTTGCCTTGACAAGCTTTTATTGGCTTTCTAAAAGCATACATCAAAGAAGATTCTCATTCATTATGCTCAGGTTTGCTTTAAGTGTTTACTTTCACAGGTAACAAAGGAAAGGATGTTACTGATTACTTCCTACAGATTAGCAAGGCAAAAATGTTGCAAATGCAAGGGAATGATAACAGTAATTGGTCTGGTTACACTTCAGTCCTTAGGATAATTAGCACAGACTTCAGGAAGTTACTTTAAAGATATACAGTAAGCATTTGCTGCTTCAACTCAGGGTGAGGGAGTTTTAGCAAGAGCAAGTCACAAAGCAGCCTAGGTATAATGCAGGCCTGATTTCCCACGGGAGAACCAATCCATGGGTTTGGCATCCTGAGTGCCACCACGTGCCTATGGGCTTTCCCATAGGGCTGAGCTACAATTGCCATTGCCAGGTAGAACGGTTCCCTATATGGTATCTTTTGACAAACAGGAAACAAAACCAAGTGGTCAGAACTATAACAAACAGCCCAAGTACCAGCTCTGCTCAGAGACATCAGCTGTGTGGTATCAGATAAGTGGTCAGCCTCTCCAAGGCCAGTGCCCTGGTGGTCACCTGGGGATAACAGAGTCTGCCAGGCAGGGCAAGGGTGTTTAGCAAACCCTGCATTAATTGCTGAAGCTGCTGTAACAAAAATAAAACAAAGTGAGTGGCTTTAAACAACAGAAACTTATTCTCTTGTGGTTTTGGAGTCCAGAAGTCTGAAATCGAGGTGTCAGCAGGGCCGACCTCCCTCTGAGACTCTGGGTAGAATCCTCCTGGACTCTTTCAGCTGCTACCGGTTGTGGCAATCCTTGGCATCTGTGGCCTGCAGTCGTGTCGCTCCACTTTCTGCCTCCATTGTCACGTGGCATGCTCTGGTGTGTCTCTGTCTTCACACAACGGTTCTCTTTATAAGAACATCAGTCATATTGGACGAGGGCCCACCCTACTCCAGCATGGCCTCATTTTATCTAATTACATCTGCACCAACCTTATTTCTAAATGAGGTCACATTCACAGGTAACCAGATTTTGATGTGAACATACCTTTTTGGGAGAGAAAATTCACCCTGGAAAAGAATATAATTTGGGGACTGAAAGTTCTGTGTTGGCTAGCTTAGATAAAAGCCCATGAGACAGAGTCATTATTCTATTACTAATCTGTAATTCTAATTTTAAAGAATACATACATTGAGAGAAGTATCTGACAAGAAGCCTTCCCTCATGCAAGGATAAAGATTCCTATTTTCCCCACAAAAGTTGAAAAGCATAACTGAAGTGCAAGCCCAAATCAAATGGCCACTGTAAAGCAGTGATCCCAGTGATCCTCATGAGTCACATGGGTTCGGACGGGCCTGGGCTCGCCCAGCTGGCAGTGGGGCAGTGGGATGAACTAGCAGAGCATGCCTTTGTGGGGACACCATACTCCCAGGAAACCACCTTTTCTTAAATAAACAAACAAACAAACAAAAAACATTGAAAACCAAGGAGTAAACAAGACTAGCCGCAAAGACTCTGCACAGAGGTGGCGTTGGACACCCATGCTGGCCCAGCCCCATGGGCACGGTGGGTCTTGAGAGGGAAAAAGCTGAAATAAAAATGGCAGGAGCTCTTCCACTAAAGAGTCTATAAACCTGGAGCACAAACAGCACTGTGGTGGAAGGCCTCTGAGAAGCATTTGGCTCAGACAGGTGTCTGGGACCTTAGGGTGGTGCCTGGTGGGAGCTGGGAACTGCGCTTTGCAGATCACAGGTGGCATCAGACAAAGGGCTGATGAGTTAAGGGCTACAGCTCTTAGCTTCACCAGATCCCTCTCAGCAAGAAGTTGCTGGCAAACCCCATAAATATCCAAAACCACTTCCAAGGAAGCTTTTGGCAATGGGCAGTGGGAGGCACTCTTCCCACCGCCCGTTAGAAGCGGTGATGTCAAACCTCTGTTCTCACCTACAATTTCTCCAGCCTGAGATGCTGAGCCCCACACTGTTCCTGCAAGAGCCGTGTGCAGGAGGGAAGCCCAGAGGGACTGCAGAAACTGGAAAAATGGGGGCAGATGTCCTCCTGATGTCCCCAGGGGAAACCTGCAACCCTTTTTCTGTAGACAGAAGATTTATTGTTGCAGACCGTTCAGCCTGGTTTCAGGAGTTGTAACCCTCACTCCACGGTGGGCTGTGTAAGAGCCCAAGGGACCCACTTCATCTGGGTCTGTTCTGTCACAAGGATGTGACCTACTAAGGAGACAAAGCTTATCTCCCTGGCAGGAGCACTGCTTCTGCCTCATCCATCTCTGGCCCCATAGCTTGGTTGGCAGTCAATGACGGGTAAGATTCCTCATGGGAAGGGCAACCTAAGCCAGACGCGACCACTTGGGAGGCCTCATGGAAGGACTCGGGGGGTTGCAGCAAAGAGGATGTGATGGACCCTCACCCCCCCTCCCCCGGCTATTCTGACATAGCCCTAGTCCTCATTTCCATCTGGGAGATGTCTCCTGCTTCCTAATTGCCTTAAAGCCTGAAACTGTGGGGGTGAGCGGTGCAGCCCTGTCCTGGCCAGGACGGCTCCCTGGGTGATCCGGACATAAGAAAGAATTCCTAAAGCCCTGTGAAACCTGCTTTGCTAAGAGTGCTCTCACTTAAGTGATAAGTGTCCCAGGAGGAAATGAGCATGTCTCCCAAAGTCTGGCAACCCCCTTTCCTGACAAACACTGGCTCGGATTAAACCCTCAGATTTCTTTGACATGTTAAACTTGTATTCTGGTGTATTTGAGCCCAATAAAAGCCTAGTGAGGATGGGGCTCTGGGTCATTCTTCTCTGAGAGTTTGACCCCTTTCCTCCCCAAGCAGAAAATGTCTTGGTAGTTTTTACTTTCATCTGTGATGGAGGGATGGGGCTCTGCGGGCGGAGCCCCCCCACATCTGGCGCCCAGGAGAGGGTCCCCCGCAATTTATTAATGGTGTGTTTAATTTCTGTGATACTACTGGTATCATAATTCAGGGTCGTGCCCTTACCTAGCCTGTTGTGAGTTGGCCGAGGAATGTAAAAGCCCTTCCTGACTTTGTCTATGTAAGAAAGCTTTGCTTTATGAGTTCCAAAAATCTGACATTTCAAAACAGTTGAAACACAACTGATCTGTAAGTTTCCTTTGTGTGGTGTTTGCATATTAAATGCATGTCCTTGCATGTTCCCTCATTACAACAATAAAGCTTAAAAGGATGGAAACCTATGTCCTCTGGGAAGCATCTGTTTTGCTCAAAAAGGGACTGCCTCAGCATGATGGCATTACAAGGTGGTGATACGCCACAAAAGCACACAATGGGGACCCATTTGAAACTGCAAGAAACTGTGATTGACAAAAACTAGCAAGACAGAGTTCCCGGGAAATTCAGGATTTGTAGTCTAGCTCTCATGTAGGAAAGTCCTTGAGATTTGTAATCACAGGGGCTGCCTCCTAGGAAACTGTGAGAGCCGTTCTTGCACCGTGGTTTTGCACTTAATGGACTTTGCCTCCCATAATTCAGGAAAATGTCTTTTGTTGCACAGGCGGAGGCTGACTGCTGTGGAGAATGCTCCTCTGACAAAGGCCGCACCATTTGAGCTGTGTGGCTGCAGCCGGCTCCCAGGCCTCCCCCACTTCTGGAAGCAGCTCTAAGTACAGATTAATGACTGGATGCTAAGGAGCAGTGCCATCCACCCATCCTGTTGAGGAGCTGAGCTAATCTTCTTAAACCTTCTGACAATAGCCGGGCCAATCACCCAAATGATGCTGTCAATTTGCTTTTAAAACCCCACTTCAAAGAGGGAGACCCAATAGGGATAATTGAAAAGACAGCAACGTGGGGAGGTTACTGCAATGCTGCCCAGATGATTAATATTAATAAGGCACATACCACCCAAATGACATGATGGCAGTGTGTCACACTGGCTCCTTCTGAAAGGAACTCAAGGATGATGCTGTGTTGTTGTTGTCATTGTTGTTGCTGTCGATGTTGTTGTTATTTTCAGCAGGCTTGGAGCAGAAAATGATTAACCAGGGTTAAAGTCTTTGCAGCCAGGTCCTGCTGTCTTAATGAGAACTGAGTCCTGAATTCCCTTCCTGCTGTTCCTGCTGAATCTCTCTGTACAACAGACTCACCCAGGATGCTCGCTATGTCTCCAAAGATCCTGTGTTAGTCAGTGTGTGTTGCATAATAAAAGGAATGCTATACATTTCAGAGACTTCTTCATGTGACCTCAATGTTTTGCATTCGCAGGCCCACAGGGGTCTGGGGTAGCTATGCTCAGTGTGGGTCAGCTGGACTGGGCTCAGGCTGTTCCACATGGCATCATCCTTCCTGACCTGGTGGCTACCTGAGACTCACTCTTCTCCTGGAAAAGGTGGGAAGAGCAAGAGGGGTGAGCAGAAGCACATGGTGCCCCTGAAGTCCCTGATGTGGAACAGGGTCAATCCCGACACCAATGGGGGGTCTCCCTACTGAGGTAGGGGGTGCTGCAGGGTCCCCTGACGATGAGGTTAGTCCAGGGAAGGAGTGAGGACTTGGGAGCAGCAACTGACTCCTCCCCAGGTCCTTTTCCCTCACAACAGAAGGACTACACATACACAGGGACTGCTAAATAAAGCAGCAGAAAAGATTTATCAGACTAAAAGGCAGTGTGCTCCTTGACAGCTGCAGTGGTGCTTATGCTTCTACAGACTATTTCCTCACTGAAGCCACCGCCAGCCTGTGAAAGCCGAGCACCCTGATTCTGCCTTATCAAATCACTTAGGGAACCATCATTTTGGTCCTCAGAACTTCTGTCTCGGCCCATTACCTGACTTCATCACACCCTGAAATACAGGACCAACAATTCACACAAGATGCATCATTAATTGGGTGCCCACTAGGCATGTCTCAGGCTCTGTGCACGGGCACACTTAGCACCTGACCCCACCCTTAAAAATTCAGAGTCCAGTGCTACAGTGCTTTTATCATGAGCATACTGTGGCCTGAGCCATCAGCACTGACACTAGGCCACACACCCTTGACCCCTGGACACAAAAAGGAATCTCTTCTCCACTGGAAATGCAGACATGAACTTTCCAACTGAGCAGGAAGCCACAGCCACACCAGAAAAATCTTGCTTTGGCTCTTCTCCCCAGTACTTTTGACAATTAAGCACAGAAACCACCAAAAAAGTAGATAACAAGAGTTTGTTTTCTTTTTTCCTTTCCTTTTCTTACAAAAGCATCTGCTTACTTGTTCAAACCAATAGGCCCCACAGAAAGGCAGGAATAGTCAAATCTGACTGCGGAAGTGGTTAAGCCTTAAACCTCTCCATGTAAAATGGGCCTAGCCTTTTAGAATTGCCCTCTTGCAGGAGTTTCTGTAACAAGGTAGTTACGAATTATCTGCCCGAGCTCTGGGAGGCCACCAGCCCCTGGGTTCAAGACCCCCTTCATATCTTCTCTTGCTTTCAACCAGTGTCGCTGAACGAGGCCCATGGTGGCAGCAGAAGTGGAGCACTCTCCATTTAATTAGCATAAATCACTAATATGTCTTGTGGAGGGAACCTGACTTTTCCTGAAGGGGCCCATCATCCCGTCAGCCTGCTCTTTCCCTGAGCATGTGGTGCTCATCCACGGAGCCAGATGGGAAGGGAAACTGCACAGAGACTCTCTTTGGTTTGCTGGACACTTCAGCATATTCTCATGGATCTTTCAAAGGAATGCAATCATCTGATCATTCTTAGAAGTAGTTAAAATGTGGAAGGGCACATCCTGCTTCAAGTCTGTCTTTCCAAGTCCCATGAGCAATCATTTAAAATATAAACAATCCCCATGTAACCCTCCCGGAAGGGGCTGTGTCCTGTGCAGTTTAGAACGAACAATACAAGACACTAAAGTTCTTCCAGCCTGATCTGTGTTGTTGCAACTGGGCTCCTCTGGAGGGGACTTTTACAAATGCATTCCTAGTTGTAACTACAGGAAAAGGGCAGGCAACCCCACTCAGGGTTATTTTTGGAGTCTTGGAAGCAGAGGGGAGCAGAGATGCTGGAACAATAGTGGAAGAGCAGTGGTAATCATGAATTCTGGTGATTGCTGCTGAGGTGATCTGTCTTTGAACTGCTCCTGAGGCCATTGAGGGCTGTCTGGTGTAAACAACCCCCTTCCTAAAAATAGAAATTGGGTTGTTTGCACAGAGGAAAGGTATCCTAATACTGTAAGTTAAGTTGTCTGTCTCTCCAAGAAGCCCAAGGAATACAGCAGATTCTTCACTTGAGCACAAAAATGTCATGGCCTAATGCCAAAAGATGGACAGTCAAATCCTCAGCACTGGGATTGGTTAAGTGTTCTCAGGACAGTCTCTTTGCCTCTCTTTAAAGTTTACACACAGGCCACCATCTACCTCCTCTGGTTGTTGTAAGACTTAAATGAGATGGTACATACAAAACATGTAACACCTACCTGGCACCTAACAGGTACTCAGTTAGCAGCAACCTGGCACAGAGAAGGCACTCAGTAAATGGTAACAATCAGGTATACTATGAATCTGACAGCCTTCCTTACCAACACAGAAGGTCGGGTTATTCATGATTATCACTCAAGACAGAGTGGAAAGAAAAATCTAGGCTACTTGTTGAAACTTTGGTGATAGGCAAAAATACAACCTGTCCTCGGTCAACAATTCCTCAAATATTATTTCAACAGACAGTTAAAGTTTTGGTTTAGGGAGTAAGAGTGGTAGCTTTGTTAATGCAGGTAGCTCTTAAAGAAGAAGATGGGGAGCCCTGGCCAAGCATACCTAAGTTTTGAGTTCCATCCCTAGTTGGGGCACATGTGGAGGGCAGCTAATCAATGTTTCTCTCACCTCTCTCTCTCTCTCTCTCCCCCCCCCCGCCCCCCAGCAATTAAAAAATCCTTGAGTGATGATTTAAAAAATTAAAAAAGAAGAGGGTAGGGAAACAGACCTCATTCAGTGAAATGCTTCTCAAGGGCAAGCTACCTAGAAAGGCCAAGGAGCCTTTCCCAGATGACTGTCCTTCAGAGAATGGGCAATTGTCACATGTCCAACCAGATAACCCTGCGGGCAGATAACCCTTTTCGTTGTTTTTTTGTTTTGTTTTTGTTTTTCCAGGCAGAGAGTTCTGACTTTCTGGACCTCACTCCAACCCTCATTAGGGAATTAGGATGGAATCACCTTGCTCTTCTCTGAAACATTGGCCATGCTTAGCACCAGTGATAAATAGAAGCCATTTATTTGAAAGACAGGTTCTCTCCTTAGGAACTAAACTACCTCATATCATAACACTTTTTATAAAACAATAAAAAATATAGGCAAGGTCTTAATTGAACTATTTTTCTTCCACTAAAATAACTGAATGTTTAGCTTTGACAAGCAAGAATGGTTCTGGTATCATGTAGTCTCCATATAGAATACACACACACACACACACACACACACACATATATTATTTTTCACTTTATATCTCACCTCTGTGAATATGCAAACCTCAATTCAGCCCTAGGTTAAATCAAAACATCTTGACCTTACAATTAAAGGCAAATAAAAAGCAATTGCTAGGCTGTCGAATTGTGAATAATAAATGGAAACATTATTGGGAAGGTTTCAGATTCTGATGAGCAGAAGGATTGTTTTGGAAAATCTATAGCAGAGAGTAGTATAATTATAACTTAGACTTGTGTGGCATTCCATCCAAACTCATCTCCAAACCTAATGTGATTTTCTAACAATAGTACTCCTCCAATAACAGACAGCCCACAAATAAATGCATGCTTAGATTCATTTCCTGTCCAGTTAAAAATAAACTTGCCAACGTTTGAAAGCAGCATAGAGTTCTTCCTAATAATAAAACAAACTCACCCATGCCGTTGGGCCAAGGCTTTGACATTTTAAAAATCATTACAGTGAAAAATAAACTCAACCTGTAACATGAGCTATTGTTAGAAATCCTTTGAGAAAGATGCCTCAAATAGAGAGCCCTAAAGTCCACTTGCTAGAATTAAATCATTTTACTTGGGTATCATAATGGTTTGAATTGTGTCCTGCGAAAATATGTCAAAGTCCTAAACCCCAAACCCTCACAATGAGACCTTATTTGGAAATAGGGTCATTGCAGATGTAATCAGTTAAGATGAGCACATATTGCAGTTGGATGAGCCCTAATTCCATATGTCTGGGTTTTTTATAAGAACAGGGGAATGTCATGTGACTATGAAGGCAGAGATTGTAGGGATATGTCTGCAACTAAGGCACACCAAGGATGGACAACTAACACAAGAAGCTGGAAGAGGTAAGAAGGATTCCACCCAGAGTCTGGCCCTGCAGACACCTTGATTTCAGACTTCTAGTGTCCAGAACTATGAGACCATGAATTTCTGTTGTTTTAAGCCAGTTAGTTGTGGTGCTTTGTTACAACAGCCACAGGAAACCAGTACAGGTATATCAAGCCCCCCCCCCCCCACCGCAGAACCCCCAGGAAGGCAGTCTCCTTGCAGTACAGGTTTCCCCTGCTAGGTTTATCAGTGTACCAGCTGGCATTGTTATGAGAGGCTGTGCTCGGCTTCAGTGAATTTTTTTTTTTATCACACTTTCAACGAATTTTCCCATTTCATGATGGGTGGTTTAGGAGCTCACCCGTCCACACCATGAAGGATGTTCAGCAGTTTTTTGACCAGAAACGGTATGACCCCCATGCCCCACCTTCCCTATTCACCCAATCTTGCCCCTGAAAGACTTTTTGTTTGCTTGTTTCCTGGATGAAAAAAGTCCTCAAAGGGAAATGTTTTGCCCATGTGGAAGAGGTGAAACAAAAAACTGCAGATGTACTAAAAGGCATCAAAATCAACAAGTTCAAAAACTGTTTTGAGCAGCGGGGAAAATAAGTGTCTCGATAGGTGTATTGCATCAAATGGAAGGTACTTTGAAGGTGACTGAAGTTTAAACATGTAAGAATAAATACACAATTTTTTATAAATGAATTCTGTTTTCTGGGGGAGGGTCCCCCCTCATATTTCATTTTCTGTATAACCTTAGCATCAGGGGAGGAGGGAGGGGATAATGGGTAGAAGGGTTTTTGAGGAACTACTATAAAGGACACATGGACAAAACCAAGGGGGAGGGTGGAAGCAAGGGAGGGAATTGGGTTTGACTGGGGTGGGGGGCAGTGGTGGGGAGAAAATGCAGGCAACTGTAATTGAACAACAATAACATGATTTTTTAAATAATAAAAATAAGTAAACATGTGGTCAATACCACAATGGTACTATCACTGATGCCTTGATAGAACGCCACATATCACAGAAAGAACCCAGATACATTTTACATTTTCTGGATTTTCCTAGGAGAATATCTGGCTGCCTGTAGTTGGATTTCCTTGAGAATAGATCAGTGGATGATCCTATCTAGTGAATCAAAAAATGTAGTAGCTGACCAACTTTGAGATATTCCTAAGATTTTTACTTACAGTCCATTGTTGAAATACTTACCACAACCTCTAAGAGAGACTCTCTTGTCATTTTTACCATTTTACAGATACAGAAATAAAGATACAGAGCTCAAATAACTGTTCAAGCAAGTAAGTAGCAGAGTGGATAATTAAGCTCAAGTATCCTGAATCATAATCTAAAAAAGTGTAACTTAATAAAGTTTATTTGTTCACATAAAAAAAAACCCTTAGCATCAAAAGTGTGTCCTACCTGTGCACTTGTATGGAATTGGGAGTGTCTTATCCTGCGCTGCCAAAACAAAGGACCACAGGCAGGTGGGCTGAAACAACAGACATGTATTTCTCACAGCTCTGGAGGCTGGAAGTCTGACGATACCAGGCTGCCAACGTAGGTCGGTTCCGGTGGAGCCCCCTCCAAGCTTACAGACAGCCAACCTTTTGCTGAGTCCTCACATGGCCTTTCCTTGGTGCTCATGTGCATGCAGAGATCTCCCTCACTTCCCCTTGTATGAGGGAGACCCCCCAAAATGCATAATTTATTTATAAAAATTGTGTATTTATTCTTGCATGTTTAAACTTCAGTCACCTTCAAAGTACTCTCCATTTGATACAATACACCTGTCGAGACATTTTTTCCACTGCTCAGAACAGTTTTTGAACTTGTCAATTTTGATGCCTTTTAGTGCTTCTGCTGTTTTTCATTTCACCTCTTCCACATAGGCAAAATATTTCCCTTTGAAGAATTTTTCATATGGGGAAACGAAAAAAGGCGCTTGGGGCAAGATCGGGTGAATAGGGAGGGTGGGGCATGGAGGTTATGCTGAGCTGCTGAACACTCAGCAAGGTGTGGGCAGGTGCACTCATAAATCACCCATCAAGAAATGGGCAAACGTGTTGAATCCAAAAAATTCACTGAAGCCAAATGCAGCCTCTCACAACAGCACCAGCTAGATCACTGATACACATGGGTTCCTCGAACACTCACCTAGCAGGGAAAGCATGTACAACAAGGGGCCCACCCTCCAGAAGATAATTCTGGGGCTTTGGGGGTCCTCCCCACCCCTGCCCCGTAAAGCACTAATCTCATTGATTAGGTCCGCCCCATGACCTCACTTAATCCTAATTGCCTCCTGTAGGCTTTATCTTCAGTCACAATAACTCTGGGAGTTAGGGCTTCAACAAAGGAATTTGGGAGGGGACACAAGTCAGCCCACAGCTGGGGGGGCCTAGTGTTTTGTGCAAATCATAGTTGTGACCTTCTAAAATAACCCTATTGTTGCTTGTTCTGATTCCATCCAGTCTTCATTTCAGTGTGTGGTTTCAAATGTGCACCATTCAAGGTCCTGCAGGACCCAGAAGAGGGTTTGACCAAGGGACTGTTGCCCAAGACGGAAACGGTTTGGGGAACTAGCAACGTTTAGTGCGATAGCAGGTATCACCGGCATTAGTATAATACTAGAAAGACAGGGAAAGGAGCAATGCCCACAGTCCCCAGAGGCTTCCCTATGGTGTGAGAGGGCTGCGACAACAAAGAAATTCAGCTCAGCACCCACGTGCCCTGGCAGGGCCGGAAATACACAACTGCCTGCCTTCTCCTTCTGCGCTTTTGGCTTTTATCTCTGGCCTTGCCTGTGGTTGGTTGGCCCAATCCCACAGAAGCCAGGGCGGAATGAGTGTGTTGGCGGAGCCCACACAGGGAGCAGAGCGGAGCAGAGTGCAGGCTGGAGGTGGCCTGCAGGGACAAACAAAGGAATTCCTCAGGGGAAGCATTTCTAAAACCCTCCTCCAGTTATCATGGTGATGGCTAAGTAAGTGGAGTGTACTAAAAACTCACAGCTGGGATTTTTCATTTACTTTTGGAATTTTGAGCATCTCAGGAAAAGCCTGCCGTTCATTACCCCGAGTGTTATTCAGTAAACCACAAGACTCCAGGAAACCAAGGGAGAATGCATCTGCTTAAAGGGAGACATCAAAGCAAGCAGCTTACAACTGTTCCTCCGGAAGCCAGCTCACAGGGTGGGTGAGGGACAAGGAACAAGAAGAGCAGCGACCCCTTTAGGCCTCATTGGACAGAGACCCGAGAGTCATAACCCAGAGCATGGTGTGCCATCCCTCTCAACAGCATGCAGGCTCTTAATACAAACAAGAGGCAGAGCGGAGTGGAGAACAAAAGGACACCCCACTTATACCCACAACTCTGCCGATCTCTCAGGGGCCCCCCAAAGTGTGTCTCCTCTGCACCACTCCTGTAGTGACTTCATTAACATTGCCAATTTGCCTTTTTCAAACACAACTATTTTTAATGGTTCATTCACAGTGGATTTCACCCCTTTCCTCAATCGGTTTGTTTTACAAAAGACAGTTCCTTCATCTAGAAAAAAGGAACCAAGTATGCAGTCTCATTTCTAAGGAGAGTTTGAGACCCAGTGGGACAGTGCAGAGTAGCTTTATGGAACATGCAGACTCCACAGCCCCTCTGGGGGTGCACCCTGGAAGGGACCAAGGCTCAGCAAACTGCGCGGTGAGCTCTTGGCTGGACTGTCAGAACGGCCCTTGAAGAGGGATCCTGCCATGCAGAGGAGGGGCAGCCTTTTCACATTGGTGAGAACAGAATGCTAACAATGACTCCTTAGATCACCCGCTAAAAACACTAGTGCAAAATGAGTGTGCATCGTGGAGAACCAGAAGAAAAGTGACTTACAGAGGAGGGGAAAACCTGGGGATGGGGGGCCCCACGTGTAGGACTCCTTTTCCGCCTTGTTTTGAAATTCATACGTAGGATCCTTTTGAAAGCACAGCCCTGTGATGTGAGATGCATGCGCCCTCTCGTCTGCGGGGGAGGGGGGAAAATCTGGCAACTACCCCATTTAACTCATCTTTCCACCTGTACCCTGATGGAGGCAAAGACTGCTTTCTCTGCATTCCTGAGAAACATGCTTTGTTTCTTCTTTGTGTTTCTAAAAGATTTAATAACTTATTAGTGAAGGGGAAAACTAGCCAAGAAAACAATTTTAAATATTTGGAAACACTCTTATGAATTACAAAATTTTCATTTTTCTGTCTAGAAATTTTAATGATTATTTTAAATGTCAGTAATACTATTGAAGGATTTGGATTATATGATCCTATTTTTCCGGTAATATTGGATGACCAATTTTTAACCTTATATTATGTATGCAAGGATATTATAGCAGATTTTAAAAATCACAAATTCTTTGTATGCCCATGTTTATGACCCTTGGCCATGTTACGTTGGAGCCCTGACTCTCTGGGGTTGACCATTGGGCCAATATAACATCAATGTCTTGGTCTGTCCAGGCTGCTATCATAAAATCCCAGAGAATGGCTTATAAATAACAGAAAGTTATTTCTCATAGTTCTGGAGACTGGAAGTCCAAGATCAAGGAACGTGCATGCTCCATGCTTGGTGAGAGTCTACTTCCCAATTTGTAGATAGCCATCTTCTTGAAGTATTCTCACGTGCCAGTGAGGGGCAAGGGAGCTCTCTTTCGTAAGAGCTCCAGTCTCCAGACCTAATCAGCTCCCAAAGGTCCCACCTCCTCATACCATCACTTCCACATAAGGATTTGGGGGGGACATAAAACACTTAGTTCATGATGATCAGCATATTAGCAGAGGCTGGCAAAGTGCTCGTGTACTGGGGCTTCTCTCTTTGCTGCTCTTGGCTTCTCTGGCAGTTCACCACAACTGCGCCATGCGAATGAGCCAAAGCTAGCCTTCCAAATGATAGGCCTCCATCGCCAGACAACACCACTGGCCATCCGGTGCCAGCAGATGCATGACTGAGCCCAGCCAACACCACAGAGAGCCATCCTGAGGAGCCCAGCCCAAATTGTCTCCCCACAGAATTGTCAGCAAGTAAATAGTTTTAGGTCATGTTTGGGTAATTTGTTATTCAGCCAAAGCTAACTGATAGAGATATTCACCCTCATGTTTTCTTTGGTGATGGACTTGAACATAAAAGTCAAATGACTGACACAAAGTCTAAAATGAAGAGTGAAACACCAAAAATAGAAATTAGCTCTTGATTTTTCCTTGATGGTCCAAAGTACAGGGACACTCTGAGATATGTCAAAACTGTACTTGTAATTTAGCAGATGTATAAGGATAGGTCTTATTTCAAAAATAGATTTCTTTTTTTAATTTATTTTATTGATTATGCTATTACCATTGTCATATTTTCCCCCTTTATTCCCCTCCACCCTGCACACCCCCTTAGTTCATGTCCATGGATTGTACATACAAATTTTTTGACTTCTACATTTCCCATACTATTCTTAACCTCCCCCTGTTTATTTTCTACCTACCGTCTATGCTACTTATTCCCTGTACCTTTTTCCCCATTTCTCCCTTTCCCTTCCCTTCTGATAACCATCCATGTGATCTCCATTTCTATGATTCTATTCCATATTCTAGTTGTTCGCTTAGTCCATTTTTACTTTTGTTATTTTTTAGGTTCGGTTGTTGATAGTTGTGAGTTTATTGTCATTTTATTGTTCATAGTTTTTTATCTTCTTTTTCTTAGATAAGTCCCTTTAACATTTCATATAATAAGGGCTTGGTGGTGATGAACTCCTTTAACTTGACCTTATCTGGGTAGCACTTTATCTGCCCTTCCATTCTAAATGATAATTTTGCTGGATAGAGTAATCTTGGATATAGGTCCTTGCCTTTCATGATTTTGAATACTTCTTTCCAGTCCCTTCTTGTTTGTAAGGTTTTTTTTTTTTTTTTTGAGAAATCAGCTGATAGTCTTATGGGAACTCCTTTGTAGGCAACTGTCTCCTTTTCTCTTGCTGCTTTTAAGATTCTCTCTGTATCTTTAGTCTTGGGTAATGTACTGGATTTTCGGACCATAAGATGCACCTATATTTTAGAGGTGGAAAATAGAAAAAAAATTTGAAGCAAAAAATGTGGTAAAATATTTCATAACATGAATAATATAATATTTCACCAATGTAAATATAACAGAACTCAACAGCAGCATCAACAATCATTATTCCTCCCAAATTTGGATGGGGAAAATGTGCGTCTTATGGTCCGAAAAAAATAAGTAATTATGACATGCCTTGGTGTGTGTGCTTCCTTAGGTCCAACTTCTTTAGGACTCTCTGAGCATCCTGGACTTCCTGGAAGTCTATTTCCTTTGCCAGATTGGGGAAGTTCTCCTTCATTGCTTTTTTAAATATGTTTTCAATTTCTTGCTCTTCCTCTTCTCCTTCTGGCACCCCTATGATTTAGATGTTGGAACATTTAAGGTTGTCCTGGAGGTTCCTAAACCTCTCCTCATTTTTTTTTTGAATTCTTGTTTCTTCATTCTGGTCTGGTTGAATGTTTCTTTCTTCCTTCTGCTCCAAACTGTTGATTTGAGTCCCGGTTTCCTTCTCATCACCGTTGGTTCCCTGTACATGTTCCTTTATTTCATTTTTCATATCCTTCACTTTTTCCTCTATTTTGCAACCATACTCAACCAATTCTGTGAGCATCCTGATTTCCAGTGTTTTGAACTATGCATCTGATAGGTTGGCTGTCTCTTCATCTCTCAGTTGTATTTTTTCTAGAGCTTTGATCTGTTCTTTCATTTGGGCCTTTTTTTTTTTTTTTTTTTTTTTTTGTCTCATGCTCCTGTTTTGTAGTAAGGGGTAGAGCCTTAGGTATTCACCAGGGCAGGGCAACCCACTTTGCTGCATTGTGGCACTGTATGTGGGGGAGGGGTCTGAAAGGAAAAATGCCACTTGCTCAGCTCTCTGCCAGCTTTCAGTTACTTATCCCACTACCCACAAGCAAATAGAGCCCTTCTGGTACTGATTCCTGGGTGGGTAGGTTTGTGTATGTTCTAGGACCCTGTGGGTCTCTCCAATGAACTCTCCTGTGAGGCTGGGAGTTTCTCCTGCTGCCTCAATCCCCATGGTTTTTTCTTTCAAAGGTTTTGAGGCTTTATTTTCCCATGCTGGAACCCTAGGCTGCGTATGGTCTGTGTTGTTCCCCAGTTGTTCTTCCCAATGTATACACATGCAAATGTGGGACTGCCTACTCCACCTGCTGCCACATCACCTGGTCTGCCAGCCATTGCCTTGCTGCGAGTCCTCTCCATCCCAGCTGCCCATCTGTGCCCCTCCTACCGGTCTGGATAAATGTTTCTTCTTCAGCTCCTTGGTTGTCATACTTCCATACAATTCAATTTTCTGTCAGTTCTGGTTGGTTTTTATTTTTCAATTTGTTGTCCTTCTTTTGGTTGTGCAAGGAGGCACAGTGCATCTACTTATGCCTCCATCTTGGCTTGAAGTCTAAAAATAGGTTTCAATATTGGTGAAAAACAAGTTATTTGAAACTGCCTAATTTTCTGTTTGTTAGAAGCAATAAACCCCTTTGCCTATACAATTGTATTCAATTAAATAGAACTATCCCATTTGGAAAGGACAGAAGAAAAAACAAAAGTGAGACGAGAACATCTATCATAAAGTAAAACAAAACAAGACAAATATAAAGCAACAATTTTGTGTTTGGCCTTTGCAATTACTATGCTCCTGCACGAACACCATAGAGAGTGTGATAGACCAGCAAATGAGGGGTCTTTGTATCTTAAGAGAGACTTTCTTTAGTGTAATGCATCTAAGACAACTGGGAAAATTGAGAGGCCATGAAGGTCTATTGTCATTTTCTTATAAATCTGAAATTATAAAGCAGGACAATCAGGGGATTTAAAATGAGTAGATGCTATGTTGATTACGTTTGAATTATATCACATGATCATAGCTCCTGGAGACAACCTGAAAGCACGACTTAATCTACGAACTTATTAGAGCACTAAGAGTGTCTGGTGGCCTATTTAGGAAGTAATTTTGTGATGACGAAGGTTGAGTTTCCTGGGACACCGTGTCATATGAGCCATCAGGGATCACACAACGTCAAGAGGATGTGGATTGCAATACAGCTTCTATTTATAACCAGTCTGTAGGCAATGGCTGAATGATGAGAACAGGAAATGTGCTGGGAAGTTGTAAGAGTCCTTTTGATTCTTCCTTACACTCACAGACATGCAGCAAATGAAGTTTGTGTGCGGCCAAGAAAGAACATGAGGAGAGACCCAGGAGGTGTCTACTGGGTCAGACTCACTCATGTGCCCAGTAGTCTACTGCACATCACATTCTGTTCTAAGCACTTCACACAGATTGACTAACCCATCCACAACCCTGCAACGTTCTACAGGTGAAGAAACTCAGACCAGGATGAATGAGAAGTTGTCTAAGTTCATTCAGAATTCAAACACAGGCTGTCTAGTTTCAAGACCTATACATTGCTACTGAACACAATGTACCATAAAAATACACACAATGAAATAAAACTCCAATATTTTGAAGTGAGCTTAGTAGAGTTTGTACATGAGAAGTTTTCAATTTCTTCCAACTGGTCCTAACTGTGCTTGAGTGAAATCATATGTTCTGTTCCTTAACAGTGACATAGGCAGATGTGGGCCTTCCAGGTTCCCTTCAGTAACTAGGGGAAGTCCTGTCCCTCCTCATGCAGTCGGAGACCCATGGACATCACTGAACCAATAAAGGTGTCCATAGCACATAAGACAGCAAACAAACAAACAAACAAACAAACAAACCAGAAGTTCCTGACTGGGGATACTTGAAGTAGGCAGCAAGCAGGGCCTTCCTTTCTCCTTCCTATTCTTTTGGTCTCAGTCCTAGAGGAATGAGACCAGGTTGAGGGAAGGAAGGAGCTACAGCCTTCTGCTTAGTAAAGGCTGTTCCCCATACCTGCTCTGAGCCTCCTGAGGTCCCCAGGCTGGCTCTCAAGGGGATCGTGAGTGAATTTCTTTAACTCCCTCTTGTTAGGTCCCGGACTCAGCTCTGGCTTGTTCTCTGGCTTGTTCACTCCAGCCTCAGCTCTTGTAGCACAAGTAGCTCACCGTTTCTTGGGACTGGGTTCCCCTTCTCCAGAACCAACCCTTTCTGGAGAAGGACAGTTCAAGCCAGTTTCTTTCCTCAGGCCTCCAGACAAAGCTCACAACTCCAGGCCACAAAAAGCTGTGGGTGTGCAGGGTGCTTCCTGTCACCCCTGCCCCAAGTCCCACTCTGCCTCTTTCCCTAATCCTACAGGGTGCTGGGAGCATGAGCTGAATTCCTTCTGGGGCATCAGATGCCATGCTCCACCTATCAGATGCCAAAGGCATCCACCAAATCTAAAAAGTGCCCTTGGTCTCCTGGTTTGGGGGCAGGGCTTTGGCAAACACCCTCTCTTCTCCAAGAAGAAGGAAAAGCAAGGGCTTTTCCTGCTCAGGGATGATGGCTCATGCTCCCCCATTCTCCTTTCCTTCTCCTGGAAGCATTGCTGGGGGTACGGGGTTGTTTAGGAAACCGAGTTGTTTCACCTGGATGGCAACCTGCCCCCCAGTTGTTGGCAACTGTCTTCAGCATATATGACATTGAATTCCTTTTCTTCACTTTGGTGTTCTAGTTCCCAAAGAGGGCAGCAAGAAATGTCCCACTCACTCAGCATCTTGCTAAGTAAGGCTCCTCCGGGAAGCCACCCGCCTTATGGTATTGTCTCTCCTCACCAAATCACCTTCTGTTAGGGTTCCAAGACTGTTTCCCCCTACACAGCAGGGCTAGGCTCCATCATTCCTGTGCTCAACAGGAGCATGGAGAAAGCCCTTGGCAATGACAAGATAGAAGACACAAGCAATAGGGACAGGATTTCTTTAAGTTCAGAGGAAGGCTTTTCAAGAGAAAAACTTCCAACAACAGGTGCCAATAGTGTAAATGATGTCTATTTGTGTATTTTCACTGTGTTTTTACCATTATGACTCATATTCACAAACTCTGGTGAAAGAGTCAATTTGTGTATTTGACATAATTCTCCATCTACTCTCTTCCCTCCTCCATTTCATTAAAAAGTGCATAGGCCTGGCCATGGATCCTAATTACTACTTAGTGATTTGCTTCAGGGTAACTTTGTTAAACACAGAATTAAAACGGATAGGGCTGCTGCAGATTTTAGCAAACCATTCTGCTGAGGTGAACATTGCAATAAAAAAAATAAGGGTGCCATGTGCGGTTTGTCCTGGAAATTTCTCCTACATTGCAAGGCTTCTGATTTGTAAACACACACTGTTTCATTGAAATGGTGAGCAAAGGTTGCTCCAAAACTAGTCTACAGAATTTTCTCATTTGCATCAGAGAAACTAAATATTCTTTAAGACAGAGTATCTGGGTACCTTTTGTGTGAAACTTGCCCCAAGCAGTGAGTCAAGGACATCACTTGGGAAAAGCTTCTGCTCTGAGCAAACAAGGACCAGTTCAGGAGGAAAGGATGGTAAAATATGCAACCGAATTTCAGAAGTCACCTGCATCTCTGCATAAAATTGAAAGTCTAAAAAAGGCATTTCCTGAGCATGGCTGAATGATTCAGTTTCACCGTGACTCAACCACACTCATGGTTGCTCCATCAGTGGGAGAGGGAGGCCAGATGCTGCGTGGTAGAGACGCAAAGCCCTGGGAATGTGCACAGCTATTTCAGGCGATTAAATGAGGGCTTGGGAGCGCAGTCCACGTGCGAGCTCAGGAAGTACAAATAGGGCGTTAATGAGAGGAAACACTCCCCACGCAAAGGCTGTGGGGAATGATTCAGAGCTGCTAGAACCAGCCTCTCCTGGCCTGGAGAATGCCACACTCAGGGGAAGGAGGGTGGGAGGGGCATCCCAGCCGTTCTGAAGGTGGGTGCAGCACAAACACAAGCCCCAAGCAAACTTTAGAAGAGCTTTGTGTTTTCAGGCTGACCCTGTATTGCAGCCTGCAGGCACTAATGGTCAGGCTGCACCCCAGACACCCTATTACAGGGAGACAAGCCTTGCTCCAACATTTACCTAAAGCAAACTCATCTACAAAACCTTACTAGGAAGTTCTTTCCCTATTCCAAGACTTCATTAAAAAAATTTTTTTTATTGTTGTTCAATTACAGTTGTCTCCATTTCCCCCCATACTCTCCTCTGCCTTGCTCAGCCCCCCTCCCACATTCAATCCTCCCCACCCCCGCATTCTCCTTGCCCATGGGTCCTTTATACTTGTTCCTTGACTTGACCTTTCCCCTTCTTTTCCCATTATTCCCTCACCCTCACCCCTCTGGTCACTGTCAGTTTGTTCTTTATTTCTATGTCTCTGATTCTATTATTCTCGCTTGTTTGTTTTGTTGATTAGGTTCCACTTATAGATGAAATCATGTGGTATTTGTCTTGTGGTATTGGTATTCTCACCTGACTCATTTCACGTAGCATAATACTCTCCAGTTCCATCCATGCTGTCCTGAAGGGTAGGAGTTTCTTCTTTCTTTCTGCTACGTAGTATTCCATCATTTAAATGTACCATAGTTTCTTGCTCCATTCATTTCCTGATAGGCACTTAGGCTGTTTCCAGCACTTGGCTATTGTAAATAATGCTGCTATGAACATTGCAGTGCATAGGTTCTTTTTAATTGGTGTTTCAGGATTCTTAGGGTATAATTCCAGCAGTGGAATTCCCAGGTCAAAAGGCAGTTCCATTTTTAGTTTTTTGAGGAAATTCCATACTGTTTTCCACAGTGGCTACACCAGTCTGCATTCACACCAACAGTACACCAGGGAAACTTTTCTCCACAACTTCACCAGCACTTGTTGTTTGTTGATTTATTGATGATGGCTATTCTTACCAGCGTGAAGTGGTATCTCATTGTGGTTTTAGTTTGCATCTCTCTGATGGCTAGTGATGCTGAGCATCCTTTCATATACCTCTGGGCCCTCTGTATGTCCTCTATGGAGAATTGTCTGTTCAGGTCCCTTGTCCAAGACTTTATTTTTTATCTTGCTAAAATAATGTTAAGTTTTAAACAGATAATTCATAAACAAATTCTACATGCCACATGGCTCTAGGGAGGGAGTCTGGTCAACTGCTCGCTCCCTGCCCAAACAAGAGTTCAGCAGCAACGGGAGAGACCTGGTTGCTTGAAGTCACAGAGAGACAAGTTAAGGTCTGAGTGGCAAACACACTGGTGCTGTGAGCACCTATGCTTAGCCCTGGGTGGAGTGCACACCATAGCCGGTGCGACCAGACTAGGGGAACAGTGACCATGGGCTGGATGTCCTAGAGGAGCAGGGTCTGTGGTCAGTGGAGGGGCTAGGATGAGCAGTCTGACTGCCAGGAGTATGTGCAGGGAGCGACCCAGGTGGCCTCTCCTCTCCACCCCACCTTTGCACAGGCAGGTGTTCACTCATGAAGGTATAAAGACAACCCAGAGAGAGTGTTTCAATGAGACCCAACAGGTTTAAAAGGTTCTGAAATGGTTTCCTTTGCTGTGAAAAAAACTTTTTAGTTTGATTAGTCACATTTGTTTATTTATTTATTTATTTATTTAGTTATTTTTGTTTCCCTTGCCTAAGAAGATATATCAGAAAAAAATACTGCTACAAGCAACATCTGAGATCTTATTGTCTATGTTTTCTTCTAAGATTTTTATGGTTTTGGGTCTAATATTTAAGTCTTTAATCCATTTTGAACTTATTCTTGTGTTCTGTAAGAAGGTGATCAAGTTTCACTTTTTGTATCTGTCCAATCTTTCCAACAGCATTTATTGAATAAACCATCTTTAGCCGGTTATATGTGCTTGCTTCCCCTGTTGAATGTTAATTGACTATAAAAGTGTGGATTTATTTCTGAGCTCTCTATTCTGTTCCATTGATCCTTGTGTCTGTTTTTATGCCAGCACCAGGCTGTTTTGATCACTATGGGGTTGTAGTATAGTTTGATATTAGGCAGTGTGAGTCTTCCAACTTTGTTCTTCTTTCTCAGGATTGCTGTTGCTATATGGGGCCTTTTGTGGTTCCACATAAAGTTTTGAAATATTTGTTCTAGTTCTGTGAAATTTATCATTGGAATCTTGATAAGAATTGCATTGAATCTATAGATTGCTTTGGTTAGCATGGACATTTAATGATGTTAATCCTTCCTACCCATGAACACAATATGTACTTCAACTTATTTGTATCTTCTTCAATTTCTTTCTTCAGTGTCTTATAATTTTCTTAGTACACAAAGGCAACCCACTGAATGGGAGAAAATGTTCACCAATACATCTGATAAGGGGCTAACATTCAAAATTTATAAAGAACTTACAAAACTCAATACCAAAAAGCAAACCAGTTAAAAAATGGACAAAAGACTTGAATAAATACTTCTCCAAAGAGAACATACAGATGGCCAATACACATCAATGTCACTAATCATCACAATAATGCAAATTAAAACCACAATGAGATATTACCTCACACCAGTCAGAATGGCTATCATCAGTAAATCAACAAACAAGTGCTGTCAAGGATGTGGACAAAGGGGAACTCTTGCACTGTGGTGGGACTGCATATTGGTGCAATCACTGTGGAAAGCAGTATGGAGATAACTCAAAAAATTGAAAATGGAAAAACATTTTATTTGATTTCAGGGAAGATGGCGGCACAGTAGGAGGGGGCGGATTCCACTTCCCTCTACACATGGGAGAAAAACCTAGCCAATCTACACAGGAACAGAGGAAACAGCCAACACACCACAGCGTATATGAAAATAGGAGTTCAAAAACTGTAGCAGACATTGAAAAACCAGATGGTAAGGAGAGTTCTTCAGGACAATAAGAACCCAGGGATCAGCACAGAGACCAGGGCGGCTGAAACCCCAGACCGGCGCTTGCTGGGTTTGCCACATGGCTCTAGGGAGGGAGTCTGGTCAACTGCTCGCTCCCTGCCCAAACAAGAGTTCAGCAGCAACGGGAGAGACCTGGTTGCTTGAAGTCACAGAGAGACAAGTTAAGGTCTGAGTGGCAAACACACTGGTGCTGTGAGCACCTATGCTTAGCCCTGGGTGGAGTGCACACCATAGCCGGTGCGACCAGATGCACCGGCAACCAGAGGAGAGGGCTTTGTGGAAGACCTGTAGCCCATGCCGGGAACCCGGGGAGTGCAAGTGATCCATGGAAGAACCAGAACCCATGCATGTGAGCCCAGGGCATATGCACGATCCGTGGGAAACCCAGAGCTAACCCCGTGAACCTAGGGTGAGCTGGCATAACACAGGAAACCCGCAGAGCCCACACTCATAAACTCCGGCAGGGGCATGCTCTGTAGGAAACCCAGAACCTGCACCTGTAAACTAGAGATGGCGCGCATGCACCATGCAGGAGACCTGGAGCTCACACCTGTAAACCCTGGGGAGTGCTCCATCTGTGGGAGACCCAAGGTCACACCCATAAAATCGGGGAAAGCATGTGCTCTGCAGCAAGCCCTGAGCCCATGCCCCAGGCCCTGTGCAGAGAGGCGCTGGGCTAGCTCTGGGGAGAGTAGCCCAAAGCTGACTGAGAGCTGAAAAGAGAGAAAAGCAATACCATCACCCTTCGGCCCATTGCACCCAGCAAGACCAGAAATACTGGCTTGGCAAGCTTAAAACCAGCAAGAGGTTTTTGTTTCTTGTTGTTTTTTTTTTAAATAATTAATTATTATTATTTTTATCTTTTTTATCCCTCAATTCCTTTTGCTTCTCTTCTTTCTTGTTTTACTCCTTCTTCCTTTCTTTCCAATTTTATCTCTTCTTCCTTCCTCTTTTTTCTTTTTTTCAACTTTTTTATTTTCTCTTTTAAAAACCTACGAGTGAGACAAAAAAAACAACCTGGAACTGTAAAAAATCAGAGTTGGACCCAAAGAGGGGGCATCCCAACAGCTGAGACAGTGGAAGTTGTAAACACCAGGATACCCCAAGGAGACTGCACCACTGAATCTCACAGGTATTCTACCACAGAAGTTCACACCATAAACCCAGGGAACCAGAACAGATCAATTTACGAAGCTCAAGCTAACAAGAAGAGACTCACAAACAATGGGAAGACAAAGAAACAATCACCAAATGAAAGGAAAGGAGGAAGCCCCAGAAAGAATGCTAAATGAAACAGAGGCAACTCAACTATCAGATCTTGAGTTCAAAGCAATGGTTTTCAGGAAGCTCCATGAGCTCTTAATGAGCTACCAGAAACTTCAGGGAAGCTACGATGAACTCACTGCAAACTATAGCAACATGAAAAAGGAAATAGAAACTATCAACAAGGGCCAAGAGAAAATGAAGAATACAATTTCTGAACTGAAGAACACAGTAGAAGGAATCAAAAGCAGAATCGATGAGGCAGAGGATCAGATCAGTGAGTTGGAGGACAAAGTAGAAAAAAATACCCAGAATGAGCAAGAAAAAGAAAAGAGGCTCAGAAAGAATGAAGAGGGATTAAGAGAAATGCAAGACAACATGAAATGTAATAATATCCATATAATAGGGATACCAGAAGGAGAAGAAGAAGAGCAAGGGATAGAAAACCTGTTTGAAAAAGTAATGATGGAAAACTTCCCTAATTTGATGAGAAAAAAAGTCACACAAATACAGGAAACGCAGAGTCCCACTCAAGAGGAACCCAAAGAGGCCCACTTCAAGACACATCATAATTGGAATGGCAAAATTCCAAGACAAAGAGAGAATCTTAAAGGCAGCAAGGGAGAAGAAGGAAGTAACATACAAGGAGCCCTGATAAGGTTAGCAGCTGACTTCTCAATGGAAACGCTCCAAGCCAGAAAAGAATGGCAAGACATATTCCAAGCAATGAGAACCAAAGGCCCGAAACCAAGCCTACTTTACCCAGCAAGGCTTTCAATCAAGATAGAAGGCCAAATAAGGAGCTTCCCAAAGAAAAGAATTCTCAATGAATATACCTCTACCAAACCAGTTCTGCAAGAGATGCTAAAAGGAGTGCTTTAAGGAAAGGAAGGAAAAGAGAGAGAGAGATCTCAAAGTTCACTGCAAAATTATTATCCTTCACAGCCCCAGTTATTAACGTTTTCTGTATATATTTTACCTTCCAAGTTATCTGAACCTGTTAAGGGAGGTGGGTTTTACTATTTTGTTTCTCCATCTAAGGGGTCAGGAGAATGGCTAGAGAAATAAAGGGATGCTTAATGAATGTTCACTACCTCTGGTATATGTCATTTCCTTATCAAACCAACAGGGAGACAGAGTAGAATCAGAAAAATATGACTAAAATGATGAAAAGGATAAGTTGCTACTTATAACACAACTTGAAGACATCTTAAATCTGGAATAATAAAGGCTGAGGAGGACATGGACTCTGAAGAGTAAGGTCATAACAAAATTCTAAATACTTAAAAGTGACTCTGGGGGCACCTTTTACTATTCTGCAGTGATCATCTTATATCTAATAAAATTAAATACTTTTTTTACATTGTGGGAATTAAGTTTAGGGAAGATTGTCAAATAGAAAGAAGGCTGAATATAGACCTCTCCTCAAAGTGATTTAGGCAAGTGTGTGGCAGGAAGATAAGACTCTCCTGAAGCAGGATTACGCAGTGTGACATCATACCTGGCCTCGCATGGGGACTGAATGAACAAAGTGGACCCATCTGCATCTCCTTGTGCTCATTTCTCATTTAATAGCATCTCTCACTTTATCCTAAGGCAACATTCTGAAGTAGACAACGGTAATGATTCCCATTTGTTATCCAGCCCTCAATCCCACCTCCATTTTTGTAGTTTTCAGATCTATAACCTCATTTTACATACCTGACAAGTTAAAAATTTTCTCCACAGTGACTTTTTAACAGAATTTTTTCTAATTTACTTATTTTTCATTTTTAGTATTATTTTATATGAGTTTCAGGTGTACAGCATAGTAATTAGACAATCATACACTTTATATAAAGCATTCCCCCTGATATTTACCATACCCACCTGGCACTATACAAAGTTAATTACAATATTATTGACTATATTCTGTATGCTGTACTTACATTGCAGTAACTATTCAGCAACTACCAATTTGTACTTCTTTTTTAAAAATATATTTTATTGATTATGACTTTAATGGTGTTATGGCTTATGTTTAAATCTTTTATCCACCTTGAATTTATTTTTGTGTATGGTGTAAGTTGGTGCTCAAGTTTCATTTTCTTGCACGTAGCTGTCCAGTTCTCCCAACACCACTTGTTGAAGAGGCTATTTTTACTCCATTTTATGTTGCTGCCCCCTTTGTCGAATATCAATCGACTATAGAGACTTGAGTTTATTTCTGGGCTCTCTGTTCTATTCCACTGGTCCATGTGCCTGTTTTTATGCCAGTACCAGGCTGCTTTGATTACAGTGGCCTTGTAATACATTTTGGTATCAGGTATTGTGATCCCTCCTCCTTTGCTCTTCTTTCTCAAGATTGCTGCCACTATTCTAGGTCTTTTATTGTTCCATATAAATTTTTGAAGTGTTTGTTCTATGTCTGTGACATATGCCATTGGTACTTTAATAGGTATACCATATGATCTCACCTTTAACTGGAATATAATCAACAAAACAAACAAACAAGCATAATATGACCAAAGACATTGAAATTGAGAACAGGCTGAAAGTCACCAGAGGGGAGAGGGGAGGGAATTTCAGGGGAAAAGGGGAAGGGTTTACAGGAACAAGTATAAAGGACACATGGACAAAAACTATGGGGGGCGGAAATGGGAGGAAGGTGGGGAGGGCTGGGGTGGTGGGTTGGGGTGGGAGTAAAAAACAGAAAACTGTACAAGATCAACAATTAAAATAAAAAAAGAAAATCTTATTTCTACTAAATATATATATATATATAAAATTGATTATGCTGTTACAGTTGTCAATTTCACCCCCATCATTCCCTTCCACCCTGCACACACCCTTCCACCCACATTCCCCACCTTTAGTTCATGTCCATGTGTCATAAGTTCTGTAGCTTCTACATTTCCCACACTATTCTTGCCCTCCCAATATTTTCTACCTATCATCTATGCTACTTATTCTCTGTACATTTCCCCCCTCTCTCCTCCTCCCACTCCCCTGTTGCTAACCCTCCATCTGATCTCCATTTCTGTGGTTCTGTTCCTGTTCTAGTTGTTTGTTTTTGTTTTGGGTGTGGTTGTTAATAATTGTGAGTTTGCTGTCTTTTTACTGTCATATTTTTTATCTTCTTTTTCTTAGGTAAGTCCCTTTAACATTTCATCTAATAAGGGCTTGGTGATGAGGAACTCCTTTAACTTGACCTTATCTGAGAAGCACTTGACTGCCCTTCCATTCTAAATAAAAGCTTTGCTGGATAGGGCATTCTTGGGTGTACGTCCTTGCCTTTCAAGACTTCAGATACTTCTTTCCAGCCCCTTCTTGCCTATAAGGTCTCTTTCGAGAAATCAGCTGACAGTCTGATGGGAACTCCTTTATAGGTGACTGTCCCCTTATCCTTTGCTGCTTCTAGAATTCTCTCCTTCATTTTAATCTTGGCTAATGTAATTATGATGTGCCTTGGTGTGTCCCTTCTTGGGTCCAACTTCTTTGGGACTCTCTGAGCTTTCTGGACTTCCTGGTAGTCTATTTCCTTTGCCAGATTGGGTAAGTTCTCCTTCATTATTTGTTCAAATAAGTTTTCCACTTGTTGTTCTTCCTTTTCCCCTTCTGGTACTCCTATGATTTGGATGTTGGGACGTGTAAAGATGTCCTGGAGGTTCCTTAGCCTCTCCTCATTTTTCTGAATTCTTGTTTCTTCCTTGTTTTCTGTTTGGTTGTTTGTTTCTTCCTTCTGGTCCACTCCATTGATTTGAGTCGCAGTTTTCCTCCCATCTCTATTGGTTCCCTGTGCATTTTCCTTCATTTCATGTATTGTAGCCTGCATTTTTTCATCTAATTTGTGAGCAAAATCAACCAATTCTGTGAGCATCCTGATCACTAGGGCTTTGAACTATGCATTTGATAGGTGGGCTATCTCTTCGTCGCTTAGATGAATTGGCTCTGGTGCTTTGATTTGTTCTCCCATTTGAGCCATTTTTGTGTCTGTTTTTTGGTCTGGTTGGGGCTGTTACATAGTGAGGGGCAGAACCTTAGGTGTTCCCCAGGGCGGGGCAGCCCAGTAGCTGGGTAGTGACGCTGTATGTGGGGGCGGGGTCTGAGAGGGAATAATGGCACTTGCTCCACTCTCTCTCGGATTCCAGTCCCTTCCACCACTTCTCCTTTGCCTGGATGATCTATGCTTGAATGTGGGACTACCTGGTCAGCCAGCCGCCTTGTGTGGCCTCGCTGGGTCTGCACAGTTGCCACCTCATGCCTGGGGTCTGCTAGCTGCCGCCTGCACACCTGGGATCTGCCAGCTACTGCTGCCTGCGTGCCCAGGTCTGCCAACCTTCACTTTTTCCTGCCACAACTCCGCCTCTTTTACCGGTCTGGATGAATGGTTGTTGGACTTCCGTACAGTTCAATTTTCTGTCAGTTTGTTTTCTTCTTTCTAAATCTTTGTTGTCCTTAATTTTGGTTGTGCGAGGAGGCACAGTGTGTCCAGCTACGCCTCCATCTTGGCCGGAAGTCCAATTTGTACTTCTTAATCTCTTTACTTCTTTCACCCAGTCACCCACACCGCTTCTCCTCTGGTAACCATCTGACCAGTCTCTGTGTCTGTGTATGTTTTCAATTTTTTTGCTCATTTATTTTGAACAAAACATTTCTTAAGGGCTTTGTAGTATTGATTTTCATTTATCCTGTACCTAACCTGGTACCTGGGAAATGATAAACACACAGTATGTGTATGATGAAAAGATAGATAGATGGATGGAAAGAAAGGTGGAAGGAGGGATGAGTGCAGCAGAACAAGTTTTTCCTTTTCCTATAAATTCTTCCCAGTCTACAATTCTGGTGTAGAAGAACTGCAAAGTAAAAATGACTTAGGTTATGCAGAACTATGAGAGGTTACATACCTTGACCAAGATCATGAGTTTATGAGTGGCAGGATTAGAATCTGAATTTAGATCTATCTAGTGTCATGTTACAATGGAAAGGCCTTTGGGGTCAGACACAGATTATGAGGACAGACCCAGCATCTGAGCCTGAAGATGAGAGAGATCTAATGTGAAAATGATGGTACTGGACATGAGCATAACCCAATGTATACTATTTAAAGTACAGTTGGCTGACTTTCGGCCAAGATGGAGGCATAGGGAGACACACTGTGCCTCCTTGCGCAACCAAAATAAGGACAACAACAATTTAGAAACAAAATAACAACCAAAACTTACAGAAAATTGAACTGTATGGAAGTCTGACAACTAAGGAGTTAAAATAGATACATTTATCTAGACCGCTAGGAGGGGCGGAGTCGGGTGGCTGGGCGCAGAGAGGGGTCATGGCAAAAAAAAGTGGTGGCACTGAGAGCACAAGGCAGCAGCTGATAAACCCCAGGTGCACAAGACGGCAGTGGGCAGACACTGGGTGTGCAGGCAGCGACTGGCAGACCCTGGGCATGGGGTGGCAACAGTGAGACTCAGCAAGGCAGCAATTGTGAAGCAGGGCACAGCGCACAAGGC
Organism: Glossophaga mutica; assembly: GCA_039655065.1. Lineage (NCBI taxonomy): Eukaryota > Metazoa > Chordata > Mammalia > Chiroptera > Phyllostomidae > Glossophaga > Glossophaga mutica. The sequence continues at coordinate 66,450,290 of CM077310.1, read as the reverse complement.
GGCTAGCTGACCAGGCGGTCCCACATTTACGTGCAGATAAACCAGGCAAAATTGGGGAGAGAGAGAGACTGCACAACCCAGGGTCCCAGCATGGGGAAATAAAGCCTCAAAACACCGATCAAAAACACCTGTGTGGGATGAGGTGCAGGGAGAGACTCCCAGCATCACAGGACAGTTCGTTGGAGAGACTCACAGGGTCCTAGAACATACACAAATCCACCCACATGGGAATCAGCACCAGAAAGACCCAGTTTGCTTGGGGGAAGTAGCTGAAGTGACTGAAATCCAGCAGGGAGTGGAACAAGCGCCATTGTTCCCTCTCTGACCCCCGCCCCCACATACTGCATCGCAACTCAGTGACTGGGTTGCCCTGCCCTAGTGAACACCTAAGGCTTTGCCCTGTATATGTAACACGTGACAAGACAAAAAAAAAAAAAAAAAAAAATGGCCCAAATGGAAAAACAGATCAAAGCTCCAGAAATAATACAACTAAGTGACGAAGAGATAGCTAACCTATCAGATGCACAGTTCAAAGCACTGGTGATCAGGATACTCACAGAATTGGTTGAATTTGCTCACAAATCAGATGAAAAAATGCAGGCTATGCTAAGTGAAATGAAGGAAAATGCACAGGGAACCAATAGTGATGGGAGGAAAACTGGACTCAAATCAATGGCATGGACCAGAAGGAAGAAACAAACAACCAATCAGAAAACAAGGAAGAAACAAGAATTCAAAAAAAATGAGGAGAGGCTAAGGAACCTCCAGGACATCTTTACACGTCCCAACATCCAAATCATAGGAGTACCAGAAGGGGAAAAGGAAGAGCAACAAGTGGAAAACTTATTTGAACAAATAATGAAGGAGAACTTACCCAATCTGGCAAAGGAAATAGACTACCAGGAAGTCCAGAAAGCTCAGAGAGTCCCAAAGAAGTTGGACCCAAGGAGGAGCAGGCCGAGGCACATCATAGTTACATTAGCCAAGATTGAAATGAAGGAGAGAATTCTAGAAGCAGCAAAGGATAAGGGGACAGTCACCTATAAAGGAGTTCCCATCAGACTGTCAGCTGATTTCTCGAAAGAGACCTTCCAGGCAAGAAGGGGCTGGAAAGAAGTATTTGAAGTCTTGAAAGGCAAGGACGTACACTCAAGAATGCCCTATCCAGCAAAGCTTTCATTTAGAATGGAAGGGAAGATAAAGCGCTTCTGAGATAAGGTCAAGTTCAAGGAGTTTATCATCACCAAGTCCTTATTATATGAAATGTTAAAGGGACTTATCTAAGAAAAAGAAGATAAAAAACATGTATAGTAAAATGACAGCAAGCCCTGGCTGGGGTACCTCAGTGGTTTGAGCGTGGGCCTGCAAACCAAAGGGTCTCAGGTTCGATTTCCAGTCAGGGCACACGCCTGGGTTGCAGGCCAGGTCCCCATTGTGGGGTGCGCAGGAGGCAACCACACATTGATGTTTCTGTCCCACTCTTTCTCCTTCCCCTTTCTCTAAAAATAAATAAATATCTTAAAAAATGACAGCAAACTCACAATTATTAACAACCACACTTAAAATAAAAACAAAAGCAAACTAAGCAAACAACTAGAACAGGAACAGAACCACAGAAATGGAGATCACATAGAGGGTTGGCAACAGGGGAGTGGGAGGAGGAGAGAGGGGAAAAAGGTACAGAGAATAAGTAGCATAGACAGTAGGTAGAAAATAGACAGGGGGAGGGCAAGAATAGTGTGTGAAATGTAGAAGCTACAGAACTTATGACACATGGACATGAACTAAAGGGGGGATGTGGGTGGAAGGGGGTGTGCAGGGTGGAGGGGAATGAAGGGGGGGAATGGGACAACTGTAATAGCATTATCAATAAAATATATTTAAAAAAGAAAAAATAACAAAGTGCAGTTGGCTGAAACAAAAACATGTTTGGGAAAAGCCAGGGTGTATCTATTAACATAGAAATGCCTTTGTGTAATAGTTAACTAAATCAGTGACTTACAATACATCCAAGTATTAGAAACAAGAGTGGGAAAATGCTAAAAGTGAGCAAAGTCAACCCATTTATTTCTCTTCTATACATTATCATCATACATATTAAAACCAAAACTAGTACACTTTATGTTTCTGAAGTGCTGTCTTGGATGGTACCAGTACCAATAAAACTGAGTAGCAGAACCCAGCCTATCTCTCCCACAGTGAAGGCAGCTATCTGATACTCTGAAAGCAAACAGAAGCAGATAGTGAAAGAAACCAGATAGAGATGTGCCACCAAACCAGTATGGAGTTTGCCTTTATTTTTTTGACTCTTGTCTTTCTGCCATTCAGCCCAGGCCTGGCTGTAGTCACAGGAAGTATGGGGAGGGTGATATAAGTAAAGACTGTATTTTTTGGACAAAATATCAAAAAGAGTAATCTCAGAAAATAAGAGGGTAATTGGAAGATCATGAAGAGATATATGTTGAGAAGATGACCCTGTAAAGTTGTTTATTACCTCTGGGACTTATCTTTTATCTTTGCAGGCAAAGCTCTGACTAATGCATAACAGTGACTTTGAGAACTAAACACATGGCCCACACCCCAAAGAGGCCACAGGGTGGCATGCTCATGCAGGGCAGATCTGAACAGCACAGCAAGACCTGATCTGACATTGCAACCAACACCATGGATGATGAGTTGGAACATGGAGCCTGGAACCAATCAACACCCTGTCAAAAATATGAAGGCTTTTCTGTGGGAGATAGATATAAATCTACAGGTTCAAGAAGCTCAGGGAACCCAATCCACACCCAGAAATGTTATCATCAGTTATCTGAAATTTAAGGACAATGAGAAATGTTAAAAGTAGCCAGAGAACAACACATTATCTATAGGGAAACAATGATTAGAGTGACTGAGATTTTATTATCAGAAATGATGCAGGTCAAAAGGAAAGGAAGTGATCAATAGTTTTGAATCATTGAAAGAAAAGGACTATCAGAATTCTACCTTCAGTGAAAACATCCTTCAGGGAAGGTGAAGTAAAGACATTTTCAGAAGAAGGATAATTCAAAGAACTGTTTGCCAGCAGACCTACTCTAAAAGAATTGCTAGAGGAAGTTCTTCAGACATGAAGAAAATAGGACAAGAAGAAAACTTGGCCCTGGCTGGCGTAGCTCAGTGGATTGAGCGCGGGCTGCGAACCAAAGGGTTGCAGGTTCGATTCCCAGTCAGGGCACATGCCTGGGTTGCAGGCCAGGCCCCTAGTGGGGGCCACGTGAGAGGCAACCACACATTGATGTTTCTCTCCCTCTCTTTCTCCCTCCTTTCCCCTCTCTAAAAATAAATAAATAAAATCTTTAAAAAAATTAAATTAAAAAAAAAATCGCGGTTTGATTCCCAGTCAGGGCACATGCCTGGGTTGCAGGCCGGTTCCCGGCAGGGGACACACGAGAGGCAACCGTACATTGATATTTCTCTCCCTCTCCTTCTCTCCTACCCTTCCCCTCTAAAAGATAAATAAATAATAAATTTTAAAAAATCTTAAAAAAAAAAAGAAAACTTGGAATATCAGAAATAAAGGAAGGAAAATAGAAATGGAAAACTTCTGGGTAAATATAATATTCTCCTCTTGAATTTTAAAAAATATGCAATATAGTAAAAACCACAATAGGTAATTTAAAATAGAATACTAGAAAATGTTTAAATAACTAAGAAAAGGACAGGAAAGAAGAATATTTAAAAAGAGGTAGCAGACAGAAAACAAATATTAAAAGTGTACATGCTAGTCACAACATTAAACATAGACACAATATAAACACACCAATTAAAAGACAGAGATTGTTGGAATGAATTTTAAGAACATGACACAACCATATATTGTTTGCAAGAATCTCACTTCAAATATAATGATATAAATGGGTAAAAAGTAAAAAAGTAGAAAAGATATACCATGCAAATACCATTTGGAAGAAAGATGGAATGACTATATTAATATCAGACAAAGTAGATTTCAGAGCAAAAAATAAATTATTGTAGATAATGAAATAGAGATGATGAGGCACATAGCACAAAGATAAAAGAATCAACTTACTATGAAGACATAATAATACTAAATTTTGTACACCTAATAACAAAGAACTTAAAAATAAAACAAAAACTGTCCTGAGAGACTAAATTAAAAATTCCTAACTAACATTACTTCAACACTGATCTCTCAGTGATTGATAGAAACTTAACATGGATATTAAATAACAAAATAATAGCACCAAGAAAATGGATTCTAATTTATATTTACATAACAATCTACCCAATATTAGTTAAATACATATTCTTTTCTATTGTAAATGTGACATTTGCCAAAAAAAAAATACCCTAGGTCATATAAGAAATTTTGACAAATCTAAGATTCTTGATGTCATACAAAGTATGCTCTACAATCATAATAAAATTAAAACAGAAATCAAAAACAGAAATATAACAGGAAAATCTACAAACACTTGGAAATTACACAACTTCTGTACAAAAAAACCATGAATCAAATGAAATATCAAAATTACTATGAGTTATTTTGAACTGAATATAAAAAAACTACAACTAACCAAAATTTGTAATATGCAGGTAAATCAGCGCTTAGAGGGAAATTTATACAGCATTCAATGCTTATATGAAAAAAGAGTAATAGTTTCAAATTGATCATCTAAACTTTCAGCTGCTGAAACTAGAAAAAGAAAAATAAATTCAAAATGAGAAAATGAAAGAAAATAATGATATGAGTAAAAAAATCAATGAAATCAAAGCTGGTTCCTTGAAAGATCAAGGATACTATAAAACCTCTAAAAATTTTTACAAAGAAAAAAATATATGTTATTAATATTGGGAAGGAAATAATGTCACTACACGCTGCAGAGACACAAGGATAATAAAGGAATTTTGTAAAAAATGCTAGAAACAAATTCAATAAACTCAGAATAGACTAATTCCTTGGAAGAAAAAACTATCAAATTCATCCAAGATGAAATAGAACCTAAACAAGCCTATAACTATTAAACATTGCGTTTATAGTAAAAAACCTCCCAAAGAGAAATTTTCAGTTTCATATAATTTCACTCTAATTTTACTAAATATTTCTTCTTTAATATTTACTAAATATTTCTTCTTTAAAGAAGAAATAATACCAACTCTTGTATAATCTTCTCTAGAAAATGGAAGAGGAGGGAATATTTCCCAGCTCACTTCTTAAAAGATTTTATTTATTTTTTAGAGAGGGGAAGGGAGGGAGAAAGAGAGGGAGAGAAATATCAATGCATGGCTATCGCTCATGTGCCCCCTACTGGGGACCTGGCCTGCAACCCAGGCATGTGCCCTAGACTTGGAATCAAACTGGCAACCATTTAATTTGCAGGCTGGCTCTTAATCCACTGAGCCGAACCAGCCAGGGCCCAGCTCATTTTCTGAGAAAGACATTATCTGATACAAAAACCAGACAAAGACAAGACAAAAAGGACAAGCTTAAAACCAATTTTCCTCACTAACACACAAAAATCCTCAATAAAGTATTAGTAAATCAAATCCAGCAATTAAAAAAAAAGAATAATTCACCATAACCAATGGTGCATCATCCTGGAAATGTAAGACTATTGCAATCTTTGATTATCAATCATTGATTATCCATCGTATTAAAATAACCTAACAATTGGTACAGTTGAATTTCACAAAATTCAGCATCCATTCATGATAAAAACTCTTAAGTATGATGCCACGTATAAAAAACCTATAGTTAACACATTCAATGGTGAAAGACTAAATGTTTTTTCCTTAGGATCAAAAACAAGGGAAGATTATCTTTGCTTAACATTCCTATACAACATTAATTGGACATTGTAGCTAGTGCAAAAAGGCAAGGAAAAGAAAAGTTGGTGTGTGAGGACTGAATATAGAAAGGAAGCAACAGAACTGTCCCTAACACAAACATGATTGTTCATGTAGAAAATCTTGAGGTTCCTGCCAAGATGGAGGTGTAGATAGATAAGCTTTGCTTCCTCGCACAGCCAAAAGGATGACAACCAATTTGAAAACAAAAACAAAAACAAACAAACAAACAACAGAACTTCCAGAAAATCAAACTGTATGGAAGTCCAGCAACCAAGGAGTTAAAAGAAGAAACATTCATCCAAACTGTTAAGAGGGCTGGACAGGACGCATGGCAAGGTGGTGGCTGGTGGACAGTGAACTGGGCAGTCCCACATTCTTGAGTGGATAAGCCAGGAGGAACAACAGGGGAGTGAGGCAGACTGCACATCCCTGGGTTCCAGCATGGGGAAACTAAAGCCTGAAAACCTCTGACTGAAAAAACCTGTGGGGGTCGAGGCAGTAGGAGAAACTCCCAGCCTCAAGACCCATAGGATCCTAGAATGTACACAAACCCACACACACAGGAATCAGCACCTGAAAGGGGACAATCTGCTTGTGGGAAGCAAAAGCGGGGCAAGACCCGAGAGTGACATTTTTCCCTCTCTGACCCCTTGCCCATATACAGTGCCACAACACAGCAAACTGGGTTGCCCCACCCGGCCAATACCTAAGGTGCCACTCCTTACAACATAACAGCTGCGCCAAGGCAAAGAAATATAGCCCAAATGAAAGGACGGATCAAAACTCCAGAAAAATAACCAAGCAATGAGGAGATAGCTAACCTATCAGATGTGGAGTTCAAAACATTTGTAATCAGATGCTCACAGAAATAATTGAGTACAGCTGCAAAATAAAGGAAGCAGTGAAGGCTATGCAAAATGAAAATAAAGCAAAATATACAGGGAACCAACAGCAATGGGAAGGAAACTGGGACTCAAATCAACAATTTGGAACAGAAGGAAGAAATAAACATACAAGCAGAACAAAATGAAAAAAGAAGAATTTCCCCAAATGAGGAGAGGCTGAGGAACTTCTGGGACTTTAAACATGCCAACATCTGAATCATAAGGGTACCAGAAGGAGAAGAGGAAGAACAAGAAATTGAAAACTTATTTGAACAAATTATGAAGGAAAACTTCTGCAATCTGGTGAAGGAACTAGACATGCAAGTCCAGGAAGCTCAGAGAGTCCCAAAGAAGTTGGATCCAAGAAGAAACACTCCAATGAACATCATCATTACCTTAGCCAAGATTAAAATGCAGGAGAGAATTTTAAAAGCAAAGAGAGAAAAGGAGAGTTACCTACAAAGGAGTGCCCATAAGGCTATGAACTGATTTCTCAAAAGAAACCTTGCAGGCAAGAAGGGGCTGTAAAGAAGTATTCAAATCATGAAAGGCAAGGAACTACATCCAAGGTTACTCTATCCAGCAAAGCTATCATTTAGAATGGAAGAGCAGATAAAATGCTTCCCAGAAAAGGTCAAGTTAAAGGAGTTCATCATCACCATGCCCTTATTATATGAAATGTTAAAGGGACTTACCTAAGAAAAAGAAGATAAAAACTATGAATATTAAAATGACAACAAACTCACAACTGTCAACAACTGAACCTAAAAAAACAAAAACTAAGCAAACAACTAGAACAGGAACAGAATCACAGAAATGGAGGTCACATGGAGGGTTTACAGTGGGGAATAGGTCGGGGGGGAGAATAGGGGGAAAAGGTACAGGGAATAAGAAGCATAATTGGTAGGCACAAAGTGGACAGGGGGAGGTTAAGAATAGTATAGGAAGTGGAGAAGCTGAAGAACTTATATGTACAACCCATGGATATGACCTAAGGTGGGGTTGGGGGTGGGGGAATACTGGAGGGAGGACTGGGTGCAGGGTGGAGGGAGATAAAGGGGAGAAAAAAATGGGACAACTGTAATAGCATAATCAATAAGATATACTTTCAAAAATTAGGTCATAAAAAAAGAAAAAGAAAATCTTAACAAAGCAACAAAAAGTCCCCCTAAATCTATAAAAGAGAATTTAGGGAAGTCACAGGATCCAAGATCAATACACAAAAATATTCAATCATAGTGCTATAGATTAGGTGTATATAATTAAAATCAATTCTTTTTAATTTTTAAAAATTTTGCTAAATTTTACAATGGCTCTAAAAAATTAAACACTTAGGTATAAATGTAACCGAACATGCACAAAAGTTGTTGAAAATTATTAAACAATAATAAAAAACCAGAGACATAAAAAAAGGAAAGACACATTACATGTATAGAATATAAGATTTAATGTAGTAAAGATGACAATTCTTCCCAAACTGATTGATGAATTTAATGTAATTCCAACCAAAATCCCAGGATGTCCTTTAGCTCAATCTCAAAATTATTTAGAAAAACAAAGAAACTAGAATAGCTAAAACAATTTTGTAAAGGAAGAACCAAGTAGGAAGGAGGAAACACACTAACTGATTTTAATATTTACTTTAAAGCTCAATTAACGAAGAGAGAACAGTGCTGGTTAAGGTGGTCACATAGATCAATGAAACACAAGAGTTCAAAAACTGACCCAGATGAAGTATGGTCAATTAACTTTAACAAAAATGCAAAATTCATTCAATAAAAGGATAGCCAAGCAAATTTTGACAAGAATGCCAAGATCATCCAGTGGGGAAAACATAGCCTCTTTAATAAATGGTACTGCAACAACTGGATATCTACATGTGAAAGAATGAAGTTGGTCTTCTCTCTCATGCTGTATACAAAAATTAACTTAAAATGAATCAATGACCTAAATATAAGCACTAAAGTTATAAAACTCTTGGAGAAAATCATAGAAGTCAATGTTTATGATCCTGGATTTGGTGATGGCTTTTTTTGACATGACATCAAAATCATAAGCAACAAAAGAAAAACAGATAAACTGTACTTAATCAAATTTGAAAAATTTTTGTGCATCAAAGGACATTTAAAAGGTAAAAAAAATACAGATGATGGAAGAATATATTTGCAAACCATATCTCTGATAAAGGTCCAGTATCCTCAATATATAGAACCCTTACAACTAAACAACAAAAAGGCAAACAGCCTAATTTAAAATGGGCAAAGGACTTGAACAGACATTTCTTCAAAGGAGATATGCAAATGGCCAAAGCCCATAAAAAGATGTTCAACATCATTATTAATTAGGGAAATGCAAATCAAAATCACGGGAGACCACTTCACACCCAGGAGGATGATTATAATAAAAAATGGAAAATAAGTGTTGGTATGGATGTGGAGAAATTGGAACCATCATTGTGGTGTTGGTGGGAACAGAAAATGGTTCAACCTCTGTGGAAAATAATTAGGCAGTTCCTCAAAAAGTTAAACCCAGAGTAACCATAGGATTCAACAATTCCACTCCAAAGAATGGCATATCCCCCAGAGAACCGAAAACAAGGACTCAAGGAGCACTATTGGGAGTAAGCAAAAGGTCAAGAGTCCAAAGGTGCATCAACAGATGAGTGGGTAAAAAATCATGGCATACACATTCAATGGAAATTATTTACCCATAAAAATGAATGAGTGAATCTTGAAAACATGCTGGGTGAAGGAAACCAGGCACAAAAGTCACTTATTGAATGACCCCATTGTATGAAAGCCAGAATAGGTAAATCCATAGAGTCAAAGAGCAGATTGGTGGTTGCTGTGGGTGGGACTGGAGGGGGAGTCACTGCTGAATGGGCCCTGGACTTAGGTGTGATGAAAATGTTTTAGAACAAGATGCAGGTGAGGGTTGCACAACACTGTGAATGTACTAGGTATTAGTGTTCACTTTAAAATGGTGACTTTTAAGTTATTTAAATTTCACCCATTAAAAAACAATTAACGGACTGCATATATAAATATAGTATGTAAAGCAATAAAACTTTTAAAGAAAATAGAAGAAAATCTAAGTGACCTAGAGTTAATCAAAGTGTTCTTAAACATGATACCAAAAGGTTGTCCCATGTAAAAAATATTGATAAATTGGATGTCATCAAAATGAAAAACTTTAGCTCTTTGAAAGATACTTTTAAGAGGATGAATTTGCAAATCACAGATCCAACAAATGACTTGAAACCAGTATATCCAAAGAGCTTTCAAAATTCAACAAAATGAAAAGAAATAATTTTTTAAATGAGCAGACAATATATAGTCCAAAAATGAGGATATACTTATAGCCAAATGATGCATGAAAAGGTGTTCAACATCACTAACCATTACAGAAATACAAAGTAAAACCATGGTTAAATGACACCGCATTCTAATTAGAATGACTAAAAAAAATGTTGACGATGCCAAACACTGGAGCAAATGGAGTTTTCATATATTGCTGGTGGGAACATAAAATGGCGCAGCCACTTCTGGAAACTAGTTTGGCAGTTTCTTTTTGCATTAAACATATACTTACCATATGACCCAGCCATTCTAGTACTGTGTTTACTCTAGAGAAAAAAATAACTTACATTCACACAAAAACCTGCACACGAATGCTTCTTCTCTATTCATAATCACCCCAAACAGAACACAACCCAAATGTCTTTCAACAGGTGAACAGATAAATGAAGTGTGGTACATCTACAAAATGTAATCCCACACAGCAATAAAAAGGAATAAACTGTTGAATCAGACAGCAACTCAGATGAATGTCAAATGCATTATGCTGAGTGAAAGAAGGTAGTCTCAAAAGGTTACACACTCTATCATTCCATTTTTGAAGAGACAAATCTATCGTGATGGAGAAAAGTTCAGCCATTGATTGCCAAGGTTGGGGCAGGTACGTGTTACTACACAGCAAGAGCTTGAGGGAGTGTGTTGGTGTAATATATCTCTTCTGAGTGCTGGTTTTGATTATGGTTATATGAACCTATACATATGTTAAAATTCATAGAACTGTACATCAAGTCCACTTTACTGTAGGATAATTAAAAATAAAGATACAAATTGCTTTCAGAATAACATAAAATGCACAGGGTCTGAATGTTGAGATTCAAGGTATGATATGATTGTTTTTGTACTTTCCTATATAAACAAAACTGTGTATAATAAATGATAATTTATGATAAATCAGCTTTACATGAAAAAACAAAATACTCTAAAGTGGCTACAACATGGACATGTTTAATATTTCTCTGTAACTTCAGTACATACTAAGCCTAATGATTTGTTTTCTTCTCTTCTAATACTCTATACTAAGGAAAGCAAATGACCCCTTTTCATCAACTTTATCAAAGATGGGAGGTGATCAAAACTTCACCTTGACTGATATCTCCTGATCAAGCACTGTGGTGTCATGCTTGCAGTTTATCCCATTTCATCCTCACTGCAACTCTGCTGGGTCTGAAAACATAACAACACTTAGAGTTTTTTCTCGAGTATGCAATATCGCATTACATGGATCATATTTTAATCAAATTGAAACTGAAGCTTAGATCACCCGGGAAAAATAAATACGCTATCTTATTTTTTTCCTACTTAAAGTAAGACTTGGAATCCAACTCCCTGCCTGACATTTATCCATTGCATAACTCAGTTCTAACCCCTAATGAATTCGCTTTTAATGTCTGAATGTGTGTTATTAATCTCTGTTTCTATTGCAACTATCCAGTTCTTGAAAAGTGGCAAATCCTCAGTATTCATACAATGAATGGAGAGATGGATGGATGAAAGGATATTGGCTGTCTGGATGGACAGATGAAAGGGAGGGGAAAAACAGGGAAGGAAGGAGGAAGACAGGGTGGGAGGAGGAGATTATTCTTTTTTCTTTGTAATAATTTCAGTAAATTGCACCCAGTCTATGACTCTTATTTAGAAGAACTGCAAACTAAATGTGATCTACGTATGCAAAGCTTACAAATTTATTAGTGGCTTGTGCAGTAATTTTTCTTTTAATGTTTTTGTGGCAACTAGTGACAAATTAATAAAAGCTTAATTTTTATACAAATAGTTTTATTACAAATTTGAATTTTTAAGAAATACACATTTAAAGAAATTACATAAAAGGCCTTAGTAGTCTTAAAAACATTTTGGAGACTTTTAGTGAAATGTCACTTCAGGCATAGTGGTCCAATTCTGCTCTCCTGCAATCCATCCGTTCCCCTGCTGAAGTCTGAACACAGCTCGTGAAAAACCAAGAAAGCCACCTGAATGTGCTTACATGTAAAAATACTGATATTTTGATTCAACAGAGCTGTTTTTCACACCAGGCTGCAGAATGAGGAATACTAATAAAATGAAGGCCTTTTAAGGTTGTTGCTTTTGAAGTCAAGTCATTCAGTTTGTGATTAGTGTTTAAAACCCTGAATATATTTAAAACAGAATAAAAACAATAAACTCAAAGTACATGTTTCAGTATAATAGACACCATATTCATGAACCTGGATTTGGTTTTGGCAATACACAATTTTTGGTTTAGAGGTGAACAATGAAAATTGGTGTTTCACATTCAATACCCTGGTGTTTAAAATTCCATGTTAAAGGAGAACACAGTCTTTTAAAGGAAGAAACTATAAGCTTTATTTTAACAGTGGAACTGAAACTAAAAACTTGACCTGCCTAACTGCTGACATCTATATAAATTACTAAAATATATATATATATTTAATTTCTGCCTATTTTGGACCATTTTTATTCCACAGGATAGTTGTGATTTCTGCAAAAGCAGCTGCATAGTACCACACGTAGCAGAAAGACCTTAATTTATATTTGGGGATTGGAAGATATGGCCACTGCGCCTGTAATTCCATTCGGAGGTTCAAACACTGTTTCACATGACTATTATTTGTACAGATCAAGGGACCTGAATTTTGAAAACAGCTAGACAGTGACATAAACAAACATTTCATCTGGGGGTGGAAAATGAATCTATTATCATACAAGAATAAAAACGGGCGTTCAAACAGTATGGAAGGCCCCGCACACCTCCTAGCACCCTTTGGTTTTCTGATGGAGTTCTCATTTTACACATCAGTGCACTGCATTGTAGAACAGACTTATACTTTTATTTCATCAAAAGTGCCATTTTGTATGTCACTACTGACAGTTTATCGATGTCTCTGTTTCTCCTTCAGCAAGTAGAGGCCAATGAAGCAGGGTGTGTTAGTTAACGCAGATTCCTATAAGGCACTTTATGGTTTTCATACTGGAAGTGAGGTACACAGGATATATTTCTAGGGTTCATTGCTGTTAAAAAAAGAGGAAGGGGAAGAGGAGGGAGTAGCACCATGTTGTGATGTTAGCTGAGAGCTGAGCTTCATTATGTTCTTCTCATACAGACTTGACAGCGACTGACATGCGTGTTCAGCTCCCCGGCCTTCAAGGTGGACGGCGTGGGCTTCCTAAAATGTGGCAAAGAAAACAACCAGCCATCACTTCACTGCTTATCAAACAGGCAAGCAAGTTCCTCAGCCCTCCCACTGGCTTGGAGATCTCTAAGGGATCAGACGGGAATGGGCTCCAGCCCCATGACAAATAGCCACCGTTATTCAGCCTGACTCTAAGAGGGCACTGTGCTGGGGGCATTACGCAGCCTTCACAACGCGTGGAGCGATACAAGTTCACCTGCATTCTCCATCCCCGGCTCTGAGGTCAGTGAAGTTCCCATGAGCACACAGATAGTGAAGGCACAGCTCACGTTGCCCCATATCTGCTTAGCTCCAAAATCTCAACCACTCCCCACCACACCCCCTGCCTCCTTGAACTATAGTTAAACTTTGTCTTCTGTACCCAATTACAAACTCCTCCAGGGGAAGAAGATTGCTCTTCTCTGTAATACTTCACACATACTAATATTTATGGATTGATATAATGAGCAACAAATCTGAACAAATTAACTAGACCTTGAAATACTTTTATACCTTTTGAAGGATTTATATGCATGTGGTCTGACTGAAAACCAAAGAGAAGGGAAGATACCTAATGCTCCAAATACTTTCTTGATCCTACAGATTTACCATATTTGGACTACTGCAAAGGTAAAGACGGAACTAAAATAGACAATCATATTCTATTATAATCAAAGGAGTCATATTAAAAGTACCTTGCCCTAAAATTAAGGCTAATTTTAATCAACTTTTGGTGAAAATCATAGTGCCCCTAAATTAATTATTTAAGTTAATGGGACATTACCTAATTTTGTTAAGAAAGCATTTTAGTTCACTGTACCAGGATACTGGTCCAAAAATATCCCCATTTTTACCTACTTACCCTATACACAAAGCTCCAGGAGCTGATACATACATTAAGTGGCATTTAATGGTTAAACTGTATTCATAAAGTTGACATCAAGTTTCCAGTTGCCTGAAAAGTACTCATTAGGCACCTGGTAATTTTTTGCTGCTTTAAAGAATTGAGTGGCAAATGTGTTGCTTCACCTTTCATGATCTAAGCTACAAAGAGATGGGGTCATAGCAAAGTGCCACAAAATTCTGTCCAAACAGATAAAGATAGAAAGGTGTAACTGAAGGGATAAGAAGCTTGTTTGGGGAACGGACGGTAAGTAATGGTCCAGGCTCCATCAGCCTCCTACATCTGCTGCTGCAGGGGCTGCACCTCTATGTTCCTGTCCATCAGGGACTGGGCCAGGCTCCAACTGAACTACAACAAGGTCAGCAGCCTCTTGGGACAGTCATTTGAAAGGTAAAACTTCAGAAATGGAAAAGAAAGGAAAGAAAGGTCTTCCCTTTTAATTTCAGATGCATTTGTACCGAAATTTATTTGCACAAGTCTAAAACCACAGTTGTGTTAAATCACTCAGAACTCACACACACAATGCAATGAAAATGAATGCTGCTCACTTTTTTCACTAAGTGTTAAAGATATATCTTTAAATGCTCTTTGAAGATTTTAATTGCTTGAATTACATTTTAGTGGATTCACCTAGAAAAATGAAAAATGACCTTTGTTCTTTCATGGTGTTTCAGTCAATGAAAGAATTAAGTCTGTCACCTAAGCTCTGCCTTTGAAAATTGTCTCGGTTATCTGCCCATGTAGAACAGAATCAAATGTTCATTACAACATGTGGGAGAAGCATTCCTGATTATCACTTTATAACCATCTTTGAGACTCTGCATTGGAAGGTATATGGATCATAGATGAATTAAAAAAAATAAAAGCTACAAAGTAGGTGAGGGTCCTACCACAGAGGGTCATTCGGACTTACTTGAACATCTCGCTTCTCTCTATAATGGCAAGCCAAAAGCTGTAAGCATTTGCATAGTAATTACAAGTCCCACGGCCATGGCACTCAATGAATGGTGCACTTCTAAACTCTTCCAGACAGGAGCCGGGGGATGCGAGGGCTTGTCCAGAACCTTCGGCACCAGCGCTGGTGTGCTGCAGAACAAAGGGACCATGTGTCAGCAATTCTCACCCACAGACAGGAGAGGGCGGCACTGTTCCCAGAGATGTTGTTCCCAGCATTCACTGTTCCCAGAGAATGCTTCTGGAAGGAGCATTCTGGCTTTCTGGAAGGAGCCAGAATGCTCCTTCCAGAAAGCCAGCCCTCTGCCTCATGCAGTCACCACGGAACACGCTCATGCCCACACTGCTCATGGCCTACAAGCTGGTCCCTGCTCCACCCACTGTGCAGGGAAGCACTCCACACAGTGCTGGAATCAGTCAACCACTCCTCCCAAAATAGGAGGTGACCGGTCCAGCTTCATTAGATTTTAACAAAATGCTGTTCTTGTTATGTCTTATTTTTGAAACATTGAAACCTCTTCCAACTTGGAACATGAGACAATAGCCAAAATGTGCAAATGATGCTATAACCAACTGATGTGAAATCAGACTTTCTAAATGAAAGTATATAGAGTAATCAAAATCCTGTATTTGCTACATTAGATGCTTCATGTCCTTTTATTAGGTAAAGAAAAATCATCCATTCTTTTTAAGAGAAAATTTGACAAAAGAACAAGGAAAAGGTACAACTACTATCATAACTCTTAAATTGCAATTTGGTCTAATGGCTTCTTAAAAAGATGATTTGGAAAGTATTTGTGTAGTGTTGCGGACCGTTCAGCCTGGTTTCAGGAGTTGTAACCCTCACCCCATGGTGGGCTGTGTAAGAGCCCAAGGGACCCACTTCATCTGGGTCTGTTCTGTCAAGAGGACCTGAGCCACTAAGGAGACAAAGCTTATCTGCCTGGCAGGAGTGCTGCTTCTGCCTCATCCATCTCTGGCCCCAACGCTTGGTTGGCAGTCAATGACGGGTAAGACTCCTCATGGGAGGGGCAACCTAAGCCAGACGCGACCACTTGGGAGGCCTCATGGAAGGACTCGGGGGGTTGCAGCAAAGAGGATGGGATGGACCCTTGCTCCCCCAGCTATTCTGACATAGCCTGAGTCCTCATTTCCGTCTGGGAGATGTCTCCTGCTTCCTAATTGCCTTAAAGCCTGAAACTGTGGGGGTGAGCGGTGCAGCCCTGTCCTGGCCAGGACGGCTCCCTGGGTGATCCGGACATAAGAAAGAATTCCTAAAGCCCTGTGAAACCTGCTTTGCTAAGAGTGCTCTTCCTGAGGTGACAAGTGTCCCAGGAGGAAATGAGCATGTCTCCCAAAGTCTGGCAACCCCCCTTCCTGACAAACACTGGCTCGGATTAAGCCCTCAGATTTCTTTGACATGTTAAACCTGTATTCTTGTGTATTTGAGCCCAATAAAAGCCTAGTGAGGAAGGGGCTCTGGGTCATTCTCCTCTGAGAGTTTGACCCCTTTCCTCCCCAAGCAGAAAATGTCTTGGTAGTTTTTACTTTCATCCGTGACAGAGGGATGGGGCTCTGCGGGCGGAGCCCCCCCGCATCTGGCACCCAGGCCAGGGTCCCCTGCAGTGTAGAGTCATTTACTGGGAGTTATTCTAGTATAACCTGATCTTACAAGTTCAGAGCTTTCATATGCTCAATTAATAGTGTGAATTGAGGCAATAAAATAAAATAAGGAAATACAATGGGACCTCAAACAAGTACCATAGTACCTGTTCCGATTGGTTTTTCAAGGGAAGGGAACATTCAGGGCAGCTGGGTGATGGGAGGGCAGTCTTGGCCCACGTGGAGGGTGTGGATACTCGCACGAGTGAAAGAGGCAGTGTGCTGTTAGCCAATATTCCACTGCTCTCTTCCTGACTCAAGCTTCTGCTCTCAGGCTTGCATGGATTTTAGCAAATGTGTACCACCCACACGCACATCCTTCTCCTCTTCTACCTGACTCTAGGAAATGTCATCATGTTCTCCCAGCTACCTAATCCCAGAGCAGTCGCTCCCACAGCAACAGGAGGACTCTGTCTGGGCACTGGAACCAGCATGTGCCCAGCGGAGCGGGCCACGTTCCTCCCCAGAAGGAAGACAGGGCTAAGCGGCATGAGCACAGAACTGAGAGGGTGGTAGCATCAGAGAGAGGAGGTAGGGGTGATAGTGGGTGGCTTCTCTAGGAAAACACGAGTTGCCCAAAACACTTACCATCACAAAGGAATAGCCAATCCAAAGCGAGGACCACCCATTGGGGCACGGTGGAATCTGAATCGTCTGGCTGTGCACCGCCATCACCATGGCTGGCGCCTCACACACTGCACACCTGGAAGGTACCAGAGCAAAGATACTTAGCAGCTCAAGGGATGGCCCAGGATGAATCTTTTAATTATGCATTCTTTTCCCCATTACTTGCAGTCAATCTTTTCCCTCAATTTTTCTGATTCAGTTACATGTTTATCAAATGGATAATGGGACCACTTCTTGGACTCCAAGGTTCAGAGACTTCTGGTTGGTTTTATAAGCTTGTCTCCATATTAAAATATTAAATTCAAAACTACATCCAACACAGTGATTTAATTATCTGCTTTGTTGAAGGAAGAAAATGGGAGCCCAAGCTGAACAGTGGCCGGCCTTCTCCCAGAGGAGCTAGGGCTACAGGTGACTTTGTTTCCTCTTTTATGTTTTCCAATTTTTCAACAATGAGCATATATTTCAACAAACACAATTACTGCTTGGTGAAATCCAAGTGCTACCCACTTCCAGAATGCAGCCATTTGTTTTAAGTGAGGAATCATCTAAGATATGACTTAGAGTAGCCAAGACAAATAATGCACCTGAGGCTGGTGTCCATGCAAGTCTCCTTCAGAAGACTTGCTCCAGACCTGGAGCCAAAAGACCAATGACAGACCCCTGCCCTGAACTAAGGCTGTCCTCGGAACCACTGAGGCTACAGTAAGTCCCAAAGAACCCTCCCCAGGACAGACACTTCCCAAGCAGGCCGCCTCACATGCAGCCATGCAGAAATAAATTAAAACAACCCACAATGTTCTGACTCAGACCCTCTCAACTAAGGGAACCCTTTGATGGTGAGATAATGTTTTGTAAAAAAAAAAAAATTAAACACTAGCAGGAAAATAATTATATTCAAGTCACAAAATTAA
Source organism: Glossophaga mutica (assembly GCA_039655065.1). Taxonomy (NCBI): domain Eukaryota; kingdom Metazoa; phylum Chordata; class Mammalia; order Chiroptera; family Phyllostomidae; genus Glossophaga; species Glossophaga mutica. The sequence continues at coordinate 66,431,969 of CM077310.1, read as the reverse complement.
CAGAGTTTTAACAACGCTGATAAATGACTATAAATGGTATTAATAATTACACCTAGTATGTTGGAACATTTGCATGAAAATGGATGAGGAGTGGGAAGAGGGCCTAAATTAGTCATTCGATTTTCCATGGACTTGGGGGGGTGTGTGGTGTGTGCAATTTTCTATTTTTTTTTCCACACAGATGCAGATGAATTAAAAGGCTTGGTTAAATGACAGTTACTGAAATTGGCCTTATACACCATCTGCCTGCCAGACACAGAAACCAGAAATAAAGCATGAAGGAAAGACTCTCTCTGGGGTAGGGGGACTCAAGTGGCTGTAGAGAAAGTGGCCCTGACCCCATCAGATGGCTGAGTAGGAAACAGAACCACAGAGTAAATTTTACATTCTCTTAAAATTCATAGCCCAATCAATCTATAGTCCATATTAATTCATAGTCCATATAATTTATGAGGAAACTGAGGTCACAAGCCAGAACTAGAACTGAGTTCTTTCTACTACAACGATTAAACGATTAGTAGTTTTATGATGATTCTTGCCCTTAGAAAGGCAGAAAGTACTTAGAAGCCCTCAGAAGAAACATGTAAGTCCTGAGAAGTCAATGAAAACCTGTCACCAGGAAAACCTCCTTCTGAAAAGGCCAGGAGAAATGGGCTTCTTCCATCATTACCAAAAGGAAATGGGAGAAATATATGGCTTAAGGAGTAGCAGGCTTAAACGATGTGACTTGTAAGGTCCCTTCACGCCGAGTTACCATGGGTCAGTTAACAGAAAGACGTAAAAAGCCTGAAGGGTACAGTACTGGGACATTTAAACAACTCATGCTTACAGAACCAGGGGTTCTTACGGAAATTAATGGGCTCAGAGAGAAAAGCAAATCTAAGACACAAGGTTTCTGAAGACCTGTTTTTGGAATATTCCAAATATATGCCAGAGCCCTCATGTTCTCCACCAAGTCAAAGTCAAATGTCAACTTTATTAAGAAGGTAAATTAAAAAAAATGAAAAATTATTTTCTACCTGTTGTCCAAGGGAAGCTAAACAAAAACACAAAGGTGGTTAGTTTTCCTTCTCACACATTCAGCATGGTTCTGAACAAGGAAAGTCTCAGAACAATCAACAGGCCCTCACTGACATTTTCAAGTGCTGTCTGTGGTTTGAAGAGTGCCACTCTGGAAGGGTAATGAATGCCTGACTTTTCCCACTGAAGACTCCTAAGTTTTCTTACAGCTGAAAAAATCAGAAAGTTGTCTGGAGATATTTCAATGCAAGGCAATCTAAACCCTGTGATTTTCCTATTTATTAGGCATCTTCCAGCCTTTCTGTCCCAGGTCCTAAGTGGCACAGTTCTCTTAATAAGACTGTGATGCGCCAGGGCCAGCCTCCCTGCCTGCTGGAGCCACAGGCACCACCACTGGGCAGCCTGCCCCCAAACAGGCAACGATCAGTGACTGGTTGATGGCCACACACTCCTGGACTCACACAGGGACTCTGGGGGCCAGCTCCGAGCACTTGCTTCCTGTTCCCATCCCTTCTGACTGCAGGACACCACTTAGCCAACACACTGCATCTTTCTTCATATTCAACAGCTGCTGATTGCTTTAAAGGGACCGAAGCTCAAGTTCTTCCTGATTCTCACTGTCCTAGGCAAACTTATCCTGTCTTGTTATTCTTTTCATCCTTTATTATCTTAGTTTGTAACAAGTAACATTGTAGAATAGCTTAGTAGTCAAATAAATTTATTCATTTGCCACTTTTCTATTACTTCTGAGTAAAGCTAAGGAATCAACTTTTAATTCAAAGGTAAGAGGCAAAGATAAGACAATCATGTATTTTTCAATTATAATAATTTTAATTTCCCATTTTATTTCCTCCCAGGCAGACTCTTGGGGACCTGAAAACATACTCTAGATATTAATTAGTGTGGAAAGCACTTACTTTGGGAAGTAGCTCAGTCAAATGCATGTATTTGCAGCTGGGTACAATATCACCCAAGACAGTAAAAGTTGGTAGAGGTTGGAAATATGAGAAAAATTTGAATATGCATATATTTTGACATATACAATAAATCTGTATAATCTTTTTGTGTAAAAAGGACAGATATGTAGTTTGTGGTATTACCATTTCTTGGGGACGACCTCACACCTATATTTAAGTTCCTACATTAAGTGCCACTGAACTGTACACTTAAAAATAGTTATGATAAATTTCATGTTATGTGTATTTTACTACAATTAAAAATAATTAAATGTTTTTTCAAATTTTGTGGGAGTGGGGTAGCTCAGGGAAAAAAAGCCTTGAAAGGCTCCTTAAGAGGATTATTTAAAAAAAACAAAGTTGAAAATCCTATTCTAACGCTTGCTGAGCCCTCCGATGACACTGCTTTGCTTGTAGGGGGAAAGATAACCACCACAGTGCGCCACTTGAGATATGAATTCTGTTCCACACCTGGGCATTATCTCACAATGGTTCTGCACCATAGTTCTTAAAGAGGATAACTGACTTTTATATAAAATCATTGTTATGGCTGATTTCTATAACAAAACTCAAATAGCATAATTAATAAACTGAATGGCAATGGATTGAATGTTTTGGGGGGAAATGAAAAACAAAACAAAACAAAAACTCTATCTAGACTACAAGCAATTTTTCTTCTTCAATTATACACCTGTTCCTACAAATGCTCCACTCACCTGCTAATAAACGGTCTAATATTTTCCCCAGAGATGGGTGCCATAGACATTGGCATGGGTGCTGGAGTGGACAACCAGTAAGAATAATCATTTCGGGAGGCGAAGTTGCAAACATTGTTGATATTGCAGAACAGGAAGGGCATCGTACTGAACTTGCGCAGGCAGCTTCCAGCTGTGCCTGGAGGCGCAGGGAGAGATGACAAAGTGAGGTATTTGCTTTCTAATTCACTAACTGCCTCTGTGTAAAATGGATTTAAGCTGGCTAATAAAGAAAGGCGTATATGCAGCAACCTAACCATTAAAATGGGAATACATTTTTTCAAATTATAAATACAGGGAAATAAATATACTAAACAGACAAGCATGACTGTAATGAGCAGTAAATTAAATTTAAAGTAATCAAGGCAAAAGGGAAACTTAAAGAATTATGTAGGACATTTTGACTGAATTCTAGAAGGTATTTAACATGGGGTTCCTTATATAATGGATAGGAACACAGCGCGGACAGTGTCTTTAACACTAGTTTTGCCAAAAATGTAGAGATGCTCTTTACATAGCTGCTTGTGATTTGCAAACTCAGTAAAAGTTAGCTATGTCTAACATTAAAACATAATCCGGATATCTGGTGGAGGATGGATAGCTGAGGGGGATGAAGAAAATGACAATAGACATGAGCTTTCTGCTGATGTAAACCAATAGAATGGACACAGCTTAGAACATGCAGAAAAATTGGACAGAGTAACATGGGACTTTTTTTTTAAGATTTTACTTATTTTTAGAGAGAAGGGGAGGGAGGAAGAAAGAGGGAAAGAAACATCAATGTGTGGATGTTTCTCACGCACTCCCTACTAGGGACCTGGCCAGCAACCCAGGCATATGCCCTCACTGGGAATCGAACCAGCGATTCTTTGGTTCACAGGCCGGCACTCAATCCATTGAACTAAACTAGCCAGGGCTGGGACTTTTTTTAAAAAGAGCCACAGTAAAGCTGCTCTATATTAAAAATATCAATGCAAACTTTCATGTGTGTATTTCAGAAATCTTGATCCTACTTGCTAACTTGAAGAAGAGATCAAAAGCTTTATTAATTTAAATTTTTTCAAAGATTCAGCCTTTACATTTTCTTGGCTTCACATTAGTAATGCAGCGCTATTAAAGTGATGGCTCATTTGGCAAGTAGTAGGGAAATTGGACTGAGCCCTCTTTTCATTAACTAGGTCTTCAGGGCACTCTGAAATACAGGACCAGAGCTGAAAACAACACACCACTGAGGCACTGGACGTATCTAACACAGAATTTGTGCACTTGTAACAATGAATCCATTTGTAAATGTCTCACCTAAGTCCTGCCCGTGGGCCCGTTCATTGCCTTGCACATAAAGCAAAGAGTACCCGTGGTAAAGAATTTTGGTCCCAGGAGGACACTGTGGATCTTCTGTTGTTTGACTGTGCCTGGTCACAAGGAAACCATGATCAACAGATGGGGTGCCTGGGGGACCCATGGATCCTGGCAAACCATCAGGGCCTGGCGGTCCCGGGAATCCTCTTGGACCTGGAAGATAAAAGAGATATTGGGTTCCCTAGTCAGTCAAATTGCTCTGGATGGCTTCAAGCAAGACCCATCAAATACAACAATCCACCTTCTGGCTATCGTAGCTTTGCCTTTCTACATAACACTTTGAGGTGTTTTACATGCAAAGCAGATGCTCAAAAAATTTAGTACAATGAATAAATGAAATAAGAGAAAAGGAATATATGAATAAATGGAATAAATGACATGATTCTGTACATGTAATGCATATAGCATTTTGGGGCTCCTCTAAGAAAGAATTACTATAGAATTATTAAAACAACCTCCTTTTAAAGTGGCCTCCCTTCCATGTCTACTGAAAGCCTGTGCACGGAAACAGGGCAGTAAGAAAGCTCCCATGCAGTGGATTCCTTAGTGCCCCGGAGTAACTATGCTGCCTGTGAAACTTCTGCTGGGCTGTGCCCTTTGCTCAGTTACTCAATGCCCTGAGCCTTTGGCAGCTCAGTCATTATGGGATATTTGAGTTCCTGCTTCCTAGGGAAGTGAACCAACTTTATCCCATGGCAGACAATAGTCTTTGGCCAACACTGGCATTATCCTCTATTTTCCCTTGTCCATTGCTGAAACAGAATTTCTGTAGCTGCAGCTTGCTTCCCTCATAGGAAAACAGATAGGACCATCACTCTTGGCCTGCTTTCAACAACATCTGGAAAACACTGTGCTTTGATCAACGCCTGTCTCCCTATACAGAAAAAGTGATGACAACTATTTAGCTCTTCTATAGGATCTGATTTCTTTTAAAAAAACAGACCTCTTTGGAAATCTTTCAAATAACATTTTTCAAGTCTATTTTGCAGGTTCCCACATGCCTGGGCCTAATGCTTCTAACTGAAAGACACAGGTAGAGGTAAGGTTGGGAAGCTGCAGTAAACCTACCAGGAGGTCCAAAGGGTCCCGGCTCTCCTTTCTGGCCAGGGGCACCATCAAACCCGGGAATACCTGGTGGTCCAGGTAAACCCACTGATCCTGTCACACCTGAAGGAAGAGAAAAGGAATTTGTGATCTGGTCCTATAGAGCAGCAGGCTGTATCTTTTTCTTCCCTTTTGAAATGTCCTCTTTCCCCCTCTGGAAAATAAGCATAAGGCCTTTGACTGCAGATGAAAGTTTTCCCAGAGAAGCATGATTGCTTCCTGCAAAGCCCTGTACACATTTCTCTAAGCCAACTGCCACACTGACATTGGAATGGATGTGCATTTCATCATTGCATTCAGAGTTCTCCCTGGTTTCCTGATGTTATTGCTGTTATTATTTGGCAGATTGTTTTGGAAAAGGCAGGCTATGTGTGCTGGAGACAGAGATATTTTAAACATTTTCATTTTCTCACACATGTCCCCCTTGGCCATATTCCAGCATCTAAGTAATTTTTAGGCAACAGATATATTGACAATGAATAACTTTTCTTCATGTGTACAGTTTAATTTTAGGTAGTTTAAATTTAAATTTTCCTGTGTTCTACCTTCTAATTCTAAATGTTTTCGTTCTTCTTTGTTCTTCAGCCATTCCTTACCAATAGCTCTTGATATAGGAAGTCTTTAGCCCAAATAAGTAGAAAGATTCTAGGTTAGGATGTCTGGGAACAACAGAAATTAGCACAAGCCTTTTTCCAATTGGGTAGAGCTTCTGAACCAATTGCTAAGAGCACCAATTCTTATTGTTTAGATTGCTGCTTCTTACCACCCGTGATCCCCTAGCTGGGAAAGATGATGTGCTTCCTTTCACTCATGTTTTTCTAAGTGAACATAGATGTGTTAGGTTGTACATTCCTGTAGCTATTCCTGTATTTTGGTCAGGCTATTTTAGGTACGCTAAAAAAGTTTATTCGTTTTGATATACATTAAAGAAAGGTAAAAAAAAAAAAAGTCATAGTCAAACAGGTGTTTATGTAGCCATTACCCAGAGACTTCGATTTTTAGACACATGGATGAAGAGGAAATCCCTTCCCATTTCTTCCTGACCCCCTACTCCTTCCCTGTACAGCAGTTATTCTTACCTTGCTGTCCTTTGGGGCCTGGAGGTCCCTGAATCCCTTTCATACCAGCAGGACCCTCAGGACCAGGGAACCCTGGCTCCCCTTTGACGACATGATAAGGACCTGGTGGTCCAGGGGGACCTGGAAGACCTGTGGGAATCAAGGAGGCCACTGATCAATTTCACATCAACACACAGGGCCATAAATAGCTTGAGAAAAGTCCAATATGAAACCCAATACAAATAGAATATTTCTCAGATGGAAAATCATGATTAAAAAACACAAGTAATCAGATCCTCATAAGTCATAGATGTAACTGCACACCTTTATTATTTTACCTAAAATCCTTAGTCCTCAAGACTGGAACAGACATTGGGTCATCAATGCAAACTGTCCACTGAATTTGGGAATCCATGACGACCACCATTAGCCCTCACTTCAACACTGCCCATAGGGGAAGCTCATTCTCTCCCAGGCATCTCTCTTGGGACTTGGAGAGCTCCTACACTTGCAATTACAAAGTTTTTCTCATACTTATCTGAAATATGCCCCACTGTTCATTCTAACCTCTGGCCTTAATTTATAATGATGAACAAACATAACCCCTCTTCTGCATGACAGGTCTTGAAATATGTGCAATAATACAGAGTTTATAGAGGATTGTGAGGTTTGCCTCAACCTCCCTTCTTCAGCCAAACATCCCTAATTCTCTCACTCCTTCTCCACACATTTCCCCATTTCTTTTTCCCTAACATGCCACTTCGCACTGCATTCCAGTTGCTCGTTCTCTCCCTTGAAACCTGGTTTAAAAAATTAAACACAGCTCTACAAATAAGGTCTGACCAGCAGAGACTCCAATGGGATGCATGGTGTAAACAACTTCCAAAATTATCCTGTGTTATTTTTTGAGAAAGAGTTTTAAAATTATTTAAATTTTTTAATTACAGTCAACATATTATATTAGTTTCAGGTATACAACATAGTGATTAGATATTTATCTATACCTACCAAAGTGAGTACCCCAATAAATTTAGTACCCACCTGACACTATAGGATTATTATTAATTCTTCTTTAAATGTTTAGTAGTATTCCAGTGAAGCCATCTAATTTTGGCTTCCTAGTTGGGAGGTTTTCTTTTTTTTTTTTTAAGCTTTATTAAGGGATAATTGACAAATAAAATTGTAAGATATTTAAAGTACATAACATGATGATTTGACACGTATAACTGTGAAAGGATTCCTCTTTCATGTTAATTAACACATACATCACTTCATTCATTCACTCCTTTCCTTTGTGTAAGAATTTTTTAATCATTTTTATTGTTATTCTATTACAGTTGTCCTTCCCTTTGCTCTCCTCCACCCATCTCACCCCCCCTGTTTACATAGTCAATGGTGTCCATTTCCATGGGTCACTCATACATGTTCTTTGACTAGTTCCTTCCTCTTCTTTCCACTATCATCCCCTCCCCTCACCCCTCGGTCACTATCAGTCTGTTCCATGTTTCCATGTCTGTGGTTCTATTTACTTCATTAGTTTATTTTGTTCATTAGATTCCTCTTACAGGTGAAATCATATGGCATTTGTCTTTAATCAACTGGCTTATTATCCTGTGTTTTTGGAGCCACTGTACACTGTCAACTCCTAGTGGTGGAAAGCCAAGGAAAATCCTTTCCTATGAAGAACTCCTTGCTGTCCAACCAGAATTTACTCAGCCCATTCATGCAAGATTGACATTATTCTTATTACAACTTCAAGTCGCTGATTTCCAGTCTACCTTCAGAGCCTGTGATATTGTGTGAATCTTGAGTCTATAATACCCTCTCCACTTCATTGACTTCAGTCACAGATTTCACAAACTTGACTTTCAAGGTAAGTCACTGGGAAAAACATCTACGAGATGACCCAACCCTGACAAGCTATCAAATAATTTGATTGACCAACCATTTTCAAATGAGATTTGAGTCTTTTCACATAGGTATAACCAAATACCCTAATTCTGTGAGTTCAATGGCTTTATATTTCCTTAGGTCCGTATGGCACCTTCCAATACAGCACATTCTCTTACCTTTAGTTCCAGGGAAACCTTGGTCTCCTGGGTCTCCTTTAACTCCCTGAATGCCAGGGAGACCTTTCAGACCTGGGAGAAAGCAGAATATTGTCTTTGCACAGAATTCCAAAGATATGGAAGGACTGTGTATGCATGTGCACACACATGTACACACATGCACGTTTGTGTATATACATATACATTCATCTGCACGCACATACATACACACATTCATGGTGAAAAATTTCCAATTTAGGCTTGGGGAAGACAAGAGCATTATTTCTGGTCAACTATGTAAAACTTTTTATGAAACTCTTCTTTCTAGAACCTAAAAGTTACATCTCTAAACATACAACTGTAAAGTGGCCACAACCATTGGAGGGGTACATCACATGATAGTTTTTTTATCACAATCTGGTTCACACATGTCCCCAAATAGACCACAAAACACCTGCAGGATAAGAATTTGTTTTATTCACCTTTCATTCATACAGATCCAGTTCAGCAGTAAAAATCACAGGCCTGAAAGCTTACAGGTACCCTCTACATCTTTGCTTAATACATTAATAAATTAATAAATGGCCCAAATCCATGACTTTTTATTGATATGCAAATAATTTAGATGTAAATGATCCACTGATTCTGTGTAGGAAAGTCAAAATGTCTTTATACAGCCATTCATAGTATTATACAAATTGGGCTGTCACACAGAAATGGCATTTTTAATTCAAAGAGAACAAGATCTTGTTCTATAATTATCCTGGTTCTATCAGTATTGAAATGCCAGTGGTTAGGAAGCTCTGGTAATAGGTAAATGTGTCTTCAAGCAGCATCACCTTTACTGTCTTACCTTGAAAACCTGGAACTCCTGGAGGTCCCATATCACCCTTAGCACCTGTGATTCCTGGAGAGCCACCAATCCCCTGGACAGGCATAGAGAACATCAGTTGGGAATCATTCAGGAGATGGACAATAAAACTCTCAAGTAACCAGTCATTGGAAAGCTGCAAAGTATCTTTGTGGCTAAATGGTGTTTCATAATTTCTTGAATGATGCAGAAATACTGAAAAAACCTCTATGTGTGTCTAAACAAGGTAACTGAATCAAGTTGCTTCATTCACTGTGTCCCCTCTTCTTATCCATCAGTGTGGTAAGTTCCCAGACCAGATGCCAGTCTTCATTCCACTGTCCCTGCCCCACATCACAATGGCATGAACAGTTGGAAACCCCTAAACATTTATCGAAGCAACATGTCAATCTACCAACACCAAACTGCCTTTCTGGAAAACTGTCCTCTAAACACTCAAGCATAGTGATTTTTCTTTAGAAGTAGCTTCGTATCTTATCTGAAAAGTGATTTTAAATATGGAAGGATAAAAAATACTCAAGGAGAATTCTTTTTATTTATAATATAGCAATATTCATGTATTTTTAAAATATTATCTCATATTCTAGCCAACTAAGTACAGATTTTCCTTTCTCTAAGTTCCCTTCTCAATATATAAAAAATTGTATTATTTCTTACATACATCTGTTACTTCGCTTTACCTTAAAGGTGCCACAACCAAAATAACACACAAATATATAGAGCTGACCCCTGGACAATGCCGGGGTTAGGGGACCAACCCCCAGCACAGTGGAAAATTCGTGTACAACTTTTGACTCCCCAAAAACTTAACTACAGTATCCATGGGGAATTAGTTCCAGGACCCCCTGCAGATACCAAAATCCAAGTATGCTCAAGTTCCTTATATAAAATGGCATAGTAAAACAAAGTATACTGTCAGCTCTCCACATCTGTGAATTTCTAACTACAGATTGAAAACAGTATTTGAAAATACTGTTTTAACATACTGTTAAAATACTGTTATTCAACCAATAACACCATATTGGTTGAATCTGTGGATGTAAAAAGGACACAGGGGACTGCCTGTATATTTATTGAAAAAAGAAAATACATATAAGTGGACCTGAGTCACTCAAACCTATGTTGTTCAAGAGTCAACTATATACAGGCATATGTATATGTACATGTATATATATATACACACACACATACACACATATTTATATGGAAGTATAGAGAGAGACAACCACTAGTAATTGGAAGTATATTTCTATGTTACTGAGGCTTGCTTTTTCAATCAGGTCTGTCAGCAGATTTTTAAACCCAGGCATTGAGCTGTGTTTTAGAGTAGTATAGCATTTCCCTTTAATGGTGATTGTAAAACTAGATTGTAAAAAATGTTTAATAGTTGTCTACTGTGGGGCCAATAAAGACAGCTGATGACTGGCAAGAGAGAAGCAACTGAGGATTTGGGATTGTAACATGTGTATACACAAATGCATGCATATTATTTTGTGATTCTTTTTTTAAAAAAACCCCTACAAATGGACAACTTACAGGCATGCCTTGGAATCCAGGGTCTCCCTTGGGTCCTGGAACACCAGGAGTCCCTGGCCAGCCTGGGCTTCCTTTGTCACCTTTCAATCCATCAAGCCCGGGAAGCCCTGGAGGCCCCATTGGTCCCGGAGGTCCTAACAACACAAAAAAGTCACACATTTGAAGTTAGAGGGTGATTTTACATATGGGTCATTGGTCCATGGTTGTCATCACTGCTACCCAACTGTCCCCAGCTGTACATACAATAACACCATATCTACTGTAACTCAACTATCTCCAGCTATATACAGCAACACCATATCAAGCTGCATGAGCCTCGAAGAAATCAAGGCAGGTCCTGGGAGGAAGAATATGATCTTCTCAATGGACAGAAAATGTTGACATAAACACTGCCATCTCAGCGTCCAAACGCCCTATGTTGCTGTGCTCAAAGGCAGCTGTGCTGCAGTACAGTCCCCTTGGCTATGAGGCGGATGTATGCCAGAATGTCACCTGGTTTAAAACGACCACCACAGGTGGCATTTGTGCCCTAGTCCTTTTCAACAACGTCCTCCCCGCCTCCCCTCTGGTTACTGTCACTTCCCCCCAATTACTTGTCATATATACTAAGTTCCTTGACAGATAAGACACAAGAAAAGCACCAACCTAGTATAAACCAAACTGCAAAAGCCCAATGGTTTAACAAGTTTCAAGTTGTAATAAATGCTGCAAACTTCTTAAATAAAAACTCAATTGAGAATGTATGTATTTAAATCTCTTTTACACTTGTGTATATTTGTGCCTGCTCTTTCAGTCCCAGCTATGACCCGGGTTAGACACGCTTACCTGGCAGGCCAGGTTGTCCCTGTGGACCCCGGTCTCCTTTGGGCCCCTCCATAGGGCGGCCTGGAGCACCAGGCAATCCTGGCTGTCCTTGTGGCCCTGGAGGACCCATGAATCCTTGCTCTCCTTTGGATCCAGGAATTCCTGGGCTCCCAGCTAATCCTGGGAAACCCACCTCACCCTTTGAACCTAAACAACAAAGAGATTGAGATCATAACAAATGAAGGGAAGAAGAGAAATGCCAGTATACTGACTAGGAAAGAGGGGCTTCTAGAAGGCACAAGGAAATAAACTGCAGCTAAGTGACCTTTTCTCTCCTTTTTATTAAATAACACTCCTACCATGGCCAGCCTAAAGAAGAGTAAGCTTAGGATACAAGAGCCTGGCTATCAATCTTTTTTATATTTTTTATTGCTGTTCAATTACAGTTGTCCCCATTTTCTCCGCTTACTCTCCCCTGCCCTACCCACCCCCAACGTACCACATTCAACGCTCCCCCACCTTGTTGTCATTTTGTCTATGGGTCCTTTATACGTGTTTCTTGACCGGACCCTTCCCTTTCTTTCCCTATTATACTCCTCCCACCTCCCCTCTGGTTACTGTCACTTCTTTATTTCCATGTCTCTGGTTTATTTTGCTCCCTTGTTTTTTTGGTTGATTACCTTCTATTTATAGGTGAGATCATACATCTGCTTTTCACCACCTGGCTTATTTCTCTTAGCATAATACTCTCCAGTTCCATCCATGCTGTCCCGAAGGATGGCAGTTCTTTCTTTTTCTGCTGCATAGTATTCCATTGTGTAAATGTACCAGTTTTTTGATCCACTCATTGATTGATGGACACTTGGTCTGTTCCCAGCACTTGGCTATTATAAATAATGCTGTTATGAAGGTTGGGGTGCATAGGTTCTTTTGAATTGGTATTTGAGGATTTGCAGGGTATAATGTCAGCAGTGGAATTTACGGGTCAAAAGACAGTTCCATTTTTTGTTTTTTGAGGAAATTCCATACTGTTTTCCACAGTGGCTGCACCAGGCTGCATTCACACCAACAGCATACTAAGGTTCCCTTTCCTCCACAACCTGAACAGCACTTGTTTGTTGATTTGGTTATGATGGCCATTCTGACTGGTATGAAGTAGTATCTCATTCTGTTTTTCATTTGCATCTCTCTGATGGCTGGTGATATTGAGCATCCTTTCATATGTCTCTGGCCCCTCTGTATGTCCTCCTTGCAGAAGTATCTGTTCAGGTCCTTTGCCCAATTTTCAATTGGATTGTTTGTTTTCCTGGTGTGGAGTTGTATGAATTCTTTGTATATTTTGGAGATCAAACCCTCGTCCAAGGTATCATTGACAAATATATTTTCCCATACTGTTGGTTCCCTTTTCATTTTGCTGATGTTTTCTTTAGCCAAGCAGAAGCTTTTTAATTTGATGTAGTCCCATTTGTTTATTCTCTCCTTTACATCCCTTGATCTAGGGGACATATCAGGGAAAATACTGCTGCATGGAATATATGAAATTTGCCTGTCCTCTAGGACTTTTATGATATCATGACTTATATTTACATCTTTTATCCACCTTGAATTTATTTTTGTGTATGGTGTAAGCTGGTGGTCAAGTTTCATTTTTTTGCATGTAGATCCAGATCTCCCAACACCATTTGTTTAAGAGGCTATTTTTACTCCATTTTATGCTTCTGCCTCTTTTGTAAAATGCTGATTGACCATAGAGACATGGGTTTATTTATGGGTTCTCTATTCTGTTCCATTGATCTATGTGTCTGTTCTTATGCTAGCATCAGACTGTTTTGATTACCATGGCCTTATAATATAGTTTGATATCAGGTATTATGATCCCTTCTATTTTGTTCTTCTTTCTCAAAATTGCTGAGGTTATTCAGGACCGTTTATGGTTCCATATAAATTTTTGAAATGTTTGTTCTGTATCTGTGAAATGTTATTGATATTTTAATAGGGATTGCGTTGAATCTATAAATTGCTCTGGGTAGTATGGACATTTTGATGATGTTAATTCTTCCAATCCATGAGCCTGGTACATGCTTCCAATTTGTTTGTGTCTTCCTTAATTTCTTTCTTCAGTATTGCGTAGTTTTTTGAGTACAGGTCTTTTATCTCCTTGGTTAGGTTTATTCCTAGGTACTTCATTTTTCTTGTTGCTACAGCAAATGGAATTTTTTCCTAATTTCTGTTTCTGATATTTCATTGTTGGTGTACAAAAAATGCCTTGGATTTCTGAATGTTGACTTTGTATCCCACTGTTTTGCCAAAGTCCCTTATTAGGTCAAGTAGTTTTTTGGTGGAGTCAATAGGATTTTCTATGTACACTATCATGTCATCTGCAAACAAAGACAGTTTTGCTTCCTCCTTTCCAATTTGGATGCCTTTTATTTCCTTTTCTTGTCTGATTGCTGTGGCTAGGACTTCCAATACTACATTGAATAGAAGTGGTGAAAGTGGACACCCTTGTCTTGTTTCTTATCTTAGTGGGAAAACTTTTAGTTTTTGCCTATTGAGTATGATGTTGGCTGTAGGTTTCTCATATATGGCCTTTATTATGTTGAGGAATGCTCCCTCTACTCCCACTTTGCTGAGTGCTTTCATCATAAATGGGTGTTGTAACTTATCAAATGCTTTTTCTGCATCTATTGATATGATCATGTGATTTTTGTCTTACCTTTTGTTTATGTGATGTTTATTGACTTGAGAATGATGTGTAATCCTTGCATCCCTGGGATGAATCCCACTTGATCATGGTATATGATCTTTTTAATGTATGCTGGATGAGGTTTGCCAATATTTTGTTGAGGATCTTAAGAGTCTATGTGTATCAGCAATATTGGCCTGTAGTTTTCTTTCCTTGTGTCTTTATCTAGTTTTGGGATTAGGACAATGCTGACCTCATAAAAAGAGTTTAGTAGTCTTCCCTCTTCTTGGATGTTTTGGAATAGTTTGAGAAGTATAGAGGTTAGTTCTTCCTTAAATGTTTTGTAAAATTCTTCTGTGAAACTATCCAGTCCAGGGCTTTTGTGCACTGGAAGTTTTTTGATTACTGCTTCAATTTCACTAGCTGTTATTGGTCTGTTCAGGCTTTCTGCTTCTTCTTGATTCAGTTTTGGAAGACTGTATGTTCCTAGAAATTTTTCAAATTTCTTGGCGTAGCGTTGTTCGTAGTAACTTCTTACAAACTTTTGTATTTCTGTGGTGTCCGTTATGATTTCTCCTCTTTCATTTCTGATTTTATGTATTTGGGTCCTCTCTCTTTTTTCTGGATGAGTCTGGTTAAAGGCTTGTTGATTTTTTATCTTTTCAAAGAACAAGCTCCTGGATTTATTGATCCTTAGAATTGTGCTTTTAGTCCCCATGTTGTTTAATTCTGCTCTGATCTTGGTTATTTCCTTCCTTCTACTTACTCTGGGCTTTGTTTGCTGTTGTTCCTCCAGTTCTTGTAGATGTAGGGTTTGGCTGTTTATTTGAAATGTTTCTATCTGTTTTATGTAGGCTTGTATTGCTATGAACTTCCCTCTCAGTACTGCCTTCACTATGTCCCATGGGTTTTGGACTGTTGTGAGTTCATTTCCTTTTGTTTCCAGAAACTTTCATTTTTTAAGAGCATGCTATTTAGTCTCCATGAATTTGAATGTTTTTGAGTTTTTTCCTTGAGGGTAGTTTCTCGTTTTAAGCCCTTGTGGTCTGAGAGAAAGCTTGATATGATTTCAATTTTCTTGAATTTGTTGAGGCTTGTTTTGTGCCCTATCATGTGGGCTATCTTTGAAAATGTCCCATGTGCATTTGAAAAGAATGTGTTTTTTGCTTCTTTGGGATAAAAGGTTCTGTGTATAACAACAATTAAGTCCATTTGATCTAGTATATCATTCAGATCCACGATACCCCTGTTGATATTTTGTTTGGAAGATCTATCCACTGTTGACAGTGGGGTGTTAAAATCCCTTAGTATAAATGTGTTGCTGTCTGTATCTTTCTTGAAGTCCTCCAAGATTTTCCTTATACATTTCAGTGCTCTTATGTTGGGTGCATATATGTTTATAATGTTTATGTCATCTTGATGGATTCTTCCCTAGAGTATTATGAAATGTCATCTGTGTCTTTTTACAGCCTTTGTTTGGAAGTCTATTTTGTCTGATATAAGTATTGCTACTCTACCTTTTTTCCTGTCCATTTGCTTGGAATATTTTTTTCAAGCCCTTCACTTTCAGTCTGTGTAGCTCTTTTGTTCTGAGGTGGGTCTCTTGTAGGCAAGCATATGTGCGGGTCATGTTTTCTTATCCATTCAGCTACCATATGTTTTTTATTGGGGCATTTAATCCATTTACATTTAAGGTTATTATTGTTAGGTACTTATTCATTGTCATTTTCCCTTTGTACCTGTGTTCCTTTCTCTCTCACTCTTTTTCTTCATCTTCTTACAGTAGTCCCTTTAGCATATCTTGCAATGCTGGTTTGGTGGAGGTATATTCTTTTAGCCTTCTTTTGTCAATCTTGACTATAGTTCTTTATACTTGTTAAATGAAGTGTTCTATGGCAAAGGCATTTGATTATATACTTAGATAAGCCTGCAAGCAATGGCATCGCTAAAATTAAAGGTTCATTCCACCAATAGGGGAATGGATAAATAAACCACATTATATCCTCACCACAGAACACCAATCAGCAAGAAAAAAAATGGAACTATTGACACAAGCAACAACACAGATAAATCGCAAACTAATTATTCTGTGTGAAAAATATTTTAAAAAAAGTAAAATACTGTAGGATTCCATTTATGTAAAATTCTAGAAAATGCAAGCTATAATGCCAAAAAGCAGATGGATGGTTGGTTGGGGGCAGGAAGAAGCAGGAAGGGGGATGACAAAGCAGCACAGAAAACTTCTGGAGTGACAGGTATGTTAACGATATTGAATGTGGTGATATTTTCATGAGTGTATACATATATCAAGACATCAAATCACACACTTTATACATGTGCACTTTATTGTATGTCAATGGCAATAAAACTGTCTAAAAAGGTTTTTTTTTTTAAGTAAGAGCTTTTTAGGAAAAAAGCCCTGCATATTTAGTTTTAAACACATTACCCAGAACTTGCCAATGAAATACAAAAATTCTAGTATTATTTCAAGGTGATTAGAAAAAAGGGAAATAGGGTCATCACCTAAAATTACCAGAGAGCCCCTCCCTATGACTTTCTCCCTGCCATTTCACAAGGCAATGAATCCAAACCATGAACTCTACGGTGGTTTCTCACGGGCCAGCAGAACATATCAGTTAGATTGTCTCAAACCCAGTATCTATTGTCCATGTCCAATTGCTTCGTTGAAAGTGTTCACCCTGTTCTCCAGGTACCATGTGCATAACTGGTGAGTTGAAAAGGAAGAACACATTTGGCAAATGTTACCTTTCTCTCCTTTGGACCCTGGAAACCCTGGGAATCCTCTTGCGGGTACACCTGTAAAATGAGGGTGAGAAGCAGTGTTCGTCTTTTCTAAAACAGTTGATCTGCAGGTACAGTACAAAGCAGTAGTAACTCTTTTTACCAACACCCTATGCCATTTGCAAAACACAAAAATTAATTAATTGCACCTTGGGAGTAAAATTACATTTCTATAGTTGTCCTAAGATACCCTTGACTGGATACAAATAATTTAGTACTTTTTTCCTAAGTACCTTTCAGCTCAGAGCCATTATGGCATTTAGCAGAAATAATCTGTACAAACGAGAACCTATTTCCCACTACTGTCTGGAGACTCACAAATTGGCTTTTCTCAGATGACCGTCCAACTAATAGCTATTCTCGAGGGAGGCAGGGAGAGCCAGAGATAACTGGGGAAGCAGACGCTGGGTAGCCCACCAGAGTGAATGAAGCCCACAGGCTTCAGGGAAGATTGCAATGGGGGGAAGGAGCTGTGAAGGCATTTTTTAAGAATTATTTTTATAGGAAAATGAATGTACATAATATAGACATACAGTGTACAGAATGAAAAAATGAACTTAAAAAAGAGGGCAACACTAACAGTAATAAATGTCCCTGACAGCCTCCCCCATGATATTTTCCTCCTCCCATCCCCCTGACCCAGGGTCACTTCTAGCTACATACAAGTACGTACGCAATTGTTATCCTCCAAACTTGCAGCTCGCACTTTTGCCCAAGTTGCAATCTGCCCCCAACCCCTCCACCCCGCCATCAGTGATAGAAGCCGATTCAGGAAACAGCAAACGTTCCCAGGACCACTTCCCTGAAGAGGGAAACACCAGGCAGAGAAGGCAGTGGTCAGGGCTTTTAGTGTGTATCTCCTTCTCTCACCACTGAGAGCTCAAGCAGTTTCAAGGATAGATTTCCGTAAGTGTTTGTGAAATAAATAAATAATCGCCTTCCCACTTTCTCCTTTTCTCATCCAAGCCCACTCCATTTGTCCACACTGGTGTTTAAACAGCTATGAGAATGAAGCATAGGTGTCCCTTTATACCCAGCTCCGGGCACTTGACATTCTGTAAGTCTCTGGGGGATTGTTTACTCCAGAAAACAGTCCCATTCTGAAAAGGAATGGCAGCTGGACATACCTGGTTCACCCTTCTCTCCCGCCGACCCTGGAATTCCATCACTGCCGGGTTCCCCTTTCTGGCCGGCAGGGCCCGTTGGGCCAGCCTGCCCAGGAAGACCTCAGAGAGAAAGGTCATGTCAGTTAGGCATGAAACCTCTCACAACACCTTGGTCTGCAAGAAAAATGCTACATTCCCAAGCACACCTGGTATCCCCGAGTTTATTCCTGATATCCTTTCCACACTGCTAACAATATTACTGCTTTCTGATCCCAAAATGCTGGTGAGAGTGGAAAGTACGCCAAGCTCTCCTGCCAATGCATGTAAAACTACTTCTAGAACCAATTGGAATTAGCTATAAAACCAGTTCACAGACTTTGGTTCTAGTTCCTAGCTGGTGGCCAGACCTTGAAAAGGCCCTGTAAGACCCCCACAGGCTCACTTTATTCATCTGAAAAGTGAAGAGGTGGGCCTAGCTGACCTTTGGTTATCTAGAGGCCACCCAGTGAGGTGCTGGGTCCACTACTTGCTATTTGTGAGGGTAGCTCCTTGGGAGCTTTGATGTCCCATGTCCTTAGCCGTCACCCTGGCTGATTTTCCATGAGCCCCAATTTGTGTTCTAAAAAGCAATCTCTACCTGGTTCTCCTTTGGCACCAGGAATGCCATCCAATCCCGGGGGGCCTCTGTCACCTTTTTCTCCAGGCAACCCAGGGCTTCCTAAAGAAAAAAACAAAATACCAGAATGCCCATGACTTTGAGTTTGTCTCTGTCATCTCTGAACCCCAAGCTCAGGGGAAGGCTCCAGCCCACCTACCTGGATAGCCAACGTTTCCGGGTGATCCCTTGGGGCCTGGAGACCCGGGCATGCCTGGGAGCCCACTGCTTCCTTTTTCTCCCTTCTCTCCAGGACTTCCTGGAAAACCTGCTATCCCCTGATCTCCCTGTAAGTAAAAACCAGGCGCATTAATTTTACATCTGTCCTTGGACATGTGTCTGTAGATGCTTTCTGAATAATCTTATACATTTTGGAACAATAAATATTGCATTGCAGGGTTCATTTCCAGCTTTCTAACCAAAGAATCAAAGTTCATCTTTGAAAAGTGGAAAAACTGAAAACCCAGATCAAAAGAGCCAATTGTCTGTATCTACTTGTATGTTCCTCTTCAACCTCCCCTCTCTTTTCTTCTCCAGGGACAACTTGATGCCCTAGCTTCTCAACAAGTTTCCGGATTTTTCCTTGGAATGGTTTTGTGAATAAAAGTGGAGAGGAAAGGCAAATCACAATAAATTGAGGAAAATTGTTCTATGTTATGATTCATTTAATGTCCTGAGATACTTCCTAAAACTTTCTCATGAAAGATTTCCTCTTAGATGGATGGGAGGGGAGGTTTCCATGCAGGGTGCTGTTACCTTTGCCCCAGGCAGTCCGGGAATTCCAATGCCAGGTAGGCCTGCCTGGCCTTTCTCCCCTTTTGTTCCTTTCTCTCCAGGTGAGCCAGGGAGCCCCTGAGAGCCAGGGATTCCAGGCACACCTTTTTCTCCAGGTAGTCCTAAAAACGCAAACAACTGAAACTTAAATGTGTGACAAGCAGGTCCTAATATTAAAAATAAAAAAGGACCTCCCCCAACTGGTGTGACTCAGTTGGGCATCATCCCACAGTCCAAAAGGTTGCTAGTTCAATTCCTAGTCAGGGCACATGCCTGGGCTGTGGGTTCAATGTTTCTCTTCCTCTCCTTCTCCCTCCTTTTCCCTCTCTCTAAAAATAAATAAATAAAATCTGAACAATAAAAAAGCACTCTGACAGCCAGCCAAGAATAAGGTAAAAGAACATGTATCCCTTCATTTACTCATCTTTAAGTTATCCTGGCAGAGGTCCGCCACCCAAATCTCATTAAAGCTACATGAAAAAACTTCTCTCCTATCTTTTAAAGACAATCATTTCTAAGGAGAGAAAATACATTAACTGCTTAGCATACTTACTTTCACAACAACAGAAGAAATGAATTTTATGTTCTATGTTCTACGATCAGCTCTCCTTATCCCAGTGAAGCAGAGGGCCATGAGGCAGGCCAGAAAGAGTGCATGGACACTTGGTTTTGTAATGTGTGTGGGTAGCCAAACCTATCTACAATAAGTGTAACCAGCAACCTGGACACCTCTTGTCTTGACTTCCTCCTCCCTTCCCTAGGGAGTTCTGAGAAGCCTCAGCACCCATACCAATCCAGAGCCCAGAGCTCTCTGCCTTCTCTCAAATGCCTCCTGTCTGGTTGGTGTGGTTGGAGCAAATGCTGATGGCAAAGTGTCGAGCCAGTTCAGGAGACTGGGGCAGAGGGGCCCAAAGAATTCTGCTGAGCTAGTAATATCAAAGGACTTTAGGTACATTAGCTTCTTACGCTGACAAAACTGAATAAAAACTATAAACATCTCCCAGGGGGATAACAGCCAGCTGGATAATCACTTGGAGATAACTGAAAGTTGATGGTGTACAGTCCATGTCTTGTTATTCAACTATGATTTTTGTTTTTTAGCAATGGTCATAGTGTCAGCCAAATACCATCCATCCCTCAGCAAGAGCCCATAAAAACTGAAGATGTACATTTGTGTAAAAGACACAACTGCCTGGACTATGTCCTTAGCGCACTGGATCTCATTCTGCAGACCTGTCCCACAGTAATGCATGCACATGTGCCAGAGAGAAGACACCTTTTCCAAATCCAACATACCTGGCATACCCATTCCACCAACCGACCCTTTTGGTCCAGGAAGTCCTGGAGCACCTGGGGTTCCACTTATGCCTGGATCACCTTTAGGTCCTAGAATAATAAAGTGAAAAAACAAACAGGTTGATACCTATGAAATGTGCTGGTTAACATTTTCTCAGCATGAGCTCCTGCCATGATGGTGAACTTGACCTCAACTCCATACCTGGCTGACCAGGTTGCCCTGCTTGGCCATCTTTTCCAGGCAGTCCTGGAGTCCCAGGGTCTCCTCGAGCTCCTTTATCACCACTTGGTCCAACTTGTCCTACATACACACACACAAAAATAATGATGACCCATGTCTACTTAAAATAGGGCAGTGTAGCAGAAACAGGGTGGTTTGATATTTTGTATGGAGAACCAAACAACTGATTAGGCAAGTTGTTCTATCTCCAGTGTTAAAACCTTCCTCCAGATTACCTTTATCTCCTTGCTCTCCCTTCTGACCCTTCATGGCGCCCATGTGCGCTTCATCCATGGACCCAGGCTTGCCAGGGAGACCCATATCTCCTTTCTCCCCCTTGTAGCCAGGGTCTCCCCTGGGTCCTGAAGAGCCTGGGAAGCCATGGTCCCCTGCAGAGGAAAGAGAAGGTACATAGTGTGATGTGGCCAATGTCTCAGAGGCACTGACAAAGTGTGGCTAGTAGAAACAACTGGTAAAGAAAGTATAAAAAATAGGCTGTCCAAAAATTGCATTAAATGGTAAATGTCTGAGTTACCTAGAAGAGTCTGACTCCAGGTAAATGAACAATAAAGCCATTTTTTAGAATTATTTGCTAGCAATTATATGTGAATTTGCTCATTAGTTTAAATAATTTAATTTCCTCTCCTTAAATACCTTTATCACTCCTGTTCATGGTGCCTTTCAATTCTATACAAAATAGCAGAATGAGAATTTTACTGTTCTACTAATAAACAAATCACTACTTTCATGTCTCATGTTCAAAGTCAATTTCTTTTTTAAAGAAAATTATTTTGGAGTTATTTTAAATGATAAGAAATAAAGATTAAGACTTAGAAATTTGTCCAATTTGTTAATTTAATTCTAAGGATTCCGTTCCTGTTACCTTGCATGATTGAAGATTCCACTATTTCTCAAAAAAAAAAAAAAAAAAAAAGAAAGAAAGAAAAGAAAAAAAGGAATCTCAACTGTGCCAATAAGGACAACCTGAAACCTGCCTTCTCTCTGATTGGTTGGCAGAACACGGCCTTCAACTGCACACACACTGTGCACCACGAATTCTTATTGGAAGAGAAATCTTCCAGATCCTTGCTTGATCTTAATTTCTTTCCTTTGCCTCTTGAAATGAAATGTGTTCTAAAAACATTCCAGAATTTTCCAAGAGGCACCGAGACATAGACATAAGACAGGCTTTTCTGGAGTTAACCAGATCCCTACCTTTGTCACCCGGCAATCCTGGCAGGCCCGCTGGTCCTGGAGAGCCAGGCTGCCCGGGGGTCCCCATGACGCCCATCTCTCCCTTGAGACCTGTGGCCAGATGGAAGGACTGTGAACACTGCTGGCAGGTGCTAAGGGTCATGAACTAGGTAAGGTAAGGTGTTGCCTCAGCAGGAGCTCACAAATCATTTACCTTGAAACCCAGGGAGTCCTGGTGCCCCCTGCTGTCCAGGAAAACCTGGAGGTCCTAACTGTCCCTTTAGACCAGGGAGCCCTTGACTCCCTTTATCTCCTTTGGGGCCCGGCATGTCCAGGCCTGGGAATCCAGGGAAGCCTTTCTCTCCTTTTATTCCAGGAGGGCCTGAAAGTGGGTGAAGAGCAAAATAACCGTTAGCAGAATTTAGAGTGGTCTGCAGTGCCTTTTACTGGCTTTAACTGTTGCTTTCTACAGAAAGTATGTGAACCTGCCGACATTGGGGGGTTGAAACGGCTGTCATCTTCCCACACAGTGGTGTTTGGGGCCACTGAGGGAGTCAATGCATAAACGATGTCCTAAGACAAAGTCCCTCCTTTCTGCCAGCAGCAGTCAGTAACTACCACTCTCTCCGCCCAGCCTCTTCGCAGTATGTAAAACTAAGACTAGCTGCTCCTCAACTGCTTTTCACTGACGGTCTTGCCATCTACCACCATCACCGTCTTAGTTCTAGAATGATCATTAAAGGCAAACGAAGCTTCTCAGTTTAAGTCATCCACAACTCATTAACCCTTCTGTGGAAAGATGAGACAAACAGACCATTTGAATTTGAAAACATTATTGACTGTACAATAAAGGGGACAGGCATGTAAACCAAGCCCAGTGGGGGGTAAAGGAAGGCACCTGCAACCACATTTAAGCAAAGAGTCAAACTTATTGCCACAGAACAGAATTTACTTTTTCCCTTTTTAGTCACAGATTCTGCTAATCTCCCCTTCATGGAGACTCCAGCATCAGCTCCTATCCGGTTATAAATATGATTTACAGAAGAAATGATTCTGCAAGAATGTCACATCACCTGATGACCCTGGTGGTCCCTGTCTTCCAGGGGGGCCCATCGCTCCAGGGGGACCTAGTCCAGGAACTCCCGGAGCTCCTTTGGGACCTTGCAATCCAGGAGGTCCTGGGTCACCTGGAAGGGGAAGAAACTGTGAATCAACTACATGGGGACCACAGCATGCTTCACAGCATATACCACCTGCTTACACAATAAGCCGCAACAACAGAGAACCACATGCTCTAGGCCTCCTAGGATTTTCATCATTCACCAAATACTTACTAAGAACCTAACAGGTGCTCTGAGGACACAAAATAAACAGACCCTGTCTTTGCCACAGTCTAGATTTATTTGTAAGAAGTTACCTCTGCTTCCCTGAAGGCCGGGGGGCCCAATTGCCCCGTGCTCTCCAGGAACGCCTGGTCCCCCGATGCTTCCCTTCTCCCCAGGCGTGCCGGGAATGCCTGGAAGACCTGGCAATCCTTTGGGTCCTGGCAGACCAATTCCAGGCTCTCCCTGGAAGTCCCCAAAGCACAGAGAAGTTGACCAGTGAAGCCCATCATTTTATCAAGCCAAGAGAAGAGCTTAAATGCAGACTGTTAAATGATATTGCAATGCATTTACTAACATCTGTCCAATCCTCTTATGTTTGCAAAGCTTCCTCACACCTACTATTCCCTTTCAATCTCACCACAAGCTGAAAAGATAGGCAATTTTTATTATTTTCATTTTACAAAGGAGGAGAGTCCAGGCTCCCCACAGTTGAATGACTTGTCCAAGGTCCCAAAGGCAGATGTCCACCCAGGTCTCCTGGACCCCAGACTTGGCTGCCATGTGTCTGTGAAGAGCTGACCCTAAATAATGGACAAAATGCCAAATGTGATGGGTGGCCAGCTAATTGATATTTTCTTAAGAAGTGGAAAAGTTCCAGGACTCAAACAGGACCCTGTTCATGTGGTATTTGCTTCACTGAAGGCATTCACATCAAATTAAACATTTAAAACTATTTCAGGAGTCAGAGGGATTTGACAAATACAGGTAATTAAAAATGAAGAAAGTATCTTGAGGGCCCGGGAGTGCTTTCAAAACAGCCCCAATATAGGCACTAACATCGGCCGTGTGAAGCAGTAAGAGGACATTACATCAGTCACAGTGCCCCTCTGGTCTTCACTGTAGGTGACAACTTCCAGATGAGTACTCTTTGGACAGGAGGGGACATTGGTGACCTCTCTACACATCCCAGCAGGAAATATGCAAAACAGCAGAAACTCAATGCAAGGGATTTCTGAGAAAGCACAATATTTTAAATCATGAACCAAATCTTTAATTCCAAGTCCATTTGGTTTATTAATGCATGAGCCCACGTGTTTAAGGTGATCTCCACCTACCAGCACTACTGACTAATTTTTCAAATCAACTCTAGGTTAGGAGTGTTGTATAAAGACAGATTTCCAAAGGTTTCTATTATGTCTTAACGACACGGATCAGGGACACCATGAAGTTAGGTGTTTCCCAGGAAGGAGTTTCCCCAGGGTCACTGAGGCACAGCTGCCTCTGGTACACCTGCCAGACTCCCAGTTTTACCTGCCCTCCTCAACAGAAAGGAAACAGGCCAGCCTAGTTCCAGGTTGGCAAGGGATTGCCCTTGGCCCTTTCTCCCTTTTAGGACTGATGCCTTCTGACAATTTCATTTCCTTCTTTATAATCAGAATAGGAAAGGCTCTAACCAACAGTCACCTACACTTCCTGAGCAGAATTTCAACTATCAGCAAATGGTCACAAGGAAGTTTGAGGGCAAGGAGAGTCCTGAAGTCACACAAGCCCAGGGACTCCCAACCAGGGCTGTTTTGCCCCCACTGATGACATTTGGTAGTGTCCAGAGATATTTTTGGTGGTCACAACCTGGGGTAGGTGTGGCGTGCTCCTTCAGTACCTGGGGTTAGAGGTCACAGAGGAGCCTGCTAAAGACCCCAAGTGTTCACAGAGAATCACTGGAGCAGCCAGTCAATAGCGCAGAGGCTGAGAAACCCTATGCTTGCCCCTCCTGGGATCCTATAACATCTTATAGGACAGGGGCTTTTAAACAGCTTTCTTCTGCCACTCACAATAAGACAGACACTGTGCTTTGAGATCTAGTATAGACACAAGCAAGAACATACTCATAAAGCTGAAACAAATGATTCTCCCCAAAACATTTCCTACCATGTGCTATGTATTTTGGTATTTTCTATTCAATGCTATTTCATTAAAAAACAGAATATGCTGATCTCATATATCCCGTGAGATTACTAACCCACATTTTATGTGTCCAATTAATCACAAAGGATGGAGGGCACAGCAATCTAGAAAATACTCAGCACCCACCTTTTGGCCAGGCAAACCTGGGTTGCCAGGTAAGCCACTAGATCCCGGGCGACCTGGATTCCCAGGAAGTCCCACATCTCCAGGTATGCCATCAACACCTATTTTGAAGAAACAAAATGATAATGTAATAATGCTGTTTCCCACTTTCTTCACTTCTTTTACACTTGCTCAAAAGTGACTGAACTGATCTGAGATGGCCAACAACAAGGAAGTCCTATTGAGGTGGTTCTAGGAGGAAGATGAGACCATCCTGGTCACGGCAGTGCCACCACTGTCACCTGGGGCAGCTCATGAGCCATGGACCACTCTCAGTGCCTACAGCCTCCTCCTCTTTGTCTCTCACACCAATCCCCACCCCATTCTCTTCTACTCACTTTTGAAATTATCTTTCCTGTTCTACTCCCCACCAAAAAAACAAACTCCCTGGCATTGGCAAACTAAGAATGGCACTTTAGACTCTTACTACTCCAAGTAAGTGTGGCCATGGGACAGAAACATCACTGTTACCCTGCTAGAAATCCAGTCCAGATCTACAGAAATTGACCCCCACTTTCACAAAACCCCTCATGACACATGGACGCGCTGAAGTTTAAGACACACAGCCTTAGATTATTGGTTCTCAAATAAAGCTGCACCACACTGGAGGCACACGGTGACTTTTAGACCCTGGGTCCTGACCTGAAGGTTCTGACAGGCTTTCTTATAGCTGTGAAGAGAAATCTAAGAGACTCTGGTTTACACCCTCCCAGTGGGATGTGAAGGTCCATGACATGCAGTTATCTGCAAGTTTGCAGAAGCACAAACCTGAATCAGACCTGCTGCAGGGCTGCTGTGCCAAGAGACCTTGACAGAGAGTGGACCTAAGCACCCACCAGCATCTGCATCTCCAACCAGCTTCATGAGATGTGGGTAAAGGGCCGCTAATTAATGAGACATTTATCAGCTAAACTCTACCTGTCATGATGGCAATGGTATGGCTCTCCTATGGAATACAGTGGGGATCATGAATATGCAGAAGGCCTACGCACTGACCCACTGGAACGTGGAGAGTCATCAAGGACCTTCTGCTTTGATAGAAGTAGCCATGTGCATGGGCAGGTAGCACACGGCTCCAGGAGGAAACAGGCTGCTGTCTCCTGTTCTCCAAGCATGAAGGCCTACAACCTTGACAGTGGATGTGACACATGCCTCTAGATAAGAAGCCAGGAGATAGGAGAAGTCTCTAAACTGGACAAGTGGCCTATAAAATTGGGGTCAGGATGCCTCCCAAATGAGAAAGAGACACCCCATTATTGCTAAGAGTGCCTTCACAGTCCTAGACCACGTTTGTAATGGCAAGTCCATAGATCAAGGTCTACCTGGAGGACTAGTTGAATAAGAAAGGACCACAGATGGGTGAAATTGTCCTCTTCACTTCCTTACAATTTTCAGAAAGAAGTATTGGTTCTAAAATGTCAGTGCCTTGTGGGGATGCTGACCCCACAGTATAGAGGCCTTGCCCCCAAGAATGAAGCCCCCCCTCATTCCTGCACACTTGACCATCCCCCTCCCTCCCTCCTTCCTTGTCCTTGACCTTCCCTCTGACTTCCAAACCTAGTCTGGTATAGACCCCAGTTGGCTGTGTATTTCCTTCACTGATGACAGGGATCTCCCTCAGGGTGGGCTGAAACAGATGTAACATCTGCCAGCTTCCTGGGCAGCTTCCAGTCCCCTAATGCTCCAACTCTTTGCCAACCAAATCTCTCTGCGGGCAGGCACCACTGCACCCGTGGCCTTGGTGACTGAAATCACCATCCTCCACACCACACAGATCATTGGCAAACATTCCCTTAACTGCACGGTCACTAACTCATATAGTATGTTCAGGCTTATTGCCTCTTGTTCTCATAAAATTCAAGTAAAGATGAACAGAGAGACCACAGCCATTGCTGCTGATCAGCCAGGAGATGAAGGCCACCAGTGGGGCCCACAGGGGCCATGGCCAGAGCCATGGGTCTACCCATCATTGGGCTCATCCTGCCAGTTTACCTTTGGGGCCTGGAGGTCCTGGGAATCCAATCCCCGGCTGGCCAACAGCACCCCTCTCTCCTGGGAGGCCAGGCCTTCCTGGGGTTCCAGGGAAACCTCGATCACCTGTTGTGGGCAAGACCAATGGACAGCATGAAAAAAACCTGAGAATGTTCCAATTCTATCTCCAGGTGAAGGAGAACTCTAAACATACCTTGGGGTCCTTGGAAACCTGGGGAACCCGGAAGTCCATCTGCTCCAGGAGGACCAGGTAAAGGCACAACTCTTCCTGCTTCACCCCTGAGACCTGGGGAAAAAAAGATCAAGGACATAGTGTGGGGCACAGCCTCACATCCTCTGAGCATACTTTGTGTACCCAGATAGACACCTCTATCTCCTCCCGCTACTTTTCTAGCATCCTCCACAGTATTCCCCCTCACTGCAAAAATTACTTCCAGAGTGATCTAGATTGGTTTGATGGAAGAATTCCTTAATATTCCAAAATAAGGCATGAAAAGCCGAAAAATCTACCATGACAAGGTGAGGTAGCCCTGGGTAATCTCTTAATTAGTCTTGTCTCAAAAAGTCAAAACATTTTTACTGTTCTCTCTCAATTTCTCAGCCAGTACTAATTCTGAGTTGCTTTGAGACCAACCTAAATTATGTTCGTCTGGTGCTAGATTGTCTTCACAACATGCTAACCAGGCAATTATGCATCAGTGGTAACCGTGCGGCTGGACAGTCATGTGCTGTCTCAATCAGCATAAGCTAGGAGGTGCCAGCCCAGCCCCTGCGACGTTCCTGCCTAGGAGATCCGCTGGGTGGCAGGATTTAGCTGTTAAGAAAGGACCAAAGGGCTCATCTCCAGGAATGTGTGAATTGACTTTTCACAAACCTTATAAGAATTCAGGATAACGTAGGGTCTTCCAATAACGGTCAACATATTCTTCAGCTACAGATTGTGGGAAATGCCTATCAACTGATCCCAACATGTATTTGCTATCAGTTCTACCCCTGAGAATGAGGCTTTTACGATCACCAGAGTAAACAGAGCTCTGGCAGATCAAAGAAGGTTGGGTTTCTAATCCAAAAACTGACTGGGTCCATCTGGGTGGAAGGAAACTCTACAGAATGTGGACAAAGATCAACAACACCTCCGGTTAACACCTCCTTCAGGAACCTTCTTTCCTTCCCCATCCTGCCAGGATGCATCTGTATGTGCCCCAGTTGGTTTTTCTTATGGTAGTTTCTGGCCAAGAAGAAGGTCTGATTCCTTTTTATAGCTCTGCAAGCTTTCAGATCCCACAAGTACAAAGAACCCTTAGTATGCTGATTACGGAATCAGGAGCTGAAGAGAAGTGATCAGAGGTCTCTTTTCCAAGACCGGGGGTCTTTCTGAGTCAAACCCAGTATTTCTCTGCTCCCAAAGGAGTCAAAAAAGAGACATTTCTTGCTAAACATAGAATAATTATCAGTGGAGTCATAACTTGGTGCTAAATAATCAAGGTTTTCACAAACAATGAGAGTTATAATAATAATTGATATGTTAGAATGCTAAACTTGGACTTCCATCAAAGACTGGCTAGTATTTCCTGGCATCAGAGTGCTTATGAACTTTATACTATGTCTTAATAAGGAAATAATAGTTCCCAGTGGGCACAGGAATTGATAAAACTTGGCCCAGATATATGACTGGTGACAGAATTAGCAAATCTGTGAGCAAGAGGGCCCTAATGTGGTTGGCCCTACAGAGTTGTGGTTGGATATTTGATTATCCAGCTACTTAGTTAATATGTTTTTCAACATTTACTAGTGATACAATTTTAATTGCCCAAACTCCTTTCATTCATTTTTCACACCTTTTTAAACATGTCTTAGGAACACACACTTCCTTTTCTCCTCCATACCCAAGCCATTCCTGGCCTCTAGTCCTCTCATTCCAGGATTTTCTGGATAAAGGTATGAGTGCTCCATTTATACCCTGAATCTCCTACTCAACTAATGACTTATTGGGAGCCTAGTGTGTGCCAGGCCTGGGGCTTCCCTTTGTGTACTTTTGTTGCTGATAATAAGGCTGTAATAGAGAATGCCTGTGGGAAGCCCTCACATGACCCTTTCTCCACATTCTCTGCCAAAGCCTGGACAGTGAGGTCAGGAGGGCAGGGCCAAGTCTGTCTTGCTTATCACTCTCTGATCACCACTTAGCATCGTGCTTGGCACATACCATCACAGGAAAAAAAAAAAAGTCAGCAAGTGACTGAAACCAACATACAATTAAATATCAATAGTGAAGTTGACACCACAGTGGAATTAGTCAACAGGCAGGGGCCTATCAAGGGAGATGTGGAGCGCACATTGCATGGGATATCCAGAAGCCAAAATGGACAATGCATGAGGGAAACACAGAAAGTAGATGAGAAAATAATGGGCTTATGATGAAATCACTTCCACAGAAAAGGATGACTTTAGCCGGTATATGCTATATATTTATTATTTAAAAAATCATCTATCTATATAAATTCTTTTCAGCCAGGCCCACTTTATATACAAATGAAGGTACAAAAAGGCCAAAGAAGGGCCTTCCCACAGCACCCCCAGGAGAACTGAAACCAAACCCTTGTCCCTGCATCTAACGACCCTTGTGCATCTTTGTGCTCCACCTGAGGTTCTCAGGCCTCACCTGGCTGGCCTGGGGAGCCAGGATTTCCTGGAAGGCCTGCTTGTCCTTTGTCACCAACAGGGCCTATTGGTCCATACCCTGGAGGCCCGGGAGGACCGATGTCACCACGACTGCCGGGAAATCCAACCCCTCCTGGGGGGCCTCGGTCTCCTTTTAATCCTATTAAACCCTGATGTGAAAAGAGGAAAAGACACGCTATCAGCACACATACCAACACTCCTGTCCATATTTTTCCACACTCTGGTGTAAGTAAGCACCAGGGTTTAACTGGTTTGTGCTATTTATTTACTATAACCCTACTACAAAGATCAACTTGGAGTTACTAAATGAAACCAGCAGTTTCTTCTCTAAGCTGAGTAGTCATCCTCCCTCCCTTATCCTACATAAGAAGATACTTCAAAGAGTGAGTTATCTATATCTGGTATCTTCTTTTAAAGGATGACTTGACCCCCAATAACTTGAAATGTCACCACCCTTCTGATGTAAGAAAGTCTTTTCAGGTCCCCGCGATACATCAGAAGACAATGATCCACTTTCATCTAATGGCCGAGTCAGCACCATTAGCATCATCAGCATAGGTTTAGAAACATGAGTTTGCCCATGAACCATGAAACAAGTTCATTTATAATAATTACCATGTAAGTGAAAAACAACAATTCCCATTTAAGAGATAATTACTCATTTCTTTGTTTTTTGCATGTCCATTTGTGAAGTGTATGTTCAAAGTCTGGAAATACACATACCGGGGAGCCTTTGGGTCCGGGCAGACCTGGGTGGCCATCTCTTCCAGGAGCCCCTGCTCTGCCTGGCATACCAGGTTGTCCGGGAAAACCTGGGTCTCCTTTGTCACCTTTGAGTTGAGTGTCGTAGTAAATCTCGCCAGGCTCTCCCTTGGCTCCTGGCTGGCCCATCAGCCCTGGTGTACCTTGAGGGCCCTATAAGAGCAAAACTTTATGACACCACTGAAGATGTTCATCCGTAGCACAAACCAGCATGACTGATCACACAGTCAGGGATGACATCGGTAACACACCTCCTTGAAAAATAAGAATATTTTTAGCTCTCCTCATTCATTTTCTAGAAGCCATGTGATGAGGCCTGATCTGACCTCACTTTTTGTAAAAACACTTTAAAAACATTATCTTTTTAGTTATTCTACACAGAGATTGGACTAGCACAGGAGGAATAATGGTGTGGCACTGGGTACCTAGCTTGTCGAATGATTCTTACATAACTCTCTGGTCCCTTACAACTGTTAAACATCCACAAGAACATTTTAGCAACTGTTGGAAGGCACTGAATGTATAACTTCCTGGGCCCAGAAACTAGAGAAACGGCTTCAAGGCGCAGATGATGACATCAATGAGGACTGGGAAGAGCCATGTTCTCTCTAAGTCTAGTCATGACTGAAATTGTACAGACTTCCTTTTAGAGCTTACACTCCAAATTCCGGAAGAGATAAGGATTTCCAGGGCACCAGAGAGACAGGAAACTCAGGGAAGTGAGCACTGGGCCAACTCTAAAATTACTTTGAGCAGTCAGCAGAACAGAGTCGACTTTCCCAAAATACAAATACTAGAACATTTTTCAGTCCCTGGGAAGTTAAATCCTCAAGGAATGCCCACACCCATAGATGGTTTCTCCTTCAGCCACTCTGAGAATTGGGGTTCACAAGGAAAATGGCCAAAGTTTCAAATAATTGTCTCCCTTACTTGTTCTCTTAGGCCTGACAAAGAAATCTCTTCATTCTCTCTGCTGACTTGGCAGAATTTACACTCTTGCATAATTTATTTAATTTGAAATCTGTTTTGTAAACTCCCTGGCTCCAATGGTTCTTGGATATATGTGAATCACACACATATGCACACCTTAGTGTGGATGTGTGATATGTACTTCTCAAAGGAAGGAGCTGGAAGACAAAAGACATACCAAAATGCACACAATCTTTAGATTTAAGAAATGGCTATTATTTATTACGTGCCTACTACGTGTCCCAATCATTCGTACATCATCTCTGATTCTTATCCCAACTCTGAATGAAAAATATTAAAAGCACCATTTAGAGATAAGGGAGCAAATACTTAAAGACGTTCAGTGATATATGCAAGATAACACAGTCAGAAAGTGCTAATTTCTGGTTGCTAAGCCTGTATTTTAGCCCCACACCACATGAGCACTGAAGAATTAACTGTAATCTTATAAAGCTGCCTATTACACAAATGTGGAGGCGAGGCTTGCAGAGGTCCAGAGGCCTGCTCAAGCCAAACAAGTGGTCAGTTTGGGACTACCCTAAATGGGGCTGAATTATTTTCCTGCCCATATTGCTTCCTAAGGGCTGAAACTGCCAGCTAAGGAATGGGAGCAGCTGCTCTTTCTACACCAAATGCAGCACACTTACACTGTCTGAGATGCACAACCAACACCACCTAGCACGCATCCAGAAGTCTGGAGAGTCGGCAACAAATCTGCACTGTCCAATACTATTTAAAAGTTTAAATTAAATAACATTAAAACTTCAGCTACTTAGTCACACTAGCCACACTTCACGGACTCAGTAGCTGCTCAGTGACCAGTGGTTACCCAATTGGACATTCGAGACAGAGAACACTTGTATCATGGCTGAAAGTTCTCCTGGACAGATGCAGCTGGCTGGAGCTGGCCCCTCACAACAGAGGACTTCATTTAGATCTACTTGGGAAAGGTAGGAGACACCCAACCTATTTGCCGTTGTCCTAAGAATGGCAACATGTTATCTCTACCAGCCACCTGCCAGAAAGTGTAGCAGAAGGAAAAGCAAAATTCACTATTTAATTGAAAGGTATTGTGGTATTCTGTAGCTTTTTCCCTTGGGTTATTATTAGCTCCAACACATCTTTAAATCTCAGCTAAAATTAGACTCCTCAGGAAAGCCTTTCCTGATAGGTACTGGCTGCTTTCTCCCATATTTCCATGGTGTAGCATATAATTCTCATTATAAAAATGGCTTTGTTTATCAGGAACTTCTGCTTGCACATATGACTTTATACTAGTCTTTCAGGGCTTTGAGGGCAGGACCAAGGCTTTCTATTGTGTCCTTAACATCTGCAACTAGGGAGATACTGGGGGAAGCATATGTTGAACTGGCAATATTCACCAACAAAAAATAAATACTAATGCAAGAAATTATTACTAATGTATATTCTTCTCAACTGGGAGGCATCATTATGTTATTTTATGGTGATTATTCACAGACTGGAAATATAAAGTTTTCTAATACTGTGAGCACAGGGTGAGAAAATATAATTTTTTATTTTAATAACAGCACAGGGTGAAAAAATATAATTTTTTATTTTAATAATGATGACCTTGTCAACTAACATTCAAAGGAAAAATCTAGATTTATTTTTGAAAAGGGACATTTATGACCTTATGATATCTCATGGAGTTACTCCGCCACAGAACTTCTTAATCCTAAACAGTTCAAAGGTCTTTTGACCCACATCCCCTAAGATGAATACTGAGGAATCAAACACTGCCTTGAAAATTTAGCACTGACTACATAAATCAGAGGAGATCCAACAAGTTTATGGTCTGCTTCTAAAAGGGCTGCCACTGTGAAAAAAGCCGGGAGGGGTTCATTTCAATTATCTCCTCCCAACAACCGCAGAACCTGCCCAGGCACCTTGGGCTTCAACGTCAATCAGGAACCAGACTCTTGTGATCTGTCCTTCTTTCCAAAAACCACACACTCAGCTCTCAAAAGAACATGCCACAGAACTGCTACCTCGATCAAATGAAAAACCAGAGCACTTCATGTTTTCATTTTAAACTGCTCTCCACTATGCGCCACAGGTTCCTGGATACCTCTTTATCCTCCAGCTAAATTCAAAATAAGAGAACCATACTTCTGAGCTAGTCAAACCATGTAGCTATGATAGAGCTTCAAATAAATGGAAAATTACTATCTTCTCAATTAAGTTATTTACCTATAAAACAATTTTTAGACGTTTTTCCATCTAGAGAAAGTAGCTCTTGATGGAAATTAAAATTTTTGTTGTATGTTTTCTTTCCTTTCTTCTTGATTATGACTTCTATTCAACCAGCCTTCTCTCTCATCTCCTTCCTCTTTAACCATTTTTATGAGATTTGAAGCTAGAGAAATGAGTGTCTGGACTGGGTTTCAGGCACAGTGGCAGCAAGAGTTCCAGAAAGGCCAAGTAGATAAAGGCTCTGTCCAGAGGTTAAAAGTATCATTTCTCGCTTCCTTCAAAGTTCTTCCATCTTTGATCACCACCACAGTCAGGGCTTCCCAGCTATGTGAACTTCTAATCTATTTAGAAATATTTTAAACAATTGCAACTTCTAACTTATCTCTCCAGGCCCAGGGAAGTTCTGGAAAGCAGGATTTCAGGATGTAACTTCAAAAGGAGAAAATCAATGCTGAATTCCAGCTGTTTCATTCCCATTTCAACTCATTTTTGCCCTGACCTGCCTTTATAGAAGCATCCAGTAATACTTTTTAAAAATATAAATGTTAAAGAGATATAACAAAAAAGAATAATGCTAAAGATCTGAGGGTCCATTTATGACCAAAGAAAAGGGCAGAGGGATTGAAAGTAATTGTAGAAACCAACTAATGCTCACAGAACTTACAAGAACCAAGAAAATATGATAACAATGTCCTAAAATTTAAAAGCTTTAGATATTGAGCTGATTATATGGAATAAAATAGTGTCCTTCAATATTTACTGTTATTACTATTCTATTCAGTGGCTTCTTTCAAAATGAAGTAGAAAAGTTAGCTTCTTAGCTGCTTTTTGATTAAATGAAAGGTTTCATGTCCCTGTGATTGAGATATTTCATTTACAGATATGAAAAAGCATCTTTACAATAAAGCTTGGTGATAGATAGGTGAAGAAGAAATAAAATATCTCAAATTCCTAGGAGGAAGCCGGTCAGTATTCCTCCCTTTCTCCCTAGGAGCAGTTGGTGCTGAACTTATCCGTGAATGTAAGCCTTTAGATCATCTGGTATAATACGCAATGACTGCGCAGAAGGACAATTCAAGTCAACAGTGTAGCTGCTGAGAAGGGACTCTTGGTGACACCATTTGTTTCAAGACATCCCAGAGACCCTGTGGGGAGATGACACCCCAGCATTTGGCTGCACCTGGACACAAGTTAAGTGGCAACTGAATTCTGACCAGGTGAGAAGAAAGGCAGTTAAGATGCAGGTTCTGGATTCCAGCAGTCCTGCTCATTCTCAGGTGAACGAGTGATGGTGGGCACAGAGGGTAATTCTAGACTGCTGGACAAAGAGATACTTTTACCAGCTCCCAAATAAGGCAGAAACTATATTGCAAATGCAAAAACATACACCTTAGTTAGTTTGCTTGGTGGCAACCTCTAATAAGGAATGAACTCGGATAGGCTCACTTACAGGCAATCCTTCTAGACCATCCCTGCCAGGTAAACCTTTTTCACCCTTGGCCCCTGGCTGTCCTGGGAAACCTTTCGGAAGAGACAGAGAAAAAATTACAGCATGTTATTGATGAGACACTTTCTAATAATTCAAAAGCTTTTTAATTTTTTCAAGATTCAAAAGTACAAAAATAAAGGTTCAAAGCACAAAATGGACGATACTGGAAGAATCTCATGAAAACGCTCCAGATGGGCTCAGAAAGGACAAAGTGACCCCAAATGCATGCAAGTCACACTGAGGTGGGATGGTTACGCATCCCCCAGCCCTCCCCAGACCACTTCAAGTAAAAACACCAGTTGACTTTGTTTGAGATAATGAAATCTGCAGAGGTGAGTGAACAATATGTTGCTATCCTTTTTAAGGATATCCATTTTTAGGACATTTTAATGACACTGAATACTGAGTTTATAGGCCATCTTGATAACTTTAAACCAAGTGAACAAATCCTGAAAGTATGGCATAACATTCTCATTATTATGCTTTAGTTTTGAATGCAGAAAATTAGGTCTTTCAAAGAGTAAGATATTTTCACGGTGAAGGTTCAAACCTATGGAAGCAAATTCAGACATGGTCCCTTTCACAGTTAGGGTCTTACCCGATTCTCCCGGGGGTCCCTGGGGCCCAGGGGGTCCACGAAGTCCTTCTGTGTCACAGACGAGGCAACTGTCTCCTTTTTGACCTAAAAAAAAGGAAACACACAGGTATTTACGTAATGCATGAACAGAAGTCTCTGCAGTGTAGTAACAGACTAGAAAAGGGGAAAGGAGATTGTCATTTTAATAGTGATTAATTCAAATGTGTTTTCTTTTTTTTTTTAAGATTTTATTTTGGGGGGGGGAGGAGAAAGAGAGGGATAGAAACATCAATGTGAGAGAGAAACACTGATGTGAGAGCAAAAACATCGATTAAATTCTTCCTGTGCTTGCCCCAACCAGGGACCGAAACTGCAACCCCGGCATGCGCCCCATACTGGCGCTCTTCTGCTTTGCAGGACGATGCTCAAACAACTGAGCCACACCAGTCAGGGCCAAATGTGTGTTTTCTCAGTTACCTAACCGCTGCTCCAGACACCTCTGTTAACCTGCAGTGTGTCTCTGTCACTGGGCACACCTTCTGGGTAACCACTGATGCACTTCCAATGAATTATAAAAATGTGATTCAGAACTCAATTTTGCCTATCAGCCTGAAAAGTTCTGGTGGCTATAATTTTGTCTCACTCTAAAACGTCCCATCATTTTTTTAGCTTTGTTAGCAAACTGTACGTGCATATTATTCCTGGACTTAAACCCATGTAACAAGTTGAGAATAAGAAGCCACAAAAGCAAGAACAAGTACCTGACCTGACACTGAAATGGAAAAGTAGAGGGACCACAGCACAGAAAAAATGGAAGGAAATGCCTCCTTTGGAAATTTTAGTATCTTGTGTCTTGACTTTCAAATTAAGCTAAAAGGCCTTAGGGTGTCTTACATATATCCCTGTGTCCTAAACCTTAAAATGTCTGGCTTTGAGGCACAAATCGGGTTTAATGTAGAGCAGAATGCACTGCGTTTTAACGTGGAGAAGCCCATGCTTGGAAGTCATAGAGGCTGGTCCGCATCGCCATTGTGCCTTGGCCCTGACCCTAACGGGCGCTCCCAGCCCCAGCCCCAGCCCCAGGCACTGCCATTGCACACTCTTCTCCAGCAGGCGTGCTGTCAGGAGCAGAGAAAGGACCAACGCAGGCAGCCTCACGTCCCTGAACTATAGGCAAGGTTCCCTGCTCCATTTTGTGTTCTTCACAGGGGCAGAGCAGCAGCCCATCAGTGAGACAGACACAAAAGTGCGAGTCTGCTAACAGCCCAGCGAAATTCTGGGTGCCCTGGAATTCCATGCCTGTCTCCCTGTGAGTCCGGAAGTGGCAGGGAGAGGTACTGACACCACAGTCTGGGCAGGCTGATGGTTCTCTAGCAGACGGATGAAGACACAGGAAGAAAGAGACTTCTCTTAGGATTCAGGAGATGGATAAACAAAATCTCAGTACAAAAAAACCTTATGACCATTGGCTCTGTCCTAAAATGTCACACTCCATCTCAGAAAGTACTAAATATCTGGTAACTAGAAAGATTCATTCATTGAAATGACACTTATTGGTGGCACCCTCTCCTTGTCCCAATGACTTCTAAGATTACTTCCATCGAAGGTTCTGTAACTTGTGTGGCTGTCAAAATTCTAAGATTTAGCCGAAACCATTCTCCATGAAGCTTTTGTGTGTTACACTTTTGAACAGCAAAAATCCTTGGCAATCTAAAAACAGAAATGGTATACAGTCGGGTAGATTTGGGAAGCAGCTTCCTATTTGTTCTACCCTCTGAGTACTAAGACAAAATACTAGAATATCCCTTGTTTATTACAGTCTAAGATAGGACTATTAGTGCAGTGATCGTCCACTCTGTTTCCAAGACTATGAAGGGATTTGAGGTGTCCTGTGCTGATGTTGGAGCAAACACTTAAAAAGAATAAAGATAAAATTAAGAGCATTGGGTGGAGTCAGCTGATCCATCAGCATGTTTGCTCACACTGATTACGTGTACACGGCCTGGAGGATGGTGAGCATTCTATGCACTTGTGATTTGGCTTGAAAGAAAGATATGCCTTCTTTGAGAAGGAAACTCAAACTTTGAACTGAAAAATCAAGGTAAGGCATCAATCTGAGAGTTTATCCTGCTCGCCATGGAGAGGGTAAAGGGCAGTAACTAACATCAGGGCTGTATCTTCTCATCGCCTCTCAGGTGACAGCTGTCTCTCAAAATCCCAACAACAGAACAATACCAGCAGAGCTGCACAGAGACATACCCCAGAATGGACTTAGAAGGGAGTCCCAAATAGAGGGAGAATACACGCTGTCCACCCAAAGACAGTAAATACAGAGACATATATTACATGCCTAAGCACATCATCATCTAAAAAAAATTAATCTCTTACCTTTCTCTCCAACTTCGCCTGCCAAGCCTGGATGCCCTGGAATTCCGGGAGGACCCCGATCACCTATGGGTCCAGGCTGGCATTCCACAATTCCATCTGAAATGGATTTTGAAAGTTATTGGATCATTTCCATCAAACTGAAGCTAGATATTTCCACCCTCTCTAACTCAATCTCTGTTATAAAACCAAACTGTTTTTAGATTGTTTGGTATTAGAAATCCAGTTTTAGTTTGCATATAAACATGACCAGCACACACAGCATTCATCCCTCTACTCACCATCACAAGCCATCACTTCTGAGATTTCTATTTCACAATTCTAAAACTTATTTCATTAGCCCTGTCCTGTACTTTACTTCATTTTTATCTTGCATAGCACACACAATCATCCTTATTTTACAGATTATGAAACTGAGGCTCAAAACAGTTAAGTGGTTTCTCCATCATCATATATCTGTGGAGTCAAAACAAACACTTGAACCAGTTTACTTCTTATTTTTTCTAAGCAAATTTATAGCAAAGTAATTATTATTACTTTAGAGATGCAGATTGTCTGTGGGGAAATGCCTCTAAGTGATTGTTCCTACTCAAATTTGAGCATCATTTCTGTGAAGCAGCATGAAAATGAAGTGCAGTGAGGCTAACATGATCTGTTGTGGGTTCAGATGCACACTGTGATCGCTGAAATTTCCTTCTTTGGTATCTTTGAAGACAAATGACGGAGTAACTCAACTCACAGCTTAGGCCACGGCATTGCATCCTGACTGTAGTCCAAACATTCATTAGCTAGAGTTCCTGCCTCTCTCCATCCTACTTTCCTCCACACTGACTTCTCATCAGAATAGAAAAAGGACCAAGAGAGAGGCCCAGCAGTCACCCGCTTTCTGTGGTGGCTCTCCCAAACAAGAAGACCTAAAAAAAGGCCCAAACTTCTCTATTTTATGACTTTGTTTAGAGCTCAGAGGAAAAAGTTAGTTTCAAATGGCTAAGAATGAAAGCCCAGGAAGAAAGCATTCTGGGGCTTTTATTGATTTTTTAAAATTCTCATCCCAGGATAGGTTTATTGATTTGAGAGAGAGACAGACAGACAGCAAATCAGACATTGATGTGAGAGAGAAACACCGATTGACTGCCTCCCATACCACCCTGACTTGGTAGTGAACTTGTAACCTAGGTATGCACCCAGACTGGGAATGGGGAACCCTCAACAACCTTTTCGTGCATGGGTTGGCGCTCCAACCAACTAAGCCATTGGCCAGTGCTAGGGCTTTGTTTGTTGTTTGGTTGCTTCTATTTTCCTGGGAGCTCCTCTAGGTAAAACTTAGGTATAAGAAGGCCTGAGATGATAACTCTATCTCAGGTGCACTGGCTCCTGCTGGCTCCTTTCCCATGTGGCTCATTGACCCCATCGGTCTTGAGCAAAGTGGAGTCCATTTTTATGCTTTCAAGAGCAGTCCCTAAATGCCTTCACTACTGAAAACTGGCATTTCCAGACATACAAGACCACAGTGTATGAACTCCCTGATTCTGGATACATAGCCTCATGAATGTTGACTGACATAAAACCATTTTTTTTCCAGAACACACCTCCTAATAGCCTCATCTCACCCAGAATTGCTTAACATCCCTGCTAAGAAGGCAACTTTCTACCCTCAGCAAAACCAATTTAAAACAATTTTAAGTCAAAACAAGAATGTAATGTTATTTCTGGGGAGCTCTAAAATGCAAGTTCAAATTTAACATTTACACAACCTGCTCAGTGAGGGTATCTGCAGGCACGGTGACGTAGGGCTGGCTGCCACCACATGGGACGAGAACACAGGGACAGAATTAGGGAGTAGAAATCTCTACATTGTGTAGCTAATGAACAATTGACAGGTCCCAAGGTGGCAATTAGTTTTAAGATGTAGCCTCTTTAACATATACTGCAAATTTAAATAAAAAGCTCATTTATAAATTATCTATGAATGTTCTATGACTCTGAATCACTTAATTTACGTAGACAAAAAAAGGGCAACCTAGAAAGTTAGCAGGCTAGATATTATTATGTGTTCAGCCAGCACATGCCACTCAATAACAGTAGTAGAAATTTCATACCTTTGTATGAAATTTGTTTATATTTCAGTGGTGGCACAATTACAAAAGAAAAAGAAAAAAAAAAGGTCCCTGAT
The DNA here is from genome assembly GCA_039655065.1 of Glossophaga mutica. Classification (NCBI taxonomy): domain Eukaryota; kingdom Metazoa; phylum Chordata; class Mammalia; order Chiroptera; family Phyllostomidae; genus Glossophaga; species Glossophaga mutica. The sequence continues at coordinate 66,391,030 of CM077310.1, read as the reverse complement.
TCCCCCATGGCTCCCTCACCCCCTTCAGAACCTTCACCAATCATTGTTTAAAATTACAACTCTATGACCAACCAACCCGCCCACCCTTAGAACTCTGTACCCTTTTTCTCTGCTTATTTTTATGCTGCATTTATCATCTCCTACATATCACAAAATTTACTTACTTGGTTTATATCCCCCCATAGAATGCATACACCAGGAGGGCAGAGGGGTTTGTGAGGGATTTGTCATGGGTCCTGCCTGGCCTTTTGTAGGCTCTCCAATGCTTGCTGAGTGAATAAGTGAGCCAAAGGCCCTTCTGATGCTCAAAACTTTCTCTCAGACACACAGAGCATAAGTGACTCTGGACTGAGTGCCTGTACGACTTCAATATTTCATCTTCATTCTCCACGTTTCACTAACCCATGAGAGAAGGGGAGGAAGTCTCCCTAAGTCACAGATGATCCTTCCTCTCCTCCTATTAGCAACATGTCAAAGGAAATTCATGCTGAGCATTTGCAGTGAGGCTTCAAATCTGGAACCAACTGTTCCATCTGGTCTATATCTGCCTGTGCAAGGAGCCTCATCTATAAGAACACCCTTCACAAAGACATGTTTCAACTCCAGCAAATAAACCACCTCGAACTTAGGGCATATGAGTCTATCTTCCACCAAACACCCCCCAGGGGATTGGTAGGACCTGCTTTGAAAATCTAAAATCATTCTTATTGGCACTATTAACTTAAATCCTCTGACATTTTCTTATATTTTGCATTGATATTACTTTGGGATCATAAGACCCCCTTAACTGAATCAAGAGTTCGATGTTCTGAGTTTAGCTTTGATGAAGGGCTGTTGTTAGAAAAATCCATGCAAACTATCTTGCAAATTTGAAGTCCTTCATTATATTACTACATAGACTGTGCAGCTGATAGCCACACTAGCCCTTCTTCGTGTGCATGTGCATGTGTGTGTATCTCAATATGAGTTTGTGACTCTAGATAAGTTAGAATACATTCCATTTTCAGTAAGAACTGTACAGCTCAACTGGTTTGCTTTTCAGCTTTAGATACCAGGATAATCAGAGCTGGTTAACATATTTCTTACTCCTTTAAACCAGTTTTATGATTTCTTTTACTATTCCTTTCTGTAGCATGGCTAATTTTGCAAAGATACCTAAGTGAGATTAAATAACTCATCAGTCAATCACTGGACACAGCAGCCTTTGTACGGAGAACTTTGGAGTGCCCTCAAAGACCTGGGCTAGTTCTGCCCTGACATCCTGTCTTTGATGGGACACCACGTGAAATGGCCCCAGACAGAACTTACTCGTGTGGCCTGGCTGTCCAGGAGGTCCAGGGGGCCCAGGAGGGCCTGGGCGTCCATCTCTTCCACTTGGTCCCGGCAAAGACACCCCTGGAAGTCCTTGGTCACCTTTTTCTCCTCTTTCACCAGGGTAGCCAGGAACACCAGGCTGCCCAGGTATTGAAATGCCTGAAAGCAGAACAAAGTTTCATCTAAATAATCAGAAGTTTAATGTCAACAGCACAAACTAATTTTCTTAAGTCTGTTCAAGGTGACCACCACCAAAAGGGGACTGCTTAGACAAGCAACAAATCAAGTAGACAGGCTTCTTACCATATAAGTGCTAACAAACGCTTCTACACATTAACTTTACATGTGACTTCAGGAGAGACAGAAAAAATCCCACTGATTAAATTCATGTTTATAACCACACACTAACCTGTACCTTACAAAATAAACACTTTTCCTATGAACACATGTTGCTTTCATAACTATTATAGAAAAATGTGCAACAAAACTGTTAGCCCTTTTATGCAAATATCTGATGTACTTGATAAACATGTTCAGAATATAAGCTGCAGAGAAGTTTTACAAGTATTTTTTAAAAATCAGTTAAAGATGCTCACCTGGGGGTCCTGGCTGGCCTTGTAATCCTGGGTAACCTGAAAAAGGGAAAAACAGTTGGACAAACTGAGATTGGTCCACTTGTGATTTATGGTTTATATTTCTGTGCTCATGAGTACCCACTGTCAAGCGGAACAAGGAGGACTGAACATGTGGAAATGCAATGCCCCTAAAGCTACAGAGATACCAGGGGAAGGGCCCTGGATAGACAGTGTGACAATGAAACACAAGCCAATTGACACTCGGTCACCACTCAGTCTTGCAAGACATGCAGATGTTTTCAAGATGTGAATGCGTACATGTCACAATGGAAGAAAAAGAAAGAATGAGAGAAAGCAGGGGGAGGGAAGGAGGAAAGAGAGAGGGGGGGAAAGAAAGGAACTTGCCTTTGGGGCCTGGCTCTCCTCTCAACCCTGGAGACCCTGGGTACCCCCGTTCGCCTTTTTCTCCCAAGAGTCCTGGGCCAACGACCTGCGACACAGAACACACCGTCATCACGCAGTGTGGGAGCGGCTGGTGCTGTACAGTTCAGCAGAAGAGAGAAAGAAACTAACACTCTTTTTATTATTTCATGAAATGTGAAAGAAAAGAATTAGCAGTGAGGGAGGGAGGGTCAAAAACATACAACACAACTATTACATAACCACCCCCCCCCCCCCACCCAAAGAGAACTTCACCAGGAACCTCCACTTCCTTTTGTGACAATTTACCGGGCAGAGGCTTTACCAATGAGGTAAAGTTAGAAAAACATGAATACTGAGGTTTAGGTTTGAAATTTCTAAATACCCATACAAGCCATTAAATGAATATTCTACTTTAAGGAGTGCTATCAGAACACCTTTACATTTCCTCAAGCAATATGTAACTGGACACTCAAAATTTTTACTGGAAGAGGTTTTCTGCTTTCTTATTTTTTTTTTTTTTAATTAAATGGTTCAAAGCAGGGATTTCCTTAAGGCCCTGGGGATAGGGGCAAAATAATGCACTTTGGCCTCATTAAAAAAGAGGGAACTTGTTCACTCAATTCTAAATTACTCAAATTCAAGGAAGATGACCAAGTCAAATATTGCATTATCACTCTTAAAATTCCTTTGTTGCAATTAAATTACTGGACATTATTAAAATCTGTTGATGAGCTTAAGGTACAGACAGGTTATTTGAACGCTGTTGCTGGAGCACAAATACGGAAAATGGAATCATAAATATATATGTATATATTAAACGCATTAATAAGAAGGTTTGATAAATTGATCCAATAGCCCTATTTCTGGAAATGTGGCCTAAGGAAAAATAACACACCCCACACTCACACACACTCTCTCACATACTCTCAAACTCATATACTCACACATTCTCACACACACTCTCACTCTCACACACACTCACACTCTCTCACACACAATGGCATGTACAACCATTCATCACCACAATGCAAGAATAGCAGCAAAGAGAATGGTAACATTTTTATTGTTTTAGAAAAGCTTTCGGGCAAAATGGTTAAAATAATCATAGTACAACACTGACAAGACACTAAAAATAATTCCTTAAAGATAATTTGATAACATGGAGAATGTTCTTTTTGAAAAAAAAAATTACATACATTAATTACACGTATGTGAAACTATGCATAAGACAAGGAACAAAGTGTTACTTGCAAAAATAAAAATTGTTTTGCTTAGAACGAATGATGAATGATCTGTCCTTTTATTAACATAATCCTTAATGGACCATTTAAACCAAAAACATTTCAGAGTGTGTTGTTACTATTTTTATCTACATGTAAATTTTTCATTTTCAGTGGTCAAGGATATGCAGAAATTATCAAAAGTCAATAAAAAGTAAGAGCCAACCCACACCATAAAAAATATAAAATTATTATTTCAGATTATATGCTGCCCTTTTACATGAAAATGTAATTCTGGGAATGCTGTGGAGCAGGAGGCACATGCAACCGTTCAGTCCTCTCTTTTCCTCCCTTCATTCAAACGTGCTCTCACACCAGCAAACACTACCCTTACTCACAGTGCCAGGTGGACCTGGAGGGCCTGCTTCGCCTTTGTCTCCCTACAAAAGAAAAAAATAACTTTAGCATTTTTTGACTACACTGCATTCTTTAACTACGAAGAACATCTTGTAGAAATCAGTTACACTACGTTTTTTTGGAAAAATAGACTGTGCCCACTGTACTAAAATTATTTTCCTCTCCTTAGGATCTCTCATTATAGTTAGCTTAAAGTGCTCTGTTAACAATTATAACAAAGCAAATAGATTTTACTTTACTTTGCATAAATGTGACATATGAGAATAAAGATTTCTATAAAACATAAATGGGAGGCTAATTAGTCCCGTTATCAATGAGCTCACAATTTTTGTATGGTCCCTCAGAGAGTTTTAACAGACACATTTGTGAACTGAATTAGTACACAGTAGTTTTCAATAAAATGAAAATGATATGAAACTTATGGTTTCCTAGTATATTTTCTTTAAAAATAATTTTATTTGAAGTTTTTAGGTGTAAGAATGTCTGAATCTACACTGGAAGTCATAATAAAGGTTACCTATGACTTTTTCTTTCCCCTTAAAATCTAGCATTACTTGAAAACATTGGTGGAAAAATTCTGATCACTTTGAGGCTTCATTTAACCCATATTAGATGAAAAACCCAAAGAAATTAATCCTTTTACATGTTGTTCTTATATAAGAACAACATGTAAAAGGATTAATTTTAAAAGTCTTAAGAGACACCACTGTTCCATAAATGTACATTTTTCTCCCTTTTAAACTAATGCATTAAACTTAGGCATTAGAATTGGATGTTTTAGTTTTTCATAAATGAGGAGAAATATAGAAATATCTCTGAAATTTAAAAAATAGTTAATATATTCTAAACATATTTACCTTTTATATTCTAAAAAATTTTACTTTCTCAAAAAATGACAGTCTTAGTAAAAGATTTGAGTGTCCACAGCTTTGACAAACAAGCCTTGAGGTCCTCTCTCTAGTTTAGCACTCACTGTTGGAGATAAATGTTTCAAAATGACAGCCAACCCCTAGACAATGCAGGGGTTAAGGACACCAACCCCACACAGTCAAAAATCCATGTATAACTCGGACTCCTTGAAAACATACCTACTAATAGCCTACAGTTGAACAGAAGCCTTACCAATAACATAAATAGTTGATTAACATGCATTTTGTATATGATATGTATTAAATGCTATATTGTTATAATATAATCTAGAGAAAAGAAAATGCTATTAAGAAAATCATAAAAAAGAGAAAATACTTTTACAGTTCTGTATGTATTTTATGCAAAAAAAAAAAAACAAACCCACTTGTAAGTCCACCCATGCATTTCAAACCCAAGATGTTCAAAGGTCACCTGTATTTCTTATTTAGTAGAAATGTACAGTACCTAATTTCATGATTAAAAGAAAACAATAAAACAATGAGTTTTTTCTGTCTATCAAATTGACAAGTATTTTTTAAAGTTTGATAACCAGCAGTTGCCAAATGAAAGGACCCTGAGCTAACAGAAGTGCTTTTCTGGGAGCAATCTGGGGTACATGGGAAAAGCTTCCAAAAAAGAGCCTAAAAGTTGACCCCAACATTACATTTTTAGGAACTTATAACAGAGAAATGACCAGATAAGTGAACAAAAATACTAGCAATCATAAAAATGTAGAAGTGGCTCAAATACCATGCAGTAAAAGGCATGGATATTAAAAGTGTTCAAGTATAACTACATTTATGGACATGGAAATGCAGCCACATTATATCATTAAGCAAAAAGGGCAGGATGTATGATGCAATATCATTTTTTTTCAAAGCACATGTACATGTATGCACATAGGACATTGTTAACTCTGGGTAAGAGAAAAATAAGATAAACTTTCTTTTCTTCACAATATCTTCCTGCCTCTTCTGGTGGTTAATAATCAGAAAAAATTAATCTAGTACCAAAAACAGACTTAAAAATTTGAATGAAACATTTCATTAAAAAAAAATTTATGCACACAAAGGACTTCCAGCCAAGATGGAGGCATAAGTAGATGCACTGTGCCTCCTCACACAACCAAAAGACAGACAACAAATTTAAAAACAAAAAACCACCCAACTGTATGAAAGTCCAACAACCAAGGAGTTAAAGAAGAAACATTCATCCAGACCGGCAGGAGGGGTGGAGATGGGCAGCTGGGGCAGATGAAGAGGGGCAGCTAGGGTAGAGAGGACTCAGAGCAAGGCATCAGCTGGCAGTGGACCAGGCAGTCTCACATTTGCACGCAGATAAACTGGGAGGAATAATTGAGGAGCGAGACAGACCACACAACCCTGAGTTCCAGCACGGGGAAATAAAGCCTTAAAAGCTCTCATTTAAAAAAAATATGCAGGGGTTGCAGCAGCAGGAGAAACTCCCAGCCTCACAAGAGAGTTTGTTGGAGAGATCCACAGGGTACTAGAACATACACAAACCCACTCACCTGGGAATCAGCACCAGAAGGGTACAATTTGCTTGTGGGTAGTCGGGGAAGTGACTAAAAGCTGATGAAGAGCCCAGCAAGCAGCATTGCTCCCTCTCGGACCTCTCCCCACATACAGCACCATAACACAGTAGCAATGAGGGTTGCTCCACCCTGGTGAATACCTAAGGCTCCACCCCTTACCCCTTACTACATAAGGGGGAAAGCAGAGACGGGGGAAAAAAAAAAAGACGCGACCCAAATGAAAGAACAGATCAAATCTCCAGAAAAAATACAACTAAGCTATGAAGAGATAGCCAACCTATCAGATGCACAATTCAAAACTCTGGTAACCAGGATGCTCACAGAAATGGCTGAGTATGGATAAGAAATAGAGGAAAGAGTGAAGGCTATGAAAAGTGAATTAAAGAAAAATGTATAGGGAACCAACAGTTGACAGGAAGGAAACTAGGACTCAAATCAATGGTTTGGAGCAGAAGGAAGAAAGAAACATTCGACCGGAACACAATGAAGAAACAAAGATTCAAACATATGAGGAGAGGGTTAGGAACCTCTGGGACAATTTTAAATATTCCAACATCTGAATCATAGGGCTGCCAGAAGGGGTAGAAGAAGAGCAAGAAGTTGAAAACTTATTTGAACAAATTATGAAGGAAAACTTCCCCAATCTGGTGAAGGAAATAGACTTCCAGGAAGTCCAAAAAGTTCAGAGAGCCCTCAAGAAGTTGGACCCAAGGAAACACACACCAAAACACATCATAATTATATTACCCAAGATGAAGGATAAGGAAAGAATCTTCAAAGCAGCAAGAGAAAGGAGACAGTTCCCTACAAATGAGTGCCCATAAGACTATCAGCTGATTTTTCAAAAGAAACCTTACAGGCAACAAGGGGCAGGAAAGAAGTATTAAAAGTCATAAAAGACAAGGACCTACAACCTAGATTACTCTATCCAGCAAAGCTATCATTTAGAATGAAAGGGCAGACAAAGTGTTTCCCAGGTAAGGTCAAGTTAAAGGAATTCATCATCATCAAGCCCTTATGATATGAAATGTTAAAGGGACTTATCTAAGGAAAAGAAGAACAAAGACTATGAACAGTAAAATGACAACAAACTCACAACTATCAACAACCAAACCTAAAAAAAAAAAAAAAAACTAAGCAAACAATCAGAATAGGAACAGATTCACAGAAATGGAGATCACATGGAGGATTATCAGTGGATAGGGGACAGGGGGAGGAATGAGAAAAAGGTACAGGGAATAAGAAGCATGAATAGTGAGTACAAAATAGACAGGGGGAGGCTAAGAATAGTATAGGAAATATAGAAGCCAAAGAACTCATATGTACAACCTATGGACATGAACTAAGGGGAGAGAATGAGGGTGATGGGGGGTGTGCAGGGTAGAAGGGAATAAAGGGGGGGGGACTAGACAACTGTAATAGCATAATCAATAAAATATATTTTTAAAAAAGAGAATAAAAAATTTTATGCACACAAATAAAACCACTAAGTTAAGCTGTGTTTTTGCTCATGCGGAGCAAAAACACAAAAATTATTTACAATGTAAATAATTGTAATTTCTGGGAGTCTTTAGTCCTGTATTCTAGTAAAACCTTCGAGTTGACCTACTAAATGAAGGAAAAACTCACAACAGCACCACCATTTACCTTTAAACCCTCTCGGCCCGGGAGTCCTGGAAACCCCACATCGCCGGGAAACCCCTGGAAGGAAGCAGAGGCAACAACAACCATAAGCTAGTGAAGGCAACAGTTTGGTTTTAAAACAATCACAGAAAAATACTTACTAGACTCCCTTTTTCTCCTTTTTCACCATCTTTTCCAGGTTTTCCCTATACAATAAAGATTTAACCATTAGTATTTCATAATTAATCATACTTTAGTACCAAAGCTCTGATTCAAATACAAGCTCATATGTCATCTTTCATAGGAAACCTCTGTAAATAGAAGAGAACTTTTCAATTTTTAAAAAAATAGAGCCTGATTAGTTCCAAATCTTCGAAGGTGCAAACACCAGATAACTGATTTTAGTGGAGGTTTTCCTGTGTTATTTCAGGGGAGAAAGTGAAAATGCTCAGGCTACGGAAGCTGGGTGGGTCTCCTTTCACAGGATTCAGGGGTGACAAGTGTCTGAGCATCTCTGCTCCGCAATGTGCATCTGCAATCTGGGCAGAGGTCCAAGCCGGCCTAGGAAGGAGGCAGCAAAGGGCACCAAGGGCTCTGAGCAAGTGGACAGTGGCGGTCAGTGAGAAACCAGCAGGTGGGCAGCTCTTCAAAGAGCACCCCACCCTGGCCAGGCTATCCTGGACTTTGTGAATAACAAAGGGGCGCGCCTCCTGGGAATTTTTTCAGACGGTGACAGCTCTCCTCATTTCTACTCCTAGGGGCTTCAGAAAAGCCCTTCGGGAGAGGAAAAAGAGAAACCAGAAAACCCCTACCAGTCTCCTCCATTCTTCTATGTCCCTCAACCTGTGATTCCAGGAATGAAAGGAAAACAATTTTACAATAAGGAATAAAAGGACTTTTAAAAGCACTTACTCGAGGTCCTGGTTTTCCAGGTTCACCTTTCTCTCCAACCCCTGGCACTCCCTTAAAAAAAGTGAGAGAAAGAGTTAGATTCATTTGGATATTTAAGTAAAATATTAAATTAAGTAAAAATTACACTCAAGGTAAAATAAGCTTGTAACTTAAATCCAATATACTATGGTCTTTCACACAACATAATAATGAAAAATAAGAATATAGTACTTACCTGATATCCAGGTTCACCTTTTTGACCCTAAAAAAATTTGAGAGAGAGGGAGATATCAGTACTAACAGCTATATCACTTTTACACATGACACGGAACATGTAAAAGGAAAAAAGAACACTTTTCTGATATATTAACAAAGAAATTCACACTGGTCTCCAGCATTCAAGTCCTCACATTGACTGGGTTATGAATTTCAGGGCAATGATCATAGCAACTGTAACGTACTTCTACTCTCAGTGGTTCTCCCTTCTGCTGATCCAGCCCAACCCCAACCGGGTGCATTTCAGAAGCCCTCACTTAGGTGAGTCAGCCTCAAATCAGTTTTGCTCCTACCCAGTACCAGCTGCCTTTGCTGTCAGATGCTCATATTTTATATGATGGATAGTCCATAAATCTGTTTTCCAGGTTGGGGGTGAATGCAGCTGGACAAACTGAATTTTGATGTGCTTTCTCTTTATCCCTAATTTTAGAATTTGTCCAAAATTAGCAAGACAATATTCAGTGGACAGAGTCGTTTTCTACCTTCTCTCCTTTAGTGGCATAGTCTCCTTTTTCTTGAACTTGAGCTTGTCCTGGCACTCCTGGAGGTCCACTAACCCCTTGATCACCCTGTTGATGCAAAAAATTAGGAACTAGTTAGGCAGAAAATAATTATCGAGAGAAGAAAATTATTGAGAGCAGAGGAGGGCCTAAAATAAAACATTTATTTTGAAAGTGTTATGCTCTTTTCTCATCTATCCTTGCCTCAGCAGAACGTTGTTTCACTAGGAAGACAGCACAATTAGTATACAAAGCCAGAAGGAGACGTTCCTTTCTCAGGAATCAGGAGAGCCACCGTCTCAAGTTGTAACAATGGAACCTGATCATCTATAGGACAAGTCTGTGAATGCATGTATACACAGACCATGCATACACATCCAAACAGTATGTGTATACATACTAGGGCACATATATACAAGTGAATGCATATATACTGTCCAGTTGCATTTTGACAGCCTGGAAGAGACACTCCCTAACAGAGCCTACCTTGGGTAAACCAACAATACAAGAACCATCCAGAACTGTCCTCCTCAGGCATCCTAATTGCTGGATACAGCTGGAAGTACAATGAGTCCCAGTTACAATAAAAAGAGTGAGGTCCAAAAAATTCAACTGTATGAATTGCAGGGTTACTTTTGTGAGGTTTATGAAAAGACTGGGCCAAAATTTAGGGTGGAAAAAAAGCAGAGGCCAACTGTCCACGCCTGCCCAGGTTCTGGTTAAATTGGAGCTTTCTGGTGGCCACTGTCCTCAATGGCTTCACCATCCCCAAAAAGAACCTTGACCTTGGGGCAGGTGCTGGTCAATTCTAAGAATCCCTACTGGCCTTGAGCCCATTTCACTGCTGTGATTCAGGGGAATGCTGGAGAGACCACCAGATGATCAGGGACCCACGGCTGGTCCCCCTCCCGCCCAAGAGGAGGTTGCCTTCTCTGGTCTGTCCTCCCTGTCTCTGTGGTTCATTTCCTCCCAATTTTGACATGTTGACCTCCACCTTGGCAATCATGTTCTAAATTGGATTCTTTTATAATGAAGTCTAGGTCTGTTTTTCTCACTGCCTAAGAACATTATGATTAAACTATATACACAGAAAGATGGAACTAATGGCCTCATTGTTTCTCTGCTGGTTGGATCTCACACACAGCACTTCGGTGAATTTTAGCTTTGCATTTAAAAAAAAAAAAACACTAACAAACTCAAGAATGGGCAGAGAAGAGTAACTATAGTATAAGGGCCCACCGTAGGTCCATGGGCAGAAACTCTATCATGTTTAGAACCATGATTTTATCTTATTTAAAAGAAAACATATATATATATACACATATAAATATATATATATTTAAGATTTTATTTATTTATTTTTAGAGAGACGAAGGGAGGGAGAAAAGGAGGGAGAGAAACATCAATATGTGGTTGCCTCTCACATGCCCTCCCCTAGGGACCTGGCCCGCAACCCAGGAATGTGGCCCTACCTAGTGTGGAATCAAACCAGCGATCCTTTGGTTCACAGGTTAGCATGCAATCTACTGAGCCACACCAGCAGGGCAATTTTTCTAAGTATATTTTATTGATGATGCTATTACACTTTTCCCACATTGTTTCTCCCCTTTATTCCCCTCTCCCATGCACCCCCTACCCTCTCTCCAGCATTCCTCCACCCCCCACCCCAGCTTAGTTCATGTCCATGGATCATACATATATGTTCTTTGGCTTCTCCATTTCCTATACTATTTTTAACCTCCCCCTGTCTATTTTGTGCCTACCAATTTTGCTTCCTATTCTCTGTACCTTTTTCCTCTTTCTCTCCCAACACCCTCCCCACTGATAACCCTCCATGAGATCTCCGTTTTCGTGATTCTGTTCCTGTTCTAGTTATTTGCTTAGTTTGTTTTTGCTTTCATTCTTTTTTTAGGTTCAGTTCTTGATAATTGTGTTTGTTGTCATGTTACTATTCATAGTTTTGACCTTCTTCTTCTTAAATAAGTCCCTTTAACATTTCATATAATAAGGGCCAGGTGATGATGAACTCCTTTAAATTGACCTTATCTGGGAAGCACTTTATCTGCACTTCCGTTCAAAATGATAGCTTTGCTAGATAGAGTAATCTTGGATGTAGGTCCTTGCCTTTCATGAATTTGAACAGTTCTTTCTAGCTCTTTCTTGCCTGTAAGTTTTCTTTTGAGAAATCAGCTGACAGTCTTATGGGAACTCCTTTGTAGGTAACTGTCTTCTCTTCTCTTGCTGCTTTTAGATTCTTTCCTTACCTTTCCTTTACATCTTGGGTAATGTAATTATGATGTGTCTTGGTGGGTGTGTCCTTGGATCCAACTTCTTTGGGACTCTCTTGGCTTCCTGGACTTCCTGGAAGTCTATTTCCTTCACCAGATTGGGGAAGTTTTCCTTCATAATTTGTTCAAATAAGTTTTCGATTTCTTGCTCTTCCTCTTCTCCTTCTGGCACCCCTATGATTCAGATGTTGGAATATTTAAAGTTGTCCCAGAGGTTCCTAAGCCTCTCCTCGTATTTTTGAATTCTTGTTTCTTCATCATGTTATGGTTGAATGTTTATTTCTTCCTTCTGCTCCATACTGTTGATTTGAGTCCTGGTTTTCTTTCCTTCACTGTTGGTTCCCTATATATTTTTCCTTATTTCATTTTGCACAGCCTTTACTTCTTCCTCTATTTTGTGACCATATTCAGCCATTTCTACGAGCATCTTGGTTACCAGAGTTTTGAATTGTGCATCTGATAGGTTGGCTATCTCTTGTTCTCTTAGTTCTTCTTCTCATGCTTTGATCTGTTCTTTCATTTGGGCCATATTTCTTTGCCTCAGCACACCTGTTATGTTGTAAGGAGTGGAGGCTTAGATATCCATCAGGTGGGGCAACCTACGTTGCTGCATTGTGGTGCTGTATGTAGGGGAGTCAGGGAGGGAACAATGCCTCTTGCTTGGCTCTCGCCCCACTTTCCATCACTTCCCACACTTCCCTCAAATGGATTGTGCCTTTTCAGGTGCTGATTTCCAGGTGGGTGCGCTTGTGTACATTCTGGGATCCTGTGGGCCCCTCCAATAGACTCTCTTGTGAGACTGGGAGTTTCTCCTGCCACTGCAACCCCCACAGATTTTTTTTAGTCAAGAGGTTTTGAAGCTTTAGTTTGCCATGCTGAGACCCTGGGTTGCATGGTCTGTCCCACTCCCCAGTTGTTCCTCTCGGCTTATCTGCACGTGAATGTGGGACATCTCAGTCCAACAGCCACCACCTTGCCTGCCCTGGTCCAGCAGCCACAGCCTTGTTGCACATCCTTGCCTCCCCGGCTTCCCTTACTGCCCCTCCCACCAGTCTGGATGAATGTTTCTTCTTTAACTCCTTGGTTGTCAGACTTCCATACAGTTCAATTTTCCAGCAGTTCTGGATGGTTTTTGTTTTTAAATTGGTTGTTATCCTTCTTTTGGTTGTGCAAGGAGGCAAAGTGTATATGTTTCCATCTTGGTCGGAAGCCCAGAACTATGATTTTAAACATGAAAACATACCAAAGCAATGTGTACTCACCTTGTCACCTTTTGGTCCTTGAAAACTTAAGCCCATTTGCCCCTGTTGAGTGAAAATTAGGCTTCTATTATTAGAGTTGTCTACTTTGCTTAAAATCATCTAACAAATATCACAGAAAATGCAATAAGATAGCAGATTTAAGGCAACAGCTTCATCCCACAACTACCTTAACATTTTCAAGGAAGTTGTGATCATGTATTTAGTGTATATAAAAAAGTTTTTTAAAGTACTATTGAAAAAGAAGTCTATAAAAACCTTTCTTTAATTTAAGGTTTTTAAACTCCTGCTTTAAAAACACTATGGGAAAAGTAATGACTAAGGGGTGGGGAGATAGAGAAAAAGATCAATGAATGGACAGATCAATCGATTGGCCAGTTGATAAGTTAGATAGATAGATGAATAGATGAATAAGTGGACAGATTTTAAATGTAGCGATAAAGAAGTTACAGCTTTCCAAAAGTTTTCATTTTTATTTTAATTTTTATTTCTCCATTACCATTTATCCCCACTATACCCTCTTCTATCTCCAGTGATTCAAAAGTTTTTTACAGAGCCTTAAAGAATGAGGTAGAGCAATTTCATGATAGTCTTATACTAATGCCAAAGAAAAACAAATGAAAAAATCTTTACCTTTTCACCTGGAGGGCCAGGAGGGCCTGGGGGACCCTAAAAGAGAAAGCATTTCAAAATACAAGTCATGACACTGGTAAGCTTAATTGCTTCTTTGTACAGAAACTGTATACTATGGTTAACATGATAATTTGTTTGTTAAACATTTACTTTTTTCTGTGTTCTAGAACTGTAAAACTTTTAGGAAATCAGAAACTAGTCCTGTATGATAATTAACAGGGATGTAAATACTTCAAAAACCTTTGGCATTGCCCTATGGAATCCCCTAATCTAAGATCATGCCAGACTAACAGACAGTGGATGAAATCACCAGCCAAACTCTCTATGAGGCTAGAGTTTCCAGTTTGGAAATGATGTTTGTCCAACTTGAATATAATTTTTTATCTTAAAAAGCTGAATGATTTCTTCAAGCAAGGAGACTGTGGTGAAGTCAAAAAACTTGTGTTTGCAACAAAATTTCAGAATGCTTTCTATAATCATTTAAAAATTACAAAATAATCATTCTTTATGTAACCATCTGTTACTCATAAAAATGAGTTCATTTATATAAGAACATATTGTCATTCTTTACTCATAAAAATGAGTTCATTTATATATAAGAACATATTGTAAAAGAGGTTACATTTGCAGGAATGGATATGAGGAGTTGCTGAATTTTACCCACCCTCAAAAAGAGTCAATTTAAAAGACAGGCCCAAAAATTGCAGGATTCTCAGGTAGGCTAGTATAAGAATGACAAAGTCAAGTGCATTAGTCATTCCTGTTAAATGTGGCATTCCACAATTAAGTCTTGTTAATATTAACTCTCTTGTGATTGCAAAAATATGTGTGTGTGCAGATGCTGTACTCCTTCTACTGAGAGTTATCAGCTGTGAAGGCAGCCAGAGACGGCGCAGAGCCTCCTGAGATGTCAATCTGGGTGCTTGGTTTGCAAAGTCTTTACAGGACAGTGTGGCTTCTATGGCACCACCTGGTCTGTGTCCACAACCCCCAGCAGCATAGACTCTCTGGTATGACTAAATTTCTACAAGTCCACCTCCAGAGCTAAGCCTGCCTTGTCCAATTCGAACTCGGCCTCTCCGGGCCATAGATCACTGGTATCCCCCCAGCCCCTCAAAATTAAGGTGTTGTCTGTTTTGAAGGGATGTCTTAGCATGCAGTACTATTATTACCCTGTTCACACAGCTCTGGGAATATGTGGACCGTAAGTGCCAGGCAAATACTTTCATAAGAAAGAAATTCATTCTCCCAATCCGAATTAAGGGAGATAAAAAGTTTTTATTAAATTTTATTTTCACACCTTAATATAGTTATTCTTTGAATGACTACCTTGAAGAAACAGCCCCCCCCACCCCACCCCACCCCCACTTACTGGTGGTCCAGTAAATCCTGGAGGGCCAACGGGACCCGGTAGCCCGGGCAATCCTGGTATACCCTAGAAAGAATTGAGAAAGGAAAGAATTAAAATGCAAACCAGGAGGAGACTCAGCATGTGATTACAGTTATTTAGCAAATGCTTACTGGTGTTCCTGGGTGTCCAGGAAATCCTCTTTCACCTTTCAACAGCATCCCAGGCACATGGCCAATTATTTCACCAGGATCCCCCTGTGGGATGAAACGTAAGACAAAGTCGCAAATGCTGATATTTATGTAAGGAAACTTAAAACCTATCAAATATTAGGCATGCATTACTGGTATGGAACTAGCCCAAGTCTGGGGTTTGGATAGTCTCTAAGCTTGAAATATGTAGATCAGCCATCTCGCCCATTCAAGCTCTATCTTAATGACCGGCATTCAGTGCTGCACAGTCGACTCGGCTGCAACCAGGACCGAATGTCTAGACAGCTAAGTGAAAGGCTCTATGACACTTCCATGTGACTGTCCCACACAGACAATGAGAAATGCTAGACCAGGACCAGCCTCTGGTTGAAAGACTGTGTAATCACAGGCTGTTCTCACAAAACAAGAACTGTATTTCAAGAAAAGCATTTCAAGATGAGCATTTTTATAAAAGCAGGGTATGAAGGTAAATTTCAGGTGTTAACTTGGTTGGGCCACAGGACCCAGATATTTGCTTGAACACTAATGTGGATGTCTCTATGTAGCAATTTCTATGATGATATTAACATATAAGTCAGAAGACTTTGGGTAAAGCAGATTAGTCTCCATAAAGGGGGTGGGCCTCATCCAATCAGTTGAAAGCCTTAGGAGAAAAACAGGATGAACTCCCAAGAAAAAGAGAGAAGTTTGCCTACAACAGCCTTCAAATTAGAACTGCAACATCAGCTCTTCCCCGGGCCTCCAGCCTGCCGTCCTGCCCTGCAAATTATGACCTTTCTCATTCTACTTATCTACCTGTCACTATATATTTATGTATGTGTGTACATCTATACACACATACACATACACATGCACATACACACACGTATTCTATTGCTTGTGTGTCCCTGCAGGACCCTGACTAAAGCACGGGCTCTCCTGAGGACACTGTTCCTTACATGTCCTTAAACACAGGGCCACAGGAACGCTCGACCTCATGCAGACATGTGGTTGTCTCGAGAGGAGCTGCGGAAACACTGGAAGCATCCCATTCACAGGGCTGCTCCAAACGCCCAAACACCCCGCCCTCTGAACTGTTAGAGAACACAGGGAGCGCTCACTCCAAGGTCAGGTCGGTAAGAGCCACCAAGACCTGCCTAGGAAAGACTTTAAAATAAAAGGCCAATTTCTATAAAATTTGAGGCGTTCCTCAGGAGCTGAATTCTCCTCTCTGCTCCCCAGTTCACAGTGATGAACGCTGGGGCAGCTGGCATGGGGCCGAGTTCAAGACTGGCCTCACTGCTACTTTTATCCTCTGAGCAAACACAGATGAAGAATCTGCAGCCTCTGCGAATGCCTCCTGGGTTCCCGGCTAGATGCCCAGGTGGTATCCTTGCCCTAATTAGCTAAGTACACAGAGACCAGTTTAGGAGGGAAGCAGCAAGGTCTGCTTTGGAAGTTGGCCAGTGGTGCCGATAGAACACCAGGCTGGGTGTGGGTGAGCAAGAATCACTGAGCCAAGAGAGGAGGAGAGAACCCAGGCCACGTGCCTGGGTGCAGAGCACCCGTGGGACACCCTGCTCTATGGGCAGAAAGGCAACAGCCAGGTGATCAGCAAGAATATATCTGCTGGGCCTTTTTCTAGGCACCCGTAAGGGTAGATGAAGAAAGTCTCCTTGAATGACAGCAGGACAAAATTGGGTGCCATGCAGGGAGGGACTCAGGGATTCTTTCCTCGCCATGCATACAGGGTCCTAGGTCCCACCCTGACATATTGGGAAAATGAAGCTGAGAAGGGCCATAGATTGGCTTTGAATGAAGAGGCCATGACACCAAGGATCTAACCTAAGGCAACTGAGGATCTTCCTGCCATAACTATGGAATGTATAAGAGTGACTGCAGATTATAGGCAACATGAAAAAAGGGTTATACTTAAGGTAAACCATATAGATTAGGCCTGATGCCAATTTGAGTCCTTTTTGGTGGCACTGTATGTGCGTCCGTCCTACAGCTCTGAAAAAGCAGCATCACTGAGATGTCTATGCAGGTGATTCATCTGAACTAGACTCGCATCTTTTAGACTTACCATCACACCATGCCTCCTATCACTGTCTATTTCCTGTCAAGAAACTTTACCCAGTGTTTAAGCTTTAGATCCTAAGATTTAAGTTGTATAAATGACTTACATGTCCTTTTAATGTAACAGAGTTTAGACGAATATGTTAATAGGTAATCAGCCCACCAAAGTGACTTAAGTAAACTTCTTTTTATGGCATCTCTTTTAAACAGACTTCTGTAATGAATCCAATAAAATAAAATAATGTACCTTCATTCCCGGTAACCCAGGTGGTCCCTGAAAAAGAAAAGGTTGTTATTAATTTTGTTTTTTTCAAAACATTATTAGGATTACAAGTGAAAAAAAAAGGAAAAGAAAGAAAGGGAATGAGAAGGGAAAAATTATAGCCAAAGAAACAAACTCTGAGTTTAACAACCTCATACTCACAGGATTTCCAGTGAATCCAGGTAGACCAGGAGGTCCCAGAGGCCCTCTTTCACCCTGAGGGGACAGCAGACAGTCACTCACAGGTTCCAGGCAAGGCAAATGGGGCGTCACTCCAGACACCCCACCAATTACTATGTCCTACCCATCGGGGATACCTCATTTATTGGTTAATCTCATTTCCTAAAAATTTGTTCATTTCAATCTATGTTGCTGAGTGCTACTTCACAATAGAAGAAGTGTATTTGAGAGTATAATTAATAGGGACATGATTAATAATAGCATTTTCTTGTTTGATTTAGTAAAGATCATAGGTAAGTAATAGTGTTTAAAGCAATTTTAGGGTAAAGTTGTACAAAAAAGAAAGGTACAATCATGTCATTCTTGAACATTAAATACACAAAAACTGTATTTCCTAATCAAATAAAGAAAGCTTTAGGATGAGGAACTTTGCACTTGCAGCACTAAAACAGTGTTCACAGAACAACTCTGCCTAACTTCTCAACATGCAGAGTCAGGTGAACGTGCACGAAGGGGGACAGGTCTCGCTCCTAAGTTTACCTTTGTCCCGTTGCATCCTGGGATACCTGGGGGACCAGGCGGGCCATCTTGTCCAGGAATACCCTGCGATTAATACAGTGAAAAAGTAGACAAAATAAAAAATCACTTGATGGTATCATCACTCAAGTCAAATGGCTCATAAAAAGAAGCAGGTGCATTTATTTATTTATTTACTTATTTACTTATCTATTTACCTATTTACTTATTTATATTAATCCTCACCCAAGGATATGTTTATTGATTTTAGAGAGAGGGAAGTGACAGAGAGAGAGAAACACTGATGTGAGAAACATCAATTGATTGTCTCCCATATGCGCTTGGATTGGGGATCAAAACCTCAACGTAGCTATATGCCCTGACTGGGAATTGAACTTGCAACCTTTTGGTGTACAGGATGACATGCCAACCAACTAATCCACCCAGCCAGGGCCAGGTGAATTTTATATACATACCGGAAGTCCTGGGTTTCCAGGGTAGCCTGATACTCCTGGCGGTCCCTGTAAGGATGGGAATGAAAATGTTTCCATGAGCACTGGGAACCTCTTTTCCTCCCACTGTGTCCACTAAGGGTGTCTGCCCTGTTGCTGGCATTCAGAACCTCACACTAAGCAGACTGCATTGTGCCAGGGAGGCAGCTGAGGGTCCAGCCCAGGGAGGCAGGTCGCCCAGGGTTTCAGAAGCAATTCTACATCTAAAGCTAACTATTAATTCCTTCTAAAATTAAGGCTGCCCATGCACAATATACAACTCTGCACTCATTTCATTATTTGTAGCTTCTAGGTGAATATAAATAAAATTTACATTAAAATCTCAAACAGTAGGGAAGAAAAATGCATGGGATAAATCAGCTTATGGGGGGGCAGTGAATCATATTATTTAAATTATTTCTAGTTGAAATCCAGGTCTTCTGCATCCCAGAGAGTTATAAGATTATTTCCCTCTCTTCTGCCCCAAGCACAAATGTACACACAGGTGCTGTTGCTGTCCCCATAGAACCTTTTCATTGCACAGTGCCTTTCTGTTTTTCTACTTTGGGGACTGCTGTCAAAGGTCTTCATTTTTGCATTCCCCAGGAATGGGAGTAGCAAAGAAAGTAAAGAGTATGAAGAAGGAAGAGCAAGTTTCGCTCTGGAAATACTATCACTTTTCACATTAAAATGAAGACACGTTTCCATCATGAACCCTCCCCTAAATCCTACTACATCTACAGGAATCCTTGAGGAAGCACAAATGGGAGGACACAAGTCACAGGGCGCAGCTCGCTTATGCACAGCACCAGCTGCAAGCACTGGAGGTCAAGAACGAAGAGCTATGGCTCACTTTAAGTGCCGAGGCCCACCACATGCACTGTCATAGCCCTGAAGGGGACAGGCAGAGGGAAAAGGACAAACAGAAAGGAGAGGAAGGGAAGGAAGCCCCCTCAGGATTGTTTAAAGGGTATAAAGAGCCCTCACTTGAGAAGCACTGCTATATCATATCCCGCCCACAGTCATTACCAGTTTAATTGACCATTATACTCACCCTTGTCCCTTTTGTTCCTGGCAGTCCTGGTTCTCCTGTGTCACCCTAGAACAAAACAGAAAAGCCATCAGGACTACTGTTATAACAAGAACATAGATCATCTCAAATCTACACCCGCACAGCCCCCATCACCCAACCAAACTTACCTTTTGTCCAGGTGGTCCCTGCGGCCCCTCAGGGCCTTGCATTCCCGGAAATCCAATGACACCTTGTAACCCTGGGAGGCCTCTTTCACCCTGCAGAGGAGCAAGGAGGACATCAGACAAAAGGTGGGTTGAAAGAAATCAAGGAAACAAATCAGCGATCAACCTTCATAAGCATTATCCACTACTGCACGAGATGAGATTGCAGTGAGCGTCTGAAAACAGCTGTTGAACGCGCTCCTAGCTCACATGGCATTTCTCTATGACTTTTAAAACCACTTGAGGATAGAAATGTGATGGCTGGCACAGTGCTTTCTATGTACTATATTCTAAATGCTAAATAATCTGTTAGGTAAATAATGGATAGTTGGGGAGTTCTTCTCACCAAATGGATCAAAATCTTACTCAATTAGTAAAGTCTTCTTGGTATCAGTAGGCCCAGCACTGAGATTTTGTGAGCAGACCATAAGTCATTTTTTTCCTTTAGAAACATTTAAGAGCTGTGCATGCAGAGCTCATAGTGTGAGCTTCAGTCTGAGACTTTTCTGTGTAATCAACAGCCTGATGGTGGGCTTTTCATAAGTGTGTTTAAAAAGTAGGATTTTTTTTTTTGCAAAGGTTGGATCAAACTTGAATTATGGTCTCTGCTCTTGTGGAGCAAAAAGAAATAGGGAACATTATTATTAAAATAATAATAATTATTAACAACATTTAACTTAAAATAATAATAATTATTAACAATTATTATATGCACACTTGGCTAAAATACATTCCAAAGGAAAAAAGAATGAGCAGAAAGACTTTGTGAGGTTCTGAGCCTTAATTTGGCCCTTGAAGGAGGAATGCAAAATAACTCTGTGAAGAGGAGGGAGAAGGAAATGCAGGCTGGATGCCAGCTGATGGTGATGAGGATGGACATCTAGGCCACGTGAGCACAAGAAACCATCGAGAAGAAAGAAAACTGGGACAAGAACATGGAGGAACCTGGAGTTAACATTTGATCCTGGAAATATAACTTCTATTGGCATCAGCACTACTTGATGAAGATTCATATCTAGATTGCCAATATAAATCACCCCTAAACATGGTAAGAAATCAAGACACCCCATTTCCTTTACAGTAGGAGGACTTGAATGCAATCTTACAATACAAAGTGGGCAGATTAAGTGACCATTGGTGGTTAGCTGATTTTTCAAAGCAGAGGGCTCTTTGGAGAATCCAGGCAGGACTTCGCAGCACCCAGTACTTTTCTCACTGCTATATTAGTTCAAAGTAAAAAATAAACTGACAAGCTATACATTACATAACATAAACTTTTATCCCCAATAGCACATTACCATCAGTTCCTTAAAAGGTTTTCATGGTTGCAAATATGAAAGGAGACAGAGCAAGAACTTTCAAAGTCATCCTGGTTCTGAATTTGGGACTCCAACCACTGAGCCAAGGTGTGTAGGTTTAATGAGAAGGGTAAGTCAGGAGCCCAGAAACAGCACAAGAAAAAACATGGAGATTATTTCAAGCTCTAGAGGATACGATAAAATAGCAAATGGATTAAAGAAAATTAAGCCCTACAGCTTGGTACACCCCTTTGGACCACCAGCATCCACACAATCTACCAGAAGGAAGAGATGCTGTCAATGCCAGAGCCCTCAGCATAGATCTGACACAATGCTGGCTCCTTCCCCCTGAGGCCTGTGACAGCTGGGGAAGAAAACCAGTCTCAGACCAAGACTTGATCAAATGTAACGCTGCTTTAAATATACTCATTATTCACCTAAAAGAATAACAATGAGATACAACTGCCGAAAGTACTGACGACAGCAATATATGGCACCTTTTATCATATCAACCTCTTCCCTTGTATTCAGATGTGGGGAAACTCCACCCAGAATAGAACTGAACTGAACTGCAAACAGCTGCCTAAAAGAAAATTAATGAACATTGAATTGTGAATCCCCAAATAACCTAACAGGAGATAGGAAGGAAATGTGAAAGGCAACATAAGAGCTTTCTAATGCATTTGGTGGAGTATTTTTAGGACTTAGTTAATACTGGCAGTATCATTATGAGATCCAGCACAGATAAGATTTTATAATTCTCATTCTAATCATGGAATGCATGGAGGCCAAGAGCCAGATTAGTTGATCTACAAGTTTCTCATTGAGTCAGCTCTAAAGCCACAAATAGAAATGAGGTCAGCCTGAACTAGAGTCCTTTTTTTTTCTAGGTCACTAGAGCAAGCTGGTTCCCAGAAAAATATTAACCAATTCACCAACGTGAAGTTAGTCCCTTTTACGTCCATTTCACAGATAGGGGAATTGGGATTCCGATGCTTTAGCTGGCTTGTCACATGTCACTGGGTGACTCTCGCATGCTCCTGGGAACAGAATGCAGCAATTTAAATTTCCAGTCTTTGCTTTCACCACAAGAACACATTCTTTCCCAAATGTCACTGGAATGCTTAAGCAATCCGTGTATCCCAAGAGTTTTGAAATTAAGTAGCTGAAAAGGAAATGACACCTTTATCAACAAGGTTCTTGCTGTCTCCCACATATTTTTTTAACTTTTTAAATCTTTTGTTCAGACATAAGTGCACATGAATAATCTAATGTCCTATACTCTGTCGAGGTTACTGTGGGCACTGGAGCAGAGCAAACAGACAGGATAAGCATTCAAACAGCTATTCAATTAGCTGCCAAACAGCATGTGCTCTATGTGGGCCAAATTATTCCTCTGAGCTTTTAGCAAATCTCCACTGGGGTTATAGGAAGAGCAAAGAGCTGGACAAGTGTGCAAAGGTGAATGGTGCCAGTGGTTTCTAAGCCAGACTTTGCAGCTATGATAAGCAATACTACAACTGTGAATACCCTTATGCTGCAGCTCAAGGCAGAATGTGCACAGTTAAAACAACTGAGTTATAAGACCCCTTAGTCACCTATTCCCACGATATTCACTAAAGGCAAGGTCCAAAGGACATGGTGGGCACATAACTCATGCCCACAACCACTATTATCACAGCAATGAAAATTTTAAATGGAGGAAAGGAAAGAGAAGCTTGTAAAATATTACACGGTTTTGATGTAACAGCATTTCATAGTTTTATTCTTGAACATTAGTGCAATGTATTACACTAATCAAAAAAAAATGTCATATACCAACAACAGAAGAGATCACCACCGAGTCCTCAAATGGTGGAATTCAGAGTCTGAGGAGGAAGGACACAATGCCATCATCTATCAAAATGAAAGAATACAGCCACGGAGAATAATCTTGGCAGCAAAATTAGCCGTTCTAAATTGGGCATGAAATAGGGTTTCATGCATGGAGAAACTTAAAAACTTTGCCTAGTATTTTATCTAAACCAAGGACATACTTTCAAAAAATCCATAAAATATGGGGAAAGACAGGTTCTGTGATAATAATCAATTATTTCCCTTGCTCTTAAAATGCTTATGGAAGCCAGTTCATGATGGAAGTCAAATGAAAGACTATAACCTTCTTCCTATTTGAGTCAGCAATTCAGGTATGAGTAAGCGCCAAGGATGGCTGAAGTTGAAACATTGTGAAGCCCCTGACTTTGGAGGATGATATAAATACCAGCAACAAAAACCAAAGTCAATGCAAAGTATATCTAGAATGAGCTGTCAACACAAACGTTACAATCAAAAGTCACCTTATGCCTGTTTCAGGGGTCAGCGTGGGATCCCAGGGTGTTTAATTTTTCACATTTAAAACACCACGACCACCGAACTTTGCAACGACCCGATGCAGAAGCCGAAGTGCTGCCGAAGCACCACCAGCATCAGTCACGAGACTGAGGGCAGGCAGAGCCTGCATGGGTCGAGCCATGCAGTGTGCTCGGGCTCCTTCACTAGAAAGAGGAACAAACCCAACAGGTGATGTCAACCTGACAGACTTTGCTGGTGGGCTTCCACCTCTTAGAAGTAAATACTTCAAAGGCAGGGCAATGTTTTGTTCATTCACAGCATTTGGCACAAACTTTGAGTTCAATAAATGTTGGTGGACGGATGATGAAACAACCAGTAGTATAACATGATGCTTACCACAAAGCAGGATTCTACCTGTAGTAAAACATGGTTATGGGGCAGGAAGGGATCCCTGAGCTCCCTTCCCCAGTCTAAAGCCCCTTGGGCACCATTCGAGCCCAGCATTGTATGCACCACTGGTGAAAGCAGCAGCAGGGCAGGAAGCCAGGGTCAGGACGTGACACGGGATCAGCTGTTTCTTTCTGTCATCTGGGGCCTTGAGATTTCCATTTCCCAACAAGGCCGCAAATAGTTGAGGGAATGAAAGTATTCACATTTGGAGCCAGAGCTCACTAGCCATTCAGTGATGAGGAAACAATTTCAAATGACAGGTCACAGTCAATGGGTGACGGCGGAACTCCGCCAAAAATTCCACAAGTCCAATTCCTTAAGCCCAGCAACAATCAGACATCTGCACAACCATTTCCTGAATACCAATACTGCTGGGAAAGTGGTGGGAAGGCTACGGTCAGTGTCACGGGGTCATGGAAAAACTCTATGATGAGGCCCCACTGGGAGCTCTGTCCATGCCATGAAGCTTGACATTATGGCAGAAGTATTGCCATTGATGCAGAGGAGAGGAGGGGAGAGGAAACACACAACTAGAACCCCGAAAGGTCCAGTTCCCCCCATGGGAAAACATGAATTCTGAATCTCCTTCACACTGTGAAATGTACAACTGGGTTCTTAGAAGAATGCTTATATGTTCATTTAAAGTACACTACATTTCTTTAATGAATTAGATATAATGCTGACTGTTTCATGTAGACACTCTATAATTACTAATTTAACCTTTTAACATTAAAGCAGGAAAGAGTAATATAATCATGAACAAAAACAGCATGGCTACAAGTCTTTATCTGCTTCCCCAAACTCGCTTTCCTTCTCAGGCCCTGGTGACATTCGCACTGAGAGAGTCAACATTAGGAACCCTTATGCGGTGGCTCTCCACCATCAGTGTGGGTGCATGTTAAGAGCTTTAGCAATTACATATGGGGGAAAGCATTTAAGAGACTGTTCCTAAAATAAGGACATCCCCATCTTTACAAATTTAAAAGATGAAAGAATCAGAAAGTGTTAAAAAGGAAAAGAAAAAGTAGTTCCCCAACCTTCGCAGATTATTAGGTCCATTCTCTTTCTAGGAACCTTCTGCACCCATCCTGCCTCTTCCACACTGTGGACTTTGCCTTGGGCTAGCAAATCCCACCTAGGCTCTTACCACATGCACCTCATTTGTTCTCCCTTTGACCATCATCGGGATGGCTGTGACTTGCTCCTGACACTTCTGAAGCTGCAGATGACCAGGTTTGTATGAAGAATGAGACAGACAAAAGTGCTGAGGTTCGGAAAGGGGAGCTGAGCTGGAAGTAAAGCGAAAAGCCTTTCTGTGGCCAACCCCAGACTGCAGTGTTTGCCCTGGACTTTCTGCCACAGCATTGAGTGGAAAATCTCAACCCCTGTGGATGACATCCATTTTATGGATTAGGTCCACCCATGCCCAGGTGATGGCTCATCAGCTTCAGACTGCCCACTGTTCTGTATCTCCAAATGCCCAAGTTCGAGGATAGATTTCTATTGGATAAATCTTGATAGCAAAACATTATTTAAGCCCATGATGAATTCTGACACAATTCTAGGAATGTCAACATTGCTATGAAGTTGCTTGGTAAACCTGAATGCTCAAATCATACATAATACAAAACTGGCCGAGTGATGGTTACAGAGGAAACATACAGTAAATATTCTTTGATGAAAAACACTTGCAAAGAAATAAAATTCTAGATACTTTCTTCTCTACAAAAATTCAACTTTGCACATCAGCTTGTAAAAAAATGAATTATAAAGAGTTCTTCACAAAAATACTTTCTAAAGAACTATCATTCAATGCAAGAATAACTCGAAAGGGCCCCAAGTGCTGTCTTAATATAAACAGTTCAAAACTCTTCCCCTACAGTCGTCTAAAAGCAAACAAGCTGTCCAACTTCATTAGTCCAGTAAAAACTTTTTAAAATGATAAGCAAACAAGTGCTGACAAGTTGTTGGCAGCAACAAAATTAAATTTTTTTCCAAAAGTCCTTAGGACTTACAAAAGTTTCAGATGCTTTCCCTGATTATAGCTGAGCACCACCGCCGGGCGACACAGCCGCCATGGGCAGTGGCAAGGACCGCTCGCAGCAAGTGTTTGCTCAATAATTTGTCTCTGAGTGCTCTTTCTGGGGAAAAAAGTCTAAAATGTTTTCACTCTTACTCCAAAGCAGTAATCTGTTTAAAATATTTTCAGTATAAATATTTTAAGTCACTCCCCTGAAGTAGTCAACTTCCCAAATTAGAAAGAAAAATATTATGATAATATTTTTCCAAAGTCTTGTGGGTATATTCAATCAAATCGTGTGTGTACGTTTCCTGATACAGTTAATCTTTAATCGATAGCTTATGTCCATTTTCCCAACAAACTGCAACCAAATGTAGTGTGCTCTCTGGGAAACATCTGTATTCTTTGGCCTCACTCTCTATTAAAACATTCAAATGTCAATTCCTGTAGACATCACCTCCCCCCACCCTTCATCCACATTCGTTTTCTTCTCTGCTTCAGCCTAAGTGTTGGCTCTCAACCATTTCCACAGCCCAAACAGTGTCTCCACCCTCCAGCACCCACTGACTTAGAGATGGCTGCTTCTACCTGAAATATTGGTATTCATACCCCACCCCTATAATCCCTTAGCACCATGAGCACATCCATAGAAACTATCAACTAAACATGCCTTCCTTGCAGAAGTACTAGACACAAAATTTTATTTGAAGAAAATTATTACACCTAATTGATCCTGTTAAATTAAAAGACAATAAAAGTTGAATGGGCTTTCAGAATGGCTTGTAAGAAAAAGTCCCCATGGCATTATGACTCCCTGCCACGAGAGGGCGCTATGGGACTGCACTTTTTTTTCAAATTAAAATTCCCACTGAGCATGAAGCATTCGGCATTTTCCCTTAAATATTCATTATGTTAATATTAAATATCCAGTGCCATTGAAGATATTAGCATGGGTATTGTTGAAAGAAATCAATTTGATAATGGTTAAAAGATAAAACTCTAAGGGAGAGGAAAAAATTTAATTAGAAATTAAAATGTAATTAAAACTAAACGTAATATTAGTAACCTGAATGTTGAGACTATTAAGTGACAGGTAAATGTTGTGACCCTAGAAATAATGTGAATTGTGGATATTTTTCAGACTGCTTTTCCATCCATTTTATAAACTGAGAGTATTTAAACCTAACAGTGTACGGGGAGGGTGTAAATAAATTCATGTTTCTAAATGACTACTTGGAAAGAGTATGTGCTGAAGAATTAAATCCTATAAAACATGCATAAAACGGGTGCAAGTATGACAGCAGGGAGTCTCTAAGAAACTATTACTAAACATCCAATTGTCAGTAAATTTGGTTTAAAGGCTGGCTTTGACCCCTTCCAGTACAAATTTATAAGAAACATATAAAGTAATTTAACCCATTTTCCTGATCTTTCCATTGTGAAAGGGTAAAAGTCTGTTCAGTTTTTAGTGGCTTCTATAAAAAGGTGATAACATAATCTCTCTTGCTAAAAATTTAATTTATTGACATGGGGTGCTCCTGAAAATCAAAATCATAAATGTCTCTGCCTAAACCTACTACCTTACATTCTGTTTCTCATATAGGCTTAAAATTGCCTTGTAAAGCAGAAAAACAGCATAGAGAGAAAAGACACTACCCTGGAGCTGGGACCTGGCTGTGGCTCAGGGAGGTGGTGCTCGCTAAACACTGCAGCAGTGAGCTCCACACAGGCCCTGACCCAGGCACCTTGCCTGGTATGCACAGAGCTAAACTAGTGGAAGCAAAACGACCCAGCTAGAAACAGACCCCCCAAGGAGTGAATGCTTACAAAGTTATACTCCGGGCACAGAAAGGGAACGATAATGCCTAAGAGCTGCTGAGAACCTGCATACAAAACTGTGCCTTTACTCACCAGCACAAGTAACTTTTCTAAAAAAATTCCATGAGAATTATCAAAATTCTCTATCATTACTTAAAGATTTGGTGAGAAACTGCAGTTAAGTAAATAATTGACAACAAAATAACTAGAGGCTAGCGGCTTTCTGAGTGTGAACAAAGAAAAAAATGCATCTTTTTCTCAAAAACATCTTTTGCTTTATTTTCGCTATCTCCACACCAACAACCCTGAGATTTAAAGAGATGCATTCGACCTTATCAGCGAATTTGAGAATTTGGTGCACAATACGTAAATAACCCCTGGAGGCTTTTCGTGTTACCATGGTAGGGGACGTGATTAACTTGAACTTGAAAATGTATGTGGGTGTGTGACAGGGTTCTGGAAGTGCGTGCATCCTGAACAAATTAGGACACATAGTCAGGAAGTGTCACAATCTGGGTCACAAATTTTTTTTGTCTGTGCTAACAGTACACATAAAAAATGCAGGAAAAAATATCCTGACAATAATAATTACAATTACTAATACAAAACAGCATGCAAGGTAGTTTTCATATTTAAACTTAAGAGAAATTGGCAACTGGCAATTAAAAAATTTTTTCTTAAAAATATGTGTTAAATGCGATTATCTACTAAAATTGGGTTTCATGGGTGCCCTGCTATGGGGCATTCCCTGGTCCCCAGCACCTAGCACAGGTGTCACAGGTAGGCGCTCATGAAATATTCTCATGAGTTAATAAGAAAACACAAAATAGGAAAGATTCCAAAGACATATAGTATCAATCTACCAAGAAGGTGCAGGTTTAGGAATCCTATTTTCAAATTTGACTGCAAAAATATGCACCTCTGCTCTGGGTTAGAAAACAGAGCTTCTGGAAATCTTACCTTCTACATGTTCTCATTTTAGTGACCGAAGTGACAATGCCAGGTGCTGGGGCAAGAACTTTGACCTAGAAACCAAAGGATTTTGGTCCGAGCTCCAGTACCAATCACTTAGCTCCTCTGGAAATCAGGTTTGCGATCTGTAAGACAGCAGGATTCCACCTGCCTTGCTTCTCCGGCAGGATTCTTTGAGGGTCAGATTCAATCCGTGAAACACCAAACAAATGTGATGGGCCAAACTGTTCTGACTCCGGTTAATTTAAACACATATTTTGCACTTATTATCAGGTTTCTATGCCCATCACATCCACTGCATCTCTGATAAAGCCACAGAATACTTGAAAAGAGAATGTGGGGGGCAGGTGGGTAGGGAGGGAGGGGAGAGTAGTGGGGGGAAATGCAGACAACTGTAACTGAACAACAGTTTAAAGATAGGCTCTAAAGGAGAAAAAAAGAGAATGAAAATGTGGTGTCTTCTTTTTTGCCCCTTCCAGGCGTCCATGTGGCTAAATTCGACATACGAAAACAAGAATTTCTCGGGTATGTAAAAAACCCAAGCGTTCTAGGAAACTCCTCCTTTATCGTACGCACAAGGTTTTTGTGTTTTTCCTGAATGAGTACTACCGATGCTCTTTTCAAGCACAGAACATGCTGTGCATCCTCCCAGGCTGGCTCGAGTTTCTGTAAGGCCCCCATATCACCAACTCGGGCACTCGCCCCAGCTCCAGGACCCTTCTCTTCTTCAGCCCATAAGTATCTGAAAATGCACACATGTTCTGATGCCCCAAATTACTTCCTTTCCCTCCAGCCAAGCTACTCAGCCATCTCACATCTCTAATAACATTTCCCCAGCATGCAGCAATAACTTCAAGACTTCATTAATCATGCTCAGAATCTAAAAGATAAGAACAGGTTCAAGGAGGCTAAAACGGGACAAATCGATTTTGCCCTTATAATACAATACAGTGCTGGTAAAGCTTGAGGTTTTACAAAACCCACTATTAGCTTAACCTTGTTGATTTGAAAAGGTTGTAGTCAGATCAGTCTGAATTAATAACTGACTTTTAACCTATATTCAGTAAACACCATTAATTCTTTTAAAACATACAGATCCTCAAGGAAAGAAATTCAGCAAAATGTTGAAGGATATTTTGTTTTTGGTCAAAATCTTTATTTTCAAACTGACTAGGTAAGAAAAGCATATAATTGCACAATCAATACAAAATAATGGTGGGTAATTAATACAATAAATGGCTATTTCTCAAATATGAAAAAGTAGCCTTCTCTTAGCAGGTAGGTTCCCTGCACCTCAATGATATTAACAAAATTCACAAAGCCTGTCTTCAAAGGATAATGCGGAGAATATCTCCTGGTTAGATTGCGACATTTAAAATGTGTGACATTTTCCCATGTATTCTGTATTTAAATTGTTTTTAAAAAGTCAATTAGAGGAGAGATGGCCCGATGTGCAAGTGTTGTTAGACAGAGAGGGAGGGACGACACTTAGGAGGAAGGTCAGGCCATGCCTGCTGTCAAGGCCCCGCCCTCTTCCCACTCTGGGGTCTGCAGCATCAGACACAAGGACCGCAATGACCGGCCCCGATGACCACGATGACAGGGGCGATTTCTCTTTGACAAGAACAGGCTGATCAGTCAAGTGTCCTAAAAAGTGTCCTTCCCTGTCTCTTCCCCAGATATAAAAGTGCTAATTTTGTGAAATTCCTGAGCTCCCACAAGAATTCCAAAGCAATGGGTGCCCATCAGGCATCCTTGAAAGAATAAGTTCCCAAACTCAGTGCTTCTCCACAGGGAGAGTCAGCACCTTCTGTGAAGAAATAGATGAAAAGCAATCTAGTAAGAGCTGTCAGTCCTTGTAAAAAGGTGGTAGTTGATGATTTGCATCCGGAATTTTGGAATGACAAATGCAGTAATAAAAGGAAGCCGGCTCTGTATCGGGGCTTATGAGGAGCCACAGAGTCCTGCTGGTGGATGGTTCGAGCCAGAGCTCACCCCGCCCTTCCCAGTTCCCTGAATACACTCCAAGGGCAGAGCCTGGCCACCCAGGACTTCTGGGACACAAACATCTAAAGTCACCCACTGTGTCAGGGTATCGGATGCCAGGAAAACATGACGTGCAATAAATAAAGAAGCAGATACTGCTTCTTATAGCTCTAAACAATCACAATGTAATAACTGCTGGGTAAATGGCAAACGATTTGCTTCCGAAATCAGATTGCCTACACTCCTCTAGAACTTACACTTAACCGTGTGATTGAGCACAGGAAACCCCTCAGGAGAGAGGTGCCAGTGTCAGGAACAACATATCTGAAAGCATGAAAGATGACCCGTGTGTGTTCTTCTCTGTCACTGGATGAAGCAAATGACCTTTTGTAAACATCCAGTTTTAAACTCTATTTCAGATTACTTTGTTGGAAGCATCACTTGTCAGGCAGAACACATTTCTGAATTCATCCCACAAAGACACCTATCTTATCACTGGCTACACTTCCTGTCTTTCCACTGGCCAGAGAGCCTGGAAGGGAACGGGTCCACAGACTGCGAACCAACCCTCCAGGTAGGGAACGTTATTTTTAAATATTTGAAAGGTAGACACTTTGGGATAAGAACGTAACTTCAGAGAGGCAAGTAAGTGAGATGTCAAAAAAAATGAATGGTTGTTCCCATGGACATTTTCATAATTACAATCTATTTATCCCTCTCATTCAGTTCTGGGTACTTACCCAGGAGTAAGACCAAAGAAATGACACCTGACCGACTGTTGCGAGGCTAGGGATAACCATCACAGCAATTGTTTCAGAAAGTCACACACCAGCTCTGCCCTCTTAGCCCCACAGAAAATTTCAGAAATACAATATGAGGAACTGAATGGATCTGTAAATGGAAAAAACAAAGACACTGAAGCAAGAAATCACAAAAGGCCTCAGCCATAATTGCTCCAACTCAGGGGAAAAGGACCAGATGGCAATTGGGACTCAAGAAACTTTAATTTTCACATCAGCAGGCTTGAAAAACTAGTGATGAAGGCATCCTGGGTAAGTGCTGCTGACTCACAGTTCCTCTTTTTCTCAGCATACATCATTGGAAAAGTATTCAACACTGAGGAAATGTCTACTTGTAAAGTAATAACCCATTATGGGCCTGACCTTCCTCCGCTCCAGATTAATGGAGCTCTCTGACATTTATTGCATACCAAAGTTCCTCTTGGTAAAATAACATTCTACTCCAGAAAGGTCAGGGAGGCACAGCACTGAAGTTCCTTCTTGCATTTACAGGCATACCTGAAATCGGGGGGTAGAAAGAATTAAGTTCGGAAGGCCAAGTCTTCCCTGGTGGAGATTTTCAACTTGAAATCAGAATGTCTAGACTTTTTCAGATAGAGAAATAGTTACCCATACAGAAGGACACAGATAAACACAGCTGCCACACATCTTCATCCTTAGAAGGCAAGTCTGCGGGGCGTGTCCAAGAGGCAGGACAAAGTAAATCTCCTCCTCACATCAACTCTCAGGCTCCCTGTCCCCTCTGTGATGTCCACCCCTGACCCAGACTGCTGCCTCTGTAAAACTCGCCAGTGCTTCTTACCTTCAAGTGGCTGCTAGCTCTGACTCCACATCCTCTCCCCTGGGCCCTGCCATTCTCCCTAACCACATTCCACAGCACTGCAGCTGGGATGGGACCTGCAGCAGCTACCTCCAAAACCGCCGATCCTGAAAAAAGTTTTTTAAAACCTAGGCTTGACGCTTCTCAGATAAGGTCAAGTTCAAGGAGTTCGTCATCACTAAGCTCTTATTATATGAAATGTTAAAGGGACTTATCTAAGAAAAAGAGGATCAAAAATATGACAGTGAAAAGACAGCAAACTCACAGCTATTAAGAACCACACCTAAAACAAAAGCAAACTAAGCAAACAGCTAGAACAGGAACAGAACCACAGAAATGGAGATCATATGGAGGGTTAGCAACAGGGGCATGGGAGGAGGAGGGGGAGAAGGTACAGAGAATGAGTAGCATAGATAGTGGGTAGAAAATAGACAGGGGGAGGGCAAGTATAGTATGGGAAATGTAGAAGCTAAAGAACTTATGACACAAGGACATGAACTAAAGGGGTGAATGTGGATGGGAGAGGGTGTGCAGGGTGGGGGGAATGATGGGGGAGAAATGGGACAACTGTAATAGCATAATCAATAAAATAAAAAAAAAAAAAAAAGAAAAAAAAAACCCTAGGCTTGAAGCCAGTGGGCAGGGAGTGACCCCATCAGATAGTGGGTAAGGAGCATGGGGGGCGGTTCTAGGAAAAAGTGTGTTGTGTGTATGTGTCTACAGGCACACATGTGAGAAACAAAGAATGTGCAACACAGGACGTGTGCCACGAGGCACTGGAAAGTAAAATAGGTTTACCTGTGCAGGTGAGCAGAGAGGAAGGAAAGCTAGACAACTAATGAGAAAGGATTGGGAATTCACAGTGGGAGAGGATAAAGAGCCAAACTGTATAAGAGAAAGAGGTAAAGAGGGTACAGTATGGGCCATGCAGTCAGCAGTATGATGTCCCCCCACTCTGGGCCAACACTTGGGGACTTGTCCTGCCTTCGGAATGCCCTGTGGAAGCCAGACTCCCCTTTGAGGCAGCGGTGGCATGCCACCCAAAATCTGGGTTTCAGCTCCTGTCCTCACAGCCTTGGGCTCGCAAGGGCCTTGAAAGACTGAGTTCCTTAGCAGAGACCAGCAATCTAATGTCCATAAAAAAGAAAAACACTGCTCTACTTCATGACTCCCAATCATATTTTAGAATGTTATTATTAGCTTTTGCTGGGAGTTTTTCCCCCAGCCATAGATTACTCCTGCCTTGGCAGGCAAGGCATTCAATGAGCTGTCAGGTCACCGTCTCCTGCAAAGAACTGCGTGTTTTACATCCCAATGGGATGCAGCCCCCAGGGGGCCAGGACGTCCCCACTGGGCTCTTCTGAGACGGTGAGGCCACCACCTCCGTGGGTGCTCCCAGGGCACAGCCTGTGTGGTCTAGAGTCCCATGAGGTGATGCCTGCTCCTTACCAAGGGCCTCTGTTTGAGTTGAGACACCAAAGCCCTGGTCCTCCAGCTCCTTAAGAGGAGAGGCAGAATCCAACACTCACCATCCACATCAGCCGTGGCGGGAGGGCTTCTACAACAGTGTTTACTAAATGCCACGAACCAGAGAAGAGGTGCTCTGCCCCAATGTCAAAAACACACCGTTGCCTGGCCTCCTGGGTTAGGAGACAGGCAGCCTGGAGCAAAACTCTTCCAGGTACCTTCCACCTCTCCCATGAAACACAGATCAGATAGGAGGGAAGAGGACCAGCTTAAGAAAACAGTAACTCCCAAGGGCTTAGAAAGACGGAAAGACACACCTTCTGCTTTTTGCCAAACAACTTCACTTTCACGAAAATATGCACTTTACTGATTTAGGATCATTTATGTATAGAAGATCAGTT
The DNA here is from genome assembly GCA_039655065.1 of Glossophaga mutica. Lineage (NCBI taxonomy): Eukaryota > Metazoa > Chordata > Mammalia > Chiroptera > Phyllostomidae > Glossophaga > Glossophaga mutica. Next base: position 66,356,481 of record CM077310.1, on the reverse strand, counting down.
TGGGGCAAGGGGCACAATTATCTGTGCCAGCTTCCCGTGTCCGATTTTCTACTCCCAATCAGGGCAAACATGATGAAAATTAGGAAAACAAAATTGAGGGACCTGATGCACTGTGTGTGCTGCCTGAATTTTAGGTCCCTGACCTGTGACTGCAGCTCAACGCCAGTCCCTATGGGCTCACTTTCATGGCACTGCCTTCTTTTCATCTCTCCGGGTTTGGAGCAAAGTTTGCTTGGAGCAAAGTGGAGCAAGCTCAGGGGGTTTACTGATGCTGTTCCTTGTTTAATGTTTTTCCCTGCCATGAGGTAAGATCCCAAGGACAGGTGTCATGCCTGTCTTGCTATAACCACACCTAAATCCATGGGCACACTTCCACCACGGAGCAGAGCTCAAGAAGACCCATGGAGTGCTGAGAGGGAATGGGATGGGTTGGGATGGTGGACACAGCAGCTCACTGGATGTACTACGAACAGACTTAATTCCTTTACCAATCTTCTAGGGAAAACCACTTCAACATCAAGGCATTTAGCTAGCTTTAGAGGCCTCGAAATTAACATCAACTTAGAGCCTTGGATATCTTTCCTAGAATCAGTGAAGCAACATACGGCCCTCACATGTTACCATGAGACATCCATAAAAAGTTCTTTAGGCAAATCTTCAGGATGTAACGAGACAGGTCTATGAGATTCGTATCTATCATTCATTACCAAAAGCATCTTTCCTCTCTTTGTAGGTTGGCCTACAAGCCTGTGGGTGGGCATAACCTCACACTAATGAAGGAGAACCCTACTGAAGGACTTTAAACCAGGAATGATTTCACGACAGCATTTGAAAGATTAGCCAAGAATCGTTATTAGCTCCTCATGTTGGCTTTTCATGTGAAGAAATCTAGAGTCAATAGAATTTGTGGCCAGGTGAGGATTACGCTTTTATAACACTATGCAGTTAACCAGTGGAGGCAGGCTAAGCCACATGCCTACGGTGTTTGGGTATAACCTTTAACAGTTCTAATGGGTTTGCCAAAGGGAAAAGAAGACAAAGGGGCACCACTTCCCCATAGCCATCTGGTTTGTTTCTTACCTCTGACTAATTCTTCCTGTTTAATTGCACATTGTGCTGAACCACTTCACAAGCATGAGGGTTCTGTTAATATCATTTTTGTGGGTGCAGCTCCCCACGCCTACACTACACCATTATCTTGCACCATTACGTGCTGTCGGGAAACACTGCACCAACAAACGGGAGGGAAAGCCAACTGCCCACTTTTCATTTGTCAGGGTGGGTTTTCAGTCTTCCATCTTGAATTACAGCGTACAGGCTCATTTTGCTCTTTCTAAAAGAAAGCTCTATTCCTGCCAGCCGATGTTTTGTCAGGATCATATTTAGAAAAAATAATTTTCCCGTTCATAGTCAAGACAAGGACTGTTGGGGCCCAGCATGCTGACAACAGCGCACACTCACATGAGGTGTTCTGGGCTTCCAAAGTCACAGGACACAAAATTCCATTCGAGACCTTTAATTTTTTACTACTCCTTGTAAACATGGGGAAAAAATCAACTCACTATTTTTGAAGCTGCTCTTCAGGAGGTACGTTCCAAATATAGTTGCAAATTAAAAAAACATAGATTTTTATCATTGTAATCTATCACAGGTTTAACGGGTCTCAGACGCCCAGGGCAAAGGAGCAGATTCTGGGTACTGGAGGGAAATGAGAAGACGAGATGGAGAGCGGGGGAAGTGCAGTTCCCTGTCCCTCCTGCGGGATGGGACAGTCACGTTCCATCGTGTCCGATGGCGGGCCTTGTGTGCATAATAAGATAAGCCACTTCACATAAATCCAATATACAAATCCCTGCAGTATATTGTTGATATTTTATCCTTGGATTCAGGCATTTTTTTAAATTCTTTGTTTTCAAAGAACTATCAAAAAGACAAGAGTAGGTAAATGTGGAAACCAATATTGATTCTCACGATGACTCTGCCAGATGATGACTCATGTGCAATATGTGGAAATAGGAAATAGGAGACATCTGGAAACAATCCTGGTATTACAAGACACCAGAAAAAAAAAAACATGAATTGACCCAAATAATCAGCTAACATGCCATCGGGTCCTGCGATGAACGCCAGTGGGTTCCCAGGTGATTACAGTAGATACTCTGGAGGGCTAAAACTGATGATAAGACAAAAAGTAAGTGACATGCCTCAAAGGTTCCCTTTTACATAATATCTAGAACAAGAAAAATTGGCCAGGGGAGGACAGGAGTTTGTAACTATACATGTTGTACATCAGGAAAAGCAGTTAACAAAACGCTGGGGAAGAGAATAAAGGGAGAGCTGGTTTCCCTTATATTTCAAGGGATAACGATTCTGGAAACGGAAGATAAAATCATAACACTGACTAGAAATTGGATGATGTTTCCAGACAGACCTCCCAAGTGAGTACATTTCATTTTTCCTCTACCAAAAGCTTCCAAAAGCTACAAACACGCCTCCTAACAATAGTGCTGTGATTCTAAAAACATCCTAGTATCTCTTTAATTTGGGTTCCGGGAGAGCTTCTGCCACAGGTGGCGCAAGTCCACTTCCCAGGTCTCCTACTTTTCCATTTGTGCAGGTATGATCTGTGCCTGTGCGCTTAAGACTAGGAACCTGCCCAGGATGGGACAAGCAAGCAAACTCTTCCCTCATTTCATCACAACTTGTAAATTCAACTACTGCTAGAATGACAGGTACACATAGATAACATTTTAAATGTCCTAAGTTCTTTTATGCACAACACCTTTCACTTGATCCTTTTAGCAACGCTGGAAAACTTGAGGATCAAAGTTCATTTCCCTTTGTTAATAGGTTAACTTGATCAAAATCACTTGACAAAACACACTCAGCAAACAGATAGTGAAATTCACGCTAGAATCATGGCTTCTATTCAATAACACATTCTTTCCTACAGGCTGTTCCTGAGGTGAGAAATAAGTCATATCTGTGATCAAATAGGTTTGGGAAACTGTACATGATGTGCCATCCCTTACAAGGTTCAGAAACTTCTTAAAGGTTCCAAGGTAACCTGGAGTGGAAAAAACAAACATCCACTTAATCACAACTTGGAGTTCCCCAAACTTATCTGTCCTTGGAACGCTCTTCCACGTTCTGTCCCAAAGGAAGCATTTCCTGACATCCCCAAGGTGGCCTGAGGATCACATTTTGGGAAAGGCTGAGACACTGCTGACTTTTGTGAATCCTCAAAACACATGAAAATAAAGATGTCCAATCAGTCTCAAAAATAGGTGAATGCGCTAACTAAACAAACCTTAATTTTAGTTAAATAAGCCTTCTAACATTTTATACTAAGTAGCAGTTTTACTACATTTTGACTCTATATATTATACATTTTGGAAGAAAATGAAATTTCTTTTGAAATAGACTAGATTTTGAAATTTTCACTAATTCAAATGTGCTACAGAACCTCTCAGAGTAAATGCTTAATAAATTATTATTATTATTAATTCAGTCAGTCCAAATAAGTTAATTAACCCAAAGTTGCAAAGAGCCTACATGAAAATATTTATTTTCATTTACTTGAGAAAAATTAAATAGAAAGAAATATGATACCTTTCACATTCAGAACAATGGTTAATATAATTTAATTTATGGGGAAATTTTTCAATATTCTGATAAAAATGAAAGATAATCTTGCTAGGTAATAACCCCTGAGGACCCAAATATATTCTACACAGGTACTAAGAGTAATTGGGAATGAAAAGAGAATAACCAGTAATAAATGAAGTATAACACACACAGCACTCTATTCCTGTCGGTGACTGCAGTCTATGACCGTGTCCAGAATGGACAAACTGTATGGCCATATTCACCTCCTGGGAAATCAAGGAGACATGCCCATTAAGTAACAAAGGTTACTCCCTTTTAACCAGAGTGAGGAATTTCCTACAGGATAGAGTATATGCCAGGATTTCCTGGAGGAAGGGGGTGGAGGGACCCAATCCTCACTATGTACGTACATCTCTTTGACGCAGGCCTAAGAAACCCGGGATTCAGTCTGCCCTGAATGCTGTAAAAAATAAACATGGTCTGAATGAGATGGAATGAATGCTGCATTCTGGGCTGGGCTTCCCCTAACCTCCCTCAGGTGGGGGCAGGGTTCAGACTTGGGCAGATGACCTCTGACCTGCTCCACGTCACTGAAAAGGTGGCTCCCTGTGGTTGTTTGTTTAACCAGATGGAAGTCTTAATGCAGGGGTGTCAAATTCATTTTCACCAGGGGCCACATCAGCCTTGCGGTTGCCTTCAAAGGGCCAAAATAATTTTAGGACTGTATAAATGTAACTACTCCTTAACTGTTAAGGAGTTGAAATCACATTCGACCCTTTGAAGGCAACCGCAAGGCTGATGTGGCCCCCCCGGTGACGATGAGTCTGACACCCTTGTCCTAGTGGATGCTTCTCTAGAACAGGAACTGGGAGGTCTGCCCAGTGCCCTGAAGGAATAGGCTCTTTTCTTTGTGGTCCTCCAGTAACCCCTCCACCACTACCCTTTTAGAGAAAGGCTTCGGAAGGTGAGCTTTCCTTGGCAGGTGGCCAGGGGAGCAGCATATATACCACGGATTCAGTTTTGGAGCAACAGGAGCTTGCTCAAGACTCTAGGATACTCTGAGCCACAAGTTCACTGTGTTGAGTTCTCTCAGATCAGGATCTTCTTATCTTGAAAAGTGGAAATTGATTAGCGCTATGATAGCACTGGAATCCTGTTACTGGCCTCTTATTCACTATAAGAGATTAGGCTAGTTCACTGGTGCTCAGTCCAGGATGATTTTGCTCCCTGCTCTCCCCAGGCCCCAGGAGACACTGGTCACATCTGGAGATATTTGGGTTGTCATAGTTGGGGCAGGGAGGGTACACCTGGCACCTGGTGGGTAGAGGCCAGTGATGCTGCTCAACATCCTACGGCTCACAGGACACTCCCCACAATGAAAGCATTTTTCTACCCAAAGTGTAATAGTGCCAAAGCTGAGAAACCTTGGACTAGTTGGTTTTTCTTTAGCTGTAAAATGTGTATAATAATAAACACAAAAAGCATTCAGTGCCATGTCTGACCCAAGGTAGAAGTTCAATATACATCAACCCCTTTCTCTTTCTTGCTCTAATACTCCAAAGCCAGGATTTTTTTCCCTCCTGGCCAAAATCTGTTGTTTATGAGCTGAGTACATAATTTAATGTTAACATTCAGACAGGTTTACATGTAGGTCTGACGTTGAGTATCTATTGGCTGTGTCCGTATGTATAGGAGCTAAATGGTCGGTAAATCTACAAATCATTTACCACGATAAAAGAAGAATATCCTGCACAAACTTAATGCTAAAGCAACATTAACATCTTCCTGGATTTCCAGGGCCAGAAACAGAATTACTTCCAGACTGGCCAGATTTCTCCAACTCTTTCAAATCAGATAAGGTACACATTTTAGGCAAAACGACATAAATTCCATTTTCAAAGTTCTCTGCCTTGAATGCAGTCTGGGACTATACTAACTGATGACTGCATCACTGCTCCACAGACCCAGAATGGGGTGAAGGGCTGTGATTTATAAACCATTTCGTTAGTAAGAACACAATAGCGTGCTTCTTCTCCGAATTGTTGGTGAGGATCTAGATATCAGCAGGTTAAGTATTCTGAGAAGACATGAGATACCCACGTAGTTCCCACTATTCATTAGAATTACTATAATTTCAGTTATTTAAGACTCTCTGTGCTTCCAAGACTATGACTTGGGAATGTCCCTTTTAAGTGTCACTATATTAGGAACTGTCAAACCTTTTCTACGATAGCATTTATCAACTGTCTACAGAGGTGCTTTCTCTGATTAGTGTAGTTAAATTCAGCATGTGTCTTTACACACATGTGTGACAGACAACCCTATTCTATACCCAAGTTAGTCTGGTGAATTAGTGAACACATAATTTGCCTGGATCCTATTCATCTAAGCTGCTCCTTTTATTTATGATTTTAGGTCACAGGGATTACTTCTTTCTCAGAACAACTGCAGCATTTGTTTTCTATACCATTTCTCCTAGAACTTGAGAATTAACACTTAACTTATTGATTTCACATGCCTATGTCTTACCTCTAGTTTAACGTAAAGTTCATTTTTTTCAGACACTGCAGTCATAGAATATAATGACAGCTTTACATAAATGTGGACTCCCATGATTAAACCATTTGAAAAACTTCTTAAGCATGCTCTAGTTTAGCAAAATCTAAATGGTTAACTTCTAAGTATATAGCAGTAACTCCTGGGAATGTGTGGCCTTTCCTATCATCTCAAACAGTTGAGAAAATCAGGTTATCAAGCAAAAGAAGAGCTTAACTTTTGGCTAGTTATGAGTAGGCACGCATTCAAAACCCTAATCAGTTTAAGTAGATAACATTCCCACACTGCTGAGGCCTCAGGAAGAACACAAAGCCATTGTGTACAAACCCAAATTAACTACCTAAGAGAAAACATCTGAAGATGTGAGTGGTCATCCAGGAAAGCAGGAAAATAAACATCTCAGCAAAGTCACTAAAATCCAGCGAAAGAATCATGAATTTAACTGTTGAACTCAGAATAAGATATCCAGTATTATATTGGTAACTATGGGATTATAAAATGACTAAGGATCTGCTGCATCAACATTTACTTAGCTATCCGGAGAATATAAGGCATTCTGTCAACTAATCACATCTTCATGGAAAGCAGGACTTAGCCAAAAGAGATTTGGCAATTTATACTGGAGATATTCCAATTTCCACTGGTGACTTCTAAACAGCCAGTATGTCAAAGTGTTTTTTCAAGAAGATGTGGAAAAGACATGTCTCAGAAACAATGATTTCCAAATTTCTAAGGCAGTGACACTCTGTCCCAATTAGGTAACTTTAATTCTTTCTGGGATATGTGGCTGCTATTATCCTATTTTTTAATAAAAGTCAAAATTCATTTAATTTGTAGACATTTGAGAATAGCAAAAACCTCCTATGACCGTTGTAGACATTCATTAGTAGCTCAAAAAGTAGGCCTGCCCTTTGAACCACAGATCTATATTGTGATTCTAAACCCTTCATTCATTTTGCATTTATACCCAATTAGCCTGCCTAGGACTTGCTTTGAGAATGGGTGGGAGTTGGTGGCAGTTGCAGAAGACCGACTTCTCTCTTACTGATCTTTCAGCCAAGAATAAATTTCTTTGATATCTGACCTTGGGAAGAGAGAAATGGAACCGGATCTGAAATCCCAGCTCAGTCAAGCTCTAGGTGTATCACATCATAAACTAATTATTTTAACACCACTTCCAAGACAATAAGTGGAAGTTTAAAATTTCCTCTTTCCATGAGAGGAAGGACCACTTCCTTGCTCATACTATGTGAACCATGGGACCTGAAATCTTTATGCTCACAAGGATAAAAGACAGATCTTTGATTTTTGTTAAAAAGATATAATTCTAAATCATTCAGCCATTCCCCTAGATTTCAAGAGAACTTCGAATCCATTCAATAATTAGACTTTGAATGGTTTAATTTATAGCTGCCCAGTAAGTTATTATTTTAAATAGTCTTTATTTAATAATAACACAGAAAGCTGAAAATGGGAAATGGAGGGGACTACAAGAGAACAAGGTCAGGCCAGGAAAGATCATGGAGGTCCTAGGCCCTGTGCCTCTGATTTACTTGCTAGGAAGTGCAGAGCTATACACCCTCTACCCCCCATCCCAAAAGGAGCTCTGGGGTTTTCCAATTTCAAGGCTTGGGTTGGTCACAGTAGCAGACGGACCTGAGTCCTCATCATAAGAAAGTGTCACAATCTAAGGGCACATCTTCTTCTTTAACACTCTTCTCCCCTTGACTTTTCCAAGCCAAAGTGGAAGCAGGGCCTCCCGAATGTCACGGTAAACACCAAATGGGGCCAGATGAGTGTATATCGGCAAGGGTTTCATCAGGGCTCAATTCTGACAAGAAATGTTTAAAGACCCTTTTCTTGCTGGGTTGGGTGCTAGGTGCTATCTGTGACTCAGATATGACCCTACCTCTTCTAACAATATTTGAGCAAATCTGAACTGAAGTGGGCCAAGCCCCTGACTAGCTGCCATCAAGTTATGAAGAAGTCAGCTGAAAATATCTGGAAAGATATAGGTGGATTAATCTACTTCGTTACATATTAGTGGGTAAACTTTGGTAATAATTAAAATAAATCAGGCTAGAAAATGTACGCACAGAACAGCAGTCTGAAAAGCACCAGAGCCATGTGCGAGTGCCCCTGGGGTCAGCGGCTTCTTGGGAGAGGAAATCAAGGAAGTCAGTGGGCTGACCCTGCCTCTGTAAGAGTGAGAGGTGCCAGTTCCACCTGCCCCTCTCCAGGTGCTTTATGTTACAAGAAAAACTTAGTAGTGTTGATATAGGCCTTCATTTCCTGTTTGTTGGCCTCTGAATGTTTTACTTTTTATAGCTGTAAGAATTTCTTTTGTTAGTGCAGAGAGCTTATATGTAATTCAAGTTAGATCATTTTTTAAAAAAAGGATCTTTGTGGTATGAACATACTTGCTCTAACTTTAAAGTAACTCAAGAATGCACACTTGACCTAGCTAGAAAAACTCCCCAAGTAAGAGAATGAACAGCCCATGAAAATGAATTATATTGGATTGGCCAAAAAGTTCATGTTTTTTTTCTGTAAGATGGCTCTAGTAGCACTTAGTTGTCTTTAACTTCATTTCGTTTTGCTAGATTGTATTATGACAGTTGTATGTAATTGTGCATTAAAAAAAAAAACTTACCAAGATTGGTGAATTTATGAGTAGCCATTTTAATATTGAAAATGGAAGAAAATAAGCAACATCACTGGTATATTATACTTTATTATTTCGAGAAAGTAAAAATGCAACTGAAATGCAAAAAAAGATTTGTGCTATGTATGGAGAAGGTGCTGAGACTAACCAAATGTGTCAAAAGTGGTTTGCAAAGTTTCCTGCTGGAGACCTCACTGGACGATGCTCCATGGTTGGGTCGCCCAATTGAAGTTGATGGTGATCAAACCAAGACATTAATTGAGAACGTTATACCATTTGGGAGATAGCAACATACCCAAATCAATAAAGTTTTTAGTGAAAATGAAAAATGTGTCTTTTATTTAATGGAAACAACTAAATGGACTTTTTGGCCAACCCAACAGTTGATAAAGTTGATAATGAAATATAAAAATGTTTTCACACCTTTCATTTATCTGAAAACTATCCAGACAATACCAGTGCCACTTACCATCAGCATGTTTCTTTTTTTTTTTAAAGAATAACATTGGTATTTTAGCAAGTAGTTAAAAAAGAAATAACACCATTTTCTGTAAAACAGAATTTGCTGAATTTCAAAACTGTGGGTCTGGGACCCCACAAACCTTCAGGCAGGCTGTGAGTGAGAGAAAAATTCTCACACTGGCCTGGTGGACACCTTCAGCTCCCTGAGAGCTGGCAGTGGTCCCCGGCAGCTCACTGCAGTCCACACCACCTCAACCCACCATGTGCTTCCACAGGGGAGGCTGACTGGTTTACTCGCCACGTTTTCTCACTGCCACGCCTGGTTTCCATGGTGACTCCTGCAAAGTTTAATGATACACACTGTCCCTGGGTAAAAAGCACATAGGCACCCTCTCTCGTATCTGAAATGCACAACTACGACTTGCCTTCCAAAGAAAATGAGCTGTGATGCTTAATGAGAGGGGAGAAGAGTGCTTGACTGGAGAAAAATATTTTAACTTTACATTTGGGACACAGTAAATATTTACTGTTGTTGTAAATAAATCTAGACAAGTATGTGATGAATTAAATATTGTTTAACATAGTAATTTCAGTGGAGAACCCACAAGTTTGATAGAAATTTCTTATTTTTTTCAGAAAAAAGCTACATTTTGTTCTTATACATTAATTCCAAAGAATACTATAGACTCAACCGATTTTCTTCCAACACACTTGTTCCTTCTTGAGTCAAAAGAAAAAAATGAATGAAATACCTTTTCCTACATTAATTGCCACTAATTATTACAATCTTCGAGGAGTAATTGTTAAGATTTTTTAGCAATAATGTTAAACCTGGTTTTGCTTCATTTGTATTGCTCTGGGGAAAATATTAAAGCAGTAATAAGGCTTTAACATGAACTGCTGATTACTTGATTGGTTTAAATGCACTTTCTAATAAATTCCACACTGATGGCAACTCAAAAGGAATTGTTGTCCCTGAAGTTCTGGCTGCTTACCTTCTGTCCCTTCACTCCGTGGCAGTCGCATTTCCCACAGCCAGAGCCAGCGCAACCACCACCCTGGAAATAAAAGAAAGAAGTCTGTAAGTGGAAGAACTTTTGTGAATCGAGGTCCATATTTGAACTGAAACAACTGCGGCATCTTCACCTAATAATGGAAGGAGTGCTACCCTGTTATTACAGACGCGGTCCTAACGTGTGTGACATCAACATCTGTGCAATGGTGCTGTCACCTCCATGTCCTATGGTCCATTTCTCTTGCCCTAACAGACAAAACAGCAGTCCTGGAGTAGAGCACATCAGAGCATTGCTTACTCCAAAAAGTGAAGATTGTTACATATACTTTTTGAAATGGACTCTCCAAGAGATTATGTGAACAGGACACAACATATTTGTAAGGCGATGAAAACGTCACACTTCTAATATAGGAGTTGAAGACCTGACACTGTGGGAGATGGCTTAGGAAGGCAGACTCCATGCTTTGGCCTTCTCATTCCCAGGGAAATACAGCCATGCAAAAAAAAAATTAAAAAGACATTTGTGCAAAAAGTAAATAAATGAAGGTGCTTACTTTTAAGCTCAAACCCTAAAGAACTGATTTTTAACTCAATTAAAGCTTGAATGTTCAATTAAAGAACAGTCAACAACAACTAAACATTCCTTGTAGTTCATTTCAAGCATATAAATTAATGTTGGAACTGCATGGAAAAGAATTCAAGCATGTGATAAAAGCTGGAGAAGAAGGGAGCTAACATGTTCAAATGCCCACCAGGTGCTAAAAACAATCAGCTATTATTCCCATTTTACAGATTGAAAACTGAATTGGGAGGCTTAATATAACATGCAAGGATGTCAAAATTAGCAACCAACTTCAACTTCCATTACGTAAAATTTGCAACACACTAAAAGACAAACATATGACAGTAACTACATACATTTGCAATTTCCTTAGAAGAATCCAAATTTTAAACCAAAATAGAGGTATTGTGGACAGAATGTAAGAGGATATGATAGAAATAATTTTAATAACCTGTTAAGTCTGAGATAAAAACGTATAGCTAAATTCTGCTTCAAGTGATATGTTTCCTGAAAATAAAACCATACTGTTAATAGTATTGTGATCATGTGAAGTCTATTTTTAAACAATACACTCCTCTTGGCTCCATTGCCATGGAGATCTTCTGCATAAAACAACTGCATCTGAGCCCTAGCAGGTGTGGCTCAGGGGACTGACCATCAGCCTGTGAACCAAAGGTTCCTGGTTTGATTCCCAGTCAGGGCACTGTCCCCATTTGGGGGTGAGCAAGAGGCAACTGACCGATGTTTCTCTCCCTCTCTCCTTTCCTCCCCGCCCCCCCCCCGTAAAAATAAATAAAATCTTTTTAAAAACTGCATCTGAAAACAGGTATTTTGTAAGTGAAATCTGAAAGGTCCCTCCAAGACAGTAAACTGTTCTTAATTTTGTATTTTGGAAGTGGGGACAATTGAGAACAATCCAGACTCCTGAAATTATGGTTTTGTTTTTTTCTCTGGCTCACATTTTAGGCAATTTTCAGCATGCACTCTCATAACCTCCTAACATTTTAAATCAATCTATGTTCATAGTTTGCTTCACATTCTGGGTTTTGGGGACCAAACACTTTAACCTGTGCTCCACAAGGTTCATTCAAAATGCACAAATATGAGTACTGAGAGGCTCAAGAAGTGTGCCTCACTCAGCATCGCCAGCTCTTGTCCAACACCAGGTGAGCACTGACTGCTCCCCACCTAGGTTTTCATAAAATGTTGACCACCTGGGCCCTCCCTGACCAGTGTGGTTCAGTTGGTTGGAGTGTTGTTTCATAAACCGAAGGGTCATGGGTTCAAGTCCCAGTCAGGGCACATACCTAGGTTGCAGTTCAGTCCCCGGTCAGTGAGCATTCAAAAGACATCTGGTCAATGTTTTCTCACATCGATGTTTCTCTCTCTCTCTCTCTCTCCCTCCTTCTCCCTCCCTCCCTCCCTCCCTCCCTCCCTCCCTCTCTTCCCCTTCCCCTCTCTGTGGAATCAATAAATATATACATCCTAAGGTGATGATTAAAAACAATGTTTGACTACATGCCTCTGTTGCAACATTTATTGCGTTTCCTTACACTCCTTTACGTGTATGTCTCCCCAGTACCTCCCGAGCACTGCAGGGGCAGGACCAGACCCTCTCAATGAACCTGATACAGACTGTATTTCGCCGAGACCACATCGGTTGTAAAACTAACATTAGGAAATCAGAATTGATGAAACAGAGTAGTTGTTTTGTTGTTGGTGGCGGTGTCCATTTAGTCATCCTTACATTAACCACTCCATGGCACTGGCATGTCAACTCACAATGTACTGCTGCACAGCAGCCCTGTGGGGAAAAACTCCAAAAAGGGAACTCAGCAATGATTGCGAGACCACTCCAGATCACCAGACCAGACAGAGAAGAATGGAGGTTCTCGGAGGGGCAGGGGTCCCCAGAGCTGCCCAGAGCTGCTAGGTTAGCCCCGGGACCAGGAAAGGCCAAAGGTGAGGCAGCTCTCAGTCGCTGGTGCTCCAGGTTGGCCTCCTCTCTGTCACCACCCACTTTCCACAACGTTCCTGCTTCTGAGCCAGGTTCAGAAACACATCGCTGCTCTTTAAACTCTGCTAAACTCCATTTCACTCCTACAGGTACCAGAAGGAAAACCCAACCAGGCAAACACTCACTCATTTATACAGTATTAATTCATCTACCTACCATGGGAGCTTAGCTGGCAGAAACCCAGCAAGGGCCTGAGCGGTGCAGGCTTTTCTACTTAGAGTTTCTCAAAACTTCTAATTAGACAGGGAATCCAATGACTGAAGCTGAACGTGGCTATATGGTGATTCTGGAGTTTTCTCTTTTATGAAATGTTGATAAAATCTCAGAGGCTTATCTTTATTCAATTGGAGGGAAATTATAAAAACGAATTTCCTGGAACTGTTCCCTTAAGCTATCAGTAAATGCCTTAATGGCAGGGAACGCCAGATAAGAGGTCACAGGGGCACAATTGTGGATCTTGGGGTCAAGTTGCTTGTGAGTCTCTGCCACAGAAATATACCCAGCGTGTGGGTAACAGATGATCAGTTTTGCCCTGGGCAGCACTTGGGTCATGATAACCACTGAGGGAAATCTGAAATAAAAAATAAAGTCCTAAAGCCTTCCTGTAGGCTCTGTTATAGAAGAAAAGGACCCTCAACCTACCCCGACCAGCTCATATTAAGTAAAATTTGTTTTCAATTCTCAGACCAAAGACATTCATGTTTCCTTATCTGTTTTATTCATTTGGGAGATTTTAGTACTAATTCTGGCCCTGGAAGGCAATTCCAAAGAATTGATAATTCTCAGAATAACTAAATTATGGTCAACTTTTCAGAACAAAAGGCATTTTTAGACTATGATGTTTGTTTCACATTCTACGTAGCCTAGCGTTTTATGTAAATGGATGTTTTTAGGGGAAAAAACTAATTTCTAGAATAACAAGCAAAAAGCACAAGCTGCACATTTACTTTGCTAGATAAAATCAATTTTGAAATATCACTATTGGGTCCTTTACAACTGCTGTCACAAAGTGGCCCATGCTGGCTGTCACCTTGCCATATAGAGGCATTTCAGTTGTGATTCAAGGATGCAAGGCTACAAAGAACACCAACGATAGTCTGAGCATCCCTTTTTAATCATGTGTAATATATGATTTTGAAATAGCTAATTAAAATAAAAGCCTTGAGTAATGCAAATCTCAGTCTTCCATTGTGAATTACTATGTCTGAAAGGGCAAATAAACCATATGAGTTACGCAGATTCATAATTTCTTTGGTGACCTACATGTTAAATGCTACATCATGGATTTCATGACTTTCTGAGGAATTACATTTTGCATCTGGACCTCTCAGCAATCTCAAAAGATATACATAGTCTCACAGACTCAAACAGCTCCCTACTGGCTGCACATCTGAGGGGATGTGGAAGGCTGCTCATTTTTCCCAACATCTGAAATATATTGGGCCTTATTCAACTAGTTCCCATCCCATCTGTTTCAGATTCCAGAAAGGGAAGAACTTGTACATTTTGTGAAGTACTCACACTCTTTCTTTCCGCCTTTCCCCTCATTGGAGTGCTAGTGTCAAGTAAATTAGCTCCAAGTCCCTACAGCAATGTCTGTGCTTTCTTCCAGTAAGGCAATTGCTTAAGCCAAATTGTCATGGCAGACAAGTTGGTCACAGGGAATGTGGCTGAAGATCCCAAAGGTCAATGAGTTGTGACTCTTGGTCTCCCTTATAAAAGAAACCATTGAAGGCCAAAAGCTGCATGAGTCACCAGGGCCAATGGGGGAAAGAGAACCCCAGAAACCTCTCAGGGGGAAAACACTGTCATTTACACCCTTAAATCTGTAGAAAATAATGAAAATCAAGTCAATGTTGACAGTCCTTTTAGCAACTTTCCAGTAGACCATCAAGCCAATAATTTACCATGAAAGTAGAACAAGTGACCGACCTTCAGGTGGAAGCTGAACAGAATTCATTGTATTTGAAACAGAAAAAAAATACATCAATACAATTTGAAAGGAATGCAAAAGGGACAACAAAATAATCCCTAAAGCAAGTAACTTTTATCTTCTATACAAGTCTCTTTACAACATTTTTCAGGGCATGATAAAGCAATTAATAGTATTCAAATTTTCTGCCATACCCCAATTACAAGATTTTCAGAGTCAAACCAGCAACATTAATCCTACAAAGTATGTTAAGTTCTACTAATTCCCAAAGATTTGTGATATAGAGCACTAGTGCCAAAGAAGGAAGGGAAATAATGGAGGTCAATGACTTTAATTTGCCCATTAAATAAAGCCTATTTAAAGTTTAAATAAAGCCTATTTCCGGTCTTTCTCTCTTTTCTATGGAATGAACCATGGGGGGGGGGGCGTTCTTCTCAACATTAAAGTGAGTTCCACGTGGGGATGCAGGAAGGGGAGAACCGACTAATTCTGTTTAGACAGTGCTTTTTACTTAACCCAAGGACACCTACTGCTGTGTGTGTGAGAGAGAGACAGGAGCTAGCAAGAGCAAGCACTATTGTGCCAATTTGTTATCTGTGACATAACTACTGCACGAAAGTATATTTGGAATGAGTTCAGCAAAGTGAAATCCTCCATTTTGATTTTTTTTCTTGCTTCTGGTGGGAGACAGATCTTTAACATCACAGCTTCAACAATTTTTATGTGTTTCACATCCCACCAAATAGGGACATGTGGAGATCTGCCAAGTCTAAACAGCTTATCTTTCAAATTCTTTTCCACATTCCCTATGTTGTGCAAAATGTCAAAATAGTTTTGTGGTGATATTACTACCACAGTTTTCTCTTGGATGGTAGCACTTCTTCAGAGAATCTTTTGAATAAGTATATATCCCACTAGAGAAATATATGGAGACAAAAAAATATTTACTAGGGCTACTTGGGCAGAAATTAAAAGTGTGCAGCAATCGAAAGTGGAGCTTTCAGACCCTCCTGGTGAGATTCTCAAGAGGGATGACCACTTTGGCAGTCTGCCTGGCAGCATCTCCAGAAGCTGAGCATTCACACACCTCTTTCCCAGCAACTCGCTGCTGCGGATGCCTCACGGTGCTGCCTGACTGTGTGCGCCAGAGCCAGGTTCACACCTTTTTATTACTGCAACCATTTTAATGACATATTATGCGCCTTTATCGCGTGCTCCTGAAGTTTGACATTTTCAATTCTTTCATTTTTAATTCTATTTCATTACAAAAAAAATGCAGGTGTTGTGAATAAAAGATGACTACCAAAAAAATAAATAAATAACAGGCAACAAACACACTCTTTCTTGGATTTAAAAAAAAATTAAAATTATTGAGTATATGTGGAGGATTTTAATGTTTATTTCCTAACTTTCACCCTGCTTGTGATTTTTAACTAGCATATGCTATTTTTGGTAACTCTTGTTTTAAAATTTTGCTTATTACCATGAGTTTCTGGAAAACAACTCTCTACAGTTCCATGTACTCCCCACCCTGAGAGGATTGCTCTGAAGCTTAAACTTCTTCAACAGCAGAGCACATCAGATGGTCCCACTGCAGGCAGTTCAAGGACAACTGAAACTATCTTTGGTGAAAGAAGTCAGAATAGTGGTGACCTTCAGTGGGGCTGACTAACAGGGGGTACAAAGGAAGTTCCCAGAAACTCTCTGCTTCATCAGTCTGGACATCATGTAGGTGGGTGGTTATATCTGTAAAACTTCATTGAGCTGTGAACTTAAATGTTTTCACTTTGTTGTACTTAAATTTTTTTTAAAGGCCTACTCAAGAGTGCTCATAGCAGCACTGCACATGGCAGCCCCAAATGGAACTGCAGAATGTGGAAAACACACAACCGTATGCATTCACAGACTGGAGCCGTGTACATGCTGTGCGTACACTGGCTTCAACACGGATGACTCTCACAGGCATACTCAGCAAACTGAAGCAGGGCACAAAAGAACACACTGGGTGAGTCCATTTAAAATGAAACAAAATGAAGTTAGCAATGGCCACTCTTGGGGGTTATTAGTGATGGGGAGGAGACTCAAGGTGTTTCTTGGCTTCTGGAAACATTGTGGCTCATGATCTGGCTTCTGTTTCATGGGTATGTTCATTCTGTGCAAGATGCACTGACTTGTGTGTGTCTTTAATAAAATTTATCCTCCAAAAAGTGTGCATAGAATTTTAAAATTACTAACAAAATAGAGAGCAAAATATTGGCCAAGTGTTTCAATACAAATAAAATCTTCTTAAAAGCTTACATTTGCACAACATTTTTGAACTTCCAAAAATATGCTTGGTATTGTAGATTTAACAGTGATTAATCTCTAAGGAGCTAGTAGTCCCTGTGCTTTCAGCTGCATTTGCTTTCTTATTACATTATCATCGTTTTGTTGTGATCAATGCAAGATTGATGCAATTCAAAAGATGTGAAAATAATTCATCAAAAAAACCAATTCAACAGAAAGGAGAATTTAATTAAATAAAACAGACTCTCTGTTCCATCCAATCATGGAAAACATGAAAACAGAACATCCTTACTACTTTTTAGACTTACAAAATATTTCTGCTCTAATTTGAAAACAACTACAAGTGTTGATACATTCTTGGCAAAAAAACAAATTTGCATGAAACATTTGAGAAACAAACTGAACTTCTGATGCGCAGCGGACTCTCTGCCTTGTAGTGTGGCTAAGGGCCGCGCATGTGAGATGCATGCTGTACTCTGGTTCTCATTAGAGACTGACTTTGCGGAGCCTGTGCAGGGCTCCCAGCAAACAACATGCACGGGCGAAATGAGGGTGTGTGCTTGGCTCCTCTGACCATCAACAAGGGACCACAGTTCTGGTTTTGTTTTCCCCTGTCAGACCGTTTTTGTTGACTTGCTTTCATTTCTTTTCTTCCCTTCCCTCCACTCAATAGGGGTGGATACTGAATGGCCCTGCATGGGGAATAGGGTGGACTAGAGGAAATGACAATGAAGCCCAGCATTTCACCTCCAGGTCATTGGTCCAGTCCAGCTGCAAACAGACGTGGCTATACTTAGTTGCCATGTGACAGTGGTTCACTTGGCTGTGTGTGAAACGAGTTGGTGGTTGAGTGTGTCCTCAGGGACCCATGGGTAGAAACACTGCCCGGAGGTTTGAACTGGGGGAGTCACAGGGGCTCTCCTGGTGGTTGCTGACTCATTGGCCTGATGGACAAATGCAGAGGAGTTGATTTCGGCAAGTTTCCATCCCAGGGGTCCTCCTACGCTTGCCGGAATATTCTCCCAGAGCAAGTAACTGTCCAGGGTAAAGGTGTGGATGTAGAAACATTTCTGGCTCTAGGTGAACCTCAAATTTCCTAATTTCAGAAAACAAATCTTCCACCAGTATATTTCTCACCCTTAGGTATTCTCCCGAGGTTCCCTGAACACTGTTCTTCTCTCCAGCTCCTCCTCCTTCCCCCACAGAGCCCTCACCTTTCCTTCTTCCCTCCGGTCTCCCTACCTTCCACACTGGCTCGCCTCATCAAAGACTCTTTCATGAGAGCCACAAACACGTATTTTCCAGCCACTCTTTGAAGAATAGCAAATTTTACCCAGCCAAGCATTAAAAAAAAAATGTTGGACTATTTCCTCCAACTCTGGAAAAATGTACAATTCCTCTTTTGGGTTGGAGTACATGGAGCTCTTCTGGCTATTTTTGTTTTTCATCTTCCTCTGTCTATGGCTTCAAAATACAAGCCAGTTTTTGCTCCCTATTCCCACCCTCTGCCCCAGTTTGGCCACTGCCATTCAGATATCCACCTTTATTTCTTACTTCTGAATCCCAAGTTCAGCCCCCACAGAGGTAGGTGGGCAGGAATACAAGCTGTCCCAGGTGAGCCTGGGCCATCCATTCACTCACACTTAGTCTCAGTGCCCAGTTTTGCCTAATGGATGATAAGATTTTACCATCTACCTGCACCTGGTATAGGTCAGGCATCACCTGATGCAAAGAATACAGAGTTGAACATGTTAGTGAGTGGGATGAGGGAGTAAGGAATTATAACACAATGCACCCTACAAGAAGTGTGAGCAGAGTCCCATGCACAGAAAAGGGAGCCCTGTGCCCTGTCCAAAGGACAACAGGGAACTCCAGAGCAGGTCCTGCTGGAGTAATGTGAGAAGGCAGGCATGGGGAGAAGGCATTGCTGTAAGAAAGAGGCAAAGGCAAGCTAAAGCATAGCCCAAGAGCACACAACCCCTGGCATGTGGAACGGGACGGAGGAAGGGGGAGGGAGGGAGAAGGGCACAAAAGGGACACTGCCAGGAGTCAGGAAAGAACCAGAAACATTTTTTAAAAGGCAGTGACAGGGAGATATACTCTCCTGGGAAGAAAATAGAATGAGGGAAAGACGACACAGGGTCTTGGTTGAGAGGTAGGCACAGGTGCCACGTGGGAAGGTAACAGGTAAAACAACCAATTCCTGAGGCAGAGAGGGGGTCAAATTTGAGGTCTTGGCCAAATAGCCTGAGCATAAAGGCCTCACACCAGCATAGCAGAACCATGGCCCATTGTTCCTAACCTCTTTGTTTTCCTTTGTATGCCAAGAACTTTGATATTAAAATGAATCTATAATTGCTATCTTAAAAAGTGATAGCAAGTTTTCTGGAAATTCCAACACCTGGGTAGAACAGGTACTTTCTTTATTAATTTTTAGTGATAAATAAATTATAGCTCAATTTATTGCATACAGAACCTTCAAGTTTAATATGTCATTCAAAAGTATGTTTTTAAACAGAAGTACAGTGTGCTTTCTTCACACCTGTCAATATTACAAAATCCACCTGGAGCAGAAGTGCGATACAGTGCATGGTTAGCATCGTACAAAGTTGGAGAAGAAATAAGAGAGAAGGAAGGAAGGAATGAGAGGAAGCGGAAAAAGGGGAGGAAAAGAGGACAAGGAAAAAAGAAAGGAAGGGAGAGAGAGAGGAGGGAAGGTGGATAGGGAATGTAATGGAAAAGCAACCTCACTCTAACTCCCAAGGAGGTAATCGAGGCTGGGTCCAGCTTGCCCTTTTGGTGTGGAAGAACTTAACGGGGACTCCTTTGACCATCTTTGCTGATGTCTCTCGTTCTCACCCCTGTATGTGAACCTCATCTTCACATTGTTTAACATCTTTTTATCATAATCTGTGCAACATAATATCAACAAGTTATCTTTAAAACATTGTTGCAAAAGTGCCACACTTCTGCAGGAAAGTGGATTTGAGAAAGAGGTTAGAACTGATGCCCCAGCCTTAAAGAACTCCTGCTCAGGCCACCCTCTGATCCCACCCCATGACCTTCTCTGCTTTCTGCCTTCAAAGAAATTCCTAACAGGGTCTAAATTTCCTATCAAAAGATTACTTAATGAATACTAAATGATGCTTTTCCTTTCAAGATCCAGAAAAGGCACTGTATATAACTACCTTAAATGAAGATTTCCGACCAAGCAGTCTACTCTAACACCACACTACATGTATTTACTGGCCACTTGTTCTAGGGAAGTGACAGATAACCAGCACACAGACCTAAAGACTCATACGACAAAAAATGAAGTCCATGTTCTCTTTCCTACTGTGTTCTGCTTCCCGATTATTCAAGGAGCCCTAGAGTTTGTAATACACTGAAAGATAAGAAAAGCCACTAGAAAAATATTACAAGGATAATGATAGTAACTCAAAAATAGTTAATTAAAGCATTGGTAACAAGATTACCACTTATTTACTGAAACAATATTTTAAATCATTGCTACCTTCTCCCTAGATCAGCAACATCCCCAACCTACTCAAATCTAGGTTTGAAATATGATCAGAGTTGTATGACCCCATCATATATCCCATTTACAGCCTAATAGGATATATTCCTCTTCCAGAAAGTGAACCATAAATGTTCTCCTTTTCTATGAAATTATAGAATATGTGAAGGTCCACTTCACTGGCTGAACACTGTTACTCTCACTTACTCCATATGAACTTAATGAGCAATTACCATGTGCTTGACACTGTCACTGTAATCTGGAATATAAAAGGATGATTCAGATATGAATTCTGCTCTCAAGGAGCTTACTGTCTAACAGAACAGAAGCTGTGCTCTAAAGGACTAACCCTCAAAAGGAGATGACCAAACAAACGAGCATGAACTTGCTTGGAGAAAGGTTTACATGTACAAAGAAGAGCAAGGACTCCAGTGTCAGTCAGCCTGAAATGAGGTGAGGGTATCGGGGAAAATAATGTTGGAGAGGCTGGCAAAATGCAGACTATGTGGACCTTGTACAAAAAGCAAAATGATTTCCATTTCAATAGACCACTGCAGGCATTTAAAAGTTTTGAGGACTTCCGACACACTTCTGCCAAGATGGAGGTAGACACACTGTGCCTCCTTGCACAACCAAAATAAGGAGAACAAAAATTTAGAAACAAAAACCAACCGGTAACAACAGAAAATTGAACTGTATGAAAGTCCAACAACCAAGGAGTTAAAGTAGACACATTCATCCAGACCAGTAGGAGGGGTGAAGTTGGGTGACTGGGAAGAGAGGGATCATAGGAAAAAAAGTGGTGGCTGGTGGACCCCAGGCACGGGGTGACGGCAGGTGGACTCAGAGAGACAGTGGATTGTGAAGGGGGATGGCACGCAAGGCGGCTGGCCAACCGGGCAGTCCCAAATTCTCACACAGATAAACGAGGCAAAACAGGGGAGTGAGACAGACCACACAACCCAGGGCTCTAGTGCGGGAAAATAAAGCCTCAAAACGATTGAAAACACCTGTGGGGGTTGAGGTCCTGGGAGAAACTCCCAGCCTCACAGGAGAGTTCACTGGAGTGACCCACAGGGCCCTAGAATGTACACAAACCCACCCACACGGGAATCAGCACCAGAAGGGCCCAGTTTGCTTGGGGGAAGCAATGGAAGTGACTAAAACCCGGCAGAGAGCAGAGCCAATGTCATTGTTCCCTCTCAAACCCCTCCCCGATATACAGCTTCACAAACCAGGGACTAGTTTGCCCCCCCCTGGTGAACACCCAAGGCTCCGCCCCCTCACTACAGAACAGGTGCATCAAGACACACAAACACACACACACACACACACACACACACACACACACACACAAAAGGCCCAAACAAAAGAACAGATCAAAGCTCCGGAACAAATACAACTAAGTGACAAAGAGATAGCCAACCTATCAGATGCACAGTTCAAAGTACTGGTCATCAGGGTGCTCACAGAATTGGTTGAATTTGGTCGCAAATTAGATGAACAAATAAAGGCTACAATAAGTGAAATGAAGGAAAACGCACAGGGAACCAATAGTGATGGGAAGGAAACTGGGACTCAAATCAGTGGAGTGGACCAGAAGGAAGAAAGAAACAACCAAACAGAAAAGAAGGAAGAAACAAAAATTCAAATAAATGAGGAGAGGCTTAGGAACCACTGGGACAGCTTTAAACATTCCAACATCTGAATTATAGGAGTACCAGAAGGGGAAGAGGAAGAGCAACAAGTGGAAAAGTTACTTGAACAAATAATAAAGGAGAACTTCCCCAATCTGGCAAAGGAAATAGACTACCAGGAAGTCCAGAAAGCTCAGAGAGTCCCAAAGAAGTTGGACCCAAGGAGGAACATGCCAAGGCATGTCATAATTGCATTACCCAAGATTAAAAATAAGGAATCTTAGAAACAGCAAGAGAAAAGGAGACAGTTACCTAAAAAGGAGTTCCCATCAGACTGTCAGCAGATTCTCAAAAGAGACCTTACCAACAAGAAGGGGCTGGAAAGAAGTATTCCAAGTCATGAAAGGCAAGGACCTACATCCAAGATTGCTCTATTGAGCAAAGCTTTCATTTAGAATGGAAGGGAAGATAAAGTGCTTCTCAGATGAGGTCAAACTCAAGGAGTTCATTATCACCAAGTCCTTATTATATGAAATGTTAAAGGGACTTATCTAAGAAAAAGAAGATAAAAATCATGTATAGTAAAATGACAGCAAACTCACAATTATTAACAACCGCACCTAAAACAAAAACAAAAACAAACAACTAGAACAGGAACAGAACCACAGAAATGGAGATCACATGGAGGGTTAGTTAGCAACAGGGGAGTGGGAGGAGGAGAGAGGGGGAAAAGGTACAGAGAATAAGTAGCATAGATGGTAGGTAGAAAATAGATGGGGGGGCAAGAGTAGTATGGGAAATGTAGACGCTAAAGAACTCATAAGTATGACACATAGATATGAACTAAATGGGGGGGGAATGTGAGTGAGAGAGGGTGTGCAAGGTGGAAGGGAGTGAAGAGGGGAAAATGGGACAACTGTAATAGCACAATCAATAAAATATATTTTAAAAACATAAAATAAAAGTTCTGAGGACTTCCAGTCAAGATGGCAGCATAAGTAAACACAGCTCACCTCCTCAACACAACCACACTGAAATTACAACTAAACTATAAAACAACCGTCACTCAGAACCTTCAGAAATCAAGTTGAATGGAAGTCTGACAACTATGGAATTGAAGAAACCACATCCACCCAGACCGGGAAGATGGGTGGAGATGCAGAACGGGTTGGTCCCACATACACACGGAGTGGATAAAAATTTGGGAGAGATATCTCAGGAGCCAGGTGTCCCATTCCCACACCAGGACTTCCAGCCCAGGATTCCAGTGCCAGGAATATAAGTCCCCATAACTTCTGGCTGCAAAAACCAGTGGGGAATCATCCAGTGGAAGAAACTTCTAGAGTCCCAAGCAGTTCCTCTAAAGAAGCCACACACAGACTTACTCAAACTCACTCCCTCTGAGCCGTAGCACTGGGGTAAAAGCTTGAAAGGCACCAGTGGCATACAGGGAGAAACTAAAATGTCTGGCATCTAGGCAAGAGCTGGGTGACAGCTTTCTTCCAGACAAAAAGGTGGGCAGAGGCCATTGTCCCTTCTCTGAACCCTCCCTAACAGAGTTACAGAGCCAGCTGGTGGGTGCCATATCTGAGACTTCATCAATCTTGTTAACTGTTTGTCCCACCCTGATGATCCCCTGAGACTCCATCCCACCCAACTTATGGGCCCACCCAAGCTGATAACAGTGACTTTTCCATATGAATGGCTGGTCTTGGCTCATGCTTAACAACTTCTTAAATCCTCTCAAACAAACAACACCGATTTTCAGTTACACCACCCCCTCTCCTCCCCTGTAGCAAGCCTGGCACTAGCAGCATCCAGCTTAGATTCATAACTTGGCTTCACCTGGGAGTCTTCAAGCCCAGCACAAGCAGAAGCCATCTAAGATTGCTTTATAGCTCAGGCAGGGTGCCCTGGGAAAAATACAGGTGGGGGCTGAACTTGACCTGCACCACCTAGGAAACCCTAGGGCCGATGTACCCACTAGACAGCTAACAGACCGGGTTGGAGCACCACCACCCTGTCCCAACATAGCTGATACTCCATGGAGGGAGGAGGATGATGGTTAGTGAACAGAATCAGTCCTTGCAGCTGAGTGGCCTGGGTAAATCCCTCCCATTGATCTGTCAACAGCAACCAAGACTCAACTACAAGAGAAGAGTATACTCAGCCCACACAAAGGGTGCACCTTGAGTACCCAGCTTGGATGACAGGGGTGGCTGTGTCACTGGACCCTACAGGACACCTACTACATTAGACCACACTACCAAGACAAGGAGTCATTGCAGCTCTACCTAATACATATAAGCAAAAGCAGGGAGGCTTCCAAAATGAGAAGACAAAGAAACATGGCCAAAATGAAAGAACAGATCAAAACTCCAGAAAAAGAGCTAAACAAAATAGAGGTAAATAATCTATCAGATGCAGAGTTCAAAACACTGGTAATAAGGATGCTCGAGAAACTTAATGAGAACCTCAACAGCATGAAAAAGATCCAGTCTGATATGAAGGATACACTAATTGAAATAAACAACAATTAACAGAGAAACAATAGTTGAGTGGATGAGGCCAAGAATCAAATCAATGATTTGGAACATAAGGAAACACAAAACAATCAATCAGAACAACAAGATGATAAAAGAATAAAAAAAAAAAATGAGGACAGTGTAAGCAGCCTCTGGAGCAACTTCAAGAGGTCCAACATTTTCATCATAGGGGTGCCAGAAAGAGAAGTGAAAAAGCAAGGCTGGAAGTTTATTTGAAAAATATTGAAAGAAAACTTCCCTAATTTGTGAAGGAAATAGACACGAAAGTCCAGGAAACACAGAGACTCCCAAACAAGACGGATGCAAAGAGGCCCACTCCAAGACACATCAGAATTAAAATGCCAAACATTAAAGATAAAGAGAAATCTTAAAAGCAGCGAGAGAAAAGCAGTTAGTTATCTACAGGGAACTTCCCATAAGACTGTCAGCTGATTTTTCAAAAGACACTTTGCAGGCTAGAAGGGAATGGCAAAAAATATTCAAAGTCATGAAAGCAGGGACCTACAGACAAGATTGCTCTATGGAGCAAAGTCATCATTTAGAACCAAAGAGAAGATAAAGAGCTTCCCAGATAAGAAAAAAACTAAAGGAGGTCAGAATCACCAAACCACTATTACATGAAATGTTAGGATTTATTTAAGAAAAAGAAGATCAAAACTATGAACAATAAAATGGCAAAAAATACAAATCTATCAATAATTAAATCTAAAAAACAAACTAAGCAAACAAGAGGAAAAGAGACAGAATAATGGATATGGAGAGCATTTTGACGATTCTTGGATGGGAGGGGAGTGTAGGGGAATGGGTGAAGGGGTCAGGGGATTAAGAAGTACAAGTAGGTAGTTACAGAATAGCCATGGGGATGTAAAGTACAGTATAGGAAATGGAGTAGCCAAAGAACTTATACACATGGTCCATGTCGTGAACAATGGTGTGGGGTTGCCTGAGGGAGTGGGGGGTGCAGGGCAGAGGGTGGGTAAAGGGGAGAATAATGGCACAACTGTAATAGCATAATCAATCAAATATAATTTTAAACAGGTAAAACAAAAAACAAAAAAAGTTTTGAACTGAAGGAATAAATACTTTCTCTGCATTTCAGGAACATTCCTCTGAGAGTATTGCATGAAGTAGATTAGAGTGACGAGGAAATGGGAATTGGGGAGATCTGCAGGAAGTTCTGACAAGCGAGAATGGGAACTGAACCCAAGTAAGGAGTGGAAGAATTTAAGTGATTAGGAAAACAAAGTAGCTATGACTTAGTGTTAAGTGCAGAAGAAGAAGGGGTTTCCAGTGAGTGTTATTGGAAGGATGATGAGTCCATTAGTAATAATGGGAAAAGGTAGGAAGAAAGGAAAGGAAAGGAGTAGGGAAAGGGAAAAGGGGAAGGAAAGGAGAGGAGGGAGGGAAGAAAAGAATATTCTTACTTTATGATAGAAGATAACCAATTTTCATTTTCTCAGTTGGCAATTCTGTCAGTTAGACAAATTTCATATGAAGATTTTTATTCTAGTTCATTCTGCATATCATATTCCTCTTAATCAAACTTTATTTAATTCATGACTATATTCATAGATGCAAGAAATAATGTAAGTCCTTATGCAAGAAATATTATTGATCCAGCAGGGAAAAAAAAAACAATTTTTTTCAGCCAACCATTTAACTCCCCTCCCCATGAAACATCTAACTAGAGCTATTGACCTGAATATCAACTTGCTTGATGTTCATGCACTGTCAAAGGTGATGGGAGAGACCATGAATAAGACATGGTTTCTTCCTGCAGGTACATTTTAGCCTACAAAGAGAAAAATGCCTATAAAACTAAATAACTTGGGAGCATAATTGTGACTGCTGCTATAAAAATATAACATGCTAAAGAAGAAAAAATTGGACTTCCGGCCAAGATGGAGGCATAGGTGGACACACTGTGGCTCCTCTCACAACCAAAATTAAGGGCAACAAATATTTATTTATTTATTTATTTATTTATTTATTTTTAAAGATTTTATTTATTTATCTTGAGAGGGGAAGGGAAGAAGAGATGGAGAGAAATATCAATGTATGGTTGCCTCTCGTGTGTCCCCTGCTGGGAACTCTCGCTGGGAACTGGCCTGCAACCCAGGCATGTGCCCCGACTGGGAATCGAACTGCGATCCTCTGGTTCGCAGGCCCACGCTCAATCCATTGAGCTACACCAGCCAGGGCGGCAACAAATATTTAGAAACAAGAAAACAACCAGAGCTAATGGAAAATTGAACCATAAGGAAGACCAACAACCATTCATCCAGACCGGTAAGAGGGGCAGAGTCGCAGCATGAAAAAGTGGTGGTGCGGACCCGGGAACACAAGAAGCAGTGACTGGCAGGCCCACAGGTGGTGGCTGTTGCATGGGGTAGCGACTCTGCAGACCGAGTGAGGCCACATAAGGCGACTGTCTGACCAAGTGGCCCCACATTCGTGCGCACAGATAACCCAGGCGAAGGGGAAGTGGCGGAAGGGATGGGAACACAAGAGAGAAAGGAGCAGGCACCATTGTTCCCTCTCGGACCCCGCCCCCACGTACAGCATCACAACCCAGCAACAGGGCTGCCCTACCCTGAGGAACACCTAAGGGTCCACCCCTCACTACGTAACAGCTGTGACCAGAACAAAACCAAACCAAAACAAAACAAAACAAAAACTACCAGAAAATGGCTCAAACCGGAGAACAAAGCAGAGACCCAGAGACAATTCCCCTAAGCAGTGAAGAGATAGCCAACCTATCAGATGCACAGTTCAAAGCACTGGTCATCAGGATGCTCACAGAATTGGTTGATTTTGCTCACAAATTAGATGAACAAATGCAGGTTACAATACGTGAAATGAAGGAGGATGCATGGGGAACCAATAGAGATGGGAGGAAAACTG
Organism: Glossophaga mutica; assembly: GCA_039655065.1. Lineage (NCBI taxonomy): Eukaryota > Metazoa > Chordata > Mammalia > Chiroptera > Phyllostomidae > Glossophaga > Glossophaga mutica. The sequence continues at coordinate 66,328,772 of CM077310.1, read as the reverse complement.
GGACTCAAATCAATGGAGTGGACCACAAGGAAGAAACAAACAACCAAACAGAAAACAAGGAAGAAACAAGAATTCAAAAAAATGAGGAGAGGCTTAGGAACCTCCGGGACATCTTTAAACGTCCCAACATCTGAATTATAGGGGTACCAGAAGGGGAAGAAGAAGAGCAACAAGTGGAAAACTTATTTGAACAAATCATAAAGGAGAACTTCCCCAATCTGGCAAAGGAAATAGACTTCCAGGAAGTCCAGGAAGCTCAGAGAGTCCCAAAGAAGTTGGACCCAAGGAGGAACACACCAAGGCACATCACAATTACATTAGCCAAGATTAAAATGAAGCAGAGAATTCTAGAAGCAGCAAGGGATAAGGGGACAGTCACCTACAAAGGAGTTCCCATCAGACTGTCAGCTGATTTCTCCAAAGAGACCTTACAGGCAAGAAGGGGCTGGAAGGAAATATTTGAAGTCTTGAAAGGCAGGGACCTACATCCAAAATTGCTCTATCTTGCAACGCTCTCATTTAGAATGGAAGGGAAGATAAAGTGCTTCTCAGATAAGGTCAAGTTCAAGGAGTTCATCATCACCAAGCCCTTATTATATGAAATGTTAAAGGGACTTATCTAAGAAAAAGAAGATAAAAAAATATGACAGTGAAAAGTCAGCAAACTCACAGATAGTAACAACCACACCTAAAACAAAAGCAAACAACTAGAACAGGAACAGAGCCTCAGAAATGGAGATCATATGGAGGGTTAGCATCAGGGGAGTGGGAGGAGGAGAGAGGGGAAAAGGTACAGAGAATAAGTAGCATAAATGGTGGGTAGAAAATAGACAAGGGGAGGGCAAGAATAGTGTGGGTAATAATAGAAGCTAAAGAACTTATGACACATGGACATGAACTAAAGGGGGAATGTGGGTGGGAGGGGGTGTGCAGGGTGGAGGGGAATGATGGGGGAGAAATGGGACAACTGTAATAGCATAATCAATAAAATACATTTAAAAATCAATAAAAAAATAATAAATTACCAAATGAAAATGTTAAAAAATAAAAGAAGAAAAAATTATTTTGGACTGTGATGATACACCAAGAGAAAGGGGTAAAGATGGAAGCAGATGAGCATTTGTTTAGCCACCACCCCATGCCAGGGACGGGTCAGATACTGCATACACTTCCCAGAAGTAGTAGGTCAACGGAACACTGAGGTGTGGATGAGAGGCCAGAGCCTGCAGTGGCAAACGAGGACATTCCAGAGAGAGGAAGCAGTGTGAACCAACATGGACATGAGAGAGACACAGGAAGTGAAGGAACACTGAGAAATCCGCAGAGAACTGAATCACAGAAACATACACTGGTACAGTGGAAAACGGTAGATTTGGACCACATGGTGAAGGGTTTTCATGTCACTCTAACACAAGTGGACAGCTGCCACATGATGAGGAAGACGTAGAAAATTTTCAGTACCAAGGATAGTAAAATGGATATTCTTTCTTGTTGGATAGACTCTAACCACGCACTATGCATCCAACAAGTGTATGACAGTGTTCGTTAATTTACTGCTGCTTCCATTGCACAGAGAATATATAGTATCCTGCTATGATAGCAATCACAGCTGCTCACCTTTCTTGTCAGATATGGGACATGTTTCAGGAAAATATGCATGTTTAGACCACTCCCGGCCAGCCAGAATGAAGCTAAAGTGTAATTTTCATACCTGCACTTAGTCTCAAATGCCAGACTCATTTGTAAAGCACTTTTCAAAAATAAATGGAAGGATTTGCATTCTTTATAAATGACAGGTTCTAAAATGCTGCTGTATAGTTCCTCAAACTCAGAGGAATCACTCTTGGGAAACATCACCTGCCCCTCAAGGATAACACTACTTGATTTAATATTTAAAACCAAGTTTGAAAACTCAATCAAAATGTAAACAAATTTCATGGAATGAAATTTCATGTAATAAACTCTGTGGAATAACAAATATCCAAAGGCATAGTATAGCGATCTCTCTCTGTATGTGACAGAAAGTCAAAGATCCATCTGGAAGATTTCTATGTAACATACTTCCAGGCCACGTACAAATTTGAGTAGGGCCACAACTAAAACCTGCAACAAGTTCACTGTGCTTTTATGGAAGATAATGGATGGTAGACCCAAAATGCTATTTTACAAGTCCTAAGTAGTGCTTTCAAAGGACCTATCTAAAAACACAAGTACAACACTTATGGTTAAAGAAGAAAAAAATGGGGTAAGCCACAGAAGGAAGTTGAAACCACAAAGCTGTGGTTTCTCAATGACAGGTTGTGGTATTCACACTGTGGCCATGAGATGATGCTACTGGATCCCTCTGAGGTTCTTGTGAAAGTCATCATTTTCAAACCACATTTCTCTACTATATTCCTGAGCGGAGTCCTACTCCTAAGACTTAAAAAAAAAAAAAAAAAGAAAAGAAAAAAGAAAAGCCTCAAGTTTACCAGCACCTACTGAAACCAATGGCATAATTCAGCCATTTTCAACCAGTGTACCACAAGAATTTTTAAAACATGCAATACCTGACTATTTGGTCAGGGGCACTGACTCTTTTCCCCTAGATTGTCAATGAAAAAATGAAAACAGCCAACACAACAACAGTCATCTAGTGTGAATGAAACACCTATTTTTTGTCAGGTCAGTGAAAAATATAACATAGGTTTTGGTGTGCTGCAGAATTTTTGTAATTAGTTTACATGTACCATGAGATGAAAAAGGTTGAAGACTACTGGTCTAATCCACTGACAAATGTAATACTATATATCTATTAACATGTCTCACAACTTGAGAAGCTCTTATCTTTTCCAAGATAACTAAAAAATTATTGAGCAGACTTAAACCAATCATATTTTATTATGAAAATAAATACAAAGTAAATAAAATATGGCAAATATAACTCATTCCATTTTATTGGTTTCTCTAGTTGAGTGATACACAAATAGCCCTAGTTTCTTTATTTTCTCATTTTCATTCATTAAATACTTATTTCGACATTACCTACTGTGTATACAACACAACAGTCTTAGAAAATTTGTGGAAATAAAAATATGGTTTTCAGTGGCAAAGCACTTATACTAAGCATGTTGACATCTAGAAAATTCTAAAAAGACTTTTGCTACTACCTACTGTGAATGTTTAATTAAACAAAGAGATTCCATGTTGAATCAGGGTGAATCAGACAGTGAACACAGTTCAAAACAAATACTTTCTGGTGCAGTTTATCTCGTTAAAAACAGAAACCATGTTTGTGCTGTGTGTAAAAAAAAACTGTATTTTTACATTTTGATGATCATCTTTATATGCTGACAGGCAGCTAATTCTCTTTCTTTGAAAACCTTTCATGTCTTTGCTATAAATTTCAGATTCTAAAGTTCAAATTTCTACGTTAATTTCTAAGTAAAGGTTCATTTTTAGAACAGTCCATTATTGTTACTGTATTTGAGAGAACAAGGCATTATTCAAAGGAAATTAATAAGAATAAAAGCAGATGAACTAAAAGAGGGGTAATGATTAGCACAAAACACAGGGAAGATAACCTAAATGCAAGGAGTGGAGCCAGCTCTTAAAAGAAATTAAATATGAATGAGCCAAAAGCTAAGACAAGTATTGAAAAGGAGAACCTGGCCATACAATACATGAAAAATGAAATCCTTCAGAGATTAAAATAATAATGATGCAATCAGCCAAATTCATGCTGATCAGCTAATTTTTTCTCTGTAGATAGTATACCTGACAGTTAAGAGCATCAACATGGATTTTTCTTCAGGTTAAAATATCTGCTTTGACAAGATGGGGAAAATGACCTCCACTTCCAATTCATTTTATGACTTGCAGATATAATATCAGGTGATAATTGTTTTCAGATGCTTTTCTTGTTTCTAATTGTTAGGTTCCAACACTAATCTCTCATATGTGGCACAGTCACTATTCTCTTGAATTATCAAAGGGATATGAGGTTGCAAATTAATTTCACACTAAGAATCAACAGCAACCATTCCTAAAACTTTTATAATGTTATTAACCAATGTCACCTCAATAAATTTATTTTTTTTTAAAATCAATCGCATCCTAATTAACATATAAATTGCAATGTCTCCAGGCACACAATGTATTTTTATTGTATCACTGTTTGTAACATAAATTTTGTGCTTGCTATTGATCCTACTTTCACAAAGAAATACAGGCATTATATTGTCTGTGTATGTATATACATGAAAATATTCCTTTTTGATAGGCAATTTATTGAAACTTCTTGTTCACCTTTTGATCAATCCACAATGTACTTCTACAGAACCCTCAACTTGGATATGTATATTTCATTTGAAATCAGACAGATCCAATTGTCTTTGCCATTAAAAGAAACTTGAGTTATTGTTTTGATTAGGCTACTCAGAGAGTGAATAAGGGTTTTTTCACCTATGTAATTAAGATTGACTGATGGCTTACTATGCATCAGGCCTGTGATATAGCAACTAAGACAATGAATGAGGTCTCGGTACTCATGGGGAAGCCTTTACAGCTGGAGATTAATGTTAAGTATTTACCTTACCATATATGATAACTTAAAAGGTATGTGACTGAAATGTATTTTAGAGTTAAGAGAATCTAATCCATAGCCATCTGAATGAAATGTATTTTGAACAGATAGAGTACTATAAATTGAAAACTACTTCCATACTCTTACATCAACATATCTTGAAATAGACTGAACATAAGTAAATTTATAGTAAAGGTTGTGCTTCCTCAAAGGTTAGTTTATTCAGGCTGCACAATTATTCAACAACACCATGCCTTTGCTCTTCAGCATATTTAATACAAGACTGGTTGAGTACATTACAGCTTAACACCTTTTTATTAGTATCCAATGAAAAAAATAAAATAAATGAATAAATTAACTTTAAAAATACTAGCTTTTCAGCCACAGATTTCAATTTAAGTTTAACTAGAGCTTTTGAAAATCTTACCATACAAAAAAGTTATAATACACTATGGTTTTAATATGTACATTTAAAATTTTTTTAATCCATAATCATCAAATAACTTTTAGAAATGCAGAGATTAAGTTATGTTCATTCAGTGCAGTTTTAGTGGTAGATGCATTCCACTGCATGAAAAATGAGAAATGCACGTTAAGTTATATGCAGCCTTGATCTATCAACCCAAACCCTGGTTCCCGTCGACTGGCAGCACCGAGCAACCCCGGGCAGTTCACCATGTCCAAACCCTCAGTGTGACATCTGGAAGCCAGGGCCTACTGCAGGTTCTTCTCATTTCCTCTCTGGCCCTGGAGGGATTTCTGATGTGTGCTCTTTACTAAAACTTTCAGAAACACACAAAACTGTTTTTTTCCATCATGCTAATTTGTATATTCTACTCTTTTAAGGCAATACTCTACAGACTTTGTTCTTCTTTTGACAAACCATCATTTCCTCCTCCTCCATCCACCCAGACACTGAGTCTTAATTTTTTTTATATTGTTTTTAGCTGATTGGCTGTATGTGGGTGGTCCCATCAGTGACCAACCCATGATTCACTCTCTAGTCTGACATGACGTGTTTATTCTAAATTCGCATGAATCTAAAACAAATTGCTTAAAAGCACTTCATCAACAATAATGCTTTTTAAAAGGCTTGTCTACAAAATCTAGGTGGGGCAGAACACAAGATGAAACGTCTAAGAAGCTGAAGAGTCAATGGTCCATCTTTCCTCTTTCATTTTACTCTGTTGTCTGGACAAGAAACTGACATAACACAAAACTGCACCCTCTGAAAAGCAGAGCAAATCTTTCCTGCAACAATTCATTGCACCAAGAAGAGGAAAAACTCACTGTCTAGCCATCTGTGAACGGTTTTCAAATGCTTTGGTTCAAGGAAAAAAAAAAGAAGCAACAGTTTATTGTTAAGAAGGTGTTGAAAATGTGAGAAATGTGAGAAAATGTAGTAATTTTAAATTGAAATAAGCCAATCAATCTTCTTGAATTCTAACGAAATGAACACAGAAATTGGAGGTCATCTACTGTCAACTGACATGCGTTGCACAGGTAGGGCCATTGACCAAAACATCATGTTGCCAGGCAGCTTCTTTTCTCTGTGTATGAGACACACAGTGATGCTCACTCTGAATGTCGCTGTCCTTGAGAGTATATCACCATACAACCCAATCTTAAATCTCTATCCTGGTCTCTGAAACCAGGAGCCACCCTTCTATTCTATGCCACCTCACCATTGCATTACTACTACAAGTAACCTCTCCACAGAGGATGGACCCATAACTTACCAAGCTCTACATCCTGAGTATTAATATTTCACAAATACCAAGTATCACCACAGAGATCACAAGACAATCTCCTCTTTCCTGAGTTTCCTAGAAGTATAGAGTTCACATACTGAGAGACACATGTCTTCAGTATGAGACACATACTGACATAGAGGGTTAGCATTTTTCTGTTTAGTGAGTACAGAATGTCAGCCAGAGAAAATGACAAAAGTCCTGGACACTAATGGTTGTGGCAGCTGAACAATAATGAGGATGTACTTAATGCCACTGAACTGTACATTTAAAAATGGTTCAAATGGTAAGTTGTGTATCATATGTATTTAACACAATAAGAAAAAATGTAAAAAACAGTATTTTCACAAATTCTACTAATTCTTCTTAAAATCCAATGCTCTCCCAACAGCATTCTTGCTGGAGAATGATGCCTCTTGTAAGGGACAACCTGCTATCCTGGGGAGGGAGCCACAAATTTCTCTGGCTCACATAAACTCCCCTCACGTTCCTGTAGAACGGGGTACCTCCTCTAGAAATTGGCAACCAAGTTCTTTCTGTTCAGTTCCAATTCTGGATTCTGTGACAAAATTTTGGTGTTTGCTCCCTTTCTACCTACCAGATTTGGGGGCCTGCTTGCTTGCTTATTTTTGACTAGATTCTCCCGAAGTACTACGATTTCTCTGTGTGTGTATGTGTTTGTGTGTGTGAGAGAGAGAGAGAGATTGATTTTGAGGTATAATTAACATTCATCATTGCATTAAGTTTAAAGTGTACAGCATCATTTCTTATATTTATGAAAAGAAAGCTTCAGTACTTCTTTGACTCTCCCACAGGCCAAGAACTCCCCAGCCTTTGAATCAAGTGTTTCCTCAAATTCCTCAAAATATATTTAAGGCTCAACTTTCACAAACCAAGCAGGAAGATACAAAATGTAGAAAGATCGCTCTATTGAAACTCCTCCCAGAAAGCACTGATATTCCACTGTTCCCGAGGGAATCTTCGCAAGGGGAATACTTGAGGAATTCAGACCCACATCAGGGATTTGCATTACTGGGAAGTGACCCTGGCATCTGGCTTGAGTGCCATCACTGTAAAAAGACTTTGTTTGAAAACTGTGTTACCACTTCCTATGAGATTCGCCACACAAAGACGGTGTGAGGGAAATCAGCACAGAGGCATTTGGGCCCTTGGCCAGACATTGTCTCCTAACAATACACACAGTTCTTCCTATTTTCATCCCTGGTGCCCTGTCCAGTGCCTGTCACGTAGCAGGAACTTCAGCACGCTTCTAAACATAAACAAGACGTCTGAGCCTTCTGCGGAGGCCAGAGCAGCACACGGACATACTGACTGTCTCAAGAGTGACAGTGAAATGACTCATTCAAGACCACCATATGGTTGGTTCGCAGAACAGAATGGGCTCCCCATTCCAGCTGTGAACAAATGAGAAGCCAGGACACAAAGAATTCTGTTAATTTCAAAAACTCTCACAGAGCCCTTGGCTCCACCCATGGCATCGTTCCTCCATTCTTCTTGCACACGGTTCTACCCCAGATTTCAATTGAATACAGTGTGTCGTCTTTGAACCCACATGGGAAAAGGAAGGGAAAGGAGTCAATGTATTTTGAGCACCTAATATGTGTGCTAGGAGCCTTAGAAAGAGGTTCTCAGATTCTCATTTAATCATCACCAAACCATGAAAGGTGCTCAAGTTGCACAGATCTGGAGAACCCAGCTTCACCAGCCCAGAGTGGATGAGGAGAGAACTGCACAGTGGCCTGCCTACTCCCCAAAGCTCTAGCTCCTTCCACAATCAGCTGCCTCTGCGGAAGCACTTGAACCAACAACCATCCCAGTCACTGTCCGTAAGAAGATGACTTCAAAATATGCTTGCCCCCACCCCAGGTTAGTGGTAAATAAACTATCCAATCAGCAAGTTGATATATATTTATAGTAAATCAGAAAATAAAAGTAATTTTTAGAACTTCCATACGTGTGCATAACTTAGGTGCAGGAATTTACTTATTCCTCTCCTACTTGCTCTGAATCCTACTCTTTATTTAGACAAAATTACACAGAGATTAACAAACCCTCAGATGCTTTTCATCCCTTAGTCATGCTACTGTACTAAGAGGAATATGGTGCACTTGACCCCAAGAGTCTGGAGTTCACACAATGGGAAGGAGAGTACAAACAATAACATATTTTCAGGGGAAACACATGTCTCCTGACCCAGCTGCACTAATTAATATCACCTACCTGGAATTTCCAGGTTAGGGGTTTATATTTCCAGCTGTCCTAATCTACCGCCCTTCTAAATTTTCCACTGAATCCTAATACTCCTCCCCGCCCTGACCCCACCATGAGTCTGCCTCTTTCATGATGCCTTCCCTGTCAAAAACTAGGTTATAAAGTCAATATGTCACTTTGATTATTGCAAAGAGTCAATCATCACCCCTGCTCCATGGACCTCAGGAGCATAAGGGAGCTCCTCAGAGGGCAGAGTGGAGAGTGGTGGGCCAGAGTGCTGCACTCAAAATTATGAATCTAAATTTTAGTCAAATGACTCAAACTTCTTCTCCCCACTTGGTAGCTTTCACTGCGTTCTTGCTCTTCAAAAGTTCCTGGAAAATATTCATTAAAGGGAAAGCATTCGATGAAAATGGAGTCAAAGAATATGTGGTATGTCCTTCTCTACTCCAAGCCAGAGAGAAAGCCACCTAGACCACTTTATGAAACGATAGCATACCTAATCCAACACGTCTAAATCAGGAACTTAAGTTCTGATAAGAAACTAGAGAGTACTGAAAGATCAATGAGTACTGGGAAACCACCCAGTCGTTCCCATTAGGAGAAACTGACCACATCACACCCTCCCAAACCCACTCTGAAAACCTGCATTAAAATGAGCAAGCTTTGTATTATTTTTATCATCAAAATGGAATTGATGTTATTTTTTAAATGAATGAAATACTAATTTTACCTCTTGTGTGGGATAATAAAATCTTCATCAATTGCATAATTGATGAAGATAAATAGTTGAAGTGCTGTATTATTTTGAAGATCATTTCTTACAAACACTTATTAGGGTTGTGTTATAAACTTTAAAGAAATATAAGCTCAGACTATCTATGTTAAAACCAAGTCAAAATAAATCTCTAACTATAAATCTAAGAAAATCCCAAATTAAATTTAAATGTTTACTATTCTTTAAAAACAAAAGTAGGCCAGAATTTTTTTCCAGAGCAAAAAACATCTGTAAAGGTTGTATCAAAAGACCAAGTTCAGAACATCCACGTCCCGAGAGCTATTTGGCAATAATGTCAGGGCAGCAGCTGTATTCCCAGCATGTGCTCTAAGTAAGAGACTTTCCCAACCGAATGCTCCAGACCGTGCTCCCCGCCCTCTTCCAAATCAGGAATTCAGCATGAGTGTTGAGTTGGCATTCAATCCATACTTCTCATGAGTCTGGGTTAATGAGTTTCCGAGATTGAAGGCCCATAGACTGTGGTCTTTATTCATTCATGGGAGAAACCTAGACTAAACTTTTAAGGAGCTGTAAACTATAAATGTTCTCAGCTCTCAGCAACATGTTTGCTGTTCCCGGGAGAATCATTAATTCTGTCCTCTGGAGTTAACTCAGTCAACTGCCCAGGCTGCACAGGCCTCCGCCAAAAACTGAAAACTTAGCAACCATCCTTCCTCACCTCCTTGTAGCCCATGTCCAAGTACAGGTTTCTGATAACTCCTAAGAGCAATAGAGGGAAACCACAAGCAGAAAAGGGAGGGAGGAGAAAGAAGTAAAAGCTTGAAATAATGTATTTTGATGGATGCACTATCATGCCTCACTTTTCTGAATAAATCAAGGAATGACAATTCTAGTCCCATAAATTAATTATTTAAATCTAAAAGTTATGCATTTTTTAAAAAGGAAACTGTTTTTACACACTACTTTGGTCCACTGACTCAAATGTATTATATAATTCTCTCTCCTTCTTAACCCTTTTCCCCCTTTCTCCCTCCCCTATTACACAGGCATTGGTGGGGGTGGGGGGTATAGTGACAATGTCCTCTAGAGCTATGAGGTAACAGGGGCACTGGCCCCAGACCAGACGAGCTCAGGGAGCAAGGTCTCTTGAGTTCTGGGATTCCCTTTTGACACTTTTCCTATTGTCTCCTACTGTGTTTTATTTTTCTTCACCGCCTAATCTGGTACTAAAAGCCAATCTGTGTTAGAATGCTGACACCACTAAGCAGAGCTAGGCACTCTGCAAGAGGTGCTGGGCTTTGCAGCACGATTTCACGAACACTTGAGAGTTCACAGGACTTTGCATGTCCTTCTCAGGTCTCAGCTATGCTCCAAAGGCCTCAAGTTCAAACGTAAGTAATCTGGGAGCAAGTGAAGCATGACCTCATTTCCTTTCAGTGAGATGAAGGACAGGATAAAGAAGAAAAGGTAGAAAGGTAGAAAATCACAAAAAGATGAAAGAGAGTGGAGAGTCAACTGCAATCAAAATTTGATTTATTTCCTATGTGCAGATTGCATAATTCTCCTACACAGGCAATTTGAGTACATCAACAAAGCCAGAAAGGCCTGAACTATGTTCTAAATAACTAAGAATATCAAAGAAGCCCAAAACAAAAGGATCAAGGAGGTAAGCCACAGTCCCATTGTGACAGAGTGCCATTTCCTTGACTAACATTGTATACAGTTACAGCTCATACTGTTAACTCACAAATGACCCACATCTATACCTGCACAAAAGATCACAGTAACCAACACGGGAGCACCACACACAATCAGATTGGAGAGAGTTTGACACTGAAAGTCAGTGAAGCCTATTTTGATAACAAAGACACAGCTCAGCCAAAGGTCCTAACAAAGCTGACCACGGGGCTATAAAGGTGACACCATACCATCTCTAAGCTTTCGGGAAAGTGGAATCAGGTAGAGACTACTCAGGGAGTCATCTCATCCTTGCACATTCTATGAGGAAATACAGTAAACAAATAGTCTTATTTTTTAAATGCTTATTACCATTAGCATTCCTACAGTACTTTATCCTTTGGGTAGTCTTGGGTTCATAGAGCTGCCCAAAAAACACACTTGAACCGGTCACTTCAATTCGATTTCAGACAAGGCCATTCTTCATCATCAGGGGAATAGATTTAGATTGAACACCAGGTTCAGTAGTCTTCACAGGAATTCCTGAGTCTCAACCCAGAAACCGGCATGCCCACTAGGGTTACCCTTGGGGTGCAGGAAGAGCTCTGTGCACACTCATCTGTCGGTTTTGTCCCTGAGATAGTCACAGAAGCCCACCGCATGGAGGAAGAGATGCCCACGGTGACAGTTCCCAACAGTTACACAGCAAGCACGGGACTGGGCTGGCAGCCAGAGCAGGAATGGCTGATATGCTAAAGAATGAAGTCATGCACTGGCCTGCACTGGGGAAATCCTACACAGCAAAAGATCACCACCAAGATAAAAAGCTGAAAGCTATTCCCCAATTCAGCTCTATCAGCAGCAGAGTCTGGCAATGAGCTGACAGACTGCAGCATCCACACAGCATCAAGCTCCAGGCAATGCTCAAGCTCTTAGAGATGTCAGGTTGACTTGCTCTAGGCTGTGAGATGGACATGTCACAACCAGCTTCCTGAGCAGGTCCATCACTGTTACCTTGAATCATATTTCATGAAAAGCAAGACAAGGCCTCCAACCCCAAGATTCTCCAGCCCAGCCTTAGAGTCTTGCTAATGGAAATGTGGCCCCTGAGCAGAACCCAGACACAAAAACCTTAAAGAGCACCCAGCAGAAAAATGGCAACTCCACGGAAGATAGGCCAGCATGGCAGTGGAATGCATGTGTCACCCTGGACTGGACGCTGACACCGGAAAATACACTATGAAGGGTTTTGGCTAATCGGCAATTTGAAAATGAAGAGCATATTGGATATAGAATTGTAACAAGGTTAAATTTCCTAAATGTAATAAATATACTACACTTAGTGAAAGGATATCCTTATTTTGGGATATAAGGCTGATATGTTGAGGGGCTAAGGGGGATGACTTCTACAACTTAAACTCAAATGGCTTTAAAAAAAAGCAGTAACAATTTGGAAGATAGAAAACACAAATCGGGCAAAATGTAAGCAAGTGATGAATCTAGTTGGAAACTATTCTGTTTATTTTTACAATTCTTGCAACTTTTCTCTAAGTTAAAATTTGTAATACAAAGTTTTTAAAGCAGGATATAAAAATATTAGAAAATTGGAAAGGAAACCAAAATTTGTGAAAGGGTGAAAACAGCACAGTTGCATCCCCTGGGGGACAGCAGTCCTGGACCAAATGTAAAGCCAGCTCTTTTGAGCAGCTAAGGATTAGCCACAAAGAAAACCTCACAGCAAGAGCAGCGGCTGCTGACTAGAGCACAAATGACACAATGCACCCACAGGAGAAAGGATTTCTGGCCACCCAGCGGGTGGTATGGTAGCTTCCCTGCCATCCACACTGGCAACATCAAGGGCGGACAACATACAGGCTTCTTCTGTCCTGGCTTGTCAGGGCTGGAGGTGCGTGCAGGGTGCGAGGAATGAGGCAGCCCACCTCATGGTGTTTTTGCTGTGACATGGCAGATGGAGCACCTCGAAGGAAGCCCGAGAAAGGACTTTAGAAAGAGGGTCACTAAGGGCAGTAAGGATTCCCGATATAAAAAGGACTATCCTGCCTTTGAGTTCTTACAAAACAGAAAGATGGATGTGTTTTTCTTAAATGCAACTGAATTACACAGCTGTTATCTGAGGGCTTCCTTGTACACAGATGCCATGTGCATGATCAGGCAAACAGAGGAGCTTGAGGAATCTTTCCAAAGCATCTCCGTGTTCACACACCCTGACACCCGCAGCCAGCTTTCTCTTTAGTGGTCCTTATCAGTCCACACATCAGAAAAAAAAACAAAAAACAGCTGGATCCCTGCTCTCCAGGTTTGCAGGGCCACACATTTAAAAACCTCCTAGGCAAAGAAAACCAATCTATAGCTGCAGTGTTGGAAGTAAATAGAACTTTAATTAGCAAGGTGTGACATGGATGATGACTGTGATGAAGTTTGCAATATTTCAGCATTCTCAGATTTCAATGGCTCCCTAAATCACAGCACTGGAATTGGTTCAGAATAAAAAACATAATAGCTGCTTAATGGAAAAACCAATAGTCCTATAAAACATTTAGGATAATACATAATAAGTCAGAGTCCTAAGCTACTTAAAGGTCTTTCACAGAACACTGTATCTGTGAGTTAGATTTGACACATGAGTAAGCCTCACCAGGCTTACTCAGACAACCCCGAGTCATTCAGAAAAGGTTCAATTATATGGATAGTGTGCTCTCTTAGAAAAGTGTGCATAACCTATTTTGCTAAATACATTGATGGCTAAAATTTTATAAATTATTTTAGCACCTTAAGATAGCATCAAAACAGTAGCTAAAAACTCATTTCCTGGTGGTAGAAAATATAAGACTTTTCTATCCTCCAGTGCTCAAAGCATATGCTTTAAAAAAACATATTTGAGATAATTTATGAATACAAGAAACTAGACTAACCAAACTAAGAACTTTGTAAAATCAGGAGAGCGCACACACACACACACACACAGATACACACACACAGATACACACACACATATTTTGTAGTATAGGGTTCCCCCTACATATCAATTGTCATAAAAGTACTTTGATAAATGCTGACAGGTTGGGCCTATAGTTCCCAGGCATTAAATGAATACAGAACCTAGAAAATGAAGGACATTCAGAATTTTGATAATATCAGTGAGTTACCTTATTTGACATTTAGTTTATATATTTATAACAACCAGTGTCAGGAACAATTAAGAAATCATAAAAGTAAAGCTAGCTTCTGGAGCTCACTAGACATTCAGCTAAATCTGCATGAACTGACCTCATGAGGGCTCACCACAACTGCCACGCCTGAGTCACCTCATTTTGACATCCGATGGGGCGGGCATACAAATGATGGCCCTGAGCCCTGTGGCCTGTCCTCACTGACCACCGGCCATAGTGAATCCCAATGGGCTTAACCAGGTGACACCAACCTCAAGAAGCCTTTGTGGGAGTTTCTGAAGTGAGTGATTACACCATGAACATCATATTTCAGGGTCCAAAACAAACAAACAGAAAGAATCGCCTTAGGTTGCTCAGCTGGGTGAAAGGGTTCTTAGACCTCACACTCATGTAAAATACCTAAAATGGCAGTGGGGAGCTGGCATCGTGATGCCAGAAACATAAATGCTCTGACAGCTGGAATGGCTGTGACCTAATTCTGGGAGATGCCAAAATGAAACCAGACCCGCTAAAGGACAATCACATTCCTCTTTCTGACACTCCCCACACAGCTGCTTGTTGCTTTAGGTGTGAAACATCTGACTGGCTCAGTCAGATGTGGTTGCAGTTCACCTGGATGACAACAGAGCTGAGAGTTTGAAGCCACTACAAAAGCAGGTAGAGCAGCTCAGGAACTCAAAATGGTCCCTCCTCCTCACATAGAGAAGCAATAGAAGATCCATCTGCTAGAAACTGATTTGCCATAATCCAGCCATTCTCACTAAAAATACATTAAGCATTTCCTCTTTAAAATTGTTTTTAATTAACAGTAGTACAATTTTCCTTCAATTCCCTAATCAGAATAACTGGCAACACAACGGCAGAAGTACCAACTTTGCCCAGGCTACTAGTGCAAATGGGTAATGAAAGGAGAGTTGTATGATCTCATCTGGCTTTCACTACAACCGTGGTGGGGTCGGTCATTTAAAGGTTCCACTCTACACAGGAAGAAACTGAGGCTCAGTGCGGGGTAAGGCGTGAGTCCAGGTTTCTTGAACATCCACCATATCCCTTTTTTCCATTCCTCCGTACAGCCTCTCTTGGAGCCACACAACAAGGCAGGTGACAATGGCTGAAATTTTGCCCTTTTTGCAGACATCCATTTCACTAACAGAACCATTAACTGCACCATTGGGAAGTCTAGAAGCAATGACACCAAAGTAGCAACATGCACACCAGCTCC
Organism: Glossophaga mutica; assembly: GCA_039655065.1. Taxonomy (NCBI): domain Eukaryota; kingdom Metazoa; phylum Chordata; class Mammalia; order Chiroptera; family Phyllostomidae; genus Glossophaga; species Glossophaga mutica. The sequence continues at coordinate 66,313,396 of CM077310.1, read as the reverse complement.
CATAGCTTGGTCTCTAAACACTGTCCTTCCACAAAAGAAGCCAGAGCACTTAGGAGGGAGGCTGACTCAGGGCTGGGGCAGGGAAAGACCAGCCTGAGCCTGGAACAGATAACCCGTGTGAAACACGTGAGAAAAGCAAAATGCTAACTCTGACTTTTTCTGAAAAGGCATCTCGCAAAACATACTGGACTTTAAATTTTTGCGACAAAAACACTCTCCAGACTGAGAATGTTAATCACATGCTTCCTTCTAAGAAATGTTTTGACTTACAGAGCAATCCCTAGACATGCTGCGATCGTGTGTAGTTGCTCAGGTCAGCCGTGGGTGTGGCGGGTACTGCACCTCTGTTTCCCTGGGTTCTCCTCTCCTCCAACCCCCACTGCATGCTCCCGCTCAAACATGTCCACAGCTCTCAGCATCATGCACACAGATGTTCAGCTACGGTGAAACTTCATTATGAATGAAGGAGTACGAAACCAGGGAAGGCTGGTAACTGGCACTGATGACCACTTACATAAGACCCCTTTCTTGTCAACACAATTGTGACCATCGACATTGGGACAAGGAGGAAGTTGATTTTCTCAACACACTGAATAGTTCAAAGGGAAATCACATTATAACGTAGCCTTTGCTACGCAGATATGATATAATTGATGTCAGAATCGCTTACCCCATGGCTCCCACCATCAACAGGACAGCCCACGAGAACTGATGAGGAGTATTGCACTACACACACTATTTCTCTGTACTGACAGTGCATAAGGGGGAAATCTAAAGCAAAGTGAAACTTCTCTTTTGCTTTTCACCTTCCTGCGAAGGAAAAAAAAAGTGTGTGAGTGCAAAATTTTAAGTAAGCAGAGTTAAAGCTTCCAAAATCTTAAATAAGTCTATCATAAAGCTGTTGAATGGCTGCCTGAACTTGTCCCAGAGAACAAGTGTTTTGAGATCCAGACTACCTTTCAGGTCTTTTTGGCACTACTGGTTTGGTTAATCACTCACTCATTTATGAACACAGCTAATGTCCACTTAACCCCTATTATTGTCAGCCACTATGCTAAGTCCTAGAATGGAGAAGTGAAGTTGACAAGGTCCCAGCTATCTGGAAATGAATATTTAGAAAACCTAAAGGTCTATTATGGGTTTGTCTTAACAATCAATGAAACATTTCTACATTATAAACGTTTTGTTAACTGCTGAGAACCATTTACAGCGTCATCCACAGCACTCTGCAGAAAACAAGCTTTTCCACCTACATGGAATCCCTGATGAGTGCTCAATAAAATACTGTTGAATAATTAATACAATCAGCAAGGAAAATATGTTTTAAGCCCACCTTCCTTCCCTCAATTTAAGGTCTCAGTTTAAACACTACATCTTAAACTCTGAAAGCTTCAAAGAATACTATTCTTTAAGGTGAAGCCTATAAATCAAACTCAGATTCCAGAGTTAACCACTTTATGGGGAGAAATGGTTTAAATTGTCTAATGCAACTGAGTAATAAAGAAAAGCTAAAGAACTACAATGTCTTTCCCTCTTTCTTTTTTTATTCAAAAATAACAGACGCCAGGGATTGAGAGTGGATGTAAAGTCTGTCAAACCATACTTTCTGGTTTCAAGCTTAGAATGATCCCTTTCAACTTGACCCCAATGTCCATTAGCATAATCTAGACATGGGTCCTCTTTTTAATGAGGATAAAGTGTTACAGAAACTTATCAGCCAAGACAGCATTAAAATCTGGGTATGCCAAACACTTATGTCACAGTATAATGCATGAAATAATGTCATTTTCCTTAATTTTCCAATAAGTTTAAAAAGTATTATATTGGAAGACAGAGTGATAAATAAGATTTGAGCCTGTTCAAATTAAAAATTAATTTTGATGACTTCTGGCCAAAATGGTAGCATAGGTGGACACACTGTGCCTCCTCTCACAACCAAAATTAAGGACAACAAAAATATAGAACTGAAAAAGAAAAAAACAACCAAAACAGATAGAAAATTGAATTGTACAGAAGTCCAACAACGATTCACCCAGACCAGTAAGAGGGGCTGAGTAGGCGGCCGGTGGAGAGGGATCGCAGCAGGAAAAAGCAGTGGCTAGTGGTCCCAGATGCACAGGTGGCGGTTGGCACACCCCAAGCGCACAGGCCGCAGTTACTGAGCAAGGGGAGGCAACTAACAGACCAAGTGAGGCGCACAAGGCGGCTGGCCGCAGTCACACATTCTCATGCAGATAAACCAGGCGAAAACAGGCAGCGAGACAGAATGCGTAATGCAGGGCCCCAGCGCCAGGAAATAAAGCCTACAAGCACAGATTGAAAACACTTGTGGGGGTTGAGGTGCTGGGAGAGACTCCCAGCCTCACAGAAGAGTTTGTTGGAGAGACTCACAGGGTCCTAGAACATACACAAGCCCACCCACACAGAAATCAGCACCAGAAGGGCCCAATTTGTTTGGGGAAAGCGGAGGAAGAGACTGGAATCCGAAAGAGCACGGAGCAAGCACCATTGTTGCCTCTCGGACCCCGCGCCCACATACAGCGTCACAACCCAGCAACTGGGTTGCCTCGCCATGGTGAACACCTAAGGCTCTGCCCCTCACTACAGAACAGCTGAGACCAGACCAAAAAAACAAAACAAAACAAAACAAAACAAAGGCTCAAATGGGAGAACAGATCAAAGCCTTAGAGCTAATTCATCTAAGCGACCAAGAGATAGCCAACCTATCAGATGCACAGTTCAAAACACTGGTGATTAGGAAGCTTACAGAATTGATTGATTTTGGTCGCAAATTAGATGAACAAATGAAGGCTACAATAAGTGAAATGAAGGAAAACGCACAGGGAACCAATAGTGATGGGAGGAAAACTGGGACTCAAATCAATGGAGTGGACCAGAAGGAAGAAACATCTAATCAGAAAAGAATGAAGAAACTAGAATTCAAAAAAATGAGGAGAGGTTTAGGAACCTCCAGGACATCTTTAAACATCCCAACCCCCGAATTATAGGGGTACCAGAAGGGGAAGAAGAAGAGCAACAAGTGGAAAACTTATTTGAACAAATAATGAAGGAGAACTTCCCCAATCTGGCAAAGGAAATAGACTACCAGGAAGTCCAGGAAGCTCAGAGAGCCCCCAAAAATTTGGACCCAAGGAGGAACACACCAAGGCACATCATAATTACATTAGCCAAGATGAATATGAAGGAGGGAATTCTAGAAGCAGCAAGGGATAAGGGGACAGTCACCTACAAAGGAGTTCCCATCAGACTGTCAGCTGATTTCTCCAAAGAGACCTTCCAGGCAAGAAGGGGCTGGAAAGAAGTATTTGAAGTCTTGAAAGGCAAGGACCTACATCTAAGATTGCTCTATGCAGCGAAGCTGTCATTTAGAATGGAATGGAAGACAAAGCGCTTCTCAGATAATGTCAACTTAAAGGAGTTCATCATCACCAAGCCCTTATTTTATGAAATGTTAAAGGGACTTCTCTAAGAAAAAGAAGATAAAAAATATGACAGTAAAAAGACAGCAAATTCACAGATATTAACAACCAAACCTAAAACAAAAGCAAAGTAAGCAAACAACTAGAATAGGAACAGAAACAGAAATGGAGATCACATGGAGAGTTATCAACAGGGAAGTGGGAGGAGGAGAGAGGGGAAAAGGTACAGAGAATAAGTAGCATAGATGGTGGGTAGAAAATAGACAGGGGGAGGGCAAGAATAGTGTGGGAAATGTAGAAGCTAAAGAACTTATGACGCATGGACATGAACTAAAGAGGGGGGAATGTGGGTGGGAGAGGGTGTGCAGGGTGGAGGGAAATGATGGGGGAAAATGGGACAACTGTAATAGCATAATCAATAAAATATAGTTTAAAAAATTAATTTTGTCTTTAAAAAACTATTGTTATAATTATCTTTTAATTATGTGTTTGCTTATTTGTTCAAAAAATATTGAGGAAAATATTGCAGGAATTGCTGGGGATTAGTGGTAAAATACTAAGGCTCTGTCCTCAGTGAACCTAACACTTAGTGGGAGAACAAAATAGTGGTAATAAAAAATTACAATATCATCAGCTAATTGCTACAATTAAACATGTACATAATTGGGAGACATCTACACCTTTCTCCTCTAATACATGTAACCCAAATTTAAATCACTGAAAGTTGCAGAGTAGCTGGGGAAATACGAATCAGGTTGTATGCAGAGGCTCCACCTTAAGAAGCCTTTCCTTTTTCCTGTTAGTTATGAGACATTCTGCTCTGAAGAAGACGTAATCCAGTGAGAGGGCAGAGTGATCAAAGGAAAGCAGGAGGCCTTCAGAGGAGGCAGACCTGGGTCTGGACCCAGGTGCATTCCTCACCTGTTGTGTGGCTTTCAGTCAGTCACTGAAGCCCCCCAACTCTCGGTTTCCTCCCTGTAGAATGGGGGTACTATTAATTGAAACGATAGATGCATTCACGTGAGAGAATGTGGCAGACACTCTACATGCCAAAGCTGCCTCCAGCATCATGGCTGTTAACTTACAGTACAGTGAAAGGAAACAAGAGCCATCTGGCTGTGGCACTGATAACCACGGCCTCTGCTCCTTAAATCATGATATTTTAGAGATGGACAAAGCCATTGGGACCCACTGGTTCACTGCCCTATTACTGATGCCCAAAATGTGACTGTGCCCCGGTCAATGAGCACATGAAGAGGTAGGGACAGGACAGTAAACCATGGTGACAAACGGAGTGGCATGCAGTGGCCTTCCTGTCTCAATGTTACCATTACCTCCACAGCAGGTATTGGAGGTATCAACACTCTGCTCTGGAAATTCCTGCTCATCACCCCTCATTCTCCAAGAAAGACGACCAAGTATTTCAGAGCCAATCTGGATGTGAACAAACCATTGTCCTGAGAAAGACTTTTCGCCAACAGGACCAACTCTTCAGGGTCGTGAATGCCAGGTGGAACCCTGCCTTTTCTATTTTTTTTAATGCAACTTCCAGTTGGTCTCTGTGAGGAGTGGTCAAGGACAGAGCAAGCCATGCGTGTGCCTTCATCATTGTGAAAGTGTCGTTTTGCCAAGGATTTGTTGTCTACTTTATGTTTGTGAGAAGGCTGTTGTATTTGTTGTAATATAGAAAGGGACAGGACAGACATGGATTTATCACTATGCTTTAGTCATTAATCAACTGTTGTGATCTAATTTTCCATGGATCTGGTAACTTTTCGCATCATAGATAAAAATACTTAATGGGTAATTTTAAGTGTCATTTGACTGGGCAAAGGGGATTTTAATTTTCTTACTGGGTCTATCCTTCAAAGTTTTTTATTTTTATACCAGAACTACATAAAAACACACCTACATATGCACAACCCCAAATCATGAGACAGTTGAACAGAGCTTAGTAAAACATCTGCGTGATGGCTTCATTTTTGACCCAAATATTTTTTCTTTCTTCTTTTTTTTTTTTTTGCAAAGCCCTAATTCAATAAACTATGACAGATGTGTGAGGAGCCTCCTGCGGGGCCCCTGAGGGACACCTCCTGGCCGCAGGACTCATCCTCATTGTACAGCCAAAGGTCTCCTCTCTGCCAAAGCACCACCACACCCTGAGCGCTTTATCCAGGTTGTTGGGAGGCTTTGAAATTTTTGTATGATAAGAATACAACAAATCATGAGAGAAGCAACAAAACTATGGAGATAGAAAAAATCGTGCAAATTGCCGAGGGTTAAGAGGGGAGGGAGGAATGACTAGGTGGAGCACAGAGGATTTTTAGGGTAGTGAAACTACTCTGTTTGATACTATTGATATAATGGTAGATAGATGTCATTATACATTTGTCCAAACCCATGTACAACACCAAGAGTGAACCCTGATATAAACTATGGACTTTGGATGATGATTACATGTCAATGTTGGTTCATCAATGATAACAAATTGTGCCACTCTGTGAGAGGCTGTTGGTTACGGGGGAGGCTGTACACATGTGTGGATATGGGGTATATGGTAACTCTGTACCTTCTTCTCACTGTTGGTGTGAACCTAAAACTGCTCTAAAATTAAAGGCTTTCTTTAAAAGAAAGAAATTTTTGTATGATGTTTAGTACAGGATAACATTAAATATCATAAGCAGTAATTAATTCATATATGAAATATAACTATATGTCAATAAAAAATATCCCAGCTTTAATCAGTATGTACTATATTAGATGTGGAAATGTGTTAATTACATGCAGAATAATATTAAAAAATATCAGACTACTGCTATGGTGTTCCATACCAATCAATTGACCAGAACAGACATTGTCCGTAAGGATCCTCTTCTGCACTGTGTACCAGCTCTAATGTCATCACTACAACACAGCACAAAACCCTACCATATGAGGGTCCCCAGTGCTTTCAATTTAGAACAGAGGGCTGGACTCAGCTTGCGGGTGTCTTTTTTGGCTTGAACCAAATTATAAAACTGTTTGAATGAATATTTTAAAATTGAGACTCTGGGATTCTAACTCTTCTCTAGACTATTAAAAGCAGAACCACACTGGGCTCCTTTTGGCTGGGAAGTTGGCTCTGTACAGAGATTGTTTGTTACTTATTGACCTCCAGGTTAGATCATGAATCTACAGTATACCAATTGAACTTAAATGATTAAAACTTGCATGGCAACAAATCTGAACACTTTTTTATAGGGATGTCCCTCTGGAGCCCATTCCAGCACAGAACAATACATTCTACATTCTGATTCCCTGTATTATCAATGCTAGCTTGTTTCATTTTTGACAAATTAGCCATTTGTCTGAAATACCACATAGCAAACATATTTAAAAACTAGCCAACATAAAATTTGCTAATCTACACCAGGGGTATCAAACTCATTTTCACCGGGGGCCACATCAGCCTCACCATTGCCTTCAAAGGACCCAATGTAATTTAGGACTGTATAAATGTAACTACTCCTTAACCATTAAGCAAGAGCTCAGCGCTGGTGCTGGGTAGGAAGAACAAGGTGGAGGGCTGGATAAAACAAGGTGGAGGGCTGGATTCGGCCTGTGGGCCTTGTGTTTGCCACCTGTGATCTACACCTTTCTTTATTTTCTCTAATTTGTCTCTCCTTGAAAGGTTTTTTGAGAATCTTTTTTGACATCTTTTTTGGGAATCTTTTTATCAGGGATTTCAAAGTAATTTATATAATAATCCTTCTTTAGAGTTACCATGGTAACTCAGTGGCCAGAGTACCTGCAACATGTGCACAGTCATCTTCCTTTCTCAACTATGCAGGGACCACACCTGCTTCCTGATGTCTGTTCTCATCAACCTTGGAACTGGAGTCTTTCAGCTCCTTTTTAGCTCTGCATGCTGATTCATTCCATCTTCTGCATAGTTGACCCTTGCACAGATTATATCCTTTCCTGCCTCATATCTTCCTTGACCTAAGTCTTACATGTTGCGTAAGTTAAAGTTCACCAGCATTTTTTTCTTGAGATTTCCATAAATATTCATTTGATTTCATTTTCCCTTAATTCCCTTATCTTTTAAAACTGCTAGGACTTTCTCTCTCTCTCTCTCTGATAAACTTTTCTTTATACTTTAAACATTATTACCTTTTTTCTTTATCAATATGGTAATCCATCCTAACATTTTTGCATTTGACAGAAAAATTTTTAAATTCTTTCATGCTTACCTACACCTGCCTATTTTTTTAAACTATCACAAATGGAATTCTAGCTTTCTCATTGCCAGTTCCCTTCACTGAGGAATATGTATCTCAACTAATTTTAAATAATATTTTTCTCCTAATAATTCAGAAGAGCTCAAAAATAAGTTTCAAGAGTCACAATTGTGGTAGCTGAATATAAATTATGGTGCAATGAAGAACAGATATTATATATTTTTAGAAAAGGTAAAGTGCTTCCAATAAGACAATGCCTACATTGTCAGGATTTTATATTCTCCTCACCTCTGCCAACCCTATTTTCCACTTAGTCTTTTCCAAAATTTATTCACAGAATATTTGTGAGTCCATCTAAATTTTCATTCTTTTTACAGTCTCTTATTGCCTCTCCCTTCCTTTCCTTATCATTTTATTTTTATGATCTGAATTCTGAAAACATTTATTCATTTGACCACAATTTGAAAATACTATACTTCATATTAAACCCTGGATTCACAGAACAAGTTTTATCGACCCACTCTGAAGACCTTTCCTTTGTGTATGCTCTCTTTTCGTTCATTCATTCTTTTACCCATCCAATATGTGCCTACAAAGTACTCATCCTGACTTCATAGTCTTTTTTTTTAAGTTTTCCTCCTGAAGGTTGTTTTCTGCATGTCGTAAATGTTCAACAAATATGCTTCTCATTGGTATCATTACTGACCTCTTTGTGGCCATGTCCTCTTCTTCCTTTTCCATACATTTTCTGCATTCTTCGGAACTTAAGTGGACTAGACTAGGGTTGCAGCCCAGGGGAACTCTTCCCAGACATAACGCTCGACGCTATCACTTTCTCAATCTGCCTATCTACTCTTGGAATGTTGGTTACACATTTGCTGCGTCATGTTTCAGGTGCTCAAAGGCATCCTACTCCTTTTTTCATTTTTTTAACTAAAAATCATGTCTTGTCTTGTAAAATGCCTTCCTTTAATCCAGGGCTATGCTGAAACACACACGCTCTCACCCCATTCCCCTTCTGCTCATGACTACTGCCTCACAGCCTCCGACTCTCTTTTCAAGCCAAAGGCTTCGAGGGCTATTCACATATTCTTCTATTACTTTTTGTAATCATGTTCTTACAAATATCCTATTATCTGGCTTCAGTGATGGTAATATTCCAATCAAATTTGTTTCCAAGTCTTAAAACCATAAGTTATTTAATAAAATTGGTACAGGCTGAATGTTCATGTCCCACCAAAATTCCTGTGTTGCAATCCTAACCCCCAATGTGATGATATTAGAAGGTGGAGCCTTTGGAAGGTGATGAGGTCATGAGGGCGGGACCCTCATGAATGGGATTTGTGCCACAATGAAAGAGACCCCAGAGGGCTTCCTCCCCGCTTCTGCCATGTGAGAACACAGCAAAAGGACAGTCATCTATCTCACAGTCAACTATGTGGCAGGTATCACCAGACATGAGACATGCTGGTACTTTGATCTCGGACTTCCCTGCTTCTAGGACCATGATATACACATTTCTGTTGTTTATAAGTTACCCTATCTATGGTATTTTTGTTACAGCAGCCCAAACTGAGACAAAGATCCACTACCCAATGCTTTTTGTTCCATGAAAGTTTTCATTCACTTAACGTATATATTACACTTTCTAGCCCTCATATGGTTATTTTGGTTTCTAAATTCCATTTCTCTTTATTTTCCTAATGTACCATATTGGAAATTATTTCATTCTCTTCCATTTTTACTTGCTTCCCCTTTCTTTTACCAATCCTTGAAATGTCTCCCTTCTGCTAGCAAGGTCAGTCTACACTCATTACCTCTTGTGCCTGACTTCCTGCTCTTTCTGAAGCATTTTGGACCAACTAGCACACTGGTCTTTGTCATCCCTGTCAGTGAGATGACCAGGAAAAAATGGCTTTTTCTCCTTCCATGGTTTCCCCAAATAGTTTGTTCGTGTGATGTGCAATAAAGTGCTTTCATTACTCATATGGTTCCACTTCTACGTAAAGGGTTTCAAACAAGGCCATAGGTGCTTTCAATGGTCCAACTGTTTTTAATGTTCCAAAGTATTTTGTTTTGTATGCACTTCTTGATATTTTCCTAACCAGTATTTTTTCATATTTACTGGAGCTTCCTTTTCTTACAAAACTATGTCTCCCCGTATATTTTATGAATTTTTGCTTTTTATGGTAACACATGTCAATAATATCCATTCCTCATCAGAGGCGAGGTCTTCTAGAGTTTAATTCTACACTCCACTTCTAAAATTTAGTTCCAGAGTTTTCATTCCAATTCTGCAGTTTCATTCCACACTTTCACCCTTTGTTGTGATGCTTTCCAGTGTCACTCCTCCCCACAAGAGGGACTCATTCTCTAGACTCACGTAACACTCAGGTTGGTATTTTGTGCCATCATTTAAAATTCAGTTTTCCAGGAAACTCCTTGAGTGCACAAACCATTTAACATATTATTTAATTTAGTTCCTCATCTCCTGAACTTGTGCTACACACATGCAGTCTATTCTTTACGTGGGTTCTGAGGACTGTACACATACCTATAGGTTAAAAGAGGAAACCAAAATATGCCAGACTTGTACCATACACATCTTTTTTTGCAGGGAGAACCTTCCTAGTATCAAAATCCTGACTCTTAGAAGCATTTAACAGGATTTCCTTCAGATAGCTTTATTCCCCCAAGACTTTCATACATTTAATTTTGCTATTGTTCAAGTTTTTAGCCGGTACCCATCTCATACTACTCTTTCATCCTCAACCACCAACTATCTTGGCGTTAGTATGTAATGAATCTTCCTTTTGCATCTCTTGCTTGTCTTCCATGGGCTGTCATCAGGAAGGTTGTGAGACCTCCTCACTGTTTGTGCCCACTGCCTTTGCCTGCCATCATCTGCCAAGTACCCCAAGAGAGCTTCCACCTTACACTTGCTTTTAGCAAATGCTAGTATCTGCGTATTACTTAATTCTCTTTGCCCTTCCCTTTCTGAGAGCCCTTTCCTGACTTTCTCTTCCATATTAACATTTTGTTTCTATTGGCAATTTCTCTTTCAATTTGAAGCTCATTTTTATTTATAAATCCATGCACAAATGATTAAGTATGCCAGTTATAAATAACTCAGATTTTAAAAGAACCAAAATACTGCATGTTAATTTGTTCAACGGACAGGAGGCAATTGACTGTTCTTAGTCTGCTATGCTGTTTATCCCATGCCGTGCTGTACAGTACATCCAAATTTCCAAACAAAACAAAAATGCACACTTGGAGCTACTTACACAGCAGTGGTCAAACACAAATTTTATATAAAGGTCAAAAATGAAATGCCTTTAGGAGTTCCGTCAAAAATCTTAAAATAAAAGTCACATTCCAAACTTCATAATTCTCATGAATGTGTCACAAAGTCACTATTATGCTATTGAAAGTGAAAACAATTATGTGCTTGTATTACAAGGGAAAATATTCTAAAAATGAATTATATAGTAAAACCAAGAATCTTCAAGTTCTTGCTCACAAATCATTAGTTTGATTTAGCTTAATTATTTTACATGGCATGGTCTCTACACATCACACTTCTGCAGAGAGAGACCTATCCCATCCCTACATCTATAGAACCAAATTTGGCGTGTTGGCTTAAAAGAAAGTTGCCTCTAAAAATGCCATTTCCAATTATCTTAGTAAGTCTCTCTCAGCTCTGTCCTAGTCTGAAAACTTCCAAATGGTCAAAAAATCTGTAGGTGGATCTCCTTTTTTAAAAAATACTTAAAGCCTTTCTCATATTCTTTGTTTCAATAAATACACTTTATAAAAATATCCAAAATATTTGGCTGATGGTTTCTTTTTCTTATTCTGTCTTTCCCTCCTGCCCTTCTTCTCCCTCTGTCTCTTTGCCTATGTATGTGCTCAATAGAGTTAATTATCTATCTGGATGGCCATATTAAACTTTGTTTGCTTCAGGAGTGACCCAGTTCTTCTAGATCAGTAAAAAGGGGTCTTTTTCTCACACCCCAACCATGTGCCTCATTTTTTTTAGCCACTTGGACATAAAAATAAAACCACAGCACTAAACGTTCTCAGTAAACAGAACATCCTTTGGCCAGGGACCTCACCATCTTTGACACCATCGTTTGGTTTGTGTGGTTACCAAACACGCAGGATGCTCTCTCCAATTTTCTCCTCTTGGGATAACAGCTGTAAGAAGCAACATTGCTATGTGATGACAGCACTTTACAATGGGTTACCCCCATCTCCTACAGCTGGAATTACTATTTTTCAAAACAAAACGTGAGAAACAGAAATATTGAACATTTTCAACATTCCAAAAAGGACTCTGTGGTCCTTAAAGCATATTTTATAACATTATTTTAAAACGTTTTATTAACATTAGTTAATACTCTAGCCCCTTGAGAATGACCAAAGGAAAAGCCAGATTTGCAGGAGGCCGAAACAACCAGACAGTTTGGAAATTACAAAGAAAGAGAAAAGTATGTGCTCACCATTGCAATAGTGAGAAAGCAATGTCAAAACACAAAAAATCGCACAGCTTAGATTTCTAACATGTGGGCTTATAGAGAAATTTAATTTTATCAAGTCTATAAATTAAGTAGTGAAGAAGTCTAAGGAGTCAAGAACCAAGTTACAGCATTCACCACCAGAACAGGAAGTGTTACCTACAAAATCACTACTTCATGGAATATTTAGTTACTTTTAGGCCAATGAAAATTTACAAAATAAGGGACTTTTCTCATTCTCTCATTTTAGGACAGTTTACCAATCTGTCAAGAATGTCCTTTCCCACCTCAATTGCTAGTAAACATCTTCAATCCATCCATTTCCTTCACCCACCACACAGTCAACAAGTAAGTTCTGTTGATGTTTTCTTCACTCTTGGAGTATTATCATTTTCAGACTCACTATGCATCCTAAGCTGTTCGCCTGCGTCTCCTTCACGCATCTTCGTTTCTGCTTTGGGGAATTCCCTACAGTGGTGGCCCAAGTGCACATCACCCTGTCTTCTTTTCTAATGTAAATCTGTTAGGTTAGCGATGCCAAGTAGGTTTCCTCTCAAAGCGTCAATGCCTACACAAAGGTGGCTGCTGGGAACTCTGGATCGGGAAGATCTGAGGGCCTTGCCCGAGATCATAAGGAAGGAGCGCTGTGACACAACTGCAAGTCCCACCTACTGGGCAAGGCTCACCATGCAGTCCAGACTTCCCACAGGGTATGCACCGTGACATCATGAGTCATGTATGGTGTGCCTGACAAAACCAAGACCCGTTACATCTACAGATTGACAGGCATCTCTCTCTGCCGGCTTCCAGGAACCATAAGTTCTTTGTCTAAGGACACACAGACTTTCCACTGAAAAATTCATCTGGGAATGTGGTCCTCTATGTGAAGTTCGCTGGTCTGTGATTTCTGGAATTCAACATTGTTCTCTTTTTTGAAAATCAGGACACCGTTCACATCCAGTCCTCCAGCACCTCTCTACGTTTCAAATAGCAAAAATGAGAGATGGTGATTCTGATCACTTCTGAGAGCCCTCTATGATCCTGGACCATAGCTCACCTCCAAGCATAAAGATGTGAATCTTCTTAGTGAGTAATACCTCTTTTTGCCATGTTTAATCTATAATTTTCAGTTTGAAAGACATTTTTCTTCATAAGAAAGACACAGTCTGAGAGTAATTACATGATTCTCTGTATCAGGTAATAGAATATGTTCAGAAAAGATGAGTCACCAAATCAGAAATTTCAAGGAAAGAGAGATTGGGGAAAATAAAGAATGATGTAGACTAGCAAATTTTCTGTCAGCGGCTAGTTTTTAAACCATTCTTTCATTTTTGTTATTTAATAAAAGTAACTAATTTGCTTTATGTTACTTCAACATTTTAGGGGAAATCATTCTGATTAGTGCCTTAACCTTTAATTTTAAAAATAACTCATGCCAGAGAGTTGATCGGTTTGCTCTTACATGTTAAACATGAAAAGGTCCAGAAGTGCTCTCCCAGATAACTGTTCCCCAACAGGTGGCCACCCTCTACCAGGGAGTGAACACACTGTTGTTTATGTTGATAATATAAACAGATGAGAATGTGCACTGTGCCCAAGACCTGATGCAAAAGCACTCAGAACCAACAGGGAAGATGCAAAAGAAGAGGCCAGGTGTCTGGGCCCTCCATGCATGTGCACACACACACAAGTACACACACAAATACATGCAACATACATAGAAACTCCCCTCAAAGATACCCTACCACCTGGGAACTTACTGGGTGACAACGTGCACATGTCCCAGGATAAGACACTAAGAGTGAGCCAGGACGGACTGGGACAGCAGCCTTGGACAGCAGCACTGGGCACCAAAGAACAGCACTCTAGAGGCAGTGATGGCTACAGCAGCAGTCTTCCTCAAGGGAACCGAGAGCCAGGAGCAGGGAAATGACCACTACAGAGCAGGGCCCATCTCCTGTGGGCAGCCCCCGTAGAACAGAGCCCACCTGAGGCCCAAAGGTGGAGGGGCCTGCAATCTACCTGTGGGGCTACATTTACCCAGGAACGGGGGTGGACAATTTCCTCACTCGTACAAAGCACCTTTTAAAGGATATAGTTGCCCTGCCAGGGCAGGAAGGAGAGTTCTGGAAATTCCTTCCAGACCACCCAATCCCATCCCCACGTGAACATAAACCATTCCTCTCACAGAAGCCAGAACAAGGTGTGACCCAAGCTTGTCACTGTGCCTGGGTGCAGGAAGGACACAGCTTCAGATTTAACTCAGCACAGTGTGTTCACTGCCTAGTAGAGGGTGGCCACCTGTTGGCGCACAGCTATCGGGAAGAGCACTTCTGAGGGGTGTTTGGACCTTCTTGTGTTTAACATATAAGAGCAAACAGGTCAACTCTCTGACATGAGTTATTTTTAAAATTAAAGATCAAGGCACTGGCCAGAATTATTTTGCCTAAAATGTTAAAGCCAATAAGCACTGATTTTGAAAAGAAAATGTGTATTCTGAAAATATGAATGTATAATGGAAAAGGAATAGGATGAGCTCCTCCATGTGCCCACGGAATCTTACGTATGTGTTTTATCATGCAGTGAGTTCCATTCACCATGACTGTCAACTGGAATGTGGAGCTCGGGCCGTACTGCCTTCCTATCCCCCCTTAACACATACAATACACAGAGGAACTCAACGAGCGCTGTTGGATGATATTGAGTAGAGTAAAGATGATGGGCCTGCCTATGAAGCGCACCCATTGTGAAGGGACAAGGAAGAAAAGGAGGCCTTCTATGAAAATACTAATACTACTGCTGCTGCCTCTCCTGTTATTATTACTACTGTATGCACTAAATACTACAGCTGCTAATAATACTTCTACTAATATCTCTGCTAATACTGCTGCTAGTACTATTATTACTACTACATCCACTAATACTACTGTTGCTACTGTACTAATAATACATCTTCTAATGCTACTATTAGTAGTAACATATCTACTACCACCAAGACTACTGCTAATACTCCTGCTAATAAATGAGCACTAGAACAAAGCTACCATTTAAGAGTCATGTCCTCTGCTCCAGGTCTTGTCCTAGACTCCCTGTGAGTGGGACCCTAGACTCACACAACATAGAAGGCAAAGGTGCCAATATCAACCCCAGTATGTGTTAGACATGAGTCTAGAGAGGCTTTGAAAGACCTGGACACAGGAATGACCCAAGGAGAAATACTCATAGTGTAGGAGGGTTGACAAAGCAAGAATGACACTGACTCAAAGGCCCTGTCTGCACACTCAGAGTAAGGTGACCTAATGCTGCCAGAGAGATTGGGGCTTGGGCCAAGATCTGGCAGATAACTATTTGATTTATACACTGGAGTGTGTTTAATATCCAACAGCTCCTGGAGGGGGTGGGGGGTCTGTAAGGCAGACTGGGGTTCTTGAGAAGGCAAAGAAGAAATTACTGAACCTGGAAGGACTGACTATCCATGGTCAGGCCCAGACAAGGGTCATGACAAGTTCAGTGCCTCTGCAAGCAGGGGTCCTGCCCTGGGGATGAGGATAGTGAGACACAGGAAGTTCAGGGCCAAGGCGTTAGGATGGAGAGGTCATTCCAGGACATCCATCCTGAGATGGGAAGGGAGGGACAGCCCCCAGAAAAATGGGCTGTGGCAGTAAGACAAAGAAGTGGGTCACAGCCAGCTAGCGGGGATACACAGCAAATGCCTACAGACACAAGAATATCTTAGGTACCCAGAGGGCCAGATTAGCAGACCTTACGAGGACATGAGGCTGGCTGAAGCTCTCCTCCCAAACCCCAAAGAGGAATGGGCCACAGCTACAGCTCTTTGGACCTGCCGACCTCCCCGTGGTGCAGGGCAAGAGCAAAGCAGGCCACAGAAAACCAAATCTTGCACGACCACAGCTGGAGTCCAGCCTGGACTGGGGCCAGACCAACGACAGTCTCTCAAATGTTCAACAGTCTATCTCAAATGTAAAGAGGGTGTGCTTCCTGTTGCAACTCCAGCCACTGGCACTGGACCTGCACTCCATCATGGAAGAGTTCATCGGAGTTTGTTTCTGGGAAGAATTCCACTTTGCATTCTACATTAGTTCAAAGCTCCCCTTCGAAACAAATTTGGAAACAACACAAAACTCCAGAAAATTCAGGAGTGGCATTTGGAAAAATTAAGGGTGAGGGTGGGGAAAGGCGTGCTGAAGTGCTGTTTATCTGGCATTTCCCTTCACTCCAGAGGCCACCCACCTAGAGAGAGCCAAGCAGGGCATCTGGCACCACCCAATGTAAACGTATGGGCTGTGAGGCAATGGAGCAACGAACATGAAGAGGTGTTCTTTTTTCCTACTAATGTCTAAGAGGAAAGAACACCCTCACTTGTTTTTATTCTAACAACAGTAACAGAATTCCTTTGGGATTCTGCAATATCTCAGTGGCAAGCCAGACAACACGTGGTCGCAGCTCCAGAGCCCAAGGCTAGTCATGTTGGCTATCTAGTTTAAATTGTTACCTGAGGCTGCAATCTGAATATTCCACAACTCCCATCTACAAAAAATCCAGTCCCACTAATACCTTCTCTGTGGCAAGTTCCCAGCTTTTTGTCTGAAGAGTAGATGCCACTGCAGCCAGGGCTCAGTTTTTTCATGTGAACATGGAGCAAATGGAGTGAATTTACATTTGGGTTCTTATTTACTTGAACTTTTCTCCAGAGGCCAGAGGGCTAGAAACCCTGAACTGTCACTTGCGCAGAAAGCTCATCCTGCTTTGATATCCACAGTGAAGTCAGCGTGTCCTTAGGTGCCACACACCAAGATGGCCTTGCAAGGGAGAGGCTGGCTGGAGCTCAAGGATGTGATGTTGAAAATCAAACATACTTCTGGATCAGGGGCTTCCTCACTATTTTCAAGTAGGAAGCACATATAGAACTCTTCGCAGCTGCTCCCCAGAGAAAAGTTTCCTTTAAGGGACAAAAGCACTGCTTGTAGCCTGGAATCCTTACGAGACCTGTAACACATGTTTGATTGTGCTGGTGAAACAAGAAAATGTGTCTAAGAGAGAGGCCTGTTACCACTTTCAAAAAGAATGCATGGTTTAAGAGATTAAAAAAATTTTATCTTTTGCAACTAAAATCTGGGGGTGTTTTTTGTTTATTTTTTTAATTTATTGAGAAAGAAAGAGGAAGGGGAGAGAGAAAGAGACATTAACTTGTTGTTCCACTTATTCATGCACTCATTGGTTGATTCTTGTATGTGCCCTGACCCTGGATCAAACCCCCAACGCTGGTGTAACAGAACAATGCTCTAACCAATTGAGCTCCCCAGCCAGGGCCCAAAATCTGTTTAAGGATTATCTAAGCACAAGGCAAAACAACCGACAGAACTGTCCCACTTCATATGTCCGTTTGTACTGTGTAGTGTATACATATTTTTGCACAAAAATTAAAAATCAAAAGAATGTGAGTTAGTTGAATGTTGTTTGGTACATTATGGTATACCTGAATCCATAATTGCATGGAGAATATGCACAGTCACCCTCCAGGTGATAGACACCAACATCTCAGGCTCCTTATATGTGGAAAACCAAAGAACTAAAGGACCAGGAGATTCAAATGCCACAGGGTGTTTCCTCCCGGGCTGACACATCATGGGCAAACTCTTCTCTCTGAATCTTCCAATGGACCATTTGTTATGCAGATATCAGAGTAGTGACTATTAATACTCCATTTTTACATCCTCATGAAAGATGAGCAGGTTCGTTTTAAGGCCTCTGGGAAGGAATAACAGAGGATCTAATCTTGAAAGAAGATGTGCAAATGAAAAGGTTGCCTTGACAGAGGCCACTGCTGGATACGCATGTGCAACAGTACGGCTGCTTTCGAAGGTGATTTGGTATATTTCTAAATGGACGAGTCCATTTCACGGTTCATAATGTTTAAACACTGCTCTGCAGGTTCTGCAATTTTTTTCCTCTTAATTAAAGCCTATTCAAAGGTTATTTTTTAGCCATGCAATATATACAAATACACTTCTCCATTCGTGCAGATGTGAGCACACTGCAAGCTAAAACATGCAACTTCAACAGCTCTGGGATTCTGCTGTCCTGGCCCCTAGAGGAAACCCAATCTGTATAGCTTTAGTTTTATCATGAAAATGTCATTGCACTGTTTAAATTTTATGTCCAAAACATAATTTCTTTTATAATTTACTCCCGTAATCAGTACATCTAATGACCTACGACATGTTTATATTACATTAGAGTTTTCCTTAAAAGGCAACATAACCCCTAACATTCCTTTCACGGCTCCTCAGGCTTCCTAGCTCCTTTCTTCTCTTTGGACTCTAGCTTCATTCCCTAACTGCTCACCCCAGCAACTAACTCTGTGATCATTGCCCTGATAGCCTCTGAAGTTGCTGGCCCTGTGTGTGGTTTCCCTTCTGGAGTGTTTATGCCTTCCCATGGTGCCCTCTCCTGGAGTCACCTCCAGCTCACTAATCCCACCCACCTCTCCAAACCCTTATCTCCCAGGCTGCATTCCACCCATTCTCCCCTCTCCACAGCACTTGTTTTTGGCATCACTTCAACTTCATTCAGCCCATGACCTTGGGCACTTTGCTAGTCTCCATCAGGGCAGATTAGTGAGCAAAGGAGTCCCGGTGGGGGTGCATAATGCAGTGGCAGAAGCTAATGGTAATAGCTTTCCAGAGTCTCCTTGTTGTGCTGTTGGACAAGCACAGAGGTAGTAAGGTGGCCTGGAGCAAGTACACAGAGAAGTAAATGCCCTGCTTGTCCTTCTCCCAGGACAATGGCCAACCCCAACCTGGCCAACAATAGTAGTGGCATCCCCTTCCTGTCTGTCTAAACCCATGCCCTCTTGCCCTTCCCCTAGGAAAAACTTCAGAGAGCTCCAGCAGTTAAAATCCACATGTCTCTGACCATCTGTACATTTTACATCAAATTCTTCCAAACTTTTGATCTTATCTTTTAATACCTTCAGCGTCTCTCAGCACCAAAGAACTTGCTTTATTCTTCAAGACTAATAGCTAGAAAGCTTTAACCATGTAATCTCATAATCAGCCTGCCCACATGACTTATCTTCAATATCAGGACTTGCTGGAAATGAATGAGAGCACTATAAATAATTAACGATTACACCAAGGCCACAGGCATGGACGGGGCTGGGCCAGGCAAACCAGACCCTGGGTTTGGCCCTTCTCTGCCTTATGTGGCTGAGGTGAGGGACGAGACTTTGTAAATCTCTGTACTCCCCACCCCAAAGCAGGTGCTTAGAGTATAATGCCTTCAATAAATGTGCACTGCTTCATTGTGTCATAAAGTCCACTGCACTGCTTCATAGAAACACTTCTCTGTGGACTAGGCAGCTCCTTCAGTGGTCCTTTCTATCTTTTCTCCCACTCTCAAGCTCCAAACTGGATTCCTAAATTTGTCACCAGCTTCTGCTATCTGCAGATGAAGGAATTCTAGATTCTTCTCCAAAATTCAATTTCTCTAGCATCATCCTGGCAACCAGTTAACCAGTCAACAGACACTGGTCGAGCAGCTATTCTGTAAACGATGCTCGTGTACTGTGCTACATACTGAAGGAGCACAGAGAAACTGAAAGGAAACTAGGAAGAAAGTGTTTGCACGCAGTTCCAGGAAATGAAGAGATAAACACCAAACATCTGATATAGACAATAAGATTAATGCTTGCCAAAACTGTTTTCCTTGCCCAGCTTTCCAATCATACTTAAAAGTGCCTGCATCCTGCCTGCTTCTAAGAGCCAGTTCTTCGGAGGCATCGTCAAACTTAGATCTATTCCAGTCCATAGCCAAATGCAAGAGATTTTTCCTTGATAAATCTTTTTCAACAAACTTTAATATAAAAATCAACTACCAAATCTCTCTAAACCAAAAGTCTGTTTCATATATCTCTTTGAGAGTCCAATCAAGCTCCAGGCCCTGCCTCCTTAAAAATGCACCATACACAGACTCATTAACTGTACATATGAATGGGGTCCCCCCAAAAAACAGAATTTATTTATACGAAACTGTGTGTTATTTCTACATCTTTAAACTTGTCATCTTCAAAGTACTCTCCATTCAATGCAATACAGCAACCAAGATTTTTTTCCCCTGCACAAAACAGTTTTCTTAAATGTATTTTATTGATTATGCTATTACAGTTGTCCCATTTCTCCCCCATCATTCCCCTCCACCCTGCACATCCTCTCCCACCCACATTCCCCCCCCTTTAGTTCATGTCCATGTGTCATAAGTTCTTTAGCTTCTACATTTCCCACACTATTCTTGCCCTCCCCCTGTCTATTTTCTACCCACCGTCTATGCTACTTATTCTCTGTACCTTTTCCCCCTCCCTCCTCCTCCCACTCCCCTGTTGCTAACCCTCCATGTGATCTCCATTTCTGTGGTTCTGTCCTGTTCTAGCTGTGTGCTTAGTTTGCTTTAGTTTCTGTTTTAGATGTGGTTGTTAATAATTGCTATCATTTTACTATACGTTTTTGATCTTCTTTTTCCTAGGTAAGTCCCTTTAATATTTCATATAATAAGGGCTTGTTGATGATGAACTCCTTTAACTTGACCTTATCTGGAAAGCACTTTATCTGCTCTTCCATTCTAAATGACAGCTTTGCTGGATAGAGCAATCTTGGATGGAGGTCCTTGACTTTCATAACTTGGAATACTTCTTTCCAGCCCCTTCTTGCCTGGAAGGTCTCTTTTGAGAAATCAGCTGACAGTCTGATGGGAACTCCTTTGTAGGTGACTGTTCCCTTATCCCTTGCTGCTTCTAGAGTTCTCTCCTTCATTTTCATCTTGGCTAATGTCATTATGATGTGCCTTGGTGTATTCCTCCTTGGGTCCAACCTCTCTGGGACTCTCTGAGCTTCCTGGACTTCCTGGTAGTCTATTTCCTTTGCCATATTGGGGAAGTTCTCCTTTATTATTTGTTCAAATAAGTTTTCCATTTGTTGCTCTTCTTCTTCCCCTTCTTGTACCCCTATAATTCGGAGGTTGGGATGTTTAAAGATGTCCTGGAGGTTCCTAAGCCTCTCCTCACTTTTTTGAATTCTTGTTTCTGCCTTGTTTTGTTTGGTTGTTTCTTCCTTGTTTTGTTTGGTTGTTTCTTCCTTCCTTCTGGTCCACTCCATTGATTTGAGTCCCAGTTTTCCTCTCATCACTATTGGTTTCCTGTGTGTTTTCCTTCATTTCACTTATTTTAGCCTGCATTTGTTCATCTAATTTGCAACCAAAATCAACCCATTCTGTGAGCATCCTGATAACCAGGGTTTTGAACTGTGCATGTGATAGGTTGGCTATTTCTTGGTTGCTTAGATGAATTGGCTCTGGTGCTTTGATCTGTTCTCCCACTTCAGCCATTTTTGTCTGTTTATTTGTTTGTTTTGTCTGTTCCGTAGTAAGGGGTGGAGCCTTAGGTGTTCCCCAGGGTAGGGCCACCCAGTTGCTGGGTTGTAATGCTGTATGTGGGGGCGGGGTCCAAGAGGGAACATTGGGGCTTGCTCCTCTCTCTATGGGATTCCAGTCCCTTCTGCAGCTTCCCCTTTCACCTGGATTATCTGCGCACAAATATGGGACCACCTAATCAGTCAGCCGCCTTGCGTGGTCTCACTAGGTCTGCCAGTTGCCACCCTGTGCCTGGGGTCCGCTAGCCGCCGCCTGTGCGCCTGGGGTCTGCTAGCCTCCACCTGCTGGCCTGGGAACTGCCAGCCGCTGCCTGCCCGCCTGGGTCCACCTACCTCCACTTTTCCCTGCCGTGACTCCACCCCTCTTACCGGTCTAGATAAATAGTTGTTGGACTTCCATACAGTTCAATTTTTCTGTCAGTTCTGGTTGTTTCCTTGTTTCTAAATCTTTGTTGTTCTTAATTTTCATTGTGCAAGGAGGCACAGTGTGTCCACATAAGCCTCCATCTTGGCCAGAAGTCTGAGAGCCTCAAAACAGTTTTGAACTCATCAATTTTGATGACCTTTAGTGCTTCTGCCATGTTTTGTTGCATCTCTCCCACATCAGCAAAAACATTTCCCTTTGAGGACTTTTTTATCCAGTGGGAAAAAAAGCCACTTGAGGTGAGACCAGGTGAATAGGGAGGGTGGGGCAAGGAGGGGTGATGCCGTTTTGGGTCAAAAACTGCTGAAGACTCAGCATGGTGTGGGCAGGAGTGCTCATAAATCACCCATCATGAAATGAGCAAATGCACTGAAAGACTCTTCAAAATATTTCACTGAAGCTGAATGCAGCCTCTCACAACAACACCAGCTGGTACACTGACACAGATGGATTCCTAGAACATTCACTTAGCAGGGGAAGCCTGTACAGCAAGGGGATAATGACCTCCAGAACATAATTCTGGTTTTTTGGAGTCCGCCTTTATATGATTTCAAGGGGTTCATGAAACTCTCCCAGCTGAAGAGCCCATGCTATGGTCTAGACTAGAGTACATTTTTTTCCTTGTAAGTAAATTTTTTAAATTTTTATTACGTTTTTCCAGCTTTAATGAAATTAACTGATATACAACACTGTACAAGTTTAAGGTGCACAATGTGTTTATTTGATACACATATATAATGCAAAGTGATTGCTAGACTATTATTTTTTTTGGGGGGGGGGTTTGATTTTTTTTTAATCAGTATTTTTTAATTCTTGATATTGTACAGTTTTCTGTCTTTTACCCCGCCCCAGCCCACCACCCCAGCCCTCCCCACCTTCCTCCCATTTCCACCCCCCATAGTTTTTGTCCATGAGTCCTTTATACTTGTTGCTCTAAACCGTTCCCCTTTTCCCCTGAAATTCCCTCCCCTCCCACTCTGGACACTGTCAGACTGATCTCAAATTCAGTGTCTTTGTTTATATTATGCTTGTTTGTTTGTTTTGTTGATTAGCTTCCTGTTAAAGGTGAGATCATAATGGTATTTGTCTTTCACTGCCTGGCTTATTTCGCTTAGCATGATACCCTCTAATTCCTTCCATGCTGTCGCAAAGGGTAGGAGCTCCTTCTTTCTTTCTGCTGCATAGAATTCCACTGTGTAAATGTACCACAGTTTTTTGATCCATTCATTAACTGATGGGCACCTAGGTTGCTTCCAGCACTTGGCTATTGTAAATTGTGCTGCTATGAACATAGGGGTGCATAGATTCTTTTGGATTGGTGTTTCAGGATTCTTAGGATATAATCCAAGCAGTGGAATTGCTGGGTCAAAAGGTATGTCCATTTTTAGTTTTCTTAGAAAATTCCATACTGTTTTCCATAGTGGTTGTACCAATCTGCAATCCCACCAACAGTGCACTAGGGTCCCCCTTTCTCCACAACCTCTCCAACACTTGCTGTTTGTTGCTTTGTTTATGAAGGCCATTCTGCTATTATTTTTTAATCTAATCTTTTCTATCATTCTAATTTGGGGCTGGGTATCCCAAAACACATTTTATCCTTAACTTACTTTAACTGGAAAAAAAGTCAGGGCCAAATGTCAGAAGATTTCACCTGAAGCTCTCCATGCAGTTTTCTCACCTAGGGCTCCAAGGCCCCTGGAATAGCCATCCCATCTGCATGTCCCCAGGTAAGGGAAAGGGATGGAAACTCATGGTAATTTATGGCAGGTGGGCACGCAGAACAAGCAGGCCATCAAAGACCATTGTCGCCGTGGGGAGGTTACGGGAAACACAACTGTCCAGGGCTATTACCAGCACACAGAGGTAACAGCTCGGTAACTCGCTTAGTAGCTGATGATGTACCTCACACTCACAAAGAGACTCTGCAATTGTGAGGGAAAAATTTTTCGATTCCTATTTAAAAAAAAAGTCTCAATTCCCACGTATTTCTCCAGTTTCTCCTAAAAATATCTGCAGTCGCTCTCCTTCCACTGGCGATAAATGCTGGATCCCATCAGAGGCTGCCTTGCACGGATGCTCCATCCAGAAGAGGACACGCAGAGTAGGACCAACGGGACAGATGGGTACAAGCCCAAGCCCTGTGCCTTTCTATTGCACCCGCTGCCCACACCATAGTGGGGGTGTGGCACACCCATGAAAATCAGCAAATCTTAATAACCAGAGGTGTGCAAAATCGCTACATATAAAGAAGTGTCTGCTTCGCACACCTTCAGACAACCAAGGCCACTGGCTGTCACATGTATCATGACTCTGACTCTGGGAAGAATGGATAAAACACTACACCAGCTAGCGGTTGTCACTCCAACCTGCAAGGCCATAAATAATGAGAAATTCAACCTAATTATTTTGCTTTGCCACACACAGCTCTCAAGTTAATACTACATTCTCTTAAATTACACAGTTGCATACCACCCAGGAATAGAGTAAGTTGCATTAAAGCATAGAATTGTCTCCTAGTACTTGTTGTCTATCACCCATCATTCCCACTGGAGGTCAGAAGCAATTCTACCTGGATATAGCAGATACCGGCTCAGGTACAGCAACCCAAGCTCAGGGCTGCATTTTTAATATGATGTTTAGATATAATGGAAACATTAGCTAATCTTACTTCCTTTTGACCATCTGACACTATTTAAGAAATAGAATTGGCAATTAAGGAATTAGTTTATTAAGTAAGGATCACTTCTATAATTATTTCCCTCCAAAAAGGCTCTGTAACATCATACATTTCATTAGAGATTTTTACACTATCTTTTCCCCTTTTCTGTAGCTTTTCACAGTTATAAGATAATTGGGAAAAGTACGGTCAACCATCTAGGGCAGTTGGTCAACACATTTTGCCAAGAACTCTGACGTACATTTCCTTTCTAAATCACTCAATCGTTTCATGGAAACAGCCTTCATGTTTCTGATTCACTTATCCCTACTCACAAATTAGATTAGTTTTGTCCGGGATAAACCATGCTCCTTGGAACAAAACTCTAATTATTGCCGAACAGCATTACTCACAGAAACGGTCTCAAGTGCCACAATTCCCACAGGTTCAGGT
Organism: Glossophaga mutica; assembly: GCA_039655065.1. Taxonomy (NCBI): domain Eukaryota; kingdom Metazoa; phylum Chordata; class Mammalia; order Chiroptera; family Phyllostomidae; genus Glossophaga; species Glossophaga mutica. The sequence continues at coordinate 66,288,240 of CM077310.1, read as the reverse complement.
AAGTGTTGAGCCAGTGAATACCAGCTCTTCGTTGCTCGGTGCCGTCACACACTGCCACAGTCTGTCCCACAGGATTCGCAGTGCACTGTGGGGGTGGCATGAGCACTCGTGTCCTTCAGAACCAGAGGTCCTCAGGGTGTCCCTGCTGATTACAAAAGCATCCCCCACCTTCAGCCTTGTTTGCCTAAAGCCTCTTCACACTGGGCATTGCTGACTTGACTTTACAGCAATGCAATTTCAAGGCAAAGGACAACATTCTTGCATCACAATTCTTGTGACATATGCCATTCTGGTCAAAATGACTGAAAGTCATGATCACTGGAGAAACAAATTTGTCCATTCTTCCATCTGGTATTTCCACACTGATGCTGTTTTCCACCCTAAATCCAAGTTATTTTCCCTTAATTAGCTTTGCATCATTCACACGGCAAGAGAGGAAAACCAAGCTAACTCATTTCCTAGAGATGTTTCAAAATTTCTAATTTCTAAATAAATGGAATGACCCTGAATGTATGCTGGTCTCATGAATTTACTTTAGAGATAACAAAGCAAATAATATTTCCTATACAGAAATTCAGTTCTCTTCCTTATATTTATAACTCTTTTGACAGAGGTGAGTATCTGGGGCTAAGCCACTCCTAAAACAGAAAAGAGGGACATCTTTTAAAATAATTTCTGGCTCAGCATGAAGGAAAACTAAACTGTTTATATTAATTTCATAAACTATCTTTGAGGGAAACAAGTCTCTGCTTTTTCTACAAACTACACAAGTACCTGGCACATAATGGGTGTACAATAAGTATTTATTATACAAATGAATGTATGAATGAATGGATCCATTAGTTTTATCTATATGTAATATATTCATGGTGTGAATATATCTAATATGTGTATATATGTACATGTGTATATACACATATATGTTAACTGACTGAAGGCACTTAATACACAAAAGCCCTAACGTTCTATAAATGGTCATTTTAATGTAGAAACGTACAAATAAGACTCATTTCCCTAACACACGCAGAGATCTCTGCAGAAAGACTCTTTATCAAGATATTTGGAGTTATCCATTTTAAGGCTTTTTAATGGATAAACACCCTCAATATGTCAGCGTATTTAGACTGTCCTCTTATACTCTCCCATGCCATGGCTTTCTGGCCCCGACGTAAGTTGGATTCTAAAATGGGCCTGGCAGCAAATGTTTATACGCCAGTGTTGCAGCCCCAAAGACATCTTCTATCATGGAAAATGGCCCCAGGCAGACAGGGGGGCAACAGCTCCAGGTAGGACCAAACTGGGCAACAGGTGAGATCTCTAGCACTGGAGTGTGCAACGGCTTGGATCTGTCTCCACACTGGCACCCTAACCAATGCAGCTCACTGATCTCTGTAGCTAACTGATTTAAGAGGGATTTATGAGGAGTGGTAAATCAATCACTAAAGATGGGGTTGTCAAAGATGGAGGTGTAGGTGGACACACCGTGCCTCCTCTCACAACTAAAATTAAGGACAACAAGTATTTAGAAACAAGAAAACAACCAGAACTGATAGAAAATTGAACAGTATGGAAGTCCAACAACCATTCCGCCAGACCAGTAAGAGGGGCGGAGTCACAGCAGGAAAAAGTGGAGGTGTGGACCTGAGCACGCAGCAGCGGCTGGCAGTTCCCAGGCCACCAGGCGACAGCTAGCAGACCCCAGGCACGGGGTGGCAACTGTGCAGACCCAGTGAGACCGCACAAGGTGGCTGGCTGACCAGGTAGCCCCACATTCGAGCACAGATAGTCCAGGTGAAGGGGAAGTGGTGGAAGGGACTGGAATCCAAGAGAGTGGAGCAGGCGCCATTGTTCCCTCTTGGACCCCACCCCCACATACAGCCTCACAACTCAGTGACTGGGCTACCCCGTACTGGGGAACACTTAAGGCTCCACCCCTCATTAGTAACAGCCTCGACCAGACCAAACACACACACCCCCCCCAAAAAGTGGCTCAAACCGGAGAACAAATCAAAGCTCCAGATCCAATTCCTCTAAGCGACAAAGAGATAGCCAACCTATCACATGCACAGTTCAAAGCACTGGTCATCAGGATGCTCACAGAATTGGTTGATTTTGCTCACAAATTAGATGAAAAAATTCAGGCTACAATACATGAAATGAAGGAAAATGCATGGGGAACCAATAGAGATGGGAGGAAAACTGGGACTCAAATCAATGGAGTGAACCAGAAGGAAGAAAGAAACAACCAAACAGAAAAGAAGGAAGAAACAAGAATTCAAAAAAATGAGGAGAGGCTTAGGAACCTCCAGGACATCTTTAAATGTCCCAACATCCAAATTATAGGGGTCCCAGAAGGGGAAGAAGAAGAGCAACAAGTGGAAAACTTATTTGAACAAATAATAAAGGAGAACTTCCCCAATATGGCAAAGGAAATAGACTACCAGGAAGTCCAGGAAGCTCAGAGAGTCCCAAAGAGGTTGGACCCAAGGAGGAACACACCAAGGCACATCATAATTACAGTACCCAAGATGAAAATGAAGGAGAGAATTCTAAAGCAGCAAGGGATAAGGGAACAGTCACCTACAAAGGTGTTCCCATCAGACTGTCAGCTGATTTCTCAAAAGAGACCTTACAGGCAAGAAGGGGCTGTAAAGAAGTATTCCAACTTATGAAAGTCAAGGACCTACTTCCAAGATTGCTCTATCCAGCAAAGCTCTCATTTAGAATGGAAGGGCAGATAAAGTGCTTCCCAGATAAGGTCAAGTTAAAGGAGTTCATCATCACCAAGCCTTTATTATATGAAATATTAAAGGGACTTACCTAGGAAAAAGAAGATAAAAAACATGTGTAGTAAAATGATAGCAATTATTAACAACCACGCCTAAAATGAAAACTAAAGCAAACTAAGCACACAGCTAGAACAGGAACAGAAGCACAGAAATGGAGGGTTATCAACAGGGGAGTGGGAGGAGGAGAGAGGGGGGAAAGGTACAGAGAATAAGTAGCATAGATGGTGGGTAGAAAATAGACGGCGGGGGGGGGCAAGAATAGTGTGGGAAATGTAGAAGCTAAAGAACTTATGACACATGGACATGAACTAAAGGGGGGGAATGTGGGTGGGAGAGGGTGTGCAGGGTGGAGGGAAATGATGGGGGAGAAATGGGACAACTGCAATAGCATCATCAATAAAATATATCTTAAAAACAGATGAGGTTGTCATCATCAGTCAAACCCATCAACTCTGGTGAGAAGTTACTCAAGTCAGCAATCGGGCCAGACTCCTGAAAACCACATGCATTTCGGAAGCTGAGGGCACAGCCGTGGGGACCCGCCTTCTCATGATAAGGAAGAGATAACTTTTCCCATTTTACCAGACCTCTCCAACATGAGTGACTTTTGCACAAAGCCCTATTATACTATGTTCTTTTTTGTTAATTACTCTCAGAAAGAAATCAGTGGAAGACCTCTTCCAAATGGCTATAAAACACCAACTGTCGGAGTATCTTAGTATCTCGCAAGAATCTGCAACTGTGTCCATACTGCCACTTTCTATACAAATCACTACAATGTATTCATTTCAATTTGCTTCTGTTTGTTTTATTTTTGTCATGCTTCGAAGCCCAGTTTTCCATCTTGGAATACTTTAGAAATAGAATTATGCATTTAAAGTTATGCAATAAAAACATATTTGGTTAATTTTAGAGTGTAAATCTCATTATAATTCAAACATTTGTAAATGTCAAAGAAGTTCATCTCATCTTAAGGAATTAAATAGAGGCAAATGAAAGATATGTTTTAGTCAATGTAGTTTTAGTGACAGTTGAATATCAATAATGTAATAATAAAATCAAAAAGAAAACTAACAGTTTTTGGGCTCATGGCAATCACTCACGTATGTGCTTTACATGTATTATCATGTGTACCATTTTCACAACAATCCTATAAAGCAATAGTATCATTACTTCTATTTACAGATGAGAAGACTGGGGCACAGAGGAGCTGAATAGGTTGGCCAAGGTCAAATAGCTAGTCACTGGTAAGTCAAAAATTCAAACACAGGTGGTCTGGCTCCAGACTCTGATTGTATGATGTTCTTCCTGAAAAGTCAGAACCTAAGTGAAAACTTTTGGGGCACAAAAAGAACAATGAAGGTTTTAACTTTTGGCATAATAGCTATTGTACCATTATCAGAATTATTATTCTTTTACCTTGAGCATATACCAGAATAAAAGGTATAAAAATAATTCCAATTACTTGCATATTTTCTGATCCTGAGTGAGTGCTCAACACACATTCATTGAACAGATTTTGAATGCCAGAATCAAGAAACTGAGTTACCAACCTATTAATTTGTGTTACATGCTTAAGTGAATTCTCAGCCTTCCTTGGTTTATTTTCACTACATAAAAAGCAATGGGACTTTGGTTATAAATTGGCTTCTAGCCTAAAACAACGCTCAAAGCTATGTATGTTTTAAATGAATTACTAGTCAAGAGGGAAAAAAAAACATATCTATTAACATACTAATGGGTGATTACTCCATAAAAGAAGGGAAAATAACTAAGGTCAACAAGAAATAATAAAAAATGATTGATTAATTATAGAATTTTTAAAAAAGTTTTAAAAGCCTAAATTCCAGAATAAAGAAATATAATCTTATTATTTAGAAGTATTTGGGAAAACAAAGTCTAATTATTACTAAGGCGCCCAATAGTTATTTGTTCAGAGTTGCTTTAACGAACTGACAAAAAGCATTTGTTGTTAGATTATTTATGCAAAAATTGTCTGTTAAATATGCGGTAAGAATGAGGGATGAACCAAGAAGATGGCCTGCAGCACATGCTATATAACAGTGTCCCCTCCCCGGTTTATCAGTGAATAGCACTGATTCCGGACCAAGTTTACATATTTATCCAAAGTACATCTGACCCAGAGGTTGAACTACCCACATTGAGGTACATTTTTTCCCATCACTGACCCATTTTTCTGTTTTGGCAAGTTAATCTTAATTTTATAGGCCATTTCCTGACCTAAATTTAGTAGTTATTTTAAACCACTAACCCCAAATGGTCTTTAATCTCCAGGAAATGGATTTGGCCACAGTACGATACAAAACAGAAATTCCTCACAGGAGGCCAAGCGGTCAAGACACAGAGGAGGTGAGTGAAGGCGGACACTTCAGGAACCTTAAGTCACAGGACGGGAGTCCAGCCTCACACGCTCTGACTGGGTTCTGCAGCTGGCCAGCCTCTAAGCACACAGTCCAAGCCCATTCTCAGCAGGTGTGTGGGAATGAACAGAGTCACTAAAGATGGCAAAACTCTGACAAAATACATAATCATGACAAACCTCATGTCCCATGTTCTGAGAAGGAAAACAGGACCACAGTGGATAAGAACCTTCTCTAAGCACCAGCTGCCCCCACCTCCCATCAGCCAAGCCTTCTCCAAAGTAATTTTTGAGCACCCTGACACTACACTCATGCTTCTAGACCCTCTTCCCACTCCTAACCCTCCAAATAACACTGCAGAGCTGAAACTGACCTTGCTGGCAGTGACAACAACCAACAAGAAAAAAGAAGATAATGATCACTGAAAAAGTCACTTTAAATGCAATGGTTCATCTTCTGTTGAAGTGTAAACTAATGTCCCGGAATAGCCTGTTTATCGCTCACATCCATCAAACCACTTCTCCTGTAAAAAGAAGAAAATGGATGAGAACTATGGCCTCCAGACCCAGAGCACCAACATCACCGGGTAGAAATGCAATTCTCAGATGAACCCCACACCCCCTGAATCAGAAACCCTGAGAGTGGGGCCTGGTGTCTGCGTTTCATCAAGTCCTCCAGATCACTCTTCTGTGAGCTCATGTTCAAGAACTACTGGCATAGGTGACCCTTCTATGGTCTTCTCCAGACCCAAGATGCCTTGATGGTGTAATTACTTTGCTATTTGCTGCTCAATTTAATTTAACAAACAGAATAATGCCTGGCACAAAGCCAGCACTGTATAAATGCTTTACAAACATTAACTCATTTAATCCTCATACATGTTCTCTAAGCAGGGCATTATTTTTGTCCTAATTTTACAGATGAGGAAATACGGGCAGAGAGAAGCAGGTAACTTGTATGCAGTCACACAGTTATAAGAGACACAGGTGGGAATCAGACCAGCACCAATGGGCTTAACTACTAACCTATGCGAAGCAGCCATGTGGCTGGACTATCTTCCTCTCCAGATGTATTTGAAATGTTGCAACCATCTTTCCAGGAAGTTGTGTGTGCATCTCCCTTAGATGCAAGCTTCTTAGAGAAACAGGCATTTACTTTGCCTGGCTAATTTTAGAGTCCTTGAAATCAGCCTGAACCCTCAGGTGGTTTCTATTTAACATGTAAGTTCGATTAAGCATTTTCCAAATGGTCATTACAAAAAAAAAAAAAAAAAATAGACCAAACTGGTGCTGTGGCCTTTTTCCCAAATAAAATCTTGTATGTCAAAATTAATAAAATAATAATAATAATAATAATAATAATAATAATAATAATAATATTACCTCAACTTAAGCTCCGACACAGAAATAAGTCTGGACCTAGCAAATAAGTTTCATGCAACTCAGTAATAACTGTGTGATATTAAAATGTTATTGTATTCTTTTAAAAATTATAAAATGCAACTCAAAAACTAAATCTAAGAAAAGGAGTTGCTTGTATTTAAAAGATTTTTTAAAGTTGATGCTGTTGGAGACATGGAAATAAATGCTCCTGTGTGCAAAATAAGTCACTAGTTGCATAAAAGGATAATTGTGGATTTTATAATAAATTTTAATCATTTTTTCATATTACAAAATATGCTTAATTTATAAAAATAAAGTATTGTTAGAGTTGTAGAAGCCGAATCTTCCTCTTACTAAAATATATATTAATATTATATCTTTAAAAGACATGAAGGAAAAATAACAAAATAGTTATCATTGGGTCATTGGGTTTTTTTGTAACATTCTGAAGCAGAAAACCCATACTAACTATCCTCAGAAATGCCCCATATGCTAAAAGATCAGTGTTAGGTAAGATTTATCTTTGTGAAATGAAGACACACACTGCCGTGCTAGAAGTTTGTGTGAAGTTATGGAAACATTGAGTTACAACTAGAAAACACTGGAGTTTGTTCTTCATAAGGTGATACATTTATTTTCTAAAGCAGAAACTCAATTAAAAAAATTTAAACAATTTTAATTAAATGTCAAATATAGAAACATTCTCTCTCTAAATGTTCTGCTGAAGTTGGACAAAATTTATTTAATCAACTAAACTCTGAGTGAACATACAAGTGGCTTCTCCAATTGTTGGTATATTTGGTGACATGAGACTAGACAACTGACATCAAATTGGCTTTTTCCAGGTCATAGCCAATATTTCTTGCTGTTACTTGAATAAGAAATGCCCACAGTACACTAAGACATTTATTCAGTAATAAACAATAGTGATTCCAAAATTCTGAACAAAGTACTGATTCCAAGAGCAATAAAAAATGAGGAGATTGGATAATTTTCCTTTATCAGCAAGAGACACAACCAAGAGACACACAGAAGCCTGAGTGGCGCATAGTATATCACTTTAATATCTGATTCCAACACTTTGCATTTGTCTTTTACTTTAGCACAAATCAAGCAAGCTTTAAAACTCCTATGACATAAAATGTCCTTACGGTGTTCAGATTGAAAACCAAATGCAGCAAAACTAGGAATATTACTAAACCACAGAATAAACTATTTACATGAAGAGTTCAGCATTGTATACATTTCCAAGTTGTGTTTAGTCTATGGTGGAATATCTACTCTAAATTTCAAATTGAGAGGAAACACCTTCATTTGGCATTATTTTTCTTGTGTTTTTTACAACTACCAGAGGGGTCAGCAATGTAACAGAATCTACTTGAGCCAGCACACAGCTCCACTGAGACTCTCCTAGGGGTCCTGGGCAAATGGCAGCCAGACATATTGGAATAAATTACAAGTAATTAATGATTTCCCTGCATGTGTCAGGCACTTGCCCAGGCAGTGGGAAGATTTTAACAAAGAAGCTCTGCCCTCCAATACCTCATAATTTCAGAGGCGTCAAACTGAAGATAGAAGACAATGTGATCTCAGCCACATGGCAGTGACAACACCCAACGTTTCTTGAATGCTTACTTGCTTCATGGCACTGAGCGATAGGAAGGTATCTGAAGACCCTGCATTACCCTCATTTAATACATGAGGGACCAAGGCCCAAAGGGATGACACTGCTCCCTGGAATACAGAGATTTGCTCCTCATGACAATTACCCAAGCTGCGTGTTGGAAAGAAGTGAAGAATAAGGGTAGATAAATTCCATGGATCTATAGTGCGAGAGGTATGCAAAACCAAGCCAAATTAAAATGAGATACCACTACACACCTATTACAATGGCCAAAATCCAACACACTCACAACACTAAATGCTGGGGAGTATGTGGAACAACGGGCACTCTCACTCACTGCTGGTGGGAACGCAAAATGGTACAGCCACTTTGGAAGACAGTGTGGCAGTTTCTTATAACACTAAACATACTCTTACCCTACAACCCAGCCATCAAGTGCTTTGGTATTTACTCAAATAAGTTGAAAATATATCCACACAAAAGCCTGCACAGGGATGTTTATAGCAGCTTTATTTAAAATTGCCTAAACTTGTAAGCAACCAAGGTGCCCTTCGGTAGGTGAAAAGATAGATACAATGTGGTACATCAGATAACAGTTATTATTCAAAGCTGAAAAGAAATGAGCTACCAAGCCATGAAAAGACATGAAGAAAACTTGAATGCATATTACTAAGTGAAAGAAGCCAATATGAAAAGGCTGCGTTCTCTGATTCCAACTACATGACATTCTGAAAAAGGCAAATCTATGGAGACATTAAGAAGATCAGTGGTTGTGAAAAGTTTGGGGTAGAGAAGGATGAACAGGCAGAGTACAGAGGAGTTTTGGAGCAGTGAAAATACTCTGTGTGACACTAATGGCGGACACACGTCACTACGCATTTGTCCAAGCCCATAGAATGCTCAACACCAAGAGTGAACCCTAATGTAAACTATGGACTTTGGATGATGATGATGTGTCAATATAGGTTCACCAATTGTGACAAATGTACCACTCTGGTGGGACACGTTGATAATGGGAGATGATATGCTTGTGTGGACATAGGAGTTATATGGGAAATCTCTGTACCTTTCTCTCAATTTTGCTTTGAACCTAAAACTGCTCTAAAAAATAAAGACTTTACTTTAAATCTGAACAGAAACTACCTAGCCAAAGAGATGGAAACCTTTGGTCAGACAGTAGGCAGCCACTGTCAGATCCTGAGCAGGGGAATCATGTGGTCATAAGCAGGATTTCTGAAGGGAACAAGAGGCTGAAAGAAGGCGGGGGGGGGAGTTAGCAGGGTTTGTGGCAATGCTGGAACAAGGGGAGCAGACCTCCAATGAGGTAACGACCATGGAAAGAGAAAGGAGGACTCTAAGAAGCATGTACAAAGAAGGGTTGACCTGGTGGCTGAGTGACATAGAGGATAAAAGAGAGGGAAGGGGGAGGCCTCTCCAGATATAGTCACGGTCTCGTGGCCAAGCATCAAGAATATCAGGGACGCCAATGACCAAAAGGGGAGAGTTGGGAAGTGCAGTTGATGTGAGTGTAAGATAGTAAATTCAGTTCTGGACATACTTGCTAAGTCTGTGATCAAAGCTGGACAGCCCAGGTAAGATGTTCCATGGGAATGTGAAGATACTAAACTGGAGCTCAAAACAGGAGGTTTGCAGTCCCCCTCATGGAAGGTAACAAATCATGGCAGTAGATCTCCCCAGGTAATGAGGGTAGAGAAAAAAGAGAAGCCAGCTGAGGCCTACCCACATGGTATACCCACTGAGGGTTTGGGAAGGGGGAGAAGAAAAAAGAAGCAGAGAACTAGAAAGAAGACTAGAGTAGACTCATGTTACAGGAGTTAAGACCAAGAGAACAATGGGGGGTGCATAGGATTGAACCAGCTCACTGTGTACCAGACTATAAAAATATTAACCCCAAAGTAATTCTTACAGTGTTAAACTCCTCAAAAGAAACTGACAATTGAACTATGTTCTGGTTTATTTTACATCCCCTTTCATTGTATGAGTAAGAATGGTAGGAATATGTCTTTTGTATTGTTCTATAGTCAACATTTTTTTTACTGGTTGCTTGATAATAGCAGGAAAAACAATGCTCTAGTGATATTATTTTAGGCATTCTATTGTTGCTTTTGCTTACTCTAGCCCACAAACTCAAAACACCAAATCTGCTTGAGGGACATTTTAATGAAGTTAATCCTTTTTCAATTTCTGGAACAATTGTTATATCAAACACTGTATACCTCAGCAAAACAAGAATTGTCACTTATTCACTTCTTACTGCCCTCCTGATTTCTAAAAGGATTTGTTTTAGAAAGTCACCTGTGGGTTCAATTAGTCTTGAAAATCTTTACCAGCCCTTAACTAGATAGCTGAACTTGTTATGTGACATCCTTCCTTACCGGTCCCAAGACATTTCCCAACAGACATTTGTTAACAGACATTTGTTAATGAATAATGTAAGGCTTTGTGAATTCCCTCATGTCCTTGCCCAAGTGAGGGGAGGTTTTCTGGGTCAGTTCCTAAAGGTGCTGCTGCCTAGAATCAGTCACCCATGCCGCCCCTCTCCAAATATCCCAGTGTACCTGCAGCCTCAGGAGAAGCACCACCACCAATCTCAGCGCCCTAACTCAGAGCTCTGTGCTTCTCATTCCTGCGCTCCTAGACCTTGCCCTCACTGTCCCTCTACCGCTGAGACAAAAGTTCAGCTATCAGGATTGCTGATAACAGAAACAATGATATCTTGGCATCTCAAAGGAGGGAACTTTAGGATCATCTGTAAATGCAAAGACCCTTAGACTTGCAAAAGGACAAGTAGAATTACCACACCCATGTATGATAACCCACAAGAGTGCATACAAAAAAAACCATGCTGGGTTTATCATTTCTATTTCTTCCTCAGATTTAGAGGTGGGATGTACTCCCAGAAGTTTCTGAGTTTCCCAAAGCTGAGTTAGGTGCTTCCACGGCCCTTGGATTGTCTTGATTGTAGCAATTACCAGCATGAGTTGTATTTGCCTCTGTTTTTCTCAGTATTTCTCTCTAGGCAGAGACCTCTCTAGAGGCAGAGTGGGCCCCAGTCATTCTTGCATGGCCAGCACCTGGCAGAGTGCACGGCATGAAGACGTAGTCAGGGAGCATGTACAGAATGAAGGAAGGAAGGGATGAATCCCTGGGAACAGGAGAAGGTCCACCAGGGAAACTGAGGTACTGGGAGTCCTCCAAAGTCATCTACTTAACCAAAGCAGACACAAAAGTTAGGATCCTCTTGTCCCTAAACCACTGTCTTCTGTGTGATGTGACTAGTATATACCATGAATAATTTTGTAAGAGTACATTCTTACACACACATAATTTATGTACATTATTTCTTCCAGAAGCATGAGAGATGCTTCCCTCCACCTTGGTCCTATTCTATACACAAAGAACATGATGATTTGGATTCTATCTTCACCAATCTCACTCCCAAAATATTGGGTTCATGTTGCTGTCACTGGGACTATATCAGACATCAGTCTTCCCATTTAAATTACATTTCCAGTAGAACATGGTCCCTACCCACATGGAAATTAAATCTCACACCGTTTGAGTCCTAAGTCATTCAGTCACAGGAGTGGTGACTCATGGTCTGGAGATGCCAGTATTGATAGGCAGGCATCAGGACACTTGGGCAAAGTTCACATTTCTGATCCCAAGCAGTAATTTGTTAAGAAGCATCATCACACTTCAGGTAAAGTTCACATTTCTGATCCCGAGAAATAATTTGTTAAGAAGCATCACACAGACCCATTGAAGGGGGAAATTTGGAGGCTGTAGAAGGAACGATTCATTCAGTCCAAGATAACTGTATGACTGAGAACACAAGGCACTCACCATCATAACACTGTGAGCACATTTTTGTCTCAGGCCTGCACCCTGTTCCTCCTTTCTTGCCTAAGAAAGAAGAGTTGGGAGTAGGTTTGGCCAAAACCACTGGCTTAGAAAATCCATCCACTAGTAAATGAACAGTATAACAGCAGAAGATACAGTCAAACGTAAAATCAAACAGACTTTCTCACATTTGTGCCCAGCACATAGTAGGTGACATTTGGATATACAAATGCAGGTCACGTGTGATTCAGATAATCCAAAGGAGAAGGTAATCAAAAAATCATTCATGTTAGTTTTTAAAGTAGGATTTGATTGATTTGTAACACCTTATCATTCAAAATATAACTTAAAATTATATTTTGTTTGGATCAATATTGAAATTATTTCAACTTTTTGGTATACCTAAGCTGATTCTTGGAAGAAGTTAAGCAAAAAATGTTATTATTGATAACATGAAAAGTGAGACAATTTTTAAATTTAGCCAGATATTATTTTTAAATGGATTTTCTTATATACCTATAAGTCATATGCATCTCTTTGTAATTAAGCCAGGAAAAATATAGTGTAATGAAAATATCCGTTAAGTCAATTGGCGATCGAGGGGCATCTACATGCCAGATTTCTTAAAACTTGACAGATGGAGCAAAGCTAGTGGACAGGAATGTACTTGGGCTTAAGAGAGTAAAGGGAAGTAAAAAAATCCCCACCTCAACAGTAATGAGTTTTATTCCCCAGGTAAGAACAGGAGTTTCCATCAGTGAGTGACTGGCTGATTCCTTAAAGTCCTGGATATTTGAAAAGCTAGCTCTTATAATTAGCTTTGCTTTATTAATACTATCAATCAAAACATCTAAGTCCAAACAGAGGTTCACGTTTCCAAATAGAGAACTTCCTCTCATTGACTTGCCATCAGGTTTAGCAATCTCTCCTTGGTAGTGTTGTATCTCTGGGTCAATATTTCTACACCCAAAGAAAGTGTTCTGGAGCCTCCTCTTTTGAAAGTAGTTTGTCATTGTCACTGAAGAGTGTTTAAATAACTGACTTCAGTGCAAGGCTAGACAGTGGGCTAAGAGCAACAATCTGAGGTTAACTGCTAGTGTAATCATTACTCCTTTCAATAGCCAATGAAGGCACTGCCAGCCAGAAGTCAAACTCTCGATGGTGAGACATGTGTGAGTATTGCCAGTTTATTCTGGCATGTAACAGTTAATAATTTATATACAATGAAGTGGAGTCAATGAATATCCTTCTTCCAGAAGAGAAGAAACAAACTAACTGAAAACCTAAGAGCAAGATTAGCATTTGAAACAGGAAAAGAGTCCATGAGAAATGTGGTAAATAGCAATATCATTTTTAAACATTTGGGGGGGGGGGTGATGAAAAACCTGTTTAGGAGCCACACCTTCCCGCAATTTTGTCCATAAGGCTTTGACACTAGGGAATAGCTGCGTTCTTTATTCTGTCAGAAGGGAAGGGAAGAGGAAAGAACAACGGTACATCGAGGACAGTCCAGAGCTGGAAGCCTTTATTCCTGCGAACTGAACTCCCAGCTCGATTCCGGACAAGCACATAGCTGGAGGAAATGAAAACTAGGAAAACAATTTGTACAAAGAACAATGAGATGGAGTTTCATTTTGGTTTCACACTCAAATATAAACGTGGTTATATATATTTTTAAATACATTAATAAAAGACAACGAATCGAGTATGGTAACTTTTTAAAGCTGCAATGCAGAAGAGCCCCACTTCTACTCTTGAGCGTGCTTTAGCAACAGCAAGTCGTGGGAAAGCAAAGACACAGCTGTTTCCAGGCAAACAGCCCAGACTGTTCAGCATCAACCACCAGTCTCCAAAAAACGAGAGAAACACGCCCAGAGACTCCTGGGCACATGTGTGGGGCTCCGATCAGCGTGGAGAGCGCGTGTCTACCCCTCCCGCCCCCAACTCAGATGGGCACCCAGGGTAGGCGAAGGAGGCCAGCCGCAGACCGCCCCGTGATACGAGTTCAAATCCCGCTGACTCCCGGGCACCCTCACCCCAAACAGTGCGCACCAAGTTCTGGCTCAATTGCCCCCGCCCCTACCCCGGCCCTGGGGAGTCCTCTAACTCGCCCTTACCCAGGCCACAACAAAGGAAGCTCCCTAATGGATGTGCGATCGCAGCCCACAGGGACTACCAGGGGAGATCAGGAAGAGTGCACCTGGCCGTGGTACAAGCGACCCCGAGGGACGGGCGGGAGGCTGTGGCCCGGGACAAAGGGGTAGCGCGGGGCGCCCGGAGCGCAAGGCGGGGCGCCGGGGAGCCCAGCCGGCCGGGACTCACCTTCGCAGCGGCCCGGCTGCGCTCCTCGTGGAGCAGAAGGGCTGCGGGCAGCAGCAGCAGCCAGACGCCGAGCCCGGGCCCCATGGTGGCGCGCCCGGGGCGGCGGCAACCGGCGGGTGGCGGTGGGGGACGGCGGTCCGGCTCTTGGGGGCCGCGGAGGGCGGATCACTTTCGGAGGGCCGGGGCGTGAGCGCGGAGCGCCGTCCGGGACGCCGCAGCTTGCAGCGGAGACCTGAGTGAGGCCAGGCGAGCTCCTCAATTTGTTGGCGCTGCCCCCTCCCCTCGGCGGCGCGCGGGCGGCGTCTCAAAGGGGAGGACCCTACGACGCGGGTAAGAGGCGGCGGGAGCGCGCGTCCCGGGGATTGTGGCTGCCGCGCACCAGGGCGCCAGGGCTCTGCTCCGCAGCCAGCGGCTTCCGCGGCGCGACCCTGCGTCCCCGCGCTCGCTGACTGCGCGGAGGACAGAGGGCAGACGCGCGGGCTCGGAGGCCGGCGCCCGAGGAGCCCGAGAGGGCGGACTCGCTGCGGGTGTGCCGCGGGCGGGCGCTTCTGAGGGGCGGAAGCCGGGCCCGAGGTGAGAGCAGCCCAGGGACGCCGAGATCCAGGCGGAGGGCACGGACTTGGGGCGCCCTGTTCAGTCTGTTAGGAATGGGAGGGGAAGATGAGGACCGCTCGGCCGCGCCTAAGCAACGCCAACCAGGGCCTAGGTGGGAAGGCTCCCCTCCCTTCTGTCTCGTAGTGCGAAGAGGTGAGGGGCGCACCCCGCTCTCCCAGGTCTCACCGACGGAAGCGGCTGCGGCTAAGACGCTTCCCTCCTCAGCCCCTGCTTACCCCTCTTTCTCTCTCGCCTTCCACGCTAGGAGGGACCGACCCGAGCCCAGACTGCCTGAATTGGGATCATGGGCAAAGACCAGTGCATGCCGTTGGGCCCTGCCCTGCAGCGGTAAGCGATTTTCTGCCTAATTCCCGTGGCTCCCGCAAACGGGGCCCTGCCGTGTGACTTCAAGGAATTGCCACGCTAGGGCCGCACGCTCATGGCGCTTTTCCTCCCTCTCCCTTCCAGGTGGCTGCTGCCGGTGGCCCTGACAGTGGGACTCCTGGCCCACAACGGCCTGGCGGTAAGTCCTGGCTCCCCTTCACGGGCTTCGATTCGCGCGCCGGAGAGTGGTTGGGACACGCGTGCCCTTGCCAGAATGCAGCTCGTGCCTGCTCACCTGAGCGTGTCTGTGTGTGTGCTGGTGTGCCCTTCTACAGCCCCTGCCCAGCCCAGATTCTGAGAAAGCTCGCTGTCCCCAAGGAACTTCTCGGGTTTGCCTTCACTTAGGTTCCCCACCGTCAATCTGTGCGTTACAGGCATCAGCCCTTCCGCGGGAGCCGATAATTTAAAATGTAGCCTGCGGCATCCTTTCCCTAAGTTTAGGCAAGGCTCCAGCCTTAGAAGCCAGGGAAGGCTGTCGTACTCAAGACATCAAGGCGCCAGGGTTCGGGGAGAAACGTTTTTGCGGAACTCAGAAGCTGGTGCTAGGTACTGTACTGTCCTTGGCAGAGGGTGTTCTTGTGCTTTTAAATGAAAGGCGAGGGGGGAGAGGAAGGAGGGGCGGGGCGTAGAGGAGTACCAGCAACGCAGTTCATTGTAACCTAAGGGAGGGAGGAAACTATGGTTGAACCCTTGGTTTTAGGCCAACACTTGGTTTGGCCCTGGAAGAGCCACAGTGGGAGCTACTAAAGCTCCCACCTCTGACCGGTTACTGTGTGCCCCTCACCCCAGGAGCCCTGTCATTCCAGGTAGCTCTGTCAATATTGTCATCGTACTGATTGCACTACGGGATTTTAAAATTGTACTTAAATAATAGGAGGCACTTTTACTGGGCTTTATATAGTGTGGTTGAACTGCCACAGGTTTGGTGGGTCTCTTCAGTTGAGGACACAAATGTTTAAACTGGGACTGAAAATTGAAGGGACTTCCTAGGTCTCCAGGACCCCATCCTCTCTGTACTGTGTTGGAATATGGTTTCTGTTACACCTGATTTCCCAGGGGACTCCTGTTGGGAATTCCCTCTCTTCTCAAGGGTTCCTGCTCTGGGTCAAGTGGACACACAGGGTCAATGGGAAGCTGTATTTGCGCTTCGATTTAAATTCTGTTATTTTCACATTGTATATCATCATGTAAAACAAAGATGTTTAAAGGCTTTGAGCAAGGAAGAACTACCCTAGCTTGGAAAAGAACATTTAGCCTTATTTTTCTGCTGCCTTGTGCCCCAGTTCAGAGATTGGGGAGTTAAAGTCTTTGACCAAAATATTCCAGGCCAAAGTTTTCTTAAAACTAGGTCTGTTTCTGCCTTTCTACATGTTCTGATGTAAGAAGATCAGAACCTGGATATTTGACTCTTGGGGGTGCACATATGACATTAGGAGACTTTGCTCAGTTATGAGCCAGAACAATATGCACATGTTCAAAGACAGATGAGGTTTCCAGAAAGGAAAGCACTGAATGCTGCATTGCCCATTCTGTTTCCCATGCCCCTGTGTCCCCTAGAATCATTTTGTAACATCAGTGTTTATCTTCCTAAGGATGGTAAGAGTCCTGGAAATCTTATCTAGGACTGATCCTAAAATTGCTGTAAAGGGCTTCATGTCAAAATACCTGGGTCATAAATGCACCTCTACCCAGTCTCATAAATCCTGGTTTCTACACTTTGAACAGGAAGAGAATATTCCCCAGCTTCTTACAAAGGCCATTTCTCTGTCACATGTGATACACCCTTCTCCCTTCCTCCAAAATCTGTCAGATGCTGCAAACTCACCTGAGTCCCTTTGCTATCTAATCCTAGGGTGGGACCTAGGGCATTTATTATCTAGCTTCTCAGAGTACAGTCCTTGGACACCTACATTCACCTGGAAAGTCCAGTAAAAAAATTTAGACTTCTGGTCTGCAGACCTTCTCATCAGATTTTCTGGGGTGGAGCCTCGGAGTCTGCATTCCCACTTGATGCCAGAGTTTTGGAACCACTGAGCCAAAGTATTGTATTAAGAGACAGTGGGAATAACTTGTCAATTTATTTAATGTCCCCAGGCTTTAGATTCTAAATCAACAAATAAAAACAGATAAAAACTTCTGAGTTATTTTATTAGAGATATATTAATAGTATTATTCAACAGACATGCAATTTGTGATAGTCAAAAATGGGTCTTCTACTTATTAACTTCTTACCACTAGGCAGAAGTAACAGCCTTTAATGGCTGTTACTCATAAAATAATTTCTTGCTCTTCAACTGTATTCATTAAAATAGTTCCCTTAATTGTGACAGGTTCAGCTTCTCCCCTATTTGTGTGCTATGTTCAAGAATCCTGTCTCATTGCCTATTTGCACCAAGGACTCTTTCCAGGGATAGGTCAATTCAGTAAAAGGGGCTGTTCATTGTTGCTTGAAAAGATTATAGCAGAAACAGCTACAAATAGTTAGCAAAGAGAATAATTATTGAATGAGTACTTCCTATGTGCCAATTTGTGTGTCTTAATCATTCTGAGCCTCATCAAAAAACATATGTATGATGGAGGTAACTGTTACCCCCCCCCCATTTTACAGATGGGAATACAGAGGCACAAAGAGTTTAAACAACATGCCCAAAGTCTCTCTTTATAAGTGGCACACATGGGATTTGAACCCAGACACTTGCTCACTGCACCAAGTTTCCCAGGGTCAGCCTAATGTGAATAGTACGGGTGCTCCTGAGATTCCGTATTTGAGTCTACTACTTGTGCTTTCTCCTTGCTCTTAACTGTGACTACCAAAGTGTTGTGTTGAGAGCCTGGTTCTTCCCCACTCCTCTGATGCTTTGCTCTGAAGAACAGGAGCCCAGAGCAAGGGTGGAGCAATATAATCAGGTGTCCAAAGGAGAAAAGGAAGCAGAAATCCCACTGGGCAGGGTACAGGACCCAAAGTAAAACACGTGTGCTTTGCATGTGCAACTGTAGGCAGCACTCCCTGTTGTTGTTCAGGTTGCCATCTTGAATGCAACGCCAAGGTGCCAAGTGCATTTTCGGAGGGCCCTTCCTAAAAGGCAGTGCAGCGTAATGGCTACCACCCCGCACTCTGAAGGCAGACTACCTGGGGGCCATTCCCAATGCTGCAGCTGATGAGCTGCTGCCTACCCCTGACACTCATCAAATCCCTAAGCCCTGCAGTGGGGATGTTACCAATGGTATCCACCTCTAGGGTTAGGGGCAGTAGGATGAGTGGACGTGTGTGAAGTGCCCTGGAGTATGGCACAGAGCAAGTGCTCGAGGTGTCTGCTGGGCCTGTGTCAGGGAAGGTTCTGACAACAGCATGCTCCTGGCCTTCAAGGTGACTTAAAAGCAAAAGCACTCACTGCAACCTAGGCTGAGCATTGTTAGTTATCTTAAGAGATGGGGCAGCAGCCTTGAAGATCTAAGAAACCAGTCCTGTGTGATTCTGGGAAGAAGAGAATTCCAGAGAACAAAGACCTTCTTTCCCTTAGATTAAATATGCAGAGGGGCTGGGCTGACCTCATGACCTCAGCTGGGGATATAGGCCACAGACTTTAGATTCTCATAGGTATCAGGGTATATGTAACCCTGCGTGCGCCGCAGAAAATGCTGGGCTCCAGACTGCCTTCAGTGATAGCTTCAGTTCCCAGGGTGCCTTTAGGAATCCATGCCCAGAAAAATACACTTGAAAAATGATGCTCCTAAAACTGGCCATGCCTTTCCCTCCCCCAACCAAAAAAAAGAAGACGAAGAAATAAAGAAAGAGCAAACAGCAGCAGTAGTAATATGTTCTAAAGGTTTCCTCTTCTCCTTTCAATCAGTTTATTTAAATTATGAAAAAATGTATAGTGCTAAGATGCTCTCCATGCTGTATTTAAGAATCACAGAGAACAGCTCTCTTCCAGAATTCCCTAGAGCTTTAGTCCTATTATTCAAAATCTGGACCCCCTAAGAAGAGAAGGAAAATATCCATTAAGGGCTCCTTCTTAATGGAAAAACAAGCGTATCTCAGAGGCAATTACAGCAGTTCTCCCTGGTGGCTTGTACAACTTGGCCACAGTACAGAGCACCAGGGACTCATCGGAGCATCCCAGAGCTGGACAAAGACATGCAAGGAGCATGGCAGGACACAGCTCTAGCACTGTCAGTGGGTATATTTGGAACCAGAGAGAGAGAAAAATTGACATTCAAGTACAAATTCCAGAGTACAAAATAAAACTTTGCTAAAATAATAAAAATCAAAGGCTTGTCTAACTATCTTTCGGGAGAGAGGGTTAAAAAAAATGGGCGACACACTCCAATTAAATCATAGAGAAAATCTGAGGGAAAATGAAAGTGTAGTAAACATGCGGCTTTTCAGCATTATGTCTGGTAGTGATGATAACACATAAAAGATGGTCTTGAAATGCCTTGTTCTTTTAATCTGAAAAACAGTATTTATCTTTGAGTAGAGGACTTCAGAGAAAGTTCTGAAATTGGCCCCTCCCTGTATTGCTGGTATCAGTTGGTAGGTGAAATTTGGAAGCCCAGGCTTAGCTGAGTCAGCTTGTGAACCAGGCAGTGTATGCCTAGTTGGTAGCTGCTGGGCCAAGAGGACCACACAGTATTCTTAGAGATCAACAAAGCCTCATGGCCACCTGGCTACTGACTGACTGTTTGACCCAGGACAAGCCACTTAATGTTTGGTTCTGGGGCATGAGGGAAGGCTGAAGAAGAGCTGCTGTGTGGTGTCCGTGCCGGGGTGCTCCAGGTAAGCTGGAGAGTTGGAACTGAGAACACAAGGCGTCCATACCTGCTGCAGGCCTTTCCTGAGCTGCAGCCGCGGAGATGAGTGGGCTCTTATCCTCCCAGCTGTGTCATTGGGAATAGGAATGCTTTTCCAGGAAAGCATTTAGGCTGCTCCAGGATATGACTTAAAAGTAAAGATGCTACATCAGGCTTTTTATCTTTAGGGTGTGAGAAGCTTCCGGAATTCAATGAATGGAACTTCGATGAGATGAGAGAATGAGCAGGTCATTTGGTGGCTACCTATTACCACTCCTCTCGTATCTCTCCCTCAGTGAATGAGACTCTCCTGGGACAGATGAAAATCTGAATGACTCACTAACCTTGATTTTATGGGCTTCCCTGTGGTGTGATTTTCTCTTTTGATTATTCATGAAAGGAAAAGGGGATATCTAATCTCCGGGAGATTCATGGCAGGTAGTCCAACCCCAGCCTTGTGGTCAGGGAGTGAATTTCAAAGGAAGTACAAGTCTCTGGCAGCTCCCCATGTAAGTTTTGCCTGTTAGACATCAAGCCCCTGTGGTCCTGGATCTGATCTCCTCGTACTGGTACCTCCCCATCTCCCGCTGCTCTTGGCAGACGGCTAATGCGCACTCAGTGTTCTGTTAAATTGTGTTCTGCTGCCTTGACTGAGGCTGCCTTTTGAAGCAACAAATTCTTTTGAAGAAAAAGAAAATGCTCTTCTAAGTACAGTGCGGTATCCTGAAGGAGAGAAATAACATTAGTAGAAAAACTGCCAAAATTCTGAGGAGTCTATAGTTTAGCTACTGTACTCATGTCAATTTCTAATTTTGACAAAATGTGCCAAAGTAATGGAAGATGTTGACACAGCATCATGGTGTCCGAGCAAAGGGTGTAGGAGACACTTTGGATTATCTTTACAACTTTTCTGCAAATCCAGATTATTTCTGAATAAAAATCTTCTCTTGGAAGCCAAGGACCAGTCACATTTGGCACGCATAAACCAGAGAGACCAGTGCAAAGGAAAAGCTGAGAAGCAGCAAGTCTGAGGCAAGTGAACAGCAGATGTGGCAGGCAAGAGGAAAACAGGGTTCCCATTCTTTTCTCTACTAGACTAAGTAAACAGAAGGCACTCCTGTGTACTTGGAAATATAGCAGAAGTAGCCCCAGTTGGGGATAAGGCTTTGGTCCCTGTAACTTGGGTGGAGTCCTGCATGAAGAGAGGGGAGGAAAAGAATGCTAAAGATGCCCAGAATCTCATAGGGGGTCCTCAGTGAGCTGCAGTAGCCTCTCTCTTCTTGACCAACTGACAGGGCAGGGAAAATGGTTGCATGGTTGTTTTCCTGAGCTTGCATTGCCATGGCAGGATTGCACAAGGGTGTCACTTCCAGGGAGACATTAAACTCTGCATGCCTAGAAAACTGGGTCGGTGGCAAGAAAGTGGCTCTGCTGGGATGTCTGGTGTCTCTGAGCCCCACCTCCGAGTGCCCTCCCTACAGGCCACTGGTGGAATTTGGAGTTAGCAACCTCCATGCGGCCATAACTTCTTTTCAATTATGGACTGGTAAAAAGGGCCAAGAACAAGGGTGGCCAGTGGCCAATGGCTGTTGCCTCACACCTTTGCCTCTGTCATCACCTTGCAGGAACAGAGCAGCCTCTGTCCCCTGGCCCTTTCCAATTCTGTTCCGTAGCTTTCTACATACACACCCTATCGCCTCCCAGGAGCCTGCAGCCCCTGTGACGGACGTGAAGGACACCCTGCCCTGTGAGAGTGCGCATGCAGCAGATATCAGAATGCCTGTGCCTGGCTGGAGTCTCTGTTCCTTAAAAATTGAGACCCGTTCAAGAATCTAATTAGAATGCCCTCTCAAACCACTAGAACTTTTATCATTAGAGATCAATGATTTTAAATCATCATTCATAACTCTTGTAGACATTAAACATTTGTCTCGCTCATCCTCACCGTAATTACTGCTACCACAATCCAAAGGTCAGGGCAAGTTATCTGTTATTTGTTATTTGTCCAGTACATTGTATGCACCAGGGCCTGAAACAGTAAACTCTCAGTAAAGTGTCTGTTCCAGAAATGACTGGAGATGTCAATTAAAAATGAGTTACTTAAAAGTATTTTAAAAAAATCTTTTGAGTGAGGAATATAGTCATGGAACAACTAATGAAAGATGAGATAAAAATGCAGTTTTACTAACTGGGTTTTTTTCCAAATGAAATGCTTCTCCCCACTGGATGAGGCTGGCTGTATGTGATGATAAAGGGAGCATTGATCCATCTGTGAAAGATTTGCTTTCTTCCCTAGGCACTGTTTCAGTCCCACCCATAAAATTCCCATGTTGCTACTTTTGCCCAGGTCAGTGATCTCCATGTGCGAACTACAGAAGAATTTGTGTTATCGAATTACAAGAACTGATTTTCCCATACCTGGTAGAAATTACATAACTATGTCACTCCGTGTGTGGAGCACTTTGGGCTGTGTGGAGTGATGTGGGTCCGTGAGAACAGAGGAAAGGGCTTCTGCTGGCGGACACGATCAAAGACGTGTGCTCCCTGGGAGGCCTCCAAGGCTCTGGTTTGTCCATTAGAGAAAAGAGACGCTGATTAGCCAGGACTGTACAGTAATTGCAAACTGGTGTCAGGAAGGAGGGACGCAGGAAACAGACCAGCCCCGTGGGACCTGCTAGTGCGCCCTGCCTCCTCCACCCTTACCTCACTGATGCTGGCTCCAGGTTGGAGAAAAGGAAGGGGCCCTCTGGGAGGGTCCTGGTGGAGTCCCCCTGGAAACAACATAAGAATGAGTAATCCTTGAAGATGCTTCTAGTGATCCAGATGCCCCCGGGAAAGCCAAAATAATCCACAGGAAAAACATAGCAGTTCCTGTTTGTTGAGCACATTACTGCCAGGAACTAATCTAAGCCACTGACACATATTACCTGCTAAACACCCACAACTCTGTGATTATCCCACTTTATAAATGTGCAGACTGAGACACACACAGGTTAGGGTACTTGTTTAGGTCAATAAGGAATAAAGTTGGGGATGAAGCCCAGGACTCGCTGATTCCAAAGCTCCTGCTCTTAACCGCTGTGCTAGGGTAAGAAATCCCTAGCTTGGAATATATATATATATATATATATATATACTCATACATACACATACATATATGTGTATATATATTATATAGACATACACATGTATATGTATATGCATGCATATACATATGTATATATGCGTGTATATCTATATATCCACACACATGCGCGCGCGCTTTTTTCCCAAATCCACAAGATATTGGATACATAAAATATGTATAGTATCTAATTATATCTAAATATATGTATATTATATGTAAATATATGTATATATTCTTTATCTACATAAAATATATATAGATATAGATAATAGATGTAGGTGATAGAGATAGATGATTGATGGGGTAGGTAATAGAGATAGATAGATGATAGACAGATGAAAGAAATAGAGAACATAGGGCACACACACGCACCCACAGGTGCGCATAGCCCTTGGATGCTCCTGGCTCCTTTTTCTACAAGGACTGCCCAGGCAGAGGACAGGGGAATGATGGTCACTAGGGAGCGTCAAGCAGACCTGTTCTTCTTAGAGTCGCATTAGGGTCTGCAGAGAGGCTGACCTGTGCTTGTAGGTGACTGAACAGCTTGTGAACTCTAAGAAACAAAAAACTAAAGAGGCTGCACTCAGGACAGGCCCATAAAGGATGACCAAGGAAAGCAGGAAAGAGGGTACAGGGTAATCCAAGAGGCAGAACAGAGTTCCTATGGAAGTCTCCTTCTCCAGGTCCTCTTCAAAACTCCAGGCCATGAAGGCATATTTACTGCAGCCACCTGAAGGGGAGAGGGACATGTAAACCCAGCATTGCTATCTCAGAGCAGATGGAGACACTGCTGGACAGCTGTCAGTCCTAACTTGGGGAAAGATTTACTGAAACCCCCTGGAGAGTAAGAGACCCTCCTAAAATTATCTTAGCTCTGTGGGAGACCCCCATGGTCAGCAGTGTGATGATGATAGAATCCCTTTTTTCCTGGAATAAAGCCAACTTCCTTCTGTTGGGGCTGCTTTTGCTGCTGTGTTGTTTGTTCTAATGTTTTTCATTGGTATTTCCCACATGCCAACAGGTAGACAGGTGTGGTCAATTAAAAAGTATTGGAGCGTCTAGGTTTGAGTCCAAAGGCTGAGAAAAGTCTATTTTCCTCTTTGGGCCTCCTTTTCTTTGTGTGTAAAACAAGAGTGCTAGTAACCATGTCACAAGTTCATGGTGAGATATATGGCCAAATGAGCATGTCCAATCCTACTAGGAATTATGTGCACTTACAAGTTGTATACACGGATCCTCTCATGGGCTCAGGTCTGGATCCAAGTGAGGACAGGCCAGGAGCAGTGGGATGTGTGTGGGGGTAGGGGGGTGACCAAATTTTTTAAGTTATATTTATCATCTGGGATTATCCATGTATAGAGAGCAACCTTCAGAAGCTCAGTATTTGAGACCTAGTTTCTCCCTCCTTTGACTATATTAGACTTCCAGTACATCAGATTTTACGTGCGATTGTACTTATCAGCAAACACTTGCGGAAGCTGCAGAAGCCCCTTGAGACTTAGAACCATGCTGTTCAGAGGGGAATGCTAAAGAGCAGGGTGGTGGCAGGGGGATTACAAGGAATAAGACTCACTTGGGGCTTGGGTTGGAAACCTGCTTTTGCTACTTTGGCTGTGTGAATTTGGACAGATTACTTTTAAGTTTTCCTTGCATTTCTAAAACTGGAATAAAAATTGTTCTAACTTGTAAGTGTGCTTGGAGGATAAAAGAAGAAATTGCATGTAAAGACCTTAGCAATCAGCATTGTAATGCTTGCTAAATGTTAGCTAATGGCTACTTGGCTACTTGGTTTTAGGTTTTGGTTGGTTTTGTTTTGTTTTATTTTTAATTAAATAAGGGTCTTCATGCTCAAAACATTAAAAAAGAAAAAAAAACAACCCACAATGCTTGAAGACACAGAAAGAAAAGTTCAACTGTTACTAGAGTTTAGAGAAAAATTATTGCAGGCCTCCCTGCCATGACAGGGCGTTCTCTGTGTGTGGCCTTCAGGGCAGAGGAGAGGAGAGTGCCCAGCGGGGCACAGGGGAGGGAGGGCATGGGCGTGGTGCGCTAGGCCCGCAGGACCCAAGGGGCAGGGCGGTGGGGGGCGGGGGATGGGGGTGAGAGCCTGCCATCTTCGTAGTGCCCGAGGTGCCTGGAGGCTGAGCTGTGGACAAGCTCACCCGTGAACAAGCAGTTCCCACGGCGAGGCGGGTGCAGGGGCATCTTCCCACTGCCGTGGGACAGTTGTTTCATTTTCTTAAGTTTGAGAAATTCCAGCAAAAGAAATTAATTTTAATTGAAGGAAAGTCAAGGTATAACTAAATTATTTCCAGATCAAGTGGAAAGACTTAAAAAACAAAGAACATCTTGTTCAAATAATTCTGCGACCCAAGTGTAATTTAACAAAGAAAGAAAACTCAAGAGGTTTTTTGGTCTGGCAGCGTGGCTTAGAAAACACCCAGTAGAATCTTAGGAGAGAACTTCTTTCTTGAAAGAGCAGAAGGACACTCTGCGCCCGCCCTGGCCATTTCCTAGCAGGGCATTACCAACACTCCCTGTCTGCTGTGGCTGCGCCAGTCAGGATGAACAGGACACACAGACAAATCTGTTTCCTCCTGAGCACCCAGGTGAGCAAGGCCAGTGGGTGGATTCAAACAGGAAGATCCAGCTGGAAATTCCAAGGAGGAAAACCACCCGCTTCCCTTTCTTTCCTTTAACCATTGTCCTAGTTGTGACGACTGTCCAAGTACAATCAAGGGCCCAATGGGGGCCTGAGGTAGTCCCTTTTCCTATCTGAAAACCACCTTTCTTTTCTACCAGCTCCCACCAGGGTTCCTGCTCCGCCACCCTCCATCCAAGACAATCTTAGTTCAGACAGGATTTCCTTCATCTTAGTCATCAGCTTTCATGGTCCAGCCTCCCCTTCCCATTGCAAAACAAGGAACAGTAACAGAAAATAGTCTGAAATGATTTGTGACTTTTATGCCAGTACATGTAGACATCAGCGTGTGTGTTTACCAACATCAAGATGCCAGAGGTTGGAAAAATAAACGTGTGTCTCATTAGGTCACCTGATACAACGTCTTCAGCTGTCTGCTTTGGCTTTTGTAAAATTACAAAAGAGCAAAACACATTCATTTTAATTGCATATCTCAAAAGCTGCAAAGTTAAAACCAAAATGACAGTTTTGGCAAAAGTCATTCATGTTTTAGATGAAGGCTAGTAGAATTACGGGTCAGATTAGTAACATTCCCTGCTAGTACTGGGTCTGGTTCCCACACTCACACAAGAATTGACCTTTGGGACATGACATAAAACATTCTTTCGAAGCCTTAACAGATTTCCTGGGGTCTGGAAGGATCCAATGCAGATACTTGTTAGTTCTGCTCTTGATTAAAATGGAGACTCAAGTCACTCAACTCTGGCTGTCCGTGTAGGAAAGAAAGTGTGCACAGAACAAGTTAAGGAGCAAAATTCAGTCCTTCAGTACCCCTCCATCTAGTTGTAAGTGTACATGCCTTCTCTCTGTGCTCTCTCTCTCCCCTAGTGATGTAGCAATACTAGTAATATTAGTAGCAGCACACCACTGCACCTTTCCAATTGAATTATTCTTGCCAGGAGATGAAAGACCAAGATTGCTCTCTCCTAATTCTTGTCACTGGATTCCTATGAAGGAAGTTGGATGAGGGGAGTAAAATATCTCTTCACAGATTCTAATTTCCTCTTTTTTATCTCTGTTCCAAAATTTCTTCACTGAGACCCTGTGTACTTCTAGATATAAAACTTTGCTCAAAAAAATGGATCTGAAATCAGTTATTTACGTGCAGAATTTCCCTCAGCTTTCCTACAACACCAGTGGACCTTGGACTGGCAGGACTTTGGGATTACCTGGGGAACTTTGTTCATTGTAATGCATGGACCCTACTCTTCAGATATTCTGAGTGAGCTGCTCTGGGGTGGGGCAGGCATCTAAAGCTTCCACCTCTGGATTAAGCAGGGATTGTCAACCTGGGCTGTACAAGACAAATTACTTGAGGAATGCTGGTGCTGGGCCCCTCCCTTGGAGCTACTGGGATTTGTACATGACCCTCAGATGACTGTAAAAGAATTTAAGGCTCATGTAGAGATGAACTTCACCCTTTAAAGCCACGGGGACTGTGCTCACCAGGAGGTTCTGTTTCTCTGGTCCTGGGCTCTCCACCCACCAAACACAACCTGTGTCCTAGGAACGTCCTACCCCGTCCGCAAAGTAGTTAGGCACAGCTGGCAGTATGCAGCCCGGGGTCCTCAGGCCACTGATGGTGACCCACTCATTGGACACCCCCCACCCTGCCCAACCCCCAGCTTGGGTGTGATCCTTGCTCCTGCAAGCTCCAGTGCTGTGATTCGTGGGTGATATCTTTGTCCTCCAGCAGGAATAGTCTCTTACCTGCTTCTCACCTGATTGGAATTTAATGCTCTAGAAATAAATAACTTATAACTTAACTTTACCTCAGAGTGGGGAAAAGTAAGATTAGTCATGCTCACTCTTCATTGTTTTGTTAAATCTAAAAATTCTTTAGGAAGAAAAAGCAGGTAAGACTAGAACAAAGATTGGCTGGAAAACACTGATGCTTCAACTAACTGAAAAAGTTGGTTCCCCTACAACAAAATCTAACCCTGGGACCATCTGCTTCTGTTTGGTATAAGAACACAAGAGCAAAGCCAGACCAGTGTCTCAGAAGAAAATAAATGTATTTAAAGGGAGATATACATATATACATATATTTCATCAAGTTTTTTAATTGCCTTTTTCTTTTTTCTACCATACCATTTACAAAATTTTTACTTTTCTAATTCTTGAGTTAAGGACGAAAGAATAAGGCTGTTTATTCAGTTGACATTTTTGCTTTCATTTTGGCTTTTCTTCCTTGGCCTTAATTAACTACAGTCTGTGAGAATAAACAGGAAAAAAGACAGACGTCGTGAGGTTTTCCTTAGTTCCTCACATTTAAAAAACCATTTCAGGTCCTTATTCTCTCTAAGCATCTCATGGGCTAAGAATTAGGTAGATTTCTAAAATAAAAAATAAAATCTTGACTCACGATGCATGCATCATATATGCAACAAACGGTGTTTGTAAACTAACCGTTTGGAAGCGATCTTACTGTCACCTCAGGTCTCTCATGTATATAGTGAAAACCTGCGTGGATTCTTTTATACTTCTTTTTTCTGTAACTCTGGTACAACACACATCACAAAACTTACTGCCCTAGTCATTTTTAAGTGTACAGTTCGCAGCATTAAGGGCACGTTCGTTGTTGTGCAGCCAGCCCCACCATGCCCCTATGAACTTGCCTGTTTTAAGGACCTATATCAGTGGACTCACACAGTATTTGTCCTTTTGCAACTGGCTTATTTCATTGAGCATAGTGTCTTCAAGGTTCACTTGTGTTGTAGCATGTGTGAGGATTTCTTTCCTTTTTGAGGCTGAATAATATTCCTGTACTTTTTTAAGTTATTGTGTTAAAGCTCCATTTGGTTTTCTTGGTTGGTAGGCTTCAATGGTTAATCTCAGGTTTAGAAGAAGGGACCCACACAGCTCAGAACAAAGGGGTACACGGGCAAGTCAGCCATGGGCTCTCTGCACTTCGATCCCTCAGGCTTAGTCACCTTACTACTGCCTGGCTCCCTTCAGCCCCTCTCCTCTTGATGTTCGTCTTGCTTTTTTGGCAAATGTTGGCCACTTCCTGATAGAGAGGGTTCTGGGTTTCCTCTGGGTCAAGCATGGACATGCAGGTGTGAAGTTTAGGAGTAAGGCCTGGGTTGGAGCTACAGAGGAGGTTGTCACATATCTGGTGCCACCCCTGAGGCCCTGGGGCTGCCCAGTCTTTCTCAGGAAGAAGAGAACAGAAGTCTCAAGACAAGGGAGCCAGAAGGAAGCTCAGGAGAAGCTGCAACTCAGAAGCCTGGGGAGGAGGCTATCTCCGGGAGGGTGTAGTCAGGCCATCAGATGCCACCAAAGCTAAATAAAGTTTTGCCCATGGGATTGTCAAATTCGAAGTCCCTAGGCCCCTCTGTTCCCATAGTTCTGGGGTCACAGATACAGTGGGATGGGGAGACTCCAGGACGTGGAGAATTAGAGACGGGGAGTCTAAACTGCTCTGGTCAGTGTCCACCTCTAGCCACTGCTCTTCCCCTTTCTGCCAGATGCCCGGCTCCCAAGGGGCTCAGAACTTGTCTTGTGCATCACTGCGTCCTCCCGCCACAGTGACCTGCTGAGAGGGGCTTAAAGATTTTTATTAAATAAATGTGTTATTTAACCATTTCATGGGAAGTCTTAAGATATTTCAGGTTTCTAAATAAACGAGACTGATCCCATGATGTTAGAAGGCTACCAGGGCCACCTGGTCAAGATCATCTGGCTCAGGAGGGAGGGACACCCAGGGGCAGGCTCTTTGGGTCCTCTTTTCAATGTTTCAGTTTGACACACTGATCCCATGCTCTGATTTTGCACCAAGCTCCCGGCTCTCAGACTCCCTCTAAGTCTTAGAGAAGCAAATGGACAAGGGTATTGATCTACAAAAACCTGCAATTCTGTGGTGGGCGAGGAGGTGGCATTTCGTAGCCACATCACTGGTTTACAGGACAGGATGGGTTGGACTTCCTGGTTATTTTGTAATTTCTCTTCTGCTCACTGTTAGTGGGACCATCAGCAGGCTCTGATCCAAGGCGCAGGAGAAGAGCATCCATGTGAGAGGCAGCCACCTGCCTAGAGCTGTTGGGATGATGCGTGGATGCCTGGCACCAATCTGCTGTGTGCTTTTTCTTTTTCAAGTTAGTTGTGTTCGATATGTCTGTTTAGTGAAGCAATACTCGTTTCCCTGCAGCTGTGCAGTTGTGAGACCCAGGGTTTAAATGAGTGTCAAGGAAGCTGTGGGGCCAGTTGGAGGGTCTCAGTCTCAGCCAGAGAAACCTGGGGAAGATGGCTCAGGTGCGTCTTCTCTTCTGGCCTCCACTGTGCTCATGATGGGAGGGCACAGGGGTGCAATAAGAAACTGCCAAAGGAAAAAGGGCTTCCTCTTCCCCCCAGACCTGACCATGGGCCCCAGGAACCCTGTGAGAGCAGGGACCAGGTCATGGGCACGCCAACTCTCCAGCACCCAGTTTCGGGGGACCCCTGTCCTGGGCGCCAGATGTGGGGGAGCTCTGCCCGCAGAGCCCCATCCCTCCATCACGGATGAAAATAAAACTACCAAGACATGATCTGCTTGGGGAGGAAAAGTGGTCAAACTCTCAGAGGAAAATGACCCAGAGCACCTTCCTCACTAGGCTTTTATTGGGTTCCAATACACAGGAATACAGGTTTAACATTTCAAAGAAATCTGAGGGCTTAATCTGAGTCAGTGTCTGTCCAGAAGGGGTTGCAAAACTTTGGGAGACATACTCATTTCCTCCTCGGACCCTTATCATTTAAATGAGAGCACTCTTAGCAAACAAAGCAGGTTTCACAGGACTTACCGAAGTCTTTCTTATGCCTGATCACCAGGGTAATCGTTCTGGCCAGCACAGGGCTGCACTACTAGCCCTGATAGTTTCAGGCTTTAAGCCGATTAGACTCAGGACACAGAAGACATCTTCCAGACAAAAATGGGGACTCGGGCTATGTCAGAATAGCCAGGGGGCGAGGGTCCATCACTCCCTCTTTGCTGCAGCCCCCCCGCCCCAGTCCTTCCATGAGGGCCTCCCAAGTGGTCATGTCTGGTTTAGGTTACCCCTCCCGTGAGGAGTCTTACCTGTCATTGACTACCGACCAAGCGTTGGGGCCAGAGATGGATGAGGCAGAAGCAGTGCTCCTGCCAGGGAGATAAGCTTTGTCTCCTTAGTAGCTCACGTCCTCTTGACAGAACAGACCCAGATGAAGTGGGTCCCTTGGCTCTTACACAGCCCACCATAGGGTGAGGGTTACAGCTCCTGAAACCAGGCTGAACGGTCCGGAACACCCAGTGCAAAGTTGAGCTGGGATCTGACTCGCAGGACAGACCAACACCAGCAGGAGGGAAGAAAGCAGGGAAGTCAGGAGTCCTGGTCAGAACCAACACTAAGTGTTTGGGGGCCTCTTCGTTCAGAATCAGTGCCATCCCTCAGAAGTATGCACTTGAGGTCAACTAATGAGGAGTTCCTCTTTTATTGGCTTCACTCAATTTGAATTGCTGTATAAAAAACTACTGAGGTAGATAGTCATTAGCTTATCTACTAAGTCAAACTAATGCAAAATTATGCTTCCACTGCACGACAGAGTACCAAACTATTTCATAGCATGCATTTTTTTTTCTCTTCAGCTTCAGCCCCCAAGGGAAGTCTGGCATTTGGCCAACGAGCAGTCTATGGACTGAGCTGAACTTTTTTCTTCAGGGTAGAAGAGAGTGGCCAATGGCCTCCTTTGTGCTTCCAGAAACTCAGCTTTGCAGTGCATCAAGAGTGAGAATATGAAAAGTGAACCAATGACCAAAACCACACAGTCTGTGGAAAAGGATGGGAACCAGCAATAAAAGTCCCCCATTTATCAATCAGTGTTAACTGAACTTGCTCTTTCAGGAGTCCCTCCGTACTGGGCCCATGATAGTGAGGTTACTTAAGGGAAGGGGGTGGCTAACCTGAGAAGTCACTTCTCCTGTAAACTCTGATCTCTGACAAGGAATGAGACTTACAAGTAGTTGATGTCTCTCCACCCAGATGCATGAGAAAGCAAATCAGACAAAGCTCCTCCGTCCTGGCTGGATCTGAAGCGCCAAGCCAGGGCAGTGCTGTGCAGCCAGCCCCCAAATTTGATTCAGCAGATTCAGATTCAGAGGATCTGGGCAGGACCTGAGACTCTGCATCTCTAATCCATTCCCAGGGGATGCTGCCGGTCCAGGGACCACAGTTTGGGTTAGCAAGAACTAGATGATGTTTCTAGAGCCTTGTGATTCTGTTTTCCCTTTCAATAGTCACTTCCTAGCAACTGATAGAATATATAACCAGGGGCTTGCCCCCAGAACATCCTGCCAATCTTCTAAAATGTTACAAGAATTACACCACACTCACTGGTGCAGACAAGTTTTAGAAAGCCGTGGGAGATAGAGCGTTTCCATCTGCTGATCTCTAGAAGGGTTAGGAATTGCTCTACTTGCAAAGCATTTTATCTTTTGACATTTGCGGCTCAGTCTTCTGGGGTCATGTCCTGCCTGAGAGCAAGTTTGACCCTGCGCATTGCACAAACAGCCTGTTAGAAGAGCCAGGAGAATGAAGGGGAGAAGGGGATCATGGCCTATTTCATGAAAACACATTTAACCCCATAAAAATGGGATTTTCTTCACATTGTCAGCCTCAGCTCATCATCTGAACAAAGTTTGACCAAAGGTACGCATAGTGATCAGAAATCAATACATTTCTGAATAACTGTTAGAACCAATTAGTGGAAACAAAAAATAATACTCCTGTTAACTGGAGAGTTTGCTTGAAGCCTGTTTCCCTTTGAAGTGAAGTTGAAAGCACAGCTCTGTCACCCTACCCCCAGTTATCTTTCCACGTTGTTAGAGGTGGCTCTGTTTCTCATGGAGTGGCACTTGGTTTTCCCTGGTGATAGTCAGTCATGCGTGTGACTGTCTCTAGTTAAAGCATCTACCAAACAGAGCCCTTTGGAAAATTCCAAGCCAGACAACCACATAGCAAAGATTAAGAAGGCAGACATATCATCTAAATGTCTACACAGCCAATCATTTTGGAAGATTAGTGAATCGAGATAGAGAATTCTTGGTCTGAACAATGACTAAGGCAATGCAGTAATGGGAAGGCTCCTCCCAGCATTTAATCCCTTAGTACCTTTGTGTGTCTTTATTTACTCTTCTTCAGACTCCTTATTCTGGTAAGTTCTCCTCTCTCCCTCAAGATACAGACTTTGTACTTTGTATGTGGTAGAGAAAGAAGACCAGGTGTCTCCCATACTGTGAATGTGTTATGTCCCAGAACTTCATTTTAAGTCCTTTGCTTCAAACTCAGGTTGTACCTGCCCATTGCCAAAAGTGAGGAGCTGTGACTTCAGAGTCTAGCTCACAAGGCTTCAAGTTGGGCTCCATCAGTCGTGACCTATTACCTTGGGTAATATCTTTTGTTTTTTGTGATCCTGGTTTTCCTCCTCTGTAAGGTGAGTGTATAATCCTCCCTCAGCTAGCTCCTAAAAGGAATACACTTCATAATGCATATAAAACACAGCGACTGTTATGAAATAAGCGACCCTAGCTGGTGCTGTGATTACTGTTTTTTCCTCTGAATTCAATGAGCGCTTGAACTTGAGCATGTCCACTCCTTACCACTCACTCACCCCAGTGACAGCCCACTCTCCCAGCCCTCTCTGCATCCCTCAGTTGTAAAACCTTGGCAGGGAATTCCTTGGCAGGTAATTCCAAGTTTTTCAATGTAGAGACCACTCCTTCCACATCTTTTCCCATCAGCATATTGCAGACCACAGGAAGTGTCCTAAATAGGCTGTTTGTGGACATCAGTTACCTGAGTTTTCACTGGCCCCAATTTACATGGACTCCTTTCCAGGAGACTCCTGCAGCCGTAACAGCATAAAGTCCACAGAGAACGGCTGCATGCCAGACTAGGGTTCTTCCTCAGTCCCCTCAGCATGTCCAGCTGCCTCCTTAGTGATTCTTACTCTGCTGGGTCATGCCCACTGGGATCCATCTACATCCAGCATCTTGATTCCTAATTTGTTCTGATTATCAGCCTGTTAATCTGCATGGCAACATGAGAGTAACATTGTATGAACTTGATTATTGAGTTATTGTTCAAAACCAATGAAACTTAGTCTCAGATGGCAGTTTCTAAGCCAACTGAAAAATGAGCAATTTATGACCAAAAAGTCTTAACCATGGATAGATAATAAGTTCAGATTCAAGGTAAAACTTGGTTCCGTGTCTGCCTGCCCTACCCCCGCCACCCCAGAAGTCTGAAGCGTCATTCACTTAGTCAGGTGTAGTCTCAGCTTCAGACACTTCTGCCCTGTTCCAGCATGTGCACATCCACCCCACCCACCTCGTGTTGGCTACTTCTGTGTCTTGTGATCAAGAGGGCTCCTGACCATCCACATCTTGGCTTCATCAGCTATTCTACTTAGGTTAGTTCACTTCCCTCCACCGTCTGGCTTCCTCCCATTTGCTCCGGGCCTCACCCACTGCAGGGCTTAGAACATACAGTCACCCACTCTAGGTTTTAAAGATGAACTTCTCCCTGTATTACTGATGACAGTGGATTCCATCCAGAAAACAACTCTGTTCCTTCACCACTGCCACCCACCCACCCTTCCTGGCTCATCCATCTCAGAGTCCAAATGTCAATAGAAGGCAAGAAATTGAGAGTGCTTTAGAGTGATCCTCTTAAATAGTCCCAGATGATTTTTAAGTGCATGTCTTTTTATAGTGAAGAGATGAACATGGGGAATTGGAAGGACAGATGAAGAAATTCTGCTTGAAGTAGTTGCCTCATGTTGTTTCAAGAGAGGAATTCACTCTGTGGGTGTCACTGAAGCGTTAAAATCCCCCCAACAGTCGCAGAAAAATAGCTCTCCTGCTGTGACCCACACCCAGCTAATTGTGTTTTCATAATTCATTAAGGCACTTGTTCTGAGTGAAGTTTTAGCATGGAGCCAACACTTTTTAAAGTCACCCTTTAAAACAAAATTGTGAACATAAGCAACTTTTCTTGGTCACAAACACAAAATGATTAATTTCCCATAGACTCAGTAAAGTCTAAATAGATTTTTATAGCATTTTCCTGAATAGTTATTATGAAACAGAGTCAGTATTTTAAATGATCATTAGGTAACAGCAGAACTATAAATTGTGTATCATAAACCTCATTCATCTAAACTAATAATCATTTCTTTGTCTTCGGTAAACTATGGGTGGGAAGGAGTCTTCAGTTAATGAATAACTGAAAAAGTTAATCAGGAAGGTACTTCATCTGCTCAATAAACCTCCTTAAACACTTGTGAAGCGCTTACTTACATGCACAAGATACTCTGTCCCTGAAAAGTGTCATCATTTGCTTTTAAACCATCCTGAAGATCCTCTGTCTCTGGGCAACGACTCCTTAATACGGTTGTTGACATTTAAAAATCAGCAAAACCTCGTTCTTCTTTTCAGAATTCCCCAATCGAGATATTTTTCCTGTTCATCTAATTCTTTCACAAGTAAATAAAATTAGTCAAATTCTTCACTCTAGTCTGATATTGAAGAAGAGCCAAACTAGGCCCATCAAGTTCACTGAAGCAAATGTGATATAAGTGGAGATTTGCCTGTTAAGCATTTTTACTATCTTCCTCTATTTCATTCCTTTCTTTAATGAAATATGAAAGTAAAATACTGGACTTTCAGTAGGAATTGGAAGTGCAGACATGTTTAATTTAATGTGGTAACAGCATGTCTGATTCAATGATTATATCATATGAAGGATGATGTATAAGGACATTTGTCTGTGGAGGGTTTATCCTAAATGTGAAAGCTCAAAGGCAGGACTCAAGGGATAAACTATCCAAACTTCTCCTAAACATAGGAGCCACGGACCCAGAGAGGTGCAGAGACCCACACAGCTAGTTCCTGCTAGAATTGAGACACCCAAGCCCTAGTTCAGGGTCAGCCTTGATAAACTAATGCTGTCATCTAATTTCACTAATTAAGTCATTTTATAAATTAGATCATTTTTTTTAGTAAATTACATGATTCACTGTTTTTAAAGGCTTGTTTTAGAAATGGTGAACAGACATATTACCAAGCCAAAACCCATTTATCCTCACAGAACTGCATCATGGGACAGAGCTCATACTTCCCCGATCCCCCCCCCCCCAATATTGTGGCAAAAATTAAGTTCTTCTGTTTTAGCACAATGTGTTTCAAGTTCATAACCATTGAAGGAGATAGGACCACACGCCTATCTGAACAAAAGGCAGAAATAAATTAAATGGGGAAGTTTAGACCTTTAAACATGTTACTTACTACTTTAATCCCCGGGGTATCAGAGTTTTTTAACACTAGTGTTCTAAAAGATAGACTAAATTTAAAACAGTGTAAGGCACACCACATTTATTCTGTCATTGTTCTGTACAAGTCTAAGGACAATTCCTCCCCTGCCTCAGGGATATCACCTTAAGTCAACCTGAGTTTTTATTTTTTGAAGTTGAAAGCCTAAATTCCTGAATACCTAACTTAGAGAATCCAGAGAGCTCAGATGTGACTCATGACATACCAAAGGCTTTCTTAAAAGTCTTAGACAATAGTGAGGCAGGGGCCAGGTTGGGAACGGGGTGGTTCTGAAGAGAAAATGCAAAGAAGATAGAGTCAGCCAGACAGAGATAGAAAATGTGGTATTTGGAGAATAAAGCTATCTAAATGCCCCTGGATATGATAGAAAAATCCCTCCTCTCCCCTCCGTGTTACTGATACTTTATACTTGTCTTAGTTCTTTGTACTTTTCAAAGAAAAGTTTCATAGCCATTTATGTCATTTAATCCTCGTAGCAGCCTTGTAAATAGATGGGACAGGTGCAGTCATCCCTGTTTACAGCTGGAGAAAAGAAAGGCCAGAGGAATTTAATAGCATGCTAGTGTCACTAGGTTGTGAGGGAGCTGGTGCTGGAACCCTTCTGTTTCTTGAAATTACACTCTCATAGCTCCACAGACATTACTGTCTGATGGTCTCAATCGTACCGTGAAAGTTTTTTATCACTGCCATGACATTGGTAGGAAAAGAGAGAAGTGTGCAGGGATTTCCCCAAGTATCCAGCAGAGTGGATATAATTCCATGGTGAGTGGAAAAGTAGTCTCTGAAGTACAGCAACGTACAGCAATGAAGTCAGCTTTCATTTCTGTTAATGGCAAAACCAAATGTGACAGATTCGGCAAGTGTATTCCTTAATTTGCCAAACTAACACTGTGCATTTTGTTTTTTTGTAAATATAAATTTCTCCTTTTAAAATTTTGGAGCACTGTAACAATGTTTCTAATGAAATGGGATGGATAAGAAACTTTAGCATTAAAGATTTCAAGACTCTCCATGGCCCCTTTAACTGAGATTGGAACTTGGTTTTGTTTTGCAAGTCACTCTTATAGCTGCATGACTTCATCTCAAGCAAGCTAAATAAAGGAATTTTCAGTATTATAACGGTCACTAAGCAGACAACTGACATGTCAGCATTTAGAAGGGGGTAAGGTTTCAGGGCAAGCATGGAAAGATACTGCTGTAACATGATGTTTTACTTGGGTGCTTCATTGTGTAGGTGGGTGGCGAGTTGGAATGAAGCTGGGAGATTATGGGCAGAATGTCAGCTTGATTGGGGCAAATCTCTTGAAATCTGTTGAGACTCCCCATCTGCTTGTTCACAGTTCATCTAAGCGACTCTGAAAATTGGCTGACACCTCCTAAGCCAGTATTTCTGGGATTCTCTTATGTTTTAAAGCAAAGTCCATATCTTTGTTTTTCCAGATTTCCAGTATTGGCCATCCACCTCACCCCTGAAATGCTTTACTGAGCCACGTGGCACTAACTGATTTGCTTAGAGTACCTCCCGAGGCTGTACCGTATAGGTACCATACATGGTGCATATATGTATCTATCTCAACATGACTCCAACCCTGCTCCTTTGAATCAAAGACCTCCTGTTACATGCTTTTCCTGAGAGCAATTAGTTTCCAACACAGCAGTTTAGAAGCATTTTCCACCACCAACTGTCAGCAGGGTTGCCTGTCTTGACCTATTTTGGCTGACTGATTCCTCTCTACGTGGTTTGGTAATCAGGCTATTCAACTGTTTTTTGTGGGGTGTTTTTTTTTTGTTTGTTTGTTTTTTTTTTTTTTGAGTCTTGTTGCCTGTGTTTCTCTATAGTGGGTCTTACATCTTAAATTCTACATAAAATAGCCACTCTTCAAATGCTATTTAAATAGCCACTGGATGTTCAAATTCTTTTGGAATCAGTAAGGTTTTTTTTTCTTTCCATATAGCTTTTTACAAAAGGAAATGTACTGATGCCATTTTTTTTTGAGAAAGATCTCGAAGCTCTTAACTATCTCCCGAAGATCAGCTTGAACATTTTTGCTGGACTTAAAGTATACCAGTAAAACCGTGTGATGATGCCAGGCCACGATCGAGTACAGGTCGCTGGCCCGGGCAGTCAGCACTATACAGCTCCCAGTTCCCCGAGACTAATCCTTAAAGAGGTGACAAGAACAAGATTACTTGAGAGAGAGAAAATCCCAAATCTCCATAATATTTTTTCTGCAGCAGTTTTTCCCTTTTCTTCTTCTCAGAGATTCCCATGCTGTTGAAAAGAAGAGGAAGTCATAATTTTCTCTGCTTGTCAATAGCGGCCAAGTCCACCACAGAACTGGGGCCATTAGGCAATCCTCCTGGGCTCAGCTGCCTTGACCCATGAAAACTCATGCCTGACCCTCATTCCTCAGACCCTGGCTGCTGTGGTAATGAGAGAGTGGGCAAGGAGATGGCCAATAGACCCCAACTGCTCTCAGATTCAAATCATTTACAACCACCGGCCAAGTTTCTAAGACCAAGGGCAGTAGGAGGGATAAGGCAATATTCCAAAAACTAATTCAAAACAACCAACAGAAGAATTTGATATCTTATATTTACTTTCACAGTATTGGTATTTCCCTGATTACTAATGAGGTCAAGCACATCTGTATGTATTTATTGGCCATTGGGTTTTCTCTCCTGTGATATGCCAATTTGAGTCTTATGCCCGTTTTTCTATAGGTGCCTCTGTACTGACTTGGGAGCTCTTTATCCTGAATACAAGCGCTTGTTTGGTTCCATTCTGTGGCCTTCTTTTTCTTTCTCTTAATGATGTCCTTTGATTTTAATGTAGTCCAATTTGTCAGTCTTTTTTATGGTTGGTGCTTTCTCAAACTCACTCATTAATTCTAAAAGTTTACTCTAGATTGTTTTTTGCATTCTCTATATATGCAACCATATTATCTGTAAATGAGGGCTTTAAATCTTTCTTTTTGGTCCTTATGCCTTTTTTCTTGCTTTACATTAGCAATATTAAACCAGAAAATGCTTATTAACCCTGTACATATTATATAGCCTTCACCAATAGGCTTTGAAATGGATGTTAGAACCCACACAAGCTGTTTTCAGAACCCAAGCTAACTTTTCAACTTGTATGATCGCCAGCATAATTGTCCAGACTATCTCCCAATAGAAAGTGCCATAGGAAACAATTTTCTGAACCCCCCTCATTTTTATTTAGGTTTAGGTCAGGGTAAAATGATAGCAACATCAACACAACCTAATGTTTTTACTGTTGTAGAAAAATAAATGTGACAGCTCCCGTCACACAGCTCTTTTCTCATGCACACATTTTCCCCCTCTTATCTCCTTCTGTCCTCCTGCATTTGACTGTCAACTGTGGAATGTAGAATGTGGAATGCTGATGTTTCTAAGCAGGCAAGTGCTGGGAGATAGAAGGTGAGATACGGATCTTTCCAAATGATCTCTCTTAATAGAAGGTGTAGTTTCTGAGTTTATACCGTATTTTGCCATCCATGAAAGTTATGTTTTGAATGGTAAGCAATGACTCCATCCAGCATTACCTAGTTTTCTGTGTAATTGGCCTGTAACATGTTTCTGACATTAGCAGTATTCTCAGATATATATGGTAAAGTCTATTGCTGAGCTCAGTTGAAGTTCTTCACAACCTAAACACACAGTGCTATTTCCAGAAGCCCAAATTCCAATGGTAGCTACGTAAGTCTTATCTCTGAGCCAGCAAGAAACTGGATGTGAGAGGTGTTACAACTTGCCAGGGTCCTTGCAGGGGCTAACAAGGCTTGCTTCTGGAAAGGATGTATTCTGCCAGCTAAAAGAGATAGAGGATGAAGAGAGATTATAGTTATGCCTATGGTCTAAGAACTATTCTTGAGAATCAAAGAAAACACTTGCGTTACACCAGCTGTGCCCCATGTTCCACCTCTCCTTCATGATCACTCCAGGGATGTGGACACCAATGGATGGTTCCTGATGCTGTAATTTGGAAATATGTCTCTATGGCAACTTTCAATGTCATTCTGCCTTAGCCTCTTGACTAGGCAGAAATGTACTACTCCATGTCACCACAGAAAGATAACTACTTAACTTTTGTTAATAAAACCCTCTTTCTACTGGGAAAACATTACATTTCTTCACTCCCCTTGTAAGCCTGATGACCCAGCACCTAATGTTCATCCCACAGCCAGGCTGCTTGACTGAGCCAGGTCTCCCGATCTGCTTGCTGTGCGACTGGCAGCAGCTAAGCCTCTTTGTTTCCTCTGATAGGGTGTGCATTCGTGTACCTGCACACTTGTTGGGTGTGCTCTCTCCTCACCCATCTCTTCTCTCATCATAGGGAGCAGTGTTTGGAAATACTTATTCTTCTCCAAACATTTTCTAACTTCTCTAGAGCGGGTTATGTCCAAGGTATCCCGGACAGAACAAGCCCCTGTTGTTACAGCAAGGTTCACTGAGGGGAGGGGCGGATGGCCTGCATCCTGTTTCACCTTCCAGCAGCATGCTACCTTTCCCCTGGAAAACCTTGTCATCTGCTCCCAAGTGACCATCAACACATCACTGCTCACTTTTCCAGTCTTATTCCTCAAAGGGGAAACTCATCATCGTATTTCTGAAGCTCAAAAAATGGAATAAAACTTCTTAGCTTGCTATTCTCAACCTGTACCAGGCTACAGGCACCCTGCTCCCTGGTAGCCTTGCACACTCCAGCACACGGGCATGATCTTCTCCCCAGTCCTTCATGCTTTCCCAGCTCCTGCCAACTGTTGTAGACCCCTTCTGTATCGGAATGTTGCCTGCCCCACAGCCTATCCCTGCCCATAGGATTCCTGCCTGCCATTGAAGCCTCACTCAGATGGCACCCATCCCTGATGCTTTGCTTAGTTTTCCCATCGGGATGATGCCTCAGTTTTCTCTACTTTTGCTAGGGCCCTTTAATAGTCATATCTGTTTTGCTGTATAGTTATAGTTACAAACAGTTAATAACAGATAATATCAGCGAGTTCTTATCAGAGCTAGACCCCAAGCTAAGTACTTTACACACATTATCTCAAGTTACCTCCACTAATATTATCCTCATTTTACAAATGAGAAAACTGAGGTCTAGGGTGTTAAGTGAGTTGTGAGGTCAGACACAGCCTGAGCAGCCTGACACCCATATTCACTCCAGCTCACTGCTCTCTTGTGTCTGAACTTGAAATTACAGGGTTAGCTTTCTGAGTGTGGGAATGTGGCTTATTAAGTATGTATCCCCAATATGCCTAGTCTACTGCCCAAGCAAGAGAAGATTAATAAGTGCTTCTGACATAAATGCCTAGTTACTATCTCTTTTTGAAGCTGAGTAGCATATGCAGTTAGGTTAGGCTGTAAAGTAAACCTTCTTGGGAGTCAATCAGGAATCAATCAGGAGCCATACTCCTGATTTTGACATTCAGAAAGAGCAACCTAGCGTTTGAAGCAGGTCTTTGTCAGGCACACCAGACACGGCATACATTTAACCCTTTATGAGTGTTATTCCCATGTGCATGTCTAAATGTGCTTGCATTATGTCCAGATGATTCTGTTTCAGAGTCTGTCTTTAGACCACAAAATAACCACCTGCTTAAGTAAGTAGGTTCATGAATACATTCTGTGGAGTGCGTTCATACACAATTTCAGTTTGAGTGAAATCCAGGTTTCACACTTCGGAGCAAACTTCCATTCCCCAGTTAAGGAGCATTTCATTTACAGTCATGGCACAGTTATTTGAGATGTTCATTAGCTAAACACATTTGTTCCTTACAGTGTAGATTTATAATCTGGGAAATTTGGGAACAAACTTCCATGCAGAAGATTGTGACGGTAGTTAAGAAGATCACATGTATCTCTTAAGAATAAATATTATGCGATCAACATTGTTATATACGTTGTGTTTATGAGGAGGTTTTAGAAGTATGGAGAAATGTTTAATGTAAAGAAAAATGAAGATGCAAAATTTTATATAAAGTGTAATCTCAATTATGTAGAAAAAGTATCAGAGAGGAAACCAGAGGAAAGATGAATAAATGTCCTCCGCCCAGAACTGGGCCTCTTCACCCTCCTGGGCAGATTCAGCACTATTCAATTCCGAAGACCAGTCCTCCACTGAGGGAGGAGGAAGCTAATGAGCCTGGGATCAAGGGACTTGGACTGTCTGTCTGTCCCTTTTCTTGTGCCCACTCATATTGTGCTTTGCAAAAATTAAGAATATTTTTAACATCTGTTAGCAGTGCATTTCATCCAGGTCTGAATTTACACTGTCACTCAGTTACTTCTGAACTACCTTTCCACCTAGAGCCAATATATGTGAAAATAAAAATTAGAAAAATTTCATCTAGTGTATATTCCCAAAGTTTAAAAACAAAAACAAAATATAATTTTTTTTCTTTTTTTGACCTCAGCTATTCCAAATTATTTTCTCCACTACTCTGGCACATTGATATAGAGAATTAAAAGTTGACCATTTCCTTTTTTCCTGGAAAATACTCTAATGACTCTCTTTGATAATATGTCTGATTGTATGTCTCAAGCATAACCAATCTTTTATGAACATGCAGGGAATTATAATGGCACTGCACTTGTAAAATTGAATATAATGGTACTATTCATGAAGAGAGATGAATTCAGAAAAAAGGGGAGTGAATATCAAAATGGAATTGAATAGTAGGTTTTTATAGGACCCTTAAAACAAAATGCATGTAGGAGGACTGCAGAGGGAGCTGGGTGGACCGTGGCTGTGCCTGGGCTTCATAGCTGAGCCCTACAACTAGCTGGCCAAATGCACCGCATTTTGTCCACAAAGAACTGTGGTGGAGAAAAGGGTTAAACATACAGTTGGTCCTTTTACTGAGAAAATTGGGTCCCTTTTATCTGTATCAGGTTTTGCTGGAGGAGGCAGGGCCTGTATGTCACTGGGCAGCTTCACATCTGCAAGCAGCTTGTCTGGGAGCTTCCTTCCCGAGGATGTTTGAACATTTTATACACACAGCCTCGACCCCAAGCACTGTCTTCCTCAAACTTCTGAGTGTCTCGGCACTCACAGCTGTTTGGAAGCCTCACTTGAGGGCAATTTATCTCCCACTCCCTCTAAGCAGTTACAGGGCAAGCAGCTGCAGCACCAGGCCATGGGCTGGCATTATCTCAGAAGTGTTCACTCCCCAGGTGACACAGTTGTGTCCCTGTGTGTGTTCATGAGACACTCACACTGGTTCCCCTATAGGTTAGAATGCAGGTTCCCAGATGCTGCTCTGAGGACCGGCAGTGGTCAGCAGTTAAGTTTCAATGAGCAGAGGGAAAAAATGAGAAAACAGACCATATTTGTTTACGTAGGACATATAGTACATGCCCTCTACACATACATACTTAGGTTTCTAATGTGATGATAATGTAGCCCTGGACTTCTGTTCTGTAGTTCTGGTGTGAGGCGTACACACTGCTATTTTTAGAAGTACCCAAAATAATGCTAATAATTAGAAACCAGTGGTGGTCTACTATTTGAAATCATAAATGTTAAGATTTAAAGCAGGTTGTCCCAGACAAAATGAGCCAGCGAGGGCCCACAGCTGGTGGGCAGTAAGCCCATTTTACCAGACAGGCTCACATCATGGTCCAGGGCCAGGAGCCAGTTACCAGCCCCCAGCCAAGAGGACAGTGGGTAGGAGCGCTAGGACAAGAAGCAAAGCGGAATTGGA
Organism: Glossophaga mutica; assembly: GCA_039655065.1. Taxonomy (NCBI): domain Eukaryota; kingdom Metazoa; phylum Chordata; class Mammalia; order Chiroptera; family Phyllostomidae; genus Glossophaga; species Glossophaga mutica. The sequence continues at coordinate 66,244,206 of CM077310.1, read as the reverse complement.
TCAGAGGTCAGAAAGGAAACCCGTGCGCAGCAGGTCAGAGAGGGTTGCCTTCGGATTCTTTGTGTAGTCCAGAATCAAATTTCTGTGCGTTTGACGGCTTGGACATTCACATCCCCCATTTAGCTTCACCCCAGTGGTCTTAAAGTTCCCACTTCGTGTGGCTGACCACAGTAACCCTCCAAAACTGATGTTTGTATGAATTTGAAATGTTCGTGTTCCAGAAAGTTTTTTGTTGGGTGCTTTGTTGTGTGTGCCTGTGTCCCCAAGACATTTTTCAGGACAGCTTAGGATAAAGCAACACTTTAACTCTTGAAGATACAGCATTGCTCCTTGTGAAGAGTAATATAGCCCAGTCCATGAAAATGCTTTGAATGTAAACAGCACGATACCAACTGCTGCAAGTTAACAATCTTGCTTGTTGCTTTACCATTTAATGAGGCGAGTAGCATGATTTTATAGTACTCTCAAACCACAAGCAAACATTTTCAAGCAGCCCCGCTACCACTCTAGGGGCTGTTTATTACTAAATTATATCCTAAGATGGTTTTTTAGCTAGACTTTTCGTGAAATGCTTCCTGAGTCAACTTTATATGCATTTTATAGTCTATAAACATTTCACTAGTTGATTTTAATAATTAGAGAAAAAGAATCTCCCATAATGTAAGGGAGGAAAGAATATTCAGGCAGTGAAGGCAAGAAGGTAGTCGACAGGAAGAGCTCAGGCTGAGAATCTTAGGAAAGCAGCCGTGGAGACCTGTTGCCATGAGCTGGTGAAAGGGACCAAAATGAAACGGAAAACAAATGTAAGCAGGCGGGGAGGGAGGATGAGGGAAGACATTAATTACTAAGGGTACCATTACTGAGACACGAGACTGATATTCTTTATTTAATTCTTTAAAAAATCCTCATATGAGGATATACGTTTGTTGATTTGAGAGAGCGAGGAAGAGCGAGAGATGAGATCAAACCATCAACGTAGGTATGTGTCCTGACCGAGGATTGGCCCTGCAGACCTTCGGTGTACGCGGACAATGCTCCAACCAACTGGGCCTCCCGGCCAGGGCAAGACTGATGTTCTTGAACTAGGGGGATGGATGAGGAAGAGGTTGTGTGAGGTGGTGAAACACTTTCCTTGAAGCGGGCCCAGTGAGTCCTGCCAGAGCAGGGAAGGAACCGCCCAGCCCCTGGATCCAGGAAAACAACAGGCCTCTGCTGAGAAGCTAAAACTGGGGCCCAGAGGGTAGCTTATCTGAAAGATTACGGGAGGGGGGGGGGGGGGGGGGAGTAGGCCAGCAGCTTGCAGGGGAGTGATTTGCTTTCCTGAACTGCTAGCCTGACTTTCGAAAGAGGAAGAAAGTCTTGTGTTTGCTGTCCCCTGAAGACAACAGCTAACAAACGTCCGGAGGCCCTTCCCAGCCCTTCCTCGGGCTTGGCCCAGCCAGCAGAGAGCTCCTGGCTGCTGTGCTCTAGCTGGGAGGTCATGTCATGTGTTTAATAAGAAGCTAAGTATTTTTGTTTGGGGCTTTGTTTTTTTGTTGTTGTTGTTTTTGTGTTTTTCTTAATGTCTTCAGGACAATTTTTAGAAGAATGTATGCCCCATAAAAGGAAGAAAATGGTGCTTTTGGATTCTAATCGGTGACTTGGGGTTGGCAGTTACGACTCTGCCCGCAGTGCTGCAGGCTGGGAGTTGTGACACCCCTTCCCCAGCATCGCCTGTGGAGACTCTGGGGCCGCTTATCTCAGACCTTTTTTCATGTTACCATCCTGTAAGAGCATAGATGGAGCTCAAAGAAAGTTCAGCTACTTGTTTTTAAGTGGGTCAGAGAATTGGGATTTTTTTTCTACTGATATGGAGAATACCATTGTTTATGAAAAGCAGGACCAAATTGAATCCCTAAAAGAGGGTGCAGGAGAGGCACCATGTTGTCTTGACAATGTGCAGGATGAATTTCCAGACAGACGGAATCAGAATGCATTCAAGTACTCTGAGATTTTGCATAGTGCTGTTTAATCTTGGGGAAATTACCTAGACTCTCTACAGCACCCAATGTTCTCATGAGAAATGGGGTTAGAGCTGGAGTTTTCATGCATCTAAAGCCTGGCTGGGTCTGTCTTAAACCTGTTAACCACTTCCAGGCCTTGCTTGAGGGGATGTTTGTCAACCCTCAGCCTTCCCCAACACCATATCCTTTTCATGTATGGTCTAAGACTTCAAAAAGTCAAAAGTAGGTCTTCATTAAGAAAAGTCAGGGAGCCTCTAGAATTAATCATCTTGTGCAAAAGTCATGTTTGAACTTGGCATGTGCAGTGTACTGGCACCATAAGAGATAACAGACCTAAAGGAAAACTTCACTGAAGTAAACAGTGGACCCCAGCTTCAGCTTCTCAGAGTTGGTTAGCCAGACTACCCCAAGCAGTGATAATCTGTAACATTTCAAAAGCATCCCAAATAGTGAACATGATGAAGCTATGTAAGCTAAGAACACATCAGATCTCTTTGCTTATGTGGGAACTCTGACTCGATGTAGAACACTATTGCTATTTATGCTGAGTGGAAGAAGGTCCTTTGCTATTTATGACGCCATAAGCATGGCCTGAGTCCTTGAGGACAGGTGAGTAAGGAGAGCAGATAATAAATGGGCTCTGTGGTCTAAGGTCTGAGAACCTCTGGGCCAGTGGTAACCCTGTGTCACGGGCAGCCAGGCCTAAGTATATAATTCTGTACAGCCACAAACCAACCAACAATCCTCATATAAGTTGACTTCTGAATCTGACAAATCAGCCCTTTCCAAAGACTTTTTATTCTAAAGTTGTAAAAGAGAGGTTAAAGGGAAGGGGACAAGAAGACTTGGAGATAGTAGTAATGCAAAAAGAAAATAATCAATTCTGTGGCTCTATTAGTGAAAGTTCATGTCCAGCTCCTCCCGCTGTTTGTAATTTTGTCATAATGTTAGAGTTCCATGGGCAGCATCTTCTGAAGGGTGGTCCCTCTAGCCCAGGAGCCCAAAAGTCCACTCTTACAAGTCAATTCTAGGAGAAAGCAGAGCACTCCTGTAATTCATGAAGACATTTTGATGTTCAAAGAATTGTAAATGGACAGAGAATATTTAAAAGCTCCTCAAGCCTTGACTGTTAAGTGGTCTCAAAGCAAATCCAGCTTCTGGGTTGCTCCAGTCTGGCAGGCATATGCTCAACCCCTCATTGTCTTCAGGCTTCCTTACTGCTGTTTTCTGCTGAGTGACCTTAGGGGCACCACTGGCTGGGAATACAAAGGACTGCATCCCTTCATGACTCTATTAGGGCATTTACGGGTTGCTACCAAGGAGAGGAGTATTGTCTATTAAGGGCAAAGACTTCAGTGAACTGGAGGAAGAGACGCTGGCCTCCGTATCAGTGCTTGACTGTTTATGGTATAGCTGTAGCTCCTGGCAGGAGTTTCCTCCCAAGGGTGGTGCTGTAGGAAGCTCTGAATCATGACGAATTCGGGAAAGAAGTATGACTGCGCTGCTTTACACATGTCTGTCAGGAGGGAAACAATGGCAAGCATTGCCTTAGAATCAGACTCCTATTTAACAATATGTCTAAACCACCAAATTATGGAGGGATCATGCTCACACGCTGTTCAACCTTAGAACATCAAACCAACACCTCTCCACGCCCCAGCTTTCTCTGCACTTGCTCCCAAAGCTCTATATTCACTGCTTCCTCCCACTTCTCCATCTGTAGCCAAGAAGCCTTTCTGCTCAAGAATGGATGTGAACACGAGACTAACTCCAAAGAACATCAGATTAGATGGACAATTCACAGTGGCACTTAGAAAGGACTGGAAGCGTGCTTTAAATCAGTAAGGCAAGTTCTTTGCAAATAAGCACTCAAAATTTATGTTAAAACATAGTAGTTCAGATAAGAATTACTTCCCAATCTGCGCCCACATACTCCTTTGCACATAGTCTTATGTACTGTCCTGTTAAATATTTATTGTAGGACTGATGAACTTGTAACCGGGACAAGGGGCCTGTCTATGCACCTCTAGACCTTGGTGCTTAGCACTCGTGACCAGTGGTATGCTCTCAAAGAGGTTTTCTAGAGAACATCTTGGAGGGAGTATCTGTTCATGAAAACAACATAATTCACTTGTCAAGTAGCAAAGCAAGGGTTTTAGATTTGTATAATGGAATACAGTTTGAACTGCACCAGACTAGATTGCTGTGTCAGTACTGACTTCTTCCTTCTCCATCTGGAGAGATTTGTGCTTTACCAGTCTCTCCTCATTTCCAGGTCCGTCTTAATGCCATAGTACCGACATTTCCTGGTTTTTGTTGTACTGTGGCACAAACTCTGTTTTGAAAGGACAGGAGCATAATAAAAACGGATATGAAAGAAGGGCCAGATGACATCACTGAAAATATTTAAGGAAGTCCAGTCTTTTACATGTTTATAATCTCAGCATGTTAGTTGTTTGTAATACGATAAGAGCACTTTTGATACATAGGGATAATTACAAGTCTTGTTGCTCAGACAGTATTCATGAATTTTTATCTTAGGTTCATAGTGACGGAAAGAGAATAAGAGGTCTTGGTTTGTGACTCAAGTGACCTTAACTTATTTGTTGACCTTGGGTACAACATTAAGTGTAGTCAAACTGCTTAAATTGTACCTATGCCAGCTATTCACTGAATTAAAAAGAAATAAAAAATAATCCCATCATTAAAGATGAATTAGCATACTAAATTTTCCCTCTCAAAATCTTAACTCATGGAAATATATGGAACTTAAAGTACCACCTTGCCAAAGTCTATTCCATAAGCTTCATAGAGATTCAGCATTATAACTCTGCTCCTTAAATAAAAATCTTAAAATAATCAAATGTCTCTACACACAACAATCTTGCTAAAGAGTGAAAATATTGACACTTGCTGTGTCACTGAATTGGAACTTTGAGTGGGGAAATAGGTAGGCATCTTCCCTTCAGTAAGTGAAACAAAACAAAAGTTAAGAACATGAATAACAAACCCTTTCTTCCATATGCCAGGCTGTACTAAGCTGATCCCATGGGTGTATCTAGTTTCCTCCTACCAACAACCCCACAAGGTAGGTAGATTCTTCCCATTTTGCAGATAAGGACACTGAAGGACACATGGGATAAGGATGATTTGCAAAGCCACAATGCTGTGCCACCAGGCCTGGAGCCCAAGCACCTCTCTCCAAACATGGCACCATGGAGAGCAAACCAAGCACATCACAGTGGTGATGTGCTCACCTGACTAAAGCCCAGAAAACAGGATCCTAACACTCTGGAGTCCCGGGAAGACCCTATCTTCTTGCAAACTCCCCAGATTCAACATAGAAACACTGAATGCCATAGTATGTGAGAGAATGCTAATTCTGAATTATCCTTATTGATGGAGGTGAGCTCCAAAACTTGATAGGAACTTTGTCCAGAAAAGAGTTTAGTATTCAGTAGGTCAATAACTGCAGTTACTGGTGCATGCAGTCCCTGAGTGTGCAGCACAAAACCCCAAGAATTAAAAGTCAACAGCCTGCTGGGGGGCACAGAGAAGCGTGGGATTAAAAATTCACTTTGGGAATATCCAAGGTGATTACCCACACACGAATAATTGAGCACTGTCTGCACTGATCTGGACTCTGAGATGGAACCACTGGCCCCAGGAATGTGCTTCTACTGTGACCTAGAGCAGTTTGATTCACAAACCTTTCTTCCGTTGCAGAGATAAAATTACTAATGCTAAGCTCACAGCAAAGAAATCCTCAATCATTGCTAATATGCAAAGGCATATGTAGATACCTTCTAAAAGGTGCCAGGTATGATTAACTTGGCTAGGTATATATTGGAGAAAGAGCCGGGCAGAAATTCAAAAATTCTACACCAGGAGCCAGGCCAGCAGGTATGTAACATGGTTGTGGTTTTAGTGTGGACTTCCACTGGCCTCAGAGTCCCCATGACTTTAACTAAGATTACTCTCAAGTTTATAGAGATGAAGCTACTTGGATCTAAACCCGAGCCTGCCCAGGCAGACTGCTGGTATTCCTTGCATGCCAACACAAAACAACACCTGTCTTGCCTGGACCAGTCCCTACCAAACCAGAACAGAAACCTTATTGTATTATGAAAAAGTATTGCTAAGTCTCTTTCCATTCTTTTGGGATTTTCCCCCCAAATTTACTATAGGGAGGGGGTTTGGGACAAAGCTCTCAAACTAGACATAACTTTCTGCAATAAATAGCTTCAAGGGATGTATCTACTTTATTTCTTAAGAATAATGTTAAATATTCACTCAGGCTCACATGCCAAGAACATACACATTTTTATTCCTTGCCAGAGAATACCAAGAACTGACATGCTGCATAAATAAAAAAATTAGTAGAGGTAATGTGTGAGGTAATGCCTATACTAACTGATGTCTTGGTAGACTCTTACTAGCTGAACAGGGCATAAACAGAATGGCTCACATATATTTGAGGGCATTTATTCTAAATATAACTATGAAACTCTTTACTGTCTGTGCACTGTGAGACAAAATATCATAATTATATGGGTGGTCTCTTGAACAAGAGTTGAAGTCTCCTGATGAGTTGTTTTTTCAACACCAAGACAGAACAACATCCCTAAGGCTATAAAAATGACGGAATGACAATAGCCTGCTCCAAAAATAGTCTTTAATGTGCCCAATTTTCTTAGTTTTATTTGGTGAGAATGTTGACACTTGACTATATAGCAAGTAAGACTTTTGAAGTAGAGTCTGTTTTGCTCTGGTACATTTTCTCTAACTCAAATCTGCTAATAAATTGTTCCTGATCAACAAAGAATGATGTCAGTATAAAATGGAAGTCACGTTCATTCACGCATGATGTTTTTTCCAACGTGGTGTTTGCAAACCAAGTAACACGGTAGCTGAAAGCAAACAGTTTAATTAGCACAGTGAACACAGCATGCTGTTGAAGAATTTAGTGCTGTCCCAGGTGCCCAAGCCCTTAACCTCCTTTCTCCTGGCTCAGAGAGGCCACAAGTCTCCCCAGTGGTGCTGATTGCATGGTCCTTCCCAAGATTTGGCCATGTGGCCCTTGCTCTCTGCAGCTTAACAATCTTAACACTTCTTTACATCTATTAAATCACTGCCTTCACTCTTCTGTAAGATAAAGCATCACATTTACTGTAGTATGTTTTTACTCACTGGAAATTTTACATATCTATTCAACTATGGCATTATTTTTACTGGGATTATGACTAATTTTACTAGTACCGTGGTTACCATGTTGCTAGGTATTGAATCGTCTGCCTACAATACTATTTTCCCCATACACCTTTTTGGTTCAGTGTGTGATTTTGAAGAATGTGAGGGTTTTCAAGAATAGTCATATATTGTGGTTTAGGAGGAACACCCATACTTAAAGGGAATGAGTATGGACAAGATGTGAAATCAACACAAGTTTGACTTTCTTGTTCCCCTGGGTGAGTGGCGGGTGTGTTTGAGTGGGTCTCAGTTCTACAGACAGGCAAGGAGAGGGTGGGAGGGAGAACATTCCAGGCTGAAGGCACAGCTTGTACAAAGGCACAGGCTTTGGGGAAGATGGGGACCCTGAGGTGTTGATGATCAATGCATTTAAAACCCATAACATTCCAACATTGTGTGAAAACATTTTATTAAAGACTCAATTGGAGTTGAAAGAACAGTAGATCAAAAGGGACAGAACTCAGTTAAGCTGCTATCCCGTGAAGCTAGGCATCCTAGTCCAGGGACCAATGCAGGTAAAGGGATTGGAAGATGTGAAAATACAAAGTATATTGTCTCTGGAGAACAGAGCGTGACATGGGGTTTAAAGTAAAGGGCTAACACCAGCGGGATATATGTTTCCATCTAGCTGGGTGCTATGGACTAAATGTTTGTGTCCCCTCAAAATTTATGTTGAAATCCTCACTCCCAGTGTGATGACATTTGGAGGTGGAGCCTTTGGGGATGTGATTATAGCATGAAGGTAGAGCCACCATGATTAAGATGAATGCCCTTATAAAAGAGACCCCACAGAGTTCTCCTGCCGTCTCTCCTCCATGTGAGGGCACTCTGAGAAAGTGCTGTCTGTGAACCAGAAGGCAGGCTCTCACCAGACCCCACCTCTACCAGTGCCTTGCTCCCGGACTCACGGACTCCCGGACGCCAGAACTGCAAGAAATAAATTTGTGCTGTAAGGCACCCAGTCTATGACATTTTAATATAGCAGCCTAAACAGACTGATGATGCCAGACGTCAGTGATTATTAAAAACATGAATGATGGCAATCTATATTTAGTATAGAGAAGGGTGACTTCCAGAAACTGGTCTGTGGACAGACCCACCAGAGAAGTCCAGGACTGTGTTAAAATGAGTTCAAATAGAAGCATCGAGTTTCTGACATCATTCCATGAGTATGTGCGTGTGTGTTCACGCATGCACACTCTGTTGCACTGACTCCTAAAAGGTACTGACGTGCATAGTGACTTCAAATTTGCACACTCTGTGGCAACTTCGTCATGAGTGACCAGACCGTCTTCCCTGGGAGATCCCAGACATGTCAGGACACACCCAGCCAGGATCTTGCACCCTGGCCAATGTGCGCCGCAGTAACAGTGGCTAAAGAGCCATTACAGGAAAGAGAGAGTCGGATTGGTGATGAGGGGCCTTTGTGGAGAGCTGAACACACTGTCTCAGAATGCCTGAATGGAAAAAAAACTTGTTCCCACTGGGACTTTGGTGACTGATTCATTTGTAATTCAGGACTTTGGAAATCCCAGATTTGTGATCAATTTTTGGAATAGAGTGAATAATACCCAATTCAAAATAAAATTCAGCCACAGATGCATAAGCATATCTAAATTGCAAAGAAAATCTTCAGATACCTTAGGAGCTGACACTGTGGCTGCCACAGATGCTATGAGAGGCAGTGGATCTCATGGGTGTGATGAGTAGGTTCCTGGAGGTAAACAGGAATTAGAAATAGAAGGGTACCAGAGCTCGAATGAGTTAGGCATTAGATGATGGAGAAGAAATACCTTAAAATGGAGGCAATTCTTACTTCAGACAGGACATTTTTCATGCTTCAAGATGAAAATTACCTGCATTTCATGGTGTCCTCACTTGGCTCTATGCCTACACTTGAGGCTGCCTGTCCCATTACTCTCCGGTGGACCCCAGCCTCTACAGTCACTGGTTTGTGCCTTGCCTGACGCCTGACCATAGCCACACACCCCCATGTACCTGGATCTTCACTGTCTAGGTTCTAAGTTTCTAGACTAGATGACTCAAGATGAAGCAATTTTAAGTCTACACCCAGCACCTAATAAAAGAACCTAGCAGTGCGACCTCAGCCTATCTCCGGTGTAAGTCAGATCATTGCACTGAATGAGCACTGGGAAAGGAGGGAGGGATGCCTGTGTCACCTGCACTCGGAGTGGCTTGTTATCCAGCGTCAGAACCTGCACCAACCCCTACTCCTACCTATGCCTAAGTGCCTAGGATGCGTCACCACCTTGAGGAGACACATTCATATTCTGCCTTTGGCTTAAGAGGAGGAGAGTGACCTGGGAAGAAGTGGTCAGGGCAGAGATGTGACAGGAAATGCTACGCCCCCTTTTCCTAACCAGATGGCCCACTTGTCTTCATCTGCAGGCCCACGCCCACCTACACTATGAAATCATTCTTATTCCTTGGCAAGGTATTTCTAGGAAGCATTGGCTCATACAGCCTTGGCTGGGTTTCAGCTCTCATTGCTGTGTCGGGGGGTCCAGACCCAGAGCTAGGCCCAGGCCTAATACTAATGAACCTTGGATTTGGATGGTGCAGAAGACTTCATGAAGTACATCATTGAATCATCCCCACAGACTAGGAGAGGGCTACTATCCTCACTTTGCATTAAAGGCACTGTAATTTGGAAAAGTGAGGTCATTTCTCTGCTAGGATTGCCCTTTGCTGTATCATGGTTCCCCTGGTCTACCTCATTCCTACCCTCCAGCCTCACACACTAAGTCGTGCCTGCTAGGGGCCTTCCTCATCCTTGAGTTTAGCAGCTCAAATGCAGCCTGTCATTTAGCCTACTTTAAATGTCGTAAGTATAAGTGATGTAATTTGAGAAAACATTTTAGCCTTGGCCTTTGGCCTACCATGTTCTCTGTGCCTGCCAGCAGCCTTCCCAATCAGGTCAAATTTCTGAGTTGTTGGGGGATTTTTGAGCCAATCCTACCCAGCATTAAAAGATGGCTGTCATGGCTAGTCTTGTCAACAGCAAAATCTATTTGGAAAACATGCCCCCTAGACTGTGAGCTGCCTGAGAGGAAAGAGGTGGAAAAGTTAGCTAGTCATTGCTCATAAAACCTTATAGGTATGCAAGTATAAAAATCATGTGGCTTGTTGCTAATGACTCAGGCAAGGGCACCCCACGCAGTGCCTTCTGGTTATATCTGCTGCAAAGGGGAGCCTGGAGGAAGAGTGATGTTATCACTCAGGTATTCACCTGGGAAAGAGCAAATGAATGCCTGGAGGACATAAAGACTGTCATCCTAGAAAGACCTGCAGTTCATCATCTCTCATGTGAACTACTGTCATGCTTTCTAACACAACCTCCTACCCTCCCTGTTCCTTCCCCCAAACTCCCAGCCTCATCAGAACAGGCAGCAACTCAGATGTAACTGCACTGGAACTAGTTGGCACTCAATCCAAGTCCATTGGAGTAGTTTATTTTAAATGGGTGAGTGTTTTGGTCCATCCATTATTTCACTGCCTCTAAATGTGGCAATTTCAGGACCATCTATTCTAGAGTGAACACATTTTCTTTGGATGCCCTTGAAATGCTGTTAAACAAAGGAAACTGAATTGGCTGAATTTCCTACCCAGTTTGTTGGGAAGAAGGGTTTTGTTCTGTGTGGAGTGGCTGTGATCTGCATTTCCTCTGCCATATACTTTGTCTTGCTAATACTATGTTGGAATTATTTCCTTAATTTCTAAAGCTGCATGTGCGGAAATGGCTTATATTTCCTGTTTTGATAAACTAATACAATTTTACTGGGAACCTTGTTCTCAAGCTGGCTTTCTTCTTCATCAGCTCTTTTTGGATTAAAAGGATAATTCTAAAAACTCTTGTTTGACTAGACTTGTGACAAAGACTTATATAGATTTTTTTACCTTAAATATGAAAGAAGATTGTTTTTTTGCACTAAGAAATGTTTGTCTTTTATGTCAGTTAGAATGGGTTATTCAATATCCCTCTGTACAGGAAGTTTGGGTTAGATGCTAGGGGCAATCCAATGGTAAAATATCTGTAAATTCCCTACAGAGACTTGCTCTTTGGCTGGAGGTGTATTGGCTTTAAAAGACTTTCTTGGACAAGAAGTTTCTTGGAACATGTGGAAGACAAAATATTCTTTGTTTTAGGACAAATGAGTTTTGTTCTTGCATGTTCATATAAATTTGATTACTACTCATTTCTTATGTGCAAGCTGAGAACAATGGCAAGCATTTTTTTATTTATATATTGCATCAACTTTAAATGATATTTACATCTGCAGAAATCTGGGTACATGTCCATGGATTTATTCTTTTAATATACATGGACGATTCGCACTGATAGTTAGCGAAATAGCTAGTCCTAAAGAGTATAAATCTTTTACGTGTTTTATTTTCTGGCATTCAACTTGCTATTTAAACCTATTTTTAAATGTCCTAAATATGAGGACAAATCTGCCATTGGGAGTAGTGACAATGAGCAGTTTTCTCTCGGTGTTTTTAAACAGGGCCTACAAAGGAGTGCCCCTTTTCACCAGGCAGTGGAGGAAATGGTCCCTAAGGAAAGCAGCATGATACTCACTTCTCCTGATGCCAATAGATTGCACAAATAGGAGGCAGAGCCAGCAACATGTGGGACCGGATGTTCCCTTAATCTTGCAGCTGCTACTATTGATCTCTGTTCTGACTCTACTGAATTCCATTTATAGATGGCAGAGCAGAGTCTCTTCTGGCAGCCAGAGAGCCAGTGGCTCAAGGCAAGAAATTCTGTACATGACCCTGCTAGATTCCTGGTTTGGGAAGCCAGATAGAACTCAACTTTCCTTAAAAGATTTCATCACTTCTGCCAGAGACAAAAGACTGACCACGGAGTCTAGATTGTGCATCTGGGGTGACTTGGACATGTCTAGGATGAACTGAATGTCCATGCTAATAGATCTCCTCCTTTTAAATCTTTCTAAATGTGATGATGCCAAGGTTCAGATAAGGCTCCAAAGCAAAGAATTTCCATATAAAAAGCTAACCAAGAAATCTCTTGTTCAGAGCTCTCCACATTGCCCCTGGAAACCATGTCAGTTGCATTCCATTTAAGTAGAAAATGATCCAAGGTTTCTAGAAAATGTATCTAATGCCTTAACATTGCCAAATGGGTCTTAAGAGATCCAAGTCATTTCCAATTCCTAGACTTTCTAATAGCACAGCAGTGCTGGCTACCAACTCAGGGCAGGAAGAGTCTTGAAAAGGATATTGTGAATAAGGAATTTTGAGGACTCAAAATTTTTTGGTGCTTTGATTGATTAGAAGCTCAACAACTGTGCTCAGAGCCTCTCTAAGCATATCACAGGTGGCTGGGGTCAAAGGGAGCCTGAGGGCCAACATTCATCTAGACAGACATACCTGAATCCATTTTAGGCATGGAATACATGGAATCTGCAGGAAATACTGCTTCCTGTTCCTCTAAAGGAGATTCTCAGGGGGTTGCAGTTTTCCCGTGGCCTCTGAACAGAGTCTCTTCACAATGCCAGGCCATTAATCTAGTGCGGTGCTCCACAGACTTCAATGTGCTTACCTGGAAATGTGGTTAGAAAGTGGGAGCCCATCCAGTAAATTTGAGGTAGGGTCTACAGTCTTCACTATAGCCAAGGTGATGCTGCTGTTGCGCCCACAATGCCACCCTGGGAGTAGAAGTGGTCTAGATCCCAGGTGGCAAACGCAGGCCCGAGGGCCAAATCCGGCCCAGCACCTTGTTTCTACCCAGTGGCAGGGCTGAGCTTTTGCTTAACTGTTAAGGAGTACTTACATTTATACAACCCTAAAATTACATTCAGCCCTTTGAAGGCAACTATGAGGCTGATGTGGCCCCCTGGTGAAAATGAGTTTGACACCCCTGATCTAGATGAAGAACTGCAGTATGTCAAGCATGGATTTCTTGATTACCTCTTTAATGTGATGTCTGAGCCTCTGTCTCTAATCAAGCAACCTTCCTTCTCTCTCTCCTCCTACTGAAAACTTTCAGGCAAATATTCCTCAAACTCTTTGATCACCATACACTCTCTCTTTCTCATTTCTTTAGTGTCCATGGCTTTCTCCACTCCACTCTTTCCCTTGCAAATATTTACTATTTCAACGATTATCCATTCTTCATCTTTTCCAGATGTAGCTCAGAGACATTCCTGGTCTATCTATGCTTCTCATGTTTAAGCTGCTTTCTTTCTATCCTATTTTTCAAAACTTATAATTATATTTATTGTTCAAAATTGATATCAGTTCCACAACACTTTCTGAGATGTCAAAAGCTTACAATGACATCAAAATTAATAACCCTTTCCCTGAGTTTGCTGTGCCTCTCCCCAACTTTCTGAATTCATCTACTTCTTCTGGAAGGAGCAGATAAATCCAGTGGGGCCTAGTCTCTAGGTTGATGGGTGACCAGATGGCTCCCAAGATGGGAGCACTTGCAGGTCTTCAGTAAATGTTCATTTATTTGCATAGATTAATCCCTGTAGTCGAACTCCTTCCACAGTTTAGAAGTTAGATCCAATTTGAATTGGTTAAGTATCTTGGTAGCAACTGAGATGGCTTCAGCTGGGCAAGGAGGACTGAGGATGCCCCACACTTGCAGACTGCCTTTGTCTTGGATTATAAAGTGGCAGTGGATTGAAAATGAGTCTTTAGACAGGAGTTGGGGGATCCAGCTATGAAGGGGCATCCTGAAGGTTATAAGAAGAATGGATTCAAATTCACTCCAATTTAAGATGCTCTTGATTCCCTGATGATAATAATCCAGAGGTCTTGCTTTCCTAAGCACGGAGGTGAGTGGTTCTCTGTCTGTCCCCTTGGAAATAGCAGCAAGGGTCTCAGGTCAGACAGCAGGGAGGTTATTCTTTGTGAGGCAGGCCTGTAAGGAGAAGGGAGCACAGTGGAGCCCAAGGGAAAGAGCCTTGGCTAAGGTAGTCTGTTACCTGGTATGATTTTAATGGCACTCACCATAATTTAAATTATGTAGGTTTCATTGTATGTTTACTTAATTTTCTTGTCAACCTGTTTACACAATCTATTCCCTACATTTTATCCACTGCCCAGCACAGTGCATCACCCAGAGTAAACATTCAGTGAAGAATGAATGAATGAATGAATGAATGAATTTGCAATGTGGAAGGGTGGATGAGTTATCCTCAAGACCCCTTCCAGCTGTCACATGAGTTTGGAGTTGGGGGAGTTAGGTGATCTCTCACAGGTGCAGCTGAAGGAAAGTGTGCCCCTGAACACTCAAAGCTGGGAAGCACATGGCACAGGCTCCTTTGTGGTCCCAGAGGCTGGATGGGAGAGTTTCTGGGTGAATATGAGGCCACAGGATTGATGCATGGTAGATTCTGGCATTCTCCAGGGGGTGGGAGACCTTACCAGTTTTCATTGATCTTCAGCATAATTGGTCTCATTAGGCCATGAGTCCTTTCTGCTCTGAGATGAAGGACCTCAAAACAAGGCAGAGAGTTTGGCCAGCTCAGGTTAATGACTGGGGCGTGATCCATGACAATGGAAACTCTTTACACCTTGAGCAGGGTCCCTGGGATTCTTCTGGCCCAGTAATCTACAAGGGGCATTGGAAGAGCAGAGATTTGGAATATTGCTCTACACAGTGCTATCAATGGGAATTCAGACTTGAAGTGAAAAACTGTTGGAGGCTTTAATTGATGTTTATGAGAGAGCCTGAACTGTACAGGCAAGAGCGTGCCTTCCTGGGTACTCTGAAGTTGAAGATCTCAACAGGGCCACATTTGAGGGTAATGGGCAGATTCTTGAGGTTGACGTAGGGTGGAAGGGAACCAGTCATCTTTATTAAGGAACTAACAAGAAGAAGGATCATGCTTTGTCTTATGAGTTGTGTTGAACAATAAAAGCAAGGGTAGACTCAAGGGCTTGGAGCATTGGCAGTGGTTGGTGTGAGCTTTTAATATTCTTCTGTTTGGGAGTGGGGTGGAAGTTGGGACACAAACATGGGTTCACACACTCCTCATCCAAGTACTTCAGAAGGGCATTCATGTCTTGAGGCTGTTCTAGAGCCCAGGTCCCATCAGGGGAATGCAGAGGCTGAGGTATGAGATTTGTTCAGTCTTTAAGAGATTTGTAGAACACATGCCCTTCCCTAATACAGTAAATACTTCTGTTCATCCCGGAGATCTGACATTCCAGTGTGTGGTACTTAGAGCTGTCATTGATGTTGGAATTCATAAGAGTTCCTCTGTAGTATATGTAAGATGCTGATGGGAAAATGCATACACACCCCACATTACATCACACACAGATGCATACACACACACACAGAAGCAATACACATGTGTGAGGCTGGAATCCCATGACAGAATCATCTGTGGTTTGTAAGGTAGAGGGCTACCTGTCGATGATGTATTTGTCACCTCCTGAGACAGGGTATCTGAGCCACTGACACATAGTTGAAAAAGTATTGAGACCAGGAGTTATCAGTCCTTCAAGTCTTACCTCCAAAAGCAAAGAAGCACTATTAAATTTTGAGCAGGTTATGAAGAACTCATTTTTATAAATAAATCCAGTGCATAGCTAAAGCCTAGAATACAGAATCTGTTGGATCAATTTAAAACCATTAAAATCATTTCAACCATTGATTTATATACAGAGATATGGCAAGTGGCTTTATATACAGAGATATATTTATATACAGAGATCAAAACTAAAAATAGCATGTGAAACACCAGATGGATAATATGAGTTTATGCTTCACCCATAAGATTGATAAGTCCTCCTCCACTTTCCAAACAACTGTTAAATGAATTATTGTATGAACCAGAGACACCTGCCAGTGTACCTATTTATGTCACAGTCATATGTAAAGCAAAGTATAAATATGGTAGCCCATCTAAACTTCTCTCTTCAATGCTAAGAGCAATCCATAAAACCAAGGGCTTTGCATGGAGCTGAATTTATAAAAATCAAATATTCAAAATAATGGAATTTAATTAATGAGCCCCATTGTAGATAAACACTGAAGCCATTAAAAAAAATGGCTAATACCTAGAATTATATTCTGAGGGCATGAAAGGATTCTATACATGTTTTACATTGTGGGACTGAAGCTGTTTTATTACCTCACTTGGGCCTAAAAGATAACCAAAAGGAGATTTAAAAGTCTTTCCAGGTGTTGGTTTCTTTACTGGATTTGAGATTTTCAGATTTTTTTAATTCTCTAAAGTAGTGACTGCTACTAGATTAGGTAAAGAATTATAATAAAAAACAAACAAAAAGTGAAACTTTCAAATGAGACCGCTCTACAAAGAGAACAGTGAGTAGTCGTTGAGGTCTAAGGAAAACTCTGGCCAGGTGGTTTTGAGTCCGAGTTCACTTGTTTGCCATCCAAGGGTGCACGTTCAGGAAGGCCATGCTAGTGAGTGACAGAGGCAGCCAGGTAGAACGTCTGCATTTCTGTGCGAACCTCCAGTGCCGCGCCAGGGACGATGAGAATGCTAGCATGGAGAGCAGACAGGAAGACCTGCAGAGGGAGTTCCCACGTTACCATCCTGTTTAGTCATTAAGACTTAACTCAGAAGAGAATGGAAGGGCTTGGCTGATCAGAGGAAAGAGAAGAGGGTGACCTGATCTCCTGCTCAAAACGTTTAGTACTGTGAACCCCGTCTGAAAGGAAAAGCTCAAACACAGTCCAATCTCCAAGTCCATATTTTACCTGAAAAACCTAGATCGAGGACAAGAAACACCCTTTTCCCCTAATCCTGATTGGAATTGTCCAGCCAGAGAACTCCCTCAGGTGCCTCATTAAGCTCATTAAAGAGTTATATTTCAGTGTATGATAAAAAGTTCTACTTTGCCACCCCAACCTGACTAAATAACTACTCTCCCTGCACTGCCGTCCTCCTACTGTACATGAGCATTGCTTGCAGTGTGAATGGAAGGAAGTGGGCTTTGGTCTGCAGAGGATCACCGTGGGTGTCATGGTACCTACGGAGGTGAGGGCTTGTCATCCTATGAGGTGTATTTGCAAGTTCTGCCTCCTCATTAGAACCCCCCTCCCTTTAATCCCCCAGGATCTGTGTTGTGGGATGGGGGCCCAGAGTTGCGTACCCTATTTAATTTAACCTTGAACAGCTCCTCCTCTAGAATGCATCGCCCACATTTCCAGGCAGAATGAAGGGCACTTTCTATGTGCCTGGAGTTTCTTTTTCATAGTAAACCTCTTAACACAGTGTTAATATGGGTTTACTTCACACGGAATCCCTGTGACTCAGGGAATGTTCTCCTTGACTTTCCACGTCCAGGGTCTAGTTTGGCATTTGGTATTTAGTAGGCACTGAAAAGAGGTTTATTGGCCATGGAATGGACAACACCAAGGGTGACCCTAATATAAACTATGACTCTGGATGATAGTAATGACATGCCATTGTAGGTTCATAGATTTTTAACAAATGCCCCACTCTGTTGGAGGAATGTTGATAATGGGGAAAACTGCATGTGGGGGCAGGGGTTGTATGGGAAATCTCTGTGCCTTTTGCTGTGGGCCTAAAACTGCTCTAAAAATTAAAGTCTATTTGTTTTGAATGAATAGATAGTTGTTACAAGCTGGAAGTAGTCTCAACAGATAGCATTATGATATGTATTGTAGTTGACAGTATTTTATATAACTTTTTCTTTGCTTTGTGTTTTATTTTTGCAGGGCGTGAAGAAGTTTGACGTGCCCTGTGGAGGGCGAGACTGCAGTGGGGGCTGCCAGTGCTACCCTGAGAAAGGAGGGCGGGTAAGTCATCACGTTGCAATAAACGTTGTCTTCCTTATACTGCCATTATAAATGAAAGTGCCTGAAATCACCTGATCAAGTCAACTGTACACTTTCCTAAGAAATATAATACAGGCATGTTCTTCTCTACTGAAACAAACAATAATATGATACAAAATTGAATCAATTTATACTACTTTCTTAATAAATTAAGGATAATGCTAACTATCTTAAGCATCTTTTCTCTTATTCATTGTTATGAATGTATACCTGTATATGTATATATAATGCAACTATGTTTTACACTTATACTTAAATATAGGTTTTATAAAGGTATTACATAGAGAAAACATAGTTGCATTCATACTGCAATATAGATATTCAGACTAGAAGGCACCAGCATCATACCACTGAGAATCATTCTAATTTTTTTAATTATTCTTCTCATTTCCTGAATGTCCTTTATGTAACCCATTTCATAGATAAGAGAAGAAAGGTCACCCCAAATTATTATAACAGCTGGTAGAATTTGAACTGATACGGGGTTTAATATGTTCAGTCAGAGTGACCTCTCATTCTGTTTCCATCAAAGCTGATGTCTGAGTCTTGGCTTTACTGATCTTAAAAAAAGATACTGTTTATACAAATAATACCCCTTTTTTTATTACAAAATCATAAGCATATAATTCTGTGACATAACAATATCATACTCAAGATACCATATGACATTTTAGGGGAAACATTCAAATTAAAACTATAAATTTTTACACCCATATTATTATTCTACCAACCACACTCAAGCAGGCCTTACTTCTGCCAGACCCTGTATATATGTTTAAGCCCATGTCGGTGTGTGGCAGTGTGAGCAGCAGTATTTTGCTTTATGACAGGGTCTTCTGAGTCTTTATGCTTTGGATCATGCATTTTCCTCTAGGACCCATGCTTTTCCAGTGCCAGGATGTTAGAGGCAATTGCGAATTCTTGCCCACATTGCCCTGTCTTTGAAAACAGATTACTGCAGTCCTCAGGTATTCCGATGAGTTTCACCAGCATGAATCCTGAAATCAGTTTCTAAAGTAACCATTCCCCATCTCCACCCCCCAGGAGGAAGGACCATCTTGTTGGAGCTTGGGCTCTGTCGCTGGATGTTACAGCATTCATCCTTCCTGAGCCCCCTCCAAAATCAAATAAATCAACAGTCCCCAACCTTCTTGGCACCAGGGACCAGTTTCATGGAAGACAATTTTTCCGTGGACCAGTGGTTGCGAGGTTGTGGGGCGGGTACTGGACAGGAGATGGAGCTCAGGCAGTAATGCAAGTGAAGCTTCCCTCCTTTGCCTGCCGCTGTCCTCCTGCTGGGCATCCCGGTTTCTAACAGACCATGAACCAGCATCAGTCTGTGGCCTGGGAGTTGGGGACCCCTGAATTAAGTCAACTTATAATAGGGAACCCCTTTATAAATGTGGTGGTTGTATTTAATAACATGTGACTGATCATTTTTTAATAGCAAAGGTCACAGTGAGGAGCTTCTTGCCACTAGATCAAAGCTTCCATCTCCATGTGCTGTGTTCCTCATGAGTTGTAATTCTCAAAACAGTTTGTTGTTGTCATCATCTTACTAATGGGCTCCTCTCTTTGGGACCGGGGACTTCACGCTTTAGGACTTTCTAGCTGAAGTTCCTTTATCAGCATTTAACAAGGATATGTATTTTTTAAATATATGAAAGCCATTCCATGAGATTTAAAATGCCCCTGGGGTCCTTGGTTATAGATTTCCCCAGCGATGCTTCTGGAGCAGTGATGGAAGTGTCTGACTGCAGAGCTCTCCCCACCCTAAGCACTTGCTGGCCTTATATGGGCTCAGGGAAGATAAACTAGTGGTGTACAGACTCTGGGAGACTCGCCTGTGTGGGAGGGAGTTTGAGTCTAGAGGGACTCCACATTCTTCTCCATGTGATCAGCCAGACAGGACAGGAACAAACTGAGGAGAAGGTTACTGTGTCCACACTTTTCACTTTGTACAATTATTTACTTAATCTAGAACCAATGTATTAACATTTCCCATGGTGCTTTTACAAGAATTTTGTTCTTCAGTAAAGCTTGCTCATTCTGATTATTTTGATAGATAATGCCACCTACATAGCAATATGCTCTTATAAAACGGCCAAAGGTCTTTTCAAAGAGGTTATTAAAAGGAAGATTTATAAGGATCTATAGGTCTCTCTCATATAGTAAGTTTACAGTACAGACATGGAAACCTTTTCATGTCCCACTGTCGCTAATTAAGAAAATACCTTGAGCCTGTTCTGTACATTGACAAGTGAAGTAGAAACACAACACCTTCTGGTTGACGTCATGAATGTGAGCACTCCAGAACCTGGTGTGAGCTTGGCTTGCCTGTGTTCAGACAGGCTATTAGTGCTGATCGAATTAGGTTGAGATTTGGCAATTGTCTGAGTCGTTTGTTTAAGAGACAGAGCCAAACGCTACCCCACTGTGGGGCCTGGCCTGCAGGACCCACTGTCCGTGGTGTTCAGATGGCTGTTCTCTTCCCACTGCATGGTGGCCACACCGCCGGCAGTGCTGGACCGAGACTCACACTGCCGTGACCCACACAGATCCAGGTTGGTTGGTTTTAACAGCCAGCACCCGTTGTGCCCAATTGATTCAAGTGTGCTATTGAATATTAATCAATAAGATGACGGAAATGACTCGTGGTAAAAGGTAAGGGAAAAACCTACTGAGGAGAGAAACGATGCCCTTTATCATTTTCTGTAGGGTAAACCTAGTATATTACTGAAGATATGTATTGTTAAGACAATTGCATATACTTCATTAAATCATTTATTAAGATATAGTGTTAATTTCCATTCTACAAACCTGGCATATGTATATTAAATATTTGGTGATTAACAAATTTACCTAAATGTTCCTGTAAAAAGCAGGGCTATTTCTGCCCTACTTGTGGCTTGATAGTATATTTTTTAAGTAATGCAATACATAAAAATAGCAGTTGGATGGATTTCGCTGTTCAGGGAGCTGTGTGCAGAGTTTGTTCTTTCCCACAGCTTCCCCTGGGGTCCCTTGCTATATATTTTCCCCATGGTGCTACTGTAGCAGTGATGACAATGCCTGGCTGCAGAACCCTCTCCTCCCCAAGCAGTTGGCTAGCTCAGCCTTATATGGACATGGGGTAGAGTTCATTCGTTCCTTGCCATGGTGACAGCCAACATCAGAAACTGTACGTTACTGGATAACTTTTGGACTGTAAGCAAAAATTACAAATATACTATGGATTCCAATTCCAAATGAATTCTCATGTTACTGAATGAATAAGCTCTGTGTAAAATGTGTCGTGCCTGATTCTCCACCCCCGAGGAAGTTGGCAGTGGACTGTCCCAGAGAGAGAATAGTTTCTCACAGGCAGAACTACACACAGCCCCGTGGATAATCCCAGTAAGCCAGTAGCTGGGGCACGGCGAGGCGGGAACCGCGGCCCAGCTGTCTGTGCGCTCCCTGGTGAGATCGGGGTGATCTAGCCTAAGTCCTCTCATTCCCACAGGAGGGTAGAAGGAGGTCGACACCAGGGGTAAATGGCTTATTCCAGTCTGGGTCCAGAACAAAACTCAAGCTTTCAGACTTTTTGATGAGTTCGTTTTCCAATACATTACTCGTTTGTCTCTATACTCCTCTTGCCAGATGTTGACCTATATGAAGGGGGTTCTCCAGGATGGTAGGAAGGGAAACAGGTAGAGATGAAAAGATCTCTCTAAGCTGAGATGTAGTCTTGCTAATAATAGTAGCTCCTATCGTGTACTGCTAATCATAAACCTTACCCTTAAATGTGTCTAACCAAGATTTCAAAATAAAACTGAATTTTATTTGAAATGGCTCAATATAAATCTGAAACCTGGTAGACCATTGCAGTGCTATGGGGAGAGATTCAGTTCAGAATGTACACTGTATATTGTGTGTAGTGGATAATTCTCATAGGTTTTCATAAGCAATGTGGCCCTCTATCTTAGTTATTTGAAGGTACTTGCATGTGTTAAATAAAAACTCTGGTGCTGCTGTGGCTCTTTTCAAACCCGCTGCTTTTTTCCAGGCAGACACTTTTTAATGGTATGCTCAGCACACTTTACAGAAGTCATCTCCAATATGTAATGCACTATCACAGCCCAGAAGAGGCAAAGAATTATTCAGAAACAGCAGAACACTGGCTTCCAGGTTTTTATAACCCTTGTCTACACATAGCTCTCAACCACTTTCAAAATCATGTGGTTATTTTTAGTGTGCCTTGGGAATAACAGTGGTTCTGGCATATCCAGTGCCACGGTAGCTGAAGCAACTCGATCACTTAGATATTTTCTTCAGGGAAAATAGTATTCCAGCAGATTGAAACATGCCCACCTAACCTGTATATCATATATAGTGATGCATTTTTAAAAAGTGGTATTTCCTTTTATGTCTGCCATTGTAGGAAGAACCCAGCCCCCTTTTGGCAATGGAATTTCATATTTCTTCAGTACTCAAATATGTATTTTTTAATTGTCTATGTGCAAGGCACTTGTCTAAGTGAACAGTGGGAAGGATGCCCTGAACAGCAAAGGCCCTGAAATAAAGGTGTGCCTGGTGTGTTTCAGGGACAGTGAGGAAGCCAGGGTGACTCTAGCCAGGCAAGGGAAGAGAGACTCATGGAAGGTGAGGTTCAAGAGAGAAGGTCAGGACAGCGAGAATATTCTGTAAGAGTCTTGGAGACCATCTGACTGAGTGAGGTGAAAAGCCATTCAGGAGGCTTCTCTAGAAAAATTAGGTGATTTATAACTTACTCTAGTTGCAGAGATCTCCATGCAGGGAAGGTGTGAGGTTCATATTTTGATGATTCATTCACTTAGGGTCTAGTTCTAGACAAAGAAAATGCCATGAGACTTGGCCCCTCGCAAAGACTAAGTAATTGGCTACTAAAAATTTAAAACAAATGTATTCATTCAACAGATATTTATTGCATATCTCTCGTGATGTAGGCACAGGAATGTAAAAGTAGGCAAAGCTGTCAAGGCCCCTGATCTTTTGGAGCTGATATTCTAGTGCTGTGCTCACCGAAAGGATTCTCTGAGAAGATGGGAGTATTCTTTACAGAAGAAGACCCAAAGAAAACATAAGTTATTTTTTTCATTGTGTATTTTTTCTTACATGTTTAAACTTCAGTCACCTTCAAAGTACTCTCCATCTGATGTAATACACCTATTGAGATTTTTTTTCAACTGCTCAAAACAGTTTTTGAACTTGTCAATTTTAATGCCTTTTACTGCTTCTGCCATTTTTTGTTGCACCTCTTCCGCATCGGCAAAACATTTCCTTTTAAGGACATTTTTCATCTGGGGAAACAAAAAAATGTCACTGGGACAAGACTGGGTGAATAGGGAGGGTGGGGTATGGGGGTCATGTCATTTTTTGGCCAAAAACTGTTGAATACTCAGCACAGTGTGGGCAGGTGTGCTTGTAAATCACCTATCATGAAATGGGCAAATACACTGAAAAAGTGAGTCTTCCAAAAAAATTCACTGAAGCTGAACACAACCTCTCACAACAACACCAGCTGGTACACTGATACGGATGGGTTCCTAGAACACTTACCTAGCAGGGGAAGCCTGTACCTCAAGGGGCCTGCCCTCCAGAAGACAATTCTGTTTTGAGGGAGTTCCCCCTTATGTATTCTTTACCATGGCTATTTGGGCATTTGAAGTGTGGCTAATAAAATGGGCAAACCGAATTTTAAATTTTATTTACTTTTAGTTAATTCAAATTGAATAGCCCCCAAAAAACAAAACAAAACAAAACACCAAAAATGGCTCAAACCAGAGAACAAATCAAAGCCTCCGAGCCAATTCCTCTAAGTGACAAAGAGATAGTCAACCTATCAGATGCACAGTTCAAAGCCCTGGTGATCAGGATGCTCACAGAATTAGTTAATTTTGCTCACAAATTAGATGAAAAAATTCAGGCTACAATACGTGAAATGAAGGAAGATGCATAGGGAACCAATAGTGATGGGAGGAAAACTGGGACTCAAATCAATGGAGTGGACCAGAAGGAAGAAACTAACAACCAAACAGAAAACAAGGAAGAAACAAGAATTCAAAAAAAAGGAAGAGAGGCTTAGCAACCTCCAGGACATCTTTAAACATCCCAACATCCAAATTATAGGGGTACCAGAAGGGGAAGAAGAAGAGCAACAAGTGGAAAACTTATTTGAACAAATAATAAAGGAGAACTTCCCCAATCTGGCAAAGAAAATAGACTTCCAGGAAGTCCAGGAAGCTCAGAGAGTCCCAAAGAAGTTGGACCCAAGGAGGAACATGCCAAGGCACATTGTAATTACATTAGCCAAGATTCAAATGAAGGAGAGAATTCTAGAAGCAGCAAGGGATAAGGGGACAGTCACCTACAAAGGAGTTCCCATCAGACTGTCAGCTGATTTCTCCAAAGAGACCTTCCAGGCAAGAAGGGGCTGGAAGGAAATATTTGAAGTCTTGAAAGGCAGGGACCTACATCCAAAATTGCTCTATCCAGCAAAGCTGTCATTTAGAATGGAAGAGAAGATAAAGTGCTTCTCAGATAAGGTCAAGTTCAAGGAGTTCATCGTCTCCAAGCCCTTATTATATGAAATGTTAAAGGGACTTATCTAAGAAAAAGAAGATCAAAAATATGACAGTGAAAAGACAGCAAACTCACAGCTATTAACAACCACACCTAAAACAAAAACAAAAGGAAACTAAGCAAACAATAGAACAGGAACAGAACCACAGAAATGGAGATCACATGGAGGGCTAGCAACAGGGGAATGGGAGGAGGAGAGAGGGGGAAAAGGTACAGAGAATAAGTAGCATAGGCGGTGGGTAGAAAATAGACAGGGGGAGGGCAAGAATAGTGTGGGAAATGTAGAAGCTAAAGAACTTAGGACACATGGACATGAACTAAAGGGGGGAATGTGGGCGGGAGGGGGTGTGCAGGGTGGAAGGGAATGATGGGGGAGAAATGGGACAACTGTAATAGCATAATCAATAAAATATATTAAAAATTTTTTTTTGAATAGCCCCATGTGGGCAGTGGCTACCATATTGAAGATCTCTAGTGGGTGTGGAAGTGGGGGGTGGGAAAAAAAAGCCAAAATCTTACAGTGAAGATGTAAGAATATTCTGGATATTATATCCTAGACAAAAATAAAACAATAAGAAATCAGTTTCATGAAAGTAAGACCAAGATTTGTAAGCTGCTGGGCTTATACCTTTACAAAAAAAAAAGATGTTATCTCAAAAATATATAGATCCACAAGTACAGCAACATTAGAAATGGTATAGGTACAGAATGTGTCAATAAGCCAGTTAGGAAAATTTTCTTTTTTTTTTCTTTTTTTTTAATCAGTATTTTTTTAATTGTTGATATTGTACAGTTTTCTGTCTTTTACCCAGCCCCCGGAAGATTTTCTTAACTGATTCATCACCACATCCTCCATCTCACTGCATGGCCTCTTAGGGAAATTGTGTTTTGTGTGTTTCCAACTTGAGCTCTGATCAAGGTGCTTCCATCCTGAAAACTCCTGGTCTGGTTTCTTCCACGCAGGAGACCTTTGGTAATCCAGTCCCCAGCTTCAGAATGTAACATCACTCTTGCTTTATTTCCTGCTTTATTTCCTGCATGATTAAGTAAGCATTTTCTTAAAGTAGAAATGTTAATAAACTGTTGTAGAAATGACTTAATTATGCAGCCGAGGAAGACAATGACTATTCTAAACACTTTTTTTTTTAAGATTTTATTTATTTATTTTTAGAGAGAAGGAAGGAGAAAGAAAGGGATAAAAACATTGATGTGCAAGATACATTGATCGGTTTCCTCTGCCAGCATTCAATCCACTGAGCCACACCAGCCAGGGAAAAATGCTTAATTTCAAAAGGACCATTATAATATTCACCAGGTTTGATGGAAAATGGACCGGGTCAAAGCCCACACAAAAGGATGAAATTTTACCACTACCTCACTAAATTAACTCAAAGAGCATCATTAGAGACTAAATCAGTGCGTAGGGGAAAAACTGATTCCCATGATCATTGAAATTATCATTTATTTGAAGCATGACAGACTTTACCCTGGATTCTGTTGTTTCCTACAGCAAAACAGATGGTTAAATAACAGGAATCATGAAAATCGTTGGTGAAAAGTAATCACAGTGGCTGTAATTCACAGAAATTACCCATGACACAGCAGTGAAGCAGGTATTTGATAGATAATGTAGTTAGCAGTGGACATATTTACACTTGGAACAGTTCACTGATTAATAATGAAGCATTGGCACATCGATGTCTTTGTACCTGAGAGAAAGAATTTTCAATGTTTCCATATTTTGTTTATTCATCTCTTTGTCTTCCAATGGACACTGGACACATACAGACCAAAAATTGCTTGGCAGCCTACATCATTTTCCTTCATAATGAAAAAAGTCATGCTGCACTCTTGACCTCAGGTGTTGCTAATGGAAGATAATTGCCTCAGTGTCTCAAACACCACAAATCTTTAGTGAGGTGTCTACTACCTGAAAATGCAGGGGAAGCCCACTGTCTCTTTCTGGGTAAACCACACACCCCTTTCCATACCTTCCCTTCTGAATGTAATGTACATCCAAACAAACCATAGAGTACAAATCTTCAGAGCTCAGGCAAAAGAGAACAAACAAAAGAGAAAAGTTAACCCTTTTTTAAACCTAGGCAGGTCCCTGTTCTGCCAGACATAAACTATGATCAGATGTTTAAAAAAAAAAGAGGAAAACAGGAATGTTAGTGGTGGTATGGCTTTTGCAGAAACACAAAAATGACCCCATGAGGCAGCTGGACTGGTCCGAGCAGATGGAGGAGGAGGAGCTTCCATGAGCTTCTCATAGATTTTGTGTGGCAACCTCAGCAAGCAAAACCTCAGGGAGACAGGCTGTCCACACCGGCCACTGTCACTAAGAATGTTAACTGGGTTTTGGTCTGAAGTTGACAGTTCTGGGAAAATGACCTTTTATGGCTTCAAGAAAAACATAACCAGGATAATGATGATAATAACTATTCATTGTCTTGATTGAACACCCCACAGACTCCAACAGACTATTGATAAACTCAGCTAAGAGAAGTGAATATTTCTACTGTTCTTCAAAACCAAACTAAAGCTCTTCTTTTACAAATACTTCATTTTTCCTAC
This sequence comes from Glossophaga mutica, assembly GCA_039655065.1. Lineage (NCBI taxonomy): Eukaryota > Metazoa > Chordata > Mammalia > Chiroptera > Phyllostomidae > Glossophaga > Glossophaga mutica. Next base: position 66,216,939 of record CM077310.1, on the reverse strand, counting down.
CACTTGATAGAATTTTGTGACAAGTATAGCATTAAAGTATTTCCCCCTTTCTGTTAGACAAGGAGCACCGATCTTCAAAGACCTTTGTTTTGTTTTATTCACTTCCAATTCATTCTTAGTAAACAATTGCAGGATTTCTATAAAGACCAGTGCAGAATTCTTACCAAACATGATATACTTTCTAAAAGCTACTCTGAAAATACAAGTTTTTTTGAATTTGTCTTCCCCCTTCCAGTAGGAAAAGAGTGTCTAAGGTTGTTGAGTTTTCCTATAGAAAAATGTAAGAACTTCCCTGTCCAATTAATGTCCACTGTCCTTTAGAGTTGGACTGTCTGCACAAGAGGCTAAATGCTCTTGAGTCTAAGAACTCTCACTTCAGATTGTTTCTATAATAAAGAGAAAACTAACAGATTGTTTTGCAGAGTTTTGAAATTACTTTTTGTTTTCTTCCAGAAATAGTAAAATAATAACCAGAAGAAAATGGCAAGAAATGATCAAATCAAGTAACATATGCACATTTTCTTCGCTGAGAGGCCTTTTGAATTTGCTGCCTAAATGTACACGTACCTCAAGAAACAGGAAACCAGGGTCATCTTATTTTCACTTTCTTTAATCAGAGGGAACTGCCTGTGTCCTTAATAGGCAAAGTCAAAGATGCTACAGACATCACTGGCAATAGGGTAAACATTAATTTATTTTTAACTGCTTTAGGCATTTCCAAACTTTCTTAAGAAACTGCACAACCTGAGACAGCCTGCCATTCTGAGCCCTCTGGCATCCCCCGCAAACTATTCTGTTGTGGTGTTGACAACCGAATCATTCAAGTTGTCAGATGTCTGACTCATATGGGAAATACAAAGAGGCTTTCAAAAGGGCCTATGTTTCCACTAATTAGAAAGATCAAAATATTTCTGTCCCTTCTCTCTTTATGTCCAGTGTAGAAGTTTAAATTCTCGAAGGACTGAATCAGGAATAGACTCCAGTAACCAAATAGAAGCCCCACAATTGGTAGTAAATAGCTTTCTCCTAAGCCACCATGAGGACCTTAAAAATCCTGCTATGGGAACAAAAGTTTTTGCATCCAAAACACTGTTAGGATAGATAATTCTTAAAGATTTCAAACCAGAAAGGGAGGAGGGGGGAAGCGAAACAAAAGGAAACGGAAATAATTAATACTGGGTAAATAATATCTTTGGCCTAATTAGTTTTTGGCTGCATTGTCAGCATCTGTGTTTTTTATTAAATTGTTGTCTTTATAAGGCACTATAACCATTCTTCAAGCTTGAAGTCTGTTTTAAATAAAGAAATAGAAGGATGAATGGACTTTATGGTGAGGTTGGACTCTCTGTAATAAAACTAAAGGGCTGGCATGTTTAGCTCTTCACAGTAGCAGTTATTTTTAAGAAAATACACTAAATGGTGAGGATGGCGTTTTTAAAGCCTTGTGAAGATGGGAGATATGTTTCAAGAGAGTCCTAATGTCAAGATCAGTTTTGTGCACTGCACACATATTTAACATCTGCCAAAACTAGCCTTTCTTAGATTTGGTAAAAGACACACTGCCATGGCCTTTGAGGACAAATGAATTTGCAAAGATCTGGAACAAAATTAACAGAATGCTGTGACTCCAGGAAGCAGTTCTCTCTTGGTCCTGCTCTTTTCAACCCAGCTTAGGGAGGTGGCACATCTTATAACTAAGCAACAAGGATACACTGAGGACAGAACTCACAAATCTTTCGCAAGATTTTCCTGTATGTTCCCAGAGCCCCAAGTAACACCTCTGCAACCTAAAAGAGAAGACTGAATAAGTAACCTAAATAATTCAAGCACAACTCTGAAACAGAAAGACAGGCTTCCTCATGTGAAGGCCTTAGGGTGAATTTATTTAACACCTGATATTTTACAAATATTTGCATTTCTCTTTATAGAATGGTACAATTATTTGTCTAGTACACTCACAAATCTTCTCCCCAACATCATACCCAGAAAGGATGGAAGAATACTTCTGAGACAGATGAATAATATTCTATTTTTTGCAGACTACATGGAAGGAAGTTGGACAGATTTTCTTGGTAATTTAACAGGGGGAAAAAAAACAAACCTCAGCATAGATTTATATACATCTAGAGTAAAATTTATTTTTAAAGCACCTCAATTAATATAAATTATATTATTGCAAAAGGAAACAATCTAACTCCTAAAAGTTGAACTAAAATGTTCAACTCGTCTTCAAAAATGGAATCAGAATTTGCCTTTGAGGTTTTCATATTGAGTCCTGCTTAAAATTTCAAAATGATAAGATTCACTGCATAACTCCACTTAAAAGGAAGCCAGTGGTAGACATGCCATTGACAAAAAATAAAGTAACCATATTTGAGGCCCTCAAATATTTCTATTCCTTATCAGATTTACATTTTTCTTAGAAATGATTTCTCCTCTAGCCAGTGTTTCTTTGTGAACTTGTTTTTCCTTTAAAATTTTGAAATCAAGGATGCCAGGGGAATGACATTAGCCTGCTTCTTCTCAACAGTTGTGTAAGAGATGACTAAAGATCATCCTGAAAACCTAGAATTACCCTCTCCAAGTCAGAGAATAAAGTTATATTAGTGCCATAATTGTATTATATTTAAACAGTCATTTTTTTTACCGTGAGATTGTGTTTATTAAAGCTGGGGATGGTAAAACAAGGAAGGGCTTACTCTCAGTCAACTAGAGGCAAGGAAAAGGGGGTTGAACTAAATAATAGCATTAGGATGTTTAATTTGAAATACAAGAAGGCTAAAATAATGCATTTAGTGACAATCGAGCTGTTTGAATACCTTCAGATGACACTACCAGAATGACCATGGTGGCCTGCAGGAGGTAGTTCCCCACCGTGGCATGTCCTACGGCTACTGTTGCCAAAGCTCTTGAGAAGGTTGCAGCGCAGGACAAGTTTAGCTCTGACACACCCTGCTTCCGCATCAGGAACCCCACCCTCCTATCGCACACCACAAATACACACAGGCTTAGATGATGGGCCTCCAGCATTTCACTCCAACTGCAAAGCTCCTCATATTCCGTCAAGTGAACTTTCTCTCCTGTCATTTCTTTACCAACCCCCAGTCAAAACCTTATATCCTCCAAATGTACTGATTTGGCAGAATTTAGGGAAGAACATAAGCTCCTGATCTTTTTCATATTAAAGTGTTGACTGTTGCTTTCACTGCATCTCTGACTCCTTGACCAATTGTTCATATGAAAACAGTCACCCCCTTCTAATCATCTTTGAGTTTCTCACTTCCCTTCTTTTGTCTGCCCTTCAGCTTTGAGCTCAGCTTTCTATGCTAGTCACTTATCCAGTGAGAAGTAGAGTGAAACTGTTTTCTCCCTGCATCTGGATGCTACTCTTCTACAACACTGTCTTAAAATCATGTTGCCCTCTCCTACCTAACATGTCACTGGATTGCTTCATAAGCATTGTGTTTCTGTCAAAAAACTTTTTTTTTTTTTTTTTAGTTTTTTGTTATTGTTGTTGTTTAGTTTTTTTGTTGTGTTCCTCTTTGCTTTTGCTTCCTGACCTTTGGTCTTCCATTTGTATGATTAATTTTTTGAAACTTGATCCAGGATTTTACTTTGATTCCTACGAAATTATTGAAAGTTGCAGCTAAAGTTTCTGATTTGGAGATGGGGAAAATGAGGCCTTGATATTTTATCTCTCTGCTTTACTTGTCTAAGACTGATCTAATTCAAACACAGACTTTCCATGAGGATGGCTACTAACCAAAAAAGAGATTTCTAAATGTTAATTGCCACTGGTATTTTTAGGATTTTATTTTGAGGGTAGTATTGATGAAAAGGGATATGTAGCCATCTGCATACCCTCAAGTGGAATAATCAGACTAAGGAAGTAAACAAAAAGAACTTTGTGGATGAAAATGAGCTCCTTAATTCCAGAAGATTAAAAAGACTTCTTTAGTAGAAGGAAATAAAATTTAACAAAAAGGATACCCTTCAAAAATGTCAGTTATCTTGGAAGGAAGGATGAGTAATGGAAATCCCATGTTGATCAGAAAGATGAATAGATTAGTCCTTTGAAACTGGCATTTGTGGAGAATGAGGGACTCTGCAGTGTCTCCTGCCTCTTTTCCTAGCAGTCACTGAAGAAGCAAAAGAAAGTTTCTAGAGTCAGATAATTCTCCTTAGAATTAAAATATGTACAGTATAATAAATAAGCTTGGATTTTGAAATGTGAGTGGGCTGTTTTCCTAATTTCTCTCTCTGATAGTTTATTACTGGTGTATAAAAATGCAACCAATTTCTGAATATTTATTTTGTAGCCTTCTACTTTACTGAATCCATTTATTAGTCCTAGTAGTTTTTTGGTGGAATCTTTAGGGTTCTCTATATATAGTACCATGTCATCTGCAAATAATTACAGGCTTACTTCTTCCTTTCCAATTTGGATGCCTTTTATTTCTTTTTCTTGTCTGATTTCTGTGGCTAGGACTTCCAATACTGTGTTGAACAAAAATGGCGAAAGTTGACAGCCTTATATTCTTCCTGATTTTTGCTGAGAGTTTTTATCATAAATAGGTGCTGGATTTTCTTAGATGCCTTTTCTGCATCCATTGGTAGGATCATATGGTTTTTATCCTTCATTTTGTTTCTGTGGTGTATCATTAATTGATTTGTGGATATTGAACCAATCTTGCATCCCAGGAATAAATCCCGCTTAATTTCTTGGTTTATGATTTGTAATGTATTGCTTGATTTTGTTTGCTAATATTTTGTTGAGGATTTTTGCATCTATGTCCATCAGGCATATTGGCCTATAATTTTTTTGTAATGTCTTTGTCTGGTTTTGAAATAGAGTAATGCTGGCCTCATAAAATGAGCTTGGGAGCCTTTTCTCCTCTTGAATTTTTTGAATCATTTGAAAAGGGTAGGTATACAATCAGTTTTTGTTGCATAAGGAGAGAGCTCACCACAGGGACAGTGGTGGCCATCCCTGCAGCCCTTGTCCTGAAGCCACACAACTCAGTTTCTCCCTGTTTTTTTCAGGCACCGCCCAAGCCTCTGTACCTCCACCAGAGTCAGTGTGAGTTCCTCCTGCAAGCAAGAGTTTGCACATGGGCCCTTTCAGAGGATGCCTGGGTTTCCACAAGTCTTTCGTCTCAGTCAGACAGCCTGTTGTGTGTGCTCTTCTTCCTGGCACTGGTGTTCCAGGCTGGGGAGCCCAGCATGGGGCTGAGAACACTTGCTCCTTTGGGGGGGGGGGGGGCGGGGGGGTGGTCCTTGCAGCTCAGATATCCCTCCAGATTTTCAACTGCCACAAATAGGTGTGAGCCAGCTCATTTCAGGCCTCTACCAGTCTTTACATGGCTTCTTCTTTATATTCTTAGTTATAACACTTCTGTTTAGCTAGTCTTCATATGGTTGTCCAGTAGCTTGGTGTACAATTTAGTTGTGATTTTGGTGTGGTCTTGGGAGGGGGAAAGTACAATGTCTGCCTACTCTGCCATCTCCAGTGTGTATTTTTAATTCCCTGAAACTTTCTAGAGTACACTGTTGTCTTTTTACGTTTATCAAGTTTTCACATCAAACCTAGTCTAGATGTTCCTAAACACTGTGAACAAGAATTGATAAATATTTTCAAGAGCACCATGTGTTCTTGATGTACTTCTGCTTTGGGCATTAATATTCCGCATTCTTTGGGAAATATTTTGGGAGGTGGCATTATCCTACAGGATTACTCTACAATTAAACTTTTCTGCCTGTGGTCTAACATTGGCTGTTCCAGGAATTCGCTGTCATTCCCAACTCCACCAGTTATTGCCCCATTAATTTCTCTATTCTGTTGGCTTTGCATCAAGAGGAACTCTCAGAATAAACTAAGAGGGAGTTGGCTCAAGATGGGAAAGGAGGCAGGAGGCTGTGGGCATGACCAGGACCACATTCCCACCCTGAGTAGCTAGGGGAATTCCCTTGCTTTTTGAAAATAAGGATTCTGTATCTCACCCTGAGACTTTCCATGTGTTCTTACTCTTTTTCACAGAAACTTTAAACATGAAGAAGCATGTGCAGTTGGAAATTTCGAGAAGTAATTGACAGCAGTGCCACTGATTTCCCGAGCCAGGCATACTAGGGCCCCTACACCACCATTGAGGTGGATCCTTTGAAAGACCCTGCACAAGGGTGGGGTCAAGCACAAAGAGAAAAACTTTTCCAAAACCTTTCAACAGACTTTTTTGTTTAAAAAAAAAAAACCCAAAAAATATGTTTCTATCTCTGAAGATCAAACCAGATTGACCCATCTTTTCCTTGGTGTGACTCGTGAGCTATTTCAGAGTCCCGTAAGTCTCCTTTTGCCAGGTCCGGGGTGTGGAAATGAGCAGCGTCATCCTGTGTCGTTTTCTCTGCGAATATTCAGCGTTGTGCTATTGTTTCAAGTTTAGAGACACTTAAAAGTTCATACATATATAATTGTGATACTTTTTACCATGTTATTTCTGGAAAAGGAGTAAGCGTTTTGTTGTCTATAAAATTTTCTCCTGCTGTCACTAGACATAATCTGAAAAGACAGAAAATTCTACACTTAAACTATAGACACTACACTGATATTTTTGTACAGTGCCTTAAATCTTGTTGTGTGGTCACCAGTAAAGCATATATTATTTTAAAACCATCATATGAAATAGTCATTAGTATCTTTTTCCATTAAAAAAAAAAAAGCAGGTGTTTCCTATGCCTTTTTGGCAGCTTTTGTTGTTTGTCTTTTGTTTGCGGGTCTGAGTTTCCCATTGTCTGGAGCGAGCACAGTGCTGTTGTGAAGGTCGTTGTTCTGGCTCGCAGGGTTTTGTTTCCAAAATTCGGTGTGGATTCTGGTGTATGTTAGCCGCTATGGAACAATCTACCCCATTTTTAATACCATGTGGTTTAGTGACTAAACCGTTTATTTTTGTATGCATACTATTTCTAAAAGTTGGGATGTCCACTACCTGTTTTTGCAATTAATAAGGAATCATAATGATTTTATTGTGAGTTTTTCCCACCAATGCTCTTTTCATGTGGGGTATCTGTTCCACTTTCGTAGTGCACTTGGGCCGCACAATACCCGTATTAATATAAAATCCCACACTTCAGGACTCGCCGCCCAACCACTACAAGTTATGTTGCAAAAATATCTTGTAGGTAGGAAAATGTTCTAAAAATGTTAGCCTTCTTCACCTTCACAGTGTTGCTGTTTCATTGGACTTTTAGTAGTAGCTAATACATTTTCAAGAATATGTTTTTTGCTTACCTTCATAGAGAGTCCATTGTAAAAGGATTTTAGTAGTGAAGTACTTGACATCTGTGCTTTAAAAAGTAAAAATCAAAATATCTCACAGAAGAGTCTTCTCAGTGGGATCAATTAATAACAAATTTGAATCAGCCATTATACTCAAAACACTGTACTAAGAAATTCAGCAACACTTAGTTAGAACAATGGCCCTCTCTCCTGCACTTACGTGCAGCGTAGTTCTATCGCCGGGGGCATTTCCTGTGCTCAGTAACATGGCCTCCAGGTCTGGACACCGCTGCCAGATATGCAGCTGTGCACATGTGGTGGGAATAGCCAAGCAGCAGAGCTTGAGGACTGGAATCCAAGGTACCTCTGAAATTCTATCTTTCCAGCACTGCCAAACTTGGAGAATTATCACATCTTCATGCCTCCATCTTCCAACATTTGTTAAATGTTGCCAAGGTGAAGCATCAGTTTTACTTTTACACTTTCCTTTGATTCCATGACTCTCCAAGGAGACACCACAGTCCTTTATAGCCATGGTCAGATTTGGCATGTCTGCAGCATAGACTGAGAACCCTGGAGTAACTCCACAAATTATCCATCTCAAGAATTTTCAGTTGAACGGGACTTTTATTAATAAAACAATGGTAATGTATCCTGTTCAATTTTAGCACGTGATATGAATTTATAGAAAAGTAAAAACAGAAAATGATGTCCAGTTGGGACACTATGAGTTGTAATGATACTCGGTGCTTATTGATGGTTTACCATGGATGGCTAAGATACTGAATACTTTGTATTCATGAACTCTCAACCCTTATAAGAGTCCTGTGATGTGGTCCCTGTTTTATGTTGAAGAAATTAAATAGAGAATAACAAAGTGAGTTGTTCAGGGTCATTAGAGAATGGAAGAAACAAAATCTGAACTCAGACCTGGAGCCCACACTCTTGACTTTTCTTGAAGGACACCCTTCAAAATCTGGTCGTAATATTGCACATTTGAAACTCAGTTGTTTTTAATTATTTGTTCTTTCTTAGCTTATCATTTCTGCATTGACTATTTCTTTTCCTAAGCAAAACCACTAAGCCAAAAAAGAAATAAAAGCACACAAAGCCACAATTTTTTTTTATTTATTTTTATTTTTATTTTTTTTTAGATTATTTATTTACCTTTAGAGGGGAAGGGTAGGAGAGAGGGAGAGAGAGAGAAATATCAATGTACGGTTGCCTCTCGCGTGTCCCCTGCTGGGAATTGGCCTGCAACCCAGGCATGTGCCCTGACTGGGAATCGAACCGCGATCCTCTGGTTCACAGGCCCGCGCTCAATCCACTGAGCTACACCAGCCAGGGCAACAAAGCCACAATTTTGTAAATTAAAAATCCATCCTTTGTCCCACCCATTGGTATTCATCCCGCTCGGTCCTCCTGTGGAGGCAGTTTTGTTCCCAGGATTGGCACGTCAGCTCAGCTCTTCCAGTCTTCCCCCTCTCCCCTCAACACCCACTCGTCTCCTCCCATTCGGCACCAGCTTCCCACTCATCTCTATACCCCCCGCCCCACCCTGTAACCTTATCCTGATGGTAACACCAGAGTTTCGTTAAATAAGTGGTTTTCCACCCTCTTCAGAAGCTTTCCTGAAGTTAAAGAACATCCTGCATGGGCTAGACGTTTTTCAAGTCTTCTCAGCATATCAAAAGATGGTAGCTCTGCCAATTAATCTCAGTAGGCGGGTATTCAATCCTAAAATTAATTTGGATAGCCTCTGGGTTTAAGCCCCCATCTTTCTAGAGCCCTTTCACTTTAGGACTTACGTACTCAAATGGGGAGTATGGAAGACATCTTATGATACAAAGAAATGTGGTGTAGATGGGTCACAAAATTGGACTCTTAAGATGCCACGTGGACTTGGTGTTCAGACATGAGAACAACAGGTACAAGTCTTGACTTTGGAGTCAAATTCCAGTTCTGCCACTTGTGTCTCTAGATGTGGGTGACTCACATATATCCCTTTACCTTCAATTTCTTCCTCTTTAAAGTGAATAGCAGTACAATGCCTATCTGAAATAGCTCCAATGAAGTAATAGCCTTAAATGGTTAGTTCATTGTCTGGCATACTCTAAATGCTTGATGCAAAGTGGATGTGACCATGGGCGTTTTACCTGTCCCTGGAATTTCCCCAGCTAACATCTTCCCAGTCACATAAAGTATAAGGCAAGTGGACATTTCAGGGGGTTGTTGTGTTTACAGGTGAGAATCCCTAAAATTAAGGCTGTATGTGAAAGTGTGTGAGAATATGTTGAGCTTTGAGGTCTTTTAAAAAATTTTAACAAAGAGCAGAAAGAAAGAAGGAGCTCCTACCCTTTGCGACAGCATGGATGGAACTGGAGAGCATTATGCTAAGCAAAATAAGCCAGGCGGTGAAAGACAAATACCATATGATTTCACCTTTAACAGGAACCTAATCAACAAAAACAAGCAAGCAAAATATAACCAAAGACACTGAAATTGAGAACAGGCTGACAGTGACCAGAGGGGCGAGGGGAGGGAATTTCAGGGGAAAAGGGGAAGAATTTAGAGCAACAAGTATAAAGAACACATGGACAAAAACTGAGGGGGGTTGGAAATGGGAGGGAGGTGGGGAGGGCTGGAGCAGTTGGCTGGGATGGGAGTAAAAGACAGAAAACTGTACAAGAACAATTACAATAAAAAAATTAAAAAATGTTAAGAAAAACATGATTATATTATACCTGTGTATATAAATGGCTTTTACAATTTTTATTAATAAAAATTTTTTAGTTTTTCTTCTCTGCAATAGCATATCTTTATCCTCCGAATGCCTTACATAAATTAGGACTTTGTCAGCTTATATTCTAATTTTACTAATTTATATATCATTATCCTGAACAAGTATCACTAGTATCACATTGTTCATTTTAGTTAAACAATTTTTTTTCTGAAAAAACATATTTTACAATTACTGGCTTAGGAATTCTGCAGTGTAGAAGGGAGCTCACCCTCCAGAGTGGCTCCTGCTTATTCATGACAGTAAGAGGTGTGTTGCTAGGCTTCCTATCTGCCTGCCACCTCTGTCCATTCTGAGAACTAGATTGAGTGTAAGTGAATACATAGTTTCTACCTTTGTACTGGTGCTAGCTGATCTGAGACTCTGGAGCACATGTGTCAGAGGATTAGAGCCTTCTTTTCATTGCTGTGCCTCTTTAAATGGCTATGACTTTCTAATTGCCACCTGTTACTGTATTAGTCTCCATCCTCCTTAAGTACATTTTAAGCAAACTGACTTGATTCACATGTTTGATACATGGAATCCAATCCATTGCCAAGCTGAGGCTTGGGTAGGGTCTTTGTTCCCCACCTGAGGCTTGGGCAGGGTCTTTGTTCCCCACCCCAAAGAGCTGCTGGGGCCCTCCACATGCTCATGCCACCCTGCCCCATGGCAGTTCTGGTTATGTCACCGAAGTAGATTATCGCCTCACATCTCATGGGCAGGTCACTTCTGTTCTCCACGTCACTAATGCCAACTGCATCCTTGCTTGATGTTACACTGCTTTTGTTCAGACAGCATTTGTTTCATCTGCTCTTGGCTCCTCCCCCGCAGAAGCTCCAGTCTCCCCAAAGTATATGAAGTAGCCCTGATTTTGCTTCTGCCTGGGTGTTCTCGCTAGTTTATTCTCCATCCCCTCCAGCGTGTTTATGCGCCCTAGAGGTGCGCTGGTCAAGGGCACATTTCAGTAGGAGCAAAAATTGCCTAGAGTTGATCATCATCCCAGGACTGAGGAAGGTTCCTCCAGGTCTTCCTGGGTGTGCTCCCCTTCATGGGAGACCCTGGACCGGCTGTGCAGTCAGGAGGTATGGGAATGGTCATGCCACTGAAACTGTTTGACCATTAGGAAAAGCTTTCCAAAATAACCCCAAGAGCCAACTCTTCAAAAGATCACTTCCCTCCCCAACTACCTTTTTTTTTTTCACTTTGTGGAGAAAGTCATGGAGTTGAGATAACCTGGTGAAATATTACTGAAAATCGAGGTAGGAGAAAAACATGTTAAAGAACATGTTCCCTGGCTGGTGTGGCTCAGTGGATTGGGCACCAGTCTGAGAACCAAAAGGTCACTGGTTCGATTCCCAGTTACAGCACAGGCCTAGGTTTCGGGCTTGTCCCCAGTTGGGGGCATGTGAAAGGCAACTGATTGATGTTTCTCTCCCTGTCTTTCTTCCTCCCTTCCCCTCTCTCTAAAAATAAATAAATAAAATCTTCAGAAGAAAAAGAAGGTAAATGTCATTTGTGAGCAGTCCAAACCCAGTTTGGAAGAGAGTGATTTATTTGCTCTAAGAAAAGAACAAATGGGGCTTGTGGAAACTCAACAGAGGTATAAGCGCATCTTATAAGAATGTTAAAAACCACGGTCACATGTTACATGACTTTGGCAGAGAATATAACCCAGGTGTCTTGAATCAAACTATAATGTGAAATAAAGAATTTCAACAAGCTTCATCAGGCCTTTGTTCTTTTAAGTAGTGTTTTCTGTTTCCTCTGCTAAAAATGAGATATATGCATCTTTAACTTCTATCTTTGTTTATACAGTATCTTTATTTTTATAAGGTTAACTATTTAGGATTTGCTGATCACATGCTTTGTGAGTAAAATGCAGATACGGGGAAGAATAGACGGGGGGGATGCTATTCAAAAAAGTATTTGGAGCAAATTCAGAGAATTTTAGATCTAGGAAGGACCTAATACCACCAATAAATCTTATTTTGCAAATGAAGAAACTGAGGCCCAACATAATCTAAGGGTGTGCCCACAGCCACACGTGACAGATGAGCCAACAAGATATAAAATCACAACAAATCTGGTAGCCTCTTAAAGTGGATTTAAAGAGCTAAGTGAAAATAATAATAACTGAAGTAAATTGATTCCAAAACAACAAAAAATAATCAGTAAAATCTGTTTTACAAGGAAATAATTGAAGCAAATTCCTTCTGTGTCAAAACTCACAGAATCACCAATTAAAATCGGTCCCACTGGGCAGTTCCCGAGAGCAGCATTCTCTACAAACAGCATTTGAATGATGTGTAGGAGGTAAAAACTCTTTGAAAGGCTTAAAAAATATTTCCAATGTGCTCTAGACTGTCCATAGCAAGTAATTTAATTCCTCAGTGCACTTCCTTATCCACACCCTCATAGTAAGACTGCCTGTCTCACAGGATCATAGTAGGAAGCCATGTGTTAGTATCAATCAACAGAATCATGAATGAAGCTGCTCCTGAGGAGACAGAACCATCGCTGTGCCAGCAAGGACCTTCCTCACTCGCTCTCCAGAGCTGGTGAATGGGAGATGATGGAGTTGGCAGCATTCGAGTGCCAGTGGTGCACCACAGCAGACCTATTCCACAGACACAGCCGAGGTTTAGTTTCTGGTCTTGTGCAGCTACAGCAGGGCCTCTCAACAGGGGCAGCTTTGGCTCCCAGGGACATTGGACGTGTCTGGGGACATTTTTGCTTGTCATACCTGGGGGGAGGGTATTCCTGGAATCTGGATGACAGAGGCCATGGTTGCTGCTAAACATCCTGCAATGCACAGGGCCACCACCACCCCGACAACAGAGGATGCCAGGGCCCCAAGTGTAACTGCAGTGCTGAGGCTGAAAACCCCTATGCATATGATGCACTGAAAGCTGCTGTCATTTTCATGATATAGCAGAATTCTGCAGGGTGAACTTCCTCCCTCTTGCTACCCATTCTTTCATTTATTCAGCAAATAACTTGAGTTCCTGCTGTGTGCCAGTCCCCGGGCCATGAGTTGAGAAACCAGAAGTTGGGCTCACAAACATCCTGCCATGGTGGCAGCCACACGGCTCCTCCTTCCTGACGCACCCCTAAATCCAACTTTGGAGGTGTCGTGATGGCCGGTCACACGGACTCTGGACCAGGGTGCGCGGGTTCAAATGCTGGCTCTTCCCGTTGGTGCGTGCATGGCATCGGGCACGTTGTTTCTTCCCTTTGCGCGGCAGTTTTGTCATCTGTCATCTCTAGAATGACGGTGCTGCTGCTACCTCTGATGTGATAAGGATGCTGTTCCTAAGAAACGGCTAACACGTGTGGCAGTGTGAGTGTGGCGTCTGTCACGCTGTGAGCTTGTATCAAGGTCCTAGGTACTCTGGCGGTGTGGCTGAGCTCAGCATTTGCTGGACGGAGGCAGATGCGCGTTAACCCCATCCTGCCTGCAGGAGCCTCAAGCCCCCCTGTGCCTCCCTCCTTCTCCACTCCTTTGCTCCTTTGTCACCACAGCTTTCCTTTGTGCCATCAACTAACCTTCAGCATGCCGGCTTCCCTGGGGCTTCCCTGGTCAGCGCCGTCCAGTCCTGTCACTTTTCCCAGCCAGTCCACCTCCAAATGGCCTGGCTCCACTTCGCACCTTCTGTGTTTATGCAGAGTGTCTGTGGATTACTGATGAAGCTAAATCTCGCTAAACAACAAATTATTTGTGGCCTTAACCCTGCTGGGAGAGATTTGTAATAAAAAAGGGTTTATCAACCTAAATGGGCTTCTTAAAAGATGGAATTAGAAAGAAATCTTTTGGGGGCCTTTGTTTTGAGGGTTGGGTCTTTTGTTTTCCCAACATTCTGGGTATCATGTATTAGTATTGTTTGTTATTTTATAGAGGAAATCTCTTTTAAAGGGATGTTTTCCTATGCCTTTGCCTAGTCCACAGTAATGATATCCATTTTCCTACACAGTTGTAATATTTTTAATTAAAGATTAATATTTTACATATAATAATTGCCCTGTGGCTGCTTTGGTTCAAGGGATTGAGTGCCAGCTTGAGAACAAAAGGGTAACAGGTTCTGTTCCCAGCCTAGGTTGTGGGCCAGGTGCCCAATAGGGGGTGCTGGAGAAGCAACCACACATTGACATTTCCCTCTCTTTCTTCCTCCCTATCCCATCTCTAAAAATAAATAAATAAAATCTTTTAAAAATAAATAAAAATTGTACATATAATATTTTTAGTATGTTCATAGTTGTACATGTGCTATCTCATTGGATTCTTATGTTATCTTGTACATAACATAGTTACCTACATGCAAGTGTGTGTGTTCAATTAAAGAAATTTTTATACCAATACTCAGATAAGAGATACTACAAGAGTTGCTAAAAAAAAAAAAAAAAAAAAACCAGAGCTTCATTGTTTTCCTTGAACCATAAGCCAACCCCAGCTTACTGGAGCAAACATCTGAACAACCATAGATTCTTTTTAAAATTTGAGTACTTTCTAAAATTAAAATACTGTGATTCCTATAGGGAAATAAACAATTGTTGGACCAATTCATCAAGAGCCAAAAGCTATCAGTTTGTGCCACCCGCCTGTCTTACTGCCAAGAGAGTCCTTGGCATTAGAGATTCCCACCCAAAATTGAACACAGGATCTCAGTGAGCACTTGATAGACTCAGCTTCAAGGACAGCCCAGTAAATGAGACTCAGATAATCAACTTCTTAATCTGCTTTTGATTTGCATCCAGCAATCCTATTCATCGAAAGGTCAGTCCCTGAGCCTAGCCTGGGCTGGAATCTGCCTCACCCCTCACCATTTGTGTGATGTAGGCAAGGGTGGGTTTCTCGCGGCCTCAGGTGCTCATTTGTAAAACAGATAATAATGAACACCTTGAAGAGGTGTGAGGGATATATGAGATGTATGTAATACACATAGCCAAGGGCTTCATACATCATCATCATCTTATTATTATTATTATTCCTATACTAAGATTTTATAATAGCGCTTCTTCTACTGAATTGTTGTTTCCAGTAGGAACTTCGTGCCATGCTTACTTATTAGTTATTTCAGCGGCACAGATTTGCACTAGAACTGCAGTGTTTTTTATTCCTAAATTTTTCATGGCTGCTTTACATAATACCAGCCTCATTTGTGTCCTGCTATTGGACAACTACACAAGTAAACTCAGAGCATAGAAACAGTTTATCTTGTCTAAAAGGATCTGCATACATCAAATCATATATGGGGTAGGGGGAACCTTTCTGCCATCACTAAATCTTTTCTCCATTCCGTATGTCTTCAAACAGAGCAATTATGGTGTTATTTGAGGATCTTTGTTCCAAAAAACAGCTGCATAGTGCTATAGCATCCTAGCTAATTAGCCAAATGGAATAGCTTCTTTTTACAGCACATTTTTAATAACTTAAGGGGGAATAAAAATGAGACTTGGAGTTTTCATGGAACAATGTGCACCAGCCCATCTTCCGCCTACTTCCCCTGAGAGAAGTATATGAATCACAGCACTGCATGAATCAGTATCAAAGCAGGTGCTGTAAACTAAAGAGCATGAATCATCTTTTTCCTTAGATACTTCACAAATAAAGCAGCATTTATTTATGGTATCTCTGTACATAAACTCTGTTTACAATGACGTACAAAGTATAAATTTCATATATAAAATAAGTAAAATTGAAGCATCTATTAAATATCACTTTAATGAGTTAATATTGTAACATTAAACTTTAATAATTTAACATTTAAATAGAACTTTTAAAAATAAATTATTTTCTTAAATTGATCCAATTATAAGAGAAGTCATATTAACAAGAAAAATCAACAACCAAACATCCCCCTCCATTCCTACCTTCAGGAATCCCAGTTGCCTATTTTAATGGGTGAATATTTGTTTCCTGAGCAATTTTTTTCAGGGTCGAAAATAATTGCACATTTTTTTCTATTTAAAATGTACACTTTGAATAAGAGAAAAATAATCTGCAGATAATTTTTTAAAGATTCATATTCACTGCAGTGGTAATAAATATCTGTTTATATTAACCTCTAAAAACAGGGTTCAGAATGAGGGTTGAATAGCTGTCTCATTGTGAGTTATGAATAGTCTTGTTTAAAATATGTACCAACAATTCTACCAATAATTTTATCTAATTTTGACCATAAGATTCTGGGAGGGAATCAACTCAATGAAGGTCTCATAAACTTGTAAACATCACTTTTGATGCCTCACATTAAAAAAGGAATAAAAAAAGTTTATTTTTTAAAAATATTTGCTCAAACTTGAGGGAATAATGCTGTGTTCCCAGCGCCCATGCTGGCATGTTGGCCTTTTCCAGCTATGGAAGATAGTGTCAGAACAAGATCCAGAAAAAACAAATACAAAACTCATTCTTTTCTTGTTGCTTGATTTTATTAGACATACATACTATTTACAATACTCCTGGGGAATAACAGGAAGAGAGTGGGAAAAGGACTGTTGTATCTGAATCCTGGAAGCTAATATTTTCTAGTTTACCCTTTAAGAGTGTATAGGTTCGGAAATTAATTATATTTCTGAATTCATCATATATACTGGTGAATGCTAATATGTTTTGGTACAATTACAGCTTTTGAAGACTACATTTATAAGTTTATATCAGGTCAAGAATAGGTGGGTTGGTGGGGGTGCTTTTTAGACTGCAAGGTTTTATAAACATAATAAACCAAGAAGTTAAGAGGGTAAAGCAATCCGTGATTATCTTACCTCAGCACTTTTAAAGCTGCACCACCATTTAAACGGATGCATGGGTCACCAAGAAAGTTGAGCCGACGTAATGTGCAGGGGAAAGGACTTCTGGGCAGGCCGTGAGTCCCATCTGCTCCAGACTCTAACAACCAAGAATTCCTCTCTTATCGCTGCACACAGTAAGTATGATCACAAGACTATGGTTTGCTCTTGTGGCCCACTCTGTGTAAGAAGGAAAAGAAAAGCACAAAACCATGAACAAAGGGGCAAAGGAGCCCTGCAAGCATACAAATTAGGCAATATTTTATATTGATTACAGAAGAGTATGTAGAAGACAGACCAGGGGGAGGATTCTGGGGATAGCTACACTTTGCCAGTTCATCTGTTCTTAATTAGTTCAGGGAATTTTTGGCACCGTATTAAAACAAAGGCCAACCTGAACTCTCAAAGACATCCTCAGGAATGCTAATCCCAACCATCTCTGCCTGGCTGGGGTGGGTTTTCACCGCTGTGCCCCTAGCAGCCTTTGCAGTCAGTGACTGACTTCCCATCCTTCACTGGACCTGAGCTCCTGGATGAAGCTCTTCCCCACCACATAGCAGATGTTCAGCAATAGTCTGTGAGGAAGGCAAGAAGCCAAAATGGCTAAGGCAGGCTAAGTTGTCCATTTTTACCAGCAAACCAGAGATCAGAAAGAATTAAGACAAAAGAAGGAGGTCAGAGTACTGTTGGAAGGAAGGAAGAAGTGATGGTTACAACTTGATAGCAAAGAACAAGAAAGATAAATATTTTAAAAAACAAAGAACTGAAAGGGCTTTAGAAGTCTGGGGATATCTCATAAGGAAACACTCATGCTATAGACCTCAATATTTGCCAAGTAAAGCACAACAATGCTAGTCACCAATGGTCATGACATTGTAAGTGGAACATTGAGAAAATGTTGAGCTACACTCAGCCTTACAGGAGTTCCCAAAGTGAGGTACCCAGTCTGGACCATCAGCATCTTCTGGGACCTACTGAATTTGGAACTCTGGGGCAGAGCCCTACAATCGATGGAGAACAAGCTCTCTAAGGGATTCAGATGTATGTGTGAGAAAATGACTTCAGCATTTACTTTAAAAACAAAAACCAAAACAGATATGTTTTCTTGTATACAGCATGGTACAGTAGAAATAGTTCTGGACATAAACCACACTCAAATCTCAGCTCAGTCATTTCTCTGTGATTAAGGCAAGTTTCTTAATATCTTTGAGCTCTCTTCTTTAACCATAAAAATGGAAATTGAAATACTTAACCTGTAAGCTTAGAAATGAAGTTTATTCGGCAACTCCCATACCATATTGGACAGCTAAGTGTTATTATAGTATTATTCCACTTCTTTATACAGCTCACAAACCTAAACTGAGCACCTTCTATGTAAAGAGTACTCCAGTAAAAAAAGATGAGTAAGATTCTTACTCTGAAGATCACAATCTGGACTTCCGGCCAAGATGGTGGTGTAGGCGGACACACTGTGCCTCCTCTTACAACCAAAATTAAGGACAACAAATATTTAGAAACAAGAAAACAACCAGAACTTATAGAAAATTGAGCTGTACGGAAGTCCAACAACCATTCATCCAGACCAGTAAGAGGGGCAGAGTCGAGGCAGGAAAAAGTGGAGGTGCGGACCCGGGAACGCAAGCAGCAGCGGCTGGCAGTTCCCAGGTGCACAGGCAGTGGCTGGCAGTCCCAGGGCCCACAGGTGGCAGCTGGTGGACCCCGGGCACAGGGGGGCAACTGTGCAGACCCAGTGAGGCCACACAAGGCAGCTGGCTGACCAGGTGGTCTCACATTCGCGAGCGCAGACGGTCCAGGCAGAGGGAAGTGGCAGAAGGGACCGGAGTCCAGGAGAGAGCGGAGCAGGCACCATTCCTTCCTCTCGGATCCTGCCTCCACCTATAGCGTCACAACCCAGCGACTGGGCTGCCCCACCCTGGGGAACACCTAAGGCTCCACCTCTCATACGTAATAGCCGCGACCAGACTAAAACCAAACCAAAACCCAAAAAAAAAAAAAAAAAAACACCAAAAATGGCTCAAACCGGAGAACAAATGAAAGCTCCAGAGCCAATTCCTCTAAGCCGTGAAGAGATAGCCAACCTATCAGATGCACAGTTCAAAGCACTGGTCATCAAAATGCTCACAGAATTGGTTAATTTTGCTCACAAATTAGATGAAAAAATGCAGGTTACAATACGTGAAATGAAGGAAGACGCATGGGGAACCCATAGAGATGGAAGGAAAACTGGGACTCAAATCAATGGAGTGGACCAGAAGGAAGAAATTAACAACCAAACAGAAAACAAGGAAGAAACAAGAATTCAAAAAAATGAGGAGAGGCTTAGGAACCTCCGAGACATTGTTAAACGTCCCAACATCCGAATTATAGGGGTCCCAGAAGGGGAAGAAGAAGAGCAACAAGTGGAAAACTTATTTGAACAAATAATCAAGGAGAACTTCCCCAATCTGGCAAAGGAAATAGACTACCAGGAAGCTCAGAGAGTCCCAAAGAAGTTGGACCCAAGGAGGAACACACCAAGGCACATCGTAATTACATTAGCCAAGATGAAAATGAAGGAGAGAATTCTAGAAGCAGCAAGGGATAAGGGGACAGTCACCTACAAAGCAGTTCCCATCAGACTGTCAGCTGATTTCTCAAAAGAGACCTTCCAGGCAAGAAGGGGCTGGAAAAAAGTATTCGAAGTCTTGAAAGGCAGGGACCTACATCCAAAATTGCTCTATCCTGCAAAGCTCTCATTTAGAATGGAAGGGAAGATAAAGTGCTTCTCAGATAAGGTCAAGTTCAAAGAGTTCATCATCACCAAGCCCTTATTATATGAAACATTAAAGGGACTTATCTAAGAAAAAGAAGATAAAAAATATGACAGTGAAAAGACAGCAAACTCACAGATATTAACAACCATACCTAAAACAAAAGCAAACTAAGCAAACAGCTAGAACAGGAACAGAACCACAGAAATGGAGATCGTATGGAGGGTTGGCAACAGGGGCGTGGGAGGAGGAGAGAGGGGGAAAAGGTACAGAGAATAAGTAGCATAGATGGTGGGTAGAAAATAGACAGGGGGAGGGCAAGAATAGTGTGGGAAATGTAGAAGCTAAAGAACTTAAGATGCATGGACATGAACTAAAGGGAATGTGGGTGGGAGGGGGTGTGCAGGGTGGAGGGGAATGATAGGGGAAATATGGGACAACTGTAATAGCATAATCAATAAAATATAATTTTTTAAAAAATCACAATCTGGAGCAGAGATGGGGGAGAGAGCAGGGAGCAAACACACCTAAATAATCACAAAAGAATGTGACGAACACCACGCACGTGGCCTTCTGGATCAAGGGCTTTCAGAAAGGTGTCCATTGAAAGCAGCCCAAGGTTGGATGTTAAATCAGTAAACAGACCATACCAATATTTTTAAACATTAGAAATCAGACTCCTTGATGACCAAATATTGAACTCCTTTTGGTCTTGAGAATTGCATCCTACTCTGCCTGAAAAGAGAGATTCATTCATTGACAATTTCTTTTGTGCTTTCAGTAGTACATCTATCTGTTCCTCGATATCAGGAGAGCTTCTGAAATGTGTATGGGAAGCCAGTTATTGGCCAAACTTGCCACCTGTCCACAGCACTCCCGCACTGGGCTCAGAGGGAGTCGCCTGGCTGTTGGTGGCACGGAGCTGGGAAGGGACTCGGGCCAACTGCAGCACAGACAGAGTCCTGCAGTTTCTAAGTATAGATGGCTTCCGGGATTTCAGTTTTGTTTTTTCTAAACACATGTCAGCCCATGAGATTGAGAAGCAAGTAATGAAGCCAAATAAGTAGCTTTGTGAAAGGCGTGGTTCTGAGGTGTCCTCCTCTCTCAGGCCCACCTTTAAAAGGGAGACACTTGGGTGCCAGTGTGTGGGGTGCACACTGAGCCTGTACTGCTCTCTCCGAGATCCCTGGACCAGTTCCTTGCTTTGGTCTGGACTTAATTCAGAATAGTTTGATGTTTATTTAAGAAGCAATGCTTAGTAGCAGTGATTTTCAATGGGTGTGCTACAAGAATTTTTAAACTATGTAATACCTGACTCTTTATTCAGGGACATTGACCTCTTTTCCCTTAGATTGTCAATAAAAAAATGACAACAGCCAACACAAGAGCCGTCTGGTGTGAATGAATCAAAATTATATCTATTTTTTCTATTTTATTGAAGTTGTTGGGGCGATATTGGTTGATAAAATTATATAGGTTTCAGTGTACAATTCTAGCATCATCTGTATATTGTATCGTGTGTTCACCACTCCAAGTCAAGTCTCCTTCCATCACCATTTATCTCTCCATATTTACCTAATTTTTTGATAGATCAGCAAAAAAATAAAATTTTTGCTGTGCTGCAGAATTTTAGTAATTAGTTTATATGCGCCATGAGATGAAAAAGGTTGAAAATCGCTGCTTTATGGTGTTGAGAGTATATTTTCCTTTTCCTAGCTTTTACCTGCAATTATATTGCATTCGCCTTGGGTTTGTTTTTAAGGCTTCCATGTCGATTGCATAACCAAAAAAACAGACCTTTTGGTATCCCTAAATAATTATTCTGTGAACAGAACCTAAGAGTACAACCTTTGGAGTGAAACACCAAAAATGGTCAAGGAGAAAACTGAGGGACTGGGCCTGTTGACGCTTCATTTGAATCGAATTTCTCGGGCTGTGCACTGATAGGCACACTGAAGCGCAGGGAAGATTTATGGGCAACGTGAAACCTCAGGACAGGACTTAATAATGGAAGGGTCACCAAGCCCATCCTCTCTCGCAGCCAGCCAGCCAGCCTCCCGGTGCCCCTGTGCCTCCTGTGGAAGCCCTGCCTGTGGCCTGTACTCCTCTGGGAGGAGGCAGGAGTGACGCTGTTGAGCTTTTCCTGGCATCTTGAGTGCCGGGTGTGTCTCGGTGCTCCAGACACTACTTGAAAAGGGAAGGTTTCTGGAACTCCTGGCACTGTGGCCTTGCCTCTGCCCAAAATTCAGAGTTTATTTTTACTCGTTGAATGAGAAAGAGAATGAGCCCTGTGCTCTGTCATGCTTCGCACTGCTGCCACATTTTTAGACCACAGCAAGATGAATGCTGTTGGAAGGAATGTGTTTATAGAGGAGGCAGTTTTTACCATCAGAGAGCAATGCTTTTTGATTTTGAACATGGCATAAAGCTTCTATGTGGTGAGTCAGCAAAAAAAATTGTTGTCCATCACATAAATGAGCATTTGATTGGCTCATTTATTGTAATTTTACTAGTCCAAGGCACAGACTCTACTCCGACATCAGACTTTGTACATGATAAACTATGTCGCTCCAACTTCAAAGGTCTGGTCTCCATGGCATCCAGCACCTCCCCTGTGGGTTCCCTGTGGATCCATCAGGCCAACTGCTCGAAGCTTCCCTCCTCCTTGGTCCCTCTGTCCTGTTTGCTCTCTCAGCCTCACAGTCAGTGCTCCCCTCACCCCTCCCAGTGAATGAGGCCATAGCCCTCTAACCAGGAAGCTCTCTCTCAGTCTCCCGTTCCCGTCTTAACCTGTTTTTGAGCAGTGGAACCCCAGGTCCACCTTCACTGGGTCTGACATCTCCAGCTGAGTTTACACAGGCAAGACACCTCCCAGTTCAGTCATGACATCCCTGTGGATCAGCTTCTTCAGGGAGGCCTGGGCCAGTCTGTGAGAGATGCCAGTGTCCAGAATGAGAGGCAGAGTTGACACCTGGATGCTGAAGGGATTAGGGGAGCTGACCGCCATCACCTCTTAACATTCAAGTTAGAACATTATATCACTGTTTTCTATAAAGCAGTGCATCATTTTGGAGGCATTTAGTATCTTTAGAACACTACCAATCTTTAGCAGGCATTGTGCCATCTCATTTGCACACATATGCAAGCACACTCATCCAGATTAACACATACACAGTTTAGAGTGAATCCACCCTTCAAGATATAATTGAAATCACACAGCAGTGAGCAGTAGCAGTAAAGAGGATACCAGAGACACATAACATGCCACTGATGTGGCAGCATCACCTCCTGCAAAAAGACCCAACTCAGGAAGTCCTTCTGGCCACATTTGTCTTCACTGTTGTCCCCTGCCCTTCCTGTTCAAGGGAAGGTGCTAGAAACATTAGGGCCAAGAGACTCTTCTTCTTAGCATGTTCTCACAAGGATTGACATCCCACAGAGCATGATAAGTGACTCTCTGAGATTTGAGTTCCAGGAGTAAAGTCTGAACAAGGAACCAGGCTCCTGCTTTGTGATTCTCCTTTGCGGTCCAGTATTTTCATTCCAGCTTATAGAAATAAGGATTAGCCACATTTGGTTTATGCAGCCATCCTTATTGTGATAGGTGCTGTTTGTCCTAAATATTTCCAAAAAATTTAACCTCGCTTCCTATTGACTCAGTCCCCTCTCAAAAATAAAAGTAATATTTAATAAATACATGGTAGTCAACTATATCATGCACTTTGCAAACCAATTCACTTTTATTAAATGCCTGTTTTACTTAATTTGAAAATAAGTTTGGGAGACTTCATCAGTGTTGCATCTCCTTCAGGTATCCACAAAGCACACATTGACCATGCCTTGGTGCCAGATTGTACTAGGGGCAAGGATGCCAATATTCATTAGACGCACTGCCCAACTTGAGATTTGTACACTCTAACTGAACTTTGTGGAAATCCCTAGAAGACTCCCATGGAAGGCGGGTGACAACCCTGTCTCCACAGATTCCCCAGTGCCCTGGGGCAGGAACCCTGAAATCTTTGATATTGGAGCCAGAAGGAACCCAGATACCCTCTAGCCCCACACTCAGATTCCGTGGGTGAGAACCATAGAGGTGACATGCTGGCTCAACTTCATGCTGCAAGTGAACGACAGAACTTAGTCCGAACTCAGATCCACAAATTGATACCCCATTAAATCACACTTAAAACCTTCTGGCTTAGGATTTCCAGTTTCACACTTTTTGAGCGGTAGTTATTCCATAGGGCAGTTGAGAACCATTCTTTTGGGATTGGGAAGTCCATTCTCATGCCCTTTGACTTCACTGATGTTGATTCCAAATGATACATTCTAGGGATGCTTTAACCAGAGGAATCCTATAGGGCAGGGCTGTGTAGGGCAGGGCTGTGTGGGGCATGGGCCTGAGAAAGGACAGGGTAGCCTGCTATTAAACGGTAGCCTGCTATTAAACTCGAGTGACTATTGCTGAAGGACTGTGGTTGAAGATTCCCCCTTCCCATGTTAGATTTGGAATTATTACCAAATTCTAATTGATCTCTCACTTTTTTATATTGAAATCTCTTTTCTTTTTTCTTTTCTTTTAGATTTTATTTATTTATCTTTAGAGGGGAAGGGAAGGAGAGAGGGAGAGAAACATCAATGTGTGGTTGCCTCTTGTATGTCCCCTGCCGGGAACTGGCCTGGCAACCCAGGCATGTGCCCTGACTGGGAATCGAACCGCGATCCTTCGGTTCGCAGGCCCGCGCTCAATCCACTGAGCTACACCAGCCAGGGCGAAATCTCTTTTCTAAACAGGTATCTATTAAGCTGCTTCATTTGTGTCTGACAGTATCTTTTCAAGCTGTTTACTCAGTTGTTTGGGTCACAAGTAACCTATGAATTCACCAATTTGAGTAAAAAACTGTGAGGTCAACACTTTGATACTACCTCAGCCTTGAAAAAAGATATTTGTTTTTATTAATACCTTGGGGTGTTTTGGTTTTTTTGTTTGGTTTAGTTTTCATTTTGAAGAGTCTTGTTGAAAACAGTGCTTTCAGAATGCTGGCTTGGCAGCACTGAGCTCAATAACCCACTGCACATATTAAACTCACATATTAAGAAAATAGTTGTGCCCTGGCTGATGTGGCTCAGTGGATTGAGCGTGGGCCTGCGAACCAAAGGGTTGCTGGTTCGATTCCCAGTCAGGGCACATGCCTGGGTTGCGGGCCAGGTCCCCAGTGGGGGCACACAAGAGGCAACCACACATTGATGTTTCTCTCCCTCTCTTTCTCCTTCCCCTCACTCTAGAAATAAATAAAATCTTTAATAAAAAAAGAAAATAGTTGTCATATGTACAGGGCCACTGAACAGGGGTGTGACTTTGGGTAGCAAAAGAAGTTGTAGCATCTATTTCTAAATTAGCAAAATGAGGACAATCAGAAAACCTTACTGGACAGGAGTCACCAGATCTGATCATTCTTGAAGTGCCCTGCAGCTGGCATCTGTTGCTGCCTTGCTGTTACCAGTGCAAAATGCTTCATAATGCTAATGTGCTAATGACCCACTAACTTAAAAGAATTTCCAGAGAACTGACAATGTATCCCTTGTCTAGGCCACTCAGAATGCTTATAAAGAAGAAATTGGATCTACTATTTATTAGCTCCATGGCCTTGAGGAAATCCCTTACCTCTGTAAGCCTTAGGTATTAATTCTCCAAATGGAATGGTGGTATTGCCACAGATGTTCAGGCAGATGCAGTAATCTCCAGTATCTAGTAAGTAACAGTTGTAATCAGGTTCTGGCAGGTATTTGAAAAAGGGTGGCTTCAACCACCCTGAGAGGGGACCATTTCACTCTCAGTAGACTGCGTTTGGTGGTTCTCTTCAGCTTGCTATGGAAGTCTCTTTTTGCTGTTCTTCAATACTTACCTTGAATTTCTTTCTCCTCCCCGTGCTTCCTCATGTCATGAGCATCTTTGTACACATTTCTTCTACATTCTTCTCTCTCATTGCCCTCACACATACCATGGGAACAAACATCTAAGTTTTCAGTAATGAATGGCAGGAGGTGAAGAACTTCAGATATGAGATTCTAGACCGAATCCAGCCCTCCACCTTGTTTTATCCAGCCCAGCACCTTGTTTCTACCCAGTGGCAGCACCAAGCTCCTTGTTAAGGAGTAGTTACATTTATATAATCATAAACTGGCACTTGGCCCTTTGAAGGCAACTGCAAGACTAATGTGGCCCCCGGTGGAAATGAGTTTGACACCCCTGTTCTAGACAAAAGAAGAAGTTGAAATTAATACTGAAAGTTGGGGGTTGAACATTGTGAGAATTGAAGAGTAAAATTTAAAAAAAAAAATCAAGGAAACAAGTCAGTCAACAACTCATCAAAGAAAGAGCATCAAGAGAAACCAATTTGAAGAATCCAAAGAATTACCGTATTCTTTCACCCATATTTCCAAGAAATTTTGAGTCAACTCAAAGAATAACACTTTAGGTGAAAGATGAATGTGTCCAGGCTGGTTGTTTATCTCTCAGGTGTATGGGAAAAGTTAGCTCAGAGAGGAGCGAACCAGGACAAATGACTCAGATTCTAAAGGAACAAGAAGGAAGTAGGATTAATGCAAGCAGTGGGGAGAGGAGGTCACAGGCAAGGTCATGGGTCCGCAGGGCTCTTTGAGGCCTTCTGCCTATGCATGCGCCTAGTATGCGAAAAATGCATGTGAATTTTCCACCAAACATGTATTGTGCAGCAGATGGCCCCTGCCCCATGCAATAAAAAGACCATATTAGCACAACGCCGTCTCATTCTTATTTCCTCATGGGATGCCTGAGAATCCCCTACTGGAGTTTCTCCTCTCCTTTCTCTCTCTTATCTAATTGTGGTCAAGAATAATTACTGGATATTTCCTGCCCTGGAAACCATCTGGTCTACTGTGGTATCCTCCACACTTCCTCTTTCTTTAACTACAAATGAAGACCTAGAATAAAAAGGAGAGGAACTAAGAAAAGAAAGAAAGAAAAAGAAAAAGGGGAGGAACTGAGACAGTTTAGTAACCAAGAAAGTAAAGCTAAGGAACAGTTGTGTAAGTTGGCAAGTAAAGGAGGGGCTCATACACGAGGAACTCATAGGTGATTTCCATCCCTGCCATGGAGACAATGTCAAGGAGAGACTTAGAGGGAAGGCCCCAAGGCTTTTGTCCGACCAGGAGAAAGAACTCATGATCATGAGTAACTGAGAGATGTTGGTGATCCCGGCCCTGGTGGTACCCATCTGGGGAGATGCACCCATGGCAATGGTATAGACAGTTTCAAAATCCCTCCTAGCAGTGTAAGTTCATGGACAATGGTGAATCAAGTTAATTTCATGTGATTCTCTTTTGTAATTTAAAATTGAGCCTTTTTATTTCTCTAAGGAGCTTATTTTAAAGACTATTCAAGGGAAAAGTAAAATTAAAATACCAAACTAAATCTCTCACTGGCTTAGTTTTTTAATGCTAAATTACTTTCCCACCCAAGAATAATTTCAAAAGCATAGAGTTTTTAAATGGCAATACTTGAATGTTGAAATTATGTTAGGATTCCTATTTTATGACTATAATACAGTTATGATATAAGCCTTATATAAAAATGAAATATATTTCCATTGACAAAAATATATTTCAGTCCTCTGGGTAATAAGTTTTCTAATAATGGGTTTTAATTACTCAGTTTTCAGCTATAGTTTATGCTGTAATTCTAGACAATTTCAAGAGAATCTTACTAAAAATAATTGTAAAAAACTTTTATTGCATGACTTAGATACAATGAGATTCAAAATATCTTTTCCCAAAACATGACTATAGGACCCCTGGCTGGGGAAAATCTTCATGCAGAATGAAGTGTTAGTGCCCCCACATTCACCGTATCAAGGGCTTCCTCCACATCGTCATGCAGAAGAATTAAATTAGGCAACAAAAATAGAAATAAGAAATAATATTAAAATTACCTGTGGACATTTATGTGTTGGTCTTTTTGGCTTGTGTTTCTTATAGACCTCTGGGTCATGGATGTTATTACCTCCTTGACATCTTGACAAATAAATAATATTTTATAATCATCATTAAACAACAGCAAATACTTATGTAGTGCTTACTTTGTACAAGGCAGTCTTCTACACTTTACATATATTAATTCTTTTCTTACAATAAACCAGTGAAGCAGGTTGTGATTTTCCCCTGAAGATAAGGAAGCTGAGGCACAGAGGGGTTTAATAATTTGTCCAATGTCCACTGGTTCCAACCCAGCCATTCCATTTTCAGACTCTATGCTCTGAACCACTGCCTTTCGCTTTCACTAAGTTAATTTAATATTAAGTATTTACCCACTATTTTCTTACCAACCCACCCTTAGAAGTATTAGGTACCACAGAGAAATGCAAATGTAAGGAATGTGGTTCCTGTTCCTCAAAAAATCAAGCATAGAATTACCACATGACCAACAATTCCACTCTTAAGTATATACCCCAAAGAATTGAAAACAGGAACTTTTAAACAGATATTTGTAAAATTATGTTTCTAACAGCATTTTTCACAATCCTCAAAATGTGGAAGCAACCCAAGTGTCCATCAATGAATGAGTAAATAAGCAAAACAAAGTACATCCACACAATGGAATATTATTCAACCTTAAAAAGGAACAAAGTGGGAGGCAGAGCTGGGTGTAGGTGGGCAAACGGGGATGGGGAAATGGGACATCTGCAATAGTGTCAATAATGAAAACAAAGAAAAAAAGAAAGACAAAGGAACAAAATGCTGATACGTGCTACAATGGGGGGTCAACCTTGAACACATTATACTAAGTGAAATAAACTTAAATGAAGTATCTAGAACAGGCAAAATCTACAGACACGAAGTAAGTTAGAGGTTACAGGAGCTATAAGAGGGAGAGATTGGGAATTATTGCTTAATGGACACAGTTTCAGTTTAGGATGATGAAAATGTTTGGAAATAGCTATGGTGATGGTTGTACAACACTGTGAATGTACTTGATGCCACCAAATTGTACATTTAAAAATGGTTAAAATATAACCATTTTTATACAAAAATATAAAAATATAACCATGTTACATATGTTTTACTGTATTAAAAATAAAGGTTGATTTTACTCATGTGGAATCTAATGAACAAACTGAACTAAGAAACAAAAGAGTCAGGCTCGTAGGTGGAGAATAGATGACAGGTAATGGGGGAGGGAGGTTAGGGGGTGGAGGGATGAAGCAAAAAGGAAGAAGGACTCATGGACATGGACAACAGTGTGGTGGAGGAGGGTATAGGGGACTAAATGGTGATGGAAAAATATATAATAAAGATTAAATTAAAAATAAAACCTAAAAAGTAAGGAAATAAACTAGAGCATAGTTAACTGTGACCAGAAGAACAGTAGACTTTTTTTTTTTTTTTTTAAGCAAACATCTGGGCTAATAGGTGCAGAACACTGGGGCGTGAGACCCTGAATGACACCAAAGTACATTCCAGGTGGGTGAGTCGTGAGCAAAGGAACAGTGGCAAGGATGAGATGAGCTGACTTTGGATAGAGGGGCTTGAAATGCGTAAGAGTGGGCTCCATGCGGGGCACAGTCAGGAGCCACTGCAGGTTCTTGAGCATGTACCTGACACAGTAGAAACAGTGTTTTAAGGAAGCTGGTATAGTGATGGCTGGTTTGGGGTTCATTAAAGGTTGAGAAGGCTGGTGATAAAGGACAAAATCAGGCAAAGAAGAGTAATCCAGGCATGGTGAACTAGGGCCTAGACAAGATAGGAGCATTGGGTGAGGAGAAAAAGGGAGGGAGGAGAAACACTTAAGGAGGAATCAGGAAAGTATGGTGGCAGGGAGCCTGGAGAAATTGGGGTGAGAGCGTCAGAGAAATGAGAAGAATGTTCTGTCAGTTGCAGAAATAGAAAAAATCCTCCGAAGGAGGAAGGTAGTAGCTGATGACCCAGTTAGGAACAAGTGGTTCTGAACTCTGGGACAAGGAGAGGGACAAGAACGCCCCACTGCAGCCTTGAGGATGGATGCCCAAGGGTGGGTGTGGGAGAGGCCATCCTCAGTCTCAGCTGGATGCAGCCTTCTGTCTTCACTAACAGATGTTTACTGAGACTTGCAGTGTGCTGGGCAGTCAAACAGACATGGCCTCTGGCCACTGGGTGCTTACGGTTCCACTGTGGAGCTAGGAACTAGGTCAATGCATTGTAAATTTCGAAGACTGCAGTTGTGCTGAGACTCTTCGGGAGTGATTAGTGATGCTGAGTTTGAGAGATTTGCCTGGGGCAGGAGGACTAAACTGAAGATGGAAGGAGTGTCTCCCAAAGTAAGTGGAAGAGAGAATGTTCCAGATAGCATGCACCTCTAAGGAGTAGAAGGCAAACTGGCAGAGCTGGAGATCAGAGTCTGGGCATGAGGAGCTGAGGTGGATCTCATCAGCATCCAAGGCTTAGTCTTTCTCTAAGGAGTGAAGGGAAGTCATTAAGTACTTTGGATACAAAGGTTAGGTAAACAGACTTTTTAAAAGGATTGCTTTGACAGTGCATGGGGTTGAATGGACCGGTCAGTGCTTTGATAGATTGTCACATGCACATGCACACAAAAAGAGAAACACATTTCACTTCCTGGTCAGGAGTCTTTACCTGATCCTGCCATAGTATCCTGAATTGTGGGTGTTCCTGATATTTGTCACAGACTAAGTGACCCACATCCCAGTCATGCAGACATACATCCTTTTCTTAACACGTTCTGTGACACAAGAACATTCTTTGATGCATAACTCAATTCTCTGGCCAACATTCAATTCCTTGTCTTCTACTTGCTACTTGCCACGTATTAGCCCTTTTCTAGAACTGCTGATGAAAAGGCATGCTCTTTCTTAGATCAGATGATGAATTACTTGTCTTAGCCTTTGCTAGCATCAGATGCAGCTCATCACCTAATAGAGACATCCAACACAAGAGTTCTGGCCCATCTGATGCTCATTATACAGCCCAGCTGGCAACCCCTAACCTCTCTCTACTACCACAACTTACTGACATAGATTTGGTTTTCAATTCATGACTAATTCCAAGAGAGATCTCATGGACATGGTGGACACATGTTGAGTTATCCACAACTTATTGCTGGAAACAGGCTGTCAGTTCTCCATGCGTTTGGTTCTGTTCCTCAGGAAGTGAACAGAGGATACATGTTTCTTCAGGGAGGAAGGGTCTCAAGTCAATGTGTAAGATGGCAATTCAGTATAGTCAACGTTCCCCCTGGAAAGTCTTCTGGGGAAAAGAAAGAGAAATTTTAAAGAGGATAGTTTCATTTATTGTGCAGAGATGCTCACTGTATGAAAGGCATGTGAGATACTTGTGTCTTGGGCAGAATGGCAAAAGGTACCCCCACAATTTCAATAGGTGAGCTTGATCTCTCTATCTCTCTCTCTCTTCGCCACGCCCCCCCCCGCCCATTCCACCCCCGTCCTCTTCCTCCCTCCTCCTTCCCTGCCTTCCTTCCTGTCCTCCTACCCTCACTTTAGAAAGTTAAATAAGACTGTGACCGATGTTTTCCTGTAATGTCTACTTCATCTTTTTAGATGTTATTATATCAACCAAATATATCATTTAGCTTAATTTTAAGATTTCCCTCAAACTCACAGCTATTAAGAGCCACACCTAAAACAAAAGCAAACTAAGCAAACAACTAGAACAGGAACAGAACCACAGAAATGGAGATCATATGGAGGGTTAGCAACAGGGGGGTGGGAGGAGGAGAGAGGGGGAAAGGTACAGAGAATAAGTAGCATAGTCGGTGGGTAGAAAATAGTTGGGGGAGGGCAAGAATAGTGTGGGAAATGTAGAAGCTAAAGAACTTATGACACATGGACATGAACTAAAGAGGGGAATGTGGGTGGGAGAGGGTGTGCAGAGTGGAGGGGAATGATGGGGGAGAAATGGGATAACTGTAATAGCATAATCAATAAAATATATTTTTAAAAAAAAAGATTTCCCCCAACAGAACTGTCACTATAGACACTTGATCCAAATTTTTTATTCCACGTGAGGAATGGGGAATAAAATAGTTAACAAGGAACCAAAGGAAGTTAAAGGTCCTAATGGAAATGAGGCTAAAATAAATGGAATGTACTCTTACTTCCCTTCCATTATTTTAATAGACTTTATATTTTAAAGCAGTCATAGATGTATAGAAAAATTGTGCAGAAAGTACAGAATTCCAACATACCCTCTTCCCACCTCCCATCCCCAGTTTCTCCCATTGTTAACATCTTTCATTAGAGTGGTACATTTGTTACAACTAATGAACCAATGTCGACCTTCCTTTTAAAAAAAAAAAAAAAAGGCTTTATTTATTTCTAGGCAGAGGGGAAGGGACAGAGAAAGAGAGAAAGAGAAACATCAATGTGTGGTTACCTCTCACGCATCCCCTGCTGGGGACCTGGCCCACAACCCAGGCATGTGCCCTGACTGGGAATCGAACTAGCAACCCTTTGGTTTGCAGGCTGGCGCTCAATCCACTGAGCCACACCAACCAGGCCCTCCCTCCTTTTTTTTCCTTAAATAGAAATCTGTCTTTGGGGACTTGTATGATTGAATAATGCAGATTAAATGGGGTTTTTGTCAACCAATTTAGAGCTGGTTAAAGCAATAGACATTTCTCTCTGTGGCTAGAGGGTTGTGGTGGCTCTTACACAAGCATATTTGCTCCCAGAGTAGCTCTCAATGTGGAGTTACCCAGGACTTCAGGGGGGCATCCTGTGTGTACTTAGACAAGCTCCAAGACCAATGGAATTGGCCAGCAAGAAGTTCTGCAGCCCAGGCCACTATAGGTCAGTTAGTTGGAGCATCATCCCATAGCTGAAGGGGCCGTGGGTTCAATTCTCAGTCAGGGCAGGTGCCTGGCTTGTGGGTTCTACCCCTAGTCCAGGTTCATACAATCCCAGTCTTGGCATGTATCAAAGGTGACCGATCAATGCTTCTCTCTTGCATCCACGTTTCTCTCTATACCTTCCTCTCCCTCTCTCTGGGAGCAGTGAAGAAAGGGCCTCGGGTGAGGGAGAAAAGAAGGAAGTTCTATGGAATAGAATTGTTTTATTTTCTGGAGAACATGCCTTCATGACTCTTTGGTTCACATTAGCAAAACATCAGACATACTTGCCCACCCTTTTTCTTTTTTAATTACTAATGATCTCTAAAAGATAAGGATGGAACATCTTGTTACTATATATCATGATTATCTAAAATTAAGGCATTTAAAGTTTTAACAGAAATGACTAAGCTGACCTTTTTATCCGAGGAGGAAAGATGGTTCCCAATCCCTAGTGGTTTCAATTCATAATGATAAAATCAATGGCAGTGTTTAAACAGTTATTGTTTCTTTATTATGAAGAGCAAGTATTTGTCTTCTACCATATTTTTAAATTGTTGAACATGTCAAATTGTGTGCACAAAGAGATTTTAGAAAAAGGTCTGTCTAGTAACTATGCAAGCGTTCCGTGACTTTATGTTTCAAGCCAGAGTATTGAATTCCGCAAGTCCCAAGTCCATGATCCCTTCGGAGAGCCTGGACATGACTAATACAGGGTTCTTCACAGCCTTACCATCCTTGGTCATAATGCTGCTCAGGGCTAGAGCAAGACTGCCAAGACAACAACGTAGCCCTGTTAATATTACATGACAGTCAGAGATGTTTTTGGAAAACCTCCTCTGGTCCACTGTTTATACACCCCCATTGATGCTTGTCTGAAGATAATTTTACAGTCAATTTACTTACAAATGCGTCAGAAGAGTCTCGGGCTTCTTCTTACAGAGTTTCTGCCAAATATAACTTTAACAGGGAATTGGTTTGTGCCAACCCGGAACTAAAGGACCCCTCATAGTGTCATAAGCCACCACTTTAATCTCCCTGGTTTCGTGTCCATGTCATGTAAATAAATAGAGTATCAGATCATTAATATTTATGGGCTTGATTGAGGGGGATAAAGGAAAACTTTAGAAAATGAATTTCTGATTTCTCATTTTCACTGAATGATGGATGGATGTTTTTATATTAGATGAGCTTTTTTTTTCACTTTTTAAGCATATCTGGTGGCATATTTCATAACCATGGAAAAGCAAGCATTTTGGGAGCAAATTATAACTGGAAGCCAGAAGTATTGGCTCAGAATGGAACTGTCACTTACAAAGTAATATTGCTGAAGGAATGATGGATCACATGAACTGTGGCAGAAAATGATCTGAAATAATTATACCAGCTCCAAGTGGATAAATAGTCCTTTGTGGGCATAAAGGAGAGTAGGTGGGTATGGGGCAGGAGAAAGAACCAGCTGCTAGACGACACTTAGAATAAGGCTTTCACACCATATATATATATATTTTTTTATCCTTACCCAAGGATATGTTTATCGATTTTAGAGAGAGAAAAACATCAATCAGTTGTCTTCCATACACATCCCTGCTGGGGATTGAACTGGCAAACTAGGTAATGTGTCCTGATCAGAGATCGAACCTACAACCTTTTGGTTCCCAGGACAACGCTCCAAGCAACTGAGCCACCTGTCCAAGGCCACACCATGTTTTGTATTCTCTAATTTATGTGTTGTTTTGAATCCCATAAAAAGATTCTCTAATGTTAAATTTTAATGGCCCTCTAATTTGAAAAGACGGGCCAATTTTGCTGGAAACATCTGTGTCAGACCTAAGGAAGAAGCTGTCTACCCTGGGAAAAGACATAAACTGCAGCCTCCAGTGAAAGATAACCTCACCATTAAGTATTTTAAGGGCTTTGATGTTATTTTTAGAAAAGCACAAAAATCTGAATTAAAAATCAGATTTCATTTTTTGCTCCTGCTCCCTTTTCCTTTCCTTGTTTCTTCTTCTTGGTTGTTTCCATTGCTATTTTTATATACCTCTTGGGGATGGGGAGTGTGCACAGTGTGAGATATATTTATGTAAGTACAACTCAAAATAATTAAAATGTATACCTGCTTTGAGGAAAACTCACCCAGCCTATTGAAATAACAGCAGTAAATATAAATTAGTAAAAGATCAGACATAGAAGTTTAGACTCACACTGGCTTTAGAAACAGAAAATGAAAGTCACAGTCAGCTTGACATGTACCAGCTCTATCCAGCCCAGGGGCAGGTCAGAATAGTGGGTCATCTAGTGACTTGTGGGACCACTCACTAAATTAATTTAGGCTGATTTTTTTTTAATTTTTTTAAGATTTTATTAAGGTTTTTTTTTAAGATTTTTATTTATTTATTTTTAGAGAAAGGGGAAGGAGAAAGAGTGGGAGAGAAACATCAATGTGTGGTTGCCTCCTGCGCGCCCCACAATGGGGACCTGGCCTGCAACCCAGGCATGTGCCCTGACTGGGAATCGAACCTTCGACCCCTTGGTTTGCAGGCCCGAGCTCAAACCACTGAGCTATGCCAACCAGGGCTAGGTTGATTTTTTTTAATTCCATGTTAAAATAATTTTTTCTCCTTAGTTGTCTAATTGTATCTGTATTGGCTTGCTTGGGCCATTTTATAAAAAGAGATGTAGTACGAATTCCTGCCAGTTTTTTGCTGTAGGAACTTTCTTCCTTAGCAGTAAGATAGAATGCGTATGTTGTCAAGCCACTACTGTATGATGCCCAGTGCTCCAGCAGCCGTTCTCAAGAGCATTTAAGAAAGAGTCAAAAGAAGAAAAGGGCAGGGGGAGAGAAAGGCATGAATACTTACTGCACACTCTGTGCTAGACACTCAACTCACAGAATCCTCACAGAAATACTTGCTTTGTAGAGAGTGAGCCTGGAGTTAAATCACTTGCCAATGTCACACAGGGAGGAAACATCAGAGAGAGATAAAACGTGTCCTTCCATACACCCTCAAACCTATGAGACTGAAAACGTAGTTGAAAAGCTTATGCTGAAAGAATAACTGGAGAAAAGTGCCAACATTAAATATTAATGACAAATTAATACTGGTGCTTGGGGCAAAATGGAACTATCTCATCTTGACTTGATGGGAATGAAGGAAAAATCTACCTTTACCCACAATGGGTGTTAAAGTGACTCTTTGAGTTTGGTTTGCTTATCTGACCCATTGTAGCTATTTTCTTTCCTGCAAATTGACAAATAACTAGTGTGTAGGTTTCAGCCTAGGTCTTGCGGAACCTTTCATTCTCCGGACACGTGTCATTTCCCAGGTGATGCAGTTCACTTGTGTGAAATGTGAAAATTGTAGAACTTTTCAAAAATGGTTTAAGTTTTAAAGGATTTGCCATGAAAATGTTTTAAAATGTAAATTCCCACACAACTATTCTAATTTATTTTAATCTGATTATAAAGGGTCCAGCACAAATAACGCCCCTTTTTTTAATTATAAAACCTTTTATTACGAAATCATAAATGTAATTCTGTAACATAACAATATCACACTCAAGCACACCATATGACATCTTAGGTGAAATGTTCAAATTGCTGTCCATCTCATGCGAGACATTCGCATATCCTACGAACCACACTCAAGCAGGCATTACTTCTGCCAGACCCTGTATTTGCAATCTGTGCTCTTCCTGGCAGGAATATGAAAGGCTACCTGCTTCTTCCTGAGGGAAAAATTCTGTTTCAAGGCCAAGAGAAGGCGGGATTTAAGTGATGTTTGCTTTGGTCATGGCTTCTATAGCTCAATAATTGCACAAGTTCCCTCTGTAAGATGCTTGATTAAAATTCTTGATGACTTTAGTAATCACCGCAAGGCTAAGAGAATCTAATGTTCTTGAATTTATTCCATACTCATAATATATTCAGTAACTATGTATAGTAATCAGACAAATTCTCTAAAACATGCCAATAGCTGTGTTCCTAGACTTTAATGAGGTTTGTATGCTAGTTCTTCCTGTAACCTCACTAACCAGCCAGCCAGGAGAGTAACTACCATTTTAATTCATTCAAAATAGTGCATTTGTTATGTAAACCTAATTTTCCTAAATCTTTTGGAGACCCATTTGTCTATGTAATAGAAGTAGAAAAGTTCCTAAGGAAATGAGATATTTAAATAAGATTTTTATATTCATTCAATATTAATTCACTTTATGGCTTTTGAAACTTTAATCCCCCTCCCCTCCCCCCATACAAAATGGAACTAGAAGAAGAATTGCAGGCCAGCTTTGATAACTCGAAAATTGATTAACAAAACAACTATGGTAAGAAAAAGTACCATTCTATAGGTATTTCAACGTAATAAATTAAAAATAATAATCAGAGCAGAAAATCCTAATTTTTTAAGTATTATTCACTAACTTGATCTCTGGGTTCTTGAATGTGATCCTTATTCTTCAATGTTTGTGTCAAACACACACCAAAAAAAAAAAAAAAGAAAAACAGCATACTTATCATTATGACTGTTGTATCATTTTCCAAAGGAGGACAATATAACTTACTGAAACCTGCATTATACTATTTATAACCAATTAAAGTGAAGAAAAAGTCCTAGTTCTGCTTCAGTAAATAAGAAAGAAGGAGGAGTTACTCGGAAAATGATTGACCCAGACTCCTGCTTCCCATAGGGGTTTCCATGTTCACATGCAGAGTTCTGAGTTACTCATTGATGCCTCAGGAGTTAAAGATTTCGGCCAGCATTTCATTTTCTGAGCTTCAGCAGAGAGCTGTTTAAGAGGGAAAAGATAGTCTCACAAATAAGCTTATATTTAAAAAAAAAAAAAAAAAACAGATGTAGCTCTTGGGGCTTCCAACGCCTCTTAACAGAAAACATCTGCTGGACTTCCTGAATTTTTCTAAGACCTTGAGAACACACCCACACATTTCCAGTCTTTTTCCTAACTCTTGCAACTGCTCACTTTTGTAACTGACTGTTGTTCCATCCAAACAGTTCAGTCTTGTCTTTTACTAAAAACTCATTATTCCTCTGTTTATTCCGTTGATACATATTGATGACCTACTGTTAGTTGGGGAGCAAAGGAAAAGATGAGAACAAGTTTATGGGTAGAAGCATTGTCAACACTAAAACCTAGTTTGTACGTAGGGTAGTTTTGGTGTGGTTTAGTGTTAGCTTGACTTTGCTCAAGGAAATCAAACCAACTCACTTTAGTGTGATCCAAGACTTTTGAAATGAATGATACGGTAATTATTACAGTAACAGGAAGCACAGCACATGCCATCAAATTTCATGAAAGTGTTTGTCATGTAAACTCAAGAGAACCTAGTTTATGTGTTTTGAAGAAACCATAGGGTTTTGTTTGTATGTTTGCCCCCACTAGAAACTGAAACAAACAAAACTTATTTTTAAAAAGCTCTTCAAAGTTTGCATTTTGTTTTAGGAAAATGTTCAGCTCTGTTACTTTCTAAGCACCATATTTTGCCGTGCACAATGTACACCCACATTTTTGGCCCAAACTTTCAGGGGAAAAAAATCTTTTGTTTTAATTTTTTCATTCAATTTTGTTTTGTTTTAATTTTGTTTTAATTGTTGTTCAAGTACAGTTTTCTGTCATTCAGTTTTTATTTATTTACATTTACATTTTTTTGTATTATAAAGGAATTTTAGCGTTTATTTTTAACATATTATGGTACAAGAAATTTTATGTAACAAATAATTACAAGACACAAGAAGAGATACAAGGTACAAGAAATTTTACATCCAGCAACAAATTTATGATATTTACATATGGAATTAGTACTACCAATGTATAATGTGCATCCTTATTTTTTCCCACAAAAATTTGGGCAAATAAGTGTGCATTATACATGGCAAAATATGGTGGCTCCATTTCCTTGTAAAGTGAACTCTGTTATGCTCATCTCAGTCCACACAAGTTAGTTCACTCAGTCCGCATTACTTATATTTTGAACTGTTCCTAAAAATCTTACGCTGTATCTATGTAAATGAATCAGTTACTGTTCAAAACAAAAAGTATCATGTAGCAAAACATATAATGATGTATTGTGATTTCTCTTACTTAAGCTAATTGTCTTTTTGTTTATATTTTTAATTATAGTTAGCATACAATAGCATATTATTTTCAGGCGTATAACATGATTTGACATTTATACACCTTACAAAATGATCACCATGATACCTGGTAACTGTATCACCATACCAAGTTATGGTCTTGTTAGCTGTAAGCTAATTGCTTTTTTAAGGTAAACTTTCTGAGTCAATGGAGCTCTTTAAATATGAACACATATTTGAAGGTTCTGCTTTTCCTGTAAAATGCAAGACTTGTGAAAATAAATACATATTAGTTTTTCATTTATTCAACAAACATACTGCCACTCACTCCGTGCAAGACTGTGGTGTGGGTTAGAGACCCACATCTGAATAAGGCATGGCAGCCACCCTCCCAGCAGGCACCACCTAGCATAGGACAGAGCAGGAAGCTCTCCCAGCAAAGACATAAGGTGTGGCGTGGGCTGGGCTGGGTGTGAGTGTCCTGATGGTGGTGATGCCAGGAGGAGCAGCTATGCCGCAAGGAAGGGCCTTGGATGGGCTCACCATTGGAAAGTGTATGCTGTGGGAAGAGCAGGGTGAGGGTCTGAGGAGCAGCACCTTTAAGGAGCCAAGAAAGAAACCCCTGAAAAGAACCTGGAGAACAAGCAATAGAGAGGCTGGGAAGCAGCAAAGGTGGTTATCCCCACAAAGGAGAGGTCTGCAGCCTCAGATGCCTCAAGGAGATGGGGATAGAGTCAAGACCATTTTAAATAAGGGGTTGGTAAAAGGGAAGAGGCCTAGGAGCTAGGGGAGATGTGGGCTGCCCGAATTATAAAGTTCCTGTAAAATTCAAACACAGCAGATTTGATCAGAGGTCAAAGAGGTGAATTGTGATTATTCAGAGGACTAGCATGGAATAAACAAACAACGGAAGATGCCCTAGAGATGCCGGGGAAGGATGGGACTTGTGATGTGGAATCTCTACAGGACCAGGTTTGGGGTTTCATGTATGTGTCCCAGAAATGCCCACTAGATGGCACCAGGTGGGAATCCTGTCAGGGAGCGTTAGGATAACACTGTCACCCTAACCATCCCTTCCTACTGCTTGAATTGGTGAGGGACCTGTCTCTCTAACTGCCCAATATTTCCCTAAAAGAGCATAGAACTTTGCCAGAGAGGACCTTCCACTTGGACAAGGGGAGTGGCTAGAGGATTTGATGACCTCTTAAAGCCACAAGCATAAGCCAACCCAGGATCCCTTCCTGCAGCCCAGGCTCATACACCTGCTTCTCTGCTCTCTGCAGGTGAATGTGGGACATACTTTTTGTTCAGAGAGATGGCACCTGGGGCTATGGAAATGAGCAAGTTCTAGCTGAATAATTTATACACCATTTGAAATCACCCGATTTCCCCCCTTGGTTTCTGGAGTTTTTTAAGAGGAGAGAGAGACTTCAGTCTCTGCCCACCAGTGAGTAGCCTTTGGCCTTCCCACCAATCACTATGTTCCCGGTGTCAGCTCGGTACCTTTTTGTGGTCTCTGTGCATAAACTTGGGAGAAATCAAAGTCCATTTATAGTTAGAAATCATTTTCTGATGAATCACTCTAAGAGGGAAAAACCCTGCTAGTCTTTTAGTGGTCAAGTCTCTGCCTGCTGAATTGATTCCTGACACATCAGATCCTGGCTTCCAAGAACATGCTACTGTTTTACATGACAAAGAGGAATATTTGGCTCAAAGAAGTCACTGCCAAACTGAGCAGCTAATAAATCTATGACAGCATTAACCATAAATCCCAGATGTAAATCAGATAGCAAATTGTCAGTCAAAACCAGCAGTGTGTCTGAAGTCAGACAAATATGTAAAAGGTCTGCAGAAGTCGTTATCACTGCTATAGACATTTATGGCTTCCTCAATATGTGCAGAAGTAGGGAGAAGGAGTGGATTCACCAAGCATTCATTGGATACAGGACACCACACAGTCCTGGAGAAACACCTCTAAGATTTGCCTGCTGTCTGATCTTAAATAAGTTACAGTGTAACCAGCAACATGCCAGTACGTTAGCAGAGATATAACTGCATACAATGCCATTTGCAAATGGACACCACACTGTTGCATAACCTCCTCTAATGTGAGTGAAACCGAATTTGTCTTGGGGCATCCAGCTAGGGCTAAATTACTGGCCATAAGCATGTAGGGTCATTGTAATCTAGTTCAAAATTTAGAAATGAATATTTGGTTGTTCTAATTTATAAGTAAGCCAAGATGCTTTTCCTACTACTTTGCTAGATGTTATCTTTACTAATAGAATCCTCAATTTTTGTTCTTTCTCATATATTTTTCTCCCTTCTGTATTCTTCACACCTTCTAAGCGTATGAAGAAATATATATTTTTTCCTACTCAGTAGTACTAATTCCATTTATGATCAGTAAACACTTGAGGATTAGTGAACTGCTTAGCTAGATCATGCTTGCTGAAAGGTGAAGAACTAACATTTTCAGTTGCTTCTGTTAATCAGGAGGAGTTCACAGAGGCTTCTGGTGCTGGTGCTTGTTAGAGATGGCTGATCCCATAAGGCTACTGCTATCCAAACAGCCTCCCTTTTCCCCCGATCAGGTGATGTTGAGAAGAAGTCAGGGTCATCACGAGACCATGCTTCTCTGTGACACAGAGGCTGTCTGACATATGACCCAGATGGAGATAGATAGGGGCAAGATTAATTTCAAATGATTAGAATCCAGTTTCACGTGGCATTCAATGAGCCTTCCGGGAACACCCTCTCTGTCGGAGGTATAGCACTGAGCTTGGTGGGTAGGCTAGACATGCATGGAAGTGACGACATGCTAGAGAAGGTCTGGGAGAGGGTCCCTGCCTTGGAGACTTGAGACAAGATCAGAGAGGAGCAGCATGTAGCTTCGCCTCACCGGAGGACAGGAGCAAGGGCCACTGGAGAGCAAGGGAGAAGGAGAGCATTCACAAGTTGTGAAGATGTGAACCAACACAGTAAGGACTGAGGGAGAAGCCGATCCCGTGGCCAGGATGGAGCGATGGGGAGGAGAGGAGAATGCAGGGCGGCCCGGCCACCACGTTAGCTGTGGGTGCGGTGCGAGCCAACAGTGTCCTCCCCGCTGGAGTCTAGGTCGATGTGTTACAGGAACTTAGTGAGGGGCCAAGAAGGGCTGGTCGCTGCGCTTTGGCTTTTGCTGGGAACAAAGCTGGAGAAAATGAGGTAACAAGTTCATTTTCAGGCATGCTGAGTCTGAAGTGTCTGGGCGACATCCAGGTAGAGAAACCCAGCAATGAAGTATGAGTCACCTGCCTCAAAGTATTCCCTGATGCAATTTAGAGTGAACAAGAGAGCACACCTCAAGCATGCCTAGGGAAAGAAGAGCTAACGGAGAAACTTTTTCAGAATGGGAATCAGGAAAGGGGCCAAACAAGGTAAGTCAGAGGCATACAAAGAAACTCCAGGGTGAACCAACATCTAAGAGAGAAACCTATTTGAAGAAGTGTAGCAGCAGAAAATTATGACAGTGGGGAATTCTAACCCACCCCACAATTCTTCTGACATTGTTTCTGGAAATGCTGGCTTTAACATGTAGGATGTAAATAAACAGCATGTTTGTATAAGAATCCTAGGAACTAGCTTCAAAGAATACTGACTCCAACCTTCAGGCATCCCAGCTCTAGGAGATATGCTGACCTGACCTTCAACCTTGGAGTCAGGATGATGTAAAACCAGGATGACATCATGAAGCAAGGTTGACTAAACCAGGGTGACGCACACCGCACCATCACTTGCCTTATTGGGATGGACTGTGCTCGTCTGCACGTAGAGAACTTTGCAACCCCCTCCCTTGGTCTCTTTGTTCTGTTCCCCTCTCCCTCCTCATAAACACCTCTGCCCCACTGAGAGGTAGTGACAGGCTTTGTGACATGAGTCCCCCATCTTCCCAGGAGTTGGGCTTTGAGACACGAGTCCCCCATCTTCCAGGTGGCCAGCATTCGTGAGTGTTGGCATTCGTAGTGGCAGCAGGCAGCCGCACCTGCTTTCGGTTACAGAAGGAAGGAGAGACCACCATGCTGGGTGCTGCTAAGGATCCTGAAGGCTGAGAAAGGCCCTCACGGTGCCTCTGTGAGGGAATTACATCATTGCTGGTGGTTGAGAGGAGAGTTTGTCCAAGTGCCCAGGCAGAAACCGCCCGCTCTAGTTCAAGGTGTGAATGGTAGAATGTATTCATGCTCTATTAGAATACAGAAAAAAATGCTACCAGTTGAGATCCCTCCCCAAAACCACACTCTGAGAGGTGATATCAGAGCAACCAGGAAACTTTCCTGCAATGTGTGCCCCTGAGCTCTGCCATGTACCCCTCCCCTGTCAGAGGCAATGGTCAGCACCACTGGCTCACAAAGTGCCAGCCCTGAAAGCAGCCTGTTTGGGCCCCCATCGGATCAGGGTCTTTTTGGAGTGAGGAAGAGGAAGGTTTTAGTGTGAGAGGCTTCCCACGTGGCCAGGCCAGGTTCAGAGAGGAAACCCTAAACGCCCTCCCTCAGTGTGTTGCTCCTTCCTGGCCGCACCCTGCATTCAAAGTAGGACAGACCCAGAAGACCATGGTGATGGTGATGGAGAAATTCACACACGCGTGCAAAGGGGAACATCTGGCAAAGGCATCCTGGGTGAGGCTTTCAGCGGGTAATCCCATTAAGAAGCTGAAATCCTGAGAATCTGCCATGTTAATCACAGCCCTGTTTGAGGTCCATACTTTTAACTTTCTCCATCACCACTCCCTGCTTAAGAAGTGAACCATATGCATCTTTGCTTGTCATATGTGGTATCATGAGAACTTTGTGGAACCTCAAATGCACAAGAAGCTTATCAGGAATAAGATTTGCCTTGAAAATGCAGCTGTAGACAGTCGTTGCCTTTTGTTGTGTGGATGAAAATGATATTTATCTTTCTGACAACAGTTGAGAAGAACGAATGTTCTGGAGGTTGTTTTCACCCCATGTCTTGAGAACGGTGCCACAGCTGAGTCACTTGTCTGGAATGGATGTT
Organism: Glossophaga mutica; assembly: GCA_039655065.1. Classification (NCBI taxonomy): domain Eukaryota; kingdom Metazoa; phylum Chordata; class Mammalia; order Chiroptera; family Phyllostomidae; genus Glossophaga; species Glossophaga mutica. The sequence goes on along the minus strand of CM077310.1, from coordinate 66,173,330 downwards.
AATGTTATTTGGTTTCCTCTCGCCCAAGACCTTGGGTTTCATGTCTGGACAAATGAGCCATCCATTATCTTTCCACCAGACTGAAAAAAGATCAGTTTCTCTTGGTTTGTTGTTCTTTTTTTAATTGCGGATGTATGTTCAGTGTCAGTCCAAATAATCACTCTAAACTGGGGGGTCTTAGGAGGGAAGTCCAGGATGTCCAGATAGCCATCTGCCATGTCAAACAGGACTGTGAGCACCAGCCCTTTGTTTGCTAGATTTAACCCTGACGCTGGGTTAAACGCCTTCAGCTCACATTCACTGCGGCCCATGAAGATTGCCGTCACGTGGCTCCGGCTGGTCAGTAGCTCCAGAACTTTCAGCGAGGTACAATATTATTATGGATAACATCTTTGCAAAATACTTCAAGGATCAATTTCCAAAATATTAGATACTTCTAAAGATGTAAATAAGAGAGACTAAATTTTCATTTGGTGTTACTGTCATTTAACCTTTCCCATTATTAAACATCCAAGGCAATATGGAGTATGAAAAAATTAGTGAACTAGCATGACAGGCTGCTTGTCACTAACTCGCGGAGCTGCCTGTCCAGGCCGAGTAGGACCCATTGTGATCATATGCAAAGCTAGACTCAATCTTTCTCCACGCTTTGCTCCCAAGCTTATAATTTCATGCATCCATATCAAATGCATGTACCTTAAGAAGGTTCCCACTTCCTGAGGGTATCTCTTAACTCTACACAAATAAAATTCTGGTCCTTTGCAGACCTTCATAATCTACATTCATGGACAGCCCCCTGTGAGGAAGTAACGTGGAAGTCCCTGCCACCTCTGGTGCTAACATCTCAGTCACCTCTCTAAAACCCTTGCAGCCGTGAGCTCCCACCGACCATCTATCTCATCCATGTCCTTCAGCATCTCTTTCAAGGACTCCTTTCCTCTCACACTTACTTTAGGAAACAGCTACCATCCCATCTCATAGTGTCTCTCAACTTCAAATTTGAAGTCACTTTTATAGCTTTGTAACTTGTTCACAACCAGATAGCTCCCCATTCAGACCGTTTCTCCTCTCCAGGGGAGTTCTGCCCCATCAGAAACGCCGTGGCTGCGCATCGCCTTCCACTTAACTTCTCAGTGCCCATCTGAGGTTAGTGTCCGTGGCTTACCTGCCCAGCCTTCTTAGCCACGATGGCCTTCTGCCCAAGTGAACATGTTCTCCCAGGAGGTGTGAGCTTGATTTCCCGAAAACTTCCCTGTACCTGAAAACATACTCTCTCAAAAATCCTGCTAAACCCCTCGTTCAGGAACTGTGTAACAATTCAAACTTTTTATTGTAAAAACTAAAGCCTACAACCATTCAGAAACTTTTCTCACACAATCTTTCTTCAACAATAAATCTGTTCATGGAAGCTAGAGAAAACATAGATTACGAGAGGTGTCTGTCTAGTCCTCCAGTGTTTTGATAGTTGAGTATTTTCACCTGCAGCCCCACCCCCCCCACACACACACCCCAGGCCTTCCTTTGCATACCTTTTAACCAGAGGTGCTAAAAAGTAACAGAGTTGACTTGTTTGAGTTTCACCTGCTCTCTCTGCCTTAGGTCACTTTCTAGCAGAAGGAGGATTAATAAACCGTGAAATGGCCACAGTGGAGCAGCGGTTGACTTAAAGCAGAGGAGCAGGTTCTTAGCAAATCGCTGCCGGTGGCTAGCTCTGTTTTGCATGGGTTTCCATGAACCCCAAGCATACATCTGTTTATTTTTGTCAATTTGTCCATCAGCTTCTGGCTTGATTATAGCTTCATGAAGATCAGTCAAAGAGATAAATTACAGAGTCCGAAGTCACATCCATTTACTCAAGGGACATTCGTGTGGACAGTGACAGCACCCTCTGGAACTGTTATGAAAAGCCAGGTGTGAATCCCCTCCTCTCCGAGCCAGCTGAGTGACTCACACCACTATGTGCCTCAGTTTCTTTACCCATAAAACAAATATAAGAACAGAACGTACTTCATAGAGGTATTGCAGGGATTAAATAGTTTCCTTTGGAAAGTGCTCCAAATAGTAAATGCTCTAGTTGAGAAATGTTACGTGCTCCTACAACCTAATCTCACACAGGGACCTAATCCAGTAAATTGGTCGCTATCTCTTGGAACTCTGCACTGGGCCTGGGTCTAACAGGTTCTCATATATATGTATACTTAGAACATATTCCTTTGAGCATTTCAAAAGGGAATGGAGTTATAAAATAATTATTGAATGAGTTCAGCCACCCTTTAAAAAGAAAAATGGACTTTGAGATGCTCTTTCAACACCATTGGAATTGTACAGTCAAAATTTTCATCAGATTTTCCCCATGGGAGGTTAGTTCGCTATGACAGCTGAGGGATCTGCCCTCTGTTCCATAGAGGAGTGTCATCACAACCGAAAACAAATGCTAAATCCTTGAACTTGACAAATCTGAAGTTGAGTGGGGTGGGTTCTTTGTTCCCAAAGCATGCAACTGACTGTCACCTAGTGTTGACCACAAGAACTGCAAGGTATTTCTTCTGGTCTCTGCTTTCCTCAGACGGGGGCGGGGGGGGGGGGGATATAAAAAGGTAATGAGAAGGTGTCTGTTGTTGATAGAATTATAAAATTTTATTTTAAAACAGAACCATTCAGAAAACATTGAAAATCTTCATTTTATAGCTTTTTCAAAGACCTGTGTTGGCCAATTCCCCACATTTTCTGCATGACCTTTCACCCTCCTGAGTCACAGTAGTTTCAATAAATGGCTTAAGCAGGTTTGGCGTATCACTGACGGTTGTCCTTGAACATCTTGGTTCAGATATTACCAGAACTAAATTTCCTGGAAGAGGGAGTCCTGGCATTCCAAAACTCTTGCCTCATTTCTTAACTCTTGATTTCAGCAGATCAGGCCTTGTTTATCTATCACATCCTAAGCGCAGTTTTGATAAGACCTAAGTACACTCCTTTCCACAAGTCTGGGTGGTCCTTTTTTACGATTCCACTTCAGAGGCCTGGAAAGCATTCTCTCTGACAAGGCAGACAGATAAAACCAGATCATCGGGTACACCCAACAGTCAGAAATCCCCCAGATCAGCATGGAGATTGGAGAAGAGCAGAGGTTGTCCATGACATGCTTGGACATTTTGAGATGATTTCAGGAATCGAGCAGGGAGGTGAGGGGACAGAATAAGAGGCTGGCAGCCCTCCACAGTGCTACCCAGTGAAGCAGGGTTCAGAAGTGCTCCAGAGCTCATGAGCCCATTATAATGGTCATTTGAAAATGGCCTAAAAATAGAAGACTCTGGCTTTTTACTTCCAGCAGCACCATAATTTATTTACTTTACTTAACATAACAGTGGGTCATGTTATATTTGTCAAAGGCTGTAAGGCAGGCATGTCCAACCTGCAGCCCAGGATGGCTATGAATGCGGCCCAACACAAAATCTTAAATTTACTTAAAACCTCTTTTTTGCTCATCAGTTTTCATTAGTGTTTGTGAATTTAATGTGTGTCCCATGACAACTCTTCTTCTTCCAGTGTGGCCCAGAGATGCCAAAAGGTTAGACACCCGTGCAAGGGATGCTGGAGACAGAAGCTCAAATGAGGTCTGTCCTACACACAGCACAGTGAGTGCTGTGGCCAAAACAAGCTGAGGCAGCACCCAAGCTAGTTCCCAGGTCAGGAAAATGTCCTCTGATGCCCCTGGGAGTCATCAAGCAATGAGGCTTTTACAAAGGCCCTGAGGTACAAGAGAAGCTGATCCAATTGTCAGGAGCTCAGTTAGCCCGGAGCAGAGCATACAGGTGTGGAAGCCACAAGTAGGCAAGTCATGCTAAAACCCAAAACAGATGCCCCTGCTTCATAGACTCAAGCGATAAATCAGAGGGAGCCACTGCCTGTCAGGGCTTGCTCAGTCTTCTGGGAAAGGACAGTGGACACTGTGGCACTTTCTGCAACCACAGGGACCTCCATTAGTGTAAGACTGGGCATTGTGTGCTGAGCTCACCTCCCCAGGAAATGGGCCCCTGTCCTGTCACCCCCAACCAGCTGCATGCCGGGCTCTCTCCTCCAATTGATCTGAACTTAAATGCAAAACTGCATCTGTTGTTTGAACTCATCACGGATTCTCTCAACATTAGTGTTAGAAAGCCACTGATAGTTTTTCCTCACAAAAGACAGAACAAAACATAGTTCTTTCTGTAAAACTTGGAATGACTTATGTTTAGACAGTCATGGGATTTGGGTGGATTAGTTAGGTTTCCTCTTAGAAAGGGGGAATGTCTCATATTTTCTTAAAGAGAATGAAATGACTTTTTTCAGAAAATAAAATGCTACAAGGCATAAAAAGAACTGCCAAAAACTGTGTTATGCTCTATGCAACTGTCTGCTCCAGAGATCTCTCAGCCCTAGCCCCCTTTGAAATAAATAAATAGTAGGGGTTTCAGGTCCAGGGAGGGGATCCGGGGAGTCACCAAGGACTGGCTAGAGGAGCATCACCAGATCCAAAGTCTACCTGAGTGAGCCAGGTGGCCCCTGCTTCAGGGCACATAGACTCCCATGTGTTTTTAAACTCGCCAAAATACGGCCACTGGCCTTTAGGGGTTTTCTTCTTTAACCTTTGGAAGGAAAAATATAAATGATGAAAATACAGGAAAATTTTGTTCTAAGGCACTTTGCTGGGCTGTGGTTCCCATCCACTACAGAGAAATTCATGTAATCCCCTGTGCATGGGAGAAGTGGATTTTAAAGCCTAAGGGGACCCTAGAAGCCTCCACGTGCATTTCACAAACCTCCGAGGCTCAGCGTGGTGAGCGGGCCTGACTATCACAGGGAACACCTGGAGTGCGGTCGGAAGCCCTGCAAACCGCTCCTGGGGGCAGAGCCACAGAGCTGAGGGTGAGGCGCTTCACCTCCCTGAGCTGTTTCCTCACCTGTCCTTTCTGAGAATTGCTCTCTGGCTCCCAAACCTGACTCTGCATCCAGATTGCTTGGGGAGCTTGTTAAAAATAGTTTTCCAGGCTCCTCTCCTCCCCACAAACTGCCAGGCCAAAATTTTTGAGGTCCTAAACTCCCCATAATGAATGCTTTGACAGCCAGCCTAGACCAGTCCTGGGACAGGAGCCACTTCTGGAGAGACTTCCTCCACCTCTAAGGCACACGCAGATCACCTGGGGTCTTGTTAAGGTGCAGAGCTGATTCCATGGGTCTGGGGGTTGTCTGAGGACCCTCAGTGCTGAAAAAAGTGGAGTGAGGCTAATGCTGATGATCCAAGGACCCCTGGAGATGCTCTCCGAAGTCCCTTCCAAGTCTTATATTTTATGAAGCCTTTGGGAAAGGATTGGGTTATCAATGGCGAAAAGCAGAGATGTTCATTTGAAAAGTAGTATTATGTTAGTCTAATTTTAAATGGCTGTTACTCTTCCCTGTAAGAATCTTGCTAGAGAACAAGGGTGGTGTTCCCATACCAGAAAGACATGTATTTTATACAACAGTGTATGACAAGGGAATAATTTTTTACCCAAAATAAAATGAAATCTGTATAATAGATAAGAACTTAGGATTGAATTTCTCCTTAGTTTATGTATAGTAGAAATTTAAATTATCTCCCCCCACCCCCTCACATCTATGGAAGTTCAAGGTAACATGCTGACCCCATCAAAGATCATCTTTGTAAGTCCCTGCCTTTGAGGCACGTGGCTCTGAGATCACTTTTCAGGCCTGCTGTCCAGTTTGTGCTGGTTCACCCCCATGAGGCCCTCCTACCCTGGGAACAAGACTCACACGTCTGTGAAGAAGCTGACTATGGGTTGTGTGTTGCTATGGACAGAAGCAGAGAGACCAAACTCTGGTCACAGTCCCACTGATTCTGAGCAAACCACTGTGGTCATAGCCCACAGTGTGACAGGTGCTGGCAGGGGCTGTGCCACTGTGTTCTCATTGGAAAAGGGTGTTGCAGCCACAGTAATAGTGATGCTATCCATGGAAACTCTGGACTCTGAACTGGATCTTGGATTATCAGACATGTAGAACCCGTCCTAATCAAAAGGAATGAGATTAGTAAAAAGAAATGAGCACCACAGACCTAGAGAATGGCTAAGAGAACAAAACTGATGACAACAAGTGCTGACAAGCACCTGGACTCTCCTGCATTGTTTGTAGGAATGCAAGTGGAACAGCCAGCCTGGAAAACAGTTCTGCAACTTTTTTTTGTTTTGTTTTGTTTTGTTTTTGTTTTTTAATATTTTATTTATTTTATTTTTATTATTTATTTATTTATTTACTTATCTTTAGAGGGGAAGGGAAGGAGAGAGGGAGAGAAACATCAATGTGCGGTTGCCTCTTGTATGTCCCCTGCCGGGAACTGGCCTGGCAACCCAGGCATGTGCCCTGACTGGGAATCGAACCGCGATCCTTTGGTTCGCAGGCCCGCGCTCAATCCACTGAGCTACACCAGACAGGGCCAGTTCTGCAACTTTTTAAAATGAAGTTAAGCATACCCTTACCATAGGACCCAATAATCCCTTTCTTGGGTATTTATAAAAACATAGGCACACACACAAACATGTGTGAATGTTTATAACAGCCCAGTTCACATTTTCCAAAAACTGGAAGCAATTCAGATATTCTTCAACAAGTGAACGAGTAAACAAATTGCACTAATGGGATACAACAGAACACTCCTCTGTGATACAAAGGAGCAAACTGCTGATACATGGAACCGGGCAGAGACAGAGCTGGTGAATTTCAAATGCATTGCACTGAGTGAAAGAAGCCAGACTCAAAAGATGACATACTGGATGATTCCACTTGCATGACAGTCTGGAAGAGGCAAAACCCTAAGGCTGCAGAAAGACCAGTGATTAGCCAGGGTTGATGACAAAGGAGCAGCTCAGGGAATTAGGGTCAGACAACTCTGAGCCCTTTTTAAAACTCACTGAACTATTCACAAAAAAAAAGTGGGTTTTATGGTACATAAATTTAAAAGTAAATAAAATCATTAAAAAGATATAAAAACACAAAATAACTTTAATGAATATAAAATGACAGATAAGTAAGTGAAAGCCAAGGGAGGAGGGAGAGAAGGGAGAGGAGAGTGGTAGGCACACCTTTTCTAATGACAGAAAATTTGGAGCTCTGTTTGAAACATGTCCTATGCAGAAACATTTCAAACAAAGATCAACAGGAAAAAAATCAGTGTACCACAGCCAAGTCGAAACCCTCTCTTGTTCTTAACCTTCTCTCCTTTGTTGGCCAATTTTTTTCATAACAGACCAACTGCATATAATGCCAACCTCAAGAATATTTTTCTTTCCTGTGACTATGTTTAGTCTAGATGCAAAATAGATATAACTGTTGGTTCTGTTCCTGGTCTGTGCCACAGATGCAAAAATGTCACTTGCAAAGACTGCTAGCCTGGTTGACAATAACAACGGGGAAGCTAATAATTGGAAGGCTGTGCTCACAGTACTTCCTCTCGTTCCTCCCATCAGTAGGCAGCATTCCCCACTATGCTGGGCGATCACTATGGACAGAGCTCCACACTGAGCAATGACAGAAACACAGACCAGTTAGAACACACAGTCTCTACTGTGAGTCACATCACACTTGAATGCAACCTAACAACATGACCTAAGAATACTAGTAAAATATTGGCACATGCAATTGACTGATGAAAATTAATAGTTTATAACTGAGACCATAAATATGGACAGCTGTTTTAATTACCTGTAGCTTTATGATTTGGGTAACTCAAAGAGTTGCTGCCTATTATAGTTATCACTTTTTTTTTTATAAACCGTTTTTTTTTTAAGATTTTATTTATTTATCTTTAGAGGGGAAGAGAAGGAGAGAGGGAGAGAAACATCAATGTGTGGTTGCCTCTTGTGTGTCCCCTGCCGGGAACTGGCCCGCAACCCAGGCATGTGCCCTGACTGGGAATCGAACCGCAATCCTTTGGTTTGCAGGCCCGTGCTCAATCCACTGAGCTACACCAGCCAGGGCTATAGTTATCGCTTTCTAATCATGTAAGTACAGCCCAAAGCCACCCTGTGCTATTATCTCCTATAACAGAAAGGTTATTTGGTTATGATAGTTGATATTGTGGATTGTTGGTCGTTGATATTGTATTCCATGTTGATAGCTCCTAACTTAGAGCATTTCATACTTAATGGGAGGCCCAACAACCGGAGTTCTCTGTGTGGTTCCTGTGGCCCCAGAATCTGCTTTTTCCAGCCCATTCTTCCCCTGCAGCCTGTGTTCCCAGAGGCCTGGTTCATCCACACTCAAGTCCCTGTCTTGTTGGAGGACAGAAGGCTTAGGAAATCAAGTCAGTCTGTTAGGCAACGGTTCACCTTTAAGCAAAAGAAATGTATTTATTGCTGCAAGCACAGAGGCAATTAAAGGCTTTCCCAGAAAATCAACTTTTCCAACATAGGCCAAGCAAAATCACCTCCAAACTATAAAAAGCTTGGCCTCACATTCATCTGAAGGCCACTGAGTGGGACTGCCCCTGTGCTGCCTGTTTTCAGAATAAGGAGCAAAGGTTTTCAGACTTACTGGTCCTATGGGCAGAGAACATGAGATGACACACTTCTCTCTGCTTTAAAATGTGAATCTACCCAAGTCAAATCATTTCAGATAAAACTATACATGACGTCTGAGAATTATAGATGACACCTGCTGATTTTTTTTTTTTTAATGAAAATCACGCATAATGGAAACTAGTGACATCCTAGGCTTCTTTCTCACTCATGGGTCTGATTTGGTCCTGGCTCACTTGCAGCTACGCTGCTCTACGGGCTGTGTGCTGGGTGGGTCTAACTCCTCTCTGCACCACACTCAAACAGACAAGATTCCAGAGAAGGAGAGCTTGGTCTCGATTTCTTCAGGTTTGTTCATTTCTCTGGCAGACATTTTTCTTTAATATTTAGCTAAATTTCTTTTTTAATTTTTAAAGTATCCACTCTGGTTTCTTTTCCAAATATTAGCTGTCTCATACATTCACTGATAAGAATGTAGGATCTGGGAATAGCCAGTGGGCCTGTGAACTTCAGGGTTCTCCTAATTGTTGCCTTCACCAGACTCCTTTGGTAGTTGTCTGTTTTTAAGTCAAGTTTATTGAGTCATAATTTACTTCCAACTCAATGACTATTGACAAACGTCTGCAGCCGTTAACCACCACCCAAATCGTGGTGTAAAACAGGTCCGTGCCCCCCAGCAGTTTTCTCGTGCCCCTTTCAGTCTTTCACCTCCTTCTGGCCCACACCTGGAAGCCACCAACTTGTTTTCTGTTTCTTGTTAACCCTTCTCTAGAATGTCATTTCAATAGGGTGATAGCATAATAGCATATAAATAGGACAGGAGCCTTTGTGTCTGGCTGCATAATGAGCGACACCTTTGAGATTCTTCCTCGTTGCACACAACAGACAGTTCCTTCCTTTTTATTGCTGGCTAATATTTCACTTTATGGAAGTGACAGTTTGTTTATCCCCTCGTCCGCCAATGGACATTCAGGTTGTTCCCAGTTTTTCACTGAAATAAATCAAACCACTGTGAGCGCTTACCTGCATGCCTTGTAGTAGGCGTACGTTTCACTGCATAAGAAACTGTGCGCTTGCACGGCGGAGGCCCTGCTTTGCATCCCACAGCAAGGAGGGCGCCCCTCTGCGTGCTGCAGCACGCGGCGCTCCCGTTTTTGGCGTGTGAGCCATTCTGGTAGGGTGCAGTGGTATCTGACTGTGGGTCTGGTTTACTTCCCTTGACAACTCATGGTGCTCAGCATCTTTTCATAGGCTTACTTTCCATGCATACATCTTCTTTGGTAAAGGGTCAGTTTCAGTCTTTTGCCCATTTCTTTTTTCAGTTAAGTTGTTCATTTCATTATTGATCGTTTATTAGATATGTGTTTTTGTAAATATTTCTCCCAGTCTGTAGCCTGCCCTTTATGTTTAACAATATCTTTTGAATATCAAACTTTTTATGGTTTGTGATTTTTGTGTCTTTGCCAACCCAGAGTCATAAAGACTCTTCCCTATATTATCCTTTAGAAGTATTATAGTGGTAGCTCTTACATGTAGGTCTATGATCCACTTTGACTAAATATTTGTCACGGAGAGAGGCAGGATCAAGGGTTATTTCTGTACATATGGACGTCATTTCCTTTATAGAGACACTAATCCTACAATCTGTGTGTGGTAATTTTAAAAAGCAAGAATTCCGAGAGCCCATAGAATTTTGCCTCATAAAAATGGATTCCTTAATTTGGAATAGTGCCCAGGACAGGGCTGATGTTTTGTTATGTATTGAATAGGTAGCATGTGGCAGATTTAACATCAACTCTGTCTGATTTGCACGAAACTGGCAGTCACCCATTATTTACTGATATTTATTACATGTGTAATATACTGTTCAACTATGACCTTTACATATTAGTTTGGAGTATGGTATTAATTTATCCTACCAGGGGGATCAAAAAATTGCTCACAAATGCTAATGATCATCCCTAGGAACCGTGACTAGTTCTAAATATCAGATAAAGGAGTTGTCTTCCTGAATCCTAAAAAGTAGCCCTTCCTGCCTTTGGGGTCATTTTACATATTTTCGAATGTATGTGAACAGCTCTCAGGATAAGCTGGGAACTGGGCTGGAATTCCCTGAGAGTCACCAGGAGCTGCAGCATCCGAAGGCTGGGAAGGCCTGGGACACGTCGTCAACAGCCGAGGAAGGGAGGGGTCCCCCAGGAGATTACAGAGGATATGGGGTGTCTGGTGGGGCGCCCGGTGCCCACAAAAGCCTCTCAAGACAGGAAGAGTAAACTCAGGAAGGAGAAGGGATTTCCTAGTATTCAGATGTTGGCCAGTAACTCATGAAAAGCTTATTCTTATTCTACCAGGAAAATACTGTACTGTAGATTAAAAATCCTGATATGCAATGAAGTATTTTATCCTTGGAAACATCTCTCTTTATCCTTCCTGGTACATGAAGCTCTTCTTACTTCCTTACTCAAGGCAAGTTTTAAGGTTACTAAACTATGAATGTAAACAGGTACCACCTTGGAGTTGCACAGATGTGAAATTGCTTGGGGCCCTAAGTAATCACTGATCTTCTACCTTCTACCTCTGATGTTGCAGTTATTCACACGTGCACACACCCTACCTGCCCCTTTTACGGAAGTGGAAATTCCAAGTTCATGAAAGCTTAGTGTCACAGGAGTTTAAGTGCATTCTCTCTACAGTTGTGGTATTTAAGCAATGTGTAGTCAAGTCTGGACTCGTTCTATCCACTTTTTCAGACTTCAGCTTCCAAAACTGACCCCAGACGTCCCACAGATACTGCAGAAGTGATTTCAAAAGAGCAGAGGCATTGTGCAACCAGCCACTCTAACAGTGACCAAAGTGCATTCTGTCTTGGAGCATAAGACCCAGGAAAATTTAATTAGAAATAGCATTTAACAAACATAAATATAAGATTTTCCTCTGACTCAGTGAGTCCGAACTTTCTTCTGATATCCAACTTCGTGCATAAGAGATTTTTCTTATTAAAAGATACCTGTGTCCTCTCATAGGGAACGTCAGAAAGGGAAGGAGGGTGGGGTCGTGCGGTGATTCTCAATTGTCACTGTACTAAGAAACCCCCTGAGGATCATGTGCAATGCAGGTCAGAAGGTCTGGGCGAGGCCTGAGGCTCTGCGTTACTCACATGCTCTCAGGTGGCGGACGCAGCTCACAGACCTCACCTGAGCAGGAAGTTACGTGGAAGATGGAAAGCCTCAGAGTCAGCCCCACTCCTCAGGTCTAATTGCATTAACAGTCCCTTCTTCCCACCAGACCTTCCCAAGCCCCCATTGTCCCCTCTCACAAATGGGAGAGGTGCCCGCTTTATGCATTTGTCATGGTTATAAAATTAAGAAAATAAGATATACAATTTCTTGAGACATGTAGCAGTGCTTAATCGCAGAGGATACACAATCAAATGGTACTTTCCATTATCCTGTTTCCTAGGAAGTAATACATGAATGTAAACTAAATTCTCTGGTCTGTTGGTTTTTAAGAAATATTTTGTAGAAATTCTTTTATTAAGTATATTGCAGGAATTTTGGGAGCTCTAGTAATCTAGCAGCTTTTGAGATTTATATAAAAACATTTAAACTATAGTCCTATTTTTTTCTGGGGTAATTTTTATTTTTAACATCACTTATTACAAAAGGAAAGGAAGAGATGGAAATAACTTTTCCAAATGGGACTTTTCAACCGAGGATGGAAGTTGATGATGATGATGGTGATTAATTAGCACAGAGGGAAACCCTTTTCATTTACCTGATTGTCCAAGCTGCTCCTTACAAACAAACATGAGATGCCAGCATGGACAGGACATCTGAGGGAAAAGTCTCGGGTTCTGGTGACTGAAACATGCACACGAAGGTCGTTGCACTAGGACAAAAACGTTCATTTCGTCTCGGCCACACAGGGTCTGAACTGTGGGCAGGAGTAACAGTTCAGTCCCAGAGGGCCGGGCTCTTCCTGGCCCTTCCCCAGGATGGAAGCTGGGTGGAATTTTGGGAAATGTTCCATCTGTCAGAAGCTCAAGATGACTCTTTAGAGTGACACCAACTTCACATCCACCAGAACAGCTGTAATTTTTTTAATGGAAAATAACAATTGTTGGCAGGGGTGTAGAAAAATTTGGCACCCTCACACACTGTTGGTGGGAATGCAAAATGATGAAAAACAGTATGACGTTCTCTTAGAAAGATGGACATGGAATTACTGTAGGATCAGCGATTCCACGTCTAGGAATGAACCCAAAAGAAATGAGAGCAAAGACTTCAGCAGGTACGCACGCACACAGCTTCAGAGCGCCATTCACAGACAGACAGACAGACAGACAGACAGACCATGGTCTCGCCATCCACTGGCATGTCACTCAGCCCTGACAATGGATGAAGTACTGAGACATGATCACACAGTACATGGATGGACTTCAAAATAAACTCTGCTAAGTGAGAGAAGACAGACAAAAAAGGGTCACACATCATACATATAATTTCATTGATATGAAATACCAAGAAGGGAGAAATTCCAAAGCAGACTGGTGGTTAGCAGACTCGGGGTGAGGAGGAATGGAGGGGGATGGCTCAGTGGGTGTGAGGTTTCCTCTGGGGATAGTGAGATGTTTTAGAACTAGAGAGAGGACTTTGTGAATGTACTGGAAGCCACTTTAAAAATCGTTAGTTTTACGTGATGGGAATTTCACTTCAGTTAAAAGAAAAAAGTAACAACTTGCTCCAGAAAAGGAAAGACTGGAGTTTTATTCCCAAAGTCAGACTTCCCAGCCTAGACTTTATGGTTAAAAAGAAGTTCCCTGACAACGGAATGGTAAGGAGTCCATGATGGCGTAAGTCACGTTCCCCATGAAAGAGAGTTGAAGAAGGGTTCATGAGTCCAAGACAAGAATGTGGCTTTGTCATCATTCAGACACACAGATTTCATTTTGATGAGTAGTGGTTGTTCCCCTTAGTTGGCTCCACTCACTAATCCCCTGGAGAGAGATTTAGTTTATGGACAGAAAAAATGACAGTACAAATGAGGAACATTTTATCCCCCAAGGGACGCTCCCTGTAAACACTGACAAGCCTCATCATGATTAGGGAACGCAGGGCTTAGGGGCATGGTATACAAGACGGCTATATTCTCACAGAGACACAAACAGAACAAAAATGAACACAACTGGGAAAGTCATAAAAATCAGAACCAAAGCATATTTTGTCACCAAATTTGCAACAAGTGTAGCATACTGAGAGTCCAGGCTAGAATTCAGCTAGAACGAGCCTAGGGTATCAAGAGTCCAAGGGCAGGGCTGTCTGCCTTTGACCACAACCCCACCTCCCCTTCCTGTCTCTGAGTGAGACCACTCCAGGAACCTCGTGGAAGAGGAGTCACACAGTGCTTGTCCTTTTCTGACTGGCTTGTCTCACTTTGTGTGATGGCCTCAAGCTTCGTTCATGTTGTGATGTGTGTCAGAATTTCCTTTTTAAGGTGAATAATATTTCATCACATGGATGGCCCACGTTTTCTTTTTCCATTTATCCATCGATGGACACTTTGCTCCCACCTTTTAGCTATAGTAAAAATGCTGCGGTTAACATGGATATAGAAATAGTCTGTTTAAGTCTCTGCTTTAACTATTGTATGCATTATATTAAGGTAGAGATTTAAAACATCTTAGAAATTTGTTTGGAACTTTTTTATTTAATAAAAGGATGTTTTTAAAAAAAAACAAGTTGAATCTTTCCAGCCCAATATTTTTATTTCACAGTAGCATCACTTAATAATTTAGGATCATTTTCTTTTACATTTAATAGTTTTTTCCTTTTGCCTCCATGAATTCTTTCTTGGCCAGAAGTCACTTTGTGGTTATGGTGCAGAAGGTGGTAGTTACATATAATGTTCTCTGAAGATTGTAGCCCTTTGAGGATGAAAGTGTGGTTTCTAAAGCAACATGACTGAAAGTGCTCGTTCATTGCTATTAATCAGGGAAATTGAATGTGTGTTGTTTCTACAGGGTCAGCCAGGGCCAGTGGGCCCCCAGGGCTACACCGGGCCCCCAGGGCTGCAAGGATTCCCAGGACTGCAAGGCCGCAAAGGTGACAAGGGTGAAAGAGGCGCTCCCGGAATCACAGGACCGAAAGGGGACGTGGTATGGAAAACATGATATTTCCTCTCATTTTATAGAGGGCAGCGGGCGTATTGACCTTCGTTAAGTTTGTTTGCCTTTTTTATAGGGAGCAAGAGGCGTTTCTGGATTCCCTGGTGCTGACGGAATTCCTGTAAGTTTTTTAAGATTAGAATTTTAAAACACTGCAAGTATGTGAACCAATACATTTATGACTCTACAGAAACATCTTGAGCTAAACCTCCTTTTTTTGTTTAGAACATAAAACTTGGGGGGCTATATGTGCGTCTCTTTCCCCTGGAATCCAGTCAAATGTTGGACAAATTGTTTCTTAGACTTGGCTTCAGAATTGAGGATACTTTGCTAGAAGTAGACAGTTGTTTTGTAGTGAAAAGTTAGTGCCTTGCTAAGGTGCGCTCAATAAAGAGCCAGTCTTGAAATGTTGCTTGAACCATAGAACAACCTGAATATAAAGTAGCACAGCCAAGAACGTGGATGGAACGAAGCCCTGCTGAACATTTGTGTAGCTTCTCAACTTCTTTGTAGTAACCACACAGAAACGAAAAGAGGCATGGATTATCCATGAGAAAATCTCAAAATGCAATAAAATGTGTTTTTCTAACCTAGTTTACTTTACTTCTTGTGGCATAAAAAAATTAAACAAAGCAGCCTGAGTCACAGCCTTCTTCACAGGGATCCGCAGCAGATTTCCCAGGGCCAGCTTCCTGCAGATCCCCTTCTCAGGGCAGACGCGTCCGTCACACACTCAGACCCTCCCCGTCTGTCTGCTGCTGAAGTTTAGGGCCATCCGCTTCGGGGCCCTCACTCGTACACAGTGTCTGCGCCCATGCCCTATGGGTACGTGTTCTCTCGCACCACACACGTACTCACCTATGCAGCAGTGTGCACACACGCACACATGTATGCACACGTGTGCACACATCCCCCCGGCCACACTAGCAGGGCCTCCCCCTTGCAGAAGAACAGAGGAAGAGCATGAGTGCAGAGTCATCACAGAGAGTTGCTTTTTCTTCTGAGTTTCAGCTCTGCATTCAAGAAGGCTTTGGCTACAGTCGAAGGAAGCAGTCAGAGCTAAAGAAAGGAAGTCACAGTGACCTCGACATGAGACCTGCGTGGCCACTGATCCTAAGTGCTGCCTGGATGGGGCACCCAGACAGATAACGTCAGCTCTGAACAGATAAGGAAATAGCATTCACATTAATCAGAATCTGGAGATTTCAAGAATTAGACAAATAATGAACATTTTTCTACCAACTGCCTCTAACTAAATCACCCATTTTTTGAACTACTTTCTTGAACTCTGAACTGTTCATCAGTTTTTGTCTTCTGGAAGTTGAAGTCTGAATCTAAATGGAGTGACATTATGGAAAAATATTGTAACTAAACTGGGCCATATTTTAATTCATTTTTCCACCTCATACTCATTTAATATCAGAAGCAAACATTTCACAAATAAGGAAGAAAGTAATCATATGGGGAAGTGATCATGATGAGCAAGCAGATAGCTGATCATTTTTTATAGAATCTTGGTGCTGCTAAATATAGTTGCTTTAACCACAGAACTCTGACACTGTGTATCAACTTAAATGTCACCTGCCGTATCTAAGCTGTTAACGAGTGTAGCACTTGAAGGACCTGGGTAATTTTAGCCATTTAGAAGTCATGTATTAAAAATGATGTGCAGTAAAATCTTACAGTTGTATCATACAGAAATGTGTCTAATCAGATGAACAAAAAGAGATGGACATTTAGCTCAATGTAACTGAAATTTATCTTTGAAGCACAATTTCAAAAGAATTGATATGCAAATTCAAAGTGACTTAAATCAGTTCTAAGGATATCAGAAAGGCCAACAGCAGACAGATAATTCTGGAGAAGAATAAAGAACTCAATGGCACATTTTAAACAAAGACATCCTAGAATACCACACATCTTGAACAGAACATCTACAGAGCTTGTTTCCTCGGGCTGGATTTGAAGGATTAGCTTTCAGAAACCCTCCCGAAGGAGACCTTCACTTTGAAGACCATCAGACAGCTGGCTCCGGAACAGCGACTGTGCAGCATGGTTCCCAGAAGCCGTCAAGATTTCTCTGAGCCCCAGAGGGCCCACTGAAAGGCCCGCTGGGTCTCTTATCTGGTGGCACCTGTTAAAGCAATGGCTTTGGACATCTCAAGCACAATGATGTGTAAACAAAAAAAAAAAAATTCTACTTTTCTTATTATATTTCTTAGTATTATTTAGAGTACAGGCACTCTATGTAGAACATGTTCATTTGTCTTGAAATTTCACGGATTTCTCAAAGTAAATCTCAAAGATATCCCCGTGGCCTGAAAAATCAGTCTGAGATACATGTGTGGCCTATTATCAAGGAAATGAAAATTTTAAAGAATTACATAATAAGAAAGCACCTTTTGTGTAAACAATAACAAAACAGGCTGTGGTCTCATAATGCATAAACTATAGATTGTTAAGCCCAGCCTCAGAACATCTCCTGGAACCAGATGAATGGAACCGAGGTGCCCCCAGACCTCACCTGGCCCTCTCTAGTATTCAGAAGACATTCGATCATGTTGCCTCCCCTCTCTCACCCACACATCTGAGAACACCTGTCTTGCTTTCTAGTCATGTTTAAAATCTGAGAAGGAGTGTTCCCACAGAAAGTAAACAGAGGAAATCAGTTCTTCCAGCCATGGCTGAGCTGTTGACTCCCTTACTTGTCTAGGATGTGGGTCTGTCAGGCTACCCAGAGCCAGTTGGCCACCACAGAGAAAGACGTCTTTGTTGTCCCTGAGAAGAAGATTGCTGCTTCTAGAACTTTTTCCTAAAATTTGTAAATCCACACCTCCCCTACCCTGCCAAAACAGGCCTCCCAGTTGCCCAATGAAGCAAGGTAGTAAAACTGCTGAGACAGTTGACTGCCCACCAAAACCCTTGAGAAACAGAACTTTGTCTCGAAGGCCTTTCCCTGCTTGGAACTCCACCTCTGTGCCCTTGTCTGCTTAATCTTTCATTCATGCATTCATTTTGAGCTGGCTCTCCTTTGGGATTCATGCCTGGGGCATCTCTGGTGAGAAGATTTGATACTGTTTTATCACACAGTCATATGAAAATGAAACACCTATGGGCTGGATGACTTACTGCCATTTCTCGTTCCCAGGGACACCCTGGGCAAGGCGGACCCAGAGGACCACCTGGCTACGATGGCTGCAACGGGACCAGGGGAGACGTGGGCCAGCAGGGCCACCCCGGCTCCGAGGGCTTCCCGGGACCTGCTGTGAGTATCATCCGCACAGCACGGGCAGTCCACAAGGTTGGCTCTGAACCCGGGTGGCTGGCACTCATTGGCAAAAATGTCTGTAAGAGGTCGTATCCTGGGCTCTCTTTTATGGTCCCGGAAGGCCCAGCACAGAACCCTGAAGACATTCTTAGAGGAACTTTCTAAGGATGATGTGTTGCCTTCATTTCACTCACCTGTAGGGGCTGCAGGCACATGCTACACCTGCCTTTTATACTGAGGGAAAATTGCTCTCATTTTATTGGTCAGGATGAAGCACACATCCCTGCTGAGATTTTCTTGCAAACATCTAGGCATGATTTTCCTGAATTCAAATAACTTTATTTTCTCTATTATTTTTAAACATAAGCTTAGAAAATCATTGGTTGGTTTATATCATTCACTCCTACATTCTTCTAAGTGTCACTTCATTTCCTCCCATGCTCTGATTCAAGGAGCCATGAATCATAGGGCAAGAATAAAACTAAAATTTTAAAAAGCTTAAAGCTTGACAAAATTAGTAGTCACCATCTTTATTAGATTCTGAAATCCATTGTGACATGAAAGAATGATGATACGCTTCAACATATACAATACAGGAGTCTTTTCTTTTTTTAAGGGAGAACTTTCATTTATTGATCTATTTTGTGGCTTCATTTAGTTTTCAGTGTCTTTGCAAAGAGTATGGAAATATTGTTAGGTAGCATTTTGCTACCCTCTTACCACCAAAATACTGCAAATTCAGGATCATACTAACATTGTATTTGGTAAAACTTGCTTAAGGTGGGAAATGACAGTTGTGAACTCACTTCACCAGTTCCTGCTTCTCTGACTCTTTTTTACATGGTTCAGCTTTTAATAAGCTGTGTCATTTTGTAGTCTGTTCTAATGAAATAACTTTTGTCCGCAACAAATATATTCGTTGCTTTACAATATTGATTTGATATGTAGATAGTAAGACATGTATGCATGTACATATGTGTGTATGCACATATCATGTACATCTGACACAATTTGAGTTTCAAAGAATGATTCCGTATCTCCCACAAACAGTGCTTCAGAGGACACGTTAGTTGTTCCAGTACACTAATGCCAAAGAAAACGCAAAGTAATACTACACAGAAAAGTAACATGTTGGTGTACTAAAGGATTAGTTTACTGAGCATTCATTTGGCGTTTTGAAAATAATTCAAATCCTATAAAGTATTTCCATTGTAACTTTAAAGAAAGATACTACTGGATAAACATGAAAGTAAAAGTCTCACCTTTGTGGTTGAATGAATGTAGTGCTTGGTCTTTAGAATAAACTAAATAAGCCATAGGAGTAATTAGATATTGCCCATGAAAGTCAATATCTAATCATCCAAATGACTGTAGCTGCTCTAAATGTTAACAGACTGTCTTTGCCTTTTTCCTCTTTCTACCACATACGTATTACTTTAGGGGCCCCAAGGACCCAAAGGGCAGAAAGGTGAACCTTATGCACTATCTAAAGAGGACCGTGACAAATACAGGGTAAGTTTGCTGGAGATGGGAGATCTGATTAAGCGATCCAGTGTAAATTATTGATTAATAAAATTGATTTCCAAGTAAACTCTGAGTTGTAAGAATGAATGGAGTAGAGGAGTGCACAGGTAGAATAATGGAATAATCCAAAATCATGCCTAATTAAAAAATCACTTTAATTCCTTTCAGGATGTTTTTCCATCTTAAATTGTGGGTATATCCTCTCCTATATTCAAAATACCTTAGATATCAGGTTAATTAACATTACCAAGTCCTGTTAGGGTCAGTATAACTCATATACTTGTTTACAGTGTTGTGATAAAATGTAACTAAGTCTGAAGATCAGCTTAAAAACTAGAATTCTTAAAATTATTTCTTCTCAATAGGGTGAACCTGGAGAGCCTGGATTGATTGGTTTCCAGGTAAGTTTTATTTTTATCAGAGGGTATTCCTAGAAAACTTAAGAATTCAGGACTCCAAATACTAGTCAACCTCTCTTAATGGCCTTGTTTTGTTGTCTGTCCTTAGGGGCCTCCTGGCCGCCCTGGGCCTATGGGACCAATGGGTCCAGTTGGAGTTCCAGGAAGACCAGTAAGTACCACACATATGTGCTCACTCTTGGACCATTGCCAAGGCATCCTCTAGAGATGCAGCTCCTTCAACTGTTGATACAGGTGAAAGTTCCACACTACAACTATAATGCTTGTGGTCACTACAAAAAAAAAAAAAAAAACAGGTCACCCTTTGCCTAGATTTTGCTGCTATTAAGTTTGAAGAAGGAGGACCCAAATTTGTGGTCACCAGATCATTGCCAACTATGTCAAATTTAAACTTGCTGCTGGCTATGTGCTCTTCCAGTCATGCACAAGGTCTCTCTGCCCCACACCTGGCTAGCTGACCAGGGCCTGTCATCCCTGGGCAAACCAAACCAAAGTCCAACTGGGTGATAAGGAAGTGGGCTCTGCCTAGACTTGGCCACCATAGCTGGTGTGTCATACCTGGGCATGATCATTATACCCGGGCATGCTCATCAGAGCAGGTGTATCACACCTAGGCATGGCCATCAGAGCACGTGTATCACACCTGGGTATGTCCGTCACAGCAGTTGCATTGACTGGGGCATGGCCTTTATAACAAGTGAAGTATTGGACATCGATTAATAAAATGGCCCTAGAGCCCCACCTGAATGGGAGTTTACAGGTGTTTACTCCCCCTGCAATTCAAATGGTAAGAGTAAGGCACAATGAGACAAATGCTTGGGTGAAGGAGGGCTTGCTGCTAGGAGGGGAGAGGAGGAGGAAGGAGAGCAGCCCTCGGGCCCCTCCCACCACTGCATAGGGGCCCAGGAGGTAAACTGGCGAGTTCAGGAAGGTTTTTGGCTCATTCCACACATTTTTTAGTAGTAAGACAAATAAGCCTTAAATTTAAGAAGGAGAGATTTGGGCTACAGGTGGGAGAGACCTTCTCACGAAAAATAATTGCTCAAGACTGAGGGACACTCTCAAGGGAGGTTGTGGTATCAGGTTCTTGGCAGATATTGAGAAACAGTGGAGACACGTGTGCTTGCAAAGAGTATTCATAATTTTCTTCAGGCTACAGGTAATAATAATAATAATTGATTTTGTTTTTGCAAATTAAATTTCTCTAGTGTTATAAAAGTCATTTTTGCAAATAGCCCACTGCTATGAAAGATTTGGCCAAATGGAATGAAATAGGGATTATATGATGAGAGGTTCTTTTCTCTCCTGTTGCATGTGGTTGATGACTCAAAGCAAACACACCACATGGTTGGGAGCGGGGGTTATACTTTAAATACACAGTTCAAGGAAACATGAAACAACGGATTGTACCCCAGGGTCCTTGGCTGATTTGACAACTTTAAGTTGTTCATATGGTCATTAAAATCACCCACAGTCCCCCGCCTGTCCACTTCTGTGTACTTAGACATAAACCTTTCATGAACCTTTAAAACTTCATCATGAGTGGGGTGTTGACACTGAATTCTTTACAGATAGACACATGGTGATGTTTGTGGGTGGACTTTTCAGTATGGGCCTGTAGATTAATTCTGCCTCTGAACATTAGCCGACCAGCAGAAAGTGCTAGACAGTGGCCAGCACGCAACTCCAGAGGGAGTCAGAGCAACAGTCTCAGCAGTGGCAGGGCCTGGGACCTTGGAGAGGGAGCAGAGCAAACATGATTGGAGAGGCCTTGGAGAGGGAGAGCTAAGACATGGGCGAAGTCAAAAGTCTAAACTTAGGAGAGCTAACCCAAAACAGCTGTGTGTGGACAGCCGGCCAATTCTGGGAACTGGGCCTGACCCCAGCCCTCTACCCCCCAGCCATTCCTGCCTGCTGAGACAGATGTATCAGAAGCCTCCATACATACAACATGATGTTCTAAATATACAGTGAATGGCTTTCCCAGACCTTCTAGCAGATGTTATCTGGGTCCTAGGATAAATAAACAGTTTACAAATTTCTTTGTATTTGTGCAGGGACCACCCGGACGCCCTGGACCAAAAGGACAGCAAGTAAGTTGATTGTTGGGGGTGAGGGAGAGGGAAGGGGGGACTTATGTATCTGTGTATATCTTTCTGGACCATACAACTACTTAATGGGCAACTATAGGTTGCTCATTTCATGATGAGAACCATTTTGTAGGTTTGAAAGACTTAATGTTATAAACTCCAAAGATAAACCCAGCGGTACCTCTGGAGTAGCTGGCACATTAAATCAGTGCATGTGTTGAATGATTTGTTTGCAAATCACATAACATTGCTGTTGTATGAGAATCAAACTGGTAACTGCTTGATTAGCAATCAAGATTTAGGGACAGCTCATCTTTATCTGTATGTGTAAATTTATGAGAATGGGCAAAATGTAGCCGTGTGTGGGGGTGGCGGGGGACCGGTGACTTTCCTGCCTAGATGTAGTTAGGTTCTACGAGACTGTCATGTCAGCCTCTAGGGATATGTATAGTCATTGATTTTCAACTTGGGCTAGATCCCAAAGCTGTACTGCTTGTACCAGAGAACGATTATTAAGTTGGTTGGAGCACAACAAAGTAGATGGCTTTTTAGAACTTGGAGACAGAACTGGAATTCAGTGTGGTTTGTGAAAGTTAGGTGAATATCCAAGACAAACAGTAGGAGGTTAGTGAGGGAAGTGTTTGATCAAAACTTGACATGAGACTACGCCGTACACCTAATACAAAACAATATTGAATGTAAACTGTAATTTTTTTTAAAAAGATTAAAAATTGACATGAATCAGCTACTGGGCCACCATTACAAATATTTAAGGACCATTCCGTGGCCTGCATGTGGCTAAGGCCATCTCCCAGCCTGTACATTCCCATGCCTGCACCACAGAAATCCCATCTCTTTGACCTTCTGGAGACCTCAGCTGCCACCACCCCCAGGA
This sequence comes from Glossophaga mutica, assembly GCA_039655065.1. Taxonomy (NCBI): domain Eukaryota; kingdom Metazoa; phylum Chordata; class Mammalia; order Chiroptera; family Phyllostomidae; genus Glossophaga; species Glossophaga mutica. The sequence continues at coordinate 66,150,422 of CM077310.1, read as the reverse complement.
CTGCAGGTCCTATCACCTCTGACAGGGCTTCCGGCTAGGGCTGGAGCTCGTTAAAGCTGCTGCCTCCACCACTGGGCTCCCCACTGTCTGGCAGCCCCAAGCAGGGTGGGAACGGCCCACAGCCAAGAGAAGCAGCCAAGAGAAGCAGATGTAGGATGGGGTGGCTAGCCCCAAGGTCACCTCAGATCCCCACTTGGCTGCAACACAAAAGGCCCTCACCCCCCACCAGGTCACTTCCTGGTGACTCAGACAACCAGCTCATGAGGCTAAGGGACCATGGGGGCCCAAGCAGATCTCATTCTGATCTAGCCTGGCTGCATTTCTACGCTTTGATTTCAGCTCCCAGCCAGGTGGGAAAGAACCAAAAATGCAGAAATTAATTAAATGCTTTGTTTTTATTTTCAGAGGCATTGAGGGGGCGGGAAGTATACTGCAGAGAGAGATCGGATAAGGTCCTACACGATCTTTCATTAGGATGAGAATGTAGATACCCCAAGAAAGAAGCAATTGTTTTGAGGTCAAAAAAAAAAGTATTACTTCTATAATGTAGTACAGGCATACCTCGTTTTATTGCACTTCGCTTTATTGCACTTCAAAGATACCATGGTTTTTTACAAATCGAAGGTTTGTGGCAACCCTGAGTGAAGCAAGTCTGTTGGCACTGTTTTCCCAGCAGGCTCAGGTGGTGGTTAGCATTTATTTACCTATAAAGTATTTTTTAATTATGATACATACATAGTTATTTTAGACAATGTTATTGCACACCTAATGGACTAGAGTATAAACATAACTTTTACATGCACAATGAAACCAAAAAAATTACGCGATTCGCTTTATTGTGGTACTTACTTTATTGTGATGGTCTGGAACTAAACCTGCAATATCTCCCCGCTCTACCTGTGTAGTTTTTCATCTGTGCCTCTTTTAGACACCAAAGTCAAGTCAGTTCTCCCATACATGGCAACTCCACTCATGAAACTATGAAAACTTGCTAAGGCACTTGGCCTAGCTTTGCCTCTTGGGCAAAAAAGAAGATGAAGATGTATAAAACCCCAAGAATCACTATCCCCTAAAATCATTAGAGGATAGGAAATGTTTATGTGAAATTAGGATTATCTTACCAAAAATGAGAAATAGCTGAGGCAGAAGAGAGAATGAACTGCAATCTTCAAATATGGGACCCACAGTGCAGGGATAGGTTGGCTACTTTCTAAATCTGAAGGGTCAAGCAAACGCTCCAAGTCACTAACCTGTAGAGATGCTACAGGAGCAATTAAGAGTCAAAAAGACCTGGGATCAAACTGAGCTCTGCCACTCATTGGCTATGAGGCCTTGGTCAAAGGAAATGACCGTTTGACCATCTGTGACACCCAGATCATGCTGTGGTGCAGAGGACTAAAGGGAGAGTGGAGCAATTAGCATATGGACCCTGGACTATTCTAGTCCATACAGCCAGTATAGAGTCAATGATACAGTCAGCTTGCTGGTCATCAGGGTGTTTGTAGAGCAGAATACATTTCAAAAGGCGAATAGTAAACTATTCCCAAAAGTAACAAAATAGCTGCTCTTAGTCCACTATTTCTGAAGTTTTGCTTAGAGTATAAAATAAAAAAGTCTTCTTCCAGCCAAGATGAAGGCATAGGTGGACACACTGTGCCTCCTTGCACAACGAAAATTAAAGACAACAAAGATTTAGAAACAAGAAAACAACCAGAACTGATAGAAAATTGAACTGTACGAAGTCCAATAACCATTCATCCAGACCGGTAAGAGGGGCAGAGTCACAGCAGGAAAAAGTGGAAGTTGGCAGACCTGGGTGCACAGGCAGCAGTGGCTGGCAGATCCCAGGTGCACAGGTGGCAGCTAGCAGACCCCAGGGACGGGGTGTCAACAGTGCAGACTCAGTGAGGCCGCACAAGGCAGCTGGCTGACCAGGTGGTACCACATTTGCGTGCATATAATCCAGGGAAAGGGGAAGCAGCGGAGAGAGCGTGGAGCAAGCGCCCTTGTTCCCTCAGACCCCGTCCCCACATATAGCGTCATTACCGAGCTACTGGGCTGCCCCACCCTGGGGAAAACCTAAGGCTCCACCCCTCATACATAACAGCTACGACCAGACCCCCCGCCAAATAAAAGGCTCAAATGGGAGAACAAATTAAAGCCCCAGAGCCAATTCATCTAAGTGACCAAGAGATAGCCAGTCTATCAGATGTACAGTTCAAAACCCTGGTGATCAGGATACTCACAGAATTGGTTGATTTTGCTCACAAATTAGATGAACAAATGAAGGCTATAGTAAGTGAAATGAAGGAAAACACACAGGGAACCAATAGAGATGGGAGGAAAACTGGGGCTCAAATCAGTGGAGTGGACCAGAAGGAAGAAAGAAACAACCAAACAGAAAAGAAGGAAGAAACAAGAATTCAAAAAAATGAGGAGAGGCTTAGGAACCTCCAGGACATCTTTAAATGTCCCAACATCCAAATTATAGGGGTACCAGAAGGGGAAGAAGAGTAACAAGTGGAAAACTTTTTTGAACAAATAATAAAGGAAAACTTCCCCAATCTGGCAAAGGAAATAGACTACCAGGAAGTCCAGGAAGCTCAGAGAGTCTCAAAGAAGTTGGACCCAAGGAGGAACACACCAAGGCACATCACAATTACATTAGCCAAGATGAAAATGAAGGAGAGAATTCTAGAAGCAGCAAGGGATAAGGGGACAGTCACCTACAAAGGAGTTCCTATCAGACTGTCAGCTGATTTCTCAAAAGAGACCTTCCAGGCAAGAAGGGGCTGGAAAGAAGTATTCCAAGTCATGAAAGGCAAGGACCTACATCCAAAATTGCTCTATCCAGCAAAGCTGTCATTTAGAATGGAAGGGCAGATAAAGTGCTTCCCAGATAAGGTCAAGTTAAAGGAGTTCATCATCACCAAGCCTTTATTATATGAAATATTAAAGGGACTTACCTAGGAAAAAGAAGATAAAAAACATGTGTAGTAAAATGATAGCAATTATTAACAACCATGCCTAAAACAAAAACTAAAGCAAACTAAGCACACAGCTAGAACAGGAACAGAACCACAGAAATGGAGGGTTATCAACAGGGGAGTGGGAGGAGGAGAGAGGGGGGAAAGGTACAGAGAATAAGTAGCATAGATGGTGGGTAGAAAATAGACAGGGGGAGGGCAAGAATAGTATGGGAAATGTAGAAGCTAAAGAACTTATGACACATGGACATGAACTAAAGGGGGGAATGTGGGTGGGAGGGTGTGTGCAGGGTGGAGGGGAATGATGGGGGAGAAATGGGACAACTGTAATAGCATAATCAATAAAATATTTTTTAAAGTCTTAAAACCCTATCTGTATTAAATGAATAGCGTATCATTTTTATGAACCCCAGAGTTCCATCACTTAGGTTGCATCTTAGTGAATGCTCAGAATACACTATGAAGTGCCACCTTCTGCAGCTGACACATCATCTCACTTTGCTCCTGTTCATAATGTGTGATATCCTGGCTCAGACTTTTGTTACACATTTACATATGGAAATAGCAAAACAAAAGGCAATAACTTTCTTTTTTTAACTTTATTTTTCAATTACAGTTTACATTCAATATTATTTTGTATTAGTTTCAGGTGTACAGCATCGTGGGTAGACATTTATATGATTTATGAAGTTATCCCCCCCCCCCCCGATAAATCTAGTACCTTCTAACACCCTACATAGTTGTTACGATATTACACACTGTACTCCCCATGCTGCCCTTTACATCCCTGGGGCTGGTTTGTAACTGCCCGTTTGTACTTCTTAATCCCTTCACTTTTTCCACCCATCTCCCCAGTTCCCCTCCTCTCTGGCAACCATCATTTTGGTCTCTGTATCTATGAATCTGTTTCTACTTGTTTGAGTAACTTTCTTTTTGTGATTGGTTTCTGGGAGGTAAAGCCAGGATGTTGTGCAAGGAGAGTTGTCCAGTGATGTTGCAAATAAATTTTAGGTGTCTTTTTCAAAAATAAAAACCTGTTTTACTATGATTATTGACTTTTAAACTTACAGAAACTTATTATTTATCTTTCAGGGCAACAGAGGACTTGGTTTTTATGGAGAAAAGGGTGAAAAGGTAAAGGAAATGTAACAGATGAGAGCAGACGCATGCAGTGTTTAGTAGGAAAAAAATTAATGACTACGTTTTATATTGTCCTCGTGAGATGATCTGAAAATAGACCATTTGCATAGGAAATAATTATTATAATAAAGTGCCAAGTCGTCAAACACACTTCAGTGATAGTTATGGAGCAAGAAGACAGTAAAAGTGCACCCTCTAGGATGGCCCAAGACCTCTGCCGTAGACTTAACTCCAGCCATTTTCTGACTTGGGAAATCTGAGAGTGACTGAGGAGACGGAAGCCAGAGCCTCAGACTAATGTGGAGCCAGCGTGGGGACCTGGTGATGTGGCCAGCTCTCGTTGGGCTCAAAAGCAGGAAGGAGGATCACACAGATGCTTATAACTGCCCGCAGTGCCAGGATTCAAAGACCACATAGCCTCTGAATAGATCACTTGAGATCGTGTACATGAAAAGCTCCACATGGCACCCACACCCAGTGAGCTAAACCCAGCAACACGCAGTCCCATTGCATTCACCCCAAAATCTGTAAAGCAGATTGGCTCATTTGGTGTCATTTGAGCATTTTCATTTTGTTTTACTTTTTGATTGAATAGCACATTCAACTTTTACTACTCAGGTGTTGAAAGGACTTTGTTCTTTGCGTTAATACCGTACAAAAAACTATAAAAACATATTGGAAAATCTAAATACATAAAAGTTTAAATTCTTGTACAATGAAATATAGCACAACAGTAAAATAACATAAAAAAAGGATAAACCTAGGAAGAAATTATTGGGTAAAGAGAAGAATAGTCACATTATATAAAATGGAAATGAAGTTAATGTTTGTAATCTACAGAAAGTTTGTTTAAATTATTAATTTAAAAAACCATAGGTAAAGAGGAGATGATAAACATTTGAGTATTTTTTAGGTGTGATATTAGCAGACACTCAGGATGCACTGTGGAGTACCACTTCTGCAGCTAACACATCGTCTCAATTTCCTCCTGTTCGTATTATGTGAGGCCTGGGCCCAAACTGATGTTATATAATTTACACATGGAAAGAGCTAAAGAAACCACAATAACTTCCTTCTTATGTCACAGAGTTCCCAGGAGGCCAGGCGAGCATATTATGTTAGGGTGGTTGTCCAGTGAAATCGTGGACCTACGGGTTTCACCTCTGTGTACCGCATAGAAGAGTGAGTCTTGCTAATGGTAAAAAACACAAACTGAAACATCTTTAGATGTTATACTGATTAAAGATGCTACTTTTTATTATGTAACAAGACCCTTAAGGGTGAAGTAGTGGTGAAACTGTAGTAATCATTCATTCCTTGGGCATTTCTTATACCTTGGTACCAATCCTAGAAAGCAATAGAGTGATACCTGTTAAGAACTATAAATACATTTAGCCCTCAGACCTAATAATTTCCTTGTTTGGAAACGTGTCATAAGGAAGTAATTCCACAGAAGCAAATGCAGCCCCAAATTATGAACAATCTAACCAGCTTTTATGCAAACACAATTATTAACGCAAGTGGAATACAAATAATTTTACATTATGATTATTTCATTTTAAATTATGGCTTTTGTTGTATATTATAAATATGACACTACAAAATTGATGTGCACGGGGTAAGTAATATACAAAGAGCAAAAATGAAGTTTGTGGTGGGATGCTTTTATTAAAGGTTGGTAGTGTCTTCTCAATGTATGAAGACTACTGCTTTGCTAAACTATTCACAGGGTGACATGGGACAGCCAGGACCCAATGGGATTCCATCAGACACCAACCGTGAGATCATAGCGCCCACGAAAGAAGTGTTCCATCCACATCTGTATAAGGTAAAGGGGCTTCACCGAAATAGACCGTATTCCCAGATTAACTTTAAAAAGAGAGAGAGACAAAGGGAAAAGTTAAATTTCTTCAGTTTTATTCAAACAGTCGCACTTGAAGAAGAAAAGACCTCATCATCAAATTGTGCGTGAAAGCACAACTATTCTTTCAGTCAGATAACTGCATCAGCCCATCATTATCTTAAATAATTGTGATGAATTTGAAACAACACCAGGATCCATTTTTTTAAATCTCAAATCTAGCCTTAAGTATGTGAGTCTTCGTACAGACATAGGTTATGCTCAGAGCACGGTTCAAACCCAATATATGGAACTATCTGACAAAATGCTGTAATCTGCAAAATAAACCTACTTTTACTCCTTGCTGACATAAAGGATAGTTGTGGGGTGCCAATCCAAATTGATTGTGTGGCCCTTATAATGTCTATTAACGTTTCATTTGATTAAAAACATACTTTTGGAGTCAAACAAAAATCATCCTGCTCTACTATCCTGCTCTACCACTGACTCATTCAGATGGGCCACTTAACCTCCCTAAGCTTTGGTGTTCCTTTGTACCAAATGAAGATAGTAAGACTGACCTCGTAGAGCTGTGGAGTGGATTGCAGGGAACCACAGGTGAAACACCCAGTATAAAGTCGGGCACAATCAACCAAAATGAAAACCCCAAACGTAGAATATAATTTCCAACACTGAAGTATCTGTCAAGATGGGGGATGGGTGCTTGGTCATGATGGGAGAGGTGGGCATGACTACTACTCTCTTAGTGGGGAACTGAGTCCAGGCAGCTGGGCTGAGTGATAGGTGACTTGACCATTGACAGATTGGCCTGGAAGGTGGCTGGTGCAAGGCACAAATGCCAGAGGAAATTGTCAGAAGCAGGTGGTTGTGTGCAGCTGACAAAGTGAGATAGATGTTCCTGGACAACTGGGCAGGAACAGGGGCTCCACTGAGTCTTCAGGATGGATTCCGAGTGGGCTTCTGGCTCCTAGAGGTGACCTGGCCATCAGCCAGGTAGGGCCTCTGTCCAGGAGTTGAGGATAGAGCAAGAACAGAACAGGTTTGATCCACGTTGAGATGTTCAAGCTTCCAGAACACATTTCCTTAGTTTTCTGCCACCAAGAAAGGTGGTCCAGGCCTGGGGCCTGGCCAGCCTGCAGGGGGCAGTCTTGGTCTGCAGGGATCTGGGTGCTGTCTTAGCAGTGACGGAGAGCAAGGATGGGCCGGCCACTACATTTCTTTAACCATTTTAGTCCAAGAGAAATGAAAAACTAAATCATACAGAGTTGGCATTTCTTTCCAAAGCCACTTTTGCTTGGGGTCTTAATATATTCCAAATGTTCCTTTTCCTCAGAGAATCCTTCTAATAATATTTTATTTCAATGAATATTATAATTCAGGGCTTTTCTCTGGGCATATTCTCCCAGCACAGCAAGGCATATATGCTTGCAGCTGTGGAGTAATAAAGGAAACCACACAGACAGAGACAGCCGTGAAGTCACATCAAAAATAATGCACTTTAATTTACATTATGAATATCCAGAAGAAATAGTGCACATTTTTTCCTCGAATTTTGAAGCTGCAAAATACAGCTTTCTTCCATTTATAATGATTGTTTAAAGTTTTATTAAATACTTTTCATATCATAAACCCTGATTAATCTCAAATATTACTATTCTTGAATTAATGAGTGTTTCCTATTTTTTATTTTCTTCACAGGGTGAGAAAGGAAGCCAGGGGGAACAAGGAAGAGTGGTAAGTCAAGCAGTAAAGATGTTTCCGGTCGCTGGTGGTTCCCAGATCCCCTGTGACCCCGTTGCCGTGATGGAATGCGCAGGGGTCATCTGGGCTCATGGACTTGTGTTTGCAGCCTGTTTGTCTACAGCAAGAAAGTATCATCATTGATTTTTATGAGGTTTTATTTCCAGAAAATAGTTTGAGAATGTCTTCCTTTTTGCATAACAGACACCGGCTAATCAGCATTCTATGAAGTTCATAAAATGAACCCAAATGTTCTAAAAATGCAGACGTGTGGGTGGAGGGACCGGGCAGGCCCTGCCCCTGTTCTGGGGGCCTGAACTGGTGACGGCTCTGCCCACTCTTTCATCTCTGCCACGCCTGCCCTGGTATTTACTCCCTGTCCTCCCGCATCGTCACACACTGTGTGGCGATGACAGGTGACGCCTGGATACGTGGTGACCCAGGCGGACTCACAGGTCCCTGTGAGTCTGCCTTCTCCCTGAGCTGGAATAGGGACCCCAGAGGCAGGCTGGCCGGCCACAGCCAGGCTGCTGAGAAACGGAACTTCTGAGCAGGTGAAGTGTGAAGTGCTGGCCTCTCCCTCAGGTCTCTGTGTTCTCTCCTAGGGCGTTTCGTTGAAGGGAGAAGAAGGAATCATGGGCTTTCCAGGACTCCGGGTAAAACCTGCATTCCATAATTGTGGCTTCTTTTGTTTTTATTTGATTTTTAAGTCAGCATTAGTTTTTTGGAGCAGGTTTTGGTTCACAGCAGAGTTAAGCCAAAAGTGCGGAGTTATTTGCCTCATATCCCCACTCCCCTCCACACACCGCAAACCAGAATAGGCCGCTGGCTACAGTAGATGAGAGTGGCATGTCATTATCACCCAATCACTGTGGTTTTTAAAACTGTGTACATGCTTTTGGAGAAAGGTAGGAGCAGGACACAAACACATTTCTGCTTATATTAGGCTAAATTAATCTGTGGTAGCAAAAATGTAGACTGATTGCAGCACACGAGAAGTTGATTTCTTGCGACCCTAAGAATCCAATATCCCTGGTGGGTTGGGGATGGTGCAGAGGAGTGTCCCCTCCCAAGGAAATTCAGCCACCTGTGGCTCTGGTGCCCCAGGGCAGACCTCCTTCTCAGATGCCTGAAATGGTACCTGCCACTTTGGCCTGCTCTCCATCAGCCAGAACTCAGTCACCTGGCCAAACCCAGCCACAGTGAGCTGGGAAATGTGGCCAAAACCAAGAGAAGGGTGCCTTGTGGCAGCCACTACCACAAAAAGAAATATTACAACATCCAAAATAAGAACAGAGGCTCATGAGAACTTTGGAATGCAGGCCTTTTGTTATCTTTACCATTCATACCATCTTTACGAATTTCTCCCTAGTTCTTTAAGTGGTAAATATGATGTATGATATGAAAGTGTCACTGAAGTCAGTCATCTCCCTTAAAAAAGAAAAGGAGTTTCAGATGGTTTCAGTACTTTCACGTAAAGTGTTATGTTTTAGTCCATGTCAGCTGCCATAGTAATGCCCTCCGGGAAACGTTGCTGTATATTCTAAACTGTTGCTGCTCCTGTTTTCTTTTTTTATGCAGGGTTATGCTGGCGTGGATGGTGAACAAGGTTCACAAGGACAGAAAGTAAGTGTGATGCATAAATGCCATCTGCTCCAGGCCTGGAACCTCTTACAGAGGTCAAACTTAAAGACTATGGAATTCCAAGAACAAAAAAATTTACCCCAGGAAAAAAAAATTTAATTTTCCCTGCATTTAGCGTAGCATAAGTAATGCTTGGTCCCAAAGCCTTTGAAATGCTTGAGTTAGATTTCTCTCATATTTGCAAACCAGCCCTTCGGTTCTCTCCCTCCAGGCTCCCCCTCACCCAACCCCTACCAGCCTCAACCTCCGTGCCTCCCAGTCTCACACTCGTCCTCTGTGTCATCGTGTGTCATGCGTAGGAAGGTTGTCAACGTGGGGACCAGGGGTTCACCTACATGTTTTACATATTGACCTCACACATTTTCACTCTTTATCTTTAATGATGACCCAATTAGTTATTTTTACCATGTGTTCTGTAGGCAGATTTTTGGCAATTTTTTGAGAAGAAAACACTATGTGAGAAATGTAGTGTGAATCTGGATCAGGCTTAGAATTGTCTGAATGCTAGGTCATGTGAGAGAGTACACAGAGAAGTAGATATTTTAATTAATTACTTATTCATTATTCATCGTTTTCACTAATTCGATCATAGAATATATAGCACATCTTCTTGCTATCACAGGCCCCCAGCATTCTGCACAGAGGCAGCTACTGGTAATAGCTCTGTGGATACCATTTCACATAAGCGCTGGCATACAAAGGACATGTATTTTTACATGCGTATAATTTAACGACAGAAAGTAAAAATATCCGTATCATTCTGCCACTTGTTTTTTCATCTAGTGTGCCTTGGAGATTATTCCACGTTAGTGTGTTCACACGTACATAGTTCTGCTAATAAGCTGTAGAAGTGCAGTAAATGGATGTACCATGTTTGCTTAACAAGCCCTTCACAGTGGTTTCCAGCTGCTTGCTCTGTTCAACAATCATGCAGTCAACATTATGGCACACATATCTTGTTGCCCCTGGGCTAGTATTTGCATAATTCAGTGCTCATAGGTACATAGGAATAGATGTTTTTTCAAAATTGATTCAGACCTGGCCAGTGGTTAAAGCATTGTCTTGATACACTGTAGCTGCAGACTCAATCCCCAGTCAGAGCACATACAAGAATCCACCAATGAATGCATAAATAAATGGAACAAAAAATTGATACTTCTCTCTCTCTCTCTCGCTCTCTCTCTCTCCCCTCCCCCTCCCTCCCTCTCTCCCCCCTCCCCACCCTACCCCTCCCATCCCACCCACTTTAAAAAACAATAAATAAATAAATAAATTGTTCAGCCTCCAAATCAGACTGCTGCTCACGGCTCCACTGAGTGACTGGAGAGCCTTAAGGACCCCGGTAGTGAGCGACAGGTCTCGTCAGCGCCCCTGCAGCTAGAGGGGACTTGACCTCCCATATTTGGTTTCTGACCTCCACCAGCCCTAGACTCTGGCATCTTGCTCCCGTGTTCCAGTTTTGGCCTCTCACAATGAGAACCAGCCTTAATTCCTTCCTGCACCCCAATTGACCTTATTTTTCCTATTCCTGTCCTTTTGTCTTAAACTCAACCAGGGATGGCCCCTGGTTACACCCATCCTCTCATAACATGAGTAACTGATAGGAGCACCCCCAAATATTGTGTGCCTGGAGCCAGGTGCTGTCCCTGCAGTACCCCCAACTAAAGGCCAAAAGGCCAGCTTCTAGTTTAAGGATTATAGTATGCAAGTGCTGTAAAGTCACAGAGGAGTAAAGCAAACATTAACATTTAAAAGTAATTTGTTTCAACCCACTCCATGTAATTAAAGTACAACTGTTCATACTTTGATTGCCTGCCATGTGCTAGTGAAATCATAATTATGATTTGTTTTTCTACACCCAACATTAAGGAATTATAGTGTTTTTAAAGTGCAGTTCAACATAGCCACCCCCCAGAACTCAAAAGTTAATGAAGGACAGGACGTTCTCCAGGCACTGACCCCCCTGGGGCATCTGACTGCTGTGGCCCAGATGTTGGGATCCAGGGCTCACGTTTTCCAGCCTGCTTTCTGCACTTGCAACAACTGGGGAGATGCCGATGCTTCCAGTTAAGTGGGGCATCTCAGATGCTGTGAAGAAATCGTTTCCTCGACTCTAAACATAGGAAATGCCCAGGGTGTACATACATGGCTGAGTCGTCCTGTGTGTTACCACCACACTGCACCGTTGACATGCCTACCGTGTGTTATCTTACTTGCCAAGTTGCCATGACTCCTTAGCTAATATCTCAGTTGTACTCACAGACTTTAGTTTTAGGCTGTAAAATGGAGCCAGTAATCAAAGGCAGCTGCAAGGAGCAACTGTGAACACCAACATAAACAATGTATCAAAATAGGATAAACCAAAAAAGAGAAGATTCTGGGAAAGATTTTTCTTTCTGTACTGGAGCAAAGAATCAGCTACCCCTCCCTCATTTCTCCAGGGATTGATAGAACTTTAATTAGTTCTGGGCATGCCCGTTACTGCTTGTTGATGATATCACAGCATGGCTGAGCAGTGTGGGGTGGCATGGAATGGTGTGTACATATGACAAAGTCCAGCACATCGTTTGAGCTGGATTGTTGTGTCAGCCCCAGACACAGCTTCGACTGGATGCCTAGTTGCCAACCCCCCCGTCACTGGCAAGCTCGTCAGTGATCCCTAACGTACGTCATGAGGTGACCTCTAAATAGGAGATCATCCTTCCAACAGGAAAAGGTACCTTCACTTTTGAATCTTTAGCTTTACTTAGTGCAAAAGAAAGTCAGTCTAAATTATGGACCCACCATGAAAAACACCAATCTTAGTTCATTCTAAACAACCTAAATGCTCCTAGATTTCAAAATATCTTGTAAAATAATCATGTAATATCCATTTTTTTTTTTTACCACTGGCAGCTGGCATTCAAATTTGGGGGGCCAACTGTATGTATTCTTTAACAAGATGGAATACGTTTCTAGATTATTTTTAAAACTTTACATATGTACCCAAATATGATAGGGCTTTTTCTGATGCATAGCTGAGGGATTTAGAAAGCAACAGTTAGCACTAGAGATTTTCTTCAATAAAGAAAATACCTAAACAGAGGCGTGTTAATGCTCCAATTTGGTGTTAACGGAAATTTTTCAAAACCTATCTGGGAGGAAGGTTTTAATACGTGTATCAGGTTGTTAGCACTTGACCCCACTGATTGATTATCAAATCTCTCAGACTCTGCCTCTGTGCCTCCTGAAGGGGTGCCGTAGCAAGGAAGGACGAAGCACCCTGTGTGAACATGGCTTGCTCAAAGGTGACCCTGAACCTAAAGAAGCCTCTAGATCCAACAACCAATTTAGAGGAAATAGAAGGGAAAGAGGAGCACATTATACACACCGTGAGGGTGAGGTGGTCCAGTCCACCACGTTGGCTATTTGCAGTGCCAATTACCCGGTTTCTTCAGTAACAACAACAAAAAGTTACTAAAAAAGTAGGAAGGAAGAAGAAACTATTATGAATTATGAGAAAATTAAGAGACACATCAGCCAAATGTCATGTTTTGACTTTGGGTCCTGATTCAAACAAAGCCACTTTAAGAAAACATTTTTGAAACCAAAATCAGAAAAAATTAAACAGAGACTGGGTAGGAGGTGATTTTAATGAATTATTGTTAATTTCATTAGACGTAATAAAGGTCTTTTGGTCAGTCCTTTAAATTATAGAGATAAGAATAAGCACGAAACATCTTTCCTGCAGGGAAGCAGAGGACTGGATGGCTACCCAGGCCCTGATGGGCCCCGAGGACCCAAGGTGAGCTTAGTTTTCTCTTTGGGTAGTATTCTAATGGCCTCCTACTCTCCATGTTGGACAGGGAGGTGGTGTCTGTCCTATCTAAGAATAGATATCCGGACATATAACACCCAATAGTGGGGAGATGAGAGGGACGTTCATTTGTTAGTCACGTACACCCCAGCCTTATGCTGCTATGTGCCTCGCAGGCGGAGGCCACACCTGGAGCAGAGTGAGCCATCAGGGCTGTGGGAGGGGCTTTGTAGTAATAAGAGGGTGGGGCACCCCTGGTTCCCAATGGAGGATATGACTGATGTGTTTAGATCTTGCATGGGCTGGCAGGGGCGTGCAACCCAGTCGGCTGAGGACCAGGTGAGGCCCAGCTACACCAGCTGATGGGGACACTAGCCAAAGAGGGAGTCTTTCCTGCTCAATGGGGGCCATGTCTGGTGAGGATGGGGACTCGCAGGCCTGTGGGACCCAGTGAGGCTCAGAGTCGTTAGCTCTTACAACCTGGATGATGGCATTGTATCAGCATGCTGTGGAGTTACCCCCGGCTCACCCTATAGGGTGACTTGAATACCATTCTCAACAATGAAAGCAGCCCTGCAGAAAGCAGCCTCCTGACTGGGTCTAATATCTGACAAGGATTTCAAAGTGACATTGGCACAGCCCACTTGGTTGTCTCTCAGTGTATCTGGGATGCCTGGACTTAGTGCCTCAGCATAATCGAGAGGGAGCCCCAGGCAGAGTCTATGGTTCGATTACTCAGAAGAGAAGGTCCAAAACTCCAAAAGATTGGTCTCACATTCTTCTGTTTTTTTTCTTTTTTTTCCTCCAGGGAGAAGTGGGTGACCGAGGCCTCCCAGGCCCACCTGCCCCTTTCCCCCATCCTTCCCTAGCTAAAGGTTTGTATGGAACTTCTCTTTCATGAGAGCGTACATTCTCTTCTGTTAGGGACACGGGGTCATGAACTTTCAAGAAAGATTTATCTAAGTAAAACAAAAGATGCTCAGACCACAGCTTTGTAGAATCTGTTTCGTATGCACCTCATGGCTTCAGTGTGGTATCCCAGGAGAGCCTCACTGCCTGAGGCCTGAGAGTGTGTCCCCTACTTTCTAGGTGAGACCCCTCTGTTGGGAAATTCTTCCAGTGCTGCACACCTCGTGCAGGCTCTGGCTTCGCCATCTGCGATCTCACTGAAGAAATCCAGTCCTTTTGCACCTCAGGCCTCCATGGTGGCTGGCCCAACCACCTTTCCAAGTCCCTACTCCAAAGCTTCCAAGGTGCACACACCCTTCTGCCCAACGGTCTGAAACCCAGTACTGATCACAAGCTCTAATCTTGGAGACAGTCTCATCCTTTTAGACTTCAGAGAGCTAACTCCCCAGATATGTGCATGTGAATAACTACCTGGGCAGACGCTCCGCTGTCCCCATTGACCTGTGTGTGTAAATGAAGGATTTTGTGTGTGTTGTGGCTCATGCTCATCTCGTTATCTTAGCTCAGCCTCCAAGTTGGTAAAATCATACTGAAATATGATTCAAATTCTGTGGTAAGAGCAACAGTTTTGAATGTGCATCCTTCTAAATAATGTTTTTGAAAAATGTTCTGAGCATTCCTCCAAATAATTGTACATATATTTATGGATGGATTACTTGCCCATGTTATAGGAGTTTTCATGAATACAGAGACTAGCCCGTGTGGTTCACTACTATATCCCCAATTTCTAGAACAGACCCAGGCAACTAGTAGGTGCTCAGTAAATACTTATCTGAATGACTGAATGACATGCATGCTAAAACTTACACATCAGATACAGGTTTTAAAGGATAGAAGTTTTTAAATAAAAATGCTGTGATGCTTCTTTCCTATACCCAGTAGATCATCTGGCTCACCCCTATCATGTATGCCCAGGGGTCAAGGACTCACTGTCCTGCTTAGGTGTGACCCATGTGTCAGTTTAATGACTACTTTTGTGTGTCTTTATCCAACATACCAAAGAACTTTTCGATGCCACTTTACGTTTACTTATGGATAAGGCTTGCAAAAGTGTTCATATGTTATGCATCCAGCAGAGAGTTACTGGATTAGAAAAGCCAGTCCAGGCAGGAGCTGGGGCTTAGGGGAAGAGAAGCACACTGCCTCTTGTGTGGGAGGATTCCTGATCCTATCAGTTCTTCCACTGGTCTCAGCTTAGACTCAGCTCCTCATCCAACCTGATGTTCCACCAGCTCTGTGCTTTCAGTCTGGCCTCCCCTCCCCTCCGGATGCCCCTCCCTCGACTGTTTTATGCCCGCTCCCTCCCTTGTTCCACATCTCCTCAAACCTCACCCCTGCCCACATCTCAACTGTCAGGTTACCTGCTCTAGGAAACGTGAGTGCCCCTGAGCACAATGCTTCCCCTCTCTGCAAAATCGGGACCGTGGTACTCTGCATGCCACATGGTTTTATGGGAATCAAATGCATGTAAAGCATTTCGTGCTGAGCCTAGTGCACATAGCAATAGCTCAAAAATCTACTTCTATTGTTTTTATTCTCCATGGTCCTTCAACATCACATTTTCCCTGAAAATAATCTTCCCTTCCTCTGAAACCACTCTGTACCTTTTTGGCATTGTGTGCCTCTCTGTTTTATGATATTTACAGGGATCTTATCTCCCCCTCTTTGACTGGGGATGAGCTCCTTGAAAACAGGGACCATCATGTATTAAACACTTGGACCCCCATTGTGCCTCACACAATGTGCAGGGTATTGGTCAATGTGCATTCAATGAAAAGGTGAACATCTGTCGTGAGTCCCAGACAACAGCCCTATTCTCACTGTGGGGCTTGTCTCTGTTTCAGGCGGCAGAGGTGACCCAGGATCGCCAGGGGCCCATGGGGAGCCAGGAACACGGGGTCTGCCAGGGGACCCTGGCCCAGCAGGTTTGCCTGGCATATCCGGCATAAGTGAAGGTAATGTGGTTCCATGGCATAAAAATTGTGACCGAAAGTGTATCCCCTTGGTATTCTCACCAACTGCTCAGCTTTGTTGGTTCTGGTGCTCTTCCTCATAAACTGGGTTCGGCAGTAATGGGTCTCACAGCTATGTTTGGTTGTTGTCACAGAGCAGTTAGCCCTGTGACAGTAACTCTCCCACTGGGCTACCCTGTGTCGCTGCTGAGTAGCTAGCAGGATTCTGCCAGCAGGCTGGGGGGACCACAAGCAGTCAGCAAACGTTGCTGCCACATGTTGGTAGCAACCCTCAGGCCACTGTTTGGATGCAAGAAGAGGGGCTTTTTTGAGGTTGAAAAATGGAAATGGAATATGCCACTGGCACCCACCCCTTAAGTCACTGAATGGATTGTAAATTTCCTAGTCCTGCTGGAGGGCTCCATGGGCGGGAACACCAGCGCGCTGTTACATAGCACACGTTTCACACTGCTGCTGATGGCTGTTGGATTTTCAGGTGGACGGAGAGGCGCCCCAGGTGAAATGGGACCCAAAGGCTTCATAGGAGAACCGGGCATCCCTGCACTCTATCCCGGTTCACCAGGAGTTGAAGGGAAGGCAGGGCTCCCAGGAATCCAAGGGCCTGCTGGACCACGGGGACCAGATGGTGAGTGGACAGAAACTCAAAGGAGGCTGCATGACCACAACCGTATTTTCACCTGGGCTTTCTGCTAAATGATGTTGTGAACACATGCAGTAGGCCGCTGATGAGGGCGTAGCAGGTGCTCTGTGGTGTGAATAGAAAAAGCCGGTGATGGAAGAAGGGCAAAACCTTCTCAGCCTGTTGAGTAGCAACAGTCCCATGGATATTACACAGTAAGGGTTGCCTGACAGTGGCCCCAGCGCAATCCATCCTTCAGTGGAACCCCAGAGAGGTGCAGTCTGGAAGCAGATGAGGGCAGAAAGCCGTGGGGCGACGAGTTCCAGACACCTTCTTCCAGGGTGGAGGCCGCACATCTTATTTGCAGCCTTTCTCTGCTGTTTAATCAACTATTTTAAGCAGACTCAATAATCTTGTCTTCCCGGTCCATGCAGAACAAAAGCTGCAACTGAACAGGTGGCAAGAGTTGACGACAAGGAGGCTAGCATCCCCCACTTTACACACTGCCTTCTCTGGCCTTCCATTATGCTGCCCCACTGTCTTCCCCACCGTTATCTCAGTGACCTTTTTTTTGAAGGATGGTTTGCTGACTCTTTCTTCTGTTTCCCCCTCTACCCATCCAGGAGATGATTGAAGTTCATTCTCAGACCCCTTTTTCTCTCTGTACTCTCTACCTAAGTGAATTAGCCATTCACATGAATCAAAGTACAAGTTCTTTGCCCCCACTCCTTCATCGTGTCTCTAGCCCAGTTCCATGTTCCGAGCTCCAAATTTGTACAAACTGTTAGCTTATCACATAGTCACCAATGAGTGTATCACAGACATCTTCAACTTCGTGTGCCCTGAAGAGAGCTCTGGATCTCCTGCTCCCTATCGCCCCTGGCCACATGTCCCTGTCCTGGTCCTCACTTATCTCTGCAGACCCAGGAGCTCAGGCCAGAGCCCTGGGGGTCACTGTAGCATCTCACTCACCCACACTACAAATCCATCGCCAAGTCCTAGTGATTCTGCCTCTCAAATCTTGAATCAACCCATCATTTCACTACTTCCATCACTGAAGCCACCGCAGTATCATGCTTAGTTGGCCAGAATAACCAACCCACTCATGGCCAGCTTCCATTCCTCCTCTCTCTGGTGACCAACTACACAGCCAGTGTGTTCCTTTTACATGTGAATTAGGTTGTATAACTTTTCCTCTTGAAAACCCTTTAAGGACTTCCTATTGCCCTTGGGATAAAATCCAAACCCCATTTCTCAGCCCACTAGGCTGGCATGATCTCCTTTAAATCCCTTTCTGCAATTCTGCTCCTCACACATCACCCTCCAGTAACTGTTTGCCTTCCACCTCAGGGGCTTTTAGACAAGCTTATGTTCTCCTTGGAACATTCCTTCTCACCCACTCTTGGCTGGCTGGCTTTTATTCTATAGGTCTTAATGTCAAGTTCTCGGAAGTGACTTTCCTGTTGCCCACTCTCCCTATTACTTTCTCTGAGCTTCTCACAGCACTGGCCATAATTTGAAATTCTGTGTTGTTCTATTGACTAAGGTGTATTTGATGTGCACCTCTACATCTAAACAGGAAGTTCCACGAGGTCCTGTCAGTTTCATTCCAACTATATACACAGCTTCTAGCACACTGCTGGGCACAGTGCAGGCACTGGAGAATGAACGGATAGATGGATGGATGAGAGAGATTACATTAAATGTGTAGTGAGGTCAGATTACGTGGAACAATAGTCATTGCCTCCTTTCCATAAACAGTTACCTTGGAGCTTTCTGATATTGAAATTCTAGTATTTTTCCAAACAGATAGCAGAAGTTTTTTAAATTGGTATTTTCCTTTCCTTTCTGCTTCTATAATCACCTCATTTTCTCCTGACAGTTACCAAAAGGTGGATATGGCAGCATGTATTTTAATTTATTGGAGGAGTTTTATTGGATCTTTGGAGCTATGAGCACTGTAGGGTTTAGCAATGAAGAGAACAGGAGGAATCAGGGAGACTCCGATTCCATACTCAGCAATGTTTCCTGGACATGTGCAGCCCCAGGCCCACCACACGATGGCGCTCCTCTCAAATGTCACTTGGGGAATTTTATTGGTTTTTAGTTTGTATTTCTTACACCTTTGCCCAGATATCCCTGCTTGGAATTATTGGAGCCCTGCGGACAGTGGATTGGAAGCACCCTGATCCCAGTTACCACACTGAATCCAGATGGTTCACAAGTTATCTACATTAATTACACAAACTCCGTGTGTGCTTGTGTGTGCATGTGTGCACCCAAAAGAGTAAAAGAAGGAGTGTGCGTGTGGTGTGTGTATGGGGAGAGAAGTATGTTCAAGTGAGAACCCGTTCCCAGGAGAGGACAGATTAGGGAACCGAATTGATTTTTTTTTAATAAATGCTTAATTTTTTATTTTTTTACTTACTTTCTAAAGATGTTATTTATTTATTTTTAGAGAGAGGGGAAAGGAGGGAGAAAGAAAGGGAGAGAAACATCTATCGGCTGCATCTCATATGCCCCCAACAGGGTACCTGGCCCCCAACCCAGACATGTGTCCTGACAGGGAACTGAACCAAAGACCTTTCAGCTCGCAGGCTGTGCCCAATGCACCGAGCCACACCAGCCAGGGCACCAAATTAATTTTGATATTCATTGTCTTTTGGAAAACCAGAAGTCTTTTGGTAGTCTTGGAATTGCAAACTATTGGGTTGGCCAAAAACTCCATATGTTTTTTCCCATAAAATAGAAGACACACTTTTCATTTTCACCAATAACTTTATTGATTTGGATATTTTGAGTATGTCAGCTATCTCCTGCATGGTGTAACTTTGATTGCTCTCAATTAATGTCTCAATTTTATCGCTATCAACTTCAACTGGTCTACCTAACTGTGGAGCATTGTCCGGCAAGAAATTTCCAGCACAAAACTTCACAAACCATGTTTGATACATTCAATGAGTCACAGCACCTTCTCCGTACACTGCATAAATCTTTTTTTTTTTTTTTTTTGGCATTTCAGTTGTTTTTACCTTTCACAATATAATAAAGCATACTATGCTGAAAATTTGCTTATTTTCTTCCATCTTCAACATTAAAATGGCTACATAAAAATTCACCAATTTTTATGGGTTTTTTAATGCATACTTATATAACAGCTGTCACAATACAATCTAACAAAATTGTTTTAAATGAAGTGAAAAACAACTAAGCACTACTAGAGTCATCTTACAGAAAAAACCAAACCAAACAAACTTTTTGGCCAACCCAATACATAGCTGAAAAATCAAAACCTTGCTTTGGACTCATTTCTCAAAACAAAAGTTTTTTATCTTTAGGCTTTAATAGAAAAAGTAAATTCATAGGCTCTCACATTTCTATCCATTCCTGAAAACAATGACCACAAGACACTGTTCATTTCTTTCTGATGAGGAGTTTGGGAGTGGAATTAGAGTGTGTGGGACTTCGTTAGTCTCTGTTGGGAGACCGGGCGGGAAACCTTCCAGTGCAAGGCTCAGCAACCGTGGGCTCCCCTGGGCTCTGCTAACGTGCCCCCTTTGTGGATTTTCTCCTTAGGTTTCCTTTTTGGCCTTAAAGGAACACCAGGACAGGCAGGCTTGCCTGGGGCTCCAGGTTTCCCTGGGGCTCGTGGACAGAAAGGATGGAAAGGTAAGGGGCATCTGGGAACAATAGAGAAGGGGTGGGGAGCTGACTTGGCCCATCTAAGTACACTTCACCCTTTTCACTTGTTCGGAAATGAACACAATCCCCTAGTTCCCTACTGGGCGTCCTTCCTTTCATGGAAACTTCACTGCCACTAAGGGGATGTTTGCCACATTTTTTGGTGCACCCAGCATTTACTCACCCTTCTCTGTTCTCTATCTGCCAACTTCATCTCTGAATTTTCAGGGAGTGCAGAGCCCAGCACTGGAGAAAAAGATGAGCATTGATTTCTTAAGCTGACTTCAGATCTAAGTGCTCAGCCTCAAGGCAATGTAACAAGTATTTGCAAAGCACTTGCCCACTGCAGAGTGCTTGTAGAGAAATCTGGTTGGATCCAAAGGGTGATTCCCTGAGTTAGGGATTAGCTAATGGGTGAGAAGTCCAAGGCTCAGAGGAGTGATGAGACATGCCCAACATCTCAGGAACACTGCCCGTAGCTCAGGACCCTGTCCAAGAAAGGGCCAGCCCAGGTGGCCCCTTCCCTGTGAGCCTATCAGGGACAGCAGTGATGCCTGCTCAGCTCTCCTGTTCCTGGGTATGGGTCACATGTTCGCACTTTAACCACATCTGGACCTTTGTGGTACATGTGGGGTGTATGGGTGCGTGCCCCACTGAGCCATTGTCTGTCATCATCATTTCCCCACTGGCCCCCTCTCCCCTAAGAAGCCAACCCTACCACCAGCACCAGGCTCCCTGGGTCCAGCCATAGCAAGACAGCAGTGGAGAGGAGCTGCATTTTTTTCTCTGCCTACTCATGACCTTGACCTCTAAGTCCATCACTCTTGTCATGGCTTTCCCTTCATCTGGACCCTGGAACACTGTCTCTTCCCCTCGCCTCTGAGGCCTCGTCACTGATTCTCTGCACACACCTCCGTAAATGGTCCCATTGGTTAAGTATCCTTAGTAAACACTGCATTGGAACTCTGCATCTGGAGGAGACCATGACTGCACACTTAAGTAACTCATGCTTCTCATCTAGGAAATGGGGATAAGCAATCCCACCGCACGCATGAGTGTGAAGAGCAGAGTAGTTGATGACCACAGAATGCGGCATTGCCTTCGCTGCTCCCTTCACCCCCAGCCCCACTCCCCACCATGCTTATGTTCCTGTCCCTGCAAAACCAAGAAGAGGTTTAGCCCATGCTTTGTGAGTAAATAACTAGTCCTTCCTCTCCCTCACTTTGCAGGTGATTATGGGGACTGTAAATGTGCCGATGATCAGTTCATCAGGGGTCTTCCAGGACCACCTGGACCCAGGGGCTTCCCAGGCATCCATGGGGAGCCAGGAAGGAAAGGGTTCCAAGGAGACCCTGGCCACCACGGCACCCCTGGGTTCCCAGGGCTCAAGGTGAGAGACAAATTCTATCACAGAGTGGATGAGACATCCTTAATACCTACCTCTGTTCTCCCAGCTTTTATTTGTTGAATTAACACAGCTGTAGACCAGCAACACTTCAGGCACCCAACACTTCATCCAAAAAGGCTGTGTACTCCAAGGGAAACTACTTGGTAGGAATAGTGAAATGGTTCAGCCACTGTGTGAAATTCCTCAAAAAGTCAATCATAAAATTACTCTAGGACCCAGAAATTTCACTCCCAGATATAGACCCAAGAGACTGAAACACATGTCTGCGTAAACACTCATGCGAGGAAGCGAAGGGTATCTACCTACACCTTCATCTTGGCCAGAACCCCCACATTAACACTTGTAAGTAAGTATTCGTAGCAGTATTAATAATAATAGCCAAAAGTGGAAGCAACTCCAGTGTCCATCAGCCAATGAGTGGATAAACAAGACAGAGTATACCCATCCACTGGGATATTGCTCAGCCACCCGAAGGAGTGAAGTGTTGACACGTTACAGTGTGGACAAGCCCCAAAAACATTATGCTTAGTGAAATAAAATAGACACAAAAGAACAGATATTGTGCTTCTATCCATGTGAGGTATTCAGAACAAGCAAATCTGAAAATAACAAGATCGACCGTTGCCAAGGAGGGCAGGGGGTGGGACTGGCTATGTAAGGTACAGGGGGGTTTTTTGGGAGGTAATGAAAATGTTCTGAAATTAGATAATAATGATGGTTGCACAACTTTGTAAAAACACTAAAGACCACTGAATTGTATGCTTTAACACAGTGAATTTTATGGAGTAAGAATTATACCCCCCAAAGAGAAGTTTCTAGCATTTTGAACGTAAAGCATCTTGTTTATTAAGCATTTACCTCTTCAGATGTGGTACAGAGCCGGTTTAGCTTTTCATGAAGGCTCCCATAACCCAATGAAACCGAGACCTGCAGGTGAACCGTGGACGGTTCGCTTCATAGTGTGTGAAGTGTCCTGCCCAGGCTCGCTGTGTACACCAGCTAAGTGGACTGTATTTCCCACCTAATCAAAGCGATCATCTGGAGCAGCTCTTTCTTCTATGGCAGGTTTTCACTAACAATTTCAAACCAAATTTTAGATGAAGGCAAAGAAATGATACTTCTTGTACTGAAAAAGAGAACCAGGGGAGATTTATAAAGTGAAAAATCCATCATGTTATATACCTGGCAATAGAGGAAAGCTTGCTGAGGCCAGCTGGCCACGGACGATGAGCGTGATCTGGGTGCACACCATGATGCAAGGCCCGCGGCCCCTCAGAGCTGCCGCAGCAGGAGGTCATCACTGCTGTGTCCTGGAAGGAGATGAGGCCCAGGGCACCTCTCTGCTGCAGGCCCCGGAGCTTCTCAGAAAACAAATAGTTTCATCCAAATGCAATGAACAGATGCTGTGCTTCGTCCTAATTTAAAAATAATGCCGTCCCTAAACCATGGCTATCTATTCCTTTAGAAAAGGCTGTGTTCTGAGAATTGCAAACTTAATGGCAAAACCAGTAGAATCTTGGATTGTTTCTAAAATGATTGAATATTTCCTAGAAGCCTAACAGGTCCCACCCTGTGCACCTGGAATGCCTGAGCTCTCCCCAGGGCAGGCTTTGCCCCACTGTGTTGCGTACACGCCCACACTGCTTGTGTTCAAACACCTCTGGGAACGTGTTTGCTGTCTTGCATTTAATTATATGTTTGGATGTCTGCCAGCCCCACGGCAGTAGGAAGGACTAAGGTGGTTTTTCATTACTAAATATTTTCACTGATAGAGTCTGGCAGAGTGTTGGAAGTATAGGAATAATTGGTCAACAAATGAATTCATCCTTCCAGGCATGTGCCTGACACCCACCAGTACTTAGTGAGCAGTGTCTGCATGTGAGACACCGTCTGGGCCCTGATAGCACAGCACCCTTTTCTGCACAGAATTCAATCAATAAACCAAATATCAGTGGAATTTTTTTAGGAGAAAGGAACTCATTAGTCACTTGTAACATTCCACTTAATTAAACCAGCACTAAAACTCCCATAATCTTGCAAATAAGATCAACCAAGATTTGCCAAAAACTAGCATATCACACGTATTGAACTGCATCCTGAACCATAAAGCAGCTCACTGGGAAACCTAGGCTTCACAGCCTGAAACATGAGTGATCCCGCAACAAACCATCTCTAAAGTGTTTTCTCCCAACCTTAATTTCTATTTCCAATATTCTTTCTTGTTCTCAATATTAATAATCACACATTTCCATCCTTTGTGCTGGGAGGCTTATTATCTGCTCAGATTCTAAATAATTGTAGTGAAGAGTGAGCCCCCTTGTGTTGTAGATCACTGTTTCGCACCGGTGCACAACTGGGTGACTCCCTGGGACTTGGTTGAAATGTGGATCCTGCTTCAGTTGCCCCCGTGGGTTCTGAGGTTCTGCATTTCTAACAAGCTCCCAGGGGAGGCTCCCGCTGCTGGTCCATGGACCAGACTCTGAGTAGCAAGGTCCTGATTTCCACTGTCCATTATGTATGGCTGCTGCCATTAATTGGCAGTTATTTAAACTTAAACGTTCAGTTCTTCAGTCCCACTGGCCACTTTCAAGTGTTCGATAGCCATTTGTGATTGGAGGCCACAGTACTGAACAGCAGGTATAGAGCACATCTAATGTGGCAGAAAGTTCTCTTGGACAGTGCTGGGCTTGATGACAGGTAATGGCCCTCAGGCTGTATGAACAGAAGACCACCATCTTCACAGACCTGCTTAAACAGCATGAAGGAGGAAGGCATTTTGTGTCTGTTTCCACAGGGAGCACCTGGTGACTTTGGACCTCCTGGACCCAAAGGAATAAAAGGAGATTCTAGAACAATTACCACCAAAGGTCAGTCTTCTGTGGCCAGGCATTGCTTGCACTATTTATCCTTCTGTGACAGCCCTGTATGAGTAAAGTCACACTGCACATTCTTTCCAGGTGAGAAGGGACAACCAGGCATCCCAGGTGTGCCTGGGATAAAAGGCGGTGACGGCATCCCCGGGCGTGATGGACTGGATGGATTCCCAGGCTTTCCAGGCCCTCCTGTGAGTAGCCACGAGGGTGGGACCAGCTCGCCCTCACCCCGTCAGTCATGTTCTTAAACACCTTGAGGTGAATGGTGCTGGCACCCCTCTAAATCCACCCCATGCAATCCATTCTATTTTAATGAGCAGAAATTGTGTTTTTTAGGACATAGTGAGTTAGGTGGTAGTGAGTTAGCAAGACAAGCCCAGAGTGAATATTTAAAAGTTAAAGAGATAACAAATATTCTTCCTGGTATAACATAGAATGAAACACCACCCTCCCCAAATCACATGTTCTTAAATAGGTGGTGGAATTCTATTTTTGTAGAATAAGTTATAAAATAATACAGTTTGCTTTGGCAACAAACACACCAGCATCGAAAGAGAGGATGTCTCACAAAGTGCAGAGTCCCGCCGCCTTTCTCGGCGGGTGGGGGGCAGGCTGGAGACTAGACGGAGAAGGGTGGAGATGAACCCGGGAGAGAGGACTTCACCTTTGCTCAGCATCCTCCCCTCCCCGCCTAAGCCCTGCTGTCTTTCCTTGCCCCCAGACAGTTCTGGAGTTTTCTCCTGATTCTGCAATGTGATTTCGCAGTTCTTTTTTCCTAGATTCCAGTTTCTTTCCTATGGCTATCAAGCCTACACCCCCCACTCCTAACATCCTTGAATTCACCTCGTGGGGCTGCCACAACAAAGCACCACCGACTGGGCAAGTTATATGACAAAAGCATCTGCAGGGGACACAATTCAACCTATAATTCTCTTCCATCTCAGAGCTTCATACTTACATTCTCTTTGCTAGTTCACTTGCCTCATTCCAAAACCAAGGCCTTCTCCTTCCTAATGTGGGTCATTTCTTTTATAATGCTGGTAATGTTTTCAATGCAGTTTCCTTGGGCTCTTTGAAAACACCTGGATTTTTAATAATCTAGTACTGCTGTTTTAGTTATCACTTTGAAAATTATTTTCCAAAGAGAATTTGTGTAGCCCAGTTGCACTATGGCATGGCTCTCTGAGACAAAAGCATGAAGGCCACTCAGCCAATGAGGAAGTGATGAGAAGTGACACGACTTGTCAGCACTGAGCCTGAGTCTGAGTCCAGGATCACAGGACTTCAGCTGTGTTGGTGGCCTTGGGGAGGGTTGGAGAAGTCCGCTCTGCTCTGAGTGGAATGCTTCTGAAACCACGGATGATGCTACGATCATGAATCTTAATAAGCCTTATCTGAGAGTCATGATGGGGAAAAAGAGAGGCCAGAGCCATGATCGGTGAAGAGGACAGTGGATCATGGTGGTGGTTTGAGCAGTGTTCATGTTTTGCCTGTTCAGATATGATTATGGAGTGGTCTTTGTGTGTGTGGCATGTGCGTGCATGTGTATATGGTCTCCTTGTATGTGGTGTGCACATGTATGGAGGGGTGTATGTCTTGATTCGTCACAGTGGCTGACCTGATGTGGTGTGTGAATTACTGGTGTTCAATAGCACACTTGCCATGGCTGTGAGGGCAGCCAGCTCCAGAAACACCTGGGGCTGGCCAGTGGCCCTCGGCCCGGCTCCTGGCTGTCCAAGCCTGCTGTTTTCTTTCTGCTATCAAACCCACCACTTCTGATTCCCAGTCTAGTGGCTTTTGTCAGTCCTTGAATGTTGGCATTTCTAAGCTAAGAACGAAACATCTGCCTTGAGAACCTCTGTGAGTACACCCCAGTCATCATCATCATTATCCACTAAGTTTGGTCAATCTACCATTTGACCTCTGCAACAGCCTTGGGAATTGGAAAGTCCTCCCCTTATCATTAAGCACGTCTTAAAGGAGCCAAAACACAGGAGGTTGTGTGGTTTAATCAGGACCATGCAAATAGAGAGGGCTTGCCCCTTGATCAGTGATTGTCCCACTACTCCTCATGCCTTTGTAAATGAAGGAGATCAGTGGACAGTGGCGTTTCATTGTCTGGAAGCTGCTGCCTCCTTACTGTCCGAATGTCCCTGTCTCATTCACAGCTCAGGCAGATGAGTGGGACTTATTTACACAGCTGTTGTACCAGCTCTTTCAGACACACCGGATATGAAGCTGGGCCCATGGTTTGCCTGTGACCCTGCAGACATCATTCCTTCTAACTCCCCAGTTCTCACAGCTCCCACCCCTTTGATCACACCCCTGCATACCCTAGTTTTCATTACCTGCTTAGAAGTTTCATTAATAGGGCCTGGCGTTACCGAATACTTCCCCTCTTCCTGCTATCCTGATCCTATCACATCTGCTTATTCTTCACGAGCACACTTCTCATTTTTTCTTGTCCAAATTAAAGACTTCCTTTCCTTTAACAACACATTAGCCCTTGTGAAGAGTAGATACGCCACAAATGCTAAATCATAACAATAAAAATAGTGTATTACTACTCTCATTTATCCAAACCTATGCCTAACTGTTCTTATGCAGAATTCTTCCCGTGAATTAACATCCCAATCAATACATGGGAGCTAATGGTTTGGAAAGAGAAAAATTAATATTCAAATAGATTTGTTTGCCTCCCAGAACTATCTTCTATTACATTGCTCATGATTATTATAAAATCTGCCCTTTATTTCTGTAACTTGGTTAGATCATGACTGTAGGTTCTTATTAATTTCCACTGTCTTTCTGCTCTCCACCTGTAGCATTGGACTCTGGGAAATGCAGAAAAGGAAACTGGGAATATGATTGTCTTTGAGGTTTACATACCTTTTAATAAATAAACTGAATATTTTCCCAGGGTGATGGCATCAAAGGACCCCCAGGGGATGCAGGCTACCCAGGAGCACCTGGCACCAAGGGCATTCCAGGAGAAAGGGGTCCCCCAGGACTGGGCCTCCCAGGTCCCAAAGGCCAACGTGGTTTCCCTGGAGATGTTGGATTTCCTGGAGTGCCAGGCCTCCCCGGACCTCCGGGCCCCCCAGGCCTCCCAGGACAAATAGGTATGGGGGATCCTTTCTTCTGTCTTTCAAAGTCATGAGGCACTGTGTAGTGCTTCAACGCATATTCACTATTCAGTTTTGGCAATATAGAAGTTTCCCAGCGGTATCCGGTAAGAATGCTGTATTGCATCACCAGGGTTTTTCAGACCCACCAACAGCCTACTCTCACCAGCTGGAAATACAGGGCCTCTCCTTCTAGTGCTGAAGCCATGGGCCTTCCCACCACCACCAACATGCACACTCGTAGATAAGTTAGTCACCGTCAGTTGTTCCAAAAGTGCCTCACTCTGTCATCATGTCTTGCTCCTAGATTGTGATACAGGTGTGAAAAGACCCATCGGAGGTGATGGACAGGATGTCATCCAGCCAGGTACTGTCATGAAGATCAGCCGGCTTTAGAGCCCTTTAAAACTTTGGGTTTATAAAACATATGGCTCGTCAACAATTCCTGTGAGCTCCTGCAGTGAACATGGAGCTGCAGCAAGAAATATAAATACGTGTAAAACTTGGAGCTGGCACCCTGTCTGATTCAGCTTAGAATCAAAGGATAGGCAAGTATAATAGCATGTAGTGTTACTACATCTTCCCACCAATGTGAAGCATCAATTTACAGCAATGGTAAGAATTCAACAGATATGTTTTTATACCTAAAATGCATGCATAAATGTATTCAGCTTTCTGTCTATACATGTGTAAAAGGCAACTGTGAATTATTTGCTTGTTATATAGGGTGAAGAGCCAATCCAAGTAGATGTTAGGAGAGCACCATTTGAACTAGTGATAAATGAATGCTAGAAAGAAGAAGGACTGACATATAGGGGCAGGATATAGAAATGACTCTGAGGCAGAGCTTAGTAGTGGGAGAGAAGAGAGGGAGACTATCCAGATGTTGATGTGGCCAGCATTGGAGATCAAAGCCTCCACAAATGTCAGGGTTGGAGAATTAGCATCACAATCCCTGGATCTCCTGTATGAGGTTCAGGTTGAGGTTAGGCTGAGGTGTGGGAATGGACCCAACACTCAGAGCAAAAGTGCAGAGCAGGAATGGCAGACCCCAAAGCTTTCAGAGAACTGGCCAACGATGCAGATGTGAGAAGACCCCTGGGTGTGAGGCTCTGCAGGCTGGAGGCTGGGCCCTCCAAAGACAGAGGGTACCTTTCTTTTTTTGACCTGGGCTGGCCAGGTTGTACACCCTTGGTCCCCAGTGTAGCAGAGGAGGCTGAAGCCTCTGTCAAGTTAGGAGCCCGGCCAAATCTCAGGCACACAGATGAACGACACTTTGAAGACAAAGGCCAGACAACAGAATACCCCTGCGTCATGTCACTGCCCTGGCCACACAGGCCAGAAGTGGCTACCACTCGGTTTTCATTTTACATTTCTCAAAGCAGTTATCGCTGTGGCTGCTTCTGAAACTATTCATAGTCACAAAGGAGGAATCAAAGAATTGCTTTTGAAATCACAAGTGGCCTTCATCTGCTGGTGGACATTTCCAGACAAAAAAGGCATTGGCATTGACTCACTGGGGAGGAGCGCGATTAACTCAGCAGTGCTGAGGTGTTGCCCTCAGGGAGGGGATGGGTCGTTGCCAGCAGAGCACCAGTTTTTATTTGACTGGCCTTACATTATTTGCATTTTATATTAATATTCTAATTTCATTATGTGATTAAATTAAACCTTTATTTACATTAGATCAATATTAATTAACTCATTCAATTACTCTGATTATAACAATGGTAGCCAGTTTTCAGGCCTGGTGCTCTTGATCTTAGCAATACTGCAAAGCCATGAGACTTGTCATTAAAGATATTTCCCCTCGTCTTTTTTTTCCTCTCTCTTCCCAGGTTGTATTGAAGGGCCCAAGGGATTGCCAGGCCAGCCAGGCCCCCCAGGCCCCACAGGTAATGTGCTCCAGTAAACCACAGAGCACTTTCAGCCTTCCTGTTTGACTCTTCATTTTCCTTGCCTCTCTTTGTACATCTTTCCTCTGCCCTTGGCTGTCACTGTGTTCTGCCATCCTGGCACTCTGCTACAAACTGGTAGTTTCTAAAGGAAGCAGACTTTTACTCGTCAGTATAAGAAATGTGTGTGGTAATTGACATCTAGTGGAACCCCAGTCTAAAGGAGAAGATTCTGCTACACAGGACTCAGCCTCAGCTATAGCACAAAGCTTGATGAGATAGAAGTGCCTCCTTAAGCCTGGGAGAAAATTTTATTTCTGGGTTGTTTTTTTTTTGGGGGGGTTGTCCCTTTGTGTCTCAGGATATGTAGGAAGAACCTATGGGAGGGGATTGTTTCTTTGGGGTTTTAACTGAAATGAAAGCAGAAATAAACAGGGCTGGGCATTTGTCTCTACAATCTAGGAGGAACTGGGCTTTTGTCTGCTAGTACAGAGCAATCACCCTATTTAAAGAGCCCACATGAAATAAATAAGGGTTCTCCATGACAGAGGCCAGTGTCTACAGCTGTCCACGTACCCACTGATGGCATGGCCATACAGAAATAACAGATAGGGCCTGGGCAACCACCACAGCTGTTTGGGGATGTCCAGATGCCTGTGTCAGTCAGCCTAGGACAGGCGAGTTCTCAGATACAGCAGTCTTGTGTGAGAGGGAACATCGTTTGGCTCTGACTAGTACTGACTGCTCCTTCCTCATCCCCCATCCCAGTCGAGAATAAGGGTCTGTTGCCCTGGCCAGTGGCTCAGTTGGTTTGAGCATCTTCCCGCACACCAAAAGGTTGCAGGTTCGATCTCCGGTCAGGATATGTACAGGAGGCAACTAATTGATGTTTCTCTCTCACATTCATGTTTCTCTCTCTCTCTCTCTCTCTCTCTCCCCTCCCCCCTCCCTTCCTCTCTCTCTCTCAGAATTACACTGGGATATATAGTCTATGGGGATCATGCTATCAGTGGGATATTTTGGATAATCTATGCATTTACTCGGAGTGTGAGTAGGGGTTAAGCCTTGGTTGCTATACCATGTGTTTTGCCAAGGCCAACCTTGCTGACAAGACCCTCAGAGACTAGGGTTCCACAGTGGGAACTTGTGGGTGCCATACACAGCGCTCCTTCTCCTTGGCCCAAGGGAAGTGCTTCCACGAGTCTCTCTCAACCCCTTTCTGCCTTCATAGAAAAAGATCAAAAACACCAGGATGCTAGATTGTCCCCTTCTGCATGATGGCAGAGCAGCAGTCCAACCTAATGGCCTGCAGGGGCATTTCTAAAGGGACAGTAGCATGGGGAGGCTGGAATTCCTACTGTACCAATACGCCTCTCCGCCACCTGCTCACGACCCTTCCCACCTACCTCGAGTGCTGCAGAGAGGACGCTGCTGTTCTCAGTACTTACAGAGAAATACGATGTGTCCCAAAGCACCCGGCTGCCAGTGCTGGCTGTGGTATCTGAGAGCTTGAGATGAAGGGAATTCTTGAGCCTGAGACCAGGCAGACACAGAGACACCTGGAAAAATGCCTCAAATTTGCTTCCCATATGAAAAGGTTCAGATCAAAGATGTCCAATAGATCAGGAGTTACTTCATTTAGCTGGTAGGAAGTTTTACTTTCTTTTTAGTCTTAAGTCATTCATTATAAGTAATATCAGTCAACATTTTTCAAATCTGGGTATATTGGCTCTGGGTGAAGGGTGTGGCAAACTTTCAAGTTTCCCATATTTATTTAAAATGTTTAAGGTATTGTAAATGTTTGCAGAGTGCAGCAGAGGAAGTTGAATGAATTGCAATAAGGTGTAGGCCATTATAACCGGAGGAAACTTACGCAACCTCCAAGCACCTTTGCTACTCAAAATGTGGCCCCCAGAGAAGTGCCAGTGTAATCCACCTCCCAGACTTCAGTGTTTGTTCCAGAGTTCCAGGGCAGTCTATAGTGGAGAGGGTCAGAGGGGCCGTAGGCAAGAGGCGGAGAGCCACTCTGTCACTCAGGAAGCTGACCAAACCTCAGAGCCCAGGAGCAGGCCTGTACTCACTGCTTGGGGGGGTGACCAGATGTCTCCTCCCAGCTCAACAGGGAGGAGGGTGGTGCCCTGCAGATGCAGGTCTATCTGGCCCCTTCTTGTGGCCCTGTAGTCCAGGCTTCAGTGAATGTGGGGGTGTCAGGTTTCTGTAGCTCTGAGTTCTTCTCTTCATTTCCTGACTATCAGGGAGAGACCCTCCCAGGCCTAGGAGTCATGATACAGCATCTGCTCAGCTCAAGCAAGTCTGTGGAGCTTTTGATCTTGTATCTTGACATTGACACTGGACCTGATGGAAACAGAGACAAACAGGATGAATTTTTCACAAGGACCCTCTGTGTTTAGGAACATGTGATTAGTGTCAGTTTGAGAACCTTGCTTCGTGCAAGAACCTCCTATACAGATAAAGTCTCTGTGGCCAGAGAGGACCAGAGTGCCATACATGTGACACACACCCAGACCAGAGACGCAATCTGAGGCCTGGTCCCTACAAAGGCTCAGAAGTCAGAGCCTGGGTGTCTGAGGCCCCGGGCCATTGTCTTGCTATGGCTGTTAGTTTCACTTCCTGACCAGGGCTCCAATGGCCAACAGCCCCCGGCTTGCTTCCACTCCGACTCTTCTCACTCACTCCTGCTGTCACATACCCTCCCCTGAGGGGGGAGGTGCGGGTGGGTGTCACACGGCATCCACTTTCCGAGGAAAAGCCATGAACATAGGTGGAAAGCGTGAAGTCTAGCTCCGTGACATTGGTGAGGAACTACAGCTTTCTTTTCATTAGAACGTTTGTGGAGCTCAACCTTGTGTAAACACTGCTCAGATACGTGGCAGGAGTCATCTCGTTGTCCTCACAATGCCCCGTGAAGTGGGTGTCATTTCCCCATTTTGCAGATGAAGAAACTGAGGTCCAGAGAGGTTTAGAAACATGTCCTAAACCACACACACACGATTCACACCCAGGCATTCTGAGCCCTGTGGAACCTTAATATCAAACATTACTCTTATAGTTTGAGTCCTTCAGCATGAATTTTAAATGCTGGAAATCATTCTGTAAGCCCAGAGATGCTATTTTAGTTCAGTCATTATAATCTTCAGCCACAGGATTTGTTTGTTTTCTTATGGCTTCTATTTCTTTGTAAAACTTATCATGATATGTGTGTATTATTTTCCCAATTTTGTTTACTGTCCATGTGTGTTCTCTCATATGAACTGAGCTTCTCTAGGACAATTCATTTGAATTTTTTGTCAGATACTTTCTGATCACCAGTTCTCTAGAGTTGGTTACTTGAGCTTTGTTAATTTTCTTCATTGGTATCATGGTTCCCTGTTGTTGGTGACCCTTGTGTCCTTGTGTTAATGTATGGTCATTTGAAGAAGCAGTCCACTCTTCCCATCTTTACTGGCTTCAACAAGGAAAGCCCTTCACCAGTCAGCCCAGCCTGGCACCCTAGGCAGGCCCGCTGGTGGCATTCATTGATGGATGGGGCCCGAGGCCAGAGTCTGTGGGGTCCACAATTGGGTGTGGTTGGGTGTCAAAGGTGCCATTTTAGGGTTGAGGTCCCAGCCTCACCATCTCCACATTAACTCAAGTGCCAAACTTGGCCACTTCCTATTCACCTACTGCTGGGGTTTCTTCACAGGGCTCTGATATGCGTTGTGATTTCTTTGGGTTGTGTAGGTGCCAAAGGCCTCAGAGGGATACCAGGATTTCCAGGAGCAGATGGACCACCGGGACCCAAGGGTCTTGCAGGAGATCCAGGGCGTGAAGGATTCCCAGGACCCCCAGGTAAGTCAGGTTGGACCCCCCTAGGCCCTTATTTTAGGACATGGCTATGAGTGGATGATCAGGGCACCCCAGCTCTGCTGTCCACAACATGCAGAAACTGGGTCGACGCTTGATGACAACTTTTGTTCTTGTCCTTGGGAGGTTAGAATTCTTGAATTTTTTATCATTAATGTTGTACTAGAGTTTTGCAGAGAATAATACAGATTTTACACACAAGAAAAAGGAGAGAGACAAATGCGCATTAAGATTTCTCTCTGGTTAATAGTAAACATTATAAGGGCACATAGTGTGCCCTCTTCTGCAATTATCATTAAAGGCACACATAGTCCTCACCATCGATTCCAATCTGCTGATCACTCACCGGCTAAGAAATGTGTATGTTTTTGCTTTTCTGCTTGCAGCATTATCTGCTCACTCCTCAGCCTGTAGCTTGTCTGAGTAACCAATTTGAACCATTCCATCTACACATGACACAGCAAGGAATTATTTAAGTCATTAAGTGGCCAAAGGAGCTGAAGGCACTTACTTATCTTTGTATGGAGGGAAGCGAATGTGTCTCTGATAATGAATGAGTGGTGGTGAGAAGTAGGAGTACTGCTTGGATGTCAACATACTCTTTAATACGATTCAGTGTCCCCACGCCCAGGTGCCCTGTGTTATGGCTGAAACGGTGTGAGTATGACTGTGTTACTTGGTATGCAGAGGCCCATGCATTTTAGAATTGTATTATTTAAATAAATAAAACTGTAGAAGTCACTAAGGCTACCCAAGTCTAAACATCCTCCCTCAGGATTCTGGTCAGGTGTTCTTCTAGCCTCTTATCACCCAGCACCTGTGAAACGGTGAAACTCTCTTATTGCTAGAAAGTTCTTCCCCAGTTGAAATGAAATCTGCCTCGAGTAGGCTCTCCGTCAGTGTTTCCTTGAACCAGTGGTCCTGGTGCATAACCACCCCTCACACACTGGGGGATGGCAGTCATCTCTCTCCACGTCATCTCAAGGACAGACGCCCTGACCTGGGATTGCAGATTGTCTCTCTTTCTCTTTTTCTTTTTTTTAAAGATTTTATTTATTTATTTTTAGAGAAGGGAAGGGAGGGAGAGAAACATCAATGTTTGGTTGCCTCTCACACCCCTGCACCAGGGACCAGACCCACAACCCAGGCCTGTGCCCTGACTGGGAATCGAACCAGCAACCCTTTGGTTCTCAGGCCAACACTCAATTCACTGAGCCACACGGGCCAGGGCCGGACGCTGTTTTCATAATATAATTTCCATGCCCTCAGAATTCCGAACTTATATCCATCACTGCCCTCCAGCGTGTCAACATTCACTTCAAACTGGGATCCAGAAGCTGAATAAGTGTTCCACATACCTGGAATATCACACAGAGCAGCGGGTCTGTGTGTCCTTAGATTTAGGCCCTTAGTAAATATTTTCAGCAAAGATTAATTAAATTTTGCCTCTTCCCTGGCCTATACTCAGACAAGTGGTTTAATCCTAAATGTAGAACTTCACCTCACTCTCTGATAGATTTCCTTCCTGGACTCATAAAGATGGTTGCAAACCTTTATCCTGTTGCCTTTCATGTTACGCGTCTCGCTGTGTTTTGAAGACTGGGATGCATACTCCATGTGTCTTTTGTCGAGGCATTGGCAAAAACCTGCCTTGGACAGAAACAAAGAAAGTTTTCTGCCACCATACCAGAGAATCAGACTGTATAGTTTTGTTGCCTTGCTGGGAGCACCTAAATTTTCAGCAGTTACAGATTTGCCCCTTAGTTGACCCTACATACATAAAAGTGAATTGTTTTTGAGAGAAGGAAAACAATTCATTAATGCCTTGAATATGAAGGGCACCTGGTAACCATAATTTATGTGCCCAGACAAGTGGGCATGAACTGTATAGCCTTCTCCTGGCGTGGAGAACGAGTGGGACCTGCCCATTACCAGGGTATTTGGGAAGCTGACAGCAGGTAGAGAGCTTGTTCTGTGTTGAAATGTAAGCCCTTAAGTGACCAGGGACTGGGTAGACCAGAGGGAAGGGATAAAGGAGGAACTGATCTATTCAATTTTGGAAAGCACGTCACTCTTTATGGTAAGGGAATGTACTGTGCTTCTGTCATGACATACAGAAGAAAATGCACCACTCCAAAGACTGCAGAACACACCGAGAGTCTGTCCCAAAAATAAGATCCACATTCTCACTCACACCCACAAATTTAAGTGCACAGTTCCCATGTATAGTTTGTTAACATTTCCATGAAAGCCGAAGCTCTTCTTTATGTGGGTAAATCCCAGCATTAAAACTCTGAAACAGAGTCCAGCTAGTTAATTCTCAGGTCATGTCCAGGTCTTTTGTTCTGGGCCCCAAACACAGCCACACCGTTCAGCCCATCTCCCAGCTCTAGGCACACCAAGCATTCCCGTCCTAGGAAAGGCCCGGGGCCCTGTGCAAGGGGACTTTTTGTCAGGTGTACCGCACAGAAGGGGCAGACAGTGCCCTCCCTCTCACGGCCTGCACACTGAAGCTGAGGCAAGAACAACCTCAAAAAGCTCTCCTTCTGAACAAGCACGTGACTTCCCATTCCCGCAGTTCAATCTGAGGTCACATCAGGGGTGAGGACACTGACAGGGGAAGTAGCAATGAGACCATTTGACCCAGCGGCATTCTGGAAAGACACAATTGCCCAAGCACATGATAGCCACCCTTCCTCCATCCAAATATGGGAGGTTGATACGATGACAAAGGGCTATCGATTCCCCTTCAAAGCATTTCCAAATTGACTCATGACAAAGGAGAGAGTTACAGGGACCACAGTTTGGGCTCTAAGGGGTTTTCTGTCACACTGCTCTGTCTCTCACTTGCAAACACATCCTGGAAGGTCCTACAAAAGCTGTCTCTTGGGATTATTTGCACAACATGAGATGCCATGACATGACGATTTATGTCCAGGGATGTTGTTTCTGAACACCTCATCCACTGTAGCTAAATTGTAAGGCTAAGGGCCAGACAACAGAGGGAGGCAGGGTGGCCTTGTGAACACTGTGGCTCCAAAGTGGGCGACAGGGCCCAGGCTTGAGTTGAGGACCCTGACTGCAAACCCCTGGGGTCTCCAGCCTATCTCTGATATCTCTCTTAGAACATCACAATGCTGACCTGTGGTTTTGGGGATGACCCATGTTTCCTTTTAGGGTTCGTGGGGCCCCGAGGATCCAAAGGCTCGATGGGCCTCCCTGGCCCTGATGGACTCCCAGGTCCCAGTGGCCTACCAGGACCAGTCGGACCCCCAGGGGACAGGGGCCTTCCTGGGGAAGTCGTGGGAGCCCAGCCTGGATCCCGGGGAGATGCTGGACTGCCTGGACACCCTGGGCTGAAAGGCCTTCCCGGAGAAAGAGGCGCACCTGGATTCAGGGGTAAGTCGCTGTAGCTCCCAGGGTAGCTCCAAAATCCCTCCCAGAGATAATTTGGTTAGAAGCAACAGAACTTTATGGCACAAGTCTTGCCTTTTCTCTTCCCCACTTAGTTCCAGCATTTTTCTAGAATGTTTTTAGGACACTAATCATCATCCTGTATTTTTACCTTCTGTAGCCAGGAAAGGATGGTCATTTAAGACCTTTTACAAGTATGGATTAACTGATGGACTCTGTTCCCATGTTGGGTGTGAATCAGCATGAGGGCTCGCTGGTGCATTCAGCAAGTGTGTGCAGTAGGTGTGAAAAAGAGGAACCAGGCCATGCCTAGTGAGAGGTTGAAGCAGAAGATAGAAATTACCTAGAATGCAATTTCATGGGTTGGTGTAAAATTGATCGCTTTAAAATTCATTAGTATTGTTTACAATATCATCTATGTATGTTTAGCAAAGTAGAAAGACCGCCTGTTGTTTGATGAATAAACAAGGCATTAGATGCTTTATGTATCCAATTTATGCAAAACTGGCATTGGGAACCCAGACACCTCACTTTAATGAAAGTTTGTTGCCAAAAAGCAAGTA
Source organism: Glossophaga mutica (assembly GCA_039655065.1). Lineage (NCBI taxonomy): Eukaryota > Metazoa > Chordata > Mammalia > Chiroptera > Phyllostomidae > Glossophaga > Glossophaga mutica. The sequence goes on along the minus strand of CM077310.1, from coordinate 66,112,870 downwards.
TTTACGTTCGGTGCACCACATGCTGGAGACTGCCAGACCATTGAAATCTGATATTGGGTGTTCCCAATCAAATATGAAGACGCAGGATGCATTCATTATAACTTTACATAGCGACTATTTGTATGTTGTTGGCATGTCACCAGTCCTGCCCCACACCCAGGCAAAAGAAGGCTTCTTCCTATGTTGTACATGAAGCAAATGTCATCAGACCTGCAGGGCGCCCATTACATGAAGACACAAAGGGTATGAGGCCTGGTTCTCGAAGGGCCGCTGAACTCACCAAGTCCAGGAGTGTGAATTGGCTTGCAGATGAGCCTGTCAGTTTCCAGCAGGCCTGGGAGGTGGGACGGAAGACAGGTGGGTTTCCACAGTGATGCTGATTGGCACCTCTACTGTCCACTGACAAGGAGAATCCCCAGCATGGGGCCTGGGTTTGCTGAGAGACTCACCGGGGTGAGGCCCAACAACAGAAAGAAAAGCGTGGATGGCTGGCATGCACACACACGCACGCACACACACACTTATTTATGCACACTTGCTCACACATGCTCGTACACCCACACATTTGCACATATGCTTATGTACACAGACTCATGTGCACACCCCCACACATGTTTATACATGCACACCCCACACACATTTATGCACACATGCACACATGTCCGTGCCTACTCATGCACACAATCATACATGTACGTGTACAGATCTACACATGTATGCCCACACACTCTTACATGTGCTCACACGTACACATTCACACTCTTACACACACACAGTCACACTCACCCTTTTATATTCACACTCTTCATACACTCGCACAACACATCTACACACACCCCTGAACCATACTACTTTGTCTAAGGCCTGGCAGGTATGTGAGCCATTGGCTACCATCACCACGCAGTAGGGACCCGATGCCAGGATATCTGGAGTCTGCCTTGCCAAGTGCACTACCTCTTGGTCAGTGATGGAGCGTAAGATATAACTCAGCACCTCTCTGCAGAGACTGAGGAGCTGGCGGCCCTGGAGGGCAGTGCCCCACGCGTGGTTATTTAAAAAGCCTTCCAGCACTGATGCTCATGAGTGTCAGCCTGTGCCCACCATTCTGTACTGCAATCCTGTAACAACTATGCCCTGAGCTCCTTTACGGAAGGGTACTCCGGTAGATTTCTTAAAATGTAACTATTTCCTACAGGTTTCAAAATGTTTGAGCCTAACAACAACAACTAGAAAAAAATGGCATCAGGTTCCCTTTCACGCCCGTGACCTTTTCCCACATTCGTTGTCACCTGGATGATCAGCTAGTTGAGGCAGAATATTTCATTGGTTAAAAGTTTTAACTTCTGAAGCATCAGAGTTTTGAAGAACTGCTTCCATGTCACTTCCAACCTCCCGTGACAGGAGCAGTGACAGGGCAGATGACACCACGTCTGGCTTGCTCGGCTGTGGTGGGCAGTTATGAAGGCACCTGATGCAGCCCGGTGTCTGAGCAGAACTTTGAATAACTAGTCCCACAAGTTTTATTTAGCTGAGGGCAGCTGACTTTTTTGTAGTTGTTGTTTTTTTAAGAGATGTTCTATAAATAGAAATTGACTTAAAATATTGAGCTCCATCAACAACTGAAAGAACAAAATACCTCAACCTGATATTTTCAAGGCAACCACCTAACTAGCAGAGGTCATCTCAACCATTTATTCGTGGCCTGGCCTCTCCACTTCCTTGAGAGAGGCACCCCAGAAACGTGCGCTCAGATGAGCCTCCACCCTGTTGGCCACGGCTCCCATGGCCTCACATGCTCAGTGCACTTAGTTCATGCAGCCTTAAGGGCTCTTGGGGATGAAGTTAGTTTGTCTGTCCTTGCAGAGGAACAGAGTATTGTGGCAGGAGCCTGACTTCTCTGTAAATTTTTTTTTAAGATTTGATTTATATACTTTTTAGAGAGAGGAAGGGAAAGAGAAAGAGAGGGAGAGAAACATCAATGCGCACCCCGACTGGGGACCTGGCCCACAGCCCAAGCATGTGCCCTGACTGGGAATCGAACCGATGACCCCTTGGTTCACAGGCCAGCACTCAGTCCACTGAGCCACACCAGCCAGGGCTTTCTCTGTAATGCCAGGGCTTTCTCTGTACTACTCTGTAATCTCCACTGCCTGTAACACTTCCTGCCTATTCTCGTGGGACCACCAGCAGCCACTAGCAATCACACTTTCCCTGGAGGTGTGAACTCTAAAGATAGAACCCCAAAATAAGTGTCCTCATTTCCCACAGAAAAACAGGAGTATGTGAGAACACTATATGCATCCTGCTTACTGTGCACCTTTCTCCCCGATGTGGTTTAAGAAGTCAGATAACTGGACCATAGACTTGAGAGTCTGGGTTGGTCCAAGACTAAATTGATCCCTTTGTTAATGACCCCCCCCCCAACCCTGTTCACCCCACTCATCTACCTCATCTTTTCAGTCAGCCTTGCACACTTGCTAGGATGGTCAGAGATGAAAGAACGAGTGACCCTAAGAGTCATTGGAGAAACATGCAAAAGGCAGACATTGACCCTTTTACTGATATTAATTGGATGCATGTAACAAAGTTTAAGTTCCCAGAAGAAAGGAGAAAATGACTAAATATAAGGAGATCCAGGGAGTTAGTGTTAAAAAAAGAAAAGGTAGAAGAAAATACATGCTCACAGTTATCTGACCCCTGGGTAGGGCAGGGTATTCTAGACATAAAATCAAGGAAAGAAAACACACGCACGCACACACACACACAAAAAATTTGTACAAATCTTAATATTCTACATGTCAAAAACAAAATGAAAATTTGGGCAGTAGATCAACTTTAAAATAGATAAGAAGGAATACAAGTTAATGTACATGAGGAATACTAAAATCTGTAAAAAAAAAAAATACTAGAATCCCCAAAGGAAAATATCAGCGAAGAACAAAATTTTCACCAAAAAGTAAAAACTAGGAGAAAGAAATGTGACTCATCATCAAAAACATGGCAAGGAACACAGCTGATCCTCCCCCCTCTTCCCCGATGCCTGCCCGCCGGGGTTCTGGCTGTGCTTCAGTGCCGGTTCTCAGTGCTGGAGAAACAGCGGGAGAAAAATATGTGGGGGCCGGTGTCTGAGATAAGCGTGCTAAAAAGCTCTAAGTTCATGTTTGCTTTGACCCACTAGGTCGATTTCCAGGACACTTTCCTAACAAAATGACTGACAACATGAGTGCATATATATATATATACCTGGTCCTCATAACACTGCTTGTGAGAGCAAAAAAATGGGGAGGGAACTAAATGTGTCCATGTGATGGGGTATTATTCATGTAGCCATTTCACATTCTTGCAAAGAGTATTTTAAATGTGGTGAAATGCTCAAAATATAATGTCAAGTGAAAAAAAACCTAGATTAAAATTTTACTTAAACTGTGATATCGGTTCCGTAGAATATCTATTTCTAGGTATATTTATGTGAATAGAAAAAAATGCCAGAAGGAACTATACCAAGATGTTAGTAATTATCTCAGAATGATGGCATGAGTTACTTCCATCTTACCTTTTGTACTTCTTTGCATTTTCCAGAGGTCCCACAATTCGTACAAAAATTAAATCTTATTTTTATAGAATAATTCTGAGGATGTAGCCATTGCTTGCAATGAACCGTAGGGTTTGGCCTCAATGCTCTTGTATCGATTGTTCCAGGAAGCCAAGGGATGCCAGGGATGCCAGGCCTGAAGGGTATCCCAGGCTTCCCAGGACCTCTTGGCCAACCAGGACTGCCCGGGCCACCAGGGCTGCATGGCTTCCCTGGAGCTCCCGGCCAGGAGGGGCCCTTGGGGCTGCCAGGCACCATAGGCCACGAAGGTAAGGGTCCCACCCTCCCATCAAGGGGTCAGAGCCTCACTCATATTGATAACTAAACAAGCACGACCTCCCCCTGGGGAGTTCTTAAACTGCTCCAAGGATCACCCCCCCACCCAGAGCTGCAGAGGTTCCAGAAGTACCCTACACTGCATGACTTAACCAACAGAAATTTATTCCCCCACAGTCCTGAACCTGGAAGTCCAACGTCAAGGTGTCAGCAGGGCTGGTGCTTCCTGGGGCTCTCCCGTTGGCTGCCTTCCCCCTGCAGAGAGGCTGGGAGGCGGCCAAGGTGGTACTGAAGGAAGTCAAGGGCCCATATGTTCGGGCACCATTCAGGGTCAACCCTAGTTTTCTCATTTGCCATAGTCAGGTGACAACTTCATCCAGGACCATAACTGGTCAACACTAGGGAACCATTGTGTCACACAAAGACCCCATGTAAGCCAGACACTCCTCTACACACAGGCCCAGGGCTTCCCCCATGTGTAGCCCCATGTGTGTCCAAAAACCAGGGCTCCACTCAGGTGGGATGGATGCCCCAGACACCATGCTACCCACTGGTGTTATGGTACCTGAAATCCTGGGCAGGAGGTTTGGGGACTTCTGTGTCAGTGTTCACAGGCTTTGCCAGTTCTCAAACATGGAACACCAGCTAAATAGTATTGCATGGCTTGTAAAAATCTATGCGAGAGCCCTGCCCTAAAGGAGCCTACAGTTTAGCTGGGGAGGGAATTACACACATAAAAGGCTTGCGTTGGGCCAGAGCCAGCCAAAGGAATGACCAGAACCTGAGGCTCCTGGTCTCCCAGTGGGCAGGGAAGCTAGGCAGGCTGAAGCAACCTTGGGAGAAAGAGATGAGACAAGCCAGGCTTGGAGGTTGGACAAGACTGGAACAGGGTCCTCCCCAGGAGGCGTAGGGGAGGCAGAGGCGGGAATGCCCAAGGAAAGCTTCGGCCCTGTGATCCCCTAAACTGGCTGGGGGAAGGGGGGAGAGCTTAATCTGAGGAGGGGACTGGTGGTCCAGAGGGAGAGATTGGGCCAAAGTTTAGAAGGCATTGAATGTTGAGCAAAGGAATTAGATCCCCTAGGTGAGGGAGCTGTTGGGGGCTTTTAACAAAGGGTTGCATTAAGAAAGCTGGCAGCTGTGTGTGGGAGACTAAGGGGAAGTGGTGAGCTGGGCAGCAGGGGAAGCCCTAATGACAGAATGAGGTGGGAATGGGGGAAGGGAAGGGTGAGAGCAGCCAAGTGGGCAGGTGCAGGTCCTCCCCCAGAACTAAATCCCCAGGCTGCAGCCAGCGATGGCCAGAGGGGCAGGTGGCCCAGGGTTACCCTCTGGAATCACATCCTGGCTTAGAGTTGGCAGAGCCCCCTGTACCCACCTGATCATTCTACCACTATAACTTCATTGCTTCGGCAAGAGGGCTTGAGTAGAGGTCAGATTTTTCTACAAGTCACATTTAGCTTGATTCCCACAGGTTAGCCTCCAGCTCTCAAAAAAAAAAAAAAAAAAAAACCTCTTCAGAAAGGCCATCCTGGCAGGTTTTCTGCATACTGTGGTCACCTTTAAAATTCACCTTTATAGTTATAGTTTTGTATTTTCCTTCTAAGAAGTTTTTTATCAAAAAGGTTTTTGTAATTAATGCCTTAAAAGTATTATAAGAGTTATTTTCTCTGTGTGTGGTATGTTCATTCTGTTTTATTTTTCTTACCCCTCTCTTGGACAGGTATGCCTGGAGAAAGAGGGGACCCAGGTGACACAGGTGTCCCTGGCCCGTTGGGCATGAAAGGTGTCCCCGGTGATAGAGGCGATCTTGGTTTCTTGGGTGAGAGAGGCCCACCAGGACACCCTGGCCTTATAGGAATGGCCGGAATGCCTGGTACCCCTGGACTGAAAGGTAACTGTATAACATGACAAAGAATTACTCACCGGGTGTTGAGCATTTTAAACTTGGGCTTCAGACAGCTCTGCCAAGAGAGGATTGCCCCACATGCCTGCAGGCCAAAGCCTGGGGACTCCTTTCCCAGGCATCAGACCCTGGGAAAAGTGGCTAATGCCGCTCAGGCGGGGTGCAACTGATGTGCCCAAAAAGCTGATTTCTTAGTTTACCAAGAGAGCAACTGCCTGAGGAACAGGACTTATTATCTGGGGGGAAGTTTGTGGGCAAGTCCCCTCAGGAGATGAGATTCGCATCCAGAGACTGACTGGTGAACTGGAACCAAAACAGAGGAAAATGCTTGGTCGCCAGCGTAGGGCTATTTGCACACAAACAGAGGCCATTTCATCTGGACATGGAGCCCTCTGGCCTTTGACTGTTGCAGGAGACACAGCGATCTGATTTTCCAGTGGTTCTTTGCCAGGTCTCCATGCTGGTTGTGGTGTTAGCACATGTTAACTTCTGGTGCCCCTTCTCACCTCCTCTCAGTGGGCCCACCGACCTAGGTGACCTCCCAGTTTTCCTCGTGTCTTTCTGCCTGACCACTGTGCATTTGCCTGACATCTTCTCCCTAGAGGCCGGATGGCTGGTGGGCTGATTCTATACCCTTCTCTGTATGTAGGTCAGCAGGCAAGTCCCTGTTTTAAGTTAAGAATCTTAGCAAACAAACAAAAAGAATCCTAGCATCTTCTCATGTGAATCACTCTGTGGAAATGCCATAGACAAGTGAGACTGAAATACCCACGCATTTATCCAAGCCTAACCCAGGATTTCTCTTGCTCTCTCTGCAGGGGAGAGGGGCTCACCTGGGATGGATGGTTTCCAAGGCATGCTTGGGCCCCAGGGAAGACCTGGGCTTCCAGGAAACAAAGGAGAACCCGGACTGCTCGGAGTTCCAGGGGAAAAGGGGATGGCTGGCTGGCCAGGTGTGAAAGGTACGCCTGCTTCTCGTAAGGTCTTTTGCACAGAGTTGAGACTCACTTTCATGGGGCTTCTAGGAACCCAAAAAGTTAGACACTTTTTAAAAAGACACAAACTAATAAAGACCAGTAGTCTTTATCCCTGCCTCCACACACTGACAGTATAATAAGGGAATAATGCCAATCAAAGGAAACTTCTGAGAACTAAGTGACAGCAGCACTAAGAACCAACTACAAAGAAACACATCCTGCTATGATTCTTCCATGTAAGTCATGTGAGACCAGGTAAAAAGCAGAAGGAATAAATTCTAAAGGAGGGGAATGCTGTTGGCAAAGGAGGGACACAGTATTGCAGGGGGAGGGATGCAACACTGTGCCAAAGAGATTGTGACCCACAGAAATGAGGCTGGTTCAAGGCCTGCCATAGGCCAAGCTCTCCAGAACCCAAGTGCGAGGCTTCTCGTTGAGGATATGTTACCAGCAAGCCACATTTTCATGACTTTTGTTCAAACACCTTTGTTCTAAAAGTATCGCAGTTGTTTCTAAAAACTTAATTCCTAATAACAGCTATGGGAAGGCTGCGGAGAAATGGAAACCCTGTTACGTGGCTTTCAGGAATAGAAAGTGGCACAGCCAGTGTGGAAGACCGTCCAGCAGTTTTCTAAGAAGTTAAACATACCGCCACCCAGCAAATCTACTCCTCGGTATGCACCCAGGAGAACCGAAAACATACGTCCACACAGAAAGCTGTACAAGAATGTTCGCAGTAGCATTATCTACAATAACCAAGGGTAGAAATATCCATCACAGATAAACAAAATGTGGCGTATCCATATAACAGAATATTACTCAGCAATAAAAAGCGAGTGAAGTACTGATACATGCTACAACATGGATAAAACTTGAAAACTTCATGCCACGTATTATCTGATTCCATGTATGTGAAACGTCCAGAGAATAGTTGGGGAACTGCTGTCCAGGGGCACCAGACTTCCTCTTGGAGTGACGAAAACATCCCAAAGTTAGATTATGCAGACGGTTGCCCAACTCTGAGTATACTGAAAACCATTGAATTGTTCTCTTTAAATGAGTAAATTGCATGGTTTGTAAATTACATCTCAATCAAGCTAGGGGATTTTTTTGAAATTTAATTGTTCTTCAAAGGGTTAAAACTTTTACAAATTCTTAGAAAAATAAAAGTTACAGTCTAGGGCACTACTTTTTCAAAGCTGTCTACTCACACTTAAATTTTCAAATAATCTTTATGTTAATTTAGAGTTTTATAGGCCACTGAGCAAAAACTGATATTTTAAAATTAAATTTAAAATAAAGTTACACTTGGATTCTACCCCGTTTTTTTTTCTGACTCCATCACACATTTTCCTCCAGCCTCCTTGGAATGAAGTAAATAAAGCATGGACCGCCTGTCCCTTTGCTGGGCAGCAGGCTCTCTAAGGACAGGAACAGTTGATACCTTTGTCCCCTCCATATCTAGCCCAGCACTACATGCTCAATAAATGTTCAGCATATGAAAATAAATTTTTCCCATTCAGCTGAGTCTGAATCTCACCAGCTGCCCTCTCATCCAGTGAACACAGATTCTGGAACATTCTCAGCCTGAACCTTATGGCACAATTCTCTGGCCTGTCTACTGCCTCCCAGGCCGCTGACCACTTTATTACCTTCTTACAAGTTCCCTTGCAACATCCGACCCACTTTTACTGTGGGCACCCAGCTCTGGCTGACCCGTTGTTAAGTCTGAGGCTCAGCCGGAGCCTACAGGAAGGGTTTGAGCTGGCCTCCTTCCTCATTTTGTCTTTCGAGTTTGCGACCAAGCTTGACTGCTGTCTCTTCAGAGTGCAAATAAAAAATCCTCACATTCTGTGTTACCCCATCACACTCACCCCTGCATTGTGCAGGCAGCACTGCTGTGGGAAGCAGGTCCTTCTACCCCAGTGTGCTCTGTGCCCACACCTCCACTGTAGAGAAAGCGTGGGGGAGGGCCAGACAGTAGGTACTGTGTGTCTCAGGGCCCCTCATCCCTGACTCACAGGCTTCCAGGTCAGGGGACGCATGCTGCCCTTCCTCTCAGAGCCTCTCGGGGCTCAGGTTTTGAAGGACAGCAGCAGCTGAGAGGCCTTTTCCACCTGTGTGTTTATACCTGGTCTAGAGGTCAAGTGAAATGACTGCATTCTGTTCCCTTCCAGGAAACCGAGGGGAGCCAGGCCCCCCAGGACCACCTCCCATCATCCAGCCAGAAGAGGCACGCATTAAAGGGGAGAAAGGAGATGTAGGACCTATGGGTTTGAAAGGCTACCTGGGCCTAAAAGGTGAGGTGTTGCCAAAAGGTCCAGTCTGACCTCTGAGCTGTCAAACCTGTGAGGGGGTCCTGTCCCTCCCTGCCCAGCCTCATGCCCACCCCTGCCTCTCTGAGTCCAAAGGAGCAGCAGCTTCTGCACCAGAGACACCCCTGTGCCTGACACCTTGACATCTCAACGCTTGGGCTCACGGGTGGTTCTTTGAGGCCTGATTAGCCTTGCCTTCTCATTTTAAGATTTGCAGCACTTAGAACAACAAATTCGAAAGCTTGGGGAGGGCAGGTGCCATATCCTCACCAGGGCATTGCACTTGGTGTCTTCCTGCAGGCCTTCCAGGAATGCCAGGGATCCCCGGGCTGTCAGGCATCCCTGGGTTGCCTGGGCAGCCCGGCTACGTCAAAGGAGTCAAAGGAGACATTGGAGCTCCTGGCATACCTGGTTTGCCGGGGTTCCCCGGTGTGCCTGGTTCCCCCGGAATTCTAGGGTTTCCAGGCGTCACAGGAAGTAGGGTAAGTGGATACCTTTCACCCCACATTTTCTTGTCCACTCCTCTCCCCTTGCTTGTTGACCAGAGTGCCACAGCCCAGCATTTACCATGTGTGAGTGGTCAAGGCACAGGTTCAGAGCTGGAGCCCCAGGCAGGTGGGGTCCCTGGGTCAGCAAAAGGAAACACTGTGCTCCTGTTGGCACCAGCGGTGACTGGGGTGCCACCTACTCCACTGCTGCCCTTTTGTGGGCTTCTGTTGGATGAAGCATGGTGTCTGCATTTGTTCATGAGAACCTAGAGAATAAAACTTGAATTTCTAGAGATTCGAGCTCTCAAGCCCAGCACATACACAACATCAGCACTGGAAAACCCAGCACCAAATCATAACATGGGAGGACAACCGGCCCGCCATTTCCTCATTTCTTCACTCAGTTCATGTCTTCTGAGCACTCGCTGTGTTCCAGGCACCATGTTTTCATGGTAACAGTGGTGGACCCTGACCCAAGAAGGGCTCTCACCTCTGCACACCTGTGTCCTCATCTATAAAATGCAGGTAGTGGCTTCCTTGCAGTTGTATTGAGTGCAGTATAGATGGTATATGTAACATGACATGGACTGGCTCTCCATAGGTTGTAGTTCATGGAGTTCTCTTTTTATCCCCTTTCACTTAAAAGCGAGTATACACTCACAGTCCTAAGCATACAACTGACCCATTTCTGGCATTCACAGAGAGATCAGCATATTTGGGGCAGATCAGAAGGTCTAGCTACCCTGTAGTGAACCTTCAGCAACAGACTGTGGCTTCGCCTTCTGCCCAGCCTACCCTGGTGTACATGAAGTCCTCAGAATTCTTCAGGCATCTTCCTTCCATCACTCCCAAAATCTGTAGCTGAGAGGACCTTATGCCACCTTATGTGCAGTTAGTCGGGTCAGTTTCAAAGAGATGCCTATGTCTGCTGAAGAACCCATGTGCCAGTGTTCCCAGCAGCTTTATCCATGACAGTCAAACACTGGGAAACATCAGCAGGATGAAGAATAAATAAGCATGGTGTGTTCAGAAAGTGGACTAGTGCATATAGTAAAATGAGAATTATTGATAACTGCAAAAACACAAGTGAATCTCACAGACTTTATGTTGAACAAAATAAACCAGAAACAGGAAGTACATTTGATAAGATTCCATCTTTATGATGAGACTATTTGATAGAGGCAAGTCAGAAGAGAGGCAGGATTATTGAGTAGGCAAGGGCACAGAGGAACTTTCTAGAGTGCTGAATGCTCTCTGTCTTTATCTGGGTGTCACATGAGTAAGAACTGATTGACTATCTAAGATGAATGAGCTGCACTGTAAGTTACACTTTAATAAAGCAAGCTTTAAGAAAGAAAAATAGAGAGCTAAACAAGATTACCTCTGGCACATCCTCCCCACTCCCCCCACAAAATAGGGCTTCATTAATAATTTAGAGACACAAGTTAAGCCATGCTAGGGAAGGACAGTTCTGAAGTCCCAGGTTGATGCTAAAGTAGAGATTAGAGGGAGCAAGGTAGACCAGAAAGCCCACCCTCCCTGTGAGGCAGAGGCACTTCAGAAGGTAAAACCATGGTTTCTTTGGAGTCACAGAGTAATCCAAACACCCTCCCGATCTCATTATCAACAGTGGAAGTGCACAACCATGTGGTATGGAGCAAGGTTGGGAATCCGGCAGCCCAAATCAGTGTCCCAGTTCTGTGGCTCAATTAGCTTAGTGCCTCAATTTCCTCACCTGTCAGATGTGAAATAATAGCGCCTACTTCATAGGGTTGTTGTGATACTTCAAAAGCTCTTGAGATGGGACCCAACATACTCACTCACCCATGGAAAGCCTGGCAGAGGGTGAGGAAGCAATCAGTCATGGTTATTGTCACCACCATCATGGCCGTGGTCTCCATCAGTAATTTCAATAAAACCGCCAAGTTTGTTTCATTTTTACTACTTTACAATTTAATAAGAAGGTATAAGCAAACCACCTTCTGTATTGCATTGAAAAAACTTAAGGGATTTTCTACAAAATGATGACATCACAAATCTTAGGGTTTATTTTGCTTTTTATTTATTTATTTTTTAGACAGAAAGGGAAGGAGAGAGAGAGAAACATCAATTAGTTGCCTCTCACACGTACCCCGACTAGAGACCAAAGCCACAACCTAGTCATGTGTCCTAACTGGGAATCCAACCCATGACCTTTTGGTTTCAGGGACGATGCTCCAACCAACTGAGCCATGCCAGCCAGGGACTGGGTGTTGTTTTTAGCATATCAAATAGTTGTATACACTAACCTGCAAAATTACAAACTTATTTTATGAATAGCCTTTTAAGATGGTTTTATGTTTGACTCTAGGGTGACAAGGGTTCTCCAGGAAGAACAGGTCTTTATGGCAAGGCTGGCCCCACAGGTGACATTGGTAAGTTTTGCTTGGACAAGGAAAATATGGCCCCCACAGCCCTGAGCATTCTGGGAAGTTGTGCTGATGTCCGATCTGCAGATGCTATTAGTTATTTTGAAGCAAATTATTTTTATTAAGAATATAGCACAACAGAAGTTGCAAAACTAACCACATCCCAATAGGAAGACCCGTTCTCAACCGTCTTTCTTTTGCACCCAACAGGTGATATTGGAGACACTATAAATTTACCAGGAAGCCCAGGCCTGAAGGGAGAACGAGGTATCACTGGAGCACCAGGTACGTAAATCATTTTCCAACTCTTCCTCTCAGCACAGCCCTGACCCCTTTTCTGTGTCGTCACTTATGAACTGGCTTGCCAAATCTATCACTATTCGGTAAGCATTATGGATCACATTATAGGGAATAGTTTGAGGTCTTCAAGCCCAGTGTGCAAAGGAGGCTCTGAAGTTTTTAATTAAATTAAAACTGAAGACAAAGTCAGGAGACCTCTCTCTGGCTCTCCCTGAAAGAGAAAATAGCCAGAATCAACATTCATAAAAATCAACATTTTATGCGGCCTATAAAACAAGACTCGTGGAAAAAAGCAGAGCCTGGACTCCTGGGACACATTAGAGGGCACAAAGCAGATGACGCGGCAACTGGAGCTCCTCGTAAACAGCGAAGGGTTGAGAAGAAAGGTCAGTGGGAGTCGGGCCCATCTCTTGAGTAAGACAAGAAGGGGAAGCTCCTCTGCCTGTGTGCTGTTGGGGGCCTCATGTGGCACAGGAGCTCATTCCTCCTCTCTGAGTATCCCTGAAGTTCTAGGTCAAAATTCCTGCCTATAGTCATATCTGAAGGGACTTGAAATATCCTTTCACCAAGTGATAGGATGATGCCTTCTTCTGGGCATCTTGTTTTTTTTGTTTGTTTGTTTGTTTGTTTTTTGGGGGGGTGCATCCCACACTGCTTAAGTTGCCTGGAGCCCCAAGTCTTTCTAGGGATAGCTCTGGTGGGGTGTGGGGAGTGTCTGTTCATGCGATTGGCCCATGGGGAGGATGCTATCCTGGTTCTTTATCTAGAAAGAGCTCCAGAATGGAAAGGGATATTCAGGCTAGCATGGGGTCAGAGGACTGCCACTCAGGAACAGGAAGCCTCATCTGCTAGCCTCTCTGGACTTACGTGGATCTAGAATTTGGTCTCCCAATGGCTCTCCTCATAGTCACACAGTAGCCCGGGCTGCTGAGCCTTCTGGCTCTTGGCTGGCTGGATCTCCTGTCCTAAATAATTACTGTATTTTTTCAGACTATAGGACGCACTCCCCCCCATCCCCACTCTCCATATTTGGGAGGAATAATGGTTGTTAATGCTGCTGTTGAGTTCTGTTTACATTTACATTGGTGAAATATTATGTTATTTATGTTATTAAATATTTTCCCACATTTTTTTGCTTCAAAATCTTTTTTCCTATTTTCCTCTAAAACCTAGATGTGTCTTATGGTCCAAAAATATGGTGTTTTGGCAGTTTGGGTTTATAATAGCAGAAATGTGAAGCCATCTTTCCGTATGTCATTTGTGCAACTGAAAATCTCAGGGAAGAGAAGTTACTTTCCCCCAAGAATTATGGTTGTTACCCCTGGATGTTTAGACTGTAGTTCAGCTGGCTGTGGGCCCAGAAATAGATGCTCCCACTCTGTCCATCGCCAGGGGACTGTATCACAGGGGCAGCGGGGCAGTGGCTGTTTATCAACCATCCCTGGAGGTGTCCCATTCGCCCTAAGAAAAGTGAGTGTGCCGAGTGAGGTCAGCCACAGAGCCTGTGCAGCAGAGGGAGTGGGTGTGGAGTCCTGGGTCAGATCAGCTCCCAGACGTGAGGGGCCTTGAGGAGCCGGTGATTAGGCCGGGTCTCTCAGAGGATGAAATGACAAGCTGCTTTGGACTCACTCAGTTTGAGCGGAGATGATAGCAGTGATTATGAAAGAAGATGCACTGGATAAATAGAGGTTTGAGCAGAGTTTCAAAATAGTCAAAGAGTCGATAGAAGGTAAACAGAACTTCTTAGGTAGTTTTTCTTCAAGTCCACAAAAATGTTAACAGTATTTTGTCTACGCAATAGCCTCATGGATTTAAAAAGACACTTGGCAAAAGCGACTGTGGAATTCAGGTTGGTCTAAAGTTTTTAAAACTGTCCAACATACCAGAAATCACCAAAACATTTGACAGAATATGTCACTAACATGAAGGCAGTGCTTCTTTATGTCTGCCCAATGACCGCCTCAGGTGCTTGTTAAAAATGCAGATTCCAGGCCTTACTCTAGACCTGTTAAGTCTCCTCTGGGAGTAGCTCAAACAGCTGCATGTTTAACAAATCCTCCAGAATTCCATGGCACATAACACATTAAAAACCACTCTGGCCCTGGCCAGGTGGCTCAGTTGGAATGTCGTCCCATAAACCAAAAGGCGGCTGGTTTTATTCACAGGCAGGGCACGTACCTAGGTTGCAGGTCTGATCCCCAGTCGGGGTGCACACAGGAGGCAACAGACTGGTGTTTCTCTCTGTCTCTCTCTCTCTACTGCCCCGCTCGCTCCCTTCCTCTCTCTCTTAAGTCAATACACATATCATTAAATGAGAGTTTTTTTTTAAAAAAAACCACTCTGACAAGGGCTTTGATTAGTTATCTATTGATGCTTAATAAGGTACCAAAGTGCAGTGGCTTAGAACATCAAGTATTATACATTTTCTGAGGACAGGAATTTGGGAACAGGCTGGTTCTGACCGGTTCCTTCGTGAGATCTCAGCTCTGAGGTTGGCAGGGCTGCATCGCCTGAAGGCTGGACTGGGGCTGGAGAATTCATCCCGGATGGTGCTCTCACATGGCCCTAGGTGGGAGGCCTCAGTTCCTCCACACCAGGGCCTCTCTCAAGGCTGCTTGAGTGTCCTCACAACATGGCAGGGGCTTCCTCTAGAGCAAGCGATCCAAGAGAGATGACCAAGGGAAAGCAGGGATGAATTTCATGTCCTGGGCTTAAAGTGACACACCGTGACTTCCTCGGTATCCTGGTGGTGACACAGTTCACCCCTGTTGGTGTGGGAGGGAATGCATGAGGGTGTGAATCAGAACGTGCTAGTTTGGAGGCTGCTGATCGCAGGCTCAGAGGGAAGAATTAGGTAAAAAATTCGTTGATGAAGGAACACGTTTAGGCGCTGTGCCCCATTCACACAGAAACACCATGTTCGGCATGGCAGCATCCTTTCCCTTGCATCCCCTTGAACCCTGCGAGCACTGAGCGCAGTTTGATGCACTATCTGGGGTTTGTTCTGAGCAGTAAATCTGTGGTTACAGGTCTAAAGGGATTCTTTGGACAGAAAGGAGCAGAAGGTGACATCGGCTTCCCTGGGATAACAGGCATAGCAGGAGCCCAAGGCCCTCCCGGACTTACAGGGCAAACAGGTAAAATCTCCTGCAGTCACACAATCCTCCTCTGGCACCCGCACTCCCTGGGGCATGGCTTAACAGTTCAGTGGCCAGTGGGGCAGAGTGCAGCGGAACCTCCAAATCTCTTATGTCCCAGCATGAAGGCAGCCAACTTCCTCCCCAAGGACTTGTCTGCTACGATCACGCCTCACACTAGCAAGCTTGCTCTTGCATGTTGCCCATTTCCCTCGCTGTGCCTTAGGACCAAACACTCAGAAACAACTGACCTGGCTGTGGGGGAGCATCTGTGTGGCCCGGTGTCTGTCTCTCCATAAACACGGACTGAGTTCTTGTTGCAGATTCTTTTTCATGAATTTGGAAAAGTAGAAATTCCGTTGGGGATCCCAAGTTAATAACAGAAAGCAAACAGCGAACTAGTTTCGTGCTTTTTTGGTTTATTGCTGCTTTTGCTTTGTTTACTTTTCACCCAGGACCTGTGATTCTGACAGACTATTCCTGAAGGGCTTGTTTCATGGGTTCTCTCCAAACTTCTATTTGGATGATAGGATAAGACTAAGAAAACACAGCTGTTCTCTCTTTGGCAAGGCTGAGCTAACCCCACTAAACCTGAATGTGGAGTCCAAAGCCACAAGCATTCTCTGCTTGAAGGAAAGGTGGTCCTCTCCCAAAAAGTACCCCCTCCTGTCCCATCCAGGCAGGACCTGGAGGCTGGACAGGTAGGCCTCTCCCAAGGGTTTCAGGGTTCCTGTGTTCGACTTATGGATGTGTCCTCCTTCCCCCAGGCTTTCCAGGACAGGCAGGCCTGAGAGGGCAGCAAGGAGACCCTGGCCGGGTCGGAGTGCCTGGCGAGAAAGGAGATTATGGCTGGCCAGGAATTCCAGGCTTACCAGGTATGACCATTCTCTCTTCACAGATTCAAGTGCAAAGTGTTTTAGAAATAGATTTGCCAGTTGAGGAGAGGCACCATCAGCCAGGTTGGCCTCTCTCCACACTGCCTTCTGTAAGACTGTGTGAGATCAAAAGCAGGGGTATGTGTGGTTTACTGTCCGCACAAAGTGCACCTAGAACTGGGTTGGCAGTTGCTCAAACCCACTGGGAGAAAGACAGACCTGTCAGTCTGCAGAGGTGCGTCCCTCCCCAGAACAATGAATAAAAACTGCCCGGAAAGCTGTAGGGCCTAGTCCTTGGTCAACACATGCACAGTACAAAGGAGGGACCAGAGGGACAGACATGAAGTTGTTCTACCACAGGCTTCCCGGCTTCCCACTGATAGGTGTCTGGTGGAGCTCTTAGCGAGATTTGGAGAGTTATGCGCCTGACCTGGATAGGCCACTGCTCAAGGGACAGGTCCCGGGTGCCCTGACAGGCCCCCCTAATCAAGGCTGGCCAGGCCTGTGGCCATGGGCAAGTCTTCAGCTGCTCTGTCACCCCACATCACAGAAAGAATTGCTGCCTGTGTCCTTTGTCCTATTTTAGAAATGTTTAGAAATATTTATCCTCAAGAATCCAGAGGGAATGGACCTAGTGCCAGGCTACTGATTCCAGGCAATTTTTAGAAACCAAATATGTCCAATGACTCAAGCTCTGAGAAGAGAAACAAAATATACTACTTCCCAGGTCCCTCCTGGCTCTAATGAGTCTGTAAAGATTTTAGGAAATCCATCTTTAAATTAACTGGTTCTCTCAGGTGACATACAAGTGATTCGTTTACATGTCAGACTAGATGCTGCACTGCTTCCTGTTTGTGGGGTTTGAATAAATTGGATGGGTGACCATATCATAGCAAATGAAAACATGTCTGAATTATTGTACGGGTTGCTCTCTTTGCTCTCCCACGCATGAAATAACTGTGAGTGAAACCCACACAGGTTTACCGGGAATCCAAGGCATCGGTGGATTACACGGCTTGCCAGGCACCAAAGGCTCTCCAGGATCCCCAGGTACCCGTGGCAGTTGCAGGCACAGGGCCATGTGGCCATGTGGCCACGCCCAGCAGGTTTGGGTGCTAGGGAGACGAGGAGGGCCACTAAGATGCAGGGTGTGGTGGCAGCAGTTCAGACAGCAGGACTGCCCCATGAGGACTGTTTGACCATCCCTGAGGCCATGTGGACTTGGGATCCCTGTGGTTCTGCAGACCACAGAGATATGATCCCTAAGAACCTGTCCCACTACATCAGAAGTTGGGTCAAACAGGCCCATCTGGCTTTTGGAGGGAGAAAGAAACAATGTTTTGTGTTTTCAGCAGCATCTGTAATCTTGCATTTCATTGGCAAAGGGAAGGCAGTGGGTGCCCAGCCTGTCCTGGGGCTGTGCTGATACTCTGAGACAGATAATGCTGTCTCAGTTAGCGTGGGCTGGTGTGACACAGACTGGGGGCTTACACAGCAGGCATTATTCCTCACCATTCTGCAGACTGGAAGTCTGAGATCTAGACAGTGAAATGGTCTGGTTCTGTGAGGGCCCTCTCCCTGGCTTGCAGTGAGCCACCTTCTCGCTGTATCCCCACATGGTGGAGAGAGAGAGAGAGCAAGCTCTCCAGGGTCTCTTATATGAACACTAATCCTATCATGGGGCCCATCCTCATGTTCTCATCTAAATCCAGTCACCTCCCAAACACTCCACCTCCAAAAACCATCACATGGGAAATTAAGCCTTCAACATACGAATTTCGGGGAGACTATTCAATTCAAAGCAATGGTATACCAGTCTCAGGCTGTGGGACACCGAGGCCACACAGCAAGCTAAAATCACCACAGCTGCCTTCTGGTCTTCTATTTTTGCATCCCATTGGCAAGCATTCCTGTTCTTTCACTGTGTGTGGTTGAAGATGGTGATATCGCCTCCGTTTAAACCTACCACAGGTGAAGACATCCATGGAGACCCAGGTTTCCCAGGTCCTGCTGGGGACAGGGGTGAGCCAGGAGAGCCCAACATCCTTCCAGGCCCTGCCGGAGTCCCGGGACAAAAGGGGGAGCGAGGAGCTCCAGGTAAGGCTAGACACTTCCATCATTACCTTCTTCATAACCAGAACCCGGTATGTTTTTGGGTGCTGGAGTGGAGAGGTAAGGAGTCATACTTGTCAGTTCACCTGTCTGCCCTGAGACTGTCTTGAGGATGGAGATGAGATCCACTGTGGCAGGAACAGAGGGAAGAGAGAGACCTCAAATTCCACAGTCCTGGCCCACAGGCAGTGCTCACAACATCGTGATCGATGTCACACTGCAGGTATTCATATCCGATTCACACAGCGTGCTGTTCAGACTCTGCAGCTGATGAGATACAGTTTCCACAAGAGCAGGAACTAGCTCTCTTTCACTCCTTTGTGTGCACTCCAGCTAAGTGCCTGGCATAGAGGAAGTGCTTGGTATTTGTTCAAGATTAGTACTATGAAACTGTAGGGTAACTCTCTTTGACCTCCATTGAAAAAGCTATGTGTGCTCCAAGATATCCCTAAATTACCTGAAGTGGTCCTATTACACGTTCACCTGTGTGGCATGAGTTTCTCAGAACTCTCTGAACATATTGTGTAGTTCCCCGCTCTCCATCAAGGGGACATGGGACATCTCTCGGGCTCCCAAACAGTCCTGAAGCATAGTGTCTCTTGTTAAAGCTCTTACCCCTTATGAGGCCCTTGTCCTGCGTGAAAGTCACAATAGCCCAGTGACCTGGTGGCTTCTGAGTGATCCTGGAGGCCAGAAGAGACTTTCATTGTGCCCACCAGGCCACTGGGGTTAAGGAAAGGTGACTTTTACTAGTGACATTTGCAGAACTCGCACTCTTATCTAAGCCTAGGAAAATCATGTCAATCCGTTGTCGTCCCTTGCATGAATTTCAGAAGCTCATATTTGCAGCCTCAAGTATTTCTGCTCAGGCTTTGGATCATGATTTGCCTCTAAGTTTTGCAAGATGGCCTTGCATCAGACTTCCATTAGATGAGGGTTTTTATCTCCGTACTAAGGAAGATTCATGGGGCCACCAAGGAAATGGAGCTGTTTTGACCCTGACTGCAGCAAACTAACTCCTGCTCGTTCCATGTCCTCAACAACAGAGGCCTACGCACTGCTGTTAATTAAGTTCATTATGTTTTGGTGGGAATCTGGCCAGTCGGGATCTTCTACCTCGAGAGTTTTTGTCATTAGTCACAGCCACTCACCATCTGTTTTAGTTACTTTGTGACACTAGTTAGAAGCCGCTCACTTGGTATCATTTTATATTAAACTACAGATAGCAGCTGGTTAACCCCCCAGTCTAGTAAACACACTGGCTTTTGCCTGCAATCAGTGAGCCCAGGGTGATTTCGAAATGCTTCTCCCAGTATCTGCTTCTTTGTACCACTCGGAAGTTGCACGAACAGGATCCCGTCCCCCATACTGGGAACCACAACCTCCCAGTGGGAAAGTCTCTTCGTGCTGTTGATGGATAGCAATTACTCATGAAGCCACGTGGGGGACACAGAGACTATTGTCTCACAGATTTTCACTGTGCTGTCCCAAATCACTCTTCCCTCTGTAGTAGAGAGGATGGTCCCTGGATACTGTGACACTGATTTTTTGCAGTGTTCCAGTACTAATCTCTGAGTCCCCAGACCTTAAGGGAAAAGAAATACTAGTATGGTACTTAAGGGAGAGACGAGTCTCCTTCCCTGCTGGCCATTTCTCCTGCCACTGCCTGGGCAGCACTCCCACCCCCCTGTGCCAGGTGGGTGTCCATAAACGTTGTGTCAGCTACAGCATAGGGAAGAATAGGATTCCCACAGATTTCCTTCTGTGAGGGTTGCCCTTCAGGGTCTGTACTCTATTTGTGCCAAAGGGCTCCAGCCTTTGACTCAAGTAGTCAATTCTTGTTGCTTGCAATAGTTATATGCTGCAAATGTTGGATTAAGGAATTCTAGTGGAAATGCAGGGTTTGGTTCCTCCAAGCCCCGGGTCACATATTCATCAACTGATCTAAACGTACTCTTGTTTTATATATGTTTCTGTTTAAAAACAGCTGATTCAATATAAATTGTTGATTCATTAATATTCAGCTCATGCCTGAAGGAAGCTCACCTAAACACACATTTTCTCCTTGAGGCACCCCACGGCCTTTGTGAGCTTAGGAACACTGGGCCATACTTCAGCATGATGCTTGGGGGTCAGCTCAAACAGTGAAACTGCCAACAAGAGGAGGCCCAAAAGTGCAAAAAACCTGGCACTAAACAGGCACATAAAGGACCCATGTTTGCACTCTGAGTTGAACCAGGGACCCCAGCTTGGACTCAAATAGTCTATTTCTCCTGCTCATCCAGGAATGCCACCAGTATTGATCTGGAGTCACCCATCAACCTTAGTGAGTAGACCAAACAGCAAATACAGACTCTGTGAGCGGTGGGAATGGACACTTCCCATAGCTGGGACCCAGGACACTGACGAATAGCCACAGGGAGAATTAAAAATATCAGTGTAGTTCAGAAGCCTCATCTTGCCAATCCTGGAACTCCTGTCCCATCACAAGTGCCAGCGGAGCCAACAGACCTAACCCCTCGGGTGATGCCATCAGGGTGGGCCCAAGGTGTCACACACAAGTAGCCACACTGCGGGGTACAGTGAGGCAGTCTCTGAACAACTCGCCTCCCCGTGAGGACAAGGTCCCAGCAGAGGTGGGTCCCTCGGACCCTTCTGACAGCAGATGAGGCCAGTGGGAGTCGGGGCCACAAGGCCGCTGCCTCTTTGTACCCATCCCAAGAGCTATGTTTGACATTCCCTGGCCTCGGGGCACCTTCCATCATTTCCTGCCCTTGGTGGCTGTGGACCTGGACAGGTGTTGGCGAGTAGGGGAAACAATAGATTAAAAAGTCAGATGCTGATACTAAAAACAACTTCTGTTTCCCTCCTAAGGGGAACGAGGCCCAATTGGGAGTCCAGGACTTCAGGGGTTTCCAGGCATCACACCCCGTTCCAACATTTCTGGGTCACCTGGTGACCAAGGGCCAGCGGGGATATTTGGCCTGAAAGGTAAGCAGGGCTCACACTTCTGTGCATCAGAATCTCTTGGGGCACACACAAAAGGGCACGCACTGTGTGCTTCCAGCCATGCCAGGTCCCTGGAAGGGTCCAGTTCACAGAGACGGAAAAGAGAGTGGGCTAGGGGAGGGGCTGGGGAGTCCATGGGTGATGGGGACAGGGTTTCAGTTTGGGATGATGCCGAAGTTCAGGATGGGTGGTGGTGATGACTGCACAACAATGTGAGAGTACTGAAAGCCACTGAAGTGGGCACTTAAAATGGTTAAAGTGATAAATTAGTGCTACTTATGTTTTACCACAATAAAAAGAAGTCTCCCAGTGTTACAAACTTACCAAAGACCATCCCCTAATCAGATGGCTTTCTCACTGGCCTCCCGAGAGCTTCCTGGGAGCTGAGAGTCCCACTCCCCGTGGCCATGGCTGCACCTTCCTCCTGGTTAAACCATCCGTGCTTGTGATTCCTGTCAATAGGTTACCCAGGCCCCCCAGGGCCACCAGGACCTGCTGCTCTTCCTGGAAGCAAAGGAGACGGGGGGAACCCAGGAGCTCCAGGAAACCCAGGGGCCAAAGGATGGGTTGGGGACCCCGGGCCCCAGGGCCGGCCTGGCGTCTATGGTCTCCCAGGAGAAAGAGGTAACTGTGCCCACACGAACAGGTTGTGTCCTCTGGGAGACTGGCAGCAGTGGTCAGAGATGACTGGACTCCTCACCCAGGCAAGTGTCCTTAATGTCCTGCTTGTCTCAAAGGGCCCAGAGGTGAGCAAGGATTCATGGGAAATACAGGAATTACAGGAAGCGTGGGCGACCGAGGCCCAAAGGGACCCAAAGGAGATCGAGGACTCCCAGGTAAGTGGCCATCAGCACACCTGCTGAGCTGTCAACTTAGATCACCTGCCACCAGGAATGGACTTCAGAACTATTCCTGCCCCTCCAGGCATGGGGACACCTCTAAAGTCAGTCTTGGTTATGTGGCCCAAACCCTAAAGTGCAAAGAGGAAAGCAGATAGGGTCTGCGGGCACTCCCACAGGTAAATGAAGTAATTCTTGAAAGGGCAGGCACTGAGCAGCCGCTCAAGATGGGTTATTATCACCCATCTCATCTCTAAAAGCAAGATTGTTCTAGAAAGCTCCAAGGTTGCTTTCAACACGTCAAAAAAAAAAAAAAAAAAAAAAGGCATAGAAATCACAGAAAGAAAGCAATTGGTCCCCTATGTCAACTGCCTTCCTTTTCCCTTTCTAGGTGCCCCTGGTCCTTTGGGATCCCCAGGGATTGCAGGAATCCCCCAGAAGATTACTGTCCAGCCCGGGCCAATGGGTCCACAGGGAAAGAGAGGCCCCCCAGGCGCACAGGGAGAGATGGGACCCCAGGGTCCCCCAGGAGAACCAGGTAGGAATCCGGCTGTACAGCCACAAAGAAAAGGCTCCTTTTCTTATTTGCTTTGTTTTCACTTTTGTTTTCTTCCTGAAAAGCATTTGTTAACCACCAGTGTCACCCTTTCCGTGGCCCTCACACCTGTTCTGGTAACTATACAGGTTTACGCGGGCATCCAGGGAACGCCGGGCCCCAGGGAAGAGGCGGTGTGTCTGCCACGCCTGGATTCCGAGGAGAGCTGGGACCCATGGGGCACCAGGGGCCAGTTGGCCAGGAGGGTGAGTGATGGGTGGTGAAAGGGGCAGAGGGCAGGGCTGTTCTTCCAGGCCCCACTGTGGTGTTCCAGATGGACTGTGGTATGCATGGAGCAAGTAGGCACGTGCTTAGATGACCAGAGACAAGAGGCTGCACCCCTTCTGCTCCAAAACCCCAGCTCAGCTCCTAGGACCCTCCCTGCAGCCTTGGTCCTGGACATGCTCCAGTAACACCTGCACCTGGCAGAGCCCCTGAGTAGAACACCTGGCGCAGAGTCTCCAGGACAGGCTGGCTTCCTTCCTTCCTCTGAGACACGTGCAAGTGCCTCAGAGAAGGAAGCAATTGACATGCTTCAGAGAAGATTCATACAGATCTGAAGGCCTGAGACAATGAGCCGAAAGAAACTAATTATATTAACAGGAGTCATTGTAAAGTCTTGTATCATTGATTTCTTTTTCTTACTGTTTTTTTAATATATTTTATTGATTATGCTATTACAGTTGTCCCATTTCTCCCCCATCATTCCCCTCCACCCTGCACACCCCCTCCCACCCATATTCCCCCCCTTTAGTTCATGCCCATGTGTCATAAGTTCTTTAGCTTCTACATTTCCCACACTATTCTTGCCTTCCACCATCTATTTTCTACCCACCGTCTATGTTACTTATTCTCTGTACCTTTTCCCCCTCTCCCCTCCTCCCACTCCCCTGTTGATAACCCTCCATGTGATCTCCATTTCTGTGGTTCTGTTCTTGTTCTAGTTGTGTGCTTAGTTTGCTTTTGTTTTAGGTGTGGTTCTTAATAGCTGTGAGTTTGCTGTCTTTTCACTGTCCTATTTTTTATCTCCTTTTTCTTAGATAAGTCCCTTTAACATTTCATATAATAAAGGCTTGGTGATGATGAACTCCTTGAACTTGACCTTATCTGAGAAGCACTTTATCTGTCCTTCCATTCTAAATGACAGCTTTGCTGGATAGAGCAATTTTGGATGTAGGTCCTTGCCTTTCAAGACTTCAAATACTTCTTTCCAGCCCCTTCTTGCCTGTAAAGTCTCTTTTGAGAAACCAGCTGACAGTCTGATGGGAACTCCTTTGTAGGTGACTGTCCCCTTATCCCTTGCTGCTTCTAGAATTCTCTGCTTCATGTTAATCTTGGCTAATGTAATTATAATATGCCTTGGCGTGTTCCTCCTCAGGTCCAACTTCTTTGGGATTCTCTGAGCTTCCCGGACTTCCTGGTAGTCTATTTCCTTTGCCAGATTGGGGAAGTTCTCCTTTATTATTTGTTCAAATAAGTTTTCCACTTGTTGCTCTGCTTCTTCCCCTTCTGGTACCCCGATGGTTCGGATGTTGGGACGTTTAAAGATGTCCCAGAGTTTCCTAAGCCTCTCCTCATTTTTCTGAATTCTTGTTTCTTCCTCATTTTCTGTTTGGTTGTTTGTTTCTTCCTTCTGGTCCACTCCATTGATTTGAGTCCCAGTTTTCCTCCCATCTCTGTTGGTTCCCCATGAGTTTTCCTTCATTTCACGTATCGTAGCCTGCATTTTTTCATCTAACTTGTGAGCAAAATCAACCAATTCTATGAGCATCCTAATCCCCAGGGCTTTGAACTGTGCATCCGATAGGTTGGCTATCTCTTCATCACTTAGAGGAATTGGCTCTGGGGATTTGATTTGTTCTCCAGTTTGAGCCATTTTTGGTATGCGTGGGGTTTTTTGTTTTTTGTTTGTTTGTTTGTTTGTTTGTTTGTTTGTTTGTTTGTTTTGGTCTGGTCACAGCTGTTACGTATGAGGGGTGTAGCCTTTGGTGTTCCCCGGGGCAGGGCAGCCCAGTCGCTGAGTTGTTACGCTGTACGTGGGGGCGGGGTCTGAGGGGGAACAATGGCGTCTACTCCGCTCTCTCTCGGATTCCAGTCCCTTCAGCCGTTTCCCCTTCACCTGGATTATCTGCTCGAGAATGTGGGACCACCTGGTCAGCCAGCCGTCTTGCTCGGCCTCACTGGGTCTGCACAGTTGCCACCCCGTGCCCAGGGTCCGCTAGCCACCGCCTGTGCACCTGGTGTCTGCTAGCTGCCCTGCACACCTGGGAACTGCTAGCCGCTGCTGCCTGCGTGCCCAGGTCCACACCTCCACTTTTTCCTGCCATGATTCCACCCCTCTTACCAGTCTGGATGAATAGTTGTTGGATGTGGGGGATGTCCTGCAGAACCCCCCATTCGTCACAGATGAAAATAAAACTACCAAGACATGATCTGCTTGGGGAGGAGAGGTGGACAAACTCTCAGAGGAGAATGACCCAGAGCCCCTTCCTCACTAGGCTTTTATTAGGTTCAAATATACAGGAATACAGGTTTAACGTGTCAAAGAAATCTGAGGGCTTAATCTGAGTCAGTGTCTGTTCGGAAAGGGGGTTGCAAAACTTTGGGAGACATACTCATTTCCTGCTCAGACCCTTATCATTTAAATGAGTGCACTCTTAGCAAAGCAGGTTTCACAGGACTTTAGGAATTCTTTCTTATGCCTGATTGCCCGGAGGAACCATCCTGGCCAGCACAGGGCTGCACCGTTTGCCTTCATAGTTTCAGGCTTTAAGCCGATTAGGAAACAAGCAGAACACATCTCCCAGACAGAAATGAGGACTCCGGTTATGTCAGAATAGCCGGGCGGCGAGGGTCCATCACATCCTCTTTTCTACAGCCCCCTAAGTCCTTCCATGAGGGCCTCCCAAGTGGTCATGTCTGGCTTAGGTTGCCCCTCCCATAAGGAGTCTTACCCATCATTGACTAACCGACCAAGCGTTGGGGCCAGAGATGGATGAGGCAGAAGCAGCGCTCCTGCCAGGGAGATAAGCTTTGTCTCCTTAGTAGCTCACATCCTCTTGACAGAACAGACCTAGATGAAGGGGGTCCCTAGGCTCTTACTCAGCCCACCATGGGGTGAGGGTTATAACTCCTGAAACCAGGCTGAACGGTCCACAACAGTTGGACTTCCATACAGTTCAATTTTCTATCAGTTCTGGTTGTTTTCTTGTTTCTAAATATTTGTTGTCCTTAATTTTGGTTGTGAGAGGAGGCACAGTGTGTCCACCTACGCCTCCATCTTGGCCGGAAGTCCTCTGATTTCTTAAAGTTATGTGTACATGTACAGGAGGGAATAGGCCAGAAATGATAGCAAACCATGCAAAAAAAAATGGAGATTTGTCATCCACCTGTGCTCAGTATGGGATGAGCCTGCATAGTCAGCTCCCAGATCTCAGGAAATAGCAATCTACTACCTCCAAAAGGACTTGCCTGTGGCCAGATTGTGTAACACAGGAGATACACATCTGAAAACACTTACGGACCAATAGGAACCATCCAGGCTATGAGACTGAGACAGCACAGGGTGGAGGATGTCCTATGAGAAAGCGATGAGATGTGAAAATGTCCTTGCCAGGAAAGGGGAATGGGAAGGCATGATCTACCAGCACAGCCGATTTCAGACACTTGAAGGGTTGTCCTATTGAAGGCAGGTAGACATTCTTCTGTGCTCTGAGAGAGAACCCAGCCCCCTGAGTGGATATTTCTAACCCCAAGGGTGGCCCAAGTATGCTGGACTTCAGTACATTCAGAGACCCTTCCTGGTGTTTTAGTTCTTGCTTAGCATCAGTGCACCCTGAGGGGAGAGATCACAAGGCAGACTGAGTCTGTGCCCTTGTTAGTACCCTCCTTGTTATCACCCTGTGCTTACTGAGCATAGAATTTGAGTCAGGGGGACTTCCAGCCAAGATGGAGGCGTAGGCAGACACACTGTGCCTCCTCTCACAACCAAAATTAAGAACAACAAATATTTAGAAACAAGAAAACAACCAGAACTTATAGAAAATTGAACTGTACGGAAGTCCAACAACCATTCATCCAGACCGGTAAGAGGGGCGGAGTCGCGGTAGGAAAAAGTGGAGGTGCGGACCCAGGAACGCAAGTAGCAGCGGCTGGCAGTTCCCAGGTACACAGGCGGTGGCTGGCGGTCCTGGGCACACAGGCGGCAGCTGGCGGACCTCAGGCACAAGGGGGCAACTGTGCAGACCCAGTGAGGACGCACAAGGCGGCTGGCTGACCAGGGGGTCCCACATTCTCGCACGCAGACGGTCCAGGCAGAGGGGAAGTGGCGGAAGGGACTGAATCCAGGAGAGAGTGGAGCAGGCGCCATTGTTCCCTCTCAGACCCCACCCCCACATACAGCGTCACAACCCAGCGACTGGGCTGCCCCACACTGGGGACTGCCTGAGGCTCCACTCCTAACTACGTAACAGCACTCTCACGTGCGCAGATAATCCACTCGAAGGGGAAGCAGCGGAAGGGACCGTAGTCCAGGAGAGAGCGGAACAGGTGCCATTCTTCCCTCTCGGACCCCGCCCCCACCAACAGCGTCACAACCCAGCGACTGGGCTGCCCCGCCCTGAGGAACACCTAAGGCTCCACCCCTCTTACATAATAGCTGCGACCAGACTAAAACCAAAACAAAACAAAACAAAAAACCACTAAAAATGGCTCAAACCGGAGAAAAAATGAAAACCCCGGAGTCAATTCCTCTAAGCAACGAAGAGATAGCCAACCTATCAGATGCACAGTTCAAAGCACTGGTCATCAAAATGCTCACAGAATTGGTTGATTTTGCTCATAAATTAGATGAAAAAATGCAGACTACAATACGTGAAATGAAGGAAGACGCATGGGGAACCGATAGAGATGGAAGGAAAACTGGGACTCAAATCAATGGAGTGGACCAGAAGGAAGAAACTAACAACCAAACAGAAAACAAGGAAGAAACAAGAATTCAAAAAAATGAGGAGAGGCTTAGGAACCTCCAGGACATCGTTAAGCGTCCCAACATCCAAATTACAGGAGTCCCAGAAGGGGAAGAAGAAGAGCAACAAGTGGAAAACTTATTTGAACAAATAATAAAGGAGAACTTCCCCAATCTGGCAAAGGAAATAGACTACCAGGAAGTCCAGGAAGCTCAGAGAGTCCCAAAGAAGTTGGACCCAAGGAGGAACATGCCAAGGCACATCATAATTACATTAGCCAAGATTAACATGAAGCAGAGAATTCTAGAAGCAGCAAGGGATAACGGGACAGTCACCTACAAAGGAGTTCCCATCAGACTGTCAGCTGATTTCTCAAAAGAGACCTTCCAGGCAAGAATGGACTGGAAAGAAATATTTGAAATCTTGAAAAGCAGGGACCTACATCCAAAATTGCTCTATCCAGCAAAGCTGTCATTTAGAATGGAAGGGAAGATAAAGTGCTTCTCAGATAAGGTCAAGTTCAAGGAGTTCATCATCACCAAGCTCTTATTATATGAAATGTTAAAGGGACTTATCTAAGAAAAAGGAGATAAAAAATAGGACAGTGAAAAGACAGCAAACTCACAGCTATTAAGAACCACACCTAAAACAAAAGCAAACTAAGCAAACAGCTAGAACAGGAACAGAACCACAGAAATGGAGATCATATGGAGGGTTAGCAACAGGGGCGTGGGAGGAGGAGCGGGGGGAAGGTACAGAGAATGAGTAGCATAGATAGTGGGTAGAAAATAGGAGCAGGGTAAGAATAGTATGGGAAATGTAAAAGCTAAAGAACTTATGACACAAGGACATGAACAAAAGGGGGGAATGTGGATGGGAGAGGGTGTGCAGGGTGGGGGGAATGATGGGGGAGAAATGGGACAACTGTAATAGCATAATCAATAAAATATATTAAAAAAATAAAAAATAAAATAAAATAAAACTAAAAAAAAGATTTTGAGTCAGGTCCTCCCCAGGAGGCTCTGGGTCTACAAGGGCAGAGCCACTGGCATCCCAGCCTTAGAAGAAAGCCAAGTGACAGCTATAAATGTCACCATATGATACCAGCCAAGGGCTGTTGGCTGAGATCTATGTGGCAGCTGAAAGGTGGCTGCTTTCTTTCGGACCCTAGGAGAGCCAGGCCGCCCAGGGACCCCCGGCCTGCCCGGCATGCCTGGCCGCAGTGTCAGCATTGGCTACCTCCTGGTGAAGCACAGCCAGACAGACCAGGAGCCCATGTGCCCCGTGGGCATGAACAAGCTCTGGAGTGGATACAGCCTGCTGTACTTCGAAGGCCAGGAGAAAGCCCACAACCAGGACCTGGGTAGGTACCACCTGCCGGGGCCCCAAGGCCAGCTTAGCTGGAGATTGTCAAGATCGAGTGGCCACATGGGCAAAACCATGGGGGAGGGTGGAAGCAAGGGAGGGGGGTGGGTTTGGCTGGGGTGGGGGGAAAATGCAGACAACTGTAATTGAACAACAATAAAATAATTGTAGAAAAAAAGATCAAGTGGCCACAATGGGGTTCATGAGTCCTCTAAGGCAGATGAGTTTCTCCTAATCAGAGGCACTGGGCCCATTCACATCCCTGGGTTTCAGAAAAGACTGGCCTTTGATGCCCTCAAGTCAGGACCACAGAGGCCCGCCTTCAACTGGCCGGCACCTTCCACAGGCTCCCGCAAGAGCCAGCCTTGTGCTGCTCCCCTGCCTGAAGGCCACCGGCTGTTTCTCCTGCTTCTTGCTTTTTGCTCCAACTTCCATAAACAAGCTGGGGCCCTGGAGGCCTGGGAGTCACATAGAACCCCCAGGAAAAAGGGATATGTGGATAGATGTGCTCAATCTACAATGCTTGGGGAAACCTGTCTCGCTGAACCCTGATGATTTGTTCACATTCCTGTCTATGGGTTCTACTTCCATAATAAGTTTTCTTTAAAACGGGGCAGAGCAAAGAAGGGAAGAGGCCTAAGAAAGCTGGGACCAGAGCCAAGAAGGCAGCCACGGTGCTTGAAGGTGGAGTACACCTTTGGCTCTAAATTTGTGAGCAGCCAGTGAGAAAAGCTAACCCTGCTCAACTCATTCACTCTGGCCATAAGAGAAAGTTTATTTTTTTACCTAGAAGCACTAAAGTTATTTGCAGGTGGAAGTGGCCAGAGCTCCTTGTGGGAGGACGCCGTGGGGTGTGATAAGCTAGGCCCTCATCGCGGGTGCCATCAGGGGTTCCTTGGGGCTGGTGCTTCAAGGTTCCCCGACATGGGCCTTACCCAGGGTGCTAGTTGTAAAGATGTCACTCCCTGATGACCCAGCTTAGTGCAGGGGGATGTGTAAGATCTTCTAGAAGGGAAGGACTGAAATGCCAGTGTAGTCTGTGCCCCCAAAATGATAATTGGCTTGGGCCCCCATGCTCAGCCACGCCCCTCCAAATGGCCACTGGGGCAGGTCACTGACATGGGCCTCCCAAGGCTGTCTGGGCCTGGAGGAGCGGCTTCCCAGCCACACTCAGCTGTCACCTCCTTCCACAGGGTTGGCGGGCTCCTGCCTGGCTCGGTTCAGCACCATGCCCTTCCTGTACTGCAACCCTGGGGACATCTGCTACTATGCCAGCCGGAATGACAAGTCCTACTGGCTCTCCACCACTGCCCCACTGCCCATGATGCCTGTGGCTGAGGACGAAATCAAGCCCTACATCAGCCGCTGCTCCGTGTGCGAGGCCCCAGCTGTTGCCATAGCAGTCCACAGTCAAGATGTCTCCATCCCCCACTGCCCAGCTGGATGGCGGAGCCTGTGGATCGGATATTCCTTCCTCATGGTATGTGGTGCTTGCCAGCACTCTCTCAGAACATAGAACCAGGTAGAAATCTAGCTCCTCTCCCCAACCCCACCCTGGCTGGGGAAGCAGCAAGAACAGCTGCCTTCGTGAGAGTCATCAGACAGGGCAGGTGTTCAGGTTGTGCGGGGCCTGAGAGCACCTGGCCCCAGGGGCAAGTGGGAGCTGGAATGCAGCCTGCACTTTGTTAACTGAGCTACAGGCCTAGGCCTGGGGCTGCCCCCACCTAGAGGGGACACATCCACTTGCCCGCAAGCCTTTGTAATTAGGATGTATTTGGTTTGTTATCCATCTTCCTAAGCAGAGCAACAAAGGTAAAACTCTTCTGGTTTATCCCAAAACTAAACACAGGGAAGAATTTTGTCTAGAATCCTAAGTAGCTTAGGTAGAATCTGTCTAGAACCTAGAATGCCCTCAAGAAATATCCATTAGCTGGTTGGTTTAAGACAGATGTATGTATACTGATGAGGAAAATCCTGAAATACCAGAGTCAGATTGCCTTTGGGTATAAGGTAGAGGATGCTCAGTTTTGGCCAGTTTATGTTTAGTTTAACGTTTAGGGAAGTGACTGCACACGGTAGCATCCCTTACAATTTTCCTGCTTTCTCCGCTATCATCGGGAGGAAGGAAAGTCCAGTGGGGGTAGTGGGTCTTCTATCTCATTTATATTGATTATGGCTGTCATAACTCCAGCTGTAGTGACTGCATGCCCAACATGTTAAATGTTTGATAACTTACATTAATAACATAACATAGAAATTGATCCACAGAAACTCAGAGCCCTTATACAGCCTGGCTGCTCCCAGCTCTGGGGCGTCCAGCCTGGTGCTTCCTCCTGACCCCGTCCCGGCAGCCCCAGGGGGCTCCTTTGGAGAGTCCTTCCCAGGCCTGCCTGGGCAGCTCCCAGGATGGCCTTGGCTCTGGCAGACCAAAGTGGGGCCTGAGATGCCTCGTGAAGATATGTCTGCTTCTCCCACCCCATTTACAATAAACGAGAACACAGTAGCTCTGGGTTAGAAAGGCTTCTGCATTTTGTGAGCAGAAAGCTTTCCGAGGTTTTTGGTTTTTGCCAATCCCTGCCCATATACATCCCAGGACAGCCTCTTGTTCTCTGCAAACTGCATATGCGGTATTCCTGCTTTAAATTAACAGGTTCTGACAACCCCACTCACCACTCAAAGCTTGCTCAACCAAGCCAAACAACATTTTTTAATAGATTAACTTTGAGATCCGGGGGCCTACCATGCACCTTCATGGAGCTAAAAATGGTTGTGAAACAAACAAACAAACAAAAAATAGAAGTGGAAAGTGGCAAAGAAAATTCCCCCTGACCCTTGTCCTAGTCTCCCAGCCGGTAGCTGTTAGATTGTCTCAGGGAACTAATGGCTTAATTAACAACCTCTGAAAAAATATAAATTACACAAGTAGTACATGTTCATTGTGGAAAAATCAGCAAGTAGAGGTTCTCTAAAAAGAAAACTAACGAAAATCACTCATACATACTTCCTTCCTCTTCAGAGTCTAGCAGAGGAGTGGAGGGCAGGGGTCACTTTTGGAGGGATTGCTTATTTTAACTTACTCTCAGATGCTGACCCACATCTTAATTTCCTCCTTCCTTTAAAACAAAAGTTAACACTTTGGTATCTCTCCTGCCAGGCAAATGCTGCATTCTTTGAGTGGATGATTGGGGAGGTAATATTTTTGCCCCCAAATGTGGTCAACTGTATTAATGATTATAACCTGCTTTTGCTTTTGTTCTAGTTGTCACTTAATAACAAATCAGGACTATGCATTTCAGTCCATGAACCCTCCCCTGCAGCAGCCTGGCACCCGCTCTGCCTTCTGCCTGCCTACCCTGATTTATTTAGCCAAGCCCTAGCAGTAAAGAGTATGCTGCAAGTGGTGGTCTGTGATAACATAAGTGTTCATGGTTGTTTTCAGTTGGGGAGAAAGCGCATCAATTACAGTCTGCCCCGGCTGTCCCCAGCTAGTGTGCTCACAACCCTGCCCCTCTCTCCTCCGCAGCACACTGCCGCAGGCGATGAAGGTGGTGGCCAGTCGCTGATGTCGCCAGGCAGCTGTCTGGAAGACTTCCGCGCCACGCCGTTCATTGAGTGCAATGGGGGCCGCGGGACCTGCCACTACTTCGCCAACAAGTACAGCTTTTGGCTCACCACCATCCCCGAGCAGAGCTTCCAGAGCTCGCCCTCCCCCGACACGCTCAAGGCGGGGCTCATCCGGACGCACATCAGCCGCTGCCAGGTGTGCATGAAGAACCTGTGATGTGCAGCACGGGGCTGCCCCACCCGATGCACTTCTCTGCAGGTTCACCTCCAGCCTGGGGGGCCACTTTGGTGCTTAACTTATTACCTCAGGTGCTGACTCAAACAATGACTTCATGTTTTTTCTTTAAAAACAAACAAACAAAAAGTCCACCAAAGGATTCAGCACCAGCTCTTATGCCAAATAGCCACTTATCAACCATCCACAGGTGCTAGCCACTGTCCTCACTCTGCAGAATGAAGCCCTCCCTGTGACCCCCTGACCCTCCGGAAGGGAAAACCGTTAACAGCCCCAGCACTCCCTCTCAGGCCATACTAGACTTTTACGCGCTAGGTGCCACTAACGTCTTCGTGTGTGCCTGCACTTCATGTAGTCACTGCACTTTCAAACCCCATAGACAACCCGCTTACTTAACTCGCTTAGTGGGGTGGTGTAGACAAATGAAGCCATACAGCCCAAGGACTCCTGAACTCATTCCCACTGCTCCCCCATGAAGGTCTCCTGGGGATTGGCCCCCATCCCACCCCCCAAGCCAACATGGTGACAGCATGCTCTTCTCCCAAATTCTCATGATGTGAATTGTCCCAGCCCCTCGAGGCCAGAAAGACGCTGGCAGTCACATACCAGCAGTCATTCTTTCCACCACACCCATACAGACCATTGGGTTTGGCAAAACTTTGGTAGCAGCAAAGACCTACTAACTGTCTGTTGTCAGCCAGGCTACTTGACAGCAAACATGTAAACTCAGAAGTGATGTTTCTACTGGCCCTAGGCTGTCCTGAGATTTACCCTCCATTTTTTGTTGTAAATTGTATTCCCATGACTAAATATTAATGTCCTGTATAATGACTGTGGAATAAACGTTGATTTTGGACATCTCTATACCCCCAGTTGTTGACTGCCTAAATTTTCCCAAGTCCGTAGAGCACAGAATTTGCAATGACCCCAAGGCACTGCATCTGGCCCTGGAGCTAGTTTCTTGAGTTTTGGTAGATTAGAACCCAACATCATTCCACTCTCAGGGAATTGTCTTTGTGTTTATAATGCATTCATGTTTACAGAAAGCACACCATCACTCATGGGAATTAGGGGGATCAGTCCTTCACAAAGGAATTTCCAAAGTCATGCAATTCATTCCAACATAACGTCCCAAGTCAAATCTCAGTATTTCCAAGAAATAGTCTCCAAGACACATTTCCGTCCTTGTTTTTTTCCTGGAACCTGGCTGACCCTTGGGAACCCAACTCACAGAATTTCTTTTTATCCTTTGTAATCCAATCTCCTATTAAACTTTTTCTAAGAATAATTTCCACCTAACAAAGTAAGTATTCTACCTGATAATGTTATTTGAAATAGATCAGCCACTGTCTTGGCCTGCATTCCCCCAGAAGCTGACTGAGACAAGGACTCTGCACAGGAGGGTTATTTGGGGACACAATTCCAGTGAATGGAGTGGGACCTGGACAGAGTGAACCCAGGAAGGAGGGCACCTTACTGAGGAGGCTACTGACCTTGGCAATTTCGGGCTTTATCCTGCTAGCGACCCACTAGGGATGGCCACAGAAGCAGCCTCAGATTGCCTCACCCAGGCATGGGAAAGGGACATTTTCAATCTCTAGTTCTGGCCCCCGGCGGTCAGGGGTTCCCTAAGACTGTCAGCACTTAATGGCTGAGTGGGCTCCCGCAGCATCCCAAGCAGAGGCAGAGAACCAGATGAGGCTGATACAAGGTAGCTACACCTGTACACAGCTGGTTTCTGTAGTAATAGCTATAGCAACAAGTTGGGCGCAGTGCCTCTCCTCAAAGCTTACAGAGGTAGCTATTTATTCTAGACTCCAATCGCCATAATCCAGGGAGCAGACACAAAGTTGGTCACTGTTCTGAAGATTCCTGCTCCACTTGTTTCTGTGCGGTTCACACTTCTGAGTCAGATGCCGAGCCAGAGGACAGGACACCAGTGAGACATACACCCTGGTAGCTCCTGATAACTCTCCCCACCTGCAGATGGACTCTTGGCAACTTGCAGAACTCAGGGCTAACTCACAGAGTCCTATCTCCCTTCCATGGCCAAGGTCAAGAACAAAGGGCAAGAAGTAGTGGGTGGAGGCAGGTTTGGAAGCTGTGGGCCATGCAATGGCATGAACTGGCTGTAAAACTGCAGCTATTTCCAAAGAGACCCTTTCATCATACGGAGTCAGGGTCCAGCTTCTCTGCCACACAAGGGAGTGAAGGGGTGAGTGAGGCCAAGAAGAGTGGGAAGTGCCCCTGGAGACACACACACTGTGCATCCTGCAAGCAGCCCTCACCAGGCCAGCATGCCCCCATTTGTCTTGGACAATGGGTGTCTGCTGGGCAGAGGCCTGAGCGACCAAACCAACCTTGGCAAAACAGAACAAACATAGCAGCAAATGCAATGACACATGCGAAGCCCATAGTCGTTCCCTGGAGCCCTAGCCGGGAAGGGCCTGGACTTGGGTGAAACCTAGATGTGTGTCCCTTTCCAGCCACTGGTGGACTCTGGCCTTAGACACACCTTTTATTGCTCTGGGCTTTGGTCCTCACACCCTCAAACCAGCTGTCTTCCAGACCATCCTTCTGGCAGATGGGCCAGTGAGTTCAAGACCAATCCAAGGGAGGGGAGGACAGGGAGCAACACAAACACTTGCGGGCTAAGCAGTTGCTTGCTGCAAAGGTCCTGCAAAGGGGCATCCTCAGCCCAGCAGCTTTCAGAACAGGCACACAGAAAGATCAGGCCAGCTGCACGTGTCTGTTCAGGGTCTACACTGCAGGCACAGCAGCTCCGCCCAGTTCTGACTGTGCAGGTCCAGAGGGCCCAGCTTTGAGAAGTGGGAAGGATCAGAGAGCACTGCAGGCCATGGAGAGAGAGCACCCAGGAACAGGGTGAAATAACGTAATGAGGACAGGTAGGAGTGCACCATGGAGCCATGAGGCCCACTGAACCAAATGACATAAAGGAAAGTATAATCTGGGACTCCCCCAGCCACAGATGGAGCATATTTTGCCTCCGAAACATGCCAAACACCTGGAGAGACCACACGTCAGCTCTCAGGCACAAGGTCTTGGGTTCCAGGGCTTTGCCTTCCTCAAAGTCCTTTCAGTTGACCCGTGAACGACACAGGTTTGAACTGCACATGTCCACTTATACACAGGTTCTTTCCAATACATACTTACAGTACTGGAAACATATTTTCTCTTCCTGAATAACACTCTTTTTTCTAACTTACTCTATTGAAAGAAATAGAGTATATAATATATGTAACATATGAAATATGTGTTAACTGTTATTAGTAAGACTTCTGGTCAGCAGAAGGCCATTAGCAGTTAAATTGGGAAGAGTCAAAAGTTACATGCAGATTTTTGACTCTGTGGGGCTCAGCGTCCTTAACTCCTGTGCTGTTCAAGGGTCAAACTCTAGCTGTCATCCATACTAGGCACTCTACATAATCAGGGTCACCCTGAAGCATGGAAGAGGAGACAGAAGTCACTTCCATTTCCCCTTCTCTCTGGAGGACAAACACTATCTCTCTGATCCATGTCACTGGCTTTGAGCACCGAGCTTACCCCTTTCATAGGGAAACTATTGTATCTTGCCACATAAAATACACTCCTGTGTATAATGTGCACCCACATTCTTGGTCCAAACTTTCAGGAAAAAAATCTTTTGTTTTAATTTTTTAATTCAATTTTTTATTTTTTTATATTTTGAAATAAAACTGATTATCGTATTCCAAGGTGTTATTTTGCATATGGACATCATTATTTGCTTTCTAGGTTACTTTCAACACACAAGTTTAAATAAAAGAATTTATATAGATTATAGATTATTTAAATAAAAGACATTTATATAGATACAGAATTAGCTCATGTATAATATGCATCCTTATTTTTCCCTCAAAAATTTGAGTAAAAAAGTGCGCATTACACACGGCAAAACACAGTGCATGCTGGGGGTGCGGTGGCTGCCAGACACTCAGGTGAGAGGGCCTTCCCGGCTCAGCAGGCAGCCCTGCTCTACCCAGGCTGGCAGGTTCGGAAAGGACAAAGTTGTACAATACTTCTAAGAAACCAGCCTAGTGGCCTGGGAAAAGAGGAAACCATGGCTTGCAGCACCCAGATTACAGCATAGTGAACCCAAAACTACCCAGACGCCTCCGCCAAGCATGATGCCTCAAGGGTACCAGGAAACAGCCAGCTAGATGTTGAGAAAGTTTTTATCTGTATGAGGACACTTTGGGGTCCCTGGTGAAAATCTGCAGCAATGGCTCCAAGTTCAGGCACAGCAGGTTAACCCAGGGCTGTCCATGGCCTCCCAGGGCAGCTGCAATCATACAAAGGCATCAATGGAAGGAATGTTTGAGGGCACTAGCTCAAATCCACATCCAGGAGAAAAATTCCCTCCATCTCCGCTGGTTGGGTCACACAGCTGAACAACTTGAAGCTCCCCCAGAACTGACCTGGTTCCCAGGTTGGGAATGAGACCCACATGAGTTCACAACCAGAAACCCATGAGGTCCAGGCCCCCTAAAAAGGGAGAGTCCAAGGGGGCACTTGAAAGTCCACTTGGAACAGAGCCAGGAGTGAAGCCTATTTTTAGAGCAACAATAAAGCGTGAAATGCTTAAGTGTCTTCAACGGAGAATGTTCCATTCCTGGGCAGTCCCCCACTCGGGGGCACTAGCTGCAGGTGCTCAGAGCAAGTGGGCCAGAGAATCGAAGAATATCCAGGAGACAGGGGCCTTCGGAATGCATTTGGCCAGCCCCACCTTCAGACAGGAAGTCACTTCCTGGGACGCTCTTTCCCTCAGTGTGTTCGAAGACAAGCTCCTGGGTCTCCCTAGGGGGCACATTTTCCCCTGTGTCACTAGAAAAGCATTTGACAGAGAACTAAAACAATGTCTGCCCATACAATGGCAACTTAAACCAAATCAGTGGAAAGTAATCAAACGAATCCATTTTCACTTTTCAATGTGCTAGTTGTGAAACTGAAATTGGAGACCAGCCCTGGCTGGTGTGGCTCAGTGGATTGAGGGCTGGCCTATGAACCGAAAGGTCAGTTCGATTCCCAGTCAGGGGGCGTGCCTGGTTTGCGGCCAGGTCCCCGGCTGGGGGCGAACAAGCAACAACCAATCCATGTAGTTCTTGCACATTGATGTTTCTCTCCCTCCTTTCCCCTCTCTCTAAAAGTAAATAAATAAAATCTTTAAAAAAGAAATT
Source organism: Glossophaga mutica (assembly GCA_039655065.1). Classification (NCBI taxonomy): domain Eukaryota; kingdom Metazoa; phylum Chordata; class Mammalia; order Chiroptera; family Phyllostomidae; genus Glossophaga; species Glossophaga mutica. The sequence goes on along the minus strand of CM077310.1, from coordinate 66,074,700 downwards.
GGAGAACTTGAGATTGTCTGAAGCCACGGGGCACCTCAATGGAGGAGCCCCTGTGACACATGGGCTGTGCACCGTGAGGAGCGGGAGGCGGCCCTGGCGCGGGGTCTGGGACGCAGTTTGTGGGCACTCAGAAACATCACTGAACGCCTCCCCGCAAAAAAGCCCTACACACAAAACACTGTTTCTCACTAGCCTTCTGCCACATTTTGCTTTCTATTACAGGCTGAATGCTTGTGTCTCCCTAAAATCCATGTGCTGAAGACCTGCCCCCCAGTTTGATGGTGTTTGGAGGCAAGGCCTTTGGGACAGGATGAGGGTAGGGCCCTATGATCAGATCAGTGCCCTTACAAGAGAAGAAGGAGATCAGAGCTCTCTCTCCCTCCACCATGCGAGGGCACGGAGTCAACGAGGAGGCTATGTGCAAGTCAGGAAGAGAACCCTCACCAGAAACTGAATCGGCAGGCACCCTGATGTTGGACTTCCAGCCTCCAGAACTGCGAGACGTAAATGTCTGCTGCTTAAGCTGCCCAGTCTGCGTTTTGTTACAATAGCCTGAGCTGGCTGAGATGTCCCTTTCCCAATCAGAGAGCCCCAAGTCTGGCCTACATGCTCTCAATTAAATTTCTAAGAAAACGAAACCTATTGTCTCACAGTTTCCCTGCCCTAGCTTCTTCTAACAACCAAGTGATGCACCCACCAACCAGCAGAAAAGGGGTTTCTGCTCAGTAACAGCCCAGGTGCCCCAAGCAGAACTTAGCAGAAACGGAGCTTTTACTTTTGCTTCTATTACTGGAATTCATGTCATCAAGACAACTAGCCAGATGGGATGATCCAAATATTCTGGAATTTCTAAGGATTCGGTGCAACTTCTAAAGATAAAAGCACCTTAAGCTCACAGCCCTCTCCCCACAGCCCCCAGCAAGGAGTCCACTGGGGGCACAAAATAAAATCTGAATCAATGCAGTATCCACACCAAAGTTCTACTCAAGATTCCTTTTAATAATATGTATAGTTCATGCTACTACAACCAATATAAAAAAGTGACTCCTGATTTTGTATAAATTAACATGTTGAGAATCATTATGATGCATCGAGATGTAAGTTCCAAATGATAGGACCAAAGATAAATCACAGTGAAGAGAAATGTCTGAGGAGGACAAACACGAAAGCCGTACAGGTGCTCAGATAGGTGCACACGCATCTGGGCAACCTTGTGTCAGAGGCCAGGTTGTCAAGAAAGGATCAGCAAGGGGACAACAGTCTCCAGGGACCCTGACCCTGCACCTCCCCGCCTCCCAAAACAGTGACGTAGACAGAGGCGATGGTTCGCGTGGGCCTTCTCTCACAGTTAGCTGTCATTTCCTCTCAGGTCTTCTCCGTGTGCAGTTCCACAGAGGAACTCCTCGACTTTCTGTGCTCCTGACCACAGCTCGCTTGGTCACACTCTGTGTAAACAGCAGCCGGGGGTCTCTGAGAGTCAGGCACAGCACCCAGATTTGGTTTGTCTGGGCGGCTTATAACAGGAGATATCCACAGTCTGCGGCGGCCCCTGGGCTCTCTGCCGCAAGATCATGGGCACCACCATGTCAAACAAGCTTTCGAACAACAGGTCCACGTTGTGCCCAGTTTTGGCGCTGGTCTCAAAGCACATCTGCTCAGCAGCCGGCACGTCCTTCTCATCCAGCATCTTGTACTTCAGGATCTTTTTATAAAGTGCCATCGCTTCCTCTGGCTTCACCTGCTTGGGCACCTTGGGCGACATGCAGCCATCACCCACTGACCCGGAGCCATGCCCTTCCTTCTCCCAGCTCTCCAAGGCCCCCTCCTCACTGAGGTCCACCTTGTTCCCCACGATGGCGAAGAGGCAGTCGGTGTTGGCTGTGTCTGTCAGGCCCAGGAATCTGTCCTCCAGCTCCACCAGGCTCTGCGGGTGGTTCACATCATAGGTGAGGATGACAGCGGCCGCCCCCCGGCAGTACATGGAGCCAAGGCCGTGGAACTGCTCCCGCCCTGGTGGGGGGAAGGGGAAGAAAGACAGGAGTTATATCTTTTCTCAGGAGCACCCAGGGAGGGCCATGGGATTGTCGCCCCAAATGTAGGCGTGGCTGGAGCTGAACTGGACTGAGACACAGGCGTGCAGAAAGAACCGACCGGCCCAGGCCCCGCAGGATCTAAGCGCAGTGCCCTGCTGCTCTGGGGACTGCAGCCCGCTCCTGCGCAGCCTGACCCCACACCATGGTTCACATGCAAGACCAAGAAGACTCCCCATGCCCTGCTTTTCCTCTAATTAAAAATTGTATGGCTTGTTCCTAGTTTTGCATTTTAAAAGAAAATATTTGAACTGAACACTCTCACCACGGGCTTCGACGCTCAGTGGCACAGTCTGTGCCACATCTCAGCGCCGCAGTCGTTCTGACAGCACCACGCACGTCTGCCTTCACACAGGTGCACACCGCTCCCCAGTGCCCAATGCCCAGTGCTCCAGGTCCAGGACTGCCCGGCTCCTGTCCAGCTGCCTGGGGTGCAGACCCACTGGTCAACCCACTTGACAACTTGTCACTTCCCAAGGGGTCCCTGACCCCCTTCCAGATTATTTGTTAAGTCTTTTGTCAGTCCCATCACCACCCCCACCTCCCACCCCTCACACTCGCTCAGAGTCTGGCTCATACACTGGGCACAATCGCAAGTCCAGGCCTCGGCTATGCAGTTAATACATGTCTGCCTACCAGCAGGGAGGGCTGGACCGTGTGCTGTTACTTGCCCCTGTGTATTTGGTGCCCTATGTAATATGTTGAGGAAGTGAAGCCATAAATTATCCCCTCCTTTAAAAAAAAAACGCACGCGATTTTTTGTCTTGCACAAAATTTCTTTGTTAACACTTTAGTGTGATTTACAAAATGGTAGAAGCCTTATTCAAGTCAGAAGCTTCATTTAGACCCCGCGCCCAACATTGCGGCATCCTGACTCCCCGCCTTTACTCTGAACTACAGACTGAGGGGGAACAGAAGGCAGAGGGGGAGGGAGGAGTCACCCTGATATGTTAAACCCACCAAGAACTGAAATGTCATCATACCGGAATGCTTTTGTTCCCCCATGTTCAATCACTAGAAAACCTACATCAAAACTACAGCTAAACTACAGAGCAGCCATCACTCAGAGCCACCTGAAATCTAGCTCACTGTACGCCCTACAACTATGCATTTAAAGGAGAAGCCACACGAGACTGGTTGTTCCCAGATGCCGGTACAGAATAGAGGTTGAGGGCATGCCTGCGTCCTGGAGCCGGACAGCTGGGCCTGTGAACCTGCACAAGGTACTTAACCACTCAAGACTGAGTCTCCTCTCCTGTGAACGAGAACAGATAATATTACCTCACAGGGTTGCGAAGATTAAATGTGTTTACACCGTAAAAGAAAAAATAATCCCAGGGAAGCGGCAAGCCCAGTGGGCCCTCATTCACTGGGGTTGGTCTCCAGAGGCCAAGTCGGACCATTGTTTGTGTCCCTAAGTTTTCACACCTGGTCCCTTCATTTCCCCTTCTGTTCACTGTGTGGGGAAATGGTTCACCGACTCCACAAGGACAACTCAAACGCAAACTGGGGCCTCCTCCCAAAGCCGTCCCAGGCTGCAGGTTAATCAGCCCTCCTCCTGCCATCGGATCCCACAGCCCTGGATGGCAGGAGGGAGAACCACCCAGGACCCAAGCTCTCCGGGCACACCCATGCTCCCAGGAGGAGCTCAGGGGCGGCCTTCTGAATTCACAATACTCCTGGCTGGCTGGCTCACACTCACGTGGTCCTTTGGAGAGTTAACTATATTTCTAGAATGTCTTTGACAGCTTCTCCTCCTAACTTTCATAGGAATCTGTTTCTGACAAAATTCTGTGACTCTGCCTGCATTTTTTCAGTTTGGGCTACAGAGCCCAGCTGTTGACTACAGTGGGAACAGAACCCAGAGGTCCATGGCCTTGAAAGGGGAAACAGGACTTCCGCGTAGGCGGACACACTGTGCCTCCTCTCACAACCAAAATTAAGGACAACAAATATTTAGAAACAAGAAAACAACCAGAACTGATAGAAAACTGAACTGTACGGAAGTCCAACAACCATTCATCCAAACCGGTAAGAGGGGTGGGGTAGTGGCAGGAAAAAGTGGAGGTGCGGGCTCAGGAATGCAAGCAGCGGCGGCTGGAGGACCCCGGGCACAGGGAGACAACTGTGCAGACCCAGTGAGGCCGCACAAGGTGGCTGGCTGACCAGGTGGTCCCACATTCGCGCGCGCAGACGGTCCAGGCAGAGGGGAAGTGGCGGAAGGGACTAAATCCAGGAGAGAGCGGAGCAGGCGCCATTGTTCCCTCTCAAACCCCGCCCCACATACAGCGTCACAACCCAGCGACTGGGCTGCCCCGCCCTGAGGAACACCTAAGGGTCCACCCCTCTTACGTAATAGCTGCGACCAGACTAAAACCAAACCAAAACAAACAAACAAAAAAAACCCACCAAAAATGGCTCAAACCGGAGAAAAACTGAAAACCCCAGAGTCAATTCCTCTAAGCCGTGAAGAGATAGCCAACCTATCAGATGCACAGTTCAAAGCACTGGTCATCAAAATGCTCACAGAATTGGTTGATTTTGCTCACAAATTAGATGAAAAAATTGCAGGCTACAATACGTGAAATGAAGGAAGATGCATGGGGAACCACTAGAGATGGGAAGAAAACTGGGACTCAAATCAATGGAGTGGACCAGAAGGAAGAAACTAACAAACAAACAGAAAATGAGAAAGAAACAATTCAAAAAAATGAGAGGCTTAGGAACCTCCAGGACATCGTTAAGCGTCCCAACATCCGAATTACAGGGGTCCCAGAAGGGGAAGAAAAAGAGCAACAAGTAGAAAACTTATTTGAACAAATAATAAAAGAGAACGTCCCCAATCTGGCAAAGGAAATAGACTTTCAGGACGTCCAGGAAGCTCAGAGAGTCCCAAAGAAGTTGGACCCAAGGAGGAACACACCAAGGCACATCATAATTACATTAACCAAGATGAATATGAAGGAGAGAATTCTAGAAGCAGCAAGGAATAAGGGGACAGTCACCTACAAAGGAGTTCCCATCAGACTGTCAGCTGATTTCTCAAAAGAGACCTCACAGGCAAGAAGGGGCTGGGAAGAAGTATTTGAAGTCTTGAAAGGCAAGGACCTACATCCAAGATTGCTCTATCCAGCAAAGCTGTCATTTAGAATGGAAGGGCAGATAAAGTGCTTCTCAGATAAGGTCAAGTTCAAGGAGTTCATCATCACCAAGCCCTTATTGTATGAAATGTTAAAAGGACTTATCTAAGAAAAAGAAGATCAAAAATATGACAGTGAAAAGACAGCAAACTCACAGCTATTAAGAACCATACCTAAAACAAAAGCAAACTAAGCAAACAGCTAGAACAGGAACAGAACCACAGAAATGGAGATCACATGGAGGGTTAGCAACAGGGGCGTGGGAGGAGGAGAGAGGGGGGAAAGGTACAGAGAATGAGTAGCATAGATAGCGGGTAGAAAATAGACAGGGGGAGGGCAAGAATAGTATGGGAAATGTAGAAGCTAAAGAACTTATGATACATGGACATGAACTAAAGGGGGGGAATGTGGGTGGGAGAGGGTGTGCAGGGTGGGGGGAATGATGGGGGAGAAGTGGGACAACTGTAATAGCATAATCAATAAAATATATTAAAAAAATAAAAAGAAAAGAAAAGAAAGGGGAAACAATGTAATCTTTATTCTCTAACTGAAATTTAGCATTTCCTTCTCTTACACATATTGACAACAAACCAGGAATGATGTTAAGGAGCGATACCTGTGGCTTTGTCACCTACGGAAACAACAGAGGCTTTCGGTTCCACATGACAGTTGTCCACCGCATCAAATGTTTAAGTCACCACCGCTTAATAACCACAACAGCTGTTAGATCTGCCCTTTGCAAGGAAGCCTGGTTTCCTGATGAATCTTTGTATTTTAGTGCACACGCTCAAATTTAGCATTCAGAGAAAGATCATGAGCTCATAGAACCTGGGTACAAAATGATCCTTCACACAAGAGAAACGAAGGCCCCTTGGTCTCTGGATCTTTGGAACACAGATTAAAGGCATGATATCCATACACACACACACACACACACACACACACACACACACACACCATCCGGCACAAGTAACACCCCTTTTTATTACATAAAAATCTTTTATTACAAAGTCATAGGTATGTGATTCTGTAATATAACAGTATCACACTCAAGCACACCATGACATTTTAGGTGAACTGTTCAAATGCTGTCCATTTCATGCAAGATGGTCAGGTACCCTACCAACCACATTCAATGGTGTTACTTCTGCCAGATTCTGTATTTGCATAAAACATGGTGTCCTTTGCCTTATAAACTACTGTTTTTGGCCAAATGGCCAAGAAACACAAACAAGTTCCACTCCAATCATTCTGAAGTGGTCAGTTCTGATGTAGGCCAGGCAGGACGGCCTCATTAGGGGGCAAGCGGTGGCCCCCCGGCCAGCCCTGGAGAGAGTCACCTACTGAGAACGATACCCATATCCTGGGGGAAGAACCCAGCATGGACCTACACAGCTGTCCTCTCCCTCATCCAGAGCCAGATTCAAAGCCAAGGCTCCCTGCCTCTAAAAAAAAAAAAAAAAGGCCTATGTGCTTCCTCAAACCACCTGATGGTGAGGGTGAGATGGAATCGGGCAGGAATTGGAGAGACACGTCCTGCCTGGCACAGATCCTGAAGGGGAAAGTGAAGTGCACTGTTTATAATGACCAGGCTCCCTGCCCGCCTTGGGTGCTAGGAAGGGCCAGCCTGCTGACAAGCAGCACATACTCTGGAATTCATCACCCGCAAAACAAAATTCCTCTCCTTTAGCACAGCCATAGCCAATCAGCCCTAAGTCTGATAATCTAATTATAAGTTCCATGTCAAATTACACTGTATGCCAACAGATGGAAATTAAACAGTCTTCTCCCATCTCTTCATGGACCCCCATGGGAGAAGATGATGAAGACATCTCCACAACTGGCAATAACAAGTATTAGTTTAAAAAAAGGAAATGCTTCCCCGTCGTTACCACTGAGCCCGGACTTATCTCTCAGACATTAATCACATATGTAGCAAACCAGGCATCTTGAGGTTTTCCAACAGCTAAAAATGTTATCAGCTCCCTCCCGCTAGATTTCACAAGGGAAAATGAAGTGGCATTCCAGTTATCTGGGGAGGACTTTCCCCAAGTCTGTTACATAGTTCATTGAGGACAAAAAGGCAACTGTTGTTCATGCCTATGCCTAAAATAGTTTTCCTTTCCAGATAACAATGTCTGATTTGCCTTCAAAAAACTACAGAAGTAAGCAAGAACAAAACCAAAAGAGAAATCATAATAACTAAAGGAGGTAGGAGCTGAAGAATCCCATATGCTAACCTGAGAAGAGAATAAGTAAAAGTTGCTGTTTAAATCATATAATCTGTTATCCACCCATCAACCAGGAGAAAGTGAGGCACAGGAATTGGCCCACAGAAGCAGGCTGGTGAAGCCCAGAGCTAGGACACTGTCCTGTGGTACCAGGTAGTCTGTGGTCTCCAAACCCATAAAGAACCTGACCCGGAGAGGGACCGCCTGCATTCAGACCCCCACAGTGTGACCTTGGGCAAGTCACTGAGCTCTGTGCCTCAGTTTCTCATCACTAAAATATAGATAGTACCTACCAAAGTGCAGCTGTACAACCAGAACTAATTTATACAGGTAAACTGCCTAGAACTGTGCCAGGTGGGTGTTATGTCCTGTATACATGTTTGTTAAATCAATCGCAAATTAGATTCTGTTCAAATCTGAGGTCAAACCATCCCACAGCTTCTGTATCATGTGTCTCTTCACCAGCACATTTACAGACTGTCTCCTAGGGCCTATGGGTCCCTTTGACAGCTGACCAACATCCTACAACTTTTCTTATTTGTACGAGGTTTACTTTCAGAGGATGACTCTCTCCCCATTTCTGGGGGCACTTTATTGTGTAGCCGCTGTACACTGTGTCAGAACTGAGACATGGCCCAGAGCAGGCACAGGAAGCCAGAAGTCGGCAGCCCACAGAACCCCAGTCTTCTGGACAGAAGAAGACAGTGACCACTTACTTGCCTTCTCTTTCATTCTCTGACCGTCCTCAAGACAAATGACAACCAGCCTTTCACCCCCAGCATTGTAACACTTTTGTTGAAATGATTTAAAATAACTGAATGGGTGGTACGGCCATCAGAAATCACGTTACAAGGCTGGCTGCGCACTGTAAACATGGGCAGGGAGGGGGGCGGTTGCTTTTTAAAAACACTGGTGCTCGGTCCCCCTACCCCAGAGCACATGAATCAGGATCTGACGACAGCGTGGGTACCAGAATCATTTTCAAAACTCCTCTGGTGGGTATAACGTGCAGCCTGAGGTGAAGACCACCAATTGCTCAGTAAAAGTAGGAGATAAAAAGGCAGCTTTATAGTAGGAGAAATCAGACTGCTTCCCATTTCAATTCAGTTGAAAAGTAAGGTCTAGCAGGAAATGGAACTGCAAATACTGAAGGAAAGAGGAACTTTTAAAACACCCTGCAAGATCCAGAATGCCCACTGGACTGGAGCCCACAAAAGTATCAGTGTCACAACAAGAGGAAAGAAAAAACTCAGATTCACAGAACCAGGCACGGTAACAAATAGAAACTCCAGGGCACACACAGAAACAGGAGCTCCATCCAAAACAAGACGTAACATAATCCTCTTCAGAGATTTTTTTAAAATAAAATGAAATCTCTTTTCCAATGCTTTCAAGTTCCACCCACAGTGTTATAAATACTACCATAAAAATTACTTTAGTTCTATTTTGTACAGTTTGATGAGTTTTGACTAAAGTCTACAGTTGCAGGCAAAGTCTAGAACATTCCATCTGCTTCTATGTGATTCTAACCGTAGTGAACCCGGACAGAGAATGGCCCATGGAAACAACTACGCTGCAGAAACGTTTGCAAAGAATAGATATTTAAAGCTCTGGTAGTGCAACAAGAAGAAAGAACCATGAGTGTCCCCAGGAGGATGAAAGGAGCTGCCTGTGGGGGCCGCACTGGGTGCGTGCAACTCCACCAGCACACGGAAACCGAAGAGGCCACGGGCGAGGACACCTCGCCCCAGACCCTACCATTCACAGAGGTGCCAGGAAATGAGTGGATGCGCCGGCCACTACCCCAATACCTTTGTGCAATGATTAAATTTTTTAGCCTTCAATTTTTTTCCAGAATTTTTAAAAATCCTCACCCTAGGATATGTTTATTGATTTTAGAGAGAGGGGAGGGAAGAGAGAGAGAAACATCAATCAGTTGCCTCCTGAACACATCCTGATCAGGCTCAAACTCACAACCTAGGTATGCGCCCTGACCGGGAATCACACCGCCAACCCTTTGGTGTAGGGGATAATGTTCCAAGTAACTGAGCCACCTGGCCAGGGTGCTTTTTTATTTTAATTTGTTTATTTGAGAGAGCGAAACATCACTTTGTTGTTCCATTTATTTATACATTCATTGGTTGATTCTTGTGTGTGCCCTGACCCAAGATCGAACACTCGACCTTGGTGTATCAGGGTGATATTCTAACCAACTGAGCTACCCAGCCAGGGCCTAAATGGTTAACTTTATGTGTTAACTTGGCCAGGCTGTGCTGCCCCGTTGTGTGGTCCAACTAGTCTAGATGTTGCCATGTAGGTACTTTTTAGATGTGATTAATATCTGCATCAATTGACTTTAACTAAAGCCGATTATCCTCAATAATGTGGGTAGGCCTCATCCAGTCAGATGAAGACTTTAAGAGGAGCCTGAGAGTTCCTGGAGAAAAAAAGAATGCTGGCCCAGACTACAACCTGAGTCACAAAAAAAAAATCACAACCGAGTCTCCAGGCTGCTGCCCTATGGAATTTGGCCTCCAGCCTGCCAGCCCGCCTACAGATTTCAGACTTGCCAGCACCCACAATCATATGAGCCAATTCCTGTCTCTCTGCCTCAGCCACTCTCTCCCTCCCTCTCTTCTTCTTTACCTCTACATCTACATCCCATTGGCTCTGTGCCTCTGGGGAAGCCTGACGAGCACTTGGAGCTAGCTTCTCACTTGTTTCTCTGGGAAGCGTCCCTCTGGGAATGTGACTGCAGTACCAGACTCTCCAGAGGGTGGGGCTCTCTCAGCGGCCCTTCTCCCCTCTTCTTTTTTTTAAACTTTTTTTTTAACTTTGTAGATTATTTATTTATTTATAAAGAGAGGGAAAGGAAGGAGGCAAGAGAGGAAGAGAAACATTGCTGCGTGAGAGTGAAACAGTTGCCTCTCACACAGCCCCAGCCGGGGACCTGGCCCACAACCCAGTGCTGTGCCCTGACCAGGAATAGAACCAGTGATCTCTCAGCTTGCAGGCCAGTGCTCAAATCACTAAACCATACCAGCCATGGCCCTTCTCCCCTCTTGCTTCTCCATTTCCAGATGTCTCCATGGAGGTACTGATTCCTCCATACAGAGAGAATGCCCCGTCAGCCCCTCCCCAAAGTGACCCGGGACATGGCAGCCCCTCCGCCACATCCTATGCACATTCCTCAGTGCCTCACGGCTGGGTCACGCTCCCAGACACCAGCTCTAGCACACCGCACCACAGGAATCTTGAGGCCATACCTCTCAGCCAAACTGGCAGCTGACTCCATAGGAAAGGGGGGAAGTGGGCTGAAAGGAGCTTTTCAGCAACTGCAAGCATCACTTTTTTTTTTTAAAGACTTTACTTATTTTTAGAGAGAAGGGAAAGGAAGGAGAAAGAGAGGGAGAAAAACTTGCCTCTCACAGACCCCCAACTGGAGACCTGGCCCACAGGCATGTGCTGTGACTTAGAATTGAACCTGTGATCTTCTGGTTCGCAGGCTGGCACTCAATCCTCTCAGCCACACCAGCCAGGGAAATAGTAAGTAACACTTTGACCCAAAATGATTACTTCTTCACAATGGATTCCTTATCTGCCCTCCTCACTAGCCTGACCAGTTAGTTCTCTTTCTAAGTAAAGGTCCAATAATGAAAATCTCCTGCCACACAATTGCTGGCACCTCCTCGCTGGCTTCAAAATAAAGCGTGACCTCCACAAAAGCATACAAGTCCTTCCCTGTCAGGTTTTCAACAGCTAAACAGTACCCATAGGAATGATATGATTTTCAAAATAGATATCTAGGAACATCTTTTATTGGGGTGGGGTGGACATAGCACAGGGAGATGGGAGATGGGATGAGGAATGCATTTAGACTTTTTTTTCTTGGATTTGAAATTATCTCCTTTTTTTCTCCATCTTTCAGTCTTGCTTTCTGTGCTATAAACAATAAATTTAATTAAAAAGGGAAAAGCCCTGACTGCTGTAGCTCAGTGGATTGGACATCATCCTGCAAATGGAAAGGTCCCTGGTTTGATTCCCAGTCAGAGCACATGCTTGGGTTGCAGGCCAGGTCCCCATCTGGGACCGGGTAAGAGGTAACCAAGCGTGTTTCTCTTGCAAATCAATGTTTCTCTCCCTCTCTTTCTCCTTCCCTTTCCCTCTCTCTAAAAATAAATAAATAAAAACTTAAAAAAAAACAAAAAAAGTCTTTCATTACAGATTAAAATTTTGTGATAGAAAAAAGGGGTGCGTTTCTAAAGTCTCATACCATCTGCAGTGGGCTGAGTAGCGGCCCCAAAGATACAACCAGGGCCCTCATCCTCAGAAACTGTGAACAGGACCTTATTCGGAAACAGGGTTGTTGCAGGTGTGATCAAGTTGAGTTGAAGTCTTCAGAGTGCAGCCTAATCCAACACAACCAGTGTCTTTACAACAAGACAGCAGTGTCAAACTCACTTTCACTGGGGGCCACATCAGCCTTGCGGTTACCTTCAAAGGGCCGAATGTAATTTTAGGACTGTATAAATGTAACTACTCCTTAACAGTTAAGGGAGAGCTCAGCACTGCCACCAGGTAGAAACAAGGTATCAGGACGGATAAAACAAGGTGGAGGCCGGATTCAGCCCAGAGGGCTTGTGTTTGCCACCTGTGCAATAAGAGGAGAGACACAGAAGTAGACACACACACACACACAGGGATGGCAACATGAAGACAGAGGCAGAGGTTGCAGTGATGCCTCACAAGCCAGAGAATACCAGCAACCACCAGAAGCTAGGAAAAGGGCATGGGACAGATTTCCTACAAGAGCCTTCAGAGAGAACCTGGCCCTGCTGACAGCTTGACTTCAGAATTCTTCCTTCAGAACTGCAGGAGAATCAACTGCTTGTTGTTTAAGTGCCCAGTGTGTGGACCTTGATTATGACAACCCCAGGAAACTCATACTCCACGAAGCTATGAATTGGGCTGCAAGCCAATGGCCTGCTCATTCACACATACCGAAAGTCATGAATCGAACAAGAACAATGTCCATGTGAGGGGCTCAGACTGCCAGGAAAAACTTCTGCTTCCTTCCCCTCACCACCTTCTTTCCCCTCTACCAGCAGCAGAAAAAGCTAGATATTTATGAACCTCAATGAGCAACACTGGAGAAGCTGATAAAGATGGTTCAGATAACAGTGAATTCAAATACTCATTCTCAATAAAGATAAAGAGTCATGTGCCATCTCCAGAGCCAAAGTCAGCAAATCTGCTCACTTCCGGAAAGCAAGCCATAAACTGCAAAGCTAAGTTCACATGAAAATGTCTACACCTGCTTCACTGGTTCCAGTTCGACCTGGTGCCTATAAGAAATGACCTTCACCTTCTAATCTGATTCACAAGAAGAAGCAAGTCATGCAAGTCCAGCTCGTCATATTTGTTGAGAAATACCAGAAGGAAGAGGTGGTAACAACTAAAAAGAATAATCAAAGAGAAACTGCTGAATTATCCACTCAAAGCAGCAGTAGTTTGGCTGCAACTTGAGAGGGGAAGCTCTGTCACGAGAGCTCTTGTGAAAAGTACAGGTGTCCCATAACAGACAGATAACTTCAGGGTGACTTGTTAGTTACCTCGATGTAAGGAGTTCCATCCTCGTCGACCGACAGTACAGGTGCTGATTTGGGATATATGCCATTCTGGCTCTTACAGTGAGTACACTGGGGATTAATAACTTTTCCAATAGCAAAATCTGTTACAGCACTTACTACTTCCAGACACTGCACCAAGCCCTTTGCATAATTAGTCATTTAATTCCCACCTATGCTGGGGAGACTGCTATGGCATTTTCATCCCAGGCTCGATGAAAACGCTGACAGAGAAAGGCTGGCTGGCCACGGACACACAGGCAGCAAGGGCTGAGGCAGGACTTGAACCCCAGACACCTGGGTCCAGAGTCCCCAATCCTAAGTGCAAAGCTACGTTCAACCTCAAGTCCTACTCTAAGATGGGCCAGGAGGGGAGGTGGTTCGGTTCCAAAAAAGAATGCCAGCATTTCAAAATCTAGAAGAAACAATGGAATGATTCCTCTGCTATCAGAAACTGAACAAACCAAAATAGGCAAAATAAACAAAAGTCGAAAAGCCTGTGTCCTCCAAATAGAATGAACTCTCACAGGGACAGCTGTTTCCTCCCAGCAAGGTGTCAGTGTGGACAGGGCTGAATGAATTGTTCATTATCCTCAGGTGGTGGTAACGCTGTGTATGTGAACAGCTGCAGTCTATTAAGCACTTTTCACCTACACAGTCTCATCTTGGCCTCATCAGCCGAGGGACACAAACCACCCATCTCCTGACTGAAGACCCTGAAACCAGCCACCCCCACCCTCTGCACTGGCTGGGCGAGAGCCCCACGATGGTTACCTGTCACCACCGCACAGGAAAAACCTCCCAAAACCTTGGTGCAGGGAAAACTCTGAGCCAACAGCCATCAGCTGGATATTAAAGAGTAGGAGTTAAAAAGACAAAAATCCTAACCCACAATACGAATGGGTGTTTGTTTTCTTGCCAGAAGGAAGACCTGAAAAGGCCAATAATGAATTCCTGCCACACAGGAGGTGATTAGATAACATTTTAAAGATAAGCTAATAATTAAAATCCAATAACCCAACCTAGTTGCTTATATTTACAGTTCCTTTAGTTTTGTTCTTAATAGTCTGTGACCAATAAAAGGCATTCAGAAACACAGCGAGTTTCATGACGGAAAGGAGGAGGATCACTCTTCATCTGGGAAGTCCACAGTTCCCTTGAGGATAAAATGAAAACGGCTTTGAGGGACCTAACTACCAGATCAGCAGGCAACTAGTTAAGTGCGGTCACCCAAACCCAAGCTTGTTAAAATGACAGTTTTTCCATTTTATAAATAAAGGAACCAAACCCAAAATGATTTTCAACTAATAGAATAGCAACATCTAAAGGACAGCACAGTGTTTCGGAAAAATGGGTTTATCTTCACACTGAAGTTCTTATACAGTGAATTTTTACCTAAACCAGCATGTGTGTCCTTTCTGTTGTTTCTGTTCGATAATTTGAAGATTAAACTAAAACCAAAGAACGAGTCACATGAACCGCTCAAATAATTAACTGCACATAAATTAATCACTTACCTGTGACTCACTGATTGAGCTTTCTGAAATAATTACTAAGGGTCTGTAATGATAACTAGAATTTAATTTTCAAATTACTTTATTCTTCTCAGACATGAATTTACTAAAAATAATTCAATAATAAGACCAAGTAACAAAGAGATATTAACACTCTATTATTAAGAAAAAGAGGCAAATCCAAAGAAAGTACACTTATATAATAGGTTTAGCTTTAAAAAACAAAAAACTCTCACATACCAGGATGTTTAATCCAATCTCCTTTACCTTCAACAGATACTCTGTTGTCCTATAATTAATTTTTAGAATGAGATTATCAAAGAAAAATTCAATTAAATGCTGAATTCTCTACTTATTAAAATAGGAAACTAAAACCATTTCAGATTGTTCAAAGCAAGTTTGAACTTGTTTTAAAATCAAGACTGAACTTCAAATACCATATTAATAAAACTCTTCAAGTTTCTTAAGGATTTCTCGAAATACTAAGTTACCTAGAGTAGCCTCTTTTCTGAAGTACTCCACTCAGTAAATGTACCAGTTATTTCTAACAGCTCTGCTATACAGAATAACCTTTTCTTTTCTCCACAGAAGGCATAGCCCAGAGCACAAGCCCATGAAACTCATTGTTATTATGTTGCCTGAATACCATCCCTATTTACTGTAAAGGTTAAATGTTAACTAATCCTATACCCACCAGCGTACAGAGTATGTATCTCCCCATTTTCTTTATCCAGTCCTACAGATTTCCCGGTTTTGCCTTGTCCCACCTCCTTAATCTACCACCATAAATTTCATGCAACCATCCTTACATTTCTCCTTTGATTGTAAATGCATAAAAAGAACTGCAAAACTGCCATTCTCCAGAGCACTTTCTTTCTTTCGTTTTTTGTTTTAATATTGGAAACACACCAAAAAAGTACTTCGCCTACATAATCTTAAATGTATTTGTAAGAATTGCTACAAATACAGTTTGTTTATTTATTATTTTCTTGATTATGCTATTACAGTTGTCCCATTTTCCCCCACTTTATTACCTTCTGCCCTGCACCCCCCTCCCACCAGCATCCCCCTGCCCCTATTTCATGTCCATGCATTGTACTCATAAGTTCTTTGTCTTCTCCATTTCCTACACTATTCTTAACCTCTTCCTGTCTATTCTGTACCTACCATTTATGCTTCTTATTCCCTCTACCTTTCCCCCATTCTTCCTCTCCCCCTCCCCGCTGATAACCCTCCATGTGATCTCCATTTCTGTAATTCTGTTCCTGTTCTATTGTTTGCTTAGTTTGTTTTGGTTTGGTTTTAGGTTCAGTTGTTGATAGTTGCGAGTTTGTTGTCATTTTATTGTTCATATTTTTTATCTTCTTTTTCTTAGGTAAGTCCCTTTAACATTTCATATAATAAGGGCTTGGTGATAGTGAACTCCTTGAACTTGACCTTATCTGAGAAGCACTTTATCTTCCCTTCCATTCTAAATGACAGCTTTGCTGGATAGAGCAATCTTGGATGTAGGTCCTTGCCTTTCATGACTTGGAATACTTCCTTCCAGCCCCTTCTTGCCTGCAAGGTTTCTTTTGAGAAATCAGCTGACAGTCTTATGGGAACTCCTTTGTAGGTAACTGTCTCCTTTTCTCTTCCTTCTTTTAAGATTCTCTCCTTATCTTTAACCTTGGACAATGTAATTATGATGTGCCTTGGTGTGTTCCTCCTTGTGTCCAACTTCTTTGGGACTCTCTGAGCTTCCTGGACTTCCTGGAAGTCTATTTCCTTTGCCAGATTGGGGAAGTTCTCCTTTATTATTTGTTCAAATAAGTTTTCAATTTCTTGCTCTTCCTCTTCTTCTGGCACCACCATGATTCAGATGTTGGGACATTTAAAGTTTTCCTGGAGGTTCCTAAGCCTCTCCTCATTTTTTTGAATTCTTGTTTCTTCATTCTGGTCTGGTTGAATGTTGATTTCTTCCTTCTGGTCCAAATCATTGATCTGAGTCCCAGTTTCCTTCCCTTCACTGTTGGTTCCCTGTACATTTTCCTTTATTTCACTTTGCATAGCCTTCACATATTCCTCTATTTTGTGGCCATACTTAACCATTTCTGCGAGCATCCTGATTACCAGTGTTTTGAACTGTGCATCTGATAGGTTGGCTATCTCTTCACTGCTTAGTTGTATTTTTCCTGGAGCTTTGATCTGTTCTTTCATTTGGGCTATATGTTTTTGTCTCAATGCACCTGTAGTAAGGCGCAGAGCCTTAGATATTCACCAGGGTGGGGAAACCCACGTGGTTGCACTGTGGCACTGTATGTGGGGCAGGAGTTGGAGGGGGAACAGTGCTGCTTGCCTGGCACTCAGCAGCTTTTAGTCACTTCCCCCACTACCCACAAGCAAACTGTACCCTTCTGGTGTTGATTCCCAGGTGGGTGGTTTTGTGTATGTTCTAGGACCCTGTGGGTCTCTCCAACAAACTCTCCGGTGAGGCTGGGAGTTTCTCCTGCCACCACAACCCCCACGGGTTTTTACAATCAGAGGTTTTGAGGCTTTATTTACCCGAACTAGAACCCTGGGTTGCACAGTCTGCCTCACTCCCCAGTGGTTCCTCCCTATTTATTCACACGCAAATGCAGGACCGCCCAGTCCACCAACCACCACCTCACCCACCCTGGTCCTCCAGCCGAGGCCTTACCCGAGTCCTCTCCACCCTGGCTGCCTGTCTCCGCCCCTCCTACTGGTCTGGATGAATGTTTCTTCTTTAACTCCTTGGTTGTCGGACCTCCATACAGTTCGATTTTCTGTCAGTTCTGGTTATTTTTTGTATTTAAATTTGTTGTTATCCTTCTTTTGGTTGTGCAAGGAGGCACAGTGTGTCTACCTATGCCTCCATCTTGCCCAGAACCAGGGCATTTTCTTAAACCATGGAGATCTTGCTACTGGTCATGTCCTCAGATTTGGCTCAAATAAACCTTTATAAAATTTTTCTTTAGGTTTAGACTTTCTTTCATCAACACTGGTAGTACCTAGATATAATTTTCTAAATTTAACAGTGAGAAAACCTTTTTAAAGCAATTATGTTGAAGTATTTTGTTAGAACTTAGTTTATCACATTCAAATATAATATGCTGTACATAAAAGTAAAAATTTTAAGTAATTACCTAGAATTGTCAAATTCAGAGACAGAAAGCAGAATGGCACTTACCAGGGGCTGAAGGAAGGGGGGAGTTTGTGTCTAAGGGCTGCTGAACTCAGTTGGGAAGAAGAGAAAGTTTTGCAGACGACTGTGGTGATGGTTACACAACATGTGAATACACTTCATGCCACCAAGCTGTACACTTAAAAATGATTAAATCGTAAATTTTATGTTATGAGTGTTTCACCACAATTTTTAAAATTCTGTATGGTTGAAAGAAAGAAAGAAAGAAAGAGAGGAAGGAAGGATTACATGTAAAAATAGCACCTACTAAGAACAGCAGGAAACTCAGGCCTGATCCCTGCGCTCCTCCTCTGCCCTGTGGCTGCAGCAAGCCCGAAGCTGCTTCTCCTCTACCTACAAAGTGTAACACCTGGTAAGCTGGTTGAAATGCAGATTCTGATTCAGAGGTCTGGGTGGGGCTTGGATGCTGTTGCTACTGGCCCTGGGACCTCACTCTGAGGACGAATGCCGTAAAGCCCCAAGGGGCCACTCTCATCAATCAAAGACAAAATACAGTATTAACACAACTGACTCTGCAACTCAAACCTCATTTTGCCGTTTTTGCACTTCACCCCTCTACTGCCTTCTTCTTAATACTTTGTGCCTGGTAACAGTTATAATGTACTGTAGCTGCCAGTTGCTCAACCAAGAAAAGCTGAAAGGCCTTGCCAGGCTTTAGAAACTTCACTCTTGAGCTGCTGGGACCTGTGGCTACACAGTAACTAACCAGAGTTAATCAGATTGGAAATTAATTAGGTTTGGAATGTGCTTTGGCAACTGTTGGAGAAAAGATGTGCAGTTAAGGAAACAGTCAAACCACTTTGAATAGTGGGGACAAAGTCTGCAAACAGCCCAGAAATGGTTTATTAAAAGCCCATGCACAACACAAAAGCAGCACTGCTACTTTGCAAAGCACTGTGATATGGGACTCATATACCATTCTTATCTACTCGTAATGCAAGATCCTCCCAGAAGCATTCCGGTTACGGCGTAAACTTAGAAAAGATGTAAAACACCCTCCACTCATCTGACTTTTCTTTCACTTTTTAGGACAAGCTGCCTGTTAGAAAGGAAAAACTGCTTCCTCTGTTCTAGGTTATTGATGTGGGTGTCCCTGAGCTCGAGCCTCCCTCAGCCTCCACATACTCCCCAGTTTCACTGAGTCGATGAAATCTGATTCCTGTAACCAAGTCTGCTACAGCCCCCTTTAGGCACTGCAAACATTCTGCTGGGCAGAATGGCAGGCTATTACGTATGTGCACACACACGCACACCTGCACGGGCACACACGCACACTCACAAACATGCATGCACACACAGTGTCATTTCATTCTCCCCACAGTTACTGTGCACATTTTACAGATCTTTAAACAGGCCCAGCATGGTCCTGCAGCTTCTCAAGGAACACAGAGACCAAGCAGCTCATGACACAACCAACAGTGGCATGAGCAGGTGGGGTAAGGAACTGCCGGACACCAAGGGTTTAGCAGCAGTGGAGGACCTCTAAATTCTACTAGAACAAGAGTGAGATTTGGCCAAGCACTTTTTAAAGCAATTCTACCCTGACACATGTTAAAAAAACAGCATTCAAAAAAGGACAAAATCACAAGACTCAAAGAGATAAGAAAAATAAATACACACTAGCCCTGGTTGGGTAGTTCAGTTGGTTAGAGCGTCATCCCGATATGCCGAGGTTGCAGGCTCAATCCCCAGTCAGGGCACAGATGAGAATCAACCAATGAATACAAAAGTAAGTGCAACAACAAATCAATGTTTCTCTCTCTCTCCCCCTCCCCCTTACTATCTCTCTCCAAAAGCAATTTAAAAAAATAATGTTAAAGACCTTGTTTAGCTCATTTAATGAGGGAGCCAGTGTGCTGCAACCATCAAGGCCAGGCAGACCCACTCTCTCTTCTAGGAGACGGAACAAAATTCGAGGAGCCATAGGGATGCTTGACATGCCTTTATTCACAGGTGGGCAAACCACACATGCCACAAGCTGTGAGCCTCTCTAGTGGGAAGCCCCTACCTGTTTAAATGCTAGAGGGGAGCAAAGCCAAAAAACTGCCAAAACCTTACATAACATAACATAGTTCTACGCATACGAGCCCACTTCATGTTAGGGGAACAGTTTATTGGACCCAGTCTCAAGACTATGAGAACACCAGTTATCAGGCCCCAGGCTACTCCAAGGCTATGGGAACACTGCTTCCCTTAGTTACCTAGACACCTGGGCGAGGAAGCCAGACTGCCTCCACTTACTCTACAGCCAGACATACGTCATAAACAACTCAAAGAGGTCAGGGAGGCACAGAAGTAGAAGGGACATATGCACAGGAATGCCAGGAAATGTGGAGAATAACAGAGGAACACATGTAGAAAAACACAAAGGAATGAAGAAGTGATGTGTAAATAGAGGCAAAACTGTTTTCCAGAAGGAAAAACGACCTACTTCACACCACCAATTGTGAAATAGGTTGCCAATTAATGCCTGTCCTGTCACCTTTTCTTCACAGCACTTAACACAGGTGGTGTCATTGTACATGCTCTTTGTCTGATGCCGATCTTTCCACCAGACTTAAACCCCAGGCTGCCTACTTTGTTACTGCTGTTCCTCGAGCTCGACAGTGTCTAGTTCATGAGAAGTGCTCAAAAAAAGTTTTGACTGATGGACAAATGGATTCATTCTCACCAAGCACTCACTGTGCGCACATTAGGATACTAAACCTGGAAGACACCTGGGAGGCATTTTGTCAAGGCAGCAACTGAGGTGGCCACACAAGGCTCCTGAAAACCTGGACACGCACAAGAAGATGAAAGTGAGTGCAAAGAAGGGAAGATAACAAACTCTTCATCTCCCCCCAGAAAGAATCACAAAGCAATACATCAAAAGGGCACAAGAAGAGACGGTAAATTTTGCCCTTTCATATTGAGCAGAGGGCCTGCCTATTCATATGGATTATTCTTCATTTTGAAGCAGTTAATGATTATAATACCTTAACTTTGGAAAAAATGTTACCATTTTACTTCTCAATTCTATATTCCTATTGGATAATCTGATGCCATGGAAACACAGTGGGTCATTTGGTCTTCAACTGGAAGCTGGAAATAAGCATACTGTTGTCAACTGACGGTCGTCGGTGCCAATTCAGCACCAACAGAAATCCCCAATTTGGGGTGTGAGGAAGAAGGAAACTTTATTCAGCGCAAAACAGCTCAATTGTGATACAGCACAGCTGTGAAAACAGCAGGGCCGTGAGGCAGCCCAGGGGCCAGGTGGCCCTGGTACCAGGCCCCTCTCCGACTAGACAGCTCTGCTCCTCCCTAGTCCGCTCTGTGCCGCCCTGTTTGCTCCACCACACTCTGGTCTGCTCCATTCTATGCCTGCCTGCTCTGGACTGCACTGGTCTGCTGGGCTCTGCTCCTGTGAGACATGGGTGCCTCAGCACAGCCAGGGAAACACAGCCTTCACTCTTCCATGGAAAGAGAAAGTATGTTTCCTGAGCCAGTGGGGAGCTGGCTTCTATAAACAGAAATCCCTGCCCCTGGTCCCAGATTGGTCTGTTCTCATGCAAACGAGAACTCCAAATCCTCACAGTTGGATTGGTCCAAAAGGCACTGGCTTATTGGCCAAAATACAGCAACTCTTGGTCAGAACTGTGCAGCTCCAATTGGATGGGGAAAGCCTCGGTCCCATTGGTTGAAACAGGATTCTAGGAACTCCTTTGCACAGGCTGGCTCAGATGGCAGAAACACAGTGCAGACGTGTTCAGACATGAAGACACATGTATAAAGTGCATATAATTCCCCATCAGGAAACCAGTGATTGAACAGGTATTTTAATACATTAATCTTGGACTTCCGGCCAAGATGGAGGAGTATGTAGACACACTGTGCCTCCTTGCACAACCAAAATAAGGACAACAATTTAGAAACAAAATAACCACCAGAACTGACAGAACATTGAACTGTATGGCAGTCCCACAACCAAGGAGTTAAAATAGACACATTCATCCAGACCAGTAAGAGGCGCAGAATCAGGCAGCCAAGTAGAGAGCGGTCACGGCAAAAAAAAAAAAAAATGGTGGCACTGGGTGCACAAGTCAGCAGCAGGCAGATCCTGGGCACACAGGCGGCAGCTGGCAGACCCCGGGCACAGGGCGGCAATGGGCAGACCCAGCAAGGTGGCAATTGTGAAGTCGGGCATGGTGCGCAAGGCGGCTGGCTGACCTAGCAGTCCCATGTTTGTGCATAGATAAACCAGGCAAAACTGGGGAGTGAGACAGACTTCGAAACCCAGGGTCCCAGCGCCGGGAAATAAAGCCTCAAAACACCGATTGAAAATGCCTGTGGGGGGTTGAGGTGCCAGGAGAAACTCCCAGGCTCACAGGAGAGTTTGTAGGAGAGACCCACAGGGTCCTAGAACATACACAAGCCCACCCACACGGGAGTCAGCACCAGAAAGGCCTAGTTTGCTTGGGGGAAGTGTGGAAAGGACTGAAATCCAGCAGAGAGCGGAGCAAGCACCATTGTTCCCTCTCAGACCCCACCCCCACATACAGCATCACAACCCAGCTACTGGGTTGCCCAACCCTGGTGAACACCTAAGATTCCACCCCTCACTACATAATAGGCGTGACAAGACAAAAAAAAAAAGAAAAATGGCCCAAACAGAGGAACAGATCAAAGCTCCAGAGCAAATACAACTAAGCGACGAACAGATAGCCAACCTATCAGATGCACAGTTCAAAGCACTGGTGAGCAGGATGCTCACAGAATTGGTTGAATTTGGTCACAAATTAGATGAACAAATGAAGGCTATGCTAAGTGAAATGAAGGAAAATGCACAGGGAACCACTAGTGATGGGAAGGAAACTGGGACTCAAATCAATGGAGTGGACCAGAAGGAAGAAACAAACAACCAAACAGAAAACAAGGAAGAAACAAGAATTCAAACAAATGAGGAGAGGCTTAGGAACCTCCAGGACATCTTTAAATGTCCCAACATCCGAATTATAGGGGTCCCAAAGAGGAAGAAGCAGAGCAACAAGTGGAAAACTTATTTGAACAAATAATAAAGGAGAACTTCCCCAATCTGGCAAAGGAAATAGACTTCCAGGAAGTCCAGGAAGCTCAGAGAGCCCCCAAAAAGTTGGACCCAAGGAGAAACACACCAAGGCACATCATAATTACATTAGCCAACATGAATATGAAGGAGGGAATTCTAGAAGCAGCAAGGGAGAAGGGGACAGTTACCTACAAAGGAGATCCCATCAGACTGTCAGCTGATTTCTCGAAAGAGACCTTATAGGCAAGAAGGGGCTGGAAAGAAGTATTTGAAGTGTTGAAAGTCAAGGACCTGCATCCAAAATTGCTCTATCCAGCAAAGCTTTCATTTAGAATGGAAGGGAAGATAAACTGCTTCTCAGATAAGGTCAAGTTAAAGGAGATCATCATCACCAAGCCCTTATTATATGAAATGTTAAAGGGACTTATCTAAGAAATTGAAGATGATAAAAAACTATGAACAGTAAAATGAAAACAAACTCACAACTATCAACAACTGAACCTAAAAACCAAAACAAAGTAAGCAAACAACTAGAACAGGAACAAAACCACAGAAATGGAGATCACATAGAAGGTTAGCAACAGGGGAGTGGGAGGAGGAGAGAGGGGGAAAAGGTACAGAGAATAAGTAGCATAGACGGTGGGTAGAAAATAGACAGGGGGAGGGCAAGAATAGTATGGGAAATGGAGAAGCTAAAGAACTTATGACACATGGACATGAACTAAAGTGGGGGAATGTGGGTGGGAGAAGGTATGCAGGGTGGAGGGGAATGAAGGGGGGAATGGGACAACTGTAATAGCATAATCAATAAAATATATTTAAAAAGATAAAATAAAAGAGATAAAAATACATACATTAATCTTGTCAGTAGTGAGACAGCCCAAAGATTGGGGCTATTTTTAACTGACCACTTTTGGGCATTGCAATGTCTTTTCAGTTCACAGGCACACCAGGCACTAAACGGAACGTACACATTTGTCACATCCTGCACACACTCACAATGATTGTGTCACATACACTGAGCATTCTACCCTAGTTCACTCTCACTTTAGAGTAGATGTCACTTCTATGAAGGACACAGCATGACTTGGTGACTAAGTGCACAAACGCTGGGGCAGTTTGCCCAGCTCAGAACCCAGCTCAGCCCATTCCGGGCTCGTGTTAACTTGCACAAGATCTACCCTTGTTACCTCCTCAAGTCCTGGAGAGGACTAATGAGTGACCATGCAGAGGTTACAATGGCCCGGCACACAGTGAGTGCGACGTTGGCAGCATCTGTTAATTGGCCAGAGTCGCGACGGAGCTTCAAACTGGGGAGGCTTTGGTGAGGCTTTGTGGGGGATTCCTCAAGGACTTGGTAAAGCCACAGGCTGTGTGACAGCTAATCACCCCCCACAAAAAGCATTACAAACACGCTGTTAGATTTGTTCTTTATATCTGAACATTTACTTTCAGATACAGGTAAGCATTCCAGGTACAACCAGAACAAAAAAGCTTCTTCTATGATGCGTGAATGTTCATCTACTACAAGGTCAGCTCTAGATACCTCTGAAGGCTGTTAATGATAAAATTAAGTACTTTTAAAAAATAAATAGCACAATAGTCCAGCAGGATATGCAAATAAACATGAACACATTAGCCAAGCAATTTTAGTTAGGACATTATGCACTGTGTTCTTTTAATCCAACAATTTTTTTTATTTTCAATAATTCAAGGCAGAATAATACATTGGATAATACCATAATTTTAACCTTTGAGTATTATTTGATGTACTAGCACTAGCATTACACAGAACAACCTTAAGAGCCATATTTCATTACTTATTTAATTTCAGTTAGGCCATGAGTCCTTCGAGAAAATGCCTGATTCAGGAATTTTTCATGGCTTAGAATTTTTACTAAAATTGTAACACTGAGTATTTGGCTAAAATGTATAATAATCGTACCTCTAATTTTCAGAAATAAAAAAAAAGAAGAAAAGAAAAAAGTAAACTAACAGTAACTCCACATGAGTTTTGTGGTTCCCAGTAGCATACACATTTTGTTCATTTGAGAAGAGAGAGAAAGGTCATAATAGAGTCTAAAATATGACGAAAAGCAGACCTCAAAACAGGTTCCTCGGCATCCAGTGCAAATTGTGTGGCCTCTGTGGGTCTGAGCTTCCTGTTCTGAAAGGGAGGTGATAATAATGCCAACCACACAAAGTAGCTGTAAGAAATAAGAGACTAAGCCCCAAAGGCACTACTAGGCATGCTGTTTGGTACCCAGGAAGCCAATGGAAATCCCTGCTACTTGCACAAGCAGGGGCCTCCAGGAAAGTAAGGGCTGTATATTAGCAACCTGGAAACCCTTCAGGAAACACTTCCCCAGCCAGTTTTCCATAGGAACGCTGCCCTGGTTCCTTAGCAGACTGCAGTAGGGGAGACTTTTAAAGCGCAGATGCTCCTGGAATTAAATAAAGTATACTGATAGCAACAGAAGGAAAAGCAGCATGGAATGGTGACTGAGTCACAAGACCCCAGCTCTGGCCCCTATTCTGCCACCAACTAGCATTTGGAAGTAGGACAAATAACTTCTTGAGTTTGTCCCTTCATCTGAAAGAAAAGAAGCTGAGAAAATTGTCCTTTTAATCCTGTTTTAATTTTACAAGATTATGCCAGACTCTACAATTTTAAACTGCTCTGTTGCATGGCTACCTGCAATGGATATTCCAAATTCAGGGATTCTCACTGTGCTGGGAAATTAAGAATCTTCAAAAGCACTAAAGCTGAAAAATGGCTTCTATGATAGTCAGACTGGACTCATCTTTGCTGAAAAAAAACTCAGAGAGGTCAAAGCTAAGCTCCACTTTGCCCAAAGGTGCAAGACCATCTGATCCACATCCCCCGAAAATGGGAAACTTAGCGGTAGGCAGCTGTGTCATTTCCAGAGCCTGAGACCAGCACAGAGAGAGAGGCCAGGCCAGAGGGAGGGGAGCCTTTAGTTCACATGAATATCTTTTAGTTCCACAGAACAACTCAACAAATATTTAGGAAGTGTTTTGTAGGAGATGCAAGCTCAACTTGGCTTATGTTGGATTATAAATACTATAGTAACAGTGAATTTGGGTTGGCTTGGGCTGTGCAGGAAGGTGGATCTCAAAGAACTCAATTTTGAATGCTGGGTGGAAATGACTTATCAGTGGAAACAAGGGGATAAGTGATTGACGCATCTGTCACCAAGCTCCACAGCTCCTAAGACTCTGCTGAGACACAATAAATGATTAAATTTGTCTAGTTAATAGCCAAGAAAATAATCAATACTAACACTTTACAATTCTTAGGTCTCTTATTTAGAGGGCTACTCTCTGTAAGTGCCCTGCCTTTCTAACTGCACTTCTATTACACCAGCAGAGAAACAAATGAAGTTTCCATTGTTGAACTGTTTGCATGTGCTTGCATAAAGTCAGCTGAGAAATACAAGAAACATGTATTTCTTATATTTTCTTCACAAAGGTGTCTAAAAGTTAACTGCCTACATAATATATCCCCCCATTCTGTACAGTAAAATATAAGTATTATATATCAAACATTATTGACCAGAAAGTTAATAATTTTAACAAATGGTGTTGGGTCAACTGGATGTTAAACATACACTTACCATTAAGCCCAAGTAGCCTTTTCCTTGGTCATTTACCTGAGAGATAGAGATGTATGTTCACACAAAACCTCTATGCCAATGTTTACGGTGCATTTATTCATAATTACCAAAAACTGAAAACAATCCAAATATCCTTCAGATGGCAAGGCACAACCACAAGTGGTACATTCATAGAGTGGAACATCACTGAGCAATGAACAGAAATGAACCCACACAACAACACAGACACACCTCAAATGCATTAAGCAAGAGAAGCCAGTCTCAAAATGCTCCATACTGTATGAATGTAGAAAAGACATTCCCATAAAAACAGACAACAGAGCAGTGTCATAACGTAAACACCAGACAAGTGGAAAGATCTGAATCGAGATGGTGGCATGTAAAAATAGAAGCATACCTTTCCAGAGTTACTTTTGGGGACTGAAGATGAAAAAAATCACATATCAACATTTTTCATCTTTGCTTTCAGCACTTGAAATACATTGTTCCGGTCAAGATGGCGGCACTGGTAAACACAGCTTGCCACCTCATACAACCACATCAAAATTACAACAAAAATATAGAGCCATCACTCACAACTGTCAGAAATCAAGTTGAATGGAGTTCTGACAACTACAGAATTAAAAAAGAAACCACATCCATTCAGACTGGTAGGGGGGTACAGACATGGAACAGGCTGGTCCCATACCCACCTGTGGTGGATAAAAGTTTGGGAGGGATATCTCAGGAGCAAGGAGTCCCAGCCCCATACCAGGCCCCCCAGCCCAGGGTTCCAGTGCCAGGAAGGTATGTCTGCATAACTTCTGGCTGTGAAAACCTGCAAGGACTCAGTCAGTAGAAGAAAATTCTGGAGTCCCAAGCAGGTCCTCCTAAAGAACCCACACACAAACATTCAGACTCACTCCCTCTGAGCTCCAGCAACAAGGTAGCAGCCTGAAAGTCACCAGTGGCATACAGGGAGGAAATGAAGTGTCTGGCATCAAGGTGAGAGCTGGAGGACAGCTTTCTCCCAGACAGAAAGACAGGCAGAGGCCATTGTCCCTTTCTGAACCCTCCCCGCACAGAACCACAGAGCCAGCAGGTGGGTGCCATATCTGAGACAACATCAACCTGGCTAACAGTATTGGCCCTGCCCTGGAGACCCCCTGAAACTCCTTTCCAACCAACTTACCAGCCCACACACCTGTTAACGTGACTTTTGCATATGAATGATTGGTCTTGGCTCCTGCTTCACAATGTCCTAAATCCTCTCAAACAAGCAACAGACAGCCTCAGTGAACCCCTAGCCCCTGTACCTATTGCTAAGTGGCCCCAGGCCCAGCACTAGCAATAGTGAGCCTAGATTCACAGCTTGGCTCCATCTTGGAATCTCCAAGCCCAGCACAAGTAGCAACCATCTCAGATTGCTTTATAGCTCAGACAAGGTGGCCCCAGGTAGAACATAGGTAGGGACTAACCTTGGCCTGTATCACCCAGGAAACCCAGAGCCTACACACCCAGTGGGCAACTACAAACTATGTCACAGCACCACCACCCTCACACAGCTGATCCTGCACAGAGGGCAGAGGTCACAGCCAGTCCTTGCCACTGACTGGCCTAGGTAAATCCCTTCCATTGACCTGCCAACAGTAATCAAGGCTCAGCTACAAGAGGAGGGTGCACTCAGGCCATATGGAGGGGGCACTCAAGAACCCAGCTTGAGTGACAGGGACAGCTGTACCACTGGACCCTCCAGGACACCTACTACATTGGGCCACACTACCAAGACAGGGAGTCATCACAGCTGTACCTAATACATAGAAACAAACACAGGAAAACTGACGAAATGAGAAGACAAAGAAACATGGCCCAAATTAAAGAACAGATAAAAACTCCAGAAAAAGAACTAAACGAAATGGAGATAAGCAATCTATCAGATGCAGAGTTCAAAACACTGGTTATAAGGATTCTCAAGGAACTTAGCGAGGACCTCAACAGCGTAACAAAGACCCAGTCAGAAATGAAGGGAACACTAATAGAAATAAAGAACAATTTACAGGGAAATAACAATAGAGTGAAAGAAGCTGAGAACTGAATCAATGATTTGGAACATAAGGAAGCAAAACACAATCAATCAGAACAAAAAGAAGAAAATAGAATCAAAAAAAAAAAAATGAGGATAGTGGAAGCAGCCCCTGGGATAACTTCAAGCATTCCAACATTCTCAGTATAGGGATGCCAGAAGGAGAAAAGAAAGAGCAATAAATTGGAAATCTACTTGAAAAAAAAATTAAAGAAAACTTACCGAATTTGGTGAAGGAAATAGAAATGCAAGGCCAGGAAGCACAGAGAGTCCCAAACAAGATGAATGCAAAGAAGCCCACTCCAAAACACATCATAATTAAAATGCCAAAGGGTAAAACAGAAAATCTTAAAAGCAGCAAGAGAGAAGCAGTTAGTTACTTACAAGGGCGTTCCCATAAGACTATCAGCTGATTTCTGAAAAGAAACTTTTGCAGACTAGAAGGAATTGGCAAGTAATATTGAAAAGCAGGGACCTATAACCAAGATTACTCTACCCAGCAAAGCTATCACTTAGAATCAAAGGGCAGATGAAGAGCTTCCCAGACAAGAAGAACTGAAGGAGTTCATCATCACCAAACCAGTATTATATGAAATGTTAAAGGGACTTATTTAAGGAAAAGGTCACCAGATGGGAAGGGCGTGTAGGGGAATGGGTGAAAAGGTGAGAGGATTAAGAGGTACAATCAGATGGTTAGAAACACATTGTGCCACTTCCTTCTGGCCTCCATGGTTTCTGATGAGATAGCTGCCGTCATTCTTTTTTTCTGGCTGCTCTCAAGATTTTTAACATGTCCCTTAGTTTTTAGCATTTAATTATGATGGGTCTTGGTACAAGTTTCTTTACATTTATCCTGTTTGTAGTTCTCTCAGCTTCTGGAATCTGCAGGTTTTATGTCCATTGCCAAATTTGGGGAGTTTTCAACCATTATTTCTGCTCATATTTTGTCAGCCTCACCCTTATCTTCTTCCAGGACTCCAATGACACAATGTTAGATCTTTTGTCCCACAGGTCGCTGAGGCTCGCTTCATTTTCATTCAGTCTGTTTGCCCTCTGTATTTCAGATTGGGTGCGGTTTTTTGTTTTATCTTCCTGTTCATGGATTCCTTCTTCTCTCCCTTGTATTTGTCTGTTGTTTCCATCCCCTATCCTATTATTTTGGTTAATGACTTTTTTAAGTTCAGAAATGTCCATTTGGTTGCCCTGACTTGGGTGCGGTTTTTTGTTTTATCTTCCTGTTCATGGATTCCTTCTTCTCTCCCTTGTATTTGTCTGTTGTTTCCATCCCCTATCCTATTATTTTGGTTAATGACTTTTTTAAGTTCAGAAATGTCCATTTGGTTCTTCTTTAAATATGTTTTGGCTGAGGCTTTCTATTTTTTGTTGTTATTGTTTTTATAAATGTGTTTACAATTTCTCATCAATGCATTCTTATACTGGCTACTTTAAAATCTTTGTCAGATTACATCTCTGTCATCTCGGTGTTGCATTGATAGACTGTCTTTTATCCTTTTTTACTTTTTTAAAAAATATATTTTATTGATTAGGCTATTACAGTTGTCCCATTTCTCCCCCATCATTCCCCTCCACCCTGCACACCCCCTCCCACCTACTTTCCCCCCCTTTAGTTCATGTCCATGTGTCATAAGTTTTTTAGCTTCTACTTTTCCCACACTATTCTTGCCCTCCCCCTGTCTATTTTCTACCCACCGCCTATGCTACTTACTCTCTGTACCTTTTCCCCCTCTCCTCCTCCCACTCCCCTGTTGCTAACTCTCCATGTGATCTCCATTTCTGTTTCTGTTCCTGTTCTAGTCATTTGCTTAGTTTGCTTTTGTTTTAGGTATGGTTGTTAATATCTGTGAATTTGCTGTCTTTTTACTGTCATAATTTTTATCTTCTTTTTCTTAGATAAGTCCCTTTAACATTTCATATAATAAGGGCTTGGTGGTGATGAACTCCTTGAACTTGACCTTATCTGAGAAGCAATTTATGTGCCCTTCCATTCTAAATGAAAGCTTTACTGGATAGAGCAATCTTGGAAGTAGGTCCTTGACTTTCATGACTTGGAATATTTCTTTCCAGCCTCTTCTTGCCTGCAAGGTCTCTTTTGAGAAATCAGCTGACAGTCTGATGGGAACTCCTTTGTAGGTGACTCTCCCCTTATCCCTTGCTGCTTCTAGAATTTTCTCCTTCATTGTAATATTGGCTAATGTCATTATGATGTGCCTTGGTGTGTTCCTCCTTGGGTCCAACTTCTTTGGGACTCTCTGAGCTTCCTGGACTTCCTGGAAGTCTATTTCCTTTGCCAGATTGGGGAAGTTCTCCTTCATTATTTGTTCAAATAACTTTTCCACTTGTTGCTCTTCTTCCCCTTCAGGTACCCCTATAATTCGGATGTTGGGACATTTAAAGATGTCCTGGAGGTTCCTAAGCCTCTCCTCATTTGTTTGAATTTTTGTTTCTTCCTTGTTTTCTGTTTGGTTGTTTGTTTCTTCCTTCTGGTCCACTCCATTGAGTCCCAGTTTCCTTCCCATCTCTATTGGTTCCCTGTGCATTTTCCTTCATTTCACTTAGCATACATGGCCTTCATTTGTTCATCTAATTTGCGACCAAATTCAACCAACTCTGTGAGCATCCTGCTCACCAGTGCTTTGAACTGTGCATCTGATAAGTTGGCTATCTGTTCGTCGCTTAGTTGTATTTGCTCTGGAGCTTTGATCTGTTCCTCTGTTTGGGCCATTTTTTTTTTTTTTTTTTTTTTGGTCTTGTCACGCCTGTTACGTAGTGAAGGGTGGAATCTTAGGTGTTCACCAGAGTGGGGCAACCCAGTATCTGGGTTGTGATGCTGTATGTGGGGGCGGGGTCCAAGAGAGAACAATGGCACTTGTTCCACTCTCTCTTGGATTCCAGTCCCTTCCACTGCTTCCCCTTCGCCTGAATTATCTGCACACAAATGTGGGACCACCTGGTCAGCCAGCTGCCTTGTGCAGCCTCACTGGGTCTGCACCATCGCCACCCCGTGCCAAGGGTCTGCTAGCCGCCGCCTGCACACCTGGGTCCGCTAACCTCTACTTTTTCCTGCCACAACTCCACCCCTCTTACCAGTCTGGATGAATGGTTGTTGGACTTCCGTACAGTTCAATTTTCTATCAGTTCGGATTGTTTTATTGTTTCTAAATCTTTGTTGCCCTTAGTTTTGGTTGTGCAAAGAGGCACAGTATGTCCACCTACACCTCCATCTTGGCCAAAGTCTCTAGACTGTCTTTTTTTTATTCAGTTTGAGATCATCCTGGTTCTTGCATAAGTGATTTTTTTAATTGAAACCTGGACTTTTTCATACTGTGTTATGAGATTCTGGATTTTACATGGCCTTACCTTTTAGCTAGCTCCCTCTGACATAATATCTTAGGGGCTGAGGGGCTATAGCAGGTACTGCCTCTTTCCTGACAGGTGGGAGCACAAGTCCAAGTTCCCTACATAGCCTCCACCAACACCACAAAGTAGGAGGGCTCATTATCACTCAGTGGGGATGAGAGCCTGGCTTGCTATTCAGCCTTCTTGGATACCACCCTGAATGTCTGACTTCTTCAGCTTCAAGTTTAGATAAATGAGGTGAAAAGAAAGCCCACAGAACTCACCTCATTGACTCATTCTTTGGATCTCAAGGTCCCTGGCCATTCTGCCTTCTTCGCTCCACCTTTGAGAGTCTTTTTATGTTTGTTTTGTATTTAATATTCAAAGGTTTTAGCTGTAATTAGTGGAAAGACTAGGGAAAAGTACATCTGTTCCATCTTCCCAGAGGCAAAAGTCCTGAGGTGTTCATCTTCGTCTCTAAATAGATTTTTAATGATGTCAAAGTAAAAAGAGATGAATTAGTACAGAGTTGCTTAAAGTCACACATAATTAATGGCACAGATTAGTAATCCCTACCATGTACACAATGGCCTAATTTTAGCTGCATTCCAGAGTACATGACAGTATCTTCACACTGATTTTATCATTCAGAGTCAATATATTGCTAAGAAAATAAAATCACTTATTTCTGCCTTCCCCAATGTTTCCCATGCTTTCAACAATTTCATTCAGCAAACACTTAGCTTAAAAAAATACTGTTGAGTAAAATGCTAAATTCTATGGAGAACATAAAAGTGAATAAAATCCCCATCTTCTCTCCAAGAGTTTATAAATCACAGGAAAGACAAACAGGTACCAAGAATAGATAAAAAGCAGAGCACAATAAGGAACACCAGGTCATTCTGCAGCACGGTCTGCAGAGGAATTCTTCCTCTGCCACAATGACCAAGGGCTGTTTCATAAATAAGTGACAATAAAAGATGGGATAAAACTCAAATTGGGCATCACCAGGAGAAGGGACACTCCCAGAGAAAGAGACCATAAGTGAAAGTGAGATCAGAGGGAAGACATGCATATGTGATGAATTACAAGTACAGACACACCTTGGTGGTTCACGGGTTTGGTTCCAGATCACAGCAATAAAGCGAATACTGCAATAAACTGAGTCACATTCATTTTTTGGTTTCCATATGAATGAAAGTTATGGTTATACTATACTGTAGTCTATTCAGTGTACAATAATATTATATCTTTTAAAAAAACACAATGGACATACCTTAATTAAAAAATGCTTTATTGCTAAAAAATGCTAACCATCATCTGAGCCTTCAGTGAGTTGTAATCTTTTGCTGGTACAGGGTCTTGCCTTGATGTTAATGAAAACATAATATCTATGAAGCACAATAAAGTGAAGTGGAATGAAACGAGGCATCCCCCTAGTGCACTTGGCTAAGCTCGAAGGCACCTGTCTGGCTAAAAGAAGAAGAAGAAAAGTAATCCAGGAGGGCTGGGAGGGGCTTGAGCAGGGACGTTCACTGGGTCCAGAGGCCCAACAGAGACACCCTGCTCAACAGTGTACAGAAGAGACAGGAGCCTGGGTCAGCCAGGGTAAAAAGAACCCTGGTGCCTGCCTAGGCCAATGGGCATGGGATGGTGGGACCATGAAACTCTGTCATCACAGTGATGAAGCCGTTATTCTAAGAGCAAACAGTTGTATAAACACGTGTCTGGGAGTGTGTGTAAAATTTCTTTTTCACAGAAGGGAAGTTATGTGAAGTCTCAAAGAACTAAGATGGGCAAGTTCAATTTGGAATTGGACAGTTTCCATTTCTCCTGCAAACTTAAAGATAACAAAGCATGACATTATCTTCCAGAGACGTTACATGTGAATTGGGTATTAGTTAATGAATATGATTGACCTTAATTAGTTAAATTCTCCTGAATGAACGAACACCACACTAGTGAGCCTTAAATACCTCTTCCCACCCCCAGAATTCTTGGCGCCCCCTCCAGGAGGACTCTGGGCTGACCTCCCAGCCCGTGCAGTTGCTCACAAGCACCCTTTGTCCTCGGAAATCTTGCAGTATAATGGCACTCTGTCTGCTTTGCTGAACCCAACAGCCGATTCTCTTCCACCTGTCTTAATATCCACATTCAAATTCAGGCCACTGTTTTTGGTCACTAAAGCCGAATAATTCTGTAAAGGTGGACTTGCACCCAAAGACACCCATTCAAAGTCACCAGTAACAATAAAAATATGGACCCACCTCAAAGAGGTAGACCTACCTACAAAGACGTGGACCCATCTACAAAGACTTACAACACAGGCTACACCTACAACACAGGCTTTTCTTTTTTTTTTTTAATCTTTTTTTTTAATTTATTATTTATTTATCTTTTTAGAGGGGAAGGGTAGGAGAGAAGGAGAGGGAGAGAAATATCAATGTACGGTTGCCTCTCGTGTGTCCCCTGCTGGGAACTGGCCTGCAACCCAGGCATGTGCCCTGAATGGGAATCGAACCGCGATCCTCTGGTTCGCAGGCCCGAGTTCAATCCACTGAGCTACACCAGCCAGGGCCAACACAGGCTTTTCGAGTTTAGCTTCCAGATCCCAAACATCAACTAAGATTTATTTCCAAGACTCTTTTTCAGAAGCTCATGCTAATCTTAAATCTAGGCCATTGCCCTCACCCTAGTCTAGCTAAGAGCAGACACACATAGGAGAAACTTGAGCGCTGCTTGTTGAGTTTAAATGAATTATGGGTCCCTCAATCACTGAATGCTAAACACTTGAGAGTTTCTATAACTACAGAAAAGATTTTTACAAAAATGTTTTCCCCTTTGTATGAACTAAACCAGGGATCAGCAAACTGCTTCTGCAAAGAGCCAGAGAGCAAATGTCTTCTCTTTCTGTGCTACATAGTCTCTGTTGCAACAACTCAGTTCTGCTACCACAATGTGAAAGCAGCCACAGACAGCATGTAAATGTTGGGCGCAGCTGTGCACCAATAAAACTTTATTAACAATAACCGGTGATGGCAGTCAGTCCCCTGATCTGAAAAAGGGGATGTAATACACCAGATGCTCTCCTATCACACAAATACTGATTGTCAGGCTGAGAATCACCATATTAGGACCTCAAAAACCACTCAGCAGCCACACTAATACAATAAGAGAGGCAACTACAATCCAAGCCCTCCACCCCGGCTCCACATTTGCTTAGGCTGTCTTCCCACTTCTGCACCAATCTCTCAAGGCTCTTTAAACCTGGAGTCCTCACAGGCCAGTCCAAAGGATCAACAGTCAGGAACTCTGTGATCCCTGACAAAGAGAGCTGCTCTCCAGGCTCATCCACAACACTGCCACCTTTCTAACCTGAAGTAAATCACTGTGGACACAGCATCTCTGCCATCCCCTGGATCTAAAAGCAGCTGCCTACATGTGGGGCTAGGGTTGTGGCTTCTGTGCCTTGTGGAAGAAGAATGACGAAAGGCTTGAGGTTCTCACATGGACAGTCCGTCCCACCTGGCATCTTCACTTGTGCACCATCCCTTCATCACAGATAGGCCCCCTCTTAGCTAACTTTACAGCTGTGAGCACTTATATTCTCTCTTTTCCAGGCACTATGGTTTCATAACCTGGAATGCCAGCATCCCCTCCCGGATTGCACTAAAGTTATTCAAAAGGAAGTTCTTAAACCAACTACTCTGAATTTCCACTCTCTTTGATCTTTCCATTTATTGCAGAATTATTTATTGGGGACCCACCCAAACTGCTCTTTTTCCTCTGGGACATGCTAGCTAGTGGCACTCATTGTCCTAATCACCCAGGGCCAGGAAATGATTGTTTATTTAGCAAACACGAACACAAAACTTCCGCATTCCCCTGAGCACTTTGTCAATAGTAACTCATTGATTCCTAACAACACTGGAGGTGCGTACTACAGTTGTTCCCTTTTTATAGATAATGGAAGTCAGGTGGAGAGAGGTGACCACCACAGAATCACACCTGTGGTCACTGTCTATGCTCAGAACCACCCCCCAAAGACAGTCCTAATCACTGGGGCCTATGAACATATTATTATGTTTCATAGCAAGGGGGAAACAGGATTGCAGACAAATTACAATTGCTAACCAGCTGACCTTAAAACAAGGTTATCTACATTATCAGGGTGATCCCAGTGTAAGGACAAGAGGCTTTTAAATGTGAGAGAGGAAAGGTTTGGATGAAAATGGCTGAATATTTAGCTTCAATATTCGAGATTGACAAAAATAAGGTTGAATGTTTACTGCTCTCTTCATTTTAAAGATCAGTGCCTGCCCCCATACGAACCGGTGCTCTCAGCTTCACCATAAATCAACTTTCAGCCAGACCATGGTGCTGCTCAGCCTGTACTGGGACCTACAAAATGCCGCCTAAACCGCAGACTGACCTCGCTGTCATGCTAGTGACATGGAGGTGCAAGAACAAAATAACTCCGTTGAGGAGCTGTTCACAGAGCTGCAGAAGTACGGGGCGACTGAAGAGATGAATGTGCACAGCAACCTGGGGGATCACCTCATGGGAAATGTCTATGTCAAGTTTTGGTGCGACAAGCATGCCCGAGCAGGCAGTGACTGAACTCAGTAACCTCTGGTTCAGTGGGCAGGCTGTGCATGCCAAGCTGTCTCCTATCACTGACGTCCAAGAGAAATGCCCTTGGCTGTATGAGACGGAAGAATGTACCACTGTGGCTTCTGCAACGTCATGCACCTGCAACCCATCTCCCAAAACCACAGCAGCAACTCCATAAGTGACGACCCCAGCACAGGTCCAATATCCACCTGGTCCCCGAGGAAAAGACCAATAACAGTTCCCAAACCATTGGCATGGCCGCTTCTGAGATCCTGGCCCTTTGGCCCTCTACCTCTGACAGGCACAGAAGTTCCCGGCCAGGACCCCTCCTCAAAGCTCCCTTAACCCCCCAAGGCCATCTTTCCTATCCTCTGGGGCCTACCACCCCCCTCCAATAAAATTCTGTATTAAAGGTTTAACAACAATTAAATGTTGGAGAGGGAGGCCTGGCAGTCAGGGTCCCAGTGACCTGATGATGGAAAGACTCAACCAGCCATCACTGGCTTCAACGTTGGAAGATGAAGAAACCATGGGACGCGGCTCTGGGCCCTGACCAGGTGGCTCAGTTGGCTGGAGCCTTGTCCTGTGCACCAAGAGCTGGTGGGTTTGATCCCAGGTCAGGGCACATTCCTGGGTTGCTGGTTCGGTCCTTGGACAGGGCACATGCAGGAGGCAGCGGATCATTGTTTCTCTCCCTCTCTCCTTTCCTCTCTCTTCAAAATCAATTTTTAAAAACCATATCCTTGGATGAGGATTTTTAAAAATTAAAAAAAGAAAGAAAAAGGAACCATGGGATACGGGTGGGCTCCAGAGAACAGGCCAGGAGACAGGTTCCTCCCGAGAGCCTCCAGAAAAGAGTCCTGCGGACACCTTGATGCTTGCCAGCAAGACACCCATTGGGACGTCTAACCCAGGTTTTTTTGAAGCCACTACACTTGCAATAATTGGTCATAGCAGAGGCAGGAAACTAAAACAGATTTTTATACTGGGAGCGGGGTGCTGCTGTAGCAAATGTGGACGTGCCTTTGGAACTGGGCTTGGTCAGAGGCTGGAAGAATTTGAGAAGCATGATAAGAAGAGCGTAGATTGCCTTGAACAGGCTGTTAGAAGAAATACAGATGTTAAGAACTCTGCTAGTGAGGGCTCCATGGGGAACATGGAAGAGAAAAGCGGTATCGTCTTAGAGAATCCCTCAATGGGCATGAACAGACTACAGGCAGAAATATGGATGAGGAGGGCACTGCCAGAGAGGAGGGCTCAGATGGAAATGAGGAACATGTTACTGAAACTGAAGGAAAGGGGATATATTGTCAGAAAAATGGTCTTCACAAGACAAATACTAGGGATGCAACTGTAACTCATATCACCCTACTGTCAGGGACTGCAGCCTTGGGAAAGGAGGGATAAATGAAGAGGGGTGTCAAGCCTTCCAGGGCTCTGGTGAGGGGATCTATTACAGCACACTGTCACTTTCTCATTAACCTGTTGTGTTTTCTTCAAAACAATGATCAGGTGTGAAATGATACCACTTCTTTCCTTGTGGCCCTCTCCCCCTCCTCTAGAGCTTAAAGCTTGTGGAACAGAGACCCCGCTAGCTTGTCATTGCTGTAGAAGAGCGATTTTCAACCAGTGGGCCCCAAGAATTTTTAAACCAGGCAATACCTGACGATTCAGTTGGGGGCACAACCTCTTTTCCCTTAGATTGTCAAATTAAAAAAGAAGGGACAACAGCCAACAGTAATAGTCGTCCAGTGTGAATGAATCAAAATTATACCTATCTCTTTGTCAGATCAGCAAAAAAACATACTTTTGGTGTGCTGCAGAATTTTAGTAATTAGTTTATGTGTGCCATGAGATGACAAAGGTTGAAAATCTCTGTTGTAGAATGGAGGCTGGAGCAGCGCCGGATACACAGTAGGGGCTCAGTTTACATTTGCTGAACAATGAGCAACATCTTTTTAGACTGCTCAGATGAACTGAAGGACTGACAGAGCAGGGATAGTGATAAGTTCAATTGGGGCTCTTTCTTCCTTTCCTTTTAAAGATTTTCTGTATTTATTTTTAGAAAGAGGAGAAGGGAGGGAGAAAGAGAGGGAGAGAAATATCGATGTGTGATGTGTGAGAGAAACATTGATCGGTTGCCTCCAACAGGCTCCCCATTTGGGGACCTGGCCCAAAACCCAGGCATGTGCCCTGACAGGGTATCGAACCGTGAACCTTTCTGTTTTCGGGGAAACCCACTAAGCCACACCAGTAAAGGCGGGGCTCTTGCTTGTCTCAGGGCAACCTCCTTTTCCTTCTGGGACGTAGCAAACCATATCTGGTGACTGCCCCACATCTGTCAGCCCAACTAGGCAAGAGGCGGAGCAACAAAGGAGATCCCCTGCACCTGACAGAACAAGTCAACTTCTACCAGCTCTGTCTCCTCATCTCTAACGTGCAAACCGTCATACCTCCCTTTGAAGGAATCTTGTGACTCAAGTAAAATCCTACTTATCAGCCTAGCAAAACTCCTCCCCTTTCTAGCTTCACCTGTCCTGCAGGCTTCAAGCAGCCAGATACTTTGTTTTTTGAAAGGATAAGCCAAGAGTTAAACAGAAACTCTGACCCCTTACTATCACTTTCACTATTAAAAAACCCAACACCTTGCACACCTCCACACTCCCACCTCACCCATTCCATGCAACCAAGGGCAGCAATGAAAAACAATTCATTCTCTACTTGGTTCTCATCCTTCTGCCTCAGTTATGAACATTTAAAGGAACACAACTTTAAAAACAATATTTGTGCAGTGGAAAGAAAGTTAGAGCAAGACAAAAGGAGGAAAAAAGTAGGATCCCTTAAAAGTTAAACTTTTGAATTTCCAACAGGGATTACTGAAAAGGTATCTGTTCATAGCTCTCCTTTCCCTCCAGGTCACCCAAAACCCCACAGTCACTGGGAACAGGCACAGAGGTAGCCTGTGTGACTGCTGACTCAGAGCCTCAGTTACCCTAAGCATGTATACTCAGGAGGTCAGCAGTGTGGAGAAGGGCCTGGCTGCCCCCATGGTCCCAGGAGCCTGACTGAGCTCACACTCCAGAGTTCCAGGAACAAGAAGGCAGCAGCTCAGGCAGACAGGAAATGAATCGCAGCCCCAGAGAGCCCAACAAAGCAACCAGAATATCTCATTAGCTGTATTACAAAATCTTCTGATGATCAAGATTCTGGCTGCATCATGTCCTTGTCACTGAAGAAGAAAGTAGCCAAGCAAAATTACACTGCTACTTCATACCACAGATGCTGGAGATGTCAGCTAAGGTCAGCTCCCATTCCAGAAACTCCACACCTCATGGAAACGGGCAGGTTCTCATGGTGGCCACAACAGGGCTCTTGGTTTGGGTCCCCAATGCCATTCCTGCATTATCCTCTTATAAACCAGGGATAGCAGTGAAGTCCAGCCAGTCAACAAAAGGAGCAAAAGGGCCAGCCTTGTCCAAAACAAGCAGACAAGTGGTGTTCATTTGATTTGATTTGACTTCCAGAGACTGCGTTCCATGGCTACCAAATGCCTAGTGCTAGAGTGGCAGCTTAAGCAGTAAAGGATCTTACAGAAACCTCACTGTGCAGCCTGGAGCTGGAGGAAAGAGCAGGGAAGAGTACCTGAAAGATGCTGTTTCTACAACATGATTTTAATAAATTAGTCAAGACATTAACTTCCATAGTAATAAAAAAGGCAGCAATAAAAAAAAAGGAGGGAAGAGAAGTAGATGTACTTTGGTGGATGTCCCTAATTCCATTTTGAATAGAGAATTAGTTAAAATCTTGTTTATTTAGCAGACTGGTGCATCCAAATTGGCAGCTTTAAAATTCTAGACAGGATCTTTCAGTATTTACATCATTTATAAAGTGCTGACATTTAAAAAGTCAGACCTTAAAATTTCAGGATCTAAAAAGAATATTCATTGAAAACATGCCATACTATTTATGTTTTTACTTACAAGATCTTATTCTTTTTCATGGGGAAGGAAATATATTCTATTGTAACACGATAATTGCCATTGTAATCCTACAGTTAAACTGAAAGCTTGAATTAAGATCTTCTAAGTTGTACTTATGAAAAGTCACAACTACCACACACACTAAAAATAATTCATTACCTATCATAAAAATACTACTACAGAAAATCATTTGAAGCTCCATATATATATATAAGCCAAGATCAAGCACATGATAAAGAAACTGGAAAATACAGATATGACCAGGACTAAGTGAGGAGACTTGAGTTCTTTCCTGCTTTCCTGACTAAACTCTGCAAAAGAAGGCTCCGTGCCTCAGTTTCCTGTTTTGTAAAAAAGGGGGTAGTTATACTAGCTTTGCTCACGCCTCAAGGTGGTTGTGGATATCAAATGAGACATGTCTGTGATTGAGTCTGGTTATCACTAGCAGGCTCAGTGCAGGCCCATGACGCTCTGGAGCCAGACACTGCCACAGGAGCCAGACATGGCCATAGGGTACACAAGTGACACAAGTCCTCTGGAGCCAGGGGTACTTTTTAAGCATCAACTGGATTGTCGCTAAATGCACCAAGTAGCTGAACAAAAAGAGTTTCTCAACCAGCCAAAGAGAACAAGTGGGAACAGAGAAGAGTGAAGGGTGACCGTTCACTGTGACTGGGGGCCTGATCCCTGAGATGGACTCACCTGCCGTGGAAGGGAGGGACCCTGTGCATAACCCGGAAGGCCTGCCCTGTAGGACCTCGGCTCTAGGGACGCTACTCTGGGGCAGGAAGCCCCTCGCCCCCCACCCCCCGTCCCTGAGGAGCGCCAAAACAGTGTGGGTCCAGGCAGCGCCAGCCCTCACCTGCGGTGTCCCAAATGGAGAGGTTGTAGGAGCGCCACTGCTTCAGGTAGAAGGCACCGCCCACCGTGCTGACCG
This sequence comes from Glossophaga mutica, assembly GCA_039655065.1. Lineage (NCBI taxonomy): Eukaryota > Metazoa > Chordata > Mammalia > Chiroptera > Phyllostomidae > Glossophaga > Glossophaga mutica. Next base: position 66,033,258 of record CM077310.1, on the reverse strand, counting down.
TGTCCGCGAAGCGCCGCTCCATGTACCTCTGCAGCAGCGACGTCTTTCCCACATTCATGTCCCCCAAAAGCACGATCTTCCCGTCGGGCTTTCTCATCTTCCTGCAGAAAACCCCCCTCTTCACCCTCACGACCGTCGGGCCCGTGTGCTCTGGGCGCAGCTGGAGCGACTGGACACCAGAGGCGAGACGGCTCGGACCCGTGGCTGCTTGGACTCGGGACTAACGGGGATCCGGACTCGCGGGGACCCCAAATTTGCGGACTTTCCTGTCTCGAAGCCCGGAACCGTGTCAGAAGAAGCGCGTATCCGCGCCAGGGCAACACTAAAGGACTCACACAGGGCTTTCGTCCAGGGCGCCAGTCCAGGGCGCCCCCGGCCCCGCCCCGGGCCCTGCCCCGCCCCCCTCCCGGCTCTGCCTCCCGGCCCCTCCCCCCACTTCCCTCTCGACAATCCCCCGCCATCCCCACCTCCCACAGCGGTCCCGCACTCCACCCCGGCATCGCCCCAAGCCCTACCCCTCCCCTCCTCCCTGCCCTCCCTGGCCCCTTCCCACCCCGCCTCCCAGCGTGCCCTGCCCTGCCCACTCCCACGCCCCCGGCCCCGCCCTGACTCCTCGCCGACCTCCCACCCTCCCCTACTCCCCTACCGGCCGCCCGGGGCACCGTTTTTTCACTTCCCGCATCTCCCTCACTCACTTCCTACCTGTTCACACCCCAGGGACGCGCTCCTGAGTGACCCCGAAGGTCCCTGGGCACTGGTGACCCAAATCCCTTAGGTCCCCTTGCCAACCCAGTCCACCCAGCGCTTTCCCAGCTATGTCGATTCCCTTATCTGAGTGTGTGCAAATGTAGTCACTAAATCAAGGTCATTGTAAAAGTTTGCCTTAAATGAGCATTTGTGAAAACCCATCCTAACTCTAATTGTTAATGGTTAGAAAGCTGGAGAAGAGGGGAGACTGCAGGAGGATCGGTTCCTAGTGTCGTTTTTGTTGTTGTTTGTTTTGTTAATTTTCACCAAAAAAAAAAAAAAAAGTTTATGCTATGTTATATCTAAAAATGGACAGCCATTGCCATTTAAAACTCTGGAGTGAAAATTTGACTTTGGCAGTTGCAATGACTATTAGCAAAATCTTTCCTCTTTTAATAGAGCAAACCTTGAAATGCTCTTAAAATATTCAGCGTGTGGGATTTGGTATTTATTTTAGAGAATGCTGATGTAGAGGTCGGAGCTCTAGTTTGAACAACGGTAGGCACTGTGTGCCGCGGCCACTGTGCGTCCTCACGGTTTTCTGTAGGAAAAGGAATGGGATCCATGGCCCACTTAAGGAAGCGCTGTGATGCTCAGACGGGGCAGAGGTGTGAAGGCATCTCACCCACTGCGCATCTCATGCGTGGAAGGTTACTGTTAGACTACCTTTCCAGAGTACTGCTTTCTCTGCTCAGAGACCTGCCATGCTCCCTATTTCCTAATCCAGCAGTTGAAACGCTGTCCGCACCACTGTCTGCTCCCCTCCCACACACACTTGCCACCCTTTTACAAGCCTTTCCCACCCCCTTCCCCTTTATGGCCCTGTCCTGCTTCATTCTCTTGCCACTAACTTGAAGTGCATTGTCTAGTCACATTTTAACTGTGCAGTCTTCCTCTCCAGAAGGGACTTTTTCTGTTTTGCTCACCACCACGCCTGGAGAAGAGTATCTAGCACATTATAGTTGCTCAAGGAAGCTTTGAGTCAGGAAAGAATTGATGAATTCACCATCCTGGTGAGGCCAGAAGCGATGTCTTGCAAACATATCTCAACAAGCCAGGCTCCACACCCTCACTTACTGAGCTGGCCTTACTGGAAAAGTCCCCCAGTTCCAGTCTGCATCCCTGTGCGTGGGCCTTGTAATTCCATCTGTCAGCCCAGGCGCCCTTCCTCCAAGCCCTCCCCCTCTGCTGAGCCCTTTCCTGTTCCTTTCTCTCCATTTCCACCACCTTCTCAGCCTCTTCCCTGCAGTTTTGCCTGTGAGAATTTCTAACAGGCCCATTTTATTTGCCACTATCTTATTGTTCTCTCCTGTAGTAATTTAACAACTCCCTGGGCACAGGGAGCATGTTTTAAGCTAATTCTGTGACCCATCCAGCTCACTACACTTTTCTCAACACACTCCATCATTCAATAAATATGGGAATGTAAGCCCATGGGGATGGGGTCTTTGTGTTTTGTTCTCTGGTGTCTCCCAGGTGTCCAGGGCTTGAAAATAATCAGCACGTATTTGAATATATTTATTGATTAACTGAATGTTGTTTTCACTTTAGAAACTGCTGCTGCGTTCAGAGCAGGGTTTGAGGAAGGGAGGGACTGTCCAGCACCTAGCCCAGTGTCTAGCATGTAGAATTCACTCAGCAAGTTTGTTTAAACTTTTTTTTTAATTGGACAGCACTTGAAAAAACTGAACTTAACCAGGAGAATGTCTCCAAATCAAATTTCCACTTCTAAAAAAGTTTCTTAAAGACTGTCAATGGCCTTATTCACATTCAGGAAGAAATACCCAAGAAGGAGGTAGGCTTAGGGTTAAGAGTCTGTTTAAACTAGCTACTTAATGCCAAGTTTGATGTTTACTTTGCCTGGATTTAAACCACTGGCCTAACAGGGTAATCCTTTTTCCAATTGCTAGATGAAATGTACCTTAGGCCAAGAAAATTATGCAGTTTATTTTTGAAAAAGGTGAAAAATGAGCAATTCAGGGTCTGTCTACAGTTTAAGTAAAAGAAATAAGAAAATAGGGTTCCTTCTCAAGAATTTTGCAAAGTAACCTGGGAGCATTTCTAGGTACTTTGTTGTAGAACAATTCTACCTTTTAAATTACTTTCCTTAAAAACGAACAAACAAACCTGCATATCTAGGAATTGAAGCATTTAGACCTAATATAGGGATAGAGCAGTAAGAGAGACAGCCAATAAAACAAACAAGCAAAATACAGAGTGTCCTAAATGATTAAGTGTTAGATGGACAAAAATAGAGCAGGGAGATGGACAGAGAATGAGGCCTGAGAATGAATGCAGGGGGTTCAACTTTAAACAATATATATATAGTTTAAACGAGGGAGTTCCCGTGGAGCAACAGACCAAAGCGAGGAGTTAAACATGAAGTTGTTGGAGGAAGAAGGATTCAGGTAGAGAAGCCCTGGGAGGAAGCCTGCCTGGGGGACTGTGTGGGCCACAGGAAGTCCCAGGATAGAGCAGGAGAGGGAGGGTGGAAGGGTCATTAGGACCTACGGGTTGTGGGTTGGTCTGTGGCTTGTCCCCTGAGTGGGGTAAAAGAGTGCCGAAGGATCTTGAGCAGGTGAAAGACATAACCTGTCTTAAACAACGTCACCTACCTATGGTAACAGTGGTCAGAGTTGTTGACATTCTGGTTATATATAATATATATATATATATAAAATATATATTATATAATATATATTTATTATATATTAATATTATATATATTAATATTATATATAACCAGAATGTCAACAACTCTGACCACTGTTACCATAGGTTATATTATATTTTTAAGGTGGAACCTACAGGATTTGGTGTGGATTGAATCTGGAATAATAAAAGTGAGGGGAAGGGAGAGGGAAAAGAAGGAGAAGAGGGAAGGATGGGAAGAAAGAGGAGTTAAGGACCAGCATCTGGAAAGATAGGGTACCATATACACCTTCATCAACTCTAGAGTAACAGCAGTCCACCTCCAGAGCAGGGCTTCCCAACCTCCGCACAACTGACCTTTTGGACTGAATAACTGTTGGTCCTGGGGGCTGTCCTGTGGATGTTTAGAAGCACCCAGGCCTCTACCTACAAATAGCAGGGGCAATATCACCACCCCATCATGACAATCAATAAATGTCTCCAGATATTGCCAAATGTCCCCAGGGGGGTCAAAATCACCTTCAGTTGAGAAACATTGCTCCAGAAGTATACCCATACAATTTAAAATTTATCATTAAATTTCTTAAAAGTGAGCATCGCTCAGTAGTTATTTTGAAACATACCTTATGAGATGGGGATCATATGTGAATCATGTAAATAAATTTCAAGCATACGTAAATATAAAACATGTAAAATATAAACCTGGTAAATAGATTCTTATGCTATATGACATATAAAAACTTATATGTATATATTTGTTCATATGTCGACCTTGTTTATGGTGATTTAGTTTTGACTACACAAATATTTTTTATTTGTATCTAACCAAATCTACCAACTTTTCCTGCATAGTTTCTGGCCATTTCAATGTCCGTCTTGATCCCCTCCCTCAGTTTCTTGCTAAAGGTCTGGCATCGGCTGAATGAAAGAAAAGAGCATGAGGAGATCTGGATTTCAAATCCAGATTGGCCACTTCTTCACCAAGCAACCCTGGGCAAATGTTCCTAATTGTCCAGCACTTCAGTTTCCTCATTCGTTAAGTGTACACAATGATACTGCCCCGCTCACTTTTGCTGTGGCTGTGTGACCCTTTACATAGGGAGCACACAGTACATGTCACTTCCCTCATTTTCTCCTCTGTGCGGAGCCTCCCACTCTTTCCCCCTCCCCATTCCTGTGCCAACTCCAGGAGCATCCCCTCCACCAGCAGCCCCACCCTTACTCCGACCCCTGCACTCATTTAGATGAATCAGGCCCTTGGGAATAAACATAGTCCACCCAGCTTGAGCAGGAAATAGTGGGTATTTATTGGGTCTGCTCCACTTTTCAGTGTCAGACACCCCACACGCTGCCCAAAGTTTCTGTTTCTTCTTTCCCTTAGAATTCCCTTCATCCTCTTCCTTTCCACTGTGGGGGTAAAGAACTGAGGTCTGGGTTCCCTGCATAAAAGCTTGCACTGCAACATTCCAGGACTGGAAAATCCATGCCTCTGGGCCCTTTGCAGGAAGAGGGAACCAAACTTTCAGAAAGACTGTTAGGCATACACACCTCACTCATAGATTGGGGGTTGGGAGGAGGACCTAGTTGAGAACATTTGAAAACTCCTTTCCCTGCTTCAAAAAGGCAAAACAAAATATCCAAAGCTGTAATGAGGTGACAACAACAGAACTGAGGCAGGATAGTGAGAAACTAGGAAAAGTCTTTGGCAAGTGGAATAGGGGAACTGAGGCAGATAGCTGAACACAATGGCAGAGCAATTTACAGCCAGGTGAGGTCACTAGGGTGGAAGTCCCTGAGTGCCTGGCAGGGGGCAAAACTGGGAAATCAGGGACTCCACCCCCAGGGTAACCTCTCCTCCCCTGGCCTTCCCTCCCTGGAGATAACATCCAGGTCTCAGTTGTGCTTTAGCGCCAGGCCCAGAAAAGCAGCAAAACCAGGTGGATGATGCCAGAACCAACTGCAATGACTGAAGACCCCCTGTCTTCTGACTGACCAATCAGTGGAGACCAGGATCCTAGTAGGGCACACCTGAAAAACTGATGAATATTCTGCTGAAACCCTGCTTGGCTGTGGGTGTGGGTGCTCCGGAGCGCAGCAGCCACCCTGGCCTCCCACCGCTCTTTGATCTCTAACCCGCTGCTGGAGGAGGCCCCTTTCTTTCCGAACCCATGGTTTCACTTGGGTGCTCCTAAACATAGGACCCCTTTTCTGCTTTCCTTTCAGACTTGGGGTCCTTGGCATCTGGTCATTCCCTGCAGTTCTTTTATTTCTTAGAACCTAGCTACAGGGGTGGTTTTCCTCAGGCTACGTCAGCTGTTCTGAAAGGACCAGGAACCTTTTCATAGCTCTACTTCCTATTGCAAAACAATGTGAACTTCCCCATGCAGATGGAAAAAGGAACTCGAATTGCTTTCAATATTCCAATAATTGATTGAGCAGATTTTGAATATTTTGAAAACATTGTTCATGGACGTGTTTCCTAAATTGTGCTAATCTATCTAGAGTTAGCTCTTCCATCTCACCGATTGTCAGCATTGCAGTTACCCGATGTAGAATCTAATCAAATCTGACCTAGTAAAGGAGCAGAGGGTTTCCTTGATAATTAAAAAAAGAAAACATTAATTTTCCTGATTTCTTATGGATATGCACACTTTAAAATATTCTACTTCTCATCTTGTAAATTTCTTGTTTTCATATTCCTCACTAATTCTTAGCTCAAAGTTTCAGGGATGAGGTGTATGTAGGGTTAGGAATAGAGGGAGCTTTCCTCCTCTGGGTGACTGTCATTTCTCCATCATTCTCTGCAGGAAGCTCGTTAACACTTGTTGTGCCACTTCCTCTAGGTAGCCTGCTCCCCAACCCCACGCATCCTGTAATGACTCTCCCCCCCACCGCCCACCCCACGTCACCCCTGACCAATCTAAGTCATTTCAGTTTTTCAACCCATCTGTGACCTTTGACCCTGTTTCCACTTCCTTCTTGAAAATCTGTAATCGTGGCCTTCCCCACTCCTGACCACACATCCTTTTGCTTCCCCAGGAATCTACCCTTGATCATGGATTTGCTTTCTTTAAAAATTTTTTTATTTATTTTTATTTTTAGAGAGAGGAGAAGTGAAGGAGAAAGAGAGGGAGAGAAACATCAATGTGTGGTTGCTTCTCACATGTTCCCCACTGGGGACCTGGCAACCCAGGCATGTGTGCTGACTGGGAATCGAACCGTCAACCCTGTGGTTTGCAGCCTGTGCTCAATCCACTGAGCCACGCCAGCCAGGCGGGGGGGTTGCTTTTTAAATAAACTCACCATATATGTGCAAAGTATCCTATAAATCTTTACTTGTCCATTGAAACTTCTGTTACATATCACTTTGTCTAGATTTCCTTGGAATAGATAGAACATTGGCCATACTGGAATCAAACTTAAATCCTGCCAAGAGTGGACTTGTAAAAACAGACCTTTTTAAAGACAATAGAATTCCTGAAAAACACATAAACAATGAATGTATCACTGCTACAAAAAGACGGTGAAGCTCACCTCAGGATTTTAAGCCAGTGCTGTAACTCAAGAGCTTAAGCAACCATTTAGTCTAATCTCAAGATTTCACAGTTCTGGTAAATTTCTCCCAATTGCATCATTATGAGCTTTGGGGACCTTAAAGTGAAGAAACAATCAGAACATCCCACGTGTGGGCAAAGACAGGGCAGCAGACAGCCAATTTCTGGGTACAACTGTTGCTGACCCCAGAATGGACCCCTCCTCACTTGAAATTTGCACTGTTGGGAGGACGAACTTTCTCTGCTAACTCAGATTCGGTGGTTGGGGGCTTGAAAGTTAACAACACACAGATTAACAGGAGAAAAGAAAACAAGTTTTATTCACCCAGGTATGAGCGTACTTACTTGGGTGAAGTGCACCCCCTCAACAGCTGGATATGGGGGGCATATACCAACTTAATGGGGGTAGGGGTCAGAAAGGGCTCCTGTGGGGAGACAAAAGAGCTTTTAGGGGAACAAATGGGAGATGTGACAGTTTTGAAAATGTTCGTTTATTGAATTTCTCACCCTGTGTGAGTGGGAGAGGGGGTTTATGGCTGCTTCACTCTTGGAAGGCTGTGCTTCCAGTCAGATACATGGAAGCTCCTGTCTGCATCAGGCATTTCTCAAATGTCTTCAGTCCATGAGTCTGAGCGGGTCCCTGTGGGACCAATGGAGACCTTGTTTAGCATTTGACCAGAAGAATCATTCATTCCTCAAGGGCCAAATGGCACACATCACTAAGCTCACCGTGGGCGTTTGCTCAAGGCTCATGGAATTGTGCTAAGGCCAGACTCTCAGCATTTCCCTAGCAGGAAACAGGCAAAGATTCCTGTACTTCATTGTGTAATCTAGTTTTCACCTCCCAGATGTAAAGGTACATACTTGTTATGGTCTGAATGTTTGTGTCCCCCCTAAGTTCATAATGTTGACATCCTAACCCCCAAGGTGATTAGAAGGCAGGACATTTGGGAGGAGATTGGGCCATAAGGGTAGAGCCCTCTTAAATGTGATTAGTGCCCTTAGAAATGAGACCCAGGGGGAGTGGTAGGGGGAAAATGTAGACAACTGTGCTTGAACAACAATTAAAAAAAAGAAAAGAAAGAAAGGAGACCCCAAGAGATCCCTTGCCCCTTTCTTCACATGAGGGCAGTGAGAGGATGGCCATCTATGAACTAGGAAGTGAGCTCTCAACAGACACTGATGATCCTGCTAGCACCTTGATCTTGGACTTCCAGCCTCCACAACTGTGAGAAATAAATTTCTTTTGTTCACAAGCCACCTAGTCTGTGGTGTTCTGTTATAGCCTCCTGAACAGACTAAGATAAGGCTTTTTTTAGACTACCCAAGAGGAATACATATGTTTTATTTCCCAGTTCCCTTCTATAGTTTTTAACCTTAATGTGAACAGATGGGAATCTGAAGACAGTACTATACTCCCTGTGTAGGAGCCAGGAAGAGGTTCCAAGGCACCTCCCTGGTCGGCTATCACCCAGGATTGGCTCCTCCTTGAAGAGAGGCATCGTGCCACTAAAGCTCCATTTTGGAATTTTCTACATTTATGTTCATTAATTCATCCACAGTGTGGCTCTGAAATATTTTCAGAAATTAGTTTATCAGATTTTTGGTCCATCCCTAGGCTGCCCTATTTACCGACTCTGTTATCTTTATTATTTTATGCAATTCTCTATTTCCTTAGCTCTAACTGACCACTGGTAACTGTTCTATGTATTAGAGAAGAGAAACAGAATACCTCTTTCTAGGCACTAATTATTTAAAACCATTTCTGAGAACTAACTAGTGAATAGAGATGCTCAAATCTGCATTCAGATTGGTATGTATGTATGTATGTATGTATGTATGTATTTTTAGAGAGAGGAAGGGGGTGAGAGAGAGAGAGAGAAAGAGAGAGACATCAGTTCATTGTTCCACTTAGTTTTGCACTCATTGGTTCCTTGTTGCATGTACCCTGACTAGAGATCAAACCCACAACCTTGGCTTAAAGGGATGGCTTAAAGTAGCAACTGAGCTACTGGGCAGGGCTTGCTTTTTATTCTTTAGATGAGCCAGCTAGTTTTATTATATCACTGGATTAACACTTTATACAAGATCCTGTTTTGATAATTAAGGAACTAACTCATACTTTAACTTGCTTGAATAAATATTAACAAGGGTCTCAAGTAATTTAGAGGAACCACAAAGGTTTATAACTTGAAGTTTACTTTCAAAAATGGCTAACCACCAAGCAAAGTCCTGGGTTTTCAGAAGTGGCCAAGCTATGTAGTGGGGTTATGCTTAATTTTCAGAGTCTTACTTGTGTTTTTCTGTATTTTTCACCTTTTCTACAGTGAATACACATTACTTTTTAAGAGAGAAAAAGCAGATCTAAAGTTGAGTTTAAACATAGAAAAATGGAATGAAAGTTTATGGGAAGGACCAAATGAAAGGCTTAAAAAACATCGTGTTTATTTTTAATTTAAATTATATTTTCTTGTACCATTCAGAGTATTTACTGGCTGGTGAGGAGCAGGGGAGGAGGTGAGATGGGGGAGGAGCATGGTTAGTGAAGTATGTTTAAATTGCAGTATTCTAGTTCTAATATTCTGAAGTAACATAGTTAGTGGGACTTGGTCCAGCACTTACATGACAATTCCTACTTACTGTGTACTAAGGGTGAAAATATTAAAAATATGGGTTTAACCTTATGAAACTGCTGGCAGTTGAGCTTTTATGACCCAAAAGGTGGTGATTTCATGTGGTTTCACCTACACCTTAGTAAACTCAACTATTTGCCTAGGTTGATATCCTTTGGTTGGTCGAAATACATTATTTTCCCTCAACCACAAAAAATTAACAGCCATTGGTTAGCCTTAGTCTCTCACAATCAAAAATCTTACCAGAAATTACAAGGGTCAGTGATCATACCTGGCTGCATTTTAGGGGCAGACTCTTAAGAATACCATTCCTGTTGTCCTACTCAGACCAACAAAGTCAGAATCTCTGGGGACCAGAACTCAGGTAGCATTAAACACAGACACACACACACACACACAACTTTATTGAGGTATAATATAGGTATACTTTTAAAGTGACTAACTGAAGAAGTTTGACAAATGTGTTTACTCCCTGGGACCATCACTACAATCAAGAGAATGAATATGACTCTCATCCCAAAAGTCTTCTTGTGCCCCTTTGTCATCTGTCCCCTCTGCTCCTTTCACCCTCTCTGTACCCAAGGAATGACTGAACTTTTTAAAACTATTTTTTATTGATTATGCTATTACTATGATTATGAGCTATGATTATGCTCAGTTGTGCCATTTTATTCTCCCTTTTATTCTCCTCTGCCCTGCAGCCCCCCTCCCACCTGCATTCCCCCACCTTAGTTCATGTTCCTGGGTCATATATATAAATTCTTTGGCTTCTCCATTTCCTATACTACCCTTAACCTCTCCCTGTCTATTTTGTACCCACCATTTATGCTTCTTTTTTTTTTTTATTTTTTTAAATATATTTTATTGATTATGCTATTACAGTTGTCCCATTTCTCCCCCATCATTCCCCCCACCCTGCACACCCTCTCCCACCCACATTCACCCCTTTAGTTCATGTCCTTGTGTCATAAGTTCTTTAGCTTCTACATTTCCCATACTATTCTTGCCCTCCCCCTGTCTATTTTCTACCCACTATCTATGCTAC